>JADMNL010000023.1:336205000-337455000 GCA_016271365.2 Neoceratodus forsteri | reverse complement strand
ATATACAATGGAGCATCCTGGCTGTAGCTTCAGTTAAAAGGAAGCACATCCTGGACTCCCTGCAGTAGGTGTTCCTCAGGCAACTAGTCAGTGAACCCACTCATGATGGGGCAATACTGGACCTGGTACTCACTAACAGGGACAGAGTTACAGATGTCAAAGTGGGAGGCTACCTGGGGACCAGTGACTACCATACAGTGTGGTTCAATATATGGATGGCTGCATAACTGAACAACACATAGATGAGTGTCCTGAATTTCAGGAGGGCAGGTTTTATAAAAAATGGGTGAATACCTCAGGGAGGACTTGACAGAAGGGGATGACCTGGAAAGGGCAGAGGAACAGTGGGCAAAGTTAAAAGGTGTCATAGTGAAGGCAACAAGCCTCTGCATCAAACAAGTGAGCAAAAGCAAGAGGAAAAAGAGACCACTATGGTTCTCTAAAGAGGTGGTGGAAAAAATGCAGGCTAAAAGAATTGCATTCAAGAGGTATAAGGAGACAAAGAGGGTGGAGGATAGGGAGGTTTATCAGGGAAATGAGGGAAGCAGGGAAAGCAGTAAGGAGCGCGAAGGTGCAAATTGAAGAGATAATAGCCCAGGTGGCAACAAAAGGAGACAAGACATTTTTTTAGGTATGTAATCGAAAAGAGGAAGACCAAGGGAGGGATTGTAGTTTAAACAAGGAAGGGAGGACTGTGTAGAGGGGGACCAGGAAAATGCAGACATCTTAAACAAATACTTTTTTTTAGTGTTCACAGAGGAAGGGGGAAGGGAAGGGAGGGACAACAAAATAGAAACAGGAGCTTTAAAAGGTGGAGATGGATACTAGTCCTTTTCTGGAGGAGAGAGACCTGAAGTGAGTAACAAATCTGAAAGTGGACAAAGCAATGGGGCCAGATGAGATATACCCATGGGTGTTAAAGGAGTGCAGGGATATACTGGCTGCACATCTGACAACCCTATTTAACAGCTCACAGGAAAAATGAGTGGTTCCAGAGGGCACCTGTCAGAGCAGCATGGACCACAATGCCGTCAGCAACAATAGTGCAGCAATAATGCCGTCAGTTTTATTTTTGTGGGGGGATCTGCTCCCCACCCCCCCTGACATGGGGGGGTGGATCACGGGGAAAGTTAAAATATGTGGGGCAGTAGAATACTGTTTCCATGGCCCCGTGTCAAAGAAACAAAGTCCCGAGTGCACAAAAATGTTGGAGATCAGGGTTAGAACCCTGGTCTCCACTGCCACTGACTGAGCTGCCCTATGCCCTAGCCCTCCATGCCATGGGAGCAGCTCAGCCAGCCTCCTGGATCCTGGTGCTCTTGTTTGTGGTAAGCACCACAGACAGCAACCTGGGGAGCACTTATTGAATGCACTGTAGATCCCCCCTAGCTGTCCGTCCTAGTGATACACGAACTAGCTCTCTCTAGACTGGCACTATTTATGTAGTGCTATTCTAACTGAGTAACATTCCAGAGGACTGGAGGAGAGCAGATGTAGTCCCACTTCACAAAAGTGGTGGCAGGGAGGAGGCTAGCAAAACTGCTGAAGGATAGGATTATGGAATATCTTGAATCCAGTGGGCTACAAGACCCAAGGCAGCATGGATTCACAGAAGGTAGGTCATGTCAAACAAATCTGATAGATTTCTTTGACTGAGTGACCAAGGAATTAGATCTGGGTGGAGTGGTTGGTATGGCCTATCCAGATTTCCATAAGGCTTTCAACACCATTCCACATAGGAGAATAGTAAGCAAGCTGGGTAACTTAAGAGAGGGTCCAAATGTGATAAATTGGGTAAGAAATTGTTAGGGGATAGACAACAGAGGGTGGTGGTAAATGGAGTTCACTCCAAGGAAGGGAGGGTGATCAGCTTGGTGCCTCAGGGATCATTGCGGTGATTGGTCTTATTTAATGTTTTTATAAGTGACATTGTGTAGGAGCTGAAAGGAGAGGTCTGTCTCTTTGTGGATGACACCATGATCTGCAACAGGGTGAACACTCTAGGTAGGTGGATAAGATGAGCAGAGACCAGAGAAAACTCAAGAAATGGTTAAGGGTATGGCAGCTGGGTTTCAATGCAAAAAAGTGCAAAATAATGCACTTAGGACACAGAAACCCAGGGGTGGAGTACAAAATGAGTGAAGTGGTATTGAAAACAACCAAGCAGGAAAGAGAACTGGGGTGATCATATCGGATGACCTAAAGATGGCCAATCAGTGCAACAAGGCAGTTGGGTAGGCTAGTGGGATGCTGGTGTGCATAGGGAGGAGAATCACCAGCAGAAGGAGGGAGTTGGTGTTGCCTCTGTATAGCTCATTGGCAAGACCCCACCTGGAGTACTGTGTCCAGTTCTGGCGACCACATCTCCAGAAGGACATATACAGAGTGGAGGCAGTCCAGAGGAGGGAAACTAAAATTGTTGTGCAGGGTCTGCATCAAAAGCTGCATTGAAGAACATTGTCGCCAAAATGTGATCTAAAACTAGGGTCTGTACAGCAAATTGAGGCAGTTTTAGAATTCAGCCCACCCTACAGTGATTCTATTTATTGTCCCAATATGTGGTACTACTGTAGCTACACACAAGTGCCAAGTGACAACTCAGAAAATTGGGGCCCTGTAATTCAACCACTGAACCAAACTACATTCAGGGTGAGACACATTAGTTTGTGGGTTGGTGGGATACCAACTTTCAAAATCTGGTAGCCAAACCCAATTTGTTAGTGGTCATCATTTTAAAGATTTTATTCAACCTTACTATTACTGCAGGAAATAAAAAATCACTTTGTGGGCAGGTGGCAAGTTGGCTATTAACTTTCCCAGTCTGATAGCCAAATCATTTTTGTAATGGCCAGTGGCCACCTGGTTCCTGATCTGTCCCACCTGGACTGTATTCCTACAATGCAAGAATATGTTATGAATAGCAACTGTGCCTTTCAGTTTAAACATGCCGATGAAATCAGTTGAAAAGTGTACTTTTTTTTAAGTAACAGAATGAATCACTGGGAAATGTTTTCTGCAAATTCAACACTGGGTGTCCCAGAGATTAATCAACAGCCTGACATTTTCAGAAGAAAAAGTTACACCGTCCCACATATCGGCTATTCTTTGAAACCAAGGAGATATATTAACTTCTGGGCCATGCTGATTGGACTAGTTTGGATTTCATCCCAGCTAATTCTGCACCTAAGAGTAATGGCTTGTTGAACACTGCTTAGCTGAAATTGCACAATTAGCTACAACTGCACAACAGAAACAGATGCAGCTGCTGTGTTTGCTTACTCATACACCTTTTACAGGCACTGTACATTTCAAACACAGATGGGCTATGTGAAAGGGATTCCCTGTCAATTTAACAGGTTATGATTGACAGTCATGAATCTAAAAAGCTATTTGAAATGCACTGAGGCCTTTCTTTGCGCCGATTCCCTATGAGTGTTCAGTCAATGACCACAATTTGGACAGCTTTTACTACCTAGGTAAATACTCTATAACAGAATAATGACAGGTTTTGGTACAGCAGCTGGATTTCACATACTGAGGTGGATTTAGTAAACAGAACAAGGCAACAGCTTCCTCTGCCCAGGAAATACATGACTTCTAGTAAGTCAATTTTCTTTAATCTTGCCTTACATCCTTATTTGCAGCATGGTTGGAGATTCACATGCCACAGCAGTTTTCAAAACTGCCTAGTAGCTCATTTCCAGAGGTCAGCATAGTCAGAGCAGGGCAAAAAGAAGGAAGAACTGGAGTCCAGGGCTGAGGACATAGAACCAGGATATCCCAGCTTCAAATCAAACTGAACTCTGTTTGTTTGATTAGAAAACATAAACAATGGGGGGGGGGGCGTTTAAGAGGGATATGAGGAAATACTACTTCATTGAAAGAGTGGTGGATGCCTGGAACTGTCTACCAGCGGAGGTAGTTGGGAGCAAAATGGGGGGAGTTTCAAGCATACATGGAATTGGTATAGGGGAATACTCATAAATGGGCAGCAAGGGGGGAGGGTCACCAGAGACAAGGTAGGGTCTGCAGAAACAAAATAGGCAGGGAAAATGTGAGCAAACTGGGTGGGCCAAGCAGTTCTTTTCTGCCAAAAAACTATACGTTTCCATGCTTCTATGTAACATTGCATAAGTCCCCATTAATACAGCATATGGCATATTCTAGTAGCACCCCAATGAGGACTGTGATTTGAAATTTGTGAATGAAACAAGGGTAGAGTATGCTATACTTGGAACTTGTTAAATGTTTGATAGGTGTCTGTCACTCAAATAGCAATGCTCCCCTTTAATCAGCTGTGAATTTCATAGGGGGACACACTTTATTTAAAAGAAGCTAATTTAGGCAATGTACTGTATAAGGAGAAGTACTACAGGGAGTTCACTGTTAGACAGGACCGAACTGAGGTAGTTCACCCTGGTGCCTGGTGGTTTGGCTTAATTCACCTTAAAGTTCTGATACATCAATTAAGAAACAACCTTTTTCATGGAGACAAAGTAAGGAAATAGCCAATTTAGGCAAAATGAAAGGTTTATATTTTTAAAAATTTACTATGTGATGGGTGTGTGCACTGGACTCTGTTGATACATACTATCCAAGTAGCACCCCTTACGAGAAATGTAATTGAACTTTGTGAATTAAACATGGGGAGAGCTTGCTGTATTTGGAATTTTCCATACTAATCTGGAGTCTCTTAATTTATTATGTGACTCCTACCACCACCGCCATGCATCCTTCCCACCCTGCTGAAAAATTAGGTAGCTGCAGGTTACCTCTGAAAAGAATGTGTTACATTTCAGCTGGGCAATACAAGTCATTTGTAGAAAAAAAAGAACAAGAGAAATAAGAGGTAAATTATTGCAGCCACCAAACACACCTCTATGTCTTAGGTCTTGAAGTACTAACCTACTCTCCTCCCTTTTCTGTTAAAACCTTAAAGAGTCAGAAATCCTTTGCTTTGTTGCAGCTCAACTATAGAATTAGATCCTAGCATATGGAACCTGTACCACTGAGACAGGCAAACGCAAACTCCACCTTTATTTCCAGTTTTTAAAGAAGCACCTCTGTGAACGACTGTTCTGCATTGCTGTAACCATAGAAACATAGAATTTGATGGCAGATAAGGACCGCTTGACCTACCCAGTCTGCCCATTTTTCCCTACCTACAATATCATCGCAGACCCTACTTGACTTCCATCTCTTTCTTCCTCCCCCTTCTTTTCCACTAAGATTTCCTTATGCCTATCCTGTGCATTCTTGAACCCCACCACTGTTTTTACCCCACCACCTCTGCTGGAAGGCTGTTCCAGGAATCCACCACACTTTCTATGAAGAAGTACTTCCTCACATCTCTCCTCTATCTACCCCCTCCATCATAGTAGCATGTCCTCTTGTTCTTGCACACCTTTTGTTTCTGAAATATACTTCCCTCCTGTACTTTAATTATCTCTATGAGATATTTAAAGGTCTGTATCATATCCCCCTCTAGTACCTCACTTCCAGGGTGTACATATTGAGGTCCTTTATTCTCTCTTATAAGACATCTGGTGCAGAACCTGCACTGTTTTAATTGCCCTCTTCTGGACTACCTCCACTCTGTCTATATCCATCCAGAGATGCTGCTCCAGAACTGGACACATTATTCTAGGTGGGATCTTATCAGTAATCTATACTGGAGCAACACTGCCTCCCTCTTTCTGCTTGTGATACTCCTACCTATGCATTCCAGTATCCCACTAGCCCTCTCAACTGCCTTGTCACACTGCCTGGCCACCTTTAGGTCATCTGCTATGAATCATTACCCAAGGTCTCTTTCCTACGTGGTGGTCATCAATACAACTCCACCCATTTTGTACTGTGCCCCAGTGTTTCTGTGCCCTAAGTGCATTATTTTGCACTTTTTCAAAAGGAAACCCAGCAGCCATACCCTTGACCATCCCTTGAGTTTTCTTAGGTCTCTGGTCATCCTATCCACCAACCCCCCCCCAAGAGTGTCAACTCAATTGCAGTCTTTGGTGTCCTCTGTAAAGATGTACACCTTCCTTTCCAGCTCCTCTGCAATGTCACTTATAAAGACATTAAATAGGACAGGTCTGCACTGATCCTGGAGGCACCCCGATAGTCGCCAATCCTTCCTCGGAGTGAACTCTGTTTACCACCACCATCTGTCGCCTATCCCCTACCTAATTTCTTACCCACTTTACCACTTTTGTACTAACTCCTAAACTACCCCACTTGCTTACTAGTTTCCTATGTGGAACAGTGTTGAAATCCTTACTGAATTCTAGGTATGCCACATTCATCTCTCCACCCTGATTTAATAACGTACACATTTCAATGTATCTCAACATATCAGTCAGACTTACGTTACATAATGTTATGTTTTTGTGAAGCTGTGATTGCCTGGGGTATCCCTGTGAATGGGTGTCTGGTTCTCAGTGGGCTGACACAGTCACAACAAGCAAAGAAACAAACAAAACTGAAAACAAATGTTCACCTTTAAAATGTTCATAGACTGCAACTAGAAATTTCTCTGTAAACACAGCAGCTGTTATGTTATGCTACTATATGTAGTGTTCAATTTCAGTGCTCAGATATAATAATATAATACTCTACAATATTTATATTTGTATACTCCTCAGAATCACCCTCACCCATCTGTAAACTACACTGAAGAATCTATTACCCACTCTCCAGCTGTGAAGGACAAATCATTTAGTACAGGAAATGACGGTGTCGACAACTCTGACTTTGGAATCATTAGGTTAGGAGGTTGAGCAGTGCTGGGGGGGGAGTTACAGTTACACAGCAAAACTGACAAGAGTTATATATGTAACCCAACCAGTAATGGAACACTGTCTCTACTGGCTAACCTTTTCTCAGCATAAAGCAGATCCATTAGCTTGTTCTGCTCTCCAGATATTTCCTTGTGAACATCGAACTGTCAATTCTGTAGAACAAAGCTTGAGTTCTGCTTATGTACCATAAGGGCCTACCAGGAACGTGCCAGAAGTTGACACACTGTAACTAGGTTAGCTACTGTGGCAGTTGTAGGAGGTGGCAGTGCCGGGGTTCTGTGTGATAACACAACATTCAATAATAACTGAAAATATTAACACAAATGGAGAATACCAATACCAATGCCCCCGCCCACCCAACTAATCTGTCTTTCAGCAGCCATGGTAGACCAACTGACTTTATTCCCTTTTGGTCTAGTTAAAAAAAAATAGGAATGCTAATAACTCTTGTGCTGATTAGACTCTGTGATGATTGCAGACTAATTAGGTCCCATACAGAAACAAGCACGATGAGAAAGTAGCATTTTTAATTCACTCTGTCACTCATAATTGGCAAGCTATTGCCATGTATACACACACACACACACACACACACACACACACGTGTGTGTGTGCATTAGATGCACACACATACACACATATCCAGAGGTAACAGAGTTCCACATCTGCCTTGAACTGACTAGCAGGCTTATGTTGTTTCAAATGCAAATAAGATCATGAGATAAAATGAACAGAGCCTGTTGTCTATTATCCAAATTAGCGCTGCATTTTTATCATCACTTCTGTTATGTTTTATCTTATGTGGTTTTAGAATCACAGCGAAAATTATGCCAGTCATTTTTTTTTCATTCCATCACACATTCAAGGGCTGAAGAAGGTGAGGAGGGATAGAACTCAAGATCTGTCTCACTGTTTGTCCTCAATATTTGACTAAACATTTCCAAAAAAATGTGTACCTAAGTGAGAGAGACCTAAAGTACAGTAAATAACCTTCATTCTTTTTGCAGTTTTCCTTAAAATGTGGATCTGACTGGAAGGTTTTGATACCCCAGCCCTCATTCTTCAGCTAGTGCACCCTAGTGAAAAAAAACATTGGTGTTCTCAACAGATGACTATAAAGCCATAATCTATTTAAACAGAGTGTCAGCTGGCAAAGACCCTATGCAGGGGTGTACAGGTGTTTGACAAAGGCTCACGTTCTGAGGGCCTGTGGTCAGTATTCAGATGCCTGCAAAGCTAGCAGGAACCACACGCTACAGGAGAAATACAAGTGGCAAGCTATTATTTAGAAATTCCCATATTTGATGGGCAGAGGCAATTCAGAAAGCCAGTGTGACCAAGTGGTTAAAGTACTATGCTGACGCACTGGAGATCACAGATTCACATTTCACCACTGCTCCTGGCTGGCTGTGGGGCCTTCAGTAAGTCATATACCTGCCCTGTGTTACCAGCCTCCAAGCTATAAAACAAGATAGCAGCAGGACCCTACAGTAAAACATTTTGCATCTCAGCATTTAAATGATCTTTATAGCACTGAAACACATGGGACTAGACATTTATTTGGCCATTTCAAACTAAACAAGCATTTGCCAATGCCGAATGTTGCTTACTTATATGTGCTATTTAGGTACTGGGAAGTGAAAGTACCATGCCTAAGAATTGTCATTGGCCCCCCCCAGACATCCACTGTGTCTTTCTGTTCAGTATGCACAGAAGAGGGGGAAGGGAAAGGGCCACAGCAGTACAGCAGTTGCAAAGGCGTGAAGAGGTGGACAATAGTCCATTCACAGGCAGAAGAATCCTGCAGGAGGTGACTAAATTGAAGGTGAACAAAGCGATGGGACCAGATGGCGTACACCCAAGGATATTAAAAGAACTATGAAGCGAGAAGCAGTACCTCTGATACTTGGGTTGTTTCACTCCCTATTTGTTCTTCCTCCATCCCTCTTTGTCATCCCCTATCCCCACACCCCCAGGATGCCTACTATACTCATCTGCCCTGCCATTTAGACTCCGCCTTAACCTCCACAGTTCCTCCCTCAAACTAGCCAGTCATCTGCAGACCACACACCCCCCTCCATCCTCCAAGCCCAGTCCAGGATCATGGCAGACCCACACCCTGTACACGCCACCACCCTTTCAAAGGTGGCCGCCCTATTGACATGTGGCACCTGCCCCATTTTGGCCCCCATCTTATGTTACAGGCTGTTACTCCCAGGTTCTGTACCCTACAACAACGGTTAGGCCCCTTTTTATTCAAATTCCTGTTCCCCCCCCCACACTAGTCCCCCTACTGACGTCTTGCCAACTAGGTTAATTCAGTCTCAAATCTCATTGATTAGATACTGTATTACTGTAGCAATCTTAAAGCCTCCTTGTCTGTTTTTCACCCCTCAGCTACCATACTTTTTGTTCTCAGCTCTCATATAGTTTCACTTAGCCCAGTTAGAAATCCTATTGCACTCCAAGTATTACTCAGCTCACTTAGAGAAATAAACAGAACAAACAAATATATATTATTACAGCAGTCATAACAGTATAGCTCAGTACTTAGCTCAGTTAGAGAAATAAACAGAACAACTAAATCTGTATTATTAAACAATACTAAAAGTATCCAATCATTGCTTCGTCTCCACTCCAGAGACCCTGCTGTAATATAGGACCACTGAGGACCCTGGGAGGGATGGTATGCAACTCTGAAGTCCAAGCAGAGCTCTATTGAGCTCGCTCACTCCCCCTCTGTCACTCACTCGTTCTATTTCTCTCGACGCTGCAGGCTGCCCTTTTGTACTAGGCTCCTGCTTGCATTGGTGCCTTTTCCTGCCCACAGAGAAATCTGCAGCAGTCCCGACACAGCTCTGTTGAGCTCACTCACTAGTTCTGTTCCTCCTGATGCTGCAGGCTGCCCTTCTGTACTGGGCTCCTGCTTGCATTGGTGCCTTTTTCTGCCCACAAAGAAATCTGCAGCAGTCCTGACACAGCTCTGTTGAGCTCGCTCACTCCCCCCTCTCGCTCACTCATTCTGTTTCTCCTGGCACTGCAGGCTGCCCTTTTGTACTCGGCTCCTGCCTGCATTAGCACACTTTTCTGCCCACAAAGAAGTCCATGGGTGTCCCGACAGAGCTCCTTTGAGGTCGCTCACTCCCCCTCTGTCACTCACTCATTCTGTTTCTCCTGGTGCTGCAGGCTGCTTTTTTGTACTGGGCTCCTGCCTACATTGGTGCCTTTTTCTGCCCACAAAGAAATCCGCAGCAGTCCCGACAGAGCTCCGCTGAGCTTGCTCACTCCCCCTCTCTCACTCACTCATTCCATTTCTCCCAGCATTGCCCTTTTGTACTGGGCTCCTGCCTGCATTGGTGTCTTTTTCTGTCCACAAAGAAATCCGCAGCAGTCCCGATAGAGCTCCATTGAGCTCGCTCACTCCCCCTCTCTCACTTGCTCATTCTGTTTCTCCCGCTGCTGCAGGCTGCCCTTTTGTACTGGGCCCCTGCCTGCATTGATGTCTTTTTCTTCCCACAAAGAAATTCGCAGCAATCCTGACAGAGCTCTGCTGAGCTCGCTCACTCCCCCTCCCTCACTCGCTAGTTCTGTTTCTCCCAGCACTGCAGACTGCCCTTTTGAACTGGGCTCCTGCCTGCATTGGTGCCTTTTTCTGCCCACAAAGAAATCTGCAGTACTCCTGACAGAGTTCAGTTGAGCTCGGTCACTCCCCCTCTCTCACTTGCTTGGTCTTAATCTGTCCCAAACACTGATTTCTCAAAGTGACTATGCTATTCTGCGCCAGAAGCGCAAAAACACATTTCAGCCAGGATGTGAAAAATGACAGCTGCACTGTTCATAAGGAGGTGTGAAAAAATGTCAGTGTTGAAAATCTGGCATGAAAATATTACAAATTTGTGAAGTTACAAGGGTGTGTGGAAACTGCATAATGCACAGTTGTAACACAGTCATTTTATGGACTTTCATCACCACATTTTCAACACAGACATTTTAAGACCTCTGCTCATGAACAGTGTCACTGTCATTTTCTCAGTCTATCCCACAAACTGGTTTCCCATAGCGACCACACTATTCAGCGCCGGAAGTGCAAAAACACATTTTGTCCAGGTTGTGTAAAATGACAGCTGCACTGTTCATAAGTAGGTGTGGAAAAATGGCAATGTTGAAAATCTGGAGTGAAAATATTATAAATTTGCGAAGTTAAGAACGTGCGTGCAAACTGCGCAACGCATGGTCATAACACAGTCATTTTATGGACTGTCATCACAAAATTTTCAACATAGGCATTTTAAGACCTCTGCTCATGAACAGTGTCACTGTGATTTTCTTAATGTGTCCCAAACACTGATTTCCCACAGTGACCACGCTATTCTGCGTCGGAAGTGTGAAAACACATTTTGACCGGGATGTGAAAAATGACAGCTATACTGTTCATAAGGAGGTGCTGAAAAATGACAATGTTGAAAATATGGAGTGAAAATATTGCACATTCGTGAAGTTATGAGTGTGCGTAGCAACTGCACTACGCACGCTCGTAAAACAGTAATTTTTTTGATTTTTTCCACCAAATTTGCAACATAGGCTTTTTGAGAGCTCATCTCATGAACACTGGCACTGTAATTTTGTTAATCAGTCACAAAAGGTGATTCCGCACAGTGACTGCAAAAATACCTTTCGGGACTGAATAACGCCATGACAATGGCTGAATTCATGAGGAGGGGTCCCAAAAACCTCATGTTGAAAATGTGGTGCCAAAACTCCAAAGAATGCCTGAGATATGCACCAAAGTTGAAAAAACGCTATTTATGCCATTATACAGCTTACCAGCATTTCCTCTGTTTGCGGTCAGCTTTGAAGAGTGCAGACGTGTTCCCGGTCCACCGAAGATTGTCATGCCAGACTCCAAAGGTAAGTATCAGGTGAGGAGGGTGTGGGGTGGCAGTGTACTCAGAGGATGAGAGTGGGTTGGGGGAGGGGCCGCCGGAGGCGATGAGGGACCGTTTTCTTGTTTACAGGGGTAAAAAAAACAAAAAAACATTGTGGGATGGTTTTTCTTTTACAGGAACATTTGGCATGCTGGGGTGGGCTCTCAGCCTGCCACCTGAGTATTTTTTTGGGGGGGACTGTAGCTGATGGGAGAATGGGCACCCCGTCAGCACTTACGGGGTGGTGGGCAGGCTGGAGGGATTGGGCACCACCACCGGCGGAACTACACATTGGGGGGTAGACATTATGCAGGCAAGGGTAGGCTCCCCTGTCCAGCAAATTCAGTTGGGAAGGGGGACTGAAGCGGTGGGGTTGGGCACCCCATCGGCAAGCAAAGATGGGGGAGTGCATGATGTCGGGGGGGGTTAGGCACCCTTCAGCATGCAACGAAGAAGCATTAGGTGGGAGATTATGCTGATGGACTGGGCTCCCCATCAGCAAAGTGGGTCGGGGACATGCAAGGGACCGCTCTGCAATAATGGGTCGCTCCCTCATTGCACTGGAATGGCTGACGTTGCAATGATGAGGCGGCCCCTGATTGCAGCAGCTAAAATGTTTCAAGGTGGTGGCATGCTGACTGAACTAGTGTCAGCAGCAGCATGCCACCCCATTGGGGAAAGTAGGCCAAGCCTCAAAAGGCAGTGGGAGCATTGGCCACAACAGTGCTACACCTCCACAACCTGCTTCTGCAGCAAGCTGCTGCAACATGTTTCTTGTGCATGCATGCAAGCAACATAAAAATATAGTTACTACAGTCTTTCCCCACAGTTTTGGTGTCAGAAAACAGAACTAAAAAAAAATACCCATGGGATTTAGGCAAATTCACAAAAAATGGTGCTGGGCATCAGAGATATACATATACTTTGATTTCTGTACATAAGGGCAGTATAATGGTAGGGGCAGTACAGCGTTATCATCTCGCGGTATTATCAGCGAGATCCCGGGGGTGGAGGAATGCCATTATTAAAATGCTGTGCCACCGGAGCTTTCAAGGAATTTCATGAGCGATGAGGTACAGAAACGCTTAATTTTTTATGGAGCTTTCAGGGAGGATCAGAGAGGTGAAGCCCAGATCTGTAGAGTGGTCGGGGCTTTACCTCTCCTGGCAGTTTTCCATTAACCACTCACTGTTGATGGGGGTGGTACCAGAGGATTGGAAAAGAGTGGAGGTAGTACCTCTCCACAAGGGAGGAAGTAGGGAAGGGACTGGCAACTACAAGCTGGTCAGCCTCACATCTATCGTAGGGAAGTTAATGGAAACCCTAGTTAAACAGGATGTAGTGGAATATCTAGAGACGAATAATATCCAAGATAACAGACAACATTGTTTTGTGGTGGGCAGGTCATGCCAGACAAACCCTGTTACATTTTTTGACTGGGTGACCAGGGAAGTGGATAAGGGGCATTCGATGGACCTCCTCCTACTTCAATTTCAGCAAAGCCTTTGATTCAGTACCACATAATCGCCTGCTAAAAAATTAGAAGATCTAGGCATTGCTGAAAACTTAGTCAGGTGGGTGGGAAATTGGCTTAAGGATAGAATTCAAAGGGTGGTTGTCAGTGAGGTAAAGTCAAATGAAAGTAGAGTCGCTAGTGGAGTACCCCAGGGGTTGGTCTTGGGCCTGGTCCTGTTTAATGTGTTTATCTGAAACATAGGCATAGACATTCAAGGCAAGCTCATGCTCTTTGCAGATGATGTTAAACTAGGCAGTAAGGTTGACAGCATGGAGACAATTAGGAAACTTCAGAAAGACTTGCAAAGGTTAGAAAGATGGTCTAACATCTGGCAGCTGAAATTCAATGCAAAAAAGTGCAAAGTGCTACATCTGGGTAAGGGTAATCCCAGGACTGATTACTGGCTCAATGGGGTCAAACTCAGCACCTCTCAGGAAGAAAGTGATCTAGGCATCATTGTATGCAACACCCTTAAACAAACAAGCCAATGTAACAAAGCTTATGGCAAGACAAACAAAATGTTGGGATGCATAGGGAGGGTTTTGACAGCAGAAGCAGGGAGGCAATCTTTCCACTCTATAGGTCCTTGGTAAGACCCCAGCTGGAGTACTTCATCCAGTTTTTGAATCCACACCTTAAAAAGGACAGGAATAGGCTGGAGACTGTGCAGAGAAGAGCGACCAAGATGTTACAGGGCCTACATGATCTCTCATATGAGGAACACCTGAGAGAGCTTAACCAGGTCTCACTGGAGACAAGGAGGGAGAGGGGATATGATCAAGACCTTCAAATTCTTTTGAGGCATTAATAAGGTGTTATACACATAACTACTCAAGGGGTCACCAGCTCAACCACAGGGGGGCACGACCTGAAGCTATGGGGAGAGAGAGCTTCAGAAGGGATATTAGAAAGCTTTTCTTCACTGAAAGAATACTGGAGCCCTGGAACAGCTTACAAGAGGAAGTGGTGAATGCAAGGACCATATCAGCTTTCAAAAAGAGGTGGGATAGAGCATGGACTCAAGGGGGAACTATGGGGCTAGGTAAGGGTAAAAAACAGTATGGGGTCTAGATCCAGAACCCACATCCGGTCTTGAGATCCCTATAGCAGACTTGATGGACCTATGGTCTCCTGCTGTCACTTTTCTATGTTTCTATGTTTCTAATTCTCTCAGATATGTGTTAATATGTGATGTCCTATGACCACAGGGTTAACTAAGAAAGGAACTTATTGTTTGTCAACAAACTTGCCTTGTCTAAATATTCTTAATAATAAATAAAGCAGTCGTAAGTTAAGCACAAAATATGAAAACAGAGAGGAAAGTGAAATTATTTTGCATATCCAGACCCTAACCCGATGGCCACAGCAAGTTTTGTCTAAAATTAAAATGTTCACATACAATCTCCGCTCTCATCTGTTCATTTCACTCACTGATCCGCATCAGTATTATCAAGGTACCAGTTTAACCTCACAGCATTCAAACTGAATAATGTCATCTGCCGGATAGGATCACTGCTTTACCATTCCCTAACTACAAGTTCTTATTCCCATTTAGCTTCATAAAGTAGCATATTTCATTAACAGGTGTAACATAATTTTAGGTGACAGCATTATTTAACATATATTTGTGTAACATAATTTTAGGTGCATTAAATACAAACCACGGGACAAAACTTACCAAAAAAAAAAAAACGTTTAGTCCAAGAGGAGCCCATCAAGTTCTGAAACAAACTGTGCCCAAAATTTCATGCTGTGATCACACAGTACAACTAGGATTTCTTTTTATAGAGCGAATCTGGATTCCTAAAAATAACCTAATAAAATGATGAATGTGCCCAGTCTTCCAAAATGCGTGAACTTATTCATCATATCTGTCTTGTTGCATCCTGTGAGGGGTTTCTTACACATACATAAAGACTGTCAAGATATATACATAGATTTGCCATATATAAGTTGAGTTTCTTAATTAAAGCAGTAAAATGTAAGGGCATGTTTCATAAACACATTCATTTCTAAACAAAAAAAAAGTTATTGAACACATCATGCAGTCAGTGTAAATTAAACAAGTTTAGGACTTGTCCATCAGTGCACTTGGCAACCACAGTGCAAGTTAAAGTAACTAGCTACAGCAAATCTGCCATACACACTGTTCCACTTTCTGCTTTTCCTTGCATGTTTCAGTTTGCTAGTCCTAATGTTTGCATTGTATATTCTTGACATATATGAGTAAACCTAACAATTACCCACTAGTATCATCTAATTAATGTGAAGCTGCCTCACTCAGAATATAACATCGGGAGCAGTGATATTAAATGATTAGTGCTTCTGGCTAAGACTCTGTTACTCTACCACAGCTGTAATTGTCTACTGTGTCGCCCACACCATATCACAGTATATGATACATTAAGGCCCAGGTTTTCCTCACTGCTGCTATTGCATCTATGCTATCCTGCAGTTGATTATGTTTTGTATCTTATTCGTTTTTCCATCATATTTCTACCTTATATTTGAATACTGTATTCAACTGCTTTTCTGCTGTGGTGCTGTTATACTGCTGCATGCTGTTGTCCTACCTGATTACCCTATGAAAATGAAATAATGCCTCTCATGGGGTTATCCAGGTCAGAGAAATTTCAGATAAATAACAAAATAATTAGCTAAAGCCAGAAAAGACCAGGGGTAATGAGTTCTGTGGATCTGTACTTCTGAGTCCCATGGAATCTTGGTCAGTCTTCTGTCATTCTTTTTTTCAGGAACACATCTAGATGGTGATATGCAGTAGCCTAACTCAAAATATGTAATTTATCTTAAAGAGCAGCTGACACCATTAGGACAGCTTTAACAAAACGTAATATTTAGACACAGTTCAGCTTGTATTTCACATTAGTTCTGTATTTCTCCTCCCCATTATTTATTACTGAGACCATTTGCATGAAAATGGGATTTTTGTTCCTGAAGACTTCATCTATTTCTGATTCTTTCTGCCTACCTAAGGTCATAATGCTGTATTTGTGACATCACATTTATTCCCATGGCAACAGATTGTGATGTCACAACAGAGGACTATGACATGAAGTAAAGAATAAGCTAAAGAGGCAGATGCTCTCTAAGGGATAAGGAACATGTTTTCATGCAAATTTTTCAGTAATAAGTAATGGGGAGGAGAACTCTTATCAGATACATACAGAATGCAAGCTAAATTATACCTAAATATTATATTTTTCAAAGTTTTCTTTGAGGTGTCAGCAGCTCTTTAATGTGTTATGGGGCAGGATCATAACTCAGGAAAGATAGAGCCACAAGTGAGGTATGAAAGTCCTGCCACCTCACACATAATAAGGCAGCTTGCCTGTTTTAAGAGCAAGCTCTGTTGTCAGCACTCCCTCCTTCATGAACTCAGTGCTCGGAGGTGGAGGAGGGGGGAGGTAGGCTGTCCAGGCCTAGGAAAGAATGTTTAAGAATAGAAGGAGGGGGGTGGTTCATGGGGGGTGAGGAGGTGGAAGGTGACATCACAGGGAAGGAGGAGATTAGGGGAGGCCAGAGATGATGTCACTGGAAAGGGGGAAGCCGATTGGTGGTCCCCAGGAGAGAGAGGGGCAAGAAAGCAGGGTACAAAAGAGGGGGCACAGGGAGTGGCGCTCACAATTTTGCTGTTTTCTCAAAGTGGAGCACACAGCACATCAATTTGGCAAAAAAAAAAAAATTAAATTGCTAGGATTAATACAGCGATGGTGGTAGCATATTAATTGGGTTTAGTTAGCAGTTTGTCTTTAATTTGAGTATTTAAGGTATTAAATCCACCTCTTAGAAGTAGAAGTACCCAGCTGTGTACCAATCGTAATGGAGAGGAGAGCTGCTGTGAGTAATTGGTCTACAGAGCATACAGGTAAGTTTGTAAAAAAAAAAAAAAGTAGGTGAACCAACAAAATGAACAGAAGTTTTAGGTGCTTAGCATGATGTGGTGACTCCTCCAGGAGATTACCTAGTCGGCTGGCTAGCGCGGGATATAGATCTCCCATTTTGATGGTGGCCTAAGAGAAGTGGGCACTTGTCTGGATTGGGGTACACCGCCATAAGGAACTGGGCATGTAGCCAATGCAGGCATATATCAGAGAGCCTGAGCTTCCATTTTCCACCCACCCAGGCCATGCCGAAGTGCTCAGTTTTGGAAGTGGGTAGGGTTTACTTTGAAAAAAGCCTTATGGAGATGAGCTCACCATTTGGTAAATGCTGTGCTCCCTTGATCCATTGTTACCTGCTGCTAATTCCCTTAGCATCCCTGTTGGGGAGGGTGGGTAGTCAGGTAGGGCGCACAGATGGTCGCGACCAGGAGGAGAAGTGAGAATGCAGGGCTTCTGAATGTGCTCCTCCTGGTGTGAGCTGCTGACAGGGTTCTTTCGAGTGTGGCATTGATGGGGTCACTGGGATATGGGCCTAGCCCCATATGGCACATGCTGGGGCCGCAGATTGTCGTACCCCCCCAGAAAAAGTGTATGGAGAGGGAAGCAAGTGACGATGATGGCACGGATGACTTGGGGGGTGGGTCTCCAGGCCAGATGGAGGGATTACTGGAAAGGGGCCAGAGGCCTGAGGGATTAGTGGCGCCTGATGGTGATTGGCGAAAGTGGGCATGCAGCCACCATGGCTGGAACGGTGGCCAGGGAAAGGGCAGTGGTGTGCATTTGGCAGCTCCTACTGGCCAAAGGGGGCCAGGTGGTGGCAGTTGGTCGCTGTTGGAAAATTGCATCAGCCCTGGCTGGTGGATAATGGCCCACATGGTGCACACCTGGCATTTAATTTTTGGCCTCCATCTTAGGTGCATGTGGCAGTCGCCATTTTCAGTTATTGAGGCATAGGTATTTTGTGACTGGGTGATTGCCATCTTAAGTGCACGTGGCACACACCATTTTGAATGGTGTCTGACTGTGGGGGTTGCTGGGGCTGGAGGTTGTAGCAGCCACCATCTTGGGGATGCATGGTGGCCCCACAGTATAGCATTAAAAAAAAAAGATATGAAAGCAGGAATGAAAATAAGGTCTAAATAGGGATTATGGTACATTTAATGGCAGAATAGGCCCTTCCCAACAGGGTGGCTTATGCTGTAGCTGTCGAGGTTCAAAAAAGGAAAACATAAAGTTTGAAGGAACTATGGATTTAGTTACAAGCACAGCAAAGGAGTCAAAAGGGGGGCATGGTGGGGCCCATAAAGCTGAGAACCATATTTCAATTAAAAAAAAAGAAAAAGCACAGAGGGGGCAGCCAGAGGCGAAGCTAGAAGAGATGACCATATGTGGGGGATTGTACTGCGGTATGTCTAACATATGTTTGTGATTTTTCCACAGCTTAAGCAAGCCACAGTTGTGACACCATGGCACCCAGGAACAGTCCCAAGAACAAGAAGGACTGCTACAATGCAGTCATGGCCCTGGTGGAGAAAGTGAATAGGCTACAAGAAATGGTACAAGAGGACCAGGGTGGGTGGGTGAGGGAGAAGCACAAGGCAGAAAGAGATGTGGAAAAAACAGGGGCAACAAAAAATTCCAGTGGACCCTCGGGACCCCCTGGCCAAGGGACGCAGAGCCCACTCCAGCACCTGAACTGGTGACCCCTGTTCCCACCGCAGTACCAGAGCCTCGACTGGAGCTGGCCCCTCTGCCCATATCTCAACTGGTCCTGCTTGCCCCGGCAGGGCCCAGTGGTCCTCTGGTGCCACCTATGCCTATTGGTTTGCCTGTCCCATCAGACAATTTCCCAGTGGGCCATCCGATGCTGACACCAACTCCAGAACCGGAACCTCAAAACCAGGTAATGAGAACTTCTCTGTTGATAGCAGTGTAAAAGAATATGTGGAGCAGATGTTGAAGGAAGTGGGAGATAGAGGGATGGGTCAGCTTGAAAAGGTATTGGGGGAATTAAGAAGGGAAAAGAGGGTGAGGAGACATGGACCCTTTTAGGGGCCAACTCTAAGAGGACAGATATACCAGAAGTGGGGGCCCTGGGATTTAGGATAGGTAATCATATCCCAGTGGTGACAAATAAAAAATTTGGAACGGGGAGTTTGTGGACATCTTTCACTGGCCAACACAGACAATTTGGATAAATATGAGGAGAAAAAGAGTTTCAAGAAGGACGACATGGTGGCAGCTGTGGTCCTGCTAGGGAAAGGGGAGTGAGACAAAACTTTAAAAGGGGAGACATGGGATAACTGGTCTACAGGGGTTTACTTATTGTATGGTTGTAGTCATTGAAAAGAAGCCAGAACTGGCAACGCCACTTCTGGCTTACTCACTAATAATAAAGAATGCCTACAGGATGCAGGGAAGGCATTGTTGGATGAAGTATGATGAAAAGTTTAGAAAGCGTATGGCACTTTTTGGAGATGTATGGTGGGATACCAGGCAGGTAGATTTATGGCTAGAGATTTGTACAGGCATGGGCGGGGGGGGGGGAATGACTGGGAGAAGAAGTTGGGGTTCCTTCAGAAGTGCTGCTGGGGGTACAATAGAGCCTTCTGCTCATGGCCCCATGGCCGGTTCTGGCAAGCTTGCTCAAAGTGTGGTGTTACTCATCCAGCCTCTAAGTCCAGAACAGGTTGGGAAACAGGGAGCAGCAATAATGGTAACCACCCCAATACACAGTACAACCAGCCTTTTCAGGCCAGCCATTTGAGGGGGTACAGGGGACAGAATTGGGAATGTGGGGGATGAGGCAGAGGCTATAATGTGAGATGGGGGTACCCCTATTATGGGGGACAGCAGGAAAGCTAAAGATTGGTGAGTTGGTACATTTATGCTGGCTAGGACCCCATTAAGGCTCAAGTACTCCAAAAATGGTTGCAACATTATACAGATAAGGCTGCATCGCAGCTATTAGGGAAGGGTTTCATCCGGGGTTTTAGTTTACAGTTCAAGGGACACAGAAAGGGAACCAGGGTGAAGAATCTAAAATCTGTTAAGGGCAAGGAGGAGTTGCTGGAGCAGAAAGTTCAGAAAGAAATAGCTGCAGGTAGGGTGGAAGGCCCCTTGCAGAACTTAAGGATATCTCCATTGAGGCTGGTTCCTAAAAAACATGACGGGGAAGTCCGGGTGATACATCACCTTTCCTACCCCGAGGGGGCTCTGTTAATGACCACATAGATAAGGCTGACAGCAGGGTCACGTATGTCACATTAGAAGGGGCCATTCATCTGATCCGAGCTACCCCTGGGGCATGGTTAGCCAAAACAGAGATTTTGTCAGCATTAAGGCTGCTAACAGTTTGGTCTAAGGATTGGAACCTGTTAGGTGTTCAGCTTGGGGGGCAATATTATTTTGACAAGGCCATTCCAATGGGATGTTCTATAGTGTGTGATACATTTGAAACATACAGTACATGGTTGCAATGGGAGTTTCAGGCCAGATTCGGGTACACGTCCTTTATACATTATCTTGATGATTTTTTGCTAATCAGGGAGGAGGGGGAAGACAACACAAGGCTTTTGTTAGACAACTTCAGGATCATGTGTCAGAAGTTGGGGTGCTTCTAGCTGCAGACAAAACATAAGGCCCAAGCAGGCGATTGGAGTCCCTGGGGATTGAGATATATGTGGAGCAGGGGTTGTTCCACCTACCAGACAAATAATTGCAAAAGTTGAGGACCTTAATAACCTCCATAAAGGGGCATGAGAGTGCTCAGCTGCAGCAGAGGCAGCACCTATTAGGGCATCTGAACTTTGCATGTAGGGCAGTGGCACCCGGCCACGCGTTTACATGGCACCTGGCGCAATCCACCAGGAGGGTGATAAGGCCACACCATTGAGTCAGTATCACAAAAGGGATGAGACAGGACTTGGAGGTTTGGGAGAATTTTTTACGGGAATATAATGGCAAGACCTTTTGGCACTATGACTGGGTCTTTAATACTGACCTACAGTTGTACACAGATGCAGCCTGGGGCATAGGAATGGGAGCATATTTCAGAGGGCGGTAGATAGCAGAAGCTTGGCCAGCAAAATGGAACAGGAGGGGGATAACAAGGGACATAACGTTTCCAGAGATATTTCCCATCTTGTTGGCCACACTGGTATGGGGGGAGGAATTGCGGAACCAGTAGGTAACCTTCTGGTGTGACAACCAGGTGGTGGTGCAGGTCCTGAACAAGAGAGGTGCTTTGTCTGAGATGGTAATGAGGGTTTTCAGGCAATTGGCATTGCAGGGTTAATGTTTAAATATGTCCTTTAGGGCTTGGCATGTAGAAGGGGTTCACAATGTCATAGCTGATTGCCTCTCCTGTCTGCAGATGGACATGTTCCAGGAGGTGACCCCAGAGGCAGAGGACAGATGCACGCCAGTACCGACTATCATATGGGCAATAGGCTGGAGGGAGCTGAATGGTTCTTCCACAACTCCTGGGCCCCCAGGATGTTGAAGGTATGTAAAGGCTCCTGGCATGTCTTTCAGGCCTTCAGACAGAGCCTCAGCCATGAGGTAAGTGGGGTGGAGACAGACGATCAAGTTGCAAAATTTGTGGTGAATGGGTGGAGACAACAGATGGTGCACACCACAGTGGTAATGCATTTAGCAGCTGTATGCATGGTATGCACTCTAGGAGGATGGGGAGAGCCGACAAAAAGTAACCTAGTGAAAAGAATGATGCAGGGCTGGACACAGGTTATAGGGTGACCAGTTGAAAACCAAACTTCCTATCATGGCATTGCTGTTAGAGGAATTACAGGGGGCATTGAGGAACATATGTCCTAGCATAATGAGGCAGTTTGATTTCAGGCCATAGCTGCTACGATGTACCATGGGGTGTTTAGAGTGAGGAAGGTTTTAGGCCAGGGTTAAAGGACACTAACGGGTGTCACAAATGCACTCCACAGGTCAGGCCCTCTGCTCCCACAGTGCCAACCTCAAAGCGTAATAGTGTGAACAGGGGACAGACACGGTAACCATCCTGTCTGTTTTGGGTCCTAATCACCTACTAGCCTTGAGTCCTGGGGGTCAAAATGTGAACCTTATGCTTGCATACCCAGTTAACAGGCTCAGATACATATTCTTTTCAGGGAAATGCAATATAATCTTTCACCCAGTGTCACCCAGCTAGGTTCCCAAAATGTACCCTTATGACTCAATATGAGACCTAGGTATATTCTAACCTTTTAGCAAGCTTAGTAACACATTCAAGCCCTTAACAGCTGTCAGACTTAAACACAGGTTCATCAATCACATGTAAAAGAAAACTGAGAGGACACAGGCAGAATTTCAAAGAAAATATTGTTTACTAAAAATTGTAAAACAGGTAAAATCAAACACAGAACAATTATATCACTAACCTACAGTCACATGAAATAAATGGGAATTTACAGAACACAAATAATTCTACCCCAAATACTTAAAAGTTCTTGCTTATCTAGATGTTACCATTAAGTGCCTCCTAAAGTTCAGAGAATTAAGTCTGTCTCTGAGTCCAAAATAATATGCCATGTTTCCCTCTGATGCATGCCCATTTCAGAATCCATCTCCCCACCCCTTTTGGTGAGGTCTTAGATCCTCCTAGTTTTTTCTTCTTAACATAATTGTACATAAGTATATATGTTATTACTGTGAAAAAATCAGCAACTAGCCATTTCCCAAATATGACAGTCTTTGATCAAAACATCCCCTTTGATGCTTCACAATCCCACAATCATGTCACTAATTCTCGACTAGGTGAGAAAACCAAGAGGAATCAGCCAAATTACTTCCCTTCCTGCTATGTCATAAATGAATACATGGAAACCAACTTCAAAAGCAGAAGCAGGTTATAAAAGGTAATAAACTGTCCCTCTGGAAGGAAGGAAGGCTTTTAATTAGGTTTCCCTGATCTGTTTATAACATCCTGCTGCTTTCAGGCACACTGACATTTTGAAGTCAAAGGTCACTCACTGCAGCAGCCAGCCTTTTTTTGTCTAAGCAGACCTTCATATACCATATATTTATATCACAATTTATAAATATAATATTAAGCAGGGGGCAGAGCGTCACAATGGGGGTCTCTTATGGGATGATGTCACATGGGGAAATGCCAGCATAAGGCTGCGGTTAAAGAAATCCAAGACAGATTAGGTAGGCAAGAGGGCACTGATAGAATTGAAGCAACGGGTGGGCACAGAAGGGTGCCCTGTTGGGGCCCTGCATACATAAGTGGCAGTGCGACCAAAGGGGGCTGGGCCTTTGTTCATAAATGGGAATGGATCAAAGGCATCTGGGGCACAGTTGACTAGCATATTAAAGAAGGCTATGGAGTTCTTGGGAAAAGACCCAAAATGTTTTTCTTCACATTCATTTCGGATAGGTGCAGCAATGGAGTTAATAGTGCAGGGAGGTTCAGCCAGTGAGATCAAGCACAAGGGCAGGTGGAACTTGGATTGTTTCAAAAAGTATGTAAGGGGGCGTGGCCTGGCTCTACAAAGAATGGCAGCCTAATTCTGCTCTCCCTGGGACTTTTAGCAATCATCACCAATCTGTTCAGATCCAGGTTTCTATTCTGTGCCATCATTACATGTTTTATTCTACAAATACGTCAGAAACTTCTGGGTATGGTATTTGCTATATTTATCCAGCTTTACTCCTGAATTTTTCACTCTGAATATCTCTGTTCTTCTAAGGCCTACAAACATGGCTTGCCAAACCATGACTGCTACCTCTTTAAACAGAGTAGAATCAATGTTTAAACAATTGATGAGTGAAATGAATGACCTTAAGGTTGCTACACAACAAAATATATCTAATATGCAAGCACTGGATACTTGTCTTATATCTACAGAAACTAAAGCTTCACATAATGAAAATGCAATTCATGATCTCCATGCAATTATTAGAGAGCAAGACAGAACGATCAAAGCTTTACAATTCAAAATAGATAACATAGAAAATAGAAATCGCAGAAATAACCTTTGTTTTCTCTGATTCCCTGAAGGCTTTGAAATTGGGGACACCATGGATTTACTATCTCATGTGCTTCCAGCATTGCTTAAACTGCCACCTGATCTAGAGCTACCCACTGAACACTCTCACAAATCTCTAAGCCCACGTCTGAGCCCAGATAAAAGGCCTCGGCCTATTATTGCTAGATTTGTAAACTTCTCCCATGCTGAATTGATACTGAAGAAAGCAAGAGAAATCTGGAAATTAATGTGGCAAGAAAACAAAATGTCTATCTTTAGAGACTTTTCAAAAGAAGTAACAAACAAAAGGAAAGCTTTCAACCCATTAAAATCGATCCTGTACCAAAGGGCTATTAAATTTGCATTACGCTACCTGGCTACAATGTGCCTTTTTACTGGCAGCTCATTTAAAGATTTTGGGTCCCCTGAAGCACTCGCATCATATTTGAATGTTAACTTTAAAGAATCAGATGCTTCTCACCGTGGAAACTCCTTGAGTCATATCAGTACAAGCGCCCTTAATCCTGAGGAGAGGTCTGAACTGCACGAGGGTGGAAGCGGAGTGTCTAATACAGTCCCATTAGAAAATGAGAAAGAGGTTACTCACACAAGGCTCTCCGTTCGTATTCAAGCCAAAAACTCCTCTGGCCCACGATTTACCAAGCATGTATGTTGTGAGAATGAAGTAACTTCCCTTCTCCCACATCCTTCTCAGCACCATAACAAAATTTCCTTTCTCCAACAAGTTTTCGCTATTAGATGATGAAGAAGAAGTAGACATTCTCTCCTCACAGAAGGATATTCAAAAGCTTGATCGAGCTCAACCTTTCCAAAATTCAGCTAAAAGGTCTACTGGCACCTTATCGGCATAAACATCATGGGCTGAATTAACCGCGAGTTCTCCAGTCAAGCCATTTGAACCTCCGAAAAAGAAACACAGAGGAAAGCTCAAAAGCAAAGTCAATACCAGCTCCTTGACTTCCTCTAAATGTAACTCCACATGATTATCCAAAAACACTCTTCTTTTCAACTAATGCTGACAAGCTCCTTTGATTCTTACTTCTGTGGACCAAATGGGGTAGTTATGTACCCTAGTTTAGACCGCGATGTATACACTTGATTTTGACATCGCAACTGTCACTCCCAGCTGGTTGTCTTAGTGCTAGGCTGTACATCATGGTCAGAGTGAAAAACGCTTAATCATTTCATTACTTACTCCCTGCATTACTTGCTTAGACTATAAGTCTCACTGTATTTTCATTCTAGCAATGTTCCTGTTGTCCATCTTATTTTTCAGAACATTAACTAGCAATTCAATGAGCATTAACAATAATAAGGTTATTTATTCTATGCAGGTTCTATGTCCATCATTCTCTTGCCTGTTTACTAAGACATAATTTGCATTTCAATTTTATTAAGGTTATAAAATGTTGCACTATATATTTCAAAGTTATACCTAGTGGATCTCAACTAATTCATGGGCTATTAGAGGATTACTTATGCAGTAATATATATCTTTTTTTTTAAATACTGGTAGCAGTTCACTTAGCTCCATTTGTAGATATGTGAGTGGTAGCGACTTACCTTTAACATTTTACAGTTCTTTTGAATATAACCTTCACTCATGAGATAACTTAGGTACCAACCTAAGGTTATAAATATAACAATAGATGGAACATACACAACTCCCATTTTTAATTTGAGAATATATGATCTATACAAATACTAAATCATGCCTTTTAATGAATATCTTTTACTCCCCTCCATACCCCCTATATATATATATTTTTTTTTTCTCCCTAGTTTTTCATCATTTCATTATATATCGCAGGCTATTTTCATGGCTCTAATTACTCTTGTAATACAAACAAGAGATGACATATTTAACTCAAGGACACATCTAATCTCAAAGCCTGAATGTTATAGCCAATAAAAATTGTATCGTATAGTTGGACTCACTGGGCCACATCAGGTCTAGTCATTCAGCTATTCATACATATATTTCAAACTACATCAAGGCTATTTTCGAGACTTGTGCCATTTATAGTCTAACCATATGCCTATATATTATTAAATCTAAGAGCCTCGAAGCCTGACCTATGATATTCTTATACTCTAATATGAATACTCAATGTAGTATATTATCTATCCCAATTTCCTAAGGATATGCTACTATGTTTAAGGTACCCTGTTGCCTCATAAATTACAAACATTTATTAAAAACTCTTTTGAATTATATACCACCATCTATATATATTTTACATCAACTCATTTAAATAACTGTGTGAACTTTATACCTAATTTAATCACCCCTTCAGCCTTCATCCTACATTATATTGTTAACACACTAATCAATCAATCAATCAATCAATATCTTTATTTATCCAGGAGGGCACCATTGAGCAAGCTCATTTACAAGGACCTGTGGTCCTACAGTAATAATACAGAAAGATAAGTTACAATAGTACAAACAGTAAAAACAGCTGCTATTATAGTAGAAATGCAAAACGGCACGTTTAATTTTTTTTATTAATCTCAGGATACTGTTCTAGCTTCGGCTACAGCTGTATTCCCTGGATCTAATCTACTTTTTTCAACTGCTCCCTCATAGGTAATATTGTGATGATTCTGGTTCCTTCCTGGGGATCATTTACAAATAGTCAATTTATCTGATATTTACAATACTTATTGTAGGTCTGTATAAGATTTGTAACTTACGTATACAGCTTTTTATGTGCTGTTTAGCTTAGAGTTACTTAGAATTATTCAGGCCCAGTTGTGTTGTAAGCGAGTCTCTGGTACTTTGTTCCAACTCATAGCTATCTATACAGCTCAGTGATTTATTATTGTGTACTATAGTGGTTAAGTTTCCTTTCATCTAGATAAATGCTTAAAAACTTCTCTTTTTATATTTTCTTAGAGAGACATATGGTATATTATCACTTTATATCTTTGGTTCTATTCTATAGTATAGTCCTGCCTACCTCTATTTGCCTATATTATCCCCTCTGGGCCTTCATCGTCATCTAGTCTAAAGAATCTACATAGGAGTCCCTTAAATATGACCATAGTTATTTCTTAATTTTTTTCTATTTAATATGAACGATCTTATACTATATTCATGGAATATTAAGGGACTCAATTCTCCTTGTAAGCATAAGCAAATCCTTTCATATCTAAAAAAACATAAAGCACATATTGCTTTCCTACAAGAGACTAAACTCTTAACTGAGGATGTTTATAGGCTCAAAAGGGATTGGGTTGGTCAAATTTATTCAGCGTCCTTTATCTCAAAAAAATGGGGAGTAGCTATCCTGATTCATAAAAACCTTAACTGGACCCTTATTAAAACTTCTACAGACCTGGACGGCAGATGGGTAATAGTTACACTTAACACCCCTATGGGCCCTATTATATTAGTTAATGTCTATGCCCCTAACTTAGATTCACCTGAATTTTTTCACAACTTATCTCAACATATTTTAACAGACAATAATTATAACTCACCCATTTTAGTTGGTGGTGATTTCAACCTAGATTTGGAGGCCCATTTAGACAGAAGTAACTCTCCGTTTGACTCTCACCCTAGAAGTATTAATGTTTTATCTCTGCTCTTGAAAGATTTTAACCTTTTGGATATTTGTAGACTTCATCATCCTAGGGACCATGATTACACCTTTTACTCTGTACTCCATCAGTCCTATAGTAGAACTGACTACTGGTTTACATCTTCTCTTATAACTGACAAAATCATTGATACATCCATTCTACCAATTACAATATCAGACCATTCTCCAATTAAGTTTCACTTGTTATGGGGTCCTCCACCCCCTAAATCCTTGTCATGGTGGCTCAACCCACTTCTACTTAAAGACCCAGAATTCATTCCCTGGATTAAAAACCAAATACAAGAATACCTCTCTTTTAATAATACCCGTGATGTATCTATGAGTACTGTTTGGGAAGCATTAAAAGTCACCATCAGAGGTAAAATAATTAGTTATGCTGCCCACAGGAAAAAATTAAGAGAATCTCAACTAGCTGAACTAGAAAAATCCCTAAAAATCAAAGAAAATCAATATTTTAAAGTCAATAAACCCAACCCCAAATTGCAGCTCCACCTTGAAATTCTCCAACTAAGAATCAAAATTAACAAACTTGTTTCTCGCAAAGCTGAATAGCTCTTTTTAGACTAAAACATAAATATTGGGAACAAGGTGAGAGATGTGGGAAACTACTTTCCTCTCAGCTTAAATCACAGAAAATGGATAGGCATATTATGAGTATGAAAGACCATTCAGGTCAAATATACACTGACAATCCATCTATCAACCATATCATGAAATCTTTCTATCAAAATCTGTACTCGCAACAAAATTGCGCATCAAATAGTCAAATTCAGTTTTTTTCTAGATAAACTGCAACTACCACATCTTTCTGACCTTGACAGAGTATATTTAGATGAACCATTCACCCTCCAAGAAATTCAAAATGCACTATCCAGCTTGAAATCTGGCAGATCCCGAGAGGGGGGATTTTTTCCCCGTGGATTTCTACAAACCTCTTTCAGATATTCTTTGTCCTGTGCTTTACAATGTGTTTCGTGAATCATCTTCTAATGGCAGTCTTCCCCCTACCATGACTGAAGCTATTATTACAGTCCTACCCAAAAGAGACAAGAACCCTGCTCTCCTATCCAGCTACATACCTATATCATTAATCAATACCGATGGAAAAATCTTTGCAAAGGTTCTAACTTTACGTTTAGAACCCATAATATCCAAAATAGCTCACAATTCACAAGCTGGCTTTATCAAAACCAGATTAGGTTCTGACCATCTTCGTCCCTTATTTGATTTAATTCACAAAGCGAAATATTTCAAATCTCCGGCAGCTACCATTGCTATTGATTTTGAAAAGGCATTTGATTCCTTAAACTGGAACTATTTATATCTTGTACTCTCTCATTTTGGCATTCCTAATAACTTCTACTCATGGATTAAACTACTGTATACCTATCCTTCAGCCCGAATACTTACCTACTCTATGTTTTCATCTTCTTTTTCACTTGCAAGAGGTACTAGGCAAGGATGTCCCTTATAACTCTCTTTATTTATTCTTGCTATGAAACCCCTCTCTGCCTAAATTTAACAAGCCAGCAATATTAATGGGATTCAGATCAGTAACTCCCACTACCCTTCACTTTCTTATGCAGATGATCTCCTCATTCTTTTAGAAAACTTTGAAGAGGCAGGACAACCATTGGTTCTACTATTTAAAGAATTTACCTCTCTTTCTGGCTTAGCCTTGAACTATAAAAAATTCCACACTCTACCTTTAAATGACTATTGTAAACCCTCTATGAACACTCATTTGGGCTTTTGTTAGTCACCCCAAGGTTTTTCTTACCTTGGCATTCAAATTACCCCAAGGCTAGACAAAATATGAGACATTAGTCTTTCCCCCCTCTTATCCAATATTAAAACTATGTTTAACAGATGGAAACTACTAAATATTTCATTTAATGGGAAAATATCTGTCATTAAAATGTCTATCTCTCCCAAAATCTTATACCTTTTTGCTAATATTCCTTTAATTTTACCCTCCAACTTTTTAGTTAAGCTAGATAAACTAATCGGCTACTTCCTTTGGGAAGGGAAACATCCCAGATTCAGTCGCATCAAACTCCAATCTCATTGATTGAGAGAAGGCTTGGCCTCCCCTGGTTTCAAGCCTATTTATGGGCCTTTCAAACAACTCAGATTGTAAAATGGTTTCTTAAACCAACATCCAATTCTCCATTATGGATTAATATGGAAGCCTCCTTGTGCCCTGGGAACATTAATACTTCCCACATCTATAATACTCTTCCTCCTAAACTAAAATCCCATCCCACAATTTCATCATCTGTATTTTACTGGCAACTAATACATAAACACCTCAAATCTAACCCTACACCCTTGGCATATGCCCCAACATGGGGTAACCCATCTATTTTTTGGGATAATCACCCAATTTTCTGCCGTAACTGAAAGAACTGAGGCATTTTCTTCTTAAACGATATACTGGAACCCAATGACCTTAGACTCAAGTCCTTTACTGTTCTTCATACCCTTTGGAAACTTCCAAAACTTGATTTTTGGAAATATCTACAGCTCCGCACGGCTTGTAACGCCTATTTTCAACAGTTACCCCAACAACACTTACATGACCCATATATCTCGCAATGGCTTAAACATACATCTAATTTGAACAGTAAAATTTATAAACATATTATAGATATAATTCCAAATCAATCTTACATGGCTAAGAACAAATGGAGTCAGCTCCTAAATTACAACATAACAGATTCACAATGGCATAGATTCTGGCTTTCCTGCCAGAAAACCTTTAAAGAAAAGCGTAGCTCGCTTATACAAATAAAAATCCTCCATTTGTGGTATAGGACCCCTACAGTTCTACAACATATGGGTCTTATGAATAACAATAATTGTTGGTGTTGTAATTCCCCTAATGGTGACCTTTATCACATCCTATGGAATTTCCCTCTTATAAAGAGTCTATGGTGTCCTACTCATAAATTTGTAGAAAAAGTAATAGGTCAGCCCTTTATATTAGACCCTAAACACACTATATTGGGTATAATCAACCCCAACAATAACACTATTTCCCCTGCTCAAAATAGATGGATGAATCTAATATTTCTTCAGGTTAAATGCCTTATACTTAACCATTGGAAATCCATTATAATCCCTAAATTTTCTGATGTTCTTAAGACTTTATCTCAATATGCCTCCCTGGACCTCTTATCTTGCATTTCCTCTGACCGACTTGAAAATTATAATAGTTGCTGGCAGGACTATTTTAAATATATAGAATCTCCATACAATTTAAACATTTAATATTTAGAATGTTATAAAGATTACACATACTTAATCACTTGGTATTCATGATTACTATTGTCTCTCTCACTCGTTATTTTCCCCTCCCTTCCACTTCATGTTTTTTTTGTCTTTACCTCTTGCTTATACACATGTCTTATTATATTATCTTAATAACATTTCCAAATTGTATATGATATATAGTTATATTGAACAAACTTGATAATATCATTACCATATAAGTACTCTATGCCACCCCGATTTCTTCCAGTTGACATTACCTTCTAGGTTATTCTCAGAGTACTTAGACCAGACATATGTTTTTCAAACATTGTAACTTTATTGTAGATCTTAGGTTCCATTGCATTATTTTTACTCTAATGATGTTGTTTAACAGCCAATGTGGTGCTTTATCTGGTCATCATAACTGATTACATGTGTTTGCATATGTGGAAATGGTTATATATTTTTATTATAATACAATAAAAAGATTAACTGCAAAAAAGAAAGTATGTAAGGCTTGTCAAGAAGTAACAGCACTAACCATCTTTTTCTTTCTTCCCCTGCAGGAACATAGCACCAGACTTTGTGTGGTTCTGGGGGTGGTTGTCAAAAAAAGAATAAATGAATAATAACAAAGTGAAAAGCAACATAGCAAAAAAGAGGGTGGGGGATGGGTCAGGAGGGTCTCTCATAACTTATTCATTGTTTTTACATTTTTCAGGACATACCTGGAGAAAGGAGGTCTAGATTGTGGGATACTCCTTCATATTTTAGGCCAAAACATGGGCATCATGGAGGCTCAAGGGGCGACAATTGTACCAGGATCCATTCAAGATTAAGCTTACTTGGAAAGGAGTCAGGGGGATGTGATAGGCCCAGCTGCTGCCATTGTTGAGAGAGATGAGGACTGACCATGCAAGACCGGACCTGGTCATTATCCATCTTTGGTGAAGTCAAGGTAGGCAACATCAATTGTACCCCCTTGGTCCACCACTCTGGTTAGCCAGTCAAAGAAATCTATGAGATTAGTTTGACAGGACCTTCCTGTTGTAAACCCATGCTGTCTTGGATCCTGTGCTCCTATGGATTCCAGATGTTGCACTATCCTTTCCTTAAGGAGTGCCTCCATAATCTTACCCACTACTGAGGTAAGACTGACTGGTCTGTAGTTTCCTGCCTCCTCCCTGCTGCCACTCTTGTGGAGTGGGATCACATGAGCACTTTTCCAGTCTTCTAGGACCTCTTCTGTGCTCAGAGACTCACTAAACAGTTCTGATAATGGCTCTGCTAGTTCCACCCACAGCTCCTTTAGTATCCTTGGATGTATGCCATGAGGTTCCATTGTCTTGTCCACCCTGAGCTTAGCGAGCTCTTGTAGGACCCTTTCTCTTGTGAAGGGACTAGTGCACCTCTCCATACCCCCTGTGTCCATGGTGCTGGGCTGTGGGCCCAGCCCTACCTTCTCCTCAGTAAATACTGAGCAAAAGCATCTATTTAGGATAGATGCTTTTCCTTGATCCTCCTCCACACACTCCCCCTTATCCCCTTTGATCTTAGAATACCCCCTCTGGACTTCCTCCTTTCACTAATGTATCTATAGAAAGTCCTGTCCCCTTCTTTTACTGTTCATGCTAGTGTTTCCTTAGTGTAGGCCTTTGCCTGCCTTACTGCCTTCCCTGCTTCCCTTAGGGAAGTTTGATATGCCTCCCTGTCTTAGTCCAGCTGCATTCCCTTTTAGTTCCTGAAGGCCAACATTTGGCTCTGATTTTTTCTGCTACTGTTTTTGAGAACCAAAGTGGTTTCCTCCTTCTTTTGTGCTTGCTTTTCTCCCTAACACAATGTGTAAACAACATGCGTAAAAAAGTTAAGATCATACAGAACTGGAAAATGGGGGGAGAGTTAAGCCCAATGACCCCAAGGCACATCCTGGTGCCTGTTGGTATATGGATGGTGCGGGGGGTAGGTTTGGTAACCCTAACATCTGATTTCCAGTGTTTTGTTGGTGTGGAATCAACCCTAACTGATGCTTTAACAGAGCTGTTTTGCAATGAAGTTCCCTTCTTTTTGAGAAAGTGAAATGTTACTCATATGGTATCCATTGGTGGGAGCACAGGCCCTCCAGACCCTGCACTCCCACCCACCCATCAGTGTAGAGGCATAGTGCAGGAAGACACTGTGCTCCCAGTTTTGCATAATGGGATGCATATTTGGGAGCACGTGCCCTCTGTGCCCTGACTTTCCACCTACCCATAAGTGTAGAGACACAGCGCCTGAGGGCCCTGTGCTCCCAGTCTTGCAAGATGGTTTCCATGGCCCTGCACTCCCACCTACCTATAAGTATAGAAATATAGTGCAGTAGGGTCCTGTACTTTTAGTTTTGCATAATCGTATCTCTAGGAGGGCGCGCGATCCCTCTGGGACCTGAGCTCCCACCCACCCATGAGTGTAGAGACATAGCTTAGAAGGGCCCATTGCTTTCAGCTAAGCATAAACAGTATGCATAGGTAGGAGTGTGGGCTCTCTGGGCCATGTGCTGTCACCTACCTACAAGTACAGATACATATCAGAGGCCTAGAGGCATTCCAAGTAACCCTTGTAGCACTTATTTGGCAATATCTCAGTAACCATAGAAACTGCAGAAAAATGTTTGCAGTTGTATTCATAACCTAGACACCTTCATGCATGGTTAGTACACCTGTGGGTGTACTAACTTACGCTTAGTGAAAAATCTATATCTCAAACTGTTTTCAAGATATAGGTGCCGGAAGGCGCCATGGCCGCCACAATGTTATCCTATGGGAAAATTTGCAACTTTGGAATGCAGTAAGTCTGGAACCAGTGTAAATGTTTGCACCAAACCAGCAAAAGGCACATCTGAGGTGCAATGGCTTGCCAGACTGCAAATTTCATCAGCCCAGAAGTCCAAACCATGTTTTGGCAGAGAGGTGGCAAAGAAACTGTGGTTTTGGTGGATGCCACAGTGTTATCCTATGGGAAGAATTCACAACTTCAGAGTACTGCAACTATGAACAGATGTAAATGTTTTCACCAAGCCACCAAAAGGCACATCTGTAGTGCAAGAGCTTGCCACCCAGCAAATTGCAGCCCAAAAGTCCAAACCTTGTAATGGCAGTGAGGTGGCAAAGAAACTATGATTTGGGTGATTGTACTGTCACAAACTGTGAAAGTATGTCACAAATTATGAAAATACAGTGCACCACTTTCACAAATTTGTGAATGTTTCATGCTTGAACTGCCGCACATTGTGACAGTACAAACAGCCAGATCAAAATAAACGTATTTCTGGGTCTTTTTTAAAAATTCTGATACATGGATGCTGTTCCTAGGACCCCATTTAGGTAAACATAACAGTTGGTGTTTACCTAGGGACAATAGTTTTTAAACTATAATGTTTTTTCTTCACTGCTAACTGAAAACAAGATAGCCACAGCACAACAATACAGAGGGCATTTTCGAGAGTGAAATGTGCTGTCGGAGATGAATCTGTCACTGTCGCATAGAACACATATTTTTTCCCCATAGGATATAATGGGAAACTTTAAACTGTTATAACTTTTGAATGGATTAATATTATTTCACGAACCCTTCAAAAGGCAATTCCCTGACCCAGTCTCCATATACCTAAAAATTTCAGACCAGACAGATAAACCGTTCAGGCTGTAGAGATGAGCAAAGAATTGGCAAAAGTTGAGGATTTTCTGCACTTTTTAATGCTCTGCAGCTCTGCAACCACAAATCCAACTGGGACACAAATTTCCTTATCCAGAGAGCTGTAGTACAACAACGCACATGCCAAATTCCAAGTGAATCAGACAAACAGTTGCAAAGTTATTAAAGTGCAAACTTTGGGTTTAACATATAAGTGGCAGTGCAACCTTAACTATACCTGCCCTACCAGGCAGGTATAATATATATACCGTATATATAACCTTCTGTTTCTGAGACATAGTAGCTTTGGAATGTTCTATCAATGACTGTCAGAGTTTCACTGTCTACCTCATGTTTTATGCCTGTGTTGAAAGCGTACTTATTTTGGCAAGCTGATTGAAAATGGTGAACTGAAAGTCTGTACTTATTCATATGTATGTTGGAATTATTAATACAATTTAAGTGAGAGTTAAACCTTACAGATAAATGATTTATTTTAGCCACTGAAACATTCTAAATGACAATAAGTCTTTTATTTAAAGAGACATACCAGCGTCAGCTCCTGCACCCGATATATAGGTGCCTTACCTCATGGGACTGCTTGTAATGTGGAGAGTGCCCAAAATAATTAATTTGTGACAAAGTAATAGCCCTCATAAAATTAGGAAAACTGGGTCCCAAAGACTTCCTGGTTTCTGGTGCCACCCATGCTCTGCTCCTGCACTCTGCCAAGTTATGATGCAATGCTTGAGAGAGCATGGAGATGTGCTCTATTACTGTCTATGGTCGGCACCTTTCCGAACATTTTTTTATATTGTAATGGCCATTTAGTGATGAAACGTGGACACTGGTCAACTAACAAGACCCGTGTTAGTCAACCAGTGCCCACGTTTCATCATCAAATGGCCATTATAATATAAAAATATGATCAGAAAGGTGTCACCCATAGAATATAATGGAATGCATTCCCGCACTCTCCCTAACATTGGCCATAACTTGACAGAGTGCGGGGACAGAGTCTCAGTGGCACCAGAAAACGGGAAAGTCCTTGGGACCTAGTTTTCCTAATTTTATAATGGTTATTACTTTTTTTACAAATTAATTATTTGGGAAATTTCCACATTACAAACAGTCCCATGAGGTAAGGCGGATCACTGTCAAAATTGCGCATGCAATATCGTGCGTGTTATTACAGCATGTACATTTTAGCGCTACAGCATAATAGCTAATGGAAATTATAGCATGTTATTTAATAGCGCATTAATGAAATTGTGGCTTACTGAATGATGCTAGTTGCTCATGCTATAGCTTTCCTCTTTTCTTCTCAATCTGTGTTACTGTTGGCTAATTCCGGTAATGTTTGCTAGGACCCTAGTTTGGAGTGCACCACAATGTGTCACCCCCTTTCCCCTCCCGAACTTCCTGTTCCTATTTGGATAATCAGCAAGCACAGAAACTCTACAAGTCTTTCTAGGTACAGTCAATAGAATTCATCTTTATTTCAACATCACAAAAAAAGCAAAAGAAAAAGTATTTAAAACTGTAGAGCTGTCACATTTCTAGTGCTTGAAGCTCTACTGAGTGCAATCAATGCTTTACAGAGTGCTTATGTATATGTGTGCATTTATGCCTGCAGCTGAAAGTTATAGGCTATCCCTCTAAGGTATTGGTTTCTGGTGCATTCAGTATACTGTGATATGATGCTTGTTATACGTTTTGCAGAGTCTTTGTATTTTGTTTTACAAACCGGCACTGTACTTTCTGCAATCAGCTGTTCTATGACAATTCTGTTGTAATGTTGCTCTGTTTTCAAGAACTCTATGAAACGTCAGATGGATGGGTGGTGTGCACCAATAAAATGATTAAATTTATGATGCCAGGCTTCCACTGAGTTAATGGTGCGAGGCAGGTCATACTGCACTGCATCGTAGCAGTTCCACAAAGCTATGTCAAACATTTGTCGTCTTCTACCTCCTCTGGCAAGAGGCCTGCCTAACCATGTGTCCTCGAAATAGTCAATAAGACAGGTTAGGGACTCAGCATTGCTTTGATAGAACTCTGTCTGCATTAGCTCTTCAAAAGCAGTTAGAACATCAGGCACTGGAACATAGGTGAGTGAAGGCAATAAACAAATATGCATGGCATAGTTTGGGTCTGAGGTATATTGTGCACACGCCTCCTGAATTTCTTGTACTTTGTGCCAAATTGCTTGGCATAGATGGAAAAAAACAACCTCTTAATGTAGCAGTGGGGTATGCTTGCTTGAAATCTTTAAGTGCTGCAGATTCAAAATCAATGAGAACAGATTCTGGTTGAAGGTCACCACATAATGTTTTCAAGGCAACAAAAACTTTTGTGTATGTAGCAGCTGTACGATTTGCCATCAAGACATATACCACAGGGACCACTGTTTTGTACTTCACAACATGTATAGTGTACAGTTGATGAAAAATGGCTGGGCAGCATTTAAAAGTTCCATCTGTGAACCAATGAGCACTTGCCTTCAATATTTCGGTGTCCTGATAAGTGGCGAATATCAGAATTCTATCACTGCTGGGACCAGAGTCATATAATAAAAATTTCTCATTATTAGATGTAACAGTGAACGCCTCAGGTATAACGAGAGCTGTAGCATTCTCTGGTTCTGGAGGAGGCCGGGCAGTGGCCATTCTGTTTTTCTGGACCGTACGCTTCAATAGCGACATTGAGGGAAGTTGAGAGGAGATTGACGGACAGAGTTCAGACACGCCAGATGCCACGATTTGATGTGTGGACTCACAGGTAATTTCTGCTCGTTCTTTCATGTTGGCCACTGCCTGCTTCACAGCAGTTCAACTGGGTCAGGTACATGGTTGTGCTCTCCCAGTTCTTTTAGCACAGCATCTCCTTTCAAATGCAATCGAGCGCTGCAGTGTCCTTTATCATATTGCAAACATTTGTAGTAAGCTTTATCTGCTGTCACACGCTGTCTGTGAAATATGAATCCATTTAGGACTGCAAGCTCACTGCCCTTTTGGCTGCAGATGAATCGCACTTGCTGAGACATGATGAACAAAGCTGAGTGTGCCCTCACTTGTCACCCATTAAATAGCCAAAAATTAGAATAATGATTTAGATACTCTGAGTGGCAGCTGCACAATCACACATGATCAACCATCTTAATTCAAATGCTGTAGTGTGGGGGGGGGGGGGGAGGGAGTTCTGTCCACTACTGACACATAAACCATTCGCTATATTTTTATTTTGAACTGCATGCCATCAGAGTACTTATTTCATTTTACTCAAGTGGCAGCTGCACAATCACACATGCTGGAAAATTATCCTCCTACCCCACAAAAAAGTGCATTGTCATTCTTACATCTAGTATCATTTATACCACAGAAACGCAGAACAGATATAGCAGCCAAAGATTAAGCATGCAAAGTCTCGTTATACTAGACAGTACCACAGAAACGCAAAAATTAAGCATGCAAAGTCAAATTTTACAAAACAAGATTTAATTTCTTCATTCAGACACTGATGACCAGGTAAGACATTATAGGCCAGGTATGGTGAATTCCCGCTATTTCATTCGCGCTATATTGCTAACGCGCTATAGTGTTGCAGTGCTATTATGTATGCTCTGTTATTGCTCACGCTATTTCGGCCGCACTATTATGACTGGATCCCAGGTAAGGCACCTATATAGCAGGTGCAGGGGCTGTTCAATTTACCTTGGTGGATCTCTTTAAAGTAAAGGTGTGATGTTTTCCATAGAACTTCATAGGCCGCTAGCCTGGGGGCAGTGATAGCCCCTCTGTGTGAAAATTTAACATTTTTATCCACTGGTGTATGGAAGGGTAAGGATCATAACAGTGGCTGAGCTGTCAGCCAGGAGATCCCTTTCCACTTCCCGGTCTGCCTGCTCTGACTCCCGCACTCCCACATCTTGTGACGTGTGCCCAGGGAGAGCACAGGGACATGCCCCATACAAGTCAAAGGGGCTAATTTTCAGACCATTTTTACAACACTTTAAGCAGCCTTTCATTTATATCAAAAGGCTGCTTAAAGTGTTGTAAAATGGTCTGAAAATTAGCCCCATTGACTTAAATGGTGTGCACCCCCATGTTCTCCCTGGGCACACGTCACAAGAAATGGGAATGCAGGTGCGGAGCAGGAGGACCAGTAAGTTGAAGGGGATCTTCTGGCTGGCAGTTCAGCCTCTGTTATGATCGTTTCCCTTCCATACACTGGTGGATTAAAATTTTACATTTTCACACAGAGGGGCTAATGCCGTCCCAGGCTAGTGGGCTATGCAGCCCAAATCCTGTAAGTAAATATTTCACATATTTACTTTAAGTGTTAGGTGGGTAATCAGTATTTATTTCCAAGTTATGTGAGTAACAAATGAAAGAGCAGATTGAACAATGTCTGATGACATCACAATGGCCTCTGCTGGATTCACACAGAGCAGCAAAATTAAACAACTGGTTATGTCTGCATTAAGAGCTAAGCTCTGCAATTTAAAATACACTGTATACAATGGATACACAATGGCCTGCCTCAGAAGATGACATTTATCAATACTTGTGAGGTAGGGTTACCACCTTTTAAGAAGCCCAAAGTGGGACATTTCTTACTGAAACATGATTTTTCACAGGACAGTACGTAACCTCGACCAATGCAACAGACTTGCTTTTTCTATATAATCAGAATTAAGGCTAAGTATTGTAGTTTCTTAGTGGCTTATGTTGTTTCTTATCATTTTAAGGTATTTTAGTTAAAGTATTGTAGTTTTCTGTAACATTTAGGGGAAAGTTAGAAAAAAAATGTTCTACTATAAAATCAGGACATGTAGGGCCAGATATTCAAAAGGGTTGCGCCATGCACAATAGGGTTGCGCCAGCGCAAGTCCGATAATGCGCCATTCTGCGATATTCAGCGGGAGGCAGTTGCACCCCCCCCAAATCATGCTGAGCAATAGTGCAATGATAATGAGTGTATGCGCAACTGAAGGGGAAGGAACCATGCATAAATGGCACAGTGCGATATTCAACAACATGCGCCATGCACAATAGGGGAGCAAGCGGAAGTTCCGCTATAGCAGAAATGAGACAAAATAAAAAGGAAAAAGGGAGAGGCACAAGAACGCTACAGGGAAGGCACATGTTGCTGAACTATAGCCAGCCACACAGGCAAAACACACACACACACAGGGCAGGACAGAGAAAGGGCACCTGGAACCCACAGGCTCAGGGAAGGTGTGGGGAGCCACAGCCACAGTGCAGAAAGGGGAAGTGCCACACAGCACTGAGGCCAGCACAGTTAGGTGTCCCCGGTGCAGGGGAAGTAGCAGAAAGAACAGCAGAGGGAGCACAGAAACAGCTGCCGGGGGGGGGGTGAACACAAGCCAGGGTCATAGCCAGTGCCACCATCCAGATGGAGGCAGTAATGAGGGGGGTGAGAAGGCGGCAGCAGGGGGCGTGGCCATGGAAGGGCCCGTCGGCGGTATGCCCCCAACAGGCAGTACCGCACCTGCACCAGCTTCGAGCTGTACAGTGATACTGAGATTGTGGGATGGTACCGCCTAAATCGGGCAATTCTGAGGTGGCTCTGTGAGTTGTGCAGTGATGTGATGCAGGCACCCACACGACGGAGCCATGCTCTGTCAGTGGAGACTAAAGTGACAGCTTGCATGTGCTTGCTCACCACAGGTACCTTCCAGAGACCAACAGGGGATACCACAGGCATAACCCAGTCGGCCGCCGCGTCACGCCAACTCACCCAATTCCTCAGTGCACTGCTGCCACATGCTGCGGAGTACATCCATTTCCCCAGCACACTGGCAGAGCGCACAGCAAACATACAGGAGTTCCACAGGGTAGCACGTATGCCTGGCATGCTAGGGGCAATAGACTGCTCCCATGTGGCCATCCGTACACCACCTGGCCCCAAGGGGGCCGCATACATTAATCACAAGGGCTATACTAGCATCAACTGCCAGGTGGTGTGCAATGCCAGGGGGGTGCATAATCAATGTCTGTGCCATGCACCCTGGGGGAGCACACAATGCTTTCATCTGGCACCAGTCGGCACTGTGCCACAGATTCGAGAGTGGGGACATCCCCCCTAGCCACTTCGTGGGTGAGTATGCAAACCACATGGACAAACTTAGGGCTTGGGAGGGGCATGGTCAGAGGTGACATGGGTAGTGGCCTACATGGCGGGCCAGGCGATGCTGATCACCAAACTAACCTCCACCCTCTACACACAGGTGACAGTGGATACGCACTCTGTCCCTGGCTGCTCACACCATACCGGTGGCCCGTGACCCCATCGCAGCAATGCTACAATGAGGCACATGCCACCAGACGTAATGTCATTGAGCGGGTGTTCGGTATGCTGAAGGCACGTTTCCATTGCCTGGACACCTCCGGCGGTGCCCTACAGTACAGCCCCTCAAAGGCCTGCGGGCTATTCCTGGCCTGTTGCATTCTGCACAACATGGCCAATGAATGTGGGATAGCCATACAGGTCGAAGAGGGGGACAGCGATGGGGACGATGAGGATGCTGGTGACATTGGTGATGGGCAGCCCTCCTTGGGTGGTGGGACCCCGACTGCTCTGGCTGGCACAGCTGCACTGGGACACCATCATGGAGGAGCACTTCAGCCAACCCAGGTAAATCATGGGGCCATGTGCAACCAACAGTGGCAAAGGCACAACCCTCAAACACGCATGGACACACACCAGGGGTGCATGCCATCAAGGGAAGTGGCCGGGCATGGAACCACACACACCACCAGGGATGGGTGAGGTATAACATGGCACGTGGACAGACACACACACACACACAACTGACCAGACATGCACAAAGGGTAGGAGGCACGCCGACCCAGAACACCACCACTAGCCACACACATGTCCACAGACCACCACGCCTACTGCCTGTCATTGCGCATGTGTCAGACACTGGGCACCATTGCGCATTGGCGTACAGCACAATGCAGGCATCATCATGCACACACAACTGCGGACAGCAGCCGGGTGGGTGTGCAGATGGACTGTGTGTGTGTGTGCAGGGCCAGGTACCCACCCGTGCATTGCCCGCTGAATGACACAATACACACAGGGCAGCATCAGACAGTAGCCATGCAGGGAGACAGTTCAGTCATGCGCCACAGTGCCTCGGCCACCACGGATGCATGGGCAGCCCCGCCAAGACCCGCCAGCAGTGACAGGCTGACCACTGGCCTCATGGGGTGGCACCGATGGTCCCCCAAGGGTTCCACTGCGTGAACGTGACCGTGCTTGCGCAGGGGTCTGCAGCACACCAAACATGCCTGTGCCAGGAATGCTCAGGATGCCCACAGCTGAACCTGGTGTCGACAAGGATGGAGTCACACGACACTGGGAATGGGGGGTGGACATTGCACTGCATGGTGTCTGTGATGCATGGGCAAATAACTGTGTGCCCCCTGTGGCCATGGCAGCTGTGATTGTATGTGTCAGCCTGTCAATGGCAGTGGTCACATCCTCTGGCATCCTGTCCATTCCTGCCAGGAGCAGAGCGGTTTCTCTGCTGCGATGCTCTTCTGCCTGCTGCACAGTCACACTCAGTGCATCCACCGCCATCACAAGCCGCATCTGCTGATTGACTGATGCTTGCAGTATGCAGGTGTGCTCATCCAAGAGGTCATCTGCCTGATCGGCATGCTGTCCCTCAGGGTGTTTGCGGCCCTGATGCTCATCATCCCTTGAGGGTGGGCACTGCACACTAGGGCCAGGCCTGGGCATGTCCACAGGTGGTGCACTGACGCTGCCCCCTGACACTGTACCCCCAAGCCCATTGGCCGACTGCTGATGCTGCCCCTCCAGCTGCTGCTCCCCAGGGCTCAGTGGTGCCGCCACAGTGGCTGCAACAGTCCCACTGTCCTGTACACACACCAGTGCTGCCCCACCGGTGCTGACAGGCACAGGCTGGGACTGTGATGTCATGCAGGCCTCCACAGCAGCACCACCCACGGCCATGCCCGTGATGTCACCTGCTGTGTGGCCATCCTGTGGCGCACACATGTCACTGCCCATGACATTAGTGACATCATCGCCGGTGACAGACCCGCACTAGCCCAAGTCCCCGCATGCTGGCATCCTTGGACGCTGGCATGCTGGGACACAGGCAGGGCCTCCTCCGCACCTGCTCCAACAACATCAGTCTGGACGTCCAGGCGGGCCCACTGTCACCCTGAGCTGTGTATTCCTGTGGAGGTGGATGGGCCCTCCTCCATCTCCATCTGACCGGCCTCAGTGGAGAAGCCCACCTCCGCTGACCCATGCAGATGCTCAGGAGCTGTAAGGGAAAACAAAGTCACGTTACTGCATGTGACCTACCCTGTCCCCCCAATAGACAGACCATGACCTACCATGCAGTGACAGGCTACCACCCATCTGGAATCCACCACCTGGAACACCCTCAATGGTGCAACGCTGCATGCTTCCAGCAACCCTCTCCTCCTATGGGGTCAGGCGTAGCACCTCCAGCTGTCCCCCACCTGTCGCAGACCGTGCTGCCCTGATGGCAGCCACCTTCTCCTTAATCCTCCTCCTCCTGTCCATGCCCATCTTCTTCTTGCACTCCTGCATGGAGCACTGGTGGCTGCCATGCAGGTTTACAGCACATGCCACCTCTTCCCATGTAGCAGCACGGGCCTGGGGTGTTCCCTGGCGTCCGCTGAGAAGCGGCTCCTGGTCTAGGTAGGCCTCAAACAGAGCATCCATCTCGGCCTTTATGAAATTTGGCCTCCTCCTCCTCCTCCCACAAATTTGTTCCTCTTCCTCCACAACTTGCTCAGTCATGATTCAGCCTGTGAGAATGACAGGTGTTACCTGTGACTGTGCAGTCCCATGCATGTCCCAAAATCCACAGTCCACACTCCCAAACAGCATGCAACTCACCAATAGACTGCAGTAACTGACTATGGCCAGTGCAGCCCAATGTCTCACTTTTATAGTGCAACCCATGCAAATGAGGCGAGGCGCATCTTAAAGTGGATGCAAATGCAGTGACTGCACCATTGAATGGCTGATTAACTGATTTGCATATGACGGCTGAATATTGTGCTGTTGCACTTTGTGCAATTGTGTTGAACATGCTGAGCCAAGGGTGCAGTTCTGTGACATGCACAGTACACACCTAACTGCGCATGCCTGGGTTGATGATGCAGGTGCCGGGAAGCAATGCAGGGCATGGCCACCATTGTGCCAGTGGTGCTACAGCACTGTTCACCTATATGGTGCTGTGGCACTGGGGCATCGTAGGCTCACTGGGGCAACAGCGCGGTAGACCGCAACAGGAGGTGGCACACAGGCACCCAATCGCACTAGATGCATTGGGTTCCAATTGCACTGTGGCTCTCCATGCGCTAGAGACCCTTGACCCTGTGCCTGACCTTTGCCCTCTAGGAGCCATGGGTCAGGCATGGGTGCACCACTATCGCACTGTTCGGTGACAGCGCGATAGGGAATGGCAGTGCTGTACCATGCAGCATCTGCACGTGGCATCAGCATCTGCACGTGGTGTAACCACACTGCAAAGCGCCATTTTGACTTAACTGAGCAGTAGAGATGGCGCAAAGAAGAGCTGTACAGTGAAGCCAGGTGGAGCTGGCAAACCTGGTTGCCATTGTGAAGCCACATTTTGGCCCACTATTTGGTGAGGCACCCCTGGACAGGGCCAGGAGTCAGGTGTGGCAGGAGGTGGCCGACGCCCTGGAGGAGGCCACTGGTATGGGGCGGACAGCAAAGCAGTGCCACCACAGATATGGGGACCTGAAGCGGATGGACCCGGACCTGCTTGCCCGCCTGCGGGCATGTGCCAGGAGGGGCACGGTGCCATGGTCAGGTAGGTGCAACATCCATACACTTTCATCTTCCATACGGGTATCATGGTTGCACGTGTCCAGCACATGGGGGGGCCATCCGGTGTTGGCCATGGTGGTGTTATCAGGGTGTGGGGTGGGTGGGTCTGGCTGTGTGGGATTGCACACACATGGGGGCAGGGGGACTTTGCTACAGGATTGTACTGATGTTCCTCTCTCCATGTTTGCACCTCAGGCCCAGACGAGCGCAGGCTGGTGAGGAAGAGGAGGCACCAGCAGGAAGACCATTAGTCCGGGAGGGGCGAAGGTGTGCAGAGGTGCAGGGACCAGCCTGATGATGGTGAGTGCCTTATATCCATGATTACTATTGCATGCTGTGTAACAGAGCGGGCAGCGGGGCATGGCCACCATCCATTGACACCACTGCCATGCACGCAACTTGTTACAGTCAGCACTGTCCAATGGCACTGCATGTCTGGGAGTGTGTCAATGGTGGTCCATGTGTGCACCGGGCACATGGCTGTGCCACTGCCTTCACACCACATAGCCAAGTCACTGTACGGCCACGGTGGTGCTGTGCAGGACATAGGCAGTGGGTGTATGCAGTGGTCCACATGGCTGTGGCTGCCTGGGTAGGCAGGTCTTGTGGACACGGTCACTGTGGGTGGTCACACACCATCACAGGGGTGTGGCACATAGCTGTATGCCATACTGCTGGGTTGCTGCAGGGGACTGGACAGTCACACATGTTGACTCTGCTCCCTTGTCCTAGGTGGACAGCTGGATGGCCTAGAATGGGCAATCAGGAAATCCTGCAGCTGGCACAGGTGTCCCTGACAGCCTTGGAGAGTTGGAGAGACATGGGGTCCGGAGGAGGAGAACCCGGGGGCGCCACAGGAGTGCAGAGCAGGGCAGGGAATAGGCCCTCCATGACCCCCTGACAACCATACCCCCTGGACCCACCCTCACACCCCTTCTTCCCTCTCCTATTTCTAAACCCCTGCCCCATGCCCACCCCCACCTAGTTTGTGGCCCTTCTCCCCTTGTATATATTTGTAAATATGTTACATAGTTGTTATATTTTAATACATACATTTTGTTATAACAACTGTGGTGGTCTCTGATTTGCAGCGGGCTACAAGTGCTCAGCTGCAGTGGTGTGCATGGTGTCAGGGGTGGTGTATGCATGGGCATGTGTGTGTGTGTGTGCAGAGGTGAACCACCTATGGTGTGGGCAGGGGGAATCAGTCACTGTCTGTGGTTTGTGTGTTGTACTCTGTGCACTGGATGCCTGTGTGCAGTGGTCCATGGGGCCTGCACTGTGTGCATGGCACCCCTGTCAGACCATCCATGGCCTGTGTAACTGACACTCTTGCATGTCTGTGATATGCACAGTCTGCTGGCATGTCAGTGGTGGCTGCTGTGGCCAGTGCTAGGATGGGATGTGTCCTTGGAAGGGTGTGCAGCATGCTGTACCACTGGAGGTGGGGTCCGGGACATGTCCTGTCGCATGTGGGGTACCTCATGTGCTGACACATGGTCGGTCTCTCAGCTGTACCTCAGGTGGGGATGTACAGGGTGGCACTGTGTATGCATCTGTTGCATCACTGTCTGCTGCTGCCTGCTGCAGGGTGTCCATGGTGGGGCTGCCTTGTATGGCTCCATGGTGCACAGGGTTGCACTGTCACAGTGAGGGTGGTGGCATGCATAGGGTGTCCTGCACTGCTGGGTGCTACTCCTGGGCAGGGTGTATGGGGATCATAGTGCAGGGTGTGCTCTGCATTTGTGGGATGGTGTGGTACAGGGTGGTCAGCCATCCTTGTGTGCCCGGTCACAGCTTGCCAGGGGGTGTGATGGGGCACCATGGCCTGGCTGTGGGTTGGTTGCTGGTCTCCATGGGCCGGTGGTTATTCCAGCCCTCCCCCAGTTGTGCAGTGCATGGGATGTGGGGGGGACGATGTCTGTTCTGCTGTGTGTTCCTCTGCCCATCTGTGGCATGGGTGGTGGGCCGCTGCATCCCTGGTTGTGCTGTTGCATTGCTGCCCTGCTGCTGGAGGGCTTTCCTGGTTGTGCTATGGTGCATCTGGACTGCTCAGCTGAGCATCCCTTGTTGTGCTATGGCACATCAGATATGCTCAGCTTCACCTCCCTAGTTGCGCTATGGTACAGGTGGTGCAATATTCAGTTGTCGGCCGTAGGCGCATCTTGGCCTGCACAGTTTTTGAATATCATGCTTCTTACACATGGGCGCAATGGACTTGTGCTTGCTCCTGCTGTTGCGCACTTTTTGGGTGCAGTTTGAATATCTGGGCCATAGTATTTTTCCTGTTTTTTTGCAGGACACAGCTGCCCAAATCAGGACTGTCCTGCGAAAATCAGGACAGGTGGTAACCCTATTGCTGAGGGGGTGTGGTGGTGCACCATCACGATTGCCAGCAGCTGGGGGGGTTGGGGCTTCTGCTCATATCAAAAAGCCCCGCCCCACAAGGAGACTTTAAACAACTCAGCCCTGATCATCTTCGTTGCAGGTAAGAGCTGCATTTAGCAGGAGGGCATCTATAAGGTGTTGCTATTGCTGCCATGGGACAACTGAGCTTGTGAAAGGCACTGCTTCACTTAACTGCTGTCTGAGAGAACTGTTTGCCATTCAATCTGCCATTCAATTTGCCTTCTGATATAACTGTTGCCATATACTGATTGCTGCTTTGCTGAGGGGGTGCAGCGGTGCACCATCGCGATTGCCAGCAGCTGGGGGGGTGGGGGCTTCTGCTCATATCAAAAACCCTGCGCCGCAAGGAGCAAGCGTCGTGGCGCAAGCGCCACTCGTGCACAGAAAAAGTAATAGTTGGTAAGAAAGAAGGGGCTGGTGTATAGCGTCAGGTAGAGTTTTCTTGGTCTTAATTCTTATGAATTGCTGGTAACTGTTTGATGGTGTTTTAATTACAGTAAAATGTTATATATAAGGAAAATGTGTTTTAGATTGTTTATATTTAGTTTTGTATTGATGGTATGGGGTTCTTGGGTTTTGGGAGAAGGAGGTTATGATTGGAAGGGGCATAAAGCCCTACAAGAACATGTTTTGTACAGATCAAATACATTAAATGTTAGTAAATTTGGTATAGTTGGACATATTATTGTTGGGGTACATCTATGGCCAAATACTTTTAATAATGCCTTATATAAGGTATATTATTTTTTGAGCTGTGCTAACCCTGAAAGGATAATAAAATTGGATACGATAAGCTGGCTAATTAAAACTCTGAGGGGGACTTACTATAAAAGTAATTTTACCAGAATTTTTAAGGCACTTTTAATTATGTGTTTAATGTTGTGTGGAGATATACATCCAAGCCCAGGACCCCTGGAATTACAACAAGCCTCCCTACATATTATGACTCAGGATTCTGGGGAAATGGTAATGAAAGATTTGAGTGTTAATCAGAGTGGTGCTTCTTATATCAAACAAGGACTGGGATTAATACACTTAAATGCAAGGAGTATGATTAAAAAAATGGACTTGATTACCCCGTGGGTGATTGGTCATGACCCTGAGATTGTGATAATTTCTGAAACCTGGTTAAATCATAAAACAGAGGATAGCCATTTAAATATACAAGGATACAATATATGGCGAAGTGATAGGAATAAAAAAGGGGGAGGACTTTTGATTTATGGGAAATCTAATTTAATTTTGGCCCAATTGGAAGTAAAAAAAGATATGGGGGGTTTGGAGGTACTGGCCCTAGAATTAAAATTGCCCTATTTAAAGAAAATTTTGATTGTAGGGATATATTGTCCTCCCAAGACTAAAGTCCAGGTCGTTAATTGTCTACAGGATTGGTTGTTTAATTATAAAGATAGTCATGAAATATTGATGGCAGGAGATTTTAACTTTAATTGGCAAAATATAAATGAATCACATCCTTTGATTGATTTGCAGAATAATTTGGGCCTAATTCAGTTAAAGAGCCTACAAGAATTAATATGGCATCAGTTTCAAATTCCTCAATTTTGGATTTGATTTTTACTAATGTTGTTGATAATATCATTGATAGTGGAGTTCTATCAGATGCAATATCAGACCATCAATTTATATTTTGTAATAAGGCTTATTCTATAAAATCAGAAGAGAAAAGGAAAGTTAGTTGGCGTAGTTTTAGGGATTTTGACTATATTGAATTTATGCTGGATTTAGGCGCTATTGATTGGGAGCGTATGTATTTGATTCCTTCAGTGGATGACCTATGGAGTTATTTTTTGGGAGAATTTATGAAAATTTGTAACAAACATGCCCCAATCAAAATTCAATTCAATTCAATTCGTGTTTATTTATAAAGCGCCTTTCAAAATCAAGGCGCTGTACATGATAATAAAACAGAGATCAACAATAAGCAAATAAACTATAAAGAAAAAGCCAAGTTAAAAAGATAAGTTTTTAAAGCAGTTTTAAAACTATCGACGGTCGGGCATTCTCTCAACCAATGAGGTAGAGAATTCCACAGGGTAGGAGTTGAGTAAGCAAAAGCACGAGATCCTGATAACTTCAAATGAACCCTGGGAATCTCTAGCAATTCCTCATTGGCAGAGCGGAGGGGGCGATAGGGAATCAGAAGATCTTTCAGGTAACCGGGTCCCTGATCATGTAGGGCTTTAAAGGTTAGTAAACCAACCTTAAAGATGATACGCCACCGCACAGGCAGCCAATGCAGTTCAAAGCACAGGCGTAATATGACTGGTTCCGAAAGTCCCAGTCAGAAGCCTGGCTGCAGCCGCTCTGCACTAGCTGCAGGCGGGGATATCAATCCCTGGGAGCCCTAGGTATAGGGAATTACAGTAGTCCAAACAGGTTATAACAAGGTGTGAACCAAAGTCGGAAGATCCTCCTGGGGAATCAGGTGTTTCACCCGGGCGATATTCCTCAGATGATAAAAAGAGGTCTTGACAACAGCTGACACCTGAGATTTCAGGGTCAGACCATCGTCAAAAATAATGCCCAGATTTCGCACCTGTCGAGAGCTAGAGAGCGGCACCCCACCAGGTGATAAGCCTGATGGATGTGCCACACTCAAACCCCTCCCAGGATGATCTGGGCCCACCACCAATACCTCGGTCTTATCCGGATTAAGCTTCAACCAACTCGAACTCATCCAAATTCTGATTTCATCTAGACAGTTGTTAAGTACAGAGAGTGCATCACTCTGACTGGGGAGAAAGGATAAATACAGCTGAGTATCATCCGCATAGCAGTGAAAACTCAAGCTGTATCTCCTGATGATTTCTCCTAATGGCAGCATATACACTGAAAACAACATGGGAGCTAAAATGGAACCCTGCGGTACCCCACATGGTAGGGAGAAGGTGTCAGAGGAATAAATTCCAGTGACAACTCTCTGAGACCTACCAGTGAGGTAAGAACAGTTTATGAAGCAAAACTCTAAGTTATGGTACTCAAAGGAGCTTAGAAAGTTAAAACTGTTAAGGAATAAGGCATGGCTCTTGGCTAAAAGAAAGGGGAGCAAACAGGATTGGGACAGATTTAAAATGTTACAGAATAAATATGTTAAAGAAGTTCGGGGGAAAAAACAATGTCATTATACCCACTTATTGGACAAAAATATTTCAAAAAATCCTAAAGATTTTTGGAAAACAATAAGTACTTTAGTCAAGGGACAGGGTTCTGATGAAATAAAAGTATTAAATATTGATGGACAAGTGACACCAATATCACAGTGTGTGTTGGACCAATTGAATGCGAAATTGATAGTAGCCTCCGGTCCGTTCAGGCCTTATTGTTCTTCTGGAGTTAGTAATCAACCCCACTTGGAAGATAATGGATCTAATAATCCATTTGTATTCGAAGAAATAAAAGTTGAGTTAGTGATAAGTGAATTATTAAAGTTAAACACTGCCAAGGCTGTCGGTTTGGATAATATTTCACCAAAATTATTAAAATATGCTGCTCCAGTCGTAGCTTATCCCTTAATGTACTTATTTAATATATCTTTAACTACAGGTGTAAATCCATTGGCTTGGAAACAATCCAAGGTTATACCTATTTTCAAGGGAGGAAATAGAATGGATATGGATAATTATAGACCTATTTCTCTTTTGTCTCATGTATCTAAAATATTTGAAAGACTGGTGGCAGTACAATTGAAGAAATACTTGGATTCTACTAGGTTAATGAACAATATGCAGTCTGGTTTTCGGAAATTATATAGTACAACTTCAGCACTTGCTAAAGTAGTAGGGGATGTGCAGGTAGCCCTGGACAGGAGGACACTGGTGGGGGTCATCTTCGTGGATTTATCCAAAGCTTTTGATTCTTTGGACCACTGTGTCCTCCTGTCCAGGGCTGCATCCATGGGGGTGGTGGGTTTGAGTGGGAAGTGGTTGGAATCATATTTGTTGAACAGGAGTCAAAAGGTGTCATTAGGAGGCCAGGAACAGGTTCTTTGCCTGTTGAGTCGAGGGTCCCTCAGGGCTCCATCCTAGGGCCTTTGTTGTTCAACATATATATAAATGGACTGTCTTTTCCAGATTCAGAAATAAAGTATCATCTTTATGCTGATGATACTATCATTTATACATCACATGAATCTATTAAGGTGATACAAAATAGGCTTCAGTTAGCCTTTGATGATTTGCAAAATTTTTTAAAAGATAGTAAGCTGACTCTAAATATGAAGAAAACACAGTCCATGTTGATACATCGAAAAAGTGAACAGTTGGGGGACATGGCCCTGGGATTGGTTGCCTTTGGAGGGGCCCCGATCCAACAGGCATATATGTATAAATACCTGGGTCTTTGGATCGATAGTTCATTAAGCTGGGATATACACATTGAAAACTTAATAAAGAGTTTAAATAAAAGAATAGGGGCTCTTTATAGGGTTCGATCATTAATGAGTAAGGAGGTAAGAGAAAAAGTGATAAATACGATGGTTATCCCCATGATTGATTATGGGGATATATTTTATTCTTGTGAGAGAAAGCAGGATCTAAGGAAGCTGGAAGTAAGTTATAATAATTTGGCCAGGTTTATCCTAGGGGCTTCTAGACTAACTCATAGTTGTTTACTTTATGATCAATTAAAATGGTTAACACTTTATGAACGTAATCATGAACACATGCTAGCCTTTATTTATAAAGGATTGCAGGGGAAGCATCCGCAGTATGTGGTAGAAAATGTTATATAGGGATAAACTGGCCTCATTGAGAAATTGTAAAGTACCTAGTTTGGAATTGCCTAGTTGTAATTTAGAGATAGGATGACAGTCTTTATATTACAGAGGAGCCATGAGTTGGAATGCAATCCCTGAGTCTTTGTTTATGTCTAATGTGAAAAACCACTGGCCTCTGATTCAACATTGGTATCGTACTAGTTCACGACAAAAAAGGCAATGCTGTTCCTGATACATATTACAGGAGGTTATTATTTATATTGTGTAATTTAAGTTGTATTGTATGTATTTGTGTATTTTATGAAAAATTAGTATTGTGTGTGTTGTAACATTTTCCTTTTTATTGTACATTAATGAATGGGACCTTGTTGAAAATGAGCTATGCTCAATCGAGTTTATCCTTTATTCATTTCTTTATGAATAAAAACATTTTACTACTACTACTACTACTATTGTGAGGGGACATAGTCCTGCCCCCTTTCCCTTGAAGATGAATGGCTTATTCTGAGTTAGACCATAGTTTATCCCATATATATTGAACCTTACTGCATTCTCTGTGAGTTGACCCAGAAGGGCATAATGAAACTGATAAGATGAGCCAAGATGAGACAAACACTTATAAAGCTTGTTTCTATGACAGATAAAAGCTTTTTAAACAAAGTCCTGTTGCCAGTTAATGACATATACAGTATAAAACCGAAGACAGCTTTTTTACACCTATTCATAATTCAAAACAGCTTTTGAAAATGTCTTTGTATGGTGCCATATACTGAACTTACAACTACTAACTTGAGCTTATGGATAGTTTTTTTTATTTAGAACATCTCAGCAGACATGTGCAGGGTAATGACTCAACCAAATTTCAGAATCCCAGTTATTAAAATTGCCTAACATTTAATTTTGGTATTAAAAACATTAACTGACCCTAACACAATTATTGCAATAAACTTTACCCCAATAGATATACAAGGGGCAGTATAGCACAGTGGTTTAAGGCTCTGAGCTACAAATCTGGAGACCTGGGTCTGAATCCCACAGCCCCCACTTGCATATACTGTGTGACCCTGATCAAGTCACTTAACTTCCCTGTGCTCCCAGGTTGCACCTGTAAAAAAGCTTTCAGCTTAGTGTGTCTCACCTGGTTAAACAATTGGAAAAAAAGGGGGAGATCTCTTTAAGCCTACCAGAAGAATTATGGTGTTTCATTCTTTTCACTAGAGCTAGGGATTGAATCTAGTCAAGGGTAAATATGGTTCACACTTAAGCAATATTATATGACAAGATGTGCAGTATCATTCAATGTCATCCCATCTCAGGTGTTTCGTGAGGCATGAAGCCATAGGTCGAATTAATTTAGCCACCTGGAAGGGATCATATCCAATGATATTGCATTCCTTGAAGTTTATTGTTGCAATTATGAAACTGATCCATTTTGATTTTGTTGACTGATGACATGGCCTACTTTCAGACTGGGATTATGTAATGAGATATTACTCCAGCAGAATGTAGTTTCAGCCAATCAGAATTTAGGTTACTGACCATCCATTTCATAATCTGAAATATATTTCATGTGTCATTCAGTGACAAGCCTACAAATGGCAGCAGTGAGCACGAGCTTGAACAGCTTTAACATGTGCTTTACATTATCCCTGATTTAATTTTTTTTAATTTTCTGCATTTGTTCCTAGGTTATCAGCCACCACCTTTGACCTTCATGATGGGATCTCCATTCTGCATGACCTGCTTTATTCAAGACTCCAGAGATCTGCCAAGTGCACCCCCATCAATAATGGAGCCTTTGGAGCTAGGGAGGAACTCTGCAAATAAATCTACTGGTTATGCTGCCTACCGGTGAAGGATAGGAGCATAAGAAGCCAGAAGCCTCAAGCTGAGGTTAGATTTTTTCCTTATGTTCCTTCCCTGCATTTGTTGGTGATAGAGCTCTGTCTGTATATATATACATGTTGGTGTGCTAATGCAGAGCTTAGCCAGGCAGTTCAACCACATACTCTGCAGATTCTTGACTACACCACAATATGTGGTCACCCAGGTTAAGATATTGCAGTGAGACCTGGAGTTCCCCCCCCCCAAACATCCCCACCACCGTGGAAGAGCAGAACATTCATGGGGATGTTCAGTCCTCCTTCCACTAACCCACAAATGATTTAACTTCAGAATGTAAACCCAGGTCACTGGTGCTGCGTTTGGTACAGCACTGCAGCACCATCAGGCCAGCCCCAGTTATCAAATGTTAAAGAGCAGCTCTGCACTTCAGCATGTGCTTTCACAAATAAGAGGATTCCGAATTTCATTTCCTTTTCAATGTTCCTTTCCAAGATGTATAGCACATCTTGGTAGTCCACCTAAAATGTGTATATAAAAACATTTGACAACTCATGCCTCTTTCCTATTAACCTCACAGTGCCTTTGTTCATGACACCATAGTGCTCACTGTGACAACAGACTGTGATGTTACAAACAGCAATTGTGTGGCCAGCAGGGGAAGTCAGATACATTTGGAAAGACTCAATAAAATAAGTACTGCATTATCTACAATATTTAATAGCCCAACAGCAGAGGGAAGTAAAACAAATAACAAGGAAGAAGAAAGCAATAAAGTAAAAACATAAGTGTTGTATATCTAGTGTGTTTAAGCTTTTTACTGTACTAAGAGAATTGCTCTTCAAATAAATAGCTGCAACTGACTTTATGCTCTGAAAATGTCCTTCCATGCTGGTACCCATTCTTTCTTTTTTTTTTTTTTCAAAGTTTCAGTACACTTCATTTTTTAGTGTGTTTACCTGTAATGGCTCAACTGAGATGCAACATCTTGTTTTTTTTTTGCAGGGGCCTGCATTTCTTAACTTTTACAGCTGAGGTAGGAGATTGAAGCCCAGTTAGCTTAACTGTTACATTCAAGGTCATACAGTGAGTCTGGGGCTATGGTGGGATTTCCACCTAGAGGTCCCGCTTCCTAGTTCAAGTTTATTTAAAGATGCAGTATTTGTCGGGGGGGGGGGAAGGTAATCAGATACTGTAGTTTTGTTTTAACTAATAACACATTTCTGGTAACAACATCAATATAGCCATTTTCTTTTCATTGTATTTCACTTCTGAACTGAGGTATGCAGTTTTTAAGTTTTTATAAGTAACTGCTCTCTGGCCATGCCCACAGTGAATAAATTAAACATTTTGGCATTTTACTGTTCTGATTACCATTGGAAATGTGTGCAAGCACCCTCCTAAAACATTCACAGTAAGAATCCAGTACGTAATGTAATGTCAAAAAGAAACCACAAGGGGAGGAATTTTTAAACATTGCCTGTAGTGGCCATCTTTAATAACGTGAGTATTTAATTATAAAATTAGTAATAAAAGCTGCTTGAAAACAGCTAAGAGAAATACAAATACAATGATGAATCAGCTACTTAGGTCAGAAATATGGGAATACAAAAAAAAATATATAACATTTTGTGAAAACTGATATACTGCTGCTTTCAAAGTAGGAAAGGCCTGTGGCCATAAATGCTCTCTTTATAGGCATCCTAGGTCAGTTTAAATATAAAGTATACATGTAAATGTTGTACATAAAAATAATTAACATTTAAAAATCAACAGATATAAAATCTTTATACTTAAATAAATAAAAACAAGCATTTGTCAATGCCAAATGTTGTCGCGCTGGCATCGGCTTTGGTAGTACAGTGCAGGAAAACAGTTTGGACAGGATGTGAAAAATGACAGCTGTACAGTTCATAAGGTGGTGTAAAAAAATGCCAGTGTTGAAAATGTGGCATGTAAATATAGCAAATTTGCGAAGTTACAAGGGTACGTGGGAAATGTGCAACGCATGCTTGGAACATAGTCATTTTATGGGAGTTCGGCACCAAATTTTCAACATAGGCATTTTAGCACCTCTGCTCATGTACAGTCTTACTGTTATTTTCTCAAACTGTCCCAAAAAGTAGTTTCACACACTGACCGTGCTATTCTGCGCCGGAAGTGCGAAAACACATTTTGGGCAGGGTATGTGAAATGACAGCTGTACTGTTCATCAAGAGGTATGGAAAAATGCCAATGGTGAAAATCCAGAGTGAAAATATTACAAATCATAACGTTACGGTGTGCATACAATTTGCCAATGCGCTCGTAACACAGTCGTTTAATGGAGTATCGTCACCAAATTTTCAACATAGGCATTTTAGGACCTCTGCTCATGAACTGTGTCACTGTCATTTTCATAATCTGGCCTGAACACTGATTTCCCACAGTGACCACGCTATTGTGCGCTGGAAGTGCGTAAACACATTTAGGGCAGAATGTGGAAAATGACAGCTGTACAATTCACAAGGAGGTGTACAAAAATGACAATGTTGAAAATCTGGCATGAAAATATTGTGAATTCATGAAGTTTTGAGCCTGCGTAGCAACTGCGAAATGCATGCTTGTAAAACAGTCATTGTTTAGATTTTTTCCACCAAATTTGCAACATAGGCTTTTTGAGAGGCCACCTCATGAACACTGGCACTGTTGTTTCATTAACTGGTCCCGAAAGGTGATTCCACGCAGTGACTGCAAAATCACCTTTCGAGGCTGATTAATGCCACAACAGTGATAGAATTCATGAGGAGGGGTCCCAAAAACCCCATGTTGAAAATTTGGTGCCAAAATTCCAAAAAATGCCAGAGATATGCAGCAAAGTTGAAAAAACCCTATTCATTCCATTATACAGCTTACTGGCATTTCCTCAGTTCATGGTTAGCTTTGAAGAGTGCAGACGTGTTCCTGGTCCACCGAAGATGATCGCGCCAGGCTCCAGAGCTAAATGTGGGCTGAGGGAGGTGTGGGGAGGCAAGGTGCGCAGTGGGTGGGTGCCAGTTGTGGGAGCGGGGCCAGGGAGACTGCTGAGGGACCATTTCCTTCTTTACAGGGAAGAAAAAAAATAAAAGACATCAGGGGACCGTTTTTGTTTTTAATAGGTGCTTTGGTATGCTGGGGTGGGCTCCCAGCATGCCACCTGTGTGTGGGTGGGTGCTTTAGCTGATGGGGGATTGGACACCCCTGTCGGCAAACAAGGAAAGGAGGGGAGCTGCAGGAGCCAAGGGTGATTGGGCACCCCCTCGACAATCAAAAAAATGGAAGGGGGAACCACATTATGCTAACGGGGAGTGGGCTCCCCCACTGGCAAAATTCAAGGGGAGGGATACATGCCGACGGGATTGACACCCCTGTGGCAAAGAGAAACTGTTGGGGGCGATGATGCCGAGGGGGATTGGGCACCTCTCGGCAATCAAAAAGGGGGGGGTTACATGATGCCAATGGGGATTGGGCACCCCCATCAGCACACAATAAAGGAAGGGGGGTTGACAGGCAACAGCGGCAGTCATTGCCGCCATGTTGCCTGCACGTAGGGAGAGGTGTGTTGTGGTCATTGCTCATTGCAGCGGACCTTTTGTCAGATCTCTTTGCCTCATTAGCCAGGTATGGTGACGGCCCCTGCTGCTGGCTGATTGGGGAATGTGGGATGCACCTAATGGTGCATGCCCTGCATTCGTCCAACAGCGACTGCACCTCCAAATCTCCACTACCGCCAGATGTTGGCTGCGCAAATAATGCCAACATAAAAAAAAGAGCAGGTGGAAAGTTGGCCAATACACACAATACAACTACAGGTAGTGTTTCAAGCTTTAACCATGCTATAGAAAAATTACAATTGCCCATATGTCATTGTTTTCAATAGAACCGATTGAGTTTTCCTGGTATGCTGATTTATATTGTATCCATTCAAATAATTAAATCTACAGTAGTTGACACAACAGGCATGTTTTGGGGTGTAGTGTGATGAAATATTTTCCATGCCCAAATGCGAAGGAAATTGTACAACTGTAATTCAAGAGACAGTCAATTAGTTAAATCATACAAGAGTTACTGGCATGCATCAAGATTTCTGTCAAGTATGAATCTGCACCTTTTAACACATATATAGGAAAACAGGAACATGCAAATCTCACAGATGAATACAGGCCAATAATTGCCCTTCTAGTCTGCTTACAGTGGTCTTATCATTGTATTCCCCTTTCCATAAAATAGGTATCTAGCCAATTTCTGAATATATTAACTCTTCCAGCATTTACAGCTATTTCAGACAGATAGTTCCACGAGGAAACAACTCCCTGGGTAAGGTAGTGATGTGTAATGTTTGTTCTAGATATGCCCCCCTCCCTCAATCCACCTTTTTGCCTTTGGTGATATCTAGTATTTGGGGTCATATTTCTCATGCTTATGCTCATGCACTTTATCATTGCCATAAATCCATTCATTGCTTGAAGCATTATTATCATGTCTCTCATTCTCCTGTGCTTCAGTGTAAAGAGATTTAGCCTGCTAAATCTACTCTTATAATCATTGTTTTGAAGTCCCCTCACTACCTTAGTAGCTCTTAGCATGACACTTTCACTCGCACCAGAATAGATAACCAGGCACTTTGCTTTAGCCAGAAATAGTGCTGTGTTCTAATTCACAGACCAGTCTGCATTTCCTCTTTTTTGTTGATTTGAGCTGCCAGGTTCTAATGTTTGTTGTAACATGGGAATTGACAGTGCGTGAAACTGAGCTTCAGGATTGGTGGAAAAGCAACAGATGACCAAACTCTAGCAGGTATTAATCCAGCAGTAGAGCCCTCTGTTGCAGTACCTTTAGAAACCACCTTCAGATCACCATGAGGCAAGTAAAAGAAACTATTGGGAGCGTGCTTGGTAAGGCTGGGACAGAGGGAGACACACATGCACAGTGACATGCTGAATCTGAGTCCGTGAGATGGGGCAAAGTGAAATTCACCGACAGTGCTCTTTCTGTATTTCCCCATCCTGTGTGTGGATTGCTATCCGTACATTGTCCCATGCTTGTAATGCACTATGCTGAAAGCTGTGTTATTTTTACTCTGGCGATATAGATTTTTTACCCAACATGCACCACTGCACAGCACTAAATACACTGTGTGAACAGACTGTACCCCTGTACAACTATTGATTTTTAGAGCTAGGCACACAGTTGTTAACCCTCACAATGTAACAATATCACGAATAAAAATAAACTTGGTTGTCACAAGTAACAATCTAAATGAATATCGACAGTGTACCGTGAACGTGCACAGCTACTGACTTCTCACTTCTCAAAGTACAGTATAGAAAACGAATGCAATTGTCACCTCATTATAATTTGTACCACATTTTCAGCACAACATTCTGAACCATTACTTACCTTTACTTACCTTGCACTTTAGCCATGTTACAAGAGCATTAATCCCCTCCAGAGTCAGGCTCTACTAGTGGATCAATGCCTGGTTGGTGGTTGGAAGCATGAGGCCGCCAAACCCCCCAACCAGGAATTAATCCACTAGTAGAACCCTCCTCTGTTGGGGATTAATGCTTACGTAAAATAGCCCTCCCAAAGCAGCAGTACTTTAGAACAGTACAAAAAACACAATGTGCAAAATAGCAGATGTGTTTCTGCAGTCTGAATTCATTAAAACATTACAGAAAACTATAATTTTGTTCATGCACTTATCCCTGCTGAAACAGAAACACGTAGGTAAATGAATCAGTTCTTTGTAGCTTTCTCAACCACTGTGAAGGCAACTCATATCAAATCATGTAAAAGTTGCATGTAAAACATTTTGGTTAACAAGGGGAGGGCTGTTGAAAATGTGTGCACTGAAATTCGGAGCTTTCTCATTCTGTGATGCCATTATAGGTAATGATAAATTGTTTGCACAGTATTTTTGCAAGGCAAGTTAATTTTTTTGGAGCCCTTTCTCAGTGTCTTACAATGCTATACAGAGATACTCGACTCTGTTTTCAGAGGGTTGGGAATGTTGTAAGGTGCTTGCATTAAATAGCTATGGTGCAAGGGGCTCACTGTGCCACACCTTTCATCACACAATTTTCGGGTGCTGCCTGCACCAGACAAGGAGCCACCTGTGCTGATCAGGCTTGTGCTGTACCTCCATTGGCTGCACCATTGCACCATGGCAGAGGGTGGTGTGCACCATGACGGAGCTGCCACATCCCCTACTGTGGCATTTTCAGAGACTCCGTAAGGCTACAAGGTATGTTGGGGCTTAGACCAGCCAGGGCTGGTCTAAGGCCCCTTGCAGAGCAGTCACTACATTGGCAGATGGATCCATACCTGAATCCGATGACAAAGTACTGCTGTAACATTTGTTCAGAGTCAGATATTGGATGTCACTGAGAGTAAGCAGTCACTCCTAATAATGAATATACTGTAGAGCCACATGTTGTATGGAAGGCAGAGGTGTGACCCAGCATGCCACTATGACATCCTGCTATCTACACTGTGCACCCAAGATCTGCACTGTCATCTGTAATAGTACCCCAAGACACTTATCCCTTATACTGTAGTTCCATCAAAAGGACATTGGATTTCTGCTTCTCCAGTTATCCTCCATTGTCACCCATGTTCACCAGAGGGTCACAGCTGAAGCACAAGCCATGGAAAATGGTGAGGTAAATTCACCGCAGTTCTGCAGTAGGATTTTTGTCCCTATGCTTGTGTATCATGCCGAGGGTACTGTCATGCATAGCTGTCAGATGTAGGATGTGCAGTATTAAAACAGTAGCCTCTGGGTTGGAGGTTGTGCACTGTATAGCATTATTCACATTTAAGGACCGAGGGATTATAGCAAAAGATTGCAGTGTAAGCTCTCTTCAGCAGGATTCAGTGTCAGCAGTGTAAAAACTAGTGATTTGTACTTTCTGTATTAAACTGGTTCCATACACTGTGTGTTGTGAGAATCAGAAATGCATACTGACAGGCTTTAACAGGTTGCAACAAGTAAAAGCTGCAGGTGAATTATCTCCACTAAAATCCCTTCCTCGAGGTGTCCCTCAAGGCTCCATCTTGGGTCCAATTCTATTCGCAATCTATATTAATAACCTTGACTTACACCTGCGCACAGCTAATGTGCACTTATCTGCCGATGATACTGTACTCTACACTGTAAACTCATTGCTGGACCTGGCCCATGAGGATTTGCAGCGAAACTTTATCACTCTCCAATGCAACCTTATTAACCACAAGTTACTACTCAACGCCAAAAAGACTAAAGCCATGATCCTCTCCCCAAAGGCAGCTTCAGGACCAACACAACATCCCAAGATCCTAATGCTCTTGGGAGAACCTCTTGAGACAGTTGACACCTTTAAATACTTAGGGCTCTGGCTGGATAACAAACTTAACTTTCTGTGCCACCTGAATGAGACTTCAAAAAAACTAAGGCAGCGGTTAGGCTTATTCTACCGCATTAAGCATCTACTCACCAAAGAAGCTAGAAAGAAACTAGTGCAAACCACATTCCTTCCCCTACTGGACTATGCTGACTTTCTCTACAAACACAACCACTGACCCTCAACAGTTCTCAACAAACTTGACATCCTTTATCACTGAGCCTTAAGGTTCATCCTCAATCTGCCCCCTCACACCCACCACTGCCTTCTGTATGAAGAGATGGGATGGCCCTCACTCTCAACTAGGAGGAAAAGAAATGCTCTTCTCTGGTTCTTTAGAGTGCTGTCTGATAAACTTCCTGCATATATCTCGAACTTCTTCGAACATGCCAAGGGATCTTATGGTTTGAGACGCTCCTCCATACTCTGCTTCCAGATCCCCAGATTAAATGGAACCCATGGCTTGGCAGCAATCAACATCTCACTCCCATCCACATGGAACACCATGCAAGGTTCCCTAAAACTCTTATTCCTTCCAGGTCCATTCACATTCAAAGCACTAATAGCTAGGTACTTGAAGGAAACCTGCAGTTGTTTTTAGGTGTCTATGTACCTGTAGCCTTGGGTATATTACACGAAGCCATTGTCAGAGTCTACCTCAACTTACAGCACTCTTAGGGGTACCCAGCATTTTTTAACCCTCCTCCTCTTCTCCTGGCCCTCATGATTCTATACTCTCTCCCCTTCTCACATACTTTCTCCTCTTCCCCTTCCCACACTTGAGATGTATCATAACTGCTGTTATCTCTCTTGTTTTTGTCCACTTTATTTTGTAAATTGTATTGATGTCCAGGACCACTTTGAAAATGTGCCTACTCAATGGTGTTTACGCCTGGTTAAATAAAGTGTGTGATGATTGATTGAAATCCACTGGACTACTTGTCCTACTGGGTGACCGGGGTTGAATCATCCTAAGCATGGACTTATTTTGTATGTTTTGTTCTGTGTGCTGTACTTATCACATAAGTGTGTTATCCCTCTTTGTGTAGCCCTGTTTTAGTTCCTGGTATGTACAGTTTTTTATTTCTTAACTTGTAACTGCCTGTGAGTATTTTTATGCCCAGGACTACTTTGAAAATGAGCTTGCTCAATGGTGTTATGCCTGGTTAAATAAAGTTTGATTGATTGATTGATTGGAGTACATCAGTCCTGGGGCTGCTATGTATGTGCCACACTTAACATGTCACAACTAGTTAATTTTAACACAACTGGGATATGCACGAAGCATCATCCAGTGATATATACAGTAACCATGTATAGGGTACTGGGGCAGTTGTTGCATACAGTTGTACAAGCACGCACTCATTCATTCAAGTGCTCAGTCATGCTCAGTCAGGCTGACAGCAATGGAGGTGAGTAGGGGGCTGTGCCGATGGCCCAATCGGGGTACTGGGGGGAGCGGGGTGGGTGTTGCTAGCTCATGATGACAGGGTGGGGAGTGGGGTTGAATTTTGTTTTTATCTAAAAGGAAATGACGAGGCCAGGGTAACTTTGGGGGGGGTGCTTATTTAATTCAATTTCAGCTGGTGATCAGCCGGGGGGGCCACTAGACACCAGGGAGTGGGGATTTAATTTTTTTTTTTAATTAAAGGAAATGAGGGGGCCAGGGTAACTGGGAAGGAGGGTTCCTAATTCAATTACAGCTGGTTATTGGCTGGGGGGGACCAACAGACACCAGCATTTTTGTGGTGGCTGGCGGGCAAAATGTTGCCGCAATATCATGAAACATGTCACGTGGCAAAATTGATGATTTCACCACAATTTCACCAGCAAAATTTTATTTTGCTGCATCCCTAGTTGAGACTTAACCAGTTGAATGCCATCCAGTCACTGATTTCTTGTAAACAATGACACAGCACGGGACCTACATCCACCCGAAGTGGTGAACAAGACATGTATAGCTCGGTATCATCTGCACTGCAGTGAAAGAGATCATACTGTCTCATCATCTTATTCAATGGCAGCAGGTACATGACAAACAGCATAGTGGACATGATCAAGCCTTGAGGCACACTATGGTCAAGCACAATTGTTTCATAGATGAAATGACCCCAAAACAGCCTGTTGCATTCTTCTAGTTAAAGGAGAAGTACCAGCAGAAGTGAGGCCCCAACTGCTGCACAGTTTGGGGCTTCACCTCACAGATTCCCCCTGCAGACACCATATTAAACAAAGATTTATTTTACTTGACTGCTTATAAAAAATGCCTCAACCTCTGGTGCAGCCAGCATGTTTAAATATGCTGTTTCTCACCCCCATGATTGCATTGCAAATACCCCGATATAATGAAGCGGCACTGCTCCTTCCTTATTGGTGCCCTTATGTATGGAGATTTAATAATCTCCATATCTCCCATGCTCAGTGCTATTTTTACAGAATTTACATAAATGCCATGTGTGTGCCTGGCATACACATGGCATTTAGGCAAATTCTGTAAAAATAGAGCTGAGCATCTGAGATAGGGAGATTATTAAATCTCCATACATAAAGGCACCAATAAGGAGGGGCAGTGCAGTATCATTATAACGCAGTATTTGCAGCGTGATTGCAGGGGGTGAGGAGTGATATATTTAAACATACCAGCTGCATGGGAGATTGAGGCACTTTTTATGAGCAGTCAGGTACAAAAAAAAATCTTTGTTTAATATGGTGCCTGCAGGGGTGAAGCCCTGATCTGTTCAGTGGTCAGGGCTTTTCCTCTGCCGGTACTTCTCCTTTAAGTAGCACTCAGTCCAGTACAAAACAGTGCTGGTGAGTCTCACATAGTGCCTTAGATATTGTGAAGCACCCCATGGTCCACCGTGTCAAACATTGAGGAGAGATCAAGAAGGACAAGAACAGGACATACCCTCTGTCTCTCGTTGTGAAGAGATCATTGAATGCCTTGATGAGTGTGGTCTCCATGTTGTAACAAGTATAATACTCAAACTGGAGAGGCTCATAGACATCAGGGGTTTCACCACAGTTGTACAGTTGGGGGGGCTAATGCCCCATAGTTAAAATCTTATCTAACCCAGGGGGTCCGGGGGCATGCTCCCCTGGAAAATGTTGAGATTTTATGCATAAAATGGTGGCTTTTCCTGCATTTTTATTGGCATTTTACAGCTATCGGGAGTTACTCTAGCCAACAAAGCTGACATTAAAATAAAATATTTTTTCTGAAATGTGCCACACACAAACACCTCTGAGGTGCCCAACATTAAAAGGCACATGCTACATTTCACCTCTCAGAACTGCTCCTTTCCATATCCGTAACATATGGAAAAAGTTCTGCCCACATAGCAAAGATGCTGCAAAGTTAAAGTAGAAATTCAGAATACTCTGATGCTGATTTGCTGAGCTATTATATTATACTTACAAAATAAAAAAGGCACTGGTTACCAGTGTTTTGAGCTAGTATCTCCATGTCTGATCACTGTCCCACATTTCCAGGCCAATGATTGAGTTGTTTAAGATGCCCTGAATAAAAGCCCAGCAGTGGAAAGAAAAAACAACTGCAGATACCTCTATGAGTGAGGAAGGCTCACATTTCTCTCACAGGCTGAAGTTTTAGTGTCAGAATGAAGAAAACAGCATATGTACCTTAGTTAAGTTTATTCACACAGGAAAAACATAAGGAGGTACAATGCATCTCCTTGACAAGGAGGTACATGTATTTTACCTGTGTAAGTAAACTTAACTGAGACATTTTGTAAAACAAACTACAGTAAGTACAGTAGATGAGTGGATGAACAGTGTGTGGTGGCATGGGGTGCTTGGAAAGGTAGAGGCCAGGAGGTATCTTATCTTTTTTTTGTTAATAAAAAAAAATAGACTGTGGCTGCTTCTTAATATTACTGCATTTAAAGCAGCAATAAAATACAATACAGTGCAGCTGCTCCTCCATAATTTTATTGTATTTACAAGCATCAAAAATTACATTGTGTGGCAGGCTACTCCTTATTGTGTTTAAAGCAACCGTTACTGCTGCTTTAAATACATAAGCAGAAGCAGCCACACAGTGTATTTTAACAAAAATCAAAATTCCCCTTGCCTTTTAAGTCCTCCACCACCTCACCACACACTGCTCATCCACCGATCTACATATAGTTTGATTTTTTTAAATTACTTTGGTCATACCTTTCTCTTTGTCTCTCAGCTCTGTCTACAGGCCAAGCAGGCAGCAGCATTGAGGCATACTTTGTCTCCATCCTTAGTTCATTCAACAGGCCTGGGACTAGTACAATTCAGTCTTTACTCTTTTCCTTCTCCTCATATCACAGCCCCTCAGGATAGTCTCTCTCTCCCATCCCTGCTCTGCTCACATGCCTTCCTTCTGGAAACCATCACTCTCTCCCTCCTCCCTCCCTCATGTGCCCCCTCCTGCTCCATTCTGGTTCCCTTCCCAGTCCAAGACATGATGTGCAGCACTGTGACCCCCCATACCATTTTGTCCCCTCTCCTGTTCTGCCTCGGTGTTGCCTGTGTCTCTCTCCTCCCTGGTGCAGTGGCAGCTGACCTGTGTGCTGTCCTCTCTCAGCTCACACAAGGCAAGGCCCGCCTGCACCCACCCTGACCCCTCATGCCGAACTGAGAAAGAAGCACGAAATTGCCCCCCTGGTGCTTGCTGTTGCTGTATGTCAAATAAATCTTACCTGCCAGGTCACGTCAGTGACAAATAAATTGCCACCCCAAACTCTGCGCTTTCCCATGGCATTCTGCTGAGATGACTCTGGATCTCCTCTCCGTTGGCTCCCAAAGTGACAGAAGCCATGATATGACCCCGCACCCACGAGACTGAAAAATTTGTTTTTCTCCATTGTACTTCGTAGGCACTTGATTAGCGACTCACAAAGTCCAAAGGAGAAAAACAAAAGTGTGCTTCATGCGGTGGCACTGTGAACGTGATGTCTTTAAGGAAGGTCATGGCTTCTTTTTCTTTCTGCTGCAGGGAAGCTGTTATTTTCATTCTTTGATGGGGGAAATGATTGGGGGGGCTTTAACTTTAATTGGGGGAGCTATAGACCCCCCAAAACAGCCTGATGACACCACTGATAGATATCAAACCTTACTAGGTGAACCTTTTGGATCTAAAGATGGCTTCTTTAGGAGGGGTTTCACCACTGCCATTTTCAGCACAGAAGGGAAGTCTCCTTCCATAAGAGATGACTTGACAATCTCCAAAATAATCAGGGGCCCCCCAACACCTAATAAGCAGCCTGGTAGACCCAGGATCCAATAAACAGTAGGTCTAATGCAACCCCAAGATCATGCAGGACAACTCCTCATCATATCTGCTATGTAATACTGAAACATGGCAACTGTTTTCCTCAGGAGTCTCTTTCGTTTTTCATAAAATCAGCTGGCCACACTATGAAGGTTAAACAATATTTCAGCAGTTTCCTGACACTCATCAGTTGTCGATTTCTGATGCCACATCACAATCTATCAGCAGAAACACAGTTAAAATTGTATCTTTTGAAAAGAAGGAACCTAGCAGAGGATAAAATAAATCAGTGATCTCACTACCCTTTCATCCAGAGATGTATGATTACTCATGTCTGTTCCCATTAGAAGCAAGGGTGGAGCACTGGAACAAATGGGGTAAAAAGTTTATCTGATCCACAAAATGAGGGTGTTTCAAGGTGTGAAATAGTCCTGCAATATTCTGATTTAACTCACTACAAATTCCGGTCAGAGGTTTTTATCTGAGGTTACAAAATGGTCTTGGCTTGTATAGATGTAGTCCACTATGAAAAGGGAAATGTAAGCATGTGATTATTTAACACCAGGTGAATATCATTTTCCTATATGAGACACACCTTTCAAAATCGAACAAAAGCAGAACATTAAAAAATAAAGATATTTCATTTTTCTGAGGTTTTTTGCTCCTCTCATAAGTCAGAGAGGAAGAATGAACTGGTTACAAAGATTTCTGGGGCTAACCATTGAGTATCTTTATAATGTGGTTAGTTATTGTTAAACACAACAAAAACTGCCTTTCACAGGAAATATAGGCTGGAGCTCAGCCTATGTTATGAAGAACCCACAGGGGTTCGAAGCACTGTGGCTCTGTGTCAGTCTGTCCTTTCTGCTGAGTTCACAATAAAGCCACATAGCATTATTTTTAGTAGTTCTTTCTTTTTTGTGCACCTCCTGTTTGCTGGTTCATATTGATTTAGATGCTGCAGTTTTTCTGAGTGGCTTTGCAGTTTTGCTGTGTTGGTTCAGCCTGTTCGCCCTGGCAGTTCCCCACGTATCCTCAGATGCTTCCAATCTGAACCCAGGACCTCATCTTCTTATAGGGCTGCCTGTCATTTCTGGGCCCTTTTGCCTTTAAATACTGGCCACTACATCTCTGGGACTCCCATAGTGGTTACTGTGATGCCACTGTCCAGCAAGGGCCCTACTTCATCCCTGGTGAAAACTGAGCAAAAATAATCATTAAGGATGGCAGGTTTTTGCTCATCCTTCTCTATCACACTACACCCCTCCGATAGCCTAACGATGCCCCCTCTTTTCTTTCTTTTTTCTCTAACATATTAGAAGAAATGTTTTTTTCTGCCCTTGACACCTTTTGCAATATGCAGCTCTGTGTCTGTTTTTTGCTCCCTAACCATCCTCTGTGCCTCCTTATTTCTTAGTATTTTCCTCATTCTTCCTTCCCCTGCTTTTCTTTGTATTTATTGAAGGCCTTCTTCTTGGCCCTCACTGCTCCTGTGACTCTTGCCAAGAACTGTAATAGTTTCTTCAACTTGTTTCTTTTGGTTATCGTACTCATGCATAACTTGGGTGCCTCAAGAATGATCCCCTGTATTACCCCCATCTCTCTTCCACTCCACCTATGCTGTTTACCTTGACTAACTTTTCCCTGACCAGCTCCCTCAGCCTGATGAAGTCAACCCTCCTAAAATCATGGACTTCAGTCCCAAGAGCCAGTTGGAACAAAATGGATATGTGATCGCTGTTCCCTAGTGGTTCCCCTACTCTCATAGCACCTACCACCTCTGAGTTGGTGAGCACCACATCAAGAATGAAAGTCTGCCTAGTGAGTTCCTTAACTAGCTGTACCAGGAGACAGTCCCAGAGTGCATTCAGCAAGGCCTGACTTCTGGAACTCCTGGCACTGAAACATCCCTGTCAATGTCTGACAGGTTCAGGTCATCCACTACTAATATTTTTACCATTGCCACCCCCCCCCCCCCCCCCAAGTCTTTCTGCAAGCACTCTGTCCCTCCCTCTCTTCCTCTTACCCTGGAGGTCTATACATCACTCCCAAACATTGTTTCTTGCCAGAAGCTGCTGTAAGTTGCACCTACTGTACAGTGACTCTGACTCTCCACTATTAGACCTGATGCACCCATCTTCCACCACCTCAGTGCCATCCCTGACATAAAGGGCTACCGCTCACCCTTTAACTTTTCCTCTATCCCTCCAGAACATTGAGTACACAGGAACCATCAGGTCCCAGTCATTATTGTCTGGAGCCCACATTTCTGTGATTGCCACAACGTGACCCCCCTCCCCCCGTGTCTGCCATCGGCTCCTGGAAGTCACTGATTTTATTACTCAGTCTCCTGGAGTTAAGGTATATTCTAACAAGGGTTTGAGAGATTAAGCTTTCTGATTGGCTGTAAACATTCTAACAGCCTTGTGTTAATCTTTTATTAACATACTTGTACAGCATAACCATATATTGAACAAGGTTTAACACTGTTTAAGAAAACATTTTTATTATAATGGCAATAAGAAACTCCCAGGGGTTATGTTAATGGTCAGTTAATCACCCTCTAGGGGCATGTGGCACTCAGCAATGCCTCGTGCCACATTATGCCCCTAGAGGGTGATTAACAGACCATTAACACAACCCCTGGTCATGCCCTATTGCTTAATTCCCTTCCACCTGTCCCCAGAAACCACTCTGCTATTCTCTTGAAAGTAATGCTGGGCTAAGACTCCTATGTATCGCCTCACTACAAGACTTCTAGATGGAGGCCCCTGAAGAAACCTTGTATTGAGGGAATACGTAAGAGTGTTAGCCCAGCATTTCATTATGGGTTTGTGACAATAAAATTCCTTTTCCAAAATCTATGCCTTGTATTTGAACAGCCTTTTTCTTTGTTAAAATTAATATAATTCAGTGGGAAAGAATTTGCTGAAATTCCAAAAGCTCATGCAGGCCAATATAGCTAGTTACATAAATAGTTAAATTAGTTTAATTGTCACAGTTGCAACTTTAAGTTCAAGAATGGATCCCAGATATAGCTAAAAGAAGATCACGGTGGGAACTTTAGGCCTAAACTGAGCTCAGTAGTGACACTTGGAGACTGCCAGCAGAGGGGGAACTCCCAGTATGCAGACTCCATGGTTGTACAGAGGGACAAGCAAAGCACTTTTGCTACTTAAATTAGTGACTGTCCCTTTTTCTGAAAACCAGCATTCAACACATGCTATACGCACTAAGAAAGTTAATGGGCTCAACAGGGGCTTGATAGATATTTAAACCTGACACCTATGAAGTTTTGATATAAAATCCAACAGGGCTGGTATGTTGTAATATTATATGAACATACGAAAATGCCAGCAGAAATAGGCCTCACGGTCTGTCGAGTCAGCTTGATTGTGCAGCTAGCCGCTCATATTGCAGCTGCCCCTCCTACTCCTCCCCCTCCTTAGATCTACCCTCCCCCTCACCCTGCCCCATCCCCTCTTGAAACTGCCCACCATCTTGCAGGTCACCACCTCCTGTGGTAGAGCGTTCCACTAGCCCACCACCCTTTCCATGAAGAACTGTCTCCTTACATCCCTCCTGAATCTCCCCCCTCCAGTCTGAGACTGTGCCTTCTCATGTCCCCTCCTCTTCTTAACTGCAAGATCCCCTCTGTTTAAGTCTTGTTTATCCCTTTCAAGTACTTAAAGGTCTCAGTCATGCCCTCCTCATCACTCCTCTCCTACAAGGAGAACATACCTAGCTCACTCAGCCTTTCCTCGTAGGGCTTGCCTTCCAATCCCTAGATCATCTTTGTTGCTCTATGCCGCACCCCCTATAATAATCTGATGTCCTTCTTCAGGTATGGATGCCAGAACTGCACACAGTACTCCAGGTGCAGCCTGACCAGTGACCTGTACAGGGAGAGGATTACCTCCCTACTTCTGGAGGAGATTCCCCTCACTATGCACACCAGAATCTTGCTGCCCTTCGCTGCCACCTTCCTACACTGAGCAGAGTTGTTCATACTCCCAGTTATAAGTACCCCAGGTCCCTTTCCTCCACGGTGCTTCCCAACTGTACCCCTCCCAGCTGATGGTCCCTCCCCTGGTTCTTTGCTCCAAAGTGAATTACCTTGCACTTCTTGGCATTGAACTCCAGCTGCCATGTTTTTGACCATTCCTGCAGTTTAGTCAGGTCGGCCTGCAGCCCCTTCCATCCCTCAATGTCATCAGCCACTGCCCCTATTTTGGTGTTGTCTGCAAACAGACTGATTCTACTTTGGATCCCATGTGAGATATCAACTAAGAATAACCTGAACAACACTAGGCTAGCACCAATGCCTGCAGTGCCCTACTCATCACTGCTCTTGGTGCTGAGAGTTCTCCTCCCACTACCACCCTCTGCTGCCTATCCCTTAGCCAATTCTTCATCCATTTCACCATCTTTTCCCCCGCCCCCACAGATTCCAGCTTTCCCCCATTCTTCCATGTGGCACAGAGTCAAAGGCCTTGCTGAAGTCGAAATGCAGGACATCCACTGCATGGCCCTTGTCTAGTTCCCATAGTACTCAATGAGGTTGGTCTGGCAGGATCTGCCCGAGACAACCCATGCTGATGCCCATCCTGGAGTCCATTGTCCTCCAAATGGGTCACCAACCTCTCTTTCAGGATTGTCTCCATGAACTTCCCCATGATTGATTTGAGACTCACTGGCCTGTAGTTTCCTGGTTCATCCTTTGGGCCACCTTCGTGGATGGGCACCACATGGGCCATCCTCCAGTTCTGTGGTATGCATCCCATGTCCAGAGAGGTACTGAACAGGTCAGCCAATGGCCCTGCCAGGACCTCAGCCAGCTCCTTGAGTACCCTAGGGTGAATGCCGTCTGGCCCAGGTGCCTTGTCCACCCTCAGTCCTTCCAGTACCCTGTCCTCAGTAATCTTCATATCTGTCACCCCCTTCCCTCCTGCCTACCCCATCCCTCCCCTGTGGTACCTGCCCCCCTTTCTCTTGCATGAATACAGAACAGAAGTATTCATTTAATGCCTCTGCCTGATCCTCTCCTCTCTCCACCCCCCCATCCTTTTTTATCCTCACTATTTGGTCCTTGTTGTTCCTTCTTTCCCTTATGTATCTGAAGAAATCCTTTTCTCCAGTTTTAGTATCCTGTGCCAGCCTCAGCTCCCTGGAAGCTTTGGCTGCTCTGACTAGTTTGGTGGCCTCTCTGAATTTCTTCATGTACATCTCCTTGTCTTCTCCCCTCCCTGAATTTTTGAACCTCTGGAATGCCTCTCTCTCTTGGTCCTCACCCCCACCCTGACCTCCTGAGTCATCCAACTGGGCTTCTTCGCCCTTCTTTTCTTGCTCTGTGTTCTAGTACATGCCCCTGTAGCCTCCGCTAGCCCCTTTTTTTATGACATCCCACTTCTGACTTGTGTCCCAGTCTGGTTGAATTCCATCCGGGTGCTCCACCAGAATATCCCCCATCTTTTTAAAGTCTGCCCACCTAAAGTCAATAACCTTGGTACCTGTACCCCCAGCTTCCCTCCCCATGTTGAGTGTGAATCACACCGAGTAGTGATCGCTTCCCACCAATGGGTCCGCCACCTCCAGATCCCTTACCATCTCCCCATTGGACAGTACAAGGTCCAGAGTATTCCCTATCTGAGTTGGCCCACGGACCAACTGCATCAGGAAGCTGTCCTGAAATGCCTCTAACAGGACTTGTTCCCTTGCAGTCATGGTGGTTGGGGTACTCCTGTCCACGCCAGACAGGTTGAAGTCCCCCACCACCACTGTGTTCCCCTTCCTGCAGACCCTTCGGATTTGCTAAGATAACTCCCTGTCCAGGTCCTCCAGTTCAGCTGGTGGACTATAAACTGACCCCATCCTCAGTGTCCTGCCTTTTGAGTCCTGAAAATGCATTTATTGGGCCTCTGTCCTGCCCTCCTCCACCTCATCCCTTGCACACCTTATCCCCTCCCAAACATAGATCGCCACCCCCCTCTCCCCTTGGTCCTATCTTTTCTAAATATCCTATAACCTGGGACCATCAAATCCCAGTCCTGGTACTGGGTGGCCCAAATTTCTGTGACGGCCACAATGTCCACCCTCCCCTCTACCAATAGGGCTTGAAACTCAGCTAACTTGTTTCCGAGGCTTCTTGCGTTCAGTGAGACCACTCTCCAACCTGCTTCCTTCCCCTTCCCTCCCTAACTCTGCTCCCTCCATTCTCCCCCCACCATGTTCCCTCCCCTTTGCCTTCCCATTAGCTGGGGGGTTAGCTTGTCAGGCCCTCCTCTCCGGGACCCCATCTACCAGCTGACCACTCACCACCCCCCCTTTCTAATTTAAATTTATTTTTGTTTCTATGTACTTTGCTATCCTCTGCTTTAGTACCACCTTCCCCTCCTTGCTCAGGTGCAGTCTATCCCCAGCATACAGGTCATTCCTGTCCCAGGTTCTACCCCAGCCACCCAGCAACCCATACCCCCTTGAGCGATGCCATTTCCCCAGCCAAGTATTAAACTCACCTATTCTTCCTTTCCTCACTGTGCTCATGCAGGGTACTGAGAGTACCTCCAAGAAGGCCACCGATCCCCCCATCTCCTCACACAGCCTTCACAGTTCCTCAAACCTCTCCCATACCACTTCCACCACCCCCCGCCAGGTCATTTGTACCCACTTGCACCACGACATGAGGGTTCCCCTTCCATGCACTTTTAAGAAGAGACTGCCCTGCCCTGCCCACAGTCAGCCCAGGTAGGGATTCAACCCAGATTTGGCTATGCTTTTCCCCCTTACTGCCCCATCTGAGCCCCTTCAGTATATATGCTTTATCTAACAAGGAAGCATTGGTTGCAAAAGGACAATCTCTTATATCTTGTATCAAATGTAGACAGTATCATCTGTCTTGTATGACTGTGATGAATAAAATGATCTACTGCTTTCTACTGCATGTAATGTGCTGTGTATACTGTAGGTGCATGTAACATGCTATGCATAGGTGCAAAACTATTTATAAAAAGCAAAGAAAAGTGCTTAAAGGAAAACTGCAACCTCATATTTTATACATTTTATTTGTTTCCTTGTCAACAGACAACTCTTTTCCAGTAGCTGATGAGAATATGCATGTTTGCTTTAGTTTGTTTTCACTGATCATGCCAGTCCCCAGTAAGTATCCTAGGGGTTTCCATGTTTTGGTTCTTGAAATCTCATTGTTCATGACAGCTGCATTAGCATATGAGAACATGATGGCAAATTGCCACCATGCATCTCTACAGTATGCTGAAAGTATAAATATCCTGAAAGAAAAAAAAAACTGCAGAAACACACAAACTGAAAGCAATTTAATGGGAAAAACCCTGTATTACAACTCAGATAGTCTGCAAAACTAACTGAAGGTAAAGGCTATCAAAAAGTGGAGGGTGATGAGTACCAATGCCCGTAGTCTGTGTAACAAGCTCCCTGAACTAGTGGCCTTGATGGAAGAGGGTTGCCTGGATATTGTGGCAGTCACAGAAACATGGTACACAGAGAACCATGACTGGGATGTCAACATACCAGGATACACAATCTACAGGAGGGACAGGGAGGATAAAGAGGAGGAGGAGTAGCTCTCTATGTAAAGGAAGGGATCAAAGCAACAGAACTAAAGAGTAAACAGGGAGCAGATGAGGCACTTTGGGTCACCCTGGAGACAGGAAATGGCACCACAATCCGCATGGGGGTTGTATACAGACCCCCATCTCAGGGGGGAAGGAATGGACAAGGAAATGATAGAAGGCTTTCTTAGAATGGCAGAAAAAGGGGAGATATTGTTGATGGGGGACCTGAATATGCCAGATGTTAACTGGAGCACCTTTGCTGCAGGCACATCCAAGAGCAGGGCCATTCTTGATGCCCTACAGAGAGCATGCCTCAGACAGCTAGTATTGGAACCCACTCGGGAGGGGCAATCTTAGACCTGGTACTCTCAAATGGGGATGGAGAAAGAATCTCAGATTTAGAAGTGGGTAGCCATCTGGGAACAAGCGACCACCAAACAGTGTGGTTCACGATAAACACAGCCATACAATCAAGCCATACAAAAGCAAGAGTACTGGACTTTAGGAGGGCTGAGTTTGGGAAAATGAGAGAGTGCCTCAGAAAAGCACTAGCAAACAGGCAAGAAGGAGGGGTGGAGGAACAATGGGGAGTGATCAAAACAGCCATCACAGAGGCAACAAGCCTTTGTGTAAAGCAAATCAATAAAACACAACGAAGGAAAAAAACGCTATGGTTCTCAAAAGAGGTGGCAGGGAAGGTTAAGGAGAAAAGGACAGCATTCAGGAAATATAAGGAAACACAGAAGGAGCAGGACAGAGAACTTTATCAGTTAAAGCAGAAAGAGGCTGGGAAGGCAGTCAGAATAGCAAAGGCCCAAACCGAGGAAAGGATAGCCAATTCTGTTAAGAAGGGGGATAAGACCTTTTATAGGTACATTAGGGGCGAAAGAAAGACCAAAGGAGGGATACTGAAGCTTAATAAAGGGGAGGGAATGTGGGTAGAGGGTGACAGTGAAAAAGCTGGGATACTGAACGAATATTTCTGCTCAGTATTCACAAAGGAAGAGGAGGGGGAGTTACCTAAACCAAACAAGAGAAACACTCTGAAGACAGGGGTCGATACCAGTCCATTTACAGAAGAAAGGGTTCTGAAAGAACTAATAAAATTGAAGGTGGACAAATCAATGGGGCCTGATGGGATTCACCCAAGAATTCTAAAAGAACTAAGGGTAGAACTAGTGACACCGCTGACAACTCTCTTTAACAAATCATGGGAGGATGGGGTGGTACCGAGGACTGGAGGAGGGCAGATGTGATTCCTCTTCACAAAAGTGGGAGCAGGACAGAGGCAGGAAACTACAGACCAGTTAGTTTGACCTCAGTGGTAGGGAAAATGATGGAATCACTTCTGAAGGAAAGAATTGTTGAGTACCTAGAGGCCAGTGGGCACAGGACCCAGGCAGCATGGATTCATGATGGGAAGGTCATGTCAGATGAATCTAATAGATTTCTTTGACTGGGTGACCAAAGTAGTAGACCAGGAGAGGCTGTGGACATGGCCTACCTAGATTTTAGCAAGGCATTTGATACAGTCCACACAAAGATTAATTCACAAGATAGCCAGCCTTGGAGTGGGTCCCCAGGTGGTAGCCTGGATAAAAAATTGGCTAGACAACAGGACACAAAGGGTAGTAGTAAATGGAGTACACAGTGAAAAAAGGAGGGTTACTAGCAGGGTACCACAGGGTTCAGTACTGGGACCGGTCCTTTTTAATGTCTTTATAAGTGACATTGCAGAGGAACTGTAAGAAAAAGTATGTCTCTTTGCAGATGGCACAAAGATCTGCAACAGGGTTGATACACAAGATGGAGTGGAAAGGATGAGAAGGGACTTGGCAAAGTTGGAGGAATGGTCAAATGTATGGCAGCTCAGATTCAATGCAAAGAAGTGCAAGGTAATGCACATGGGAAACAAAAACCCAGGGGAAGCATACACAATGGGGGGTGAGATACTGACAACAGTAAAAATAGAAAGGGACCTGGGGGTAATTATATCAGATGACCTAAAGGTGGGCAAGCAATGTGAGAAGGCAGTAAGGAAGGCTGGGGGATACTGGGATGCATAGGAAGAGGCATCAATAGTAGAAAACAGGAAGTTGTTATCCCTCTGTACAGACAGTTGGTGAGACCCCATCTGGAGTACTGTGTGCAGTTCTGGAGACCCCATCTCCATCAAAGACATAGACAGAGTGGAGGCTGTCCAGAGGAGGGCAACCAAAATGGTGCAGGGTCTGCACCAGAAGACATATGAAGAAAGACTAAAGGAGCTTAATATGTATACCCTTGAGGAAAGAAGGGAGAGGGGACATGATAGAAACTTTCAAGTACCTCAAGGGAATTAACAAAGTCCAAGAGGTAGCATCTTCCGGAAAAGAGATGTGCAAGAACAAGGGGCACAATTTGAAGATAGAAGGGGATGCTCAGAGGTAATGTGAGAGTATTTTTCACTGAGAGGGTTGTGGATGCATGGAACAGCCTCCTGAGGAGGCTGTGGGGTCCAATAACAGTGGGGACTTCAAGAATGCATGGGACAGGCATAAGGCAGTCCTAGTGGGGGGTAGGAGGAAGTAAGCTGTTGGTTAACTAGGATCTGCAGTTTATCTGTTAGGTAGGAAAATGGGCAGACTAGGTGGGCCAAGCGGTCCTTATCTGCCATCAAATTCTATGTTTCTATGTGTTTCTATGTTTCTATGTTTCTATGTGGTATTTCACACCTTGCTGTGACTAGTTTTGTTGAAATCTAATTATGCAGATAGGCATACTATAGAGTCTAAAGGGTGCTTTCACATCATGTTCTCATATGCTACTGAAATTCTCAGGGACAGTGGGATTTCAGCAGCTATGAAGTGGAGACCCCAGGATAGTTACAGGGACTAGAATGAACAGGGAAAATAGACTAAAGCAATCACACATATCCCTAACAGCTACAGGAAAAGCGATGTCTGTTAACATGGAAACAAACAACATTTACAAGATACGAGGTGTAGTTTTCATTAAAAAAGTCCTCTACACCCAGGCAAGAATGGTGGGGCATGGAAAATGAGTAAAGCTGTGTGGAATGTGCAATGGCACCAGCAGAATTTATAGAGAATGTTACTTCCATTTCCAAACTGATTTTCTGAATTTCTTTTTAAATTCCACAGAATTCTGAAAATAATTTCTATGTACACTGTGGAATAACTTTCCATGGATCACGTAAAGTGCAGAATAATTTTCCATGGGTTGTGTTGAAGGATTCCATGGTTTATGTGAACTACAGATTACTAATCTGCAAAAACAATTCCACTTGCAAAATATCGGAATTAGGCAGCATTTTCTGAAATTCAGAGGAATTCTGCTCCTTTGGAGTTTGAAAATTCTGTGCTGCACTGTAAGTAACATCTGTAGGATGGAGGGTTTGACACATATTATGAGACTAGAGAAGTATATTTTTGATATTAAAAGACACATTGGGCATTACTTATTGTCACAATCATAATTTATTTTGTTCCTTAAAGAACTTTCTCAGTTTTCTGCAAACAATTATAGTTTCAATCATCCGGACTCAAATCACTTAACATTCCCCAACACTTGCATTTTAGGAAATGTCATTCTTCATCATTAAGACCTCTGAATGATGCAGGCTCATTGCCCCTATGAGTTCCTCCTGCTTTTTTTGCCCTGAAGTCATAATCAGCTCCTTGTGATAATATAATCATTTCCTTGGCAACAGGTTGTGATGTTATAAGCAAAGGATTAAGACTGCAAGGAAGGCATAAGTAATGTGAAAAAGTTTAAAGGAAAACTGTACTGATCCTGAAATAAATTTTTCTCGGTAAAGACTGTTCTTAAATATTGGTTCTAAATCTATTATTATGTCATCTACACTGCCCTATTAGTAACTTCAGTTATTTCTGATCTACATTCTAGTGTTAAGGGACATTTTTGAATTGTATGATGTAGTTCATGTCCCTCTCAACCACAGAGTTCTATAGTAGAACATGGATTATTTATTTTATTTATTCTAAATTTGGTAACCAGGAAAGGCACACTGAGCCAAGGCTCATCTCTTGGTGTGGCTCTGGGAGGGGAAGGTGGAGCAAGTGAAAGACAATGCACAGTATTCAACATCTGAATGGACAAACAAACAATGTGATACAGCAATAGAAGAAATAATGAACAAAACTGCATGTATAGGTAATAAAGTACAGAGAACCTTAACAATGCATAGATGTGGTAACAAAAACAGAATCGTGAATAATAACGTGGATGGATTAAGATTCTGCTTCAAGGATATGAGGTGGAACGGTAACAGGAGCAAGTGGAGGGGTTGAAGTTTTAGCTGGTACTTCACGGAGCCAGGTGATGGGGAGTATGAAAGGGAGAAGGAGAGTTTGTTCCAGTGTGAGGGAAGTCTATAGGATTGCTGACTGCCAGGCAGAGAAGCGGGGGTGAGGAGTGGCAAAAGTGCAATGGTTCTAAGAACAGAGGGAGCAGAAAGCAGGAGGGGGGGGAGGAGTTGGGAGTCAGGATAGGAGCAAGGAGAGGTAGGAGGGAAAGATGTTGAACCAACATTTGGAGATGAAGGTGGCACAGTGATCCTGGTGTCAAGAGGGCAGTGGGGAGGATGGATATAGTGAGAGGATAGGAGGATAAGAATATAGTGAGCAATAGTGTGTGTGGTGGAAAGTTTGGTGCAAAACAGCAGAAGGAGTTGAGGAGGGTATCCAGTCTGGTGAGGGAAGTGGAATGGACAGAACCATAGACCACATTTGCATAGTCGAAGACAGGGAGCACCATTTTGGTAATAAGCACCTTAAGGACTTGTGCAGATATGCAGTTTTTGTTACAGTAGAGGGCACCAAGCTTGGAATGGAGCTTGGCATGGATGGCATCAATGAGGGCTGAGAAGTCAAGCTTACTGTCTAACCACACCCCCAGGTACTTGAAGGAAGAATTGCTTTAAGTGGGTGCCATCCAGGGTGGTGAAGACGGGGAGGAGGCAGTGAGTCTGGCCAGTTTCTAACTGGTACCAAAGGTCATGAAGACTGTCTTTTTAGTGTTAACTCTGAGTTGGGTGGACTGGAATCAGTGTAAGACATTGCTGATGTCTCATTGGATCAGGTCTTCCACAGCTGCACAGGAAACACCAGAGGTGAAGATGACTGTATCAGCTGCATACATGTGGATATGCAAGTCAACACAGGCAGTGGGGAGATCATTGAGAAAGATGGAGAAAAAATTGGACATAGACTGGAGCCCTGTGGAACTCCAGCATGGATAGGAAGGGGAGGTGACAGTGAACCACCTCCCTGAATCGACTGTTGTTGGCCAGTCAGGTGGCAATGAAATGGAATGGAGGCATTGTGCCAAGAGTGGAAGAGCAAAGCAAGGACTTAAGCTACATTGTAAAGTTTTAAAATGGTACTTACTACCTGTGTGTAAATCAGAAACACCCAGTATGATTACAAAAAATTCTTGAGGAACAGTAGCAAGAATTGGAACTAGTATTTAAAACTAGCTTCCACATGGAAAAATGACTTTGAAGTTTAATTCATTTTAATGAAAATGTCATTAGTATTAAAGAAAATAACTGGAATGTCCTGAAATTCACATTTTGGTGTGAGTTTTAGCAACTGAGTTCTGTTAATGCCAACTTGTTTTTTCTTTTGCTGGAAATAGGCAAACCATTTTCAGGAAATAACAGAATATTGAATAATTCTAAGGAGATACAAAGAAGACATGAGCATATTGTTCCAGGAAAGTTATAGTGGTGTGTGGTTCCCAGGTAATCCTGCCCTGCCAGGAACAAATAACAAAATGTGTGGTGTGGGGCTAATCCAGAGCACAGAAACTGGTGAGGTGCAAAGACAGAAATCATTCTTTTGTAACTCCCTTGTTACCCGGGGTTACTAGAATCCCACTTAGAACCAGTGGCAGGCAGGGAAAGGCAGCTTGTGAGACACCAGTTAAATGGGTTTCACACTCCCTCTGTCCTCAGTCTCAGCTGAGCTGGAGGGATGACATCACAATAGAATTCTCACAGTAGCATAAGCCACATTTGAATGCAGTAGCAGGGGTTAGTGTTAGAACGTTGGGGAATTCAAGTCAGTCTGAGGCAGTCTGCAGTGGAGTCCTGAGGGAGAAAGAGGTGTGCTGCAGTTGGCAGCACCTCAGAGCCTAGCTCTGATTTAGAGCTGCATCAGAAAGTGGGTTGTGTGTTCTCACCCTAGAGAGAAACACAGAAGAGACCAGAAGGAAGTGGTAGAAACTGTTCCAAGTGTTGTACCAGTGCCCCATCCCAGGAGGGATGGGAAGGAATTCCAGCAGTTCAGGGGCAATCCCCTGGCCCTGTCTGGAAAGGGAAAAGCTGCCAGAAAATGGGAAGTGTACTGAGACTCAGAGAATTTGTTTGTGTCCTGTAAAAGAAGCCCTGGGGCACCTGCATACCACGGTGAGTCTGCTCCGATATAGAGACTTGTTCACCAAGACAGAGAGTTGTATAAAAGTATCTGCCTACTGTGGGGTCAGAAGAAGACTAGTCAAATACAGTGCTTTTAATTTGTGTATGGCTTGGAAGCATCTGAAACAGTCGGGGTCTAAGGAATGGACATAGCCACTTACAGAACATTTTAAAGCCAGGACACCACCTGAATATAGTGTAGAATAGTTAAATGTGACAAGCATTTCGAAATCGCATCTACAACCAATAGTTTCAAAGAAAGGTGTTGTTCCAAATGAATGGCCTTGTATAGATTTGGGAACAAGAGGTGGGAGACCCCCCATCTGGAGTAACCAAGTTTACCTCTATGGGTTCAGTTTGGGCACCAATAGCTTTCTCCCAGGCACTTGGCCAGTGTCTGCAGAAAGTATCCAGACATGGGATTAAGGTTGATTTTTCCCTTTAGAGCTAGAAAGTGCTCATGGATGGTTTAGGAAGCCACCATCTAACTCCGTGCTATATAAAAAAGTGTCCAAGTACTGGCCAGGGTGCCATGTCAAGGAATCAAAGTAGAAGAGTACCAGTTTGGGCCGTGTGAGCCCAGAGTAGTTCAGAACCTGATGGTTTCCGTGTAGTGAAGAAGATGTGCTCTGACCTCTGTAAATCTGCATTGTCAGTGAGTGTAACCCTGTGGGGTCCATCTTTGCTTTGTTATTCCTGTGTTGATGTGAATAAAAGCCACACTCTAGAATCCCATTCCTGGTTTGGACCTTTTTGGGTATTGCTTCCTGTGTCCGGAGTTACTTGGGCACCACTGACCAGAAGTACAAATCTAGCCATGATGCTGAGCAAATGCTTTCTCCCCGAACCTAAAGGAGAAGGGGTTACAAAATGGAGGCACCGCTGGGATTTGTTTTGAATTTAGGGAGAAAACAAGAAAGGTTTGCTCAGATTATGGCTAGCCTTTTGGCTGTCTGGCAGTAGGTAGCCCAAAAAAAGTCAGAAGCATTGCCACCAACTGTGCCACTGTGTGCTGCTGTTCATGTGCTGCTGTAATTGTGCCACCAGTTTACCAAGGAGCAGTAAAGCCAGATTGAGTATGCCCCTTGTCCTGCATCAAAAATTATAATGTTTGCCAGCTTTTAAAGTTCATGTGTGACAAGAAAAAGTATGGAAAACTGTGGGAAACAAAGAGAAATTTGTGCCTTAGGAGTTTAAAGTGCTAGTTGTGTGGACTGGGGGAGTCGCTGAGGAAAATGCCATGAAAAATGGTCGAAATGGTGCTCCCACTGAGGAGTCACAGTTGAAAAAAAAAAGTGTGGTTTGCAGTTTAAATTTTGCCTGCTCGACGATTGCCGTGGATTAAAAGAGCATGAGAAGAGAGAGGTTCATTTGCATGGCATTGAGTGATTGGTGAGACTGCAATCGGTCCCACCCCCAAGCCAGCTCAAGAGTCACTGCACAGTGTTCGAGAGGGAGAGAGAGAGAGAGAGTAGTGTGTGAACTGGCTTGCCAGGAGGAGCGTCGCAGTGATTGAAAACATATAAAAGTAATAAAATCGGACTTTTCTGTTGAAAAATCGGGCTCAACCCGCATTTTGATTGTCTGGGAAGAAAGTGAGGTGTTCGGAGGGACAATCAGCAGGACTGCCAACCTGCTTTATTCCAGATGCCTCCAAGACCGGCTGTAGGCTGAATTTTCCATTGTAATAGCAAACTACTGATTAAGTGAGTATCAACCAGAGAAACAGCTCAAACTGTGTGTGATTTTAACTAAAGCCAGCTGAATCAGTGTGTAACAGTGTGATTGTTTTGCAATTAAGGACTGTGTCAAGTTAATCAAGCTAAACAAGAATTCTGAGCATTAGACTGTGAGCATAATTGTGGGTTCAGCAACAGTATGATTTTCAAAGCAAAGTGAGAGATTGTGGGTTGTATGACAGATGCAATAAAATACAGGCAATCCTGTGCAATGAAATACTGTGGCTTTAGGGACTTTAAGCAAGAACAATGATTAAAAGCAAATGAAAAGTACTGTAAAAATTCTTATAGATGTGCTGAGAGAGCAAACAGTGTGGTTTATGCAGTATGAGTGAACTTTATCAGTAAAGCATGTAAATCAGATGCGCAGTGGCTTGAGTCAGAAAGGGAACATTGATGAGCCAGGAGTGCTGTCACTGCCATGATATGGTGGGGTAGTAAAGTAAACACAGCAGCAGGTGAGCCATTTTGTAAAAGTTTTCCAACAAAGTGGGACTTGAGATAACAGTGAGCTCTTTGTTTTTCTCTGCAGTCACGGCTTTAGGATCAGCCCGTTACCCAGATCATGCCCGGGCTATGATAGTAGAAGATGTTAACAAGTTGAAAGACATTGAGAGATGTTATTACGGGGAATGTTTGCCTCCTCATGTGGTGATTCTTGGATATCCAGTTAGAGTGTGTGTAAAGTGCTTAAAGGCTGGAAGGGATGTCTTCATGGTTCCTCACTGTTCTGAGTGCCTAGAGAAACATGGCCTAACTAGGGCACCCAAGATTTGCTTGGCTCCCACGTGGACAAAGCTTCAAGATTCTGCAAGTGGCAGCACACAGCACCAAGTGTGGCACAAAGGAAGAGGGTGTGGATCTACAGGCACAGCAAAGTGCTGATATATCTGAGTCTGGGTCACAGAGAGTAAGTGCAGAGGGAGCATCAGCAGATCCATGGAGAGAGGGGCTGAGCCCTAGTTTCATAGGAGAAGATGACATGAGAGAGACTCTTGAATGGAAGGTGTCGACCTCCATGCCTAGTGTGGAGTGGACAGTCTCAGGAGTGAGGATGACTGCTCACTCCTGGGCTCAGATCTTCAGCGAAGAAGAGGATGAGGGGGAACCTATGTGGCCTTCTGATGAAGGTGCTAGTCCACAGCCTTGGGCTCTTGCTTTGTAGGAGCAAAAAGAAGGAGAGATTGGTGACTCCACAGCCCTGTCCCCACAAGGAGGAGTCAAAGATACATTTTACATTGCACCGAGTATGTGTAGCTGGCAGAACCAGGACTGGCCACCCCGAAGCCAGGCCACAGGTCTAAAGTTGAGCAAGTGTAGTAAAGAGGAAAGATTGGTTCATAGGAAGGCGAATGAGGTCTATGGGATATCCTTTCCTACCTTTCCTCAGAGAGTCTGGGAGGAGCTAGAGAGAAACAGGAAATCCTGGATAGTGGAAGAGGCAAAAAAACATGTGCATCCAGGTGCAAGTCGGTATGTCCGAGACAGAGTGTTCAAAGAAAAATTCAAACAATGGAAAGCTGGCAGGACACTATTCATAGACAAAGTTCGGATCGTGGATGGAGAATGCTATGAAACCTTCTACAATGTGAATTATGAGCACCCAGACGGGGTAATAATTCTTGCACCTGACCCATTGTGGTACTTTCCCGAATGCAACCAACTTCCTGAAATTTGCCCATGCCTACCAAGTGGAGAGCAGAGCAGTGGTAGCCAGTGCTGCCATCCAGCCGTTGCCATACCTATGTTGTTCCGACTGACTTGCATTCCAGGATCCAGGTGTCCCAGATTCATCAGCCTTGCAGTGAGCCTTCCAGATTCCAATGACTGGCTTTCTAGATTCCATCACCTGGCCTTCCAGATGGCTTCATATCCAGAGAGGATGCCAGCCCAGCTGTATCCTGATTCATCACCTGAGATTTCAGATGACTTCATACCAGCTGTTTCCTTTCCTGTTCCAAGGTTCCATCTCCTAGATGACATCACCCAGCAGTTTCCGGAAGTGCCATCCTGTCCTTTTCTGGAAGATGTCTACCCAGCTGTATCCGAAGAATGCTGCCAGGGAGAGTCTTCAGCTGGAGATCCAGGTGCAGTATAATTTTTGTTCTTCAAGGGACTGGTAAATCAAGACTTTTCTATCTTAATGACATTGTAGTACACACCCTACACCCAGGAGACTTCAGACTGTTTGAACAATCCTCAAAGACTCTCTCCTTCGGGACTACAGTCCTACTAGAACTGTGCTTCACTTGGCTCCAGACCAGAAGAGACTCTTTCTTGGACTTGCCTTCGGGCAGTGTTGTCACTAGATGGGACATTTAGGGCATTCTATCCCCAAAATGTGTATTGTAAATAATGTTAATGTTTCTCTACTGTTTTTACTGTTTCTACTGTTTTTCTACTTTTCTAAAAAAATATTTTTGGGAATCTCCAGTGTTTGATGGTAGGGGTTAGATAGTTACTGTGTTTGTAGATTAGGGGTTGTTTTTTCTTTTCTCCTGCAGGTGATCCTGATGAAGACAAGAAGAGAAGACAAGAAGAGGAGTTAGGGACTCACCAGAGTTCCTCAAGTGCTTTAAAGTAGTTGTGTTTAAAGTGTGGTGTTGTTGTTAACTGTGTTAACATTTCCTTCCACAGGTATGGTTGTGGGAGAGTTTGGGAGTAATACTTAAGGTGTAGTGTTAGCTCCCTTGTGTTTTGGTTGCAAGTGTCCAGGGATGGGGGGAGGTTCCCCTGTTTTTTGGGGGTAATTTTGGGTTCTGGTCAGATAAGTTTTCCCTAGAGAGTGAGGGGGGATAGACAGGCTGTGGTTCTGACCGGCTGGATGGGCCGCAGTACTGATCTATTAGGGCTATGCTTTGGACAATTCCCCCCAGGACCACTAGGTAACCATAGCAAGATCATAGAGTAGAGGCTGTTGCATCAGCCGATGGCCTCTGGGCCCTTAGTGTTGCCTGCCTGTGCCTAGCACATGGTAGGAGAGGGCCTGATCACCCCTCTCCGTAGGCAGCACGTAGGGTAGGATGACCTGGGTCGGGTAAGTAATGACTGCGGACATTCATTTTCCTGGCCGAGGGTGGGTGTAACCCCCTTGTTACCCGGGGTTACTAGAATCCCACTTAGAATCAGTGGCAGGCAGGGAAAGGCAACTTGTGAGACACCAGTTAAATGGGTTTCACACTGTCTCACTCTGCCCTCAGTCTCAGCTGAGCTGGAGAGATGACATCACCATAGAATTCTTGCAGCAGCATAAGCCACATTGGAATGCAGCAGCAGGGGTTAGTGTTAGAATGTTGGAGAATTCAAGCAAGTCTGAGGCAGTCTGCAGTGGAGTCTTGAGGGAGGAGGTGTGCTACAGTTGGCAGTCCTTCAGACCCTATCTCTGATTTAGAGCTACATCAGAAAGTGGGTTGTGTGTTCTCACCCTAGAGAGGAACACAGAAGAGACCAGAAGGAAGTGGTAGAGACCGTTCCAAGTGTTGTTCCAGTGCACCATCCCTGGAGGGATGGGGGGAATTCCAGCAGTTCAGGGGCAATCACCTGGCCCTGTCTAGAAAGGGAAAAGCTGCCTGAAAATGGGAAGTGTAATGAGACCTAGAGAATTTGTTTGTGTCCTGTGAAAGAAGCTCTTGGGCACCTGTGTACCACAGTGAGTCTGCTCTGATATAGAGACTTGTTCACCAAGACAGAGAGTTGTGCAAAAGTATCTGCCTACCGTGAGGTCAGGAGAAGACTAGCCAAGTACTGTGCTTTTAATTGTGTATGGCTTGGAAACATCTGAAACAGTGGGGGGTCTACAGAATCTACATAGCCACTTACAGAACTTTTTAAGTCAGGACACCACCTGAATACAGTGTAGAATGTTAAATGTGACAAGCATTTCAAGATAGCATCTACAACCAGTAGTTTCAAAGAAAGGTGTTGTTCCAAATGAATGGCCAGGGTGGGAGACCCCCCCATTCTGGAGTAACCAGGTTTACCTCTACTGGTTCAGTTTGGGCACATATAGCTTTCTCCCAGGCACTTGGCCAGTGTCTGCAGAAAGTACCCAGACATTGGATTAAGGATGATTCTCCCTTTAGAGCTAAAAAGTGCTCATGGGTGGTTTAGGGAGCCACCATCAAACTCCATGCTATATGGAAAAGTGTCCAAGTACTGGCAGGAGTGCCATGTCAAGGAATCAAAGTAGAAGAGTACCACTTTGGGCAGTGTGAGCCCAGAGTAGTTCAGAACCTGAGGATTTCCATGTAGTGAAGAAGAAGATGTGCTCTGACATCTTTAAATTTGCATTGCCAATGAGTGTAGCCTTGTGGGGGTCCATCTTTGCTTTGTTATTCCTATGTTGATGTGAATAAAAGTCACACTCTAGAATCCTATTCCTGGTTTGGACCTTTTCAGTTATTGCTTCTGTGTCCGGTGTTATTTGGGCACCACTGACCAGAAGTACAAACCTAGCCATGATGCTGAGCAAATGTTTTCTCCACGAACGAAGGGAGAAGGGGTTACACTTTAATTTGTAGTCTCTAGATTGCCACTGCAGCACTCATGCAGTCAACTTTCCTCCTCTCCTTATGCCTCTAAGCATCTGATATTCTTAATGGATACAGTCAGCCTCGTGTACACTTGTTTGTTGTAATATCTTTTTATCAGTTAAGTAAATACATTTTTATTTCTCTGTAGCCTAGTCCTGGAGGCTCTAGGTGCCTTACAAGAAAAAGATGCAAAAGACATACACAATATTAACAATAGCAATACACAGGTCATGAACAAGTCAGTAAATTAAAATAAATAAATATCAATAAAATAACAGTATCTCAATAATAGTTGACCTATAGCTGGCTCCCAACAGTTTTTCTAAATAGATTGGCATTCAGGCCCCGCTTTAAGCCTCCACTGATAGAGCCTCCCTCAAGGATCTTGGTAGCAAGTCCCACAGGGCTGGGCTGGCCACTTCAAATGCGTGATCTTCTGAGTATAGAGCACTACAGTAGACTATCCTTGATGTAACAAAGGCATGCACCAGTAAGCGCAGGTCGCCAAGCAGAATTAAGTCTTTGATCTGGGTGATTCCACAAGTGATAAAAACCACTATGGATAACGGATGCCAACTGAGCCTCAAGTGTCAATCCGTCATCAAGGATGATGCCCAGATTCTTCACCTTAATGGAAGCTACCAACTGGGTGGGGTGGAGCCCAAAAACAGCTGCATTCCAAATCTGGCAGCATTAACATCATGCCAGTGACCAGGCCCAATCACTAGTACCTATGTCTTGTAGGAGTAAAGTCTCAGCCAGTTACAGGGCATCCAGTCTTGGATCTTGGCCAGACATTTGTCAAGCATCTCCGCAGCATCACTCAGCCCAGGAGCGAAAGACATATACAGCTGGGTATCATCTGCACAGCAGTGAAAACCCAAATTGTAACATCTAATACTCTCACCCAGGGGAAGCATGTACACTGTGAACAACATAGGTGACAGGATCGAACCCTGGGGAACTCCACAAGGCAAGGGCTTTGGGCAGGACAAGTTAGACAAACTGAAGAATTTTTACACAAACTTTCAAGACCTCTCAGGCCCCTTTATCAAGTGCAAAGAGAATTAACCAGCATTTCAAAATATATACCACAGTTTGTGGGTCCTAGACTGCTTAACAACGGGCAGGCTGTAGAGGAAGCAATTTAATATAATATAGGTGATTACCAGGAAATAGGCCTCTTGTCATTAAAAGGTGAGATATCAGACATACAAATGGAGAGCTACATCAAAGTGATACTATAACAAAATATCAATGGCTGAAAAAAGTTAGAAACAAAGAAACACAGACAAATGACGGCAAAAGGAGACCAAAGGTCCATCTAGTCTGCCCTAGAGTTTTTGAGACCTTCTACAGGTCCCAGAACCTAGCTCCCCTCATATTTTTTACATTTTCCTGCTCCCACAGATTCTAAATGAGCCCTTGCTTTGTCCCACCCCAGCCTGAATGTCACAATGGTTCTTGCACCCACCACCTCGACAGGCAGGCAGGCTATTCCATGGTTCCATGACTCTTTCCATAAAGTATTGCTTCCTTAGTTCCCTTCTGAAGCTCCCTCCTCGTAGCTTCCATTTGTGCCTTCCATTTGTGCCCTCTAGTAGTTGAGCTAGTGATCCTACTGAATAGTTCTGAGTAGGTCACCTTATTTATGCCTTCAAGAACTTGAACAACTCAATCATATCCCCTCTCTCCCTCCTAGTCTCAAGCGAGTACATGTTTAGTGCCTTCAGGCACTCCTTGTACAAGAGGCCTTGGAGGTCCCTTATCATCTTGGTCACCCTTTTCTGCATGGACTCCAGCTTATCTTCATCCTTCTTAAGGTGAGAACTCCAAAACTGGACACAGTACTCCAAATGAGGCCTCACCAGGGACCTATATAGTGAGGCGATCACTTCCATGCTCCTGCTGTGAAAACCTCTCCCTAGACACCTTAACATCTTGTTTGCCTTGCTGTAAACATTGTTGTACTGGCTTGATTGCTTTACGGTGTCGCATATGATGACTCGTAAGTCCCTTTCATCTTGTGAGGTACTGAGTTTGACCCCACTGAGTCAATATGGCGTTCTAGGATTTCCTTTACCCAGATGCAACAGCTTGCACTTTTTCGCATTGAACCTCAGCTGCCAGACATTAAAGCATTTTTCTAGCCTTTGCAGGTCTTTTTCTAGGTACCTAACCACCTCTGCAGTGTCAACCCTACCACCTAGTTTACTGTCATTCATGAATAGGACATGTTTGCCCTGAATGCCTATGCTGATATCACTAATGAACATGTTGAACAGGACCGGTCCTAAGACTGAGCCCTGGAGCACACCACTAGTGACCTCTCCCTCACTTAACCTTATCCCATTGACTACCACTTTCTGACTTCTGTCTGGAATGCAGAATTAAAGCAAGGTCTCACTCGGCGGCATTTGCAAATAAGTTCCATTAAATATATGGGATGTGCAACACTGCTAGTTCAGTAAATTAAACAGTGTCTGCACATGTAGTGCCTTCAAGCAAATTATGTCCCTCAAACAGTATTTAATGACAGAGGAAGATTTTTAAAAAATACATAAAACAAATTCTAAATGGTAGGGCCCAGAGCTGCGGTGGAAACTGTGAAAACTCAGTTTGGTATCTGGTAACGTGTGAGGAAGCCGACATTTTTATTCAGTCCATGTTTATCTGTTCCAAAAAGCCTCATGAGTTTTGTTTCCCACAAGTCAGCCTCATGGTCATACTCCAGGTCCAATATCTAAACTAATAAATGTCACTAACAGGATTAGCACTGAACTAATTGAATATAGCATGACCAACCTGTAAATTCAACTGCTGCTATATTGAAAGACACACTTAGCACGTTGCTATGTGATCAGTGCGTTTGTGCTAAGTACACCTCTGCACCCATGCAGATGAGGTGAACCTCTTGTATACTGGGGGCAGTGGTATATAGAAACATAGACTTTGACAGCAGATAAGGACCGCTTGGCCCACCTAGTCTGCCCATTTCCCTACCTAGAGGATAAGCTGCAGATCCTATTTAACCAACAGCCTATTTCTTCCTACCCCCACAAAAATTGCCTTATGTCTGTCCCATGCATTCTTGAATTCTCCCACAGTTTTAGATCCCATAACCTCCTCAGGAAGGCTTTTCCATGCGTCCACCATCCTCTCTGTGAAAAAATACTTCCTCATATTGCCCCTGAGCCATCCCCCCCTCTATCTTCAGATTGTGTCTCCTTGTTCTTGCACATCTCTTTTTCTGAAAGATGCTACCCTCGTGGACTTTGTTGATTCCACTGAGGTACTTAAACGTTTCTATCATGTCCCCCCTCTCCATCCTTTCCTCAAGGGTATACATACTAAGCTCCTTTAGCCTCTCCTCGTATGGCTTCTCTTGCAGACCCTGCACCATTTTAGTTGCCCTCCTCTGAACTGCATCCATCCTGTCTATGTCCTTGTGGAGATGGGGTCTCCAGAACTGGAAGCAGTACTCCAGATGGGGTCTCACCAACTGCCAGTACAGAGGGATAACAGCTTCCTGTTTTCTGCTGGTGATGCCTCTTGGTTCTATGGGCTTACGTAACTAAGTGTAATGTTATGCTTGTGCAATTGTTGATAATGTTGGCCATTCATGCTCTCTGTTCCACAGGGAATTACCCCCCTGTATGGGTGCCAAAAGCATGGAACCTAAAGGTGCCACGGGAAGGATTCCCTTGGCTAAAGGTACCTTAGGAAGGAGATCTGAGAAGAGTGGTGTGTCACTGGAGGAGGAAGGGTGGACAGTGGGACAAAGAAAAAGTATTTCTGAGAGAAGCTGGAAGGAACTGGTTTATATAGCTCAAGAGAGGGGCATGGCTGGTTGCATCAGACCATAGATTTGCAGGCATAGCTTTCCAAAAGTGCAAAAGGCTGCTTAGGCAGCAGTATAAAATGTTGCTTTTTAATAGTTCCAAAAACCTACTTTTTTAGCTATTATTTTCCTCCTTCCCTGACTGGCCCTGTCTCCCCAACCCAATCCTAGCCCTGTCACCCAACGTCTACTGGACTTACCGACTGCACTCCCCTACGGCTTTCTCCTGTGGCAGGGTGGTGTACAGTCTGGCTTGATCAACCCTTCAAGGATCTGGTGAAGCTGTGCCAATGTCATTGATGCAAGGCCTGTGAGGGGTCAGGAAATCATCCTGCCAGCCAGGGTAATTATCCACCTGATGTACTCCCTTGCAGTGGAGCAGCATGCACAACATCGATGGCATCACTATGCATGCACCTGTATGTATGACACCAGATGGCAGCCACTTCTCCATCCCCCAAATTATGGCCCCAGCATTCTGCACCCCCAGCTGCCACTGGGATCAGGTTAATGCTGGGTGCTGCACCACCCCCATCCCAGAGGAGGAGAGCAGTCCCTTGGATGCTCAATCATATTCCCCTGGCTGGCCATCCTAGCCAGGCTTGGGGTGTGAATCCAGTTCTCTGGCATCAAGAGCAGAAGCCCTACTGCTGCACCAACCATAAACTTACTTTTAACAATTCACATAGGGGTGTATGATGCCAATCCCCCAGCAGCACTCTTCCTGTTTAAAAAAAATTAAAACAAACAAAATGTTCCTCCTCCATCACCCAATCCATATTTGCTATAATAGAACAATACCTGGTGTCCAGTGGTACCCCCCATCCAATCCCAATTTGCAGTAATAGAACAATACCCAGAATTCAAAGGTACCCCTCTCCCACACACAATCTCTGTTTGCTATATTAGAACAATACCTGGGACCCAATTTTCAAATAGTGAAGTTTGACACAATGTGTCTGCACCCAATGGGTATTACATAAGTGGCACCTTGCATCAAACTTTGCTGCAATCCTGATTTTTGAACATAGGCTGCGTCGAAATTGGGATGCCTTTTGCCCCAACCCACCCTTCGCCATCCTTGAGGTAAAAGTGCTCCTGCATCAGGTTGCAAGGAGGCTTGTGCCATGGCAGGCTTGCACCATCCCCTTTTTTGGATTTGCAAGCCCAGTCATGGATGCAGCTAGGGGCTCCACTTACATCATCCAGGAGGTGGTCAAAGGGACTTGTGCCAGTTCAACACACTATGGTGAGGAGGGGCAGGGTCTGAAAGTGGGTTGCTGGGGGAAGAAGGGGCACAGGGGTGCCATAGGGGTGTCAGGGAGACAGTGGGCATGTGAGGGAGTAATGTGCATCCCAGTGGGGATGCCATTTACATATCCATGAAACCGATGGGATGAGACCCTGGGGGGTGTTCAGAGACAGACAGTGCCATGGCCCCAGGTGGGTATAGTCCTGGCAGAAGCTCCATAGGTGGCTTCTTGTTCCTGCTCTTACATCCTCTGTTCCCATCCCCACCACCCCCCCAAATGAATGTGACACCAGAGTGTCCACACTCTGCAGCCAACAAGCGAAAACTGGAAAGAAGTAAACAGTCCCTTCTCATCTTCCATCCCTTGTCATCTGTCTGATCCACCCTAACCCACTCTCAGCACACACCACCCCACACTCCCAACACCCTTCACTTGCCTGTCTGGTCATCCTCAGATGACTGACACATCCTGCTGCTTCCAACCCCAAACAGGAACTGACGAAAATTAGGTAAGCTCAGTTAAAGGCTTTTTAATGCATTTTGAACCTTTACTCATCACTGTGTTGTTTGTTAACATTTTTTACACCAAATATTTAACACAGTCTTTTGAGACCCAACCTTGTGAACAAGGTAGGTGAAATTTTGAGTTCCACCTGAAATGTGTTTTTGCTGTCAGTCCCTCAAATAACTTTTCAGAGGGTATTTAAAAAAATCCCACCTGTCCTTTTCTGAGGTAGGGACATAAAAAGACTATGTAGAACATTTGGGATCAAAATGTCAAACCAAAACAAAGTTAACTTGAAACATTTAATTTTTCCAACATTTACTCATAACTTTTTGATTTCTTTAGATTTTGCCCCAACTTTTTAACATAACTTTCTTTTTATACCACCTCATGAGCATGACAGATGTCATTTTTCAAATCCACTCCAAAATAAGTTTTTGCAGTTGCTCTGCAAAATCATCTTTTGAGCATCATTTAAAAAATTCCATCTAACCTGATCATAAAATAGAGTCATAAAAAGACAACTTTGAAAATTTGGGATCAAAATGTCAAAAAACATAAAAGTTATAAAGAAATGTGGATTTGTTTTCAATGTATGATCATAACGTTGTTATTTTTGCAGATTTTGGACCCAAATGTGCAACATAACCCCTTTTTTATCCCACATGATGAACATGACTGGTGCTAGTTTATAAATCCCCTCTGAAACATGTTTTCACAGTTGCTCTGTGAAATGATCTTTCAAACAGGATTTTAAAAATTTCACGTGTCTTGATCATAAGGTGGGGTCATAAAAAAGACTATGATGAAAATGTGAGATCAAACGAAGAAACAACTAAGTTGTGAAGAAACTCTGAATTTCTCCAGTGTTTAATCATAACTCTAATGTTCAGATTTTTGCCTGAAATTTCAACATATCCCTTGTGTTACCCCCCATGAACATGACAGGTGTCATCTTTCAAATCTTTTCCAAATCATATTTTTGCAGTCACTCTGCAAATCATCCCTCAGATGGGATTTAAAAAAATCTCACCTGCTTGATAATAACATAAATTCATCAAAAGACTGTTGGAAATCTGGAGTCAAAAAGTTGGAGCCAACTGATAACAAGAAATTGCCTCTCAGCTGGTCTGTCCTGGTTAAACAAATTGTAACATCTGGGACCCCAACTGAAAACAGGATATTGCATCTCCACTGTGCTTTCCTGGGTGAATACAATGCAAAAATGGGAACAAGCAGGATCACATTGAAAATGAGATATTGCATCTTAACTGGCCTATCCTGGGTAAATACATTTTACAAATGGACCCCAAACCAGCCTGGTAGTACAGGGGTAGTGCTACTGCTTGTTTTACAAAGGGGGCTACCTATAAAATTCCTAAACTGTAAAAACTAGAAAAAAGGCATAAGATAGCCCACTAACCCCTGTAAGAAGGGATAACAAGTGTCTTAACAGCCCATACCTGTCTGACGAGTAAGGAAGGCTAGTTATATGAATAATAAAAAACTGAAATGAGGTGGGACGAGAGTGGGTGAGTATGGTTTAACAGAAAAAATACTCTCAAAGATCAGGGCCCAATTCACAAAGCCCCCCTGAATGGCACAAGGGGCTTGCACCACAAGGAATGGTGCAAGGTGTGGCTTGTACCAAAAGCTGCACTGGAAGAAATTCGCAAAAGCAGCCTACATCAAATGCAGGCTGCATGCACCAAAGGGGGCTTGCGCCATTCTTGTAGCACAAAATGGGCCACAACATGGCACTTGGGGGCTTGTAGCAGATGCCGGCTGCCATATCCCCTAAGTTGGGATTCACAAAACCCTCCCAGAGGGCATATTTCTAAGCACTGTTATACCAGCCTGGGCTGGTTTAAAGGTGTTTAAAAGTACGTTCTCTGGGAGGGTTAGAGACCATGTACCACACCCAGAGCCCTCCCTGGGTGGGAGGGAACTTGTGCCTTGGTTCCCCCAAGCCCCAAGCCCCTTTTAGTAAAATTACTCATGTCCTTTGTGGTCTAGCAGGCCCCACTCTCTATCCCCGATCAGCTCATAAATTATTAGATATCTTTCCCTAGTGGTCTAACAGACACCCCCCATTCCTGATTATACCCATAAATTATTAGATATATTTTCCCAGTGATCTAGTGGACCATGCTCCCTATCCCTGATCTTCCCTATAAATTATTAGATATCTTTCCCTGGTGGCCTAGCAGACCCCCAACCCTTGCAGGAAGTGCCCACCTTCCTGTTCCCCTGTCCTGTCCCCAAGTCAGTGACCAGCACAGCCCTCCACTCTCCACCATGGTCGGCCACCAACTTAACTGTCAATGAGTGCATACTGTATACAGTGTGCGTGCATTGACAGCACAGTTGGTGGCCAATATCTATATCTAATAATTTATGGATGTGATTAGAGATGGGGGGGCACTAGACCACCAGGGAAAGATATCTAATAATTTATGAGGGTGATCAGGGATAGGGAGGGGGGTCCACTAGACCATCAGGGAAAGATATCTAATATATTATGGGGGACATTGGGGATGGGGGTGCTGCTAGATGCAGTTGCTGTCCCTGCAGCTTGCAGCAAACCTTGCAGTAGTGCCATCTGTTCTGTGCATGACCACAACTTCTGCATGCTGTGGGACTTTGCCACTGGGACCTTACCCAATAGTGAATTGGGGCCCTGGCACACCAGAAATCTACACAAGCTGCCTTCTACTTCCTTGACTACTTCTTAAAATTTGAAACATATTCCTGTCTGCTATTATTGGTACTATTTGCTATTTAATGGTTTCTTTAATGTGCTGTCCAAAGAGATATGTCATCCTAAGCTAGAAGTGTCTGATAATTCAAATCCCAGTAACGCTGCATGAGCTGCTACATTGGAAGCATACAAAGCAGCCCTTAGTTGGTTACTATTAGATTTAAATCTTAGAATAACAACTGCCAACAGGTCCTGCTGTGAGGCAGACTCTGGAGGGATCCATGTAAGAACTATGATCCTGTTTCAGAGGCAGTATACCTCAGAATGTGAGATCGATAGTTCACCACTGTGAGGCCTACAGTTGTAGAGGCTTACACCCTCTTTTCCATAATATCAGTCTTGAAACATTCCCTATCGGGTGCTGCACAACAAACTCTTTGTACATGACTGACTTGTCACTGATAGACAAGTTGTGCCTGAAAATAGGCATTTTATGTCTAGTGCACTTACCCGGTTATCAAAAATGAACTAAAAATAATCACAATAGCATCCACTATAGGCTGAGTGTAATAGACAAGAGATGAAGTATTTCTTATCTAAGAGCAGATAAGCTGCCAGTATAGAAGCATGCTTACTCCATGCTGCTTCTATAAAGGTGCCAAGAGCAGGCCAAACAGGGAACACCAGAGATGCAGAGTGTTTAGAAATCTTAAGGTACTCTAGCTGGCTGTATCTTCAAGGACTGGCCTGCAGACCTGGTTTACAAATTCAGAGCTTTGTGCTTTTTTTGTAACAGTAACTGAAAAGGATGATCCTCTGGAGAAACCCTCACTGACTGGGCAGTAGGGGTTGTGTCCTCAATAAAAGGGAACTCATCATAATCCTCTGTCTCATCATTTATGAATTTGGATTATGCTGTTGTCTATCATCCAATAAAGAGGAAGACATCAAAGGCTTTGGCACTGGTGCTAAGGTTGACTCACAGAAAACAAAAACTTCTCAATAACACTAGTCCCAGTCCTGGCACCTGGACTGATGGTAAGGATGGTGCTGACACCAGAGATGACACTGGCACAGATGACAGTCCCCAGTACTAATGGGGATGAACCAGAAGCCACCACCAACAACTCCATCAGAGCAGCAGATGGCACTAGGAGAGGACAGAGGAGACATTGCTTCTTAAGAGTTGTCAATTGACCAAACTGCTCATCTGAGAAATCCCCTAAAGGCAACAGGTGTAATAAAGATGGAGGTGCTGGCAATGTTGGTGAGAAGCAATTCAGTGTCATATCCTCCCTTATCAAGGAAGTTGAAGGAAGGGATGTTGGAACATCTCTCACACCTAGCAGAGCCAATGCCTTGAGGCAGAGGCATAAGAACTAGATCTTTTCCATATGTGAGGACAAGATCAAGATCAAATGCTCCATGGAACCCAACACTGAACATGAGCAGGGCTGCGACCATTTCTTTTTATGACTCTTGTAGTACTGCCTACCCTCCCAGTCATGAGACTGTTCATTACCAAAACACTCACCCAGGGAGTAGTGGTGGTGTGAGACAGATTTGTTGCTGGAACAGCTTGTCTTTACAGGTGCCTTACCTGACATAATGGTTGTTAAACATTGTCAAATAAGGTATGACTGAGAGAATACTTGAGAAATATTTGGGAAAATTGACACTGATACTAAAATAATAAATGGGGTATGTAAAGGTTATATATATATATATATATATATATATATATATATATATATATATAATATATACACACACACACATATATATATATATATATATATATGATAAACTAGACTAGCATGCACCAGTTGAAGTTCTAGTTTCAATGAAGAAAGATTTGTACATCTACAGCAGGAAAAAGGAACTGAGGTGGTTGGGACTGGCATTGTTAAATACTCTGCAAGTGGATGAATGACAATGTGCATCATGCTAAGCACTGGCACTGCTGACCCCAAAAGTTTTAGTTCCCTCGGAGTCCTGCCACCTCCAGCTCTAAGACCAAAGAGTATGGCTATATGGAGAAGACTGACTCTGGAAAGATTACATTTTTTTACCAAAATAACATTTATTTACCCTATTTATTCACCAGTGGTGTGCTATATATGAGCAAGTTGAATGGAACTCCCACCCAAACTGCTACGTTAAAATCAAAACTTACATTTTCAGTCGTTCCAGTGATGACATGCAGTCCATCATATGTTGACTTAATGTACATCCCCTAGAGAGAAAAACAGAAATCGATAATGTCCATGGGTGTTACATTTTTCATAGCTACCAAAGTTGTCATTCTGTATTAGTTTAGTATAACCTCTGTTTTGCCTTCATGGATGATTTACGTATATTTTTTCTTCATCAGCCATTCATATCAGACATTAATTTGTAGCAGTCATGAGAGATAGAACTGGTCTGATAATCACATTGCACTTTGTAACATTTTACTCTGCTGATGAAACCAAAGAAGAGGAAATTACCTTTTCCTAGCATGGCTCATAAAACACTCCATATGTCTTTAAAGCAGCAGTAAATGGTAGTTTGCAAAAAAAATCACTCTATTTTTTTTAATAAAAAAAATATATTTCTGACACCCTTGACTTATCATCAGTGTATTTTTATTTTTTAGATATGCTTACAACAGATTTTATTATTAATTTTGTAATTGATAACAAAAAAAAAAGTCTGCTACTGTCAGGTTTTGAAAATCTCTTCCCGTGAGGTTACTTTTTAACTATACATACTAGATTCCTACTGTGCATGTATTACAATGGTGCCAGCGCTTAATTCTAAAGGTAACTACACAGTATCACACCACGATGCTTAAATGTTTCGTGATGGGAGTAGCAAGGGAGAAGGAACATTTAAAAACTTCAAAACCACATCTCATTTCAAAAATGAAAGAAAAAGAAAAATAATTATATAGTTGTTTTTTTTTTGCTTGAAATACATATTACTTAATATCATCTATAAGATGAAACAGTTTTCCACTAATAGATAATGCTTCTTTACAATAAATGCTCACAGATTAAATTACATTTGTTATGGGTTTATGCAATGTTGCAGGTTCTTCCTGTGAGCTACAGAGTGACTGCACTGAACTGTTTTCCTACAGAAATATAGAAGTTGTCGGTAGATAAGGACTTCTTGATCTACTTAATCTGTCCTATATTCCCTACATACTATGCCACAATAGACCATGCAGACTGACTGGTAAAGTACATTGCTAAGACAACAACATTTCACCAGTGAGTCCCAAAAGTGCAAAATATGTCAGGGATGACACATGACTAGGGATAAGAAGTGTTCAGAAAAAAATGCCAGGTCTGTAAGGGTCTTGTTTATAGGATGACGGAGGGACTACTACTGTGGAAGTCCTTTTTTGTTACATGGTACCAAAGTTGTCTTATTATTATTAAGCCAATTTTTCAATAACAACTCAAAAAGCAGACACAAAACATCAGTATACTGTAGGAAATAAGGGCTATACTGTGCTCTTAAAGTCATGGTAAGAGGAAGAATACATAAGAGTAAAAGCCCTCCTTTGAGGGCCTGTGAGACCCATATCAAATAACACCATTTTTTTGTCTGATCTGAGAACTTGCCAAACCCAGAACACTTTCATCCTTGCACATGACAGGGTGTGTGATTATAACAGAATACTACACATGAGGTAGATGATAGGCATAAGGCATAGCAGAGTGCCAGAGGCACTCAGAAAGTGCGTTATTCCCTTATAACTGCATGCCCAATCATGTGTTTTTACACTTATAAAATGGACTTTTATTTGTTAAAAATATATACAGTTCAAGTGAAATGGATCACTGTCAGAAAATAATTAATGGCCAGAGATAAAGGAGTATATGCGGTACTTCTAGTAGATAGGGAAACATGGCAGACTAGATGGGCCTCTCAGTCCTTATCCACCATCAAATTCTATGTTTCTATGTGATGTGTTTCAACAACTAAGGTTACAGGAGTTTTCAGGTCCCATTTTGTAGGTGCCTGCTGTTTTTGCTCTCAGTTACACTTGATGAAATATTAAAAAAATGATTCTGGGGCATCTTTCAGCCCTGCTGAAAATGTATCAGTCTAATCTGACCCACACTGTGTTAGAGTTTTAGCATTGGGCATGTGGCTGGGAAAGGAATGCACAAACTGAACACATTTCCACATTTGTTTATCCCTGTATCCTGTCTGAGGATTATTGTGCGAGAATTGTGCAGACCTCTGAAAGTTAGACCATGCAAACTTTAACCATCGAACTAGTTAAAGCTCACCTAAGTTCTCTTACTGACAGAACAGTTTCTACTGGTTCAACCATTAAAAGCATTAGGAAATGGGATTAAATGACAGAAAAATGCACTGGGTTGATGAAGCACCCAAAACAGCAGGATGATGCAGTAGTCCACATTAAAGGCTGCTGTTCCAGCAACTGTGTCTGGTACAGTCAGTGGCAAACATAGGCAAGCTATTAAACAAGAGTACATAGCTAACAATGCTCAAAATAAAGTGGTTTCTAAGACCTATGTACGGTCACAAAATATCAGTACAGCATCCCACAGCATTACTCGATATTACTCAGTTTTGTAAGGGTGGAAGTAGGCCTACGCCCATCGAGACCACCCTCCCCATGCTTGTGGGGTGGAATCAGATATCTGTCCCCAAGAGGAATTTGTCTAGTTCAGTTTTATATCTCTGAAAGGAACATAGGCTACTGGTTTCAAAAACTGTGTGTCCATTAGACATCGTTGCAAATGGGCAAGGCTTCCCATTATGCTATGGATATTTGCATAAGTGTTGTACATACTGGTTGCATGGCCAGCATTGTCACAAAAATTATTTCTTTGGCCTATGTATACCTAGCAAAAAATCACAAAACATTAATCCGAAGAAGACTTAGTGAAGACAACAGTGCAGCATCCCACAGTGTGGGCTACTGGTTAAACAATTATGTGTTCATTGTGACAGTGCCACATGTGGACAAGACTTCCATTATGCCATGGATAAGTGTTTTACATGCTAGCTTCATGGACAACATTGCTCCCAAATTATTTATTCGGTCTGTGTATAGAGATGTTGCAAAATAAAATTTTGTCTGTGAAATTGCTGCGAAAATGGCAGTTTCGCCATACAAAATATTTCCTGAAATTCTGCCATTCTGCAAAATATTTTGTGGGATGCAAACTTGTGAAAATTCACCAGAAAATGGCAAAATTTCACCCACGAGTGGCAAATTTCACCATTTTGCAGGAGAAAGTTCGTGCTCCATGGGTGAAATTTCACACACTCTGTAGGCAGAATTTTGCATTTTGCACCCACAAAATATTTTGCAAAATGCGCTAATTTCGCAAAATATTTCATGTAATGAGATTTGTTAATTCCACACAACACTACCAGTGTAGGCCTGCCATAAATTCACAAAACATTAAATCTGAAAAAGACTGAGTGAAAACAACGGTGCAGCATCCCATAGTTTGTTACTGGTTCTAAAAATAGCGTCTTCATTGGGATAGTGCCACAGCTCAGTGCAACACATGCATAGGTTGCTTCAGGCCTAAGGAGGAAGAAGGAAATGAAGCAACATGGAGGAATTTGATGACTGCCGCAAGAAAAAAAAAAATCATTTAAATCCTCTTTTTGTGTGATGCCACTAATATGCCAGCTTCCAATGACTGAGCACCTGACCGGCACATTTCCAGCTGGCACACACTTGCTGCCCACTGCCCAGATCCCACAGCAACAGCTCAGCTCAGGATGACACAGAAAGGTTGCTTTAGGACTCAGGAGGGACAAGGAAATGCTACAGCTTGGTGGAACATGACTGCCACAAGAAAACAAAATTCAAATGTATTAAAAATGTTTTTATGGGATGCCACAAAGGTGCCAAGTAGCAGTGGTCAGGCACTGGTTTGGCACGCTGCCAGTTGGCACAAACTTTCTGTCCATTGCTTCGATCAAACTACAACAGCACTGCTCAGGACAACACACACAAAGGCTACGTCAGGACTCAGGAGGAGTAAGGAACTGCTTCAACATGGGGGAAAATGAAGACTGCCACAAGAAAAAAAAACTGAATTAATTTTACATTTTTTTATGGAATCTCACCAAGATTCCAACTACCAGTGACCACACACTGGCACTCTTCCACCAAGCACACATTTGCTCCTAAATAACTACAAAATTACAGGCTTCAGGCAAGGGACTCGGTCAGTCTGGCTACATGTCCTGTTAAATGCTAGTTCTACAGTGAAGACATAAAAAAAAGTGTTTATCCACTCTGACAAAACAAAAATCGTGTGCTGTACTTCTGATGAGATTAAATAGATGGGCACTGGCAGACTGCTACCTCATGCCCCATCTGGCCACTGCCCAAACATACTCCTCCAAGTCCATTCCCTCCTCTCTCAGTTCCCTGTCAGGCAAGCCCCTGGGCTCAGAGGCCTGCTACTTTGAAAGCACTGCTGAGCCTGACCCTTGTTTTTGTTTTTCCCTCCTAAAAATAACCTCACTTCAGCAGCCCAAGCTAGTCTAACAAGAAGTTGATCACAGCCCTGTCTGAGCTAACTAACAACCCGAAGATGAGCCCACAAGTGAGCTTTCATGCTAGCTCACATTGTTCACCTGAGTCTGGCACCAAAACAGGTCTGTGATGAACACTCTGCTTAGTTAACTGCTTCAGGAGCTGCAGTTCACGGTTTGACTGGTTTGTCTGGTCTGCTTGGCCTGCACCTTTTGGACCAAGGCGAACCAGTTTTACCAAAAAGTCTGCCTATTTGCCTCAAAAATTTACCACACTCCATCAAACAATCAAACCTCAACATGTCAGATTCTTTTGTAGAACCAAACTTGTAGCCTTAATATGTATGCATTCTGTTTGCAAACTGTCCTTGCAAGCTACCTGTAGCTACACTAAATATCTGTTTTCCTTGGAACTGACCTAGGACCTGTCTGAGACAGAGACTGCACCTCATGGATAAGTCCCACAGATCAAATGCTTCTGTTATATTGCTCTCAGCTATTTATTTATTAGTTTTTGGTAACTGGGTAAGCATACTGGTCAAAATTGACTATTTTCAGACACGACCCGGGAGAGTACAAGTCAACCAATACATTGCAGTACATACAACGATAACAGCATCTTTACATAGGTACATATTCATACAGAGATAACAGCAGTGTTATAGAGGTACAGAGTTACTTAACATATACGTGGCAGTCGTGGGGAATAATTTGTTATGCATAAGCAATACAACAGCATAACAGGGTACAAGGTAAGACAGTGCCTTATTGGCAGTAGTACAACACTCTATATTCAAGGTAACCAAAAAGAATGAACCAAGACAGGAAGGGTAGGCAACGCTGGAACAGTAAGGTGTATAAAGACAAGCAAGAGAGGTGACATTAGTAGGGCAGCAAGGAGGTGGAGACACAACCGGGGAAGAACAACATAAGTGCATATCCACAACTCAGGAAAGAGACAGGAAAGATGGGGAGACAGATCAGGCCTGGATAGAAGTGCAAGGCAGGATCAATAGGACAGATCATGAAGCTAAGTACAGTTACATGTTTCAGGGGATGTGAGGTAAGTAAAAAGAGCTTTTCTGAAAGCAAGGTGGGTTTTGGTATATCTTAGTTCAGGTGGAAGGGAGTTCCAGAATTTTGGGGCATAGTAGGGGAAGGAAAGGTCACGCATTCTGTTGGAGCATTCAGGGACAGAGAGCAGTGCTAGAGATGAGGACTGAAGGGATTGAGGGCAGTTGCATGGTGCAAACATCACAGCTAGGTTGGAGGGAAGAGAAGAATTAATTATGTTGTCTGTGAGGCAACCTAAGGAATATGATTGAAGGGTTGAGGGGGATAACCATCAGAGGTCAGAGTACAGGGTACAGTGGTGTTTTAGGTGAGGAGCCGATGAAGCATATCTACAGACATTATTGTAGGCGACATCCCACATATGAATGATGTTGGCGTGTGCCTATGTGAAGACAGGCAGTGCATAGCAAACACCAGGGAGTAGGAGATCATGGGCAACAGAGATCCTGGCTGCAGGAGTCAGGGATTTTCAGATCTGGTAATCCAGACCAGTTTCAGCATTGATGGACTTACAGGTAGCGTTGACATGGTGGGAGAAGTTAAGAGATGGATCAAGAGAGACCCCAAGATATTTGAAAGTTTGGGCAACATCGACATGTGAGCCATTGAGGCAGGATAACTGAAGAGATGTAGTCACAGAACTGGTTTTCCTTAGGGTCCCAAAGAGCATAGCCTGGGCCTTGGCCACATTTAACACCAGCTGATGGGACGAGAGCCAGGTTTGGATTTGACACAGATCAGAAGAGAGAAGACAGTTAATTTCATTGACTGAGTTGGAGGAGGTACAGTATAGAGAACCATATCATCAGCATATAGTAAGGAGTGACAGTCACTGGGAACAGTAGGAAGATTGTTAATAAACTGTGAAAAGAGTAGCCCCAGTATGGACCCTTGTGGGACTCTAAAGTGAAGCAGGGCCAGGGCAGAGAGAACTTTAAAATAGGAGATGGATTGGGAGCAGTTAGACAGATAGCTGAAGAACCAGTCTAAGGTGGAATGACAGGCACCAAGCAAATCAAGCTGACATAGGAGCAAGGGGTGGCTGACAGAGTCAAACACCTTAGACATCGATGAAAACCATCCCAGTAAGCAGACCATTGTCCACGTTGGTTTTGATGTCACTTGTGAATTGCAGAAGGGCAGTTGTGGTGCTATGGCCAGTCCTAAAGCCATGCTGAGCTGGGGATTGCAGATTAAAGTTAGTAATGAAGTCGGACATCTGGTGATGGATGAGCTTTTCCAGCAACTTGCTGAGGACCGGCAATAGTGCAATCGGGTGGTAGTTCGCTCTTTGAAGACAGGGATAATCCTTGCATTTTTCCACAGGAGGGGCATAGTCCCTGAGCTAATACAGAGGTTGAACAAGCATGTAACTGGTGTTGCAAGAAGGGAAGCAACTAACTTCAGGATTTAAGGTTCCAGACCATCATGGCCTGCCCCCTGTGAAATAAAAATATAATATTCAGTCAGTGCTTGTTCCTACTGAAACCTTTTTAGCCTGCCATACACAAGGAATTGAATATTAATACCCATGATACTTTGTACTGGATATGGAGCTTTTATGTATGCATATAGTTGGAAAAAAACTACAAACCCTAAAAAATGGTCCAACTTCATAGTACAGTAATTCATCAATTTTCTTCTGGCATCTATCTGTCTATTAAAACACATACATTTAAGGATAAACTCTACAAGGAAGTGACATATGTGGAATCCGGTGGGGAATGCACGGTCTAATATAGCCATATACAGATAGCTCTGTCCTCTAATGAGCTGCAAGAGACAAAGGAGAGAGGGAAAGAGAGAGAGAGAGAAAGAGAGAGAGAGAGAGAGAGATTTTGCTGAAACTGGTGTTGAATAAGACAGAACTGACACATGTAGATCAGCTAAAAAAAAAAGCAAGCATAGATCATAGGAGTTCCAGCTCTGATTTGTCATCACTGTCATGCCCTTGCTAACACATATGTAAATATTAATGTGCAAAGGCACTATAATGAACCTGTCAAAAATCTTGCTTTAGGTGTTTTGTGTAGATCTAGTGAAAACAGATTTATGCCACCTCAGCAAGAAATGCTGATAGTATCAGCTTTTTATATTTGCTTGCAAAGTATAGGAAGATATTGGCATTGGTTTGAACTGTGAGTGGTGTTTTGGAGGCACGCATCTCCTCCACCTATCACAGCTTCAGAAAAATTCTGCTCACAGTCAAAAAGTTATAAATGCAAGCTGCAAGGTTTTCTTGTGTAACTCCTAATTCCTGTGCCTGAAACCTGTCTCGTGGTTTTGCTTATGCTGCTCTGCTTTTACACTGGAACACTGTAACAGGGTAGAAAACCAGGCAGCTCCTTGGGGACCACTCACAAACAGAATACTCCAGACACCAATTTAAATTAAATTAAACCTACTTTACATTTCCTAACATAAAAAAAATTGAAGAGCTTGAATTCTGTTTTACAAAAAAAGGTTTTTTCACAGTTCAGTCTCTGGTTGTCTTCCCATAACAGAAAACAAAACCTAATTTCCCCCCTTGTTCACTTTCACCCTTTATTGGACTCAGGTGTTACTTGTTAACATTCCTCCTGTGGAATAGTAAACAGGTACTGTACAACATGCAGTACATAAAGGTCTTAAAGAGACAACTTTAAAGCCAGAGGGATTTGGTACAAGTCCCCCCACCCCAGCCCCTGTCAAAACCTGTGTTGCCTGTGTTGTAGGATTGTGAAGGAGTTTATGAGTGAAAGAGTGTGATGGAGGTACACACCACCACAGTCACAGTCAGCTTTTTGTATTTATGTTTGGCCCTATAAGACCAGTGTTCCTGTCAAAGACTATGTGCTTGCTGACTGTATCTAAGCTGCATATTTTGCCTCATTCATGAGTTTGTTATTTTTTTTTTTTTCACTCAAACTGTGATTTTCCTCGGCCCTAGCTTGTCCAAAGTATCACCTGGCTATGAATGTGCTCTGTTCATTCCTGAGGACAACATAACCCATGTCTGAGCAAGGTGGCCCCAAACTGACATGGACACCTGCATGCACGAGTTACGCATATTTTAAGCACTCAGACAAACATATGGCCTGAAAGTAGGCTTTGTTCTGAGTATAGTAATATGTTTTACACTAAAAAACAAGCATAGCAACATTTAAAACTATTGTTCAACAAAATAGGTAAGTGTACTCATCATCCTCAAAGGTGTTACCCATTTAACCGAAACGCTCAGGAAAAACAAAAAATGATGCATTTACCAACATCAGACAGGAATTATTATATTTATTATGTTTCCAAACATAGAAACACAGAGCTGAAACCCCTACATATTGTCTCTATAATGGAAGCATCATCGGGGGCGGACTCAGCTGGCAAGTGCAAACCTTAAAGGGGAACTGTCATCACCCAAATGTGGGGCTCATCCTACCTTACACTTTGTGGTAAAAACATATTGCTGTTTGCTGCAGTATAGTAGTTTGTATCACACTAATTCTGTTGACTTGCAAGCTGACATTTTCTGCAGCAAAAAATCCCAGAATCCACTGTTGCTGGTATCAGAGTAGGGCTGCAGCAGTGGGAGATTCAATAGTCTGCAGTACGTGCTACAGTTTTATAACCTCTGATCTTTTGTTTGCTGTTCCTGCTGTCCTCCCTGGGCTAAGTACAGTCACAGATGACTGTGCTTAGTCCTGAGAGAACAGCTGAACCAGTAAACATATGATCAGAGCTTATTAAAGCTCTAAAATACAGTGCAGGCTATTCAGTCTCTAACTGCCATAGCCCTCCTCTGATGTCAGCTGCAGGGGATTCTGGGATCTGTAGTTACAGAAAATGTCAGCTTGCAAGTCAACAGAATTAGTGTGATACAATCTACTATACTTCAGTAAACAGTAAATAAACAAAATGTTTTTGCTCACAGAGCACAAATTAGGACCAGACCCATACTTGGGTGTCAGCATCTTAGTGCTGACAAGTCCCCTTTTTAAATAACACAAACAATTAAAATTAATTAGTGTTCTTGAGCCCAGCAATGAATAAAGTGCACAGTGAGAAAATGCCATAGAGGTAGCACACATCACCCATTAGATAATGAATTTATAACTATTTAAAGTACAAACATAAGTAGTGTGCACACAGTACATATTAAGCATTTATCAATGCCGAATGTTTGCTGCTTTCATTGCTGTTGCAGTGGGTTTTGCTTGTATACATTTTTACTATATATTTACCTAGGATAGACAAGATAAGATGTAGTATCTCATTTTCAGTGGTGATCTGCTTTTACGCATATTTAGATTGCATTTACCCAGGATAGGCCAGCTGAGAGGCAATCTTTAATTTTCAGTGGGTCCCACATTGTGCCTTCAAATTTCCAACACTGTTTGTATGACTTGATGTCTTGATCAAGACAGGTGGAATCTTTTAAATCCCATACAAAAGAAGACTTTGCAGTGCAACTATCAAAACAAGTTTTGGAAGTGGTTTTAAAAATGACACCTGTCATGTTCAGGAGGTGGGGTAACACAAGGGATATGTTGAACATTTGGGGTCAAAATTATAAATAATAAAGTTATGAGAAAACACTGGAACAATTCAATGCTTCTTCATAACTTCATTTTTTTTTTTTTTTTTCACATTTTGACCCCAAATTTCCAATGTAATCTTTTTATGATCACTCCTTCTGAGCATGACAGGAGGTGCCATTCATAAAACAGTGGTCAAAATGTAATTTTGTGCTGCAAGTGTGAAACACTTTCTGGGCAGGATTTGAAAAAATGACAGCAGTCACTTTCATGAGGTGGTGTGAAAAAATAGCTATGTTAAAAATTTGGGGACAAAATATTGAAAATTACCAAAGTTATGAGAGACTGGTGAAGAATTTCAACACACGCTGAAAACGTTGTTGTTTTGTGACATTTTTACTCCAAATGTTCAACATAGCTTTCTTATGACCTCACCTCATGAACAAGGGTGGAGAAGATATTCAAATCCTGCTTGAAAGGTGATTCAATGCAGCAACAAAAAAAAAAATCACCTTTCAGGATGGATTTGCACAATTTCACTGCCCTTGTCCATGAGGTGAGGTCACAAAAAGGCCATGCTGAAAATTTGGAGAAAAAATCAAACAATGACCAAGATATGAGGACAAGTTAAAAAAAAAAAAAAACATTGAAATACATTGAGCCACATCCCTGATTTCTACAGTTCCCAGTCTGGCACTGAAGAGTGAAGACGTGTCTCCAGTCCAGAGAGTATAGCAGCATTAGACTCCAGGTAGGTAAGTAAAGGGTGGGGGTGTGGGGTAGTGTGTGCTAAGTGGTAGGGTCAGGTGTTGGGAAGATAATGGTGGTGATGTGCCAGTGGTGGCAACAGACATCAAAGGATGGCTTTCTTTTTTAAAGGACATATAAAAATAGAAAAAGACAATGAAGGATGTTTTTTTTTAATTTCAAGTACCAATACTGGGGACTGGGTACCCTATAGTCTGTGTTATGTTTGGGTGCACCAGGGGTGAGCTTCCTGATGTCACACAGTGAAAAAGAACGGAGTGGGGGGTATTAGCTGGCATCAATGACTGGGCACCCCAGTGTCAGAAAATTAAAAGAAAGGGGTGGGGGGCATGTGGGGTGGTGGGTGCTAAATGGGAGGGTATTGGTGGTGGTGTGCGGGCAGCCGTAACTGACATCGATGGACAGTTTTCCTTTTTGCTAAGACTACAAGGGATGGTTTTCTTTTTTTCAGGTACTGACACCGGGGATTGGGCACACCAATGTCAGTGTTATATTTGGCAGCAGCAGTGGTGGGCTCCCAGCTGTTGGACAGTAAAACTGGATGGGGTGGGAAGTACTAGCCAGCACTGGGGATTGGGCATCCCAGTGTCAGAAAATTTAAAGTATAAGGGATGGGGAGGTGAGGGGTGATGGGTGCCGAGTGAGAGGGTCAGATGGGGGGAGGGTAATGGTAGTGGTGTGCCAATAGTGGCAACAGACATCGATGGATGGTTTGCTTTTTAACAGGGTATATACAAATTTAAAAAAGAATATGAGGGATGGTTTTCTTTATTTCATGTACCAACACTGGGGATTAGGCACCTCAGTGTCTATACTAACTTTAGACAAATGCTGTTGAAGAAGGATGCCTTGCAGCCATGCAGAACTAAAGTCTTCCTTGCAATTATTTAAAGGATTGTATGGAAGTCATTTTTTCTTCTTTTTTATGAGGCAAACTTCAACAAATTTAATCCAAGGAGTTTTGAGGGCCACACGGTCAAGAGCAACTAAACCCATTGCTTACTGAGCACTGAAGTCCCCTTTTGAAGGAAGACACTGCATAATTCTAACCGACCTGGTTAGCATCTGTTCAAACTGTGGCTTGTAACAAAATAGCATGATATTTAAAATGATGCCAATTCACCGGGGGCTGAAACCAAAGCAGGGAGGAGTAGTCTCAAGAATGGCTACAACTGAATTTGGAGACTTAAAAAAAGAAAATGAGCTGGGTCCATAAAATGGAGTAGATTTGGGGGAAGGTCAAGCTGAATTTTCTTTTCTTGGCTACAAGATAACAACTGAACTTCATAAAGACTATTTAAGCTTTTAAAATCCACTTCTATGAAGATCAAATTATAATAAGAAGGAAGCAAGAAGACAAGCAGGCAACAATGACAAGAATTTGCAAGTGGACTACATTGGTATATGAGAAAATCCCTAAGTTAAGACTTTGTGTACTAATAATTTTAATGCTCCAGTATTGCATTTAGGTAGTGATCTGCTCATGGTTATTAGCAGCTTGTTTCTACATTTTTAAAAGAAGGTTCCATATTGAATATTGACCACAAAAGTGGTCCCAAGGATGACCCAGGGAATTATAGACCAGTCAGTCTGACCTCCATTGTGGCAAACTCATGGAGACCATACTAACGGAAAGGTTGATGAAATATCTAGAGGAGCATGGTTTCCAGGATGAGAGGCAGCATGGGTTCATGGGGGGGGGGGGAATCGTGTCAAATGAATTTGATTGACTTCTTTGACTGTGTCACTAAGACGGTAGACAGGGGCCAAGCAGTAGACATCCACTATCTTGATTTCAGCAAGGCCTTTGACTCTGTACCCCACAAAAGGTTGATCAGGAAGTTGGCGGATCTTGAGGTTGGGGAAAAGATGGCCAGATGAGTGGAAAACTGGCTGAGGGACAGAATCCAGAGGGTGGTTGTGGGGGGAGAGTTATCTGGCGCCAGAGAGGTAACCAGTGGGGTCCCACAGGGCTCGGTGCTGGGCCGGTGTTGTTCAATGTCTTTATCAGTGACATTGGAGATGGTATTAAGGGCAAAATGTGCCTATTCATGGATGACACCAAGCTCTGTGGGAGAGTGGGCACAGCTGAAGGGATACAGGACCTACAGGAAGATCTGGAAAAGCTGGGGAGATGGTTCAGGATATGGCAGCTTAGCATTCAATGCCAAGAAATGCAATGTTATGCATATTGGAATCAAGAATCCCAGGACAGAGTACTACCTTGGTGGAGTCTGAGTATCTGCATCAGAGGAGGAGAGGGACCTGGGAGTGATGATCACTAGTGACCTGAAGCACTCCACGCAGAGCAAGAAAGCAGCAGCAAAGGCAAACAAGATGCTGGGATGCATATCTTGGGGGATCAGTAGTAGGAGAGAGGAGGTTATACTGCCCTTATACAGGTCACTGGTAAGGCCACATCTAGAGTATGTAGTTCAGTACTGGTGCCCATACCTCAAAAAGGACATTAATCTGCTGGAGAAGGTGCAGAGGAGGGCTACATAGATGATAGCTGGTCAGTTGGGTAAGCCATATGAGGAGAGGTTGAGGGCACTGAACATGTACTCCCTGGAAGACTGGAGAGAGAGAGAGAGAGAGAGAGAGGACATGATTGGGACCTTCAAGTACTTGAAAGGGACAAATAAGGTTGATAAGGAGAGTCTTTTTAAGCTGAGTGGCAACCATAACGTGAGGGGGCACAGTCTTAAGCTAGACGGTGGGAGGTTTAGGAGGGAGGTCAGGAAGCACTTGTTTACAGGGAGGGTGGTGGACACTTGGAATGTGCTGCCAGAAGAGGTCTTCTTGTTGAAGACAGAGGGCAGCTTTAAAAGAGGCTGGGATAAGCATGGGGGGAAGGTAAGTATCATGGGTATGGAGGATGGGAGAAGTGGGGAGGGAGGGAGGGCAGGGACATTAGCTCAAGTGTGGACCCTGCAATATGAGCAGACTTGATAGACCAAAAGGCCTTCTTCTGCTGGCTTCTTTGTATGTTTGTATGTATGTATGTATGTATAAGGATTGTTTTATATAAAATTCCGGTACATACAGTACATACACACCAGATTTCATAACAGGAAACTCCTGGGTGTGTGGTGGAAAAGACCATCATAGTACTAGATTATGAATTTAGTTCCCTATTAAGGAAAGATAGAAATATCAATATACAGGTGTACAGATAAACTAAATTCTGTTGTTAATTATATGGATAAGCATTTCAAGCTCCTCTGTATAGATTTATAGTTACAGCTTATTGTAAAAACATCATAAAAATGGTAGATACTCATTCACAAATAAAATCTGGTACTAATAGCTCACCATTAGCAGAGAAACTTAAATGTCCCCTACATGAAAGGAACAATTTAACAGAGAGCAGTAAAAAATCTAAAACAACAAAAATTACAGATCATGTTGTTTGTCGAACAAACACAGAGAAAACTTCTTCTCCTACAAGTATGTCTAAAATTCCATCAAGTTCCTTACCTAACAATGAATCATTAATAGTGGACAAACCATAAGATGCATTGTATTTACAGTATATGACAGACTCTGACATAGATTTAGAGAATTCACTTGCCTTGGATATTATTGACCATGGTCTGTCGGTCGGCACCCAGCCAGCCACCGACCGAGACCAGGGCGCCCGCCTGCAGCTCCTTGGAAGCTGCCTGCCCTTGAATGGGGCTGCTTCAGCTCCCCCACAGTTGGTCGGCACCCAGCCAGCCACTGACTGAGACCAGGATGCTTGTCTGCAGCTCCTTGGAAGCTGCCTGCCCTTGAAAGGGGTTGATTCAGCTCCCCCACAGTCGGTCGACACCCAGCCAGCCACCGACCAAGACCAGGATACCTGCCTGCAGCTCCTTGGAAGGTACGGTGACAGTGCAGCCAATCGGAACACGGGCACTTCCACACAAACCCGATCTGATTGGCCAGGATTTTTCCCCTGCTTTTCCCACCTGGTGATTTTTATAAATAGATTTAGCTGCAACTAAGTCAAATTCAAGTGTCTAATAGAAGTTTTTTTTTTCCATTAGCGGGTTATACAGATCTGCCACTAGAGGGATTCTTGTTCTTTCATTTAAAAAAAAAAAAGTCTACCTTCTTAAAGTCAGTTGCTTTACTTGCTATATACCTTCCTTGTACTGCCTCCCTACAAAATCCTATTTTGCCGAAATTTTCTCTTTTTACTACCTCTCCCTGCCTGTTTTTTTTTTCTTTTCTTTTGCCCTACACCAGCTATGCGTTCCCTCACCCACTTGCTCATTCCCCTTCTCTCCCTCCTGGTCCTTCCTCCCTTGTTCTCTCTCCCAGGCCCCTACCACCCCACCCCATCCCCTCTATCTACTTAATCAATACCAGTAGTACCTTGTGAACGCTCCACTTCTCGATCAGTCCTCCCCATGGGCCTCCACTTGGAAATACCTGACTGCTTCTTAACACCATTAAGATTGGTCTTAAAGCCAGCCTACCCCTACTGTACCACATTGTATATCATCGGGACTGTCATATGGACTCTACCTACTGCCCATATGCTAAAAGGAAACACAAATTATCACTTGGACACAAATTATATTATTGGACCTGTGCCTCTGTTCAATGAATCTCGGGCAACGTCCATACAAAACCTGTCCCGGGCTGTTCAAGCTTTCTGGAAAAAGGCAGGAGCCCTCATCATCGCAATCATTATCATCTGCAGCCTGTTACCAAAGCTTGATGCATGCCAAGTCTTTATCAGCCAACATAATCCTGACATCCTTGCTGTAGTTGAAACATGGCTGACACCAAAAGTTCCTGATCTGGCAATTACCTTACAGGGCTACAATGTTTTCAGACTGGACCGTGTCTCTGAAAGGGGAGGGGGCTGTGCCATCTTCATTAAGGATAATCTCTTGGGGCACCTTGTTCCAACCCCTGTCCCTGCCTCCTCTGCCCAGCTTCTACCCATTAATATTCTTCTAGGTCCCAATCAAAAAGCCCTCACCATCGTCTCTATATATATTCCACCTCGAGATCAAGATCTTGGCATCAAAGAAGTTCTTAACTTCGTCAGCTCCCAACCCCCTGGCTCTGAACACATTCTGCTTCGTGATTTCAATATAAACTGGCTCGCATCTGATGTCTACACTCATAAGGATGCCCTTGTAGCTGCCAACCTGTCACAGTTGGTCACCACACCAACTCAGATAAATTACAAAACTGGCACCAGTACCCTGCTTGACTGGGTTCTCACCAATCACCCTACCAGGATCTCTCATACCTCCATTCTCCCAGACTCTCTCAGTGACCACTCCCCGGTTATATGTGACTGGTCTAAAAAATTTCTAAAGCCACCCCCTATAATCATTACCAGCAGAGTCCTCCCCTGTGGTCAACTTACCCATCTCAAACAGTACTTATCCTTGCAAGACTGGCTGCCCATCTACAAGGCGACGGATGTTAACCTTGCCCTCGGCTACTTCATCACCATCTTCGATAAGACCGGTGACCTCTTCGCTCCTATAACAAAAACCGAAAACAAAAGCTCTCTGCAACCCTTGGATAACTGCGGAGCTCCTTTCCCAGCTGAAATCTAGGGAACACCTGTGGGCAGTGGCTAAAGCTACAGGCAAACAATCTGACATCCAAAAATACAAACATGCCCGTAATGCCTGCACAAAATCCATTCATCTCACAAAAGCTCATATTATAAGGACATCCTCACCAACACCTGTGGAAATGGTCATGCTTTCTGGAACAATATCAAGGACATTACTAGGAAACAATCAAAGTCCCCTCTGGCCTTGTTAATTGTTGAAGGGTCCACTACCCTTGATCTCATGGTCATTGCAAATACCTTTAAAATGGCTTTTACTGACCTCAGTACTGTTCTACCACCTGATTTCTTCACAGTCAGCCACACCCCCTCTAACTCACCCTGCACTCTGTCAAACCACCCTCATTTCTGCTTCAGGGATATTAAGATGAATGAAGCTCGCCACCACATCTCCTGAGCCATCTCCACTTCCAGAATCAGCAGTGACACCCTGGACCTTAAGCTGCTGTCACTTACACTTGACACGATCCTCAGTCCCCTAACTAAAATTCTTAACCTCTCTCTCCACACCAGTACATTCCCTGAAATATGGAAAACTGCCACTGTGACCCCGGTCCACAAAACAGGGGATAAGACCTGACACTCTAACTACTGCCTGATCTTCATATTGCCACCACTATCCAAGGCCCTAGAGCATATTGTTGCGGACCAGCTCACTGATTAATTTGACAAATATAATATTCTATGCACACAACAGCACGATTTTAGAAAAGGGCATAGTACCACCACTGCCCTGCTTGAATTACCACCACAGTGCATAGTTCCCTTGATAAAGGACTCCTTACAGGGGCTGTCTTCATTTACCTCTCGAAGGCTTTTGACACGGTCCATCACTGGCTGCTGTATTACCAACTACTCCTTGCTGACCTCTCATCGGACTCAGCCAGATGGTTCAGAAGCTACCTTGACAACTGTTCTCAAAGAGTAAAAATTGCCAGTGCTATCTCAGACACTTTGCCGGTCCGCTCCAGAGTACCTCAGGGGTCCATACTTGGCCCTCTCCTTTTCAGCCTCTTTTTAAACTCCCTACCACACTCCTGCTCAGAACAAATCATCCTGTATGCAGATGATGCTGTTGTCTTTTCTACGCACAAGGACCTTTCACCACTACAACACAGCCTCCAACTCGGATTCAGTGCCGCTGAAACATGGTTCTCCAATCACAAACTAGTCCTCAATCACAAGAAAACCAAGTTCTTGCTATTCTGCAGTTCACATAACCATTACAAGCAACACCCCCTTGCCATCTCCACCAAGCAGGGGACTGTCCTCGAACAAGTTTACTCTTTCAAATACCTAGGGATTCTGCTTGACCACAATCTCTCTTATACAGCTCACATTGACAGCATGGCTAAAGCTGCCATCACACGCCTTGGATTACCCTACAAGCACAGGCAGCGCCTCACCCCAGAGGCCTTAAAGATTGCCGTCCAGAGCTCTGTAGTCTCAATTATTGATTATGGCCTCATTATCTATGGCTCCGCCGCGACGTCCACTCTCTGATGTATAACAACTGCTCTTAACAAAGCATGCCAACTCACAACTGGTGCCCACTGCCTCACCCACACCTGTGCCCTTTATGAACAATCCAGATGGCTCCAGCTCTCCATCCATATAAAGTATCTCACATGTGCTATGGCGGAAAAAAAATCAACCTTGGCTTCACATCCCCCGGTGTTACTGCCTTGTTACATCAAAACACCAACCGACAGAACACCAGCAGCTCGACAACCCAGATTCTACAAGTCCCTCACTGTCGAACTATGCAGGGCCAATGCTCCTTCACCTATAGGGCCCCTCTATGGATGAATGGTCTCAGCCACACCATCTCCTCTGCCTCAACACTAGGTCTGTTCAAAACCAGACTCTTGGTCCATCTCATTGCCTCTAGCTCCTGTGACTGCATCTCCTGGATGATGACCTACACAGCTTAAATCCTAACTTATATACTGCTTAACCCCAGGCCCCCCAGTCCCCTTCCCCCCAGCTTCTGAGGCGTCATTTCAAATCTCAGGTCTTCATACCACCTTATTATCTCTCCTTGCCCCATTACAGCACTTGCCCCCCACCCTGCCCCCTTTTTCTCTTCTATCACTCCTTACCATTTATTTTTTGACAAACTCCTCCGGCTGCATCTTCATCTTCCCTCTCTCCTCTCATCCATGTTTCTCTGCCACCCCCGGGTGCCTGACCCTACTCATTCCTTGTGGGCATATGCGTCCTAGCTGTGTTCAGCATCTTACTATAGCTGCCTCTGTTAACTACCTACACTTCTCCTCATCCTCTACCCCTTACTTTTCCTATAATTGACCCCTTTCAATGGCACTGTTGTACATAAATTGTTTACTGTTATTTCACTGTTGCTTCCTTGTTGTTTGTTATTTCTGACGTAGAACCTTTGTAAAAGAGCCTTGGCTCAAAGGTGTTTGAAATCCTAGAATAAATTAAAAATAAAAAAATTAAAAAGGGGGGGGGCAGGTAGAATTGAAATTACAGTACAACAAGAATCAATGGAAATTTCAGCCTTATCAATAACTTGTACAGGTCTGATCAAGATAAAATATACATATTATAAGAGGCAGGTTAGAAGAGGTGTTGCTGGACTTAGAAGCAACTATTAGTGAACTTAAAAGCATTGATGGCAAAAAAGAATAAACTTTGAACTTGACCAAGTATAGGGATGAAATGGAAGGAAGTGATAAAGGAAACATAAGTGATTTATGGAATCAAGCCTATCATCCATCCTGCTTAAGTGAAGACATACTTAAAGAATCCATATGCTGCTAATGTGTTAATAATGGCACAATTAGTAACCAATAAAAATGAGATTGAATCTTTAAAAGAGAACATAGCGATAAACAGTGCACGATTAGAAGAAATCAACAGAAAATTAGCTGTCATAATCCGAGTTATAGAGTCCTCCTCTAGGTCTTTGACTTCCTCTAACACATACAACCCAAACATCAGGCAGGAATTTAGTACAATAATAATCCCAGATAGCCCAAACATGAGAATTAAAAAAAAGCATAAAGCAAACAAACAAAAAAAAGGGATTAAGGGGAATGAGGAGATAAAGCACAGGTGGAAATCCCAAACAAGGGTAAAGTCACCCATGGTGAGCTCCCTGATAAATATTTCCCCTTAATAATTGAACAGGACTGTTAAAAAAAAATATTGAAATAATGATTAATAATGATAACGTAAATAACATTACAGTAAACAAATCTAATGTGGATACATACATGCAGACGTACAATATGTGATGAGAGAGAACTTGGGAAAGTTAGAGGAAGAAGTCAAATTTCTGTTGAGCAAATGTAATGATCTGCATAACAAGCATGGTGGCAATAAACACATCTCAGAACAAAATAAGCCCCTAGGGGATAGGAAACACATAAACTGCCCTACAAAAGAAATATCATTATTAGAAATGGCAACCATCCTAGCCTTTGGTGGGGGATTACCCATAAATATTACAGAGGATAAGACAGAACCTGCACATCTGAAATTTACTGATCCACCTAAATGGTTAGAAATTGCAAACACAGATCTGAAAGTGCAAATTATGTTCTTGGTAAGGGTGAATATGGGCATTGAAATACATAAGGAAGACATCATGGAGGTTAAAATTGCAGGAGATGCTATTGCTGGTAATGTTTGTGATGTATATGTCTATGTTCCTAAAATTACTAATGATATATGGTACAATGAAGCACTTCCAGCACACCTAGGAATTCAGATTCTGTTTCCCAGTAGACATCGGTTTAATAATATTATTCCAGCTATGAACAATGAAAATAAAGACCCTGTATAGTTAAGTATTTTTGGTTTGCCAAAACTGGATTTTTAAACCAACAGAAAACTTAGAGGAACATATGAAATTTTTGGGGGGAATTTCCTAAAAATTTCACTAGGCAGGAATGGAGTCCTTAGGGTTATTCGCCAGAATCAGGAGAGTCAAATTGATATCCTTGTCAAAAACAAACAAGTAGCTAATGGAATTATGGAAAAATACATCATAATGGGCCAGATATTCAACACTTTGCGATGGGCAAAAACCGTTTGCGCAGGTTTAGAGCGGGATTAGCACGGGTCTGCTATATTCAAAAGGCCAAATAGCGCGGGCAAACTGCATTAGCACCAGGCAAAATCATAATGTATGCAAGGGGCAAACTGACATGAATACAGGTGCAATGCTATATTTAGCGATTAGAGCCACGCGAAGTGGTTTTGTGCGACTTAGCGCGACACTTAGTGAGGTGCACATTACCGCCCAGGAAAACTTATAATGCATGATAAGTGCCTATTAACCACCATAATCAGCAGTCACACAGCTTTGTTATGCATTGTTTAGAATTTTAAAAGTAGTTAACCATACTTCGGAACTTCCAAACAGTGGCATAACAAAAAAGATTGCACCAGAGTTCCATAATTCTCACACATAGAATGCAAACAGTGTTTTTTTGACCATACACTATAAAAGATGATGGCTAGGGATTGGGTGACAACCACGCTGAAATCACCTCTCATGGTTGCTAGGGCTACAGTAAACCTCTCAAGCTGCACTCTCGAGGTTTACCATGTTGCCCTAGCAACCACTCGAGGTGATTACAGCATGGTTATCACCCGATCCCCAGCCATTATCCTCTATGTATTAACCCTGGGCAATCAGTTTTGCATGACACTATGGCTTTGCGCGGTGTTTGCACGGGTTTTGCGTGACCCCTAAAAATAAATATGACACATAGACAAAGCCAAACATAGAGGAAGCATGCTGCTAACTGATGGCATCACAATGATGCCATCATCTGCCACCAGTCCCAGCCATGCCAGGAAGTAAGTAGTGACCCTGCCGCCAGTGGACAGCATGGCAGTTTAGCCATACAGCACACACCTGTGGATCACACTTCTGTGGACACCAACAGATGCCAGCACATACATGCAGCACTGTGGGCATGGAGGATGTTGAGGGGAGAGTGTATGAGGCCAGGCTGTGCCACAGACCAGGTGTGGCCACAAGGCTGGGACACATCATGCAGTGCACATGGGCCAGTATTGGGCATACCCCAACACCAGTGTGCCTTTCTGATAATATATGCCCCCCCCCCGGCCACATACCACACAGCTGTACAACTGCCACAGCACACAAAGTCGAACATGTATATGTTACTGTGAGCATCCCATGCCAGAGGTGCAGCATCTGTGGGTCACACAACAGCATAACAGTAATGTCCACTGTCAGTAAACATTGGGACTCTCACTGTGCATAGTGCAGTCATCATCACTGCCCTACACACCATAGGCATTGCTGTGTCCACACACTACTGGCCCCCTTGCTACTGTAGTGTTTGCTGTGCACTGTAGCATGACCTACAGTGTGACAGTTGCATGCAGCATCACCACCATCTGTGCCTATGCCATGTTGCCCCAGTACAGCTACAGGCAGCAGTGCATGTGAAAGTACAGTGTTTAAAACTGTATAATATTCCCCAAACTGTTTGCGCAGCACTAACATGTTTGCGTGGGTTTAGCGCAGGGCTAAACCATTAGCCTGGTGCAAACTACATGCAAATCAGGGCATAATGAGATGATAATTTGCATGTTTGCCCAGAGATTACCTAAGTAGGCTCATTTGCATGTCACTTTTGAATATGGCAAAGTTTAGCACTGGGCAAACATGTTTGCACCAGGATAACGATTTAGCCCTGTGCTAAACCCTTGCAAATGTGTTAGTGCTGTGCAAACAGTTCAGGGAATATTTTACAGTTTTGCACACTGTACTTTCACATACGCTGCTGCCTGCAGCTGTATTGGGCCCACGCATTTGCTGGCACACACATTGGCCACATAGTTCACCTCTATCTACCTCCACATCACTGTGCACTGTGTTGCTGTTGTGGTTTGCACTTCCTGGTTACCATAGTCAGAGCTGTCTTATTACAGGGCTAAGTTTGTCCTGCACTCCCAGCCCAGTTTGTCCGGCCTCATTCCCATGCTATATTCAGAAGCTGTTTGCCCCCAGCTATTCCTTTTGTATATGGCTTGCTTTGTGCTCCAGGCTAAGTTTGCCTGCCGGGCAGTGCTAATTTAACCCCGAGGCAAAGTTTTGAATATCTGGCCTTCGGAGTGCTGAAGTCAATTTATAATCCTGAACCAGGAAAGGAAGAGATACAAAATGTTTTAAAAGAAAACAATTAATGTATTAACATGAATTATGGAATAAAATGCAGAAGGCTATAATGGAAAAGGCTTCTAAATGATTTTGGCAACTAGTGGCTAGGAGTACTAACAACTAGAAGGATAACATAGACACTTATATTTCAAAAACTCAGTGGGTACAATATTTCACATAAATCTTCATTGAACCAACAATTGTAAACCCTTCAGAGCCCAGTGGTACTAAGCTGACCGTGAATAATTTCCCACAAATTATTTTATTTCATTTTGATAACTGGGTAAGCCCACTGGAACCAGAGGTCCCCTTTTCAGGACTGACCCAGTAAAAAACAAAGATATATATTTTGAGATAAGATTAGCATGGAGGTATTTATGTCTAGTACCCCTGAGTGATGTAAACAACTGCCGCTCTTTTACAATAAGTGTATTAAAGATAACTGTGTACCCACTTCATGGAAAGGTGCAGAGATTGCCCCAATCCACATAAAAGGTAACTCCCTGGCCCCAGCCATGTATAGGCCCATCTGTTTATTAGATATCAAACTGAAAATGTTCTCAAAAATATTATTAGAAGACCATTCACTACAAATTAATCTCACAGGTGGCTTAAGTGAATTGCAGGTAGTCTTTGCAGATTTTTCATCTGCCTTCTACACAATATCAAGAGAAATCCTGTGGTCACTTATGTTAAAATGGGGCATAGACCCAGTTTTAATCAGAATAATTTCAAATCCGTATGGTGAAACATGGGCTTCAATTAGGCTAGGCTCAAGCAGTAGATATCTCACTCTCTTTTACAATAAATAAAAGGAATCAAACAAGGCTGTGTTCTTGCCCCGTCACTATTTTGTATTTACATAGATCAATTTTTGAGAGATGTGGAACAATTAGACTCTGATTCCCCTAAGATAAGCGATTTTCTCTGCCCTGCTCTTGCTTATGCTGAAGATGTAATTTTGATCTCGTTATCCAGAAAAGGTCTGCAAAATAAGCTGAACTTACTAGAGGTCAGTGCTAAAAACCTGAAGCTAAGAATGAACTATTCCAAAACAAAAACCATGATTTTTGGACAAAATCAGACTAAAAAATACTGGCCTATAGGAAACAAAAAAAAACTTGCTAAAGTACTGATTTCTACAGTAAGTGTATTTAGGATTGACATTTTTAATGAACAATCACTGTGCCAAGCATTTTCAAAAAATTACAGAAAATGTAAAAAAATGATGTGGTGTCTCAGAAAATGTAATTACAATTATGGTGGGTTTATGGTCAGGCCACTTGTTACTGCTATAAAAGCAAAATATTATGCTCAAATACTACACAGAGCAGAAATATTAGGACTTAAAAATAAATAAAAGTTATTAGCACCAGCTTATAAGCTCCTAAGGCTTGCACTAAGCATCCCCTCTTCATGTCCAGTAGTGTATTTAAGGGCAGAATTGGGCCTTATAAATATAAATGCAAGTATTGACATCAAGACAATGAATTATTGGCGTCATCTAACTAGGCTTCCTAATGAAAGGCTTCCCATAAATGCCTGATTGAAAAAGAATCTTGGATTCAGAGGGGATGTGGGCACTCGAAATGGTTAAAATAATTATATTCAAACAAAAAGATATGGCCTGACCATCTTAAATGCATACATTAAAAAGAATATAATGCTTAGTTTAAAAAAAGAAAATTATATTAAAACTAAGATTTACCACCATTGGATCAAAACAGACTTGGAGAAAAATAGCCTAATCTAAATATTCACATTGGTTTGCTGACAATAAATCTCATTTTGGATTCAGATACTATTTGGATGCCCTAAAAGACACACCATTAAGAATTGCTTTTATAAAAGCAAAATTAGAACTTTCTGACAGCAACACCTGGAGAGGAAGATATAAGAAATTACCACCCTCTGAACAAAAATGTAATTGCCAACAAGGGGGAAAGGAGAATTTAACACACTTATTATGGTTCTGACCCTGGTATGAAAATCACAGGAACTTTTGGCTCACCCCTTTCATGAATGGGGACAATCTAACCAAACCCCAAATTACCTCAATTCTGATGCACATGGAAGATGACTGGTCTATTACAAGACTAGCCAACTGCTTTCATATAATCTATAAACTCAGAAAAAGATTACCGAAACACGATTGCACCAGGATCCTTTGTAAGTGCTAGCAAGTTTAGAGTAAGAGGCATTAACTATTGAAAGTTGTATTTTGGTTAAATATCAGAAAGGGCTTGATGTGTTTAGTGTGTATAATTCAATCAGCTTTTCAACTTGTCCCCATTTTACCCTTTCGTATAAGAGCTATCTTTTAAATGGAGCTTGCTTATTATTATATTTGTAATTTTATCGTATGATGGATATATGTTCTTATGTATTGTAATCACTTTTAATTGTCGATCAATAAATTTACTGACTGACCTCAATGTCAGTATTATGACTGGTTGTACCAGGGGTGGGATCCCTAGGGTCACACAGTGAAAACAGGTGAGGTGGGGGTATTAGCCGGCACCAGGGACTGGGCACCCCAGTATCAGAAAATTAAGAAGAGGGAAGCAATAGGAGATGGGAGGGATACTTGGCAGAAGGTAGATGGGGTTGTTTTTATGTTAGGGGGACCACAGCAGGCTGATCATGATACTGATTAGCTCTGCTTGCTGGGTGGCTTATGCAAATCAAAGGAAAGAGCCACCCTATTATTTGGGTGGCTCTTTACTTTGAACTACACAAAATTTCCGCCCAGCAAGACCAGAAGAGTGTCATAATTAGCCTGGTTGATGATTGGTCTGACACTGTCAAGCCTCATGCAGACTGCCCTGCATTGGACTGGCAGTGACGCACCTCTCAAAACTCACTATCATACCAATATGTTTGCTTTCCACGAGAGCAAGGACAAACATACTGTAAAAATTGATGTGTACAAAAACTGTAATAGCAAAATAGGTGTCTAGATAGTCACATTTGATCAGCTATTGATGAGCCTGATGTGTGTGCCCCGAGTCACAGCTCCAGTTTTCAAAGCAATAGTTTTAACTGTTGTCATGCTCATTTTTCAATTTATATAACTATAGCCATGTTCAGGACAAAGCCTATTTTCAGGCCATATGTTTATCCCAGAGTGCTCAAATTATGCAGAACTCATGAATGCATCAGTTTGGAACCACCTTGCTCAGACACGCATTCTCTGATTCTCAGTAAGGCACAGAAGCATTGGGCAGGAGGAACTTCAGATGCGCTATCAAGTAAGATGCTTGGTCTGAGTAAAATCACATTATGACTGAAGAATAACAATAATGAATAAGGCAAAATGGGCAGCAGATGCATTAGCTAATGTAGTCTTTTTTATCATTTATTCTAGTCAATTTTATGTTAGAATGAAACAGTACATAGAATATAAAACATAAAAAATAAAACAGCAATATAGGATACGGTTTTATTCAAATGTTACTTGTAATATGCTAGTGACTAGCAAGTCTGATATATCAAACTTCTGCATTCAAATATGTTACAGTGGGGGGGGGGGGCTAGAGAGCCAGCTATCTGATCGGATGCTTTCCACAGCAGCACTGTACAAGTACAGCACTATCAACTAAAGAAATTAAATTAACATCAGTCTCAATTAGAAATTTTAATGGTATCAGATTTCCCACTGGAAGAGGAACAGACTGATTCAGAATTTGATAAGAGGCACTAAGAAGGAACAGAGGGTGAGCAAAGTCAAGAATAGCAGCAGATTTTTTATTTTTATTTTATTTCAGTCTTTGGTAACTGGGTAAGGCCCACTAGGCACAAGTGCCTGTTTTCAGGGGCAACCTGGGAGCACTGGGCGGTTAAGTGAATTGCTCAGAGTCGCACAGTATGCAAGTGGAGGTTGTGAGAATCAAACTCAGGTCTAGTCTGCTGGATGTATCAAGCTCATTCACACCTCATTCATCTAACCTCTAGGCTATACTGCCAGCCCAAATCCCACCATGGGTCCAACAACAGACCACAGACCATGCGGGTACCAGTGCAACTCATGGCACAGGACAGCAGCCATCATGGGAAACTGTCCTGAGAGCCATCCGTGACATGGACAAAAAAATTTAAAAGATTCTTGAATGGATGGGCATTCAGGATAACAAGACTGAAGGAGCTGTGCAGATAACCAACAGGCAAACAGTAGATCCCTGAGGGCTAAAGCTGCCGTAGTGAAGTTAACTATGGAGAACTCAAACTTCCGATCCCAACCAGAAATACTTGAAAATGGGGTCAGGACTGTTAACATGCAAGTGCTCAGCAACCCTGGGGGCATCAAGAGGGAGGACTTGCTGCATTTTCTGAGGACATGGATAGTAAGTGGAAGACCTGATGGAAGGGAGCTGGAATCCTTGGCCCACACATTCAAAGGAGATGCCCAGCCCAAAATGGAGATGCGCAGCGCATCCCAGAAAATGCAGGGAAGTGTGATATTCGAATGGGACAGATGCATTGTGCATTTCTGAATGCACGATCGTGCAGAAACAATAAGGGGGGAGGCAGGCACCTGAATATTCCATGCAAGTGTATATTCAGTCAAAATGTGTGGCGCATGTGGTGCACATCACAAAACTGTGCCGCACAAAGTTAGGTACGTAATGGGATGGCCTAAATCAGCCAGGCACCCACAGTAAGGCTGAAAAACTGTAGACAGGCAACCCTGAGACAGCCTTTGGAAGTACACCTGGATGTGCTTTAAACACCCACACACAGCAGTCATGCCAGGAAGGTAGTACCCAAAGCCACAGCTGCACTGTGCCAGCTTGTTGGGCACCTGCTGGCTGCTGCTGGGTGACACCAACGGCACCATCCAGTCAGCTACCCCCTCAACACACCCAGTTCAGCATGCCCTGCTGCCACATGCTAGACAGGCTAGCACACCAGCAGAGCAGACAGCCAGAATATGACACATGTACCAGGTGCAATGGCCTGCACCCATGTGGTCACCAGAGTGCCATCCGGTGGAGGCATATATCCATGGTGACATCTGGAACAACAGTGAGCAGGATGCATGGTGGTAATGGTAGCATGGCATGGGACAGGGACAGCACAGTGGCACCCACTCATGGTGGAACACCATAGGTGCACACAACTCACCTGTGCAAGATCCATGCCACCAGGAACCACATACATGTCACTGATGCCACCTCTGCAGGATGACAATGCCACATGGGCCCTGGGTTTGGGTCCCTGTGGTGTACTGGTGGTGGACAATGCACAACTGTGAGCAGCAAAGGGCAGGGGTGGTACCACCTGTGGCCTGGAGATGGCAGAGGCACTCCCCAAGGACACTGGACCCCTCCAGTGTTGTGCATGTGGCCACCTAGGGCATGGACATGGCCATGGGTAGTAGCACTGCAAACCTCTCAATTATCACATAGTATGGAGCATGACACTCATGTTATCACTCAGACACCCTCTGACCCACATAGAGTAGGCGACATTATACACCGACCACTGAGACTGTTATGCTGAGTTGTATGATAAGATGAGATGCTAGGGATCAGCACACAGTGGCAACATTGGTGCACTTATAGCCACAGTCTTCTGAGCTTGCACTGTCATTTGTGCTGCTGTGTCACACATTCTGACCAGTTGTCACACACCTTGGCACACATTTGGGTGCTAAGGGGTTTGGGGGTATGTAGCACTGTACTCAGGCCAATGCAGTCCACCCACAAATAACCATGCCTGCCTGTTAAGCTGCAGTACCTCCTGATCACCTTTGTGGAGTGGTGGTGCTGTCCTGTAATGCTGGAACTGTGCATGCCAATGGTATGCAAATGGCCTAAATACATTCCAGTAATGAGATGCAAATATACTGTTTGGGCACTGACTACGCAATGAGGCCATTTGCATATCGTGGCTGAATATTGCAGATCTGCACACCGTGCAAGTGGCTTTGCATCGCGCTCTTCCATATGCTCTGCACTGGAATCTGGGCATCTGCCACACTGCGCATTTCCTACTGGGTGATTGTACATGTTTGAGATATTCAGTCACACATGCATGATTGCATATTGTGGTGCAGCTTCTGAATATACCACTATTTTGTGCTGGCGCAGTTGAGCTGCATGGCACAAGCACTTGCGCGATGCAGCGTGCCACTTTTGAATATGAGGCCCCTTGGATATAAAAAAGACCCACCAGGTACATTTTCATTCCCAACAGCTTAATAAACATGTCCCCAGAACTGTCCTTATGGTGGCAGCTGGATAGATGGTGAGGAACCTACTTCTTCAATGAGCCAGACTACACTACCCATTGCAACTGAATAGACAGAACATCACCCTATTCAGGACTGGTCATATGTGAACCACTCCCACTGTAAATGTGAGGCTGCAGCTTAGGGCTCTCAGTGTGGTGTACTCACTTTCATCCCCTTCCCACCTTAAAATTACTTACGGAGGAAAGATCTTTCAATTTACAGACCCTAAGGAGGCAAGGGCATGGGTGGACACAATTGTGGCAGAATTCCGAAGCCAGCAAGCAGAGGATATAGCAGGGCAGATTACACTTGATTCTGAGGACTAGGTACCAAACTTTGTCCTTTAACATGCATACTCTCTGTTTCTACTTTTTTTCAGTAATGTGTCTGTCTGTCTGTCTGTGATCGAACTGGGCATGAGATAAGTGTGGGGAATTGTATCCTGGGCAAGTGAGATTTTTTTGTCCATGCTGTTTTTTCCCTGCCTTATCACAATCTGGTATCAGGAAAAGAAAAGTTGTATATGATATCTGTATTCACAAGTTCTATAATAGCTTTTTAAATTCAATATGTGACACTAAGATGGGTCTGACTCGGTGCAGACACTCTGTTCACCTTTTCAGAACTTTATCAGGAATCCCTCTATGTAGCATCAAATGTACTAGATTCACATATCCGGGTGCTAAAATGAGAGAAATTGTTATTTGATGCAGTGATGTATCTGAGTTCTATTATTGTATTGCTGTATGGCATGCTTATATTAAAACTGAAGAAAATAGAAGTTAAAAAATTAAAATATGTTACAGTATTGCATACTGCAATATGAGCAGGGGTAAGCACAGAGTACATAAGACATGATGATTTAGGTCAACAAATTCATGATCAGTGTCCAATTCATGCATAGCCCAATGTCTGCAAAAATCTTCAAACTGTGTAGCAGTATTGTTAAACTTCACAGTCTGTCTTTTCAGATAATAAATGTCCATTGTTAGCATCTTCCACATACTAAGAGTAGGTACAGTTCAATGTCAGTTAACCAACAATTGGTTATAACCTTTTTTTTGCAATAGTTATTAACAACAGTAGCAGATTTAGAGTTTTCAGGTAGAGTGTACTAGACTTGGAGTACAGTACATGTCACATTAAACTGTTCCTCCAACTCACTGGTTAGGATTTTTCAGTGAGTTGCTCAATGTGTGCACTGATCATTGCACTGTATTAATAAAAGTTTCCTAATGGCTTATCTCTGGCTGCTTTTTAGCTTCAGCTTACTTTGCAGCTCTCTGAAATCTCTTATCCAATGCAATGCAATGCTCAGTGCACACATTAAGCAGCTCATAAAAAATGTTTAAATACTGAGTTGGAACATGATTTCTCTATGTACAGCGCTGTACATCTCAGCCTCTTGGTAAAACACTTACTCTACGGTGCATTCTCTCTCTCACTGCAGAGCCAAAGTTGGGCGCATGAAAATTAAAGGAAAGAAAGAAAGAAAGAAGGAAAGAAAGAAAGACTGAAAATGTAGTGGTGTGGTCATATCAGTTAAATAAAGCTACAGTACTGCGCTGTACAAATCGGAGCGTCATCTATCTACTGACTTCCAGGTTGACAGTTCTCTCAGACGTGACTCTCCACGCTGCTGTACTTCCTCAACTCTCTCTAATCACAGCATTTTAAATAAATAACCACTAAACTACTGTGAAGTTACTAAATAAATATTTTAAGCAGTCAGTGGGTCAGTACTGAGATTGCCTGTCAGGGAGATTCAGCTGCGGGTGTGAGCAGGATAAGCAAGCAGGAGCAAGTGAGCAATAGGGAGGGTGAGAAGCATGGCAGCATATTTCTAAATTATTGATTTCAATTACTGAATGATTTTGTTGCAAACTGTATTAAAGCATCAGGGGGCACAGAAATGTCATCACCTGTACATCGCCAGTTCAGTATGCAGCAAAGGCATGGGACAGTGACGATCGGCACTACAACTCATGGCTAATAAGTACTGCATTTAAAATGCATATGAAAATGGGGAGCTGAAGGGCATTTACAGTAGCTGAAAGTGCACTGCATGTGCATTGCATGAGAGCTGATGTTTGGTTGAAACTGAGTTTGTAGTTTAAGCATTTAGAATTGCCACTGCATTGTCAGCATATAAAATCAATGGCAGAGCAGTCAGTTGGAGGAACAGTTTAATGTGACTTGTACTGTATACTGATTAAAACTGTCAATTTCATCAGAATATAGTCCATCCCCCTGATAGCCTCCACCTCCCTCTGTATTTCTTGCTAATAGGTTCTGAGATGTGAACAGTCCAAGAAGACATGCTCCTGGTCAGCTTCTACTGAACCACACTGCCTCGAACATGAACCCCTTTCTCTATCCAGGTATGTTGCCTGTATGGCTAGAGTATGAAAATCTCTAACCTTACCCATCCAAGCAAACTCTCAATGGTAGGGAGCTGCAGTAACCTTAAATGCAAGGAGAGTGTACTTCAGCCAAGATTCCAGTGTGTGTTCAGTTCCCAACTCCTGATTCCATTTAAGTAAAATATGTGAGGTCTTTTGTGGGGACAATTTAATTAAGGCAGTATACAAATGTCTTATAAAGTATTGCCATACCTCCCCACTCTGTGTACCTATTAGGATTCTACCAAGCAAGGACTGTCGATTCAGGAGCACCACACCATTCAACCTCTGAGACGCCAGATAGGTTCATAGCTGGAGATATCAAAGGTAGTCTGTAAGGGGGGGATATTATAGGTTTTCTGTAGGTCCAGAAACTGAATTATGCCCTTGTCATCTAATAGTTGGTGAACATATGTGAGACCAAGTTGGTTCCGCTGTTTCTGTGAGGAATCCAATTTGGTGGTGGGAAATTCTGATAATGAGAGAGCAGTTAAACACATGAGGAAGTGTTTTATTTTCTGGTTGCCTTATAAATTGGTGCCAGAACCACAGAGTACCAGCAGTATATTTATTAAAGTCAGTATATTTCAGACCATCACCTCCTGAGGCATACAGATACAGCAAAAGTCAGTTGGAGACATTTAAAGTACTTTCTATAGTTTTCCAGTTGGCATCACATGCTCATAAGGTCCATAAGCAAATCAACCTAAATTGTGTCACTTTGGCATAACAGAGCAGATTTTGAAGCTCTACTACCCCCACCCCCCCACCTTTCCAAAGTAACAACACCTGATATCGCACTCTAAGGCATCCACTCCACTAAATGAAATGGGAGATATGTAATTTATCAGAAAACATAGGAAGAGTCTGGAATACATATAGCAGCCATGGCAATAGATTTTGTCCAACCATCTCAATCTTATTCCATTATTCCAAAGTAACGGAGGGACATTTTTGTATGTCATCTTTAATAAATACCAGTAAAGGCTCATCATTTAGTAATTCCATGTGATCCAAATTCTTGGTAATCTGAATTCTCAAATGCCTGAGTGCCCCACTTGTCCATCTAACCAGTAATTAAAGTTTCAGAGCCTCAGGGGGTGTGGGTAAAATGATAAAGAATGAGTTTCATTTTTGTTGTATTAAATTTTAAATCTGCCAGAGTCTCATATTTGGAGAAAAGGTCCCAGACCCTGGGAAGCAATGTCTCCGTGATGTTTCTTTTTTTTTTTTGCACCGACCCTGTGAACTCTCTCTGGCATCCTCCAACACCCACCGCTATACCTGTGCCTGAGAGGCCTCCAATTCCTGGCACCAGCGTGGCTATCCCCCCCCCATAAGCCCCCCAAGGTAGGGCCACCTTATCCGCCCAGGGAGCTCAATCTTGAATTCAGGCCAGGCTGGGCTCAGCCCAGGAGAGGAGGGCAACCGGCGGTGGATTGTGGCTGAGTGGGTGGAGGTGCAGTCGCCTTTTCTGTGTATATGTTTCCCCTAGGAGTGCAGCATGCAATGACGTCTGTGCAAGGCTGCCTGCTGACATCTGCCGTACTCCTGCCACCTCTTTCTGGCTGGTGATCTTGCTATACCCCCGCTCTCCATTGGGGTTGCGAGGGTACCTAGCAGCCCCAGGATCCCTCCTCAGGGAGAGAGGAGCTGTCCTCAGATGCTCAGTCCTCTCCCTCCCCTGCCAACCTCCAGCTCCCTGAGTCCATCCCCAAACTCGGCTCACTGGCGTGGCACGAGGTGTGGCATCCAGCACCTGAACACTCAGAGCCACTGGGCCGGCTCATCTCTGGTGATGTTAGAGTTAAAAGGAAGTCATCAGTAAAACATCACAATTTTAAAATCATGCCCTCCTATTGAGATGCCCTCCACCTCCTACTCTACCCAAATCTGGGCTGCCAGAGGTTTCAAATATAAATCAGATAAGAGGCAAAAGGTAAAACTGTGCCTGGTACCCTGGTCTAACTGAACTGGGCCAGATAACATGCCAATGATCCTGATGTAGACCTGAGGAGCAGTATATAGCCTCTGCAATACCTGGATCAAGTCCTTAGGGAAACCAAAATGGGCCAGTGTCACCCAAAGAAAGGCCCATGAAACCCTGTCAAAAGCCTTCTCCATGTCGAGGTGGGCCAGGACCAAGGGGAGAGAGCTAGAGGCAGTATATTCTGTTAATAAAAGTGCACATGCTAGTATGTAGTCTTTGATAGGCACACTAGCCCCATAGGACCACAAATAAATACTAAAAGCTGACAGTGCCCCAATGTCAACAGAAAATACAGACCCCCCCCCAAAAAATGACTGACACTATTCCTGCTTTAGCAATTTGGTTTAAGAATACAAACTGAAACATCAATAATATTATATGCATATTTCAACATAATTTCATTGAAGAAATTAATATAAGAAATAATGTTAAAAGTACCCGTATGAACCAAGTTTCATTGTCATAGCACACAGTCAGAATGCATATGTAACTGCTGTGCTATCCATGCCCAATAGCTACACAGTGAATACCAGAAAGTGAACATGGTTGGCATTAACCAATGCTTGTTTGGTGTTCGCCTGTGCTCACACCAATGCAGTGTGTTACAGTACCTTCTGGAGAGACTGAAAAGCAAACTTAGAAAATACTTTAAAGTCCTTGCATCTGACTGGCTGAGGCAGCCCAGCACCTATGCTTAGTTCTGTGCATGGCTGGAAAAGCATACCAATTCCATGCTGTCTCATTACCGTAAAAATCACTCTGTCACCTTTGCAATTTTGAAATGATTAATGGCTGCCATTTTGTTCCCCATAAATAGAAGGTTTTTTTTTACCCACAACCTCATTTTACTTTTGTCCTTGACCTGAAAATTGTTGCCAAAGACATTTCAATCAATCAATCAATCAATCAATCCATCAAAATCTTTATTTATCCAGGCAGGCACCATTGAGCAAGGCTCATTTGCAAGGTGGACCTCGTCATGAATACATCAAAGTACAGTACAGAAGTAGGTATACAAAAAGCAATAATATACAAGGAAGAAAATGTATATACAGTACAGTACAAGGTTGAAATAAACAAAAAAAACAGTATTATTTTACAATTGAATAAGTCAGCAGATGTACAATCAATCATAGGCATACAGAGGTTATAAGCAGAGATCTTTTGAGTGAGGCAGCCGACAACTACACATATAGGGGGAAAGAGGCCTTGTATGGGGTGGCAGGTTAGAAAGGTAAAGAAGAGGAGGGATATATTACCGACAACTGGGAAAAATTGGGCTATAACCACAGAAAGTGGCGATGGCTGTCAGTGTACTTGTTTATTATGACAATGATGGAGGAGGGGTAGATAACTGGGACACTACTATGGATGGAGTGGGACTTTAGCCAGACTGGAGCAGACAGGGAAGGGTGGGTGCAGCAGGAAGAATTAATAGGGAAAGAGTGAGAGCCAGGGTTAGAAACATGGCAGCGTCAGGATGGAAAGGGGAGTTACGGAATTAATGGGCTTGCAGCGAGAAAACATTTGCAAGGTGCTTTCATGTCGCAATCGTGAGAGCGCCTTGAAGATATTCAGGCTAACAGGCAGCTCAGCTTCAAGTTTCTTTGTAAACCATTCCACAATGTGGGTAAAGAGAAGCTTAGAGCAGCTTTGCCGAAACGAGTGTTGACCCTTGGAACTTGGAGGGCAATTAGGGAATAACTCCTTAGAGCATAGGTGCCTAGCATACTCCGGGGAATACAATCTGAGACATATGAGGGGAGCTTGTTGGTCACCGCTCTAAAGGCCCATAGGGCGGCATTTCTATTCCTCCTATAGTGAAGGGAAGTCTAGTCTAACGATGAGTACAGGGAGCAGTGGTGTGTGGAAAGTGGAAGGCCAGTAATGAACCTGATAGCTCTGTGGTAGAGGGTGTCCAACTTAGCCAGTGCAGAGGCAGTGCAGTGGCTGTAGAGCAGGTCCGCGTAATCTATTAAAGATAGGAAGGTAGCTTGAACCAGTTGAATCTTGGCCTCCTTTGTGAGCAGGTGGTTAATTCCATAGAATAATCCTAATCTTAGCCTTAGTTTCTTCTGTAGTTCTTCGAGATGGTCGGCAAAAGAAAGTTTATAATCGAGCCAAACTCCTAGATATTTGAATTCGGCTACATACTCTAGTGTTTCTCCAAGAACAGTGGTAATTTGTGGGGTAGCCACCTCTCCAGCAGGAACTGTCACATGCAAGGAGGGGGAGAAGAGCATGGCTTTTGTTTTTTTCTCATTGAGCAAAAGCTTTTTGTTTATGAGCTGGTATTGTAGAAGTTTAAATTCAGCTAGGAGGTCTTCACAGGCTGCTTCTGGCGTGGGCGACTCAAGTACAGTAGTGTCGTCTGCGAATAAATGGATGTTGGCTTTTTTGATGGGGTCATTGATGTTGTTAATGTAGACTGCAAAGAGGAGGTGACCAAGGATAGAGCCCTGGTGCATGCCCCTCAGCATAGGTTTTAATGGAGAAAAATCACCTTCAGCTTTAACCTGCTGTTTCCATTCTCCGAGGTAATCTGCAAACCAGCACATAGATTTATGGTCCAGGCCTAAGGTGCTTAGGGAGGAAAGAAGCAGGCTGTGATCAACTGTGTTGAATGCCTTACTAAGATACAAGAAAATGGCACAGACATGCTTCTTGTTGTCAAGGTCTAGGAGCCAATCATTGGTCACCTTAGCTAGGGCTGTTATGGTGCTGCTGCTCTGATCCAGACTGAACCGGGTTTAATAAACTGGATTCTAAGTATACCCTAGCTGGCCACACTACTATTTTCTAATAATTTAGACAGGATGGGGAGGAGGAGATTGGTCTGTAATTATTTAGATCGCAGGGGTCACCTGCTTTTAATAGAGGGATGACATGGGCTATTTTCCATTGAGTGGGGAGGCTACCCTGGGAGAATGACATGTTGAATAGGTGGGTTATTGGCACTGCAAGCGCATGGTAGGCACATTTCAGATAATATGGCTCTATGAAGTCAGAGTCTGCTCCCTTCCTGGTGTCCAGTTGCAGCAGTAGGTCTTCCATCTCTTTTAGAGAGACAGGCAGGAGGGAGAAGGTCTATTTGGTAGGTGGGGACTTGTGAGTTGGTGGGCTCTGAGCTGTGCGGAGGTCATTAGCAGGGGAAGTATCAAATGCTAGCCCTGCCATTGCAAAATGGTTATTGAGGGCTTCCAATATCTCCAATCGGTTAGAGATAACGCTGCCACCGGACTTAATTTTTGCTGGAATGGAATTACCAGGTGTGTGTCCAGACATGTCTTTTAATGTTTTCCAGAGCTTTGAAGGATTTCTTGAGGCAGAGGCTAGCTCTGAACGATAGTAGGCTGCCTTGGCTGCTCTGACCAACTTGGTGCACTTGTTACATGCTCTCTTAAAAAAACACCAATCTGAGTTGTTCTTGCGCCTTCGGGCTTTTTCCCATAAAGTATCCCTTTCTAACAGGGAAGCTTTGAGCTCAGAGAACCAATGTCAGGTGCTGCTCCTGACACACACCTTAACCAAGGGTGCATACTTATTTAAAGCCTCACTTAAAATATTGTAAAAAATAGTATATGCCCTGTTAACCATTTCGGCTAGGAAGAATTCCTGCCATCGTGGTGAATGTTTCAAGTCATGGACGTATGCAAACAAATCAAAGTTGCGTTTGCACTTCTTGATAGAGAACTTTGCCACAAACTGTGGGTTGTGCTCGGATCTAATGGTGGTGATTATACAAAGATCACTAATGTCTGAGAACAATGTTCCGACATGAGAGAACAGATGTGGCTTGCTATCCAAAATTACATCTAAGAGGGAGCTGTTATTAGGGTTCTTTTTATTTGGGTGAGTAGGCTCGCCAATGAGTTGCACCAGCCCTAGAGTGTCACAAAAGGATTTCAAAGGAGCTGATGCACTTGATAGCCAATCGTAATTCAGGTCACCATGAGTAATGGTTTCCAAGGAACTGAGCCCCAGTACGGAACTGAGGTGAGACAGGAGATGAGGCCTGGCAGAAGAGGGCCTGTAGTAGCCTATTACGCAGAGTGCACTTGAAGGAGAAAGTTCAATCTTTAGGGTCAAGCACTCAAATTCTTTGGGGGAGGATGATCCGTCTATGCATGTGGCTGAGTATTTGTCCCTTACATAAATTGCCACCCCACCTCCTTTTGATTGCCTATCCACTCAGAAGAGTAAATAATTTGGGATATTGATTTCATTGTCTGGGGTGGCTGGCCTAAGCCAGTTCTCCGTGATCACTAGGACGTCAGGTAGGGTGTGGCTCACCCAAGTCTGGATAAGGGTGAACTTTTTCAGCAAACTACAGGCAATAAGATGCATAAAAGACATTTCTTTGATACCTGCCAGATCTGATGGAGAAGCAAGGGTGTCTAATGGTCCTGGGTTGAGTTTGACATTGCCTGAGCACAATAGTAAAAGAAGCAGGATTCTTTTTAAAGGAGCGAACTGTAATTTGTAAACACTATTTTTTGGGGATAGGGGAGGCGGTGTTGATGGGTAGGCCTGTACCCACTCCTGGTATTATACTGGCCTAGTGTTGTAGCCACTAGTGTCCTGGCAGGAATTTGCCATGAGTAGGAAGTCTCAAGTCTGGATGGGGGAGCAATCTGCAGAGGCAGCTCCAGAGTGGTGGTGTGGAGATGTCCCACTCCCCGGCAGAGACAGCTGAGAAGCCCAATAGTCCAGAATGGCTACCTGAAAGGAGCTGATGGACACAGGACAGGGAGAAGCGCAATGGTCATTCCACTTTAGGCAGGGATGAGGGTTCTGAAGAACTGAACTGAGCACTAGTAAAGCTAGTGACACACTGAGGAACCAGCTGTAACTTCCCATGGTAGATCTAAATGGCACAACAGCTGCCAGTAAAAGTCACTAGAAGCCTAGACAAATCAGCGATCAGGTGTCATAAGTTAAAAATCCTTTTGTTTGCTGAGAGGCGGTTTTGGTGCTGAACATACCTGTGGAGCAACTCTTTGCAGCTGAGCCAGTGAGGTGGTTCAGGGTTGGAATCCCGTGTGGCAAGATTGGTCTATAGTTTTCGTTTCTGTTTCTGGCCCTGCTCCACCAGTACAGAATGGAAGTGGGGACAGGCATTCAAGTCTTGCAGCCTTAGTGGATGAGCATGGTTCAGCCTGAGAAACAGGCAGAAAAACCCCAGGGATGGTCCTCAGAAAGAGAGGTATCCCAGGTCCACTAGAGCAGAAGAGGAAGTAGAAAATGTAATGTGTTTTCTCTTTAACAGAAAAGACAGCTGTTGTAGCCCTCTAGTGGCTATGTAGTATAATTTGCAAATGAGAAAGAAGACGCTTAAAGCCCCTATACACACCTCCATTCTCACATTCCGCTTTCATATTTTTCTCTCAATGTCTCCTCAGTTTCCCCACGTCCCCCCCAAAATGTTTCTGTAAAAAAACTGCCAGGTGAAAACAATGCAAAAGTAAACAATATAAACATAAGTGCTGCAGCTATAGTTGATTGTTAGCACAATTTTGCATTTAGTAAGAGTGCTGCCAGGCACTGTAAAGTCAAAACCTATATGGGCTCAAGTTGAGGCCTGCTGCGTAAAGGAGGGATAACACTTCTCAGTGGTGACCACACACATAGAGGAACCTCATTTATTCAATATATGCCTTTTTGTAGCATACATCATAATCAGAATCTTTAAAACAAAACTGGTTCTCACTTAATTAAAAAGTCTCTTCCATAACATTCAGAAGCTGTTTCGCTGCTTTATTTATTTCTTTATTTATTGAAATCTTGGATTACAACCTTTGAGCTGGAAGCTAGTTTACAAAGGTTCCACATCATGACAAAACAAGGATACAGTAGTTAAATTATACAAGTCAAAACAGTGTTAACAAAGAAAACAAACAGGCAATTCAGATACAGCCATTTAACATGTAGGATTATAAAAGTACAGATATTATGGTACAGTATATGCAGCAACAAAATCACGTGTAACATAAGTGCACTAATAATGCAAGGCAGGAAAAGGAGCTAGGACCGTGGATGGGAAGGGACTGGTAGCAGGGGGTGAGGGGAAGAGAGGGATTGTGAAGGAAAGACTAAGAGAGGGGATGAGAGGAGGACGTGAGCAGCCAAGTAGACCTTGTCAAAATTTAGTGGATGAGGGGAGTAGGTAGAGGGAGCAAGGGGATGGGAGTGGGGGCATGCAGATCTGGGTGGGGGGGTGAGGAGAAGATGAAGGGACATGGGGAAACTGAGGGAGACCTTGAGAAAAATATGAAGGCAGGAGGGATGTAGGAGGAGAAGTGGAGGTGTTGATAGGGGCTTGAGCAGGTTAAAGGTAGCTGTTGCAACAGCTTAGGGTTGCAAGATAGTCATGAAGCTTAACTGAGTTTAACACTGGATAGCATGTCCTTGCCGAGAGAGTTCAGCCAGAGGGGAGCATGATATAAGAAGGAGGAGTGCTGGCCCTGGGCGGTGTGGTGGAAAGGGACTTTTAAGGACAGGATGTTGGACTCCCTAGTGATGCAGGTATTGTCAGTGGGGAAGAGAAGGCTTTGAACTCCAGCTGATACAAGCCCTAGTATAGACTTTTTAGCTAGAAGCATACCTGGCAACGAATTCTATAGTACATGTTTAGCCACTCTGTCTGGGAATAGAGGTCACAGGTATGTGTTAGGTGGGTATCGTCAAGGACAAGCCGGCAGTCTTTGTTGAGGGCCACTTTGACCCTCTTGAGGGTTGTATCAGCAGCAGTGCCATATACTACCAGTCCATAATCAATCACAGATAGGACAGAACTGGTAATGGCTAGGTTTAGGCCACCATCTGTTAGGCAGTGGTTATGCCTAAATAGTTGTCCAATCCTAGCATTGACTGCTTTAGCTACTAGGTCAGTGTGATGAGTGAAAGAAAGGGAACTATCCAAGATGACCCCAAGGTATTTGAAACTCTGAACCATCTCTAGGGGGCATTTTGAGAGTTCACTATGTGCAATTGGTAGGATTTGTGCTGGTCATGAGGAGAAGCAAACGGAATTTTTTTTTTTTTTTTAGTTTAACAGGAGGAGCTTATAGCTAATAAACCAGGACTTGGCAGCAGCGAAATTAAGTTGCATCTGTTTTTCCAGCATTCTTGGTCTGATTGGCTGGAAAAAAGAACTGCATCCTCAGCATAGAGGAGGATCTTGTCCAGACATGCTCTGGAGAGGTGGTTCAAGAACAGGCTGAAAAGCAGGGGGCCCAGAATTGACCCCTGGGGTACCTCTGTAATTACAGCCCAGCTTTCGGAGAGGACTTCAGCAATTTTCATTTGTGTTCTCTCAGAGAGGTAACTCCTAAACTAACATACACTTTCGGGAGAGAGTCCCAAGTGGGTTAACCGGTCCAGTAGAAGTTCATGGCTGACAGTGTTGAAGGCCTTGGTGAGGTTGATATGTCACCCCCACCACCTGGCCATGGTCAAGAGCATCATGGATGTAGCCTGTGAACTCCACCAAGGTGGTGGTGGTGCCGTGTTGTTTTTGGAAGCCATGCTGCTCTGGGCATAGCAGTGGATATTTGTCAAGGTGATCAACGAGAAGGTCATAGACAATTCGTTCTAGTGCTTTTGAGGGGGGGAGAATAGAGATTGGCCTATAATTGGCATAGCTTGCTCTATCCCCACTTTTGAAGGCGGGGTGACCACAGCCTTCTTCTGTGCCTGAGGGACTTTGCCATTAAAGAGTGAGAGGTACAGGATTCTGGCAAGGGGTGGTAGTACCTCATCTAGGGTTAAGGCAACGAGCTTGAGTTCAAGCGTGTCACTGCCCACTCTAGTTTTCTGGAAGACTTGTGAGAGGTATTTTTTTGCTTTGGCCTGGGAAATCATTTTAAAGTGGAAAGGTGGGGTGGGGCCAGCTGGGGGAGACCAATAGGTTGAGAGGGATGGAGACATCTGGGCAGGGGTGCCGACAGCGCGGGTGCTCGGGTACTTGAGCACCCACAAAGTTTAAATGAGCACCCTCAAATTCTTGTCCTCCTATACCTAACCCCGGCCCTAACCTTGCCTTTTAATTTCCCCACTTCCCTGCCTGCTTGCCTGATACTCCGTTGTCTGTCCCAGCCATGACTCTGCACCTGGTCCACAACTTTCACAAGTCGGTCTCCCCCCCCCCCCCGTAGCAGCAACCATTACCTGGCACTGGCGCAACGAGTCGAATCAATGACAGTTCAGTTCAGCAGGCAGCAGCTGTCACATCAGTTTTCAAGCCTGCTCTGAATGTGATCCGCTTGCAGGCGCAGCAGCAGCTGCATGTTGTTATTTGTCTCCCCCCAGCGGCAATGTGATGGACGCCGGATGCACAAACAGGCTGGCACACTAGCTTGACAGTGAGAGACAGACCTGTCCTCACCTGAATTTAAACCGAATGGGTGCTAATGTGCATATGTAAGTTTATTTGTCACTGACCCTGGCTATAAAATTTGTCAGTGAAACTAGTACACATTAGATTATAGTTTTCAGGTTTAGACATATTACAAAATTTGTAATATCATGTCTAAACCTGGAAACACGCTATTATTGCCATTTTCATTTCTGTCTGACTCTGATATGTATGTAAACAGTCAACAGATGTTGTTCTGTGTGTTGCCTTAAAATGGGTATTTGCTTCTTCCTAGCACACTTAGTTTTAGTTAGCTTGTTGTTAATAAAAATGAGAGACAGAGAGAGAGAGAGCCTGAAAATGGAAGTCCACAAGTTCACAACATATTATGGAAAAGCAACTACTGGTCCAGACTGTAGTTTCTTTTCCATAATATTTGGAAATCTAGTAGTACTTCCTTCCAAAATCATAACCACCTTGCCATTGTTGCCACTTTGCCAGTAACACTGGAGGATTACAAAAGCAAGATCCCAATTGATAAGCTGACATGGAGTGACATTTGGCAACATAGATACTACTACTACTACTGACTGTTATTGTAGAAATGTGCGCTCAATTTAATTTTCTGGATGGGACTGACTGAGTCTGCAACTGGCTTGATAAGTTGAGTGACATTGACATTTGCCTTGACAACATACACTGTGTTATTGTAAGCGAAATGTGCGCTGGCTCAATTTAGTTTTCTGGACAGAACTGAGTCTGCAACGCAAAGTTAGCTGTCTGCAGTATGTTCAGATTAATTAAACAAACAAGATAAACCAGTGAAACCGCATATAAGCCAGCCCACCCCCACCACACAGTCACACTCACACAGACAGAACTAAGTTTCCCATTCCGATGCTCTCCGAGACCAACGACAGATTGAGGGAGAGACCAAATGTGCAGCTGCTCGCTCCTTCTTCTGGCTTGAGTCCCAGTACCCGACTCTCAATCCGACCATCCGACGATTTCCAAAATTACAATCCAACCCAACCTGAACCACCTGCGTGCCATGCGCCTACTGTACTCTGACGCTCGCTGCAACTGGCTCCTCTCCAATCGCCGGAATGATACAGATATAGAGACACATGACTCGTCAAGGAGACGGTCATGTGATGCAGGTAGAGAACAGCTTCAAATGAGAGCTGCATATCACATGCAAGGAGTGAGTTGGTCAAGCGTTAACACGCAGTGAGGATCCTCCATTGCTGTGTGAGCTGAGCGAGGAGCAAGTCGTTTTTTCGTGTTGTGGTCATCGTTGCATGGACCTGGTCAACCGATTCTTTAGCTAGCTAGCTAAGGGACCAAGGGAGTGGTACTACCTGCCACCCTGTTGCAGACTTAAAAAAAAATAATTTTAAAACTGCAGTGCTAGAGCCTAGACTAGACAGTGTGTTCAGTTTGGTTGAGTTTTTGTGATAGTCACACTGTAGTCTTTGGCAAGTGGCAACACTGCAGGACTCAGGACAGACTAGTAAAAGCAAACAAAAACAGCATCATTAAAAAAATTCTGCAGTGGGTTCGGGCTAGGGCCAGGCTCAGGCTATGTGCGTGTGTCGGTGTGGTGTGTGGGTTGTCTTTCATCTGCAGCAAAGTTAGCCAGCCGCAGTGGTGGGGAGTCTCAGTCTGGAGAGGAAGGGAGAGTTGCTGGCATTGCTGCTTCAGTTTGAATGAACTGAACAGTCAGTTGGTTTTGGTCATTGTTTGCTGACTGTGACACTGACGTGCTGCAGCCTAGTACTTCTGTCTAGTTGTGCCTGTACCACCAGTGGCAGAGCCTGACCATCCAAAAGTGAACAAAATCAAGTCAGAGAGGGGTCTCCTGTCCAGTCTCTACCAGTGTCTGACCGTCTGAAAGAAAAATACAAGTAAAATAGTAAAGTCAGAGTGCTGATTGCACAGCACAGAGGTGTCTTCTGGGCCGTATAGTCCAAGTGACAATAGACAGTGCTCTGTCTGTGGGTGCTTGTGAAGTCTGTGTGAGAGGGTGAGCAGCTGAGTCTTATCCAGCAGCCAGTCACAGTCCTCCTGTCCAGTTCCTACCAGTGTCTGACCGTCCGAAAGAAAAAATACAAGTAAAATAGTAAAGTCAGAGTGCTGATTGCACAGCACAGAGGTGTCTTCTGGGCCATATAGTCCAAGTGACAATAGGCAGTGCTCTGTCTGTGGGTGCTTGTGAAGTCTGTGTGAGAGGGTGAGCAGCTGAGTCTTATCCAGCAGCCAGTCGCAGTCCTCCTGTCCGATCCCTACCAGTGTCTGACCATCCAAAAACCAATAAAAAAAAAACAAAATAAATCAGACTATTAGGATTTAAGAGGGGTCCTTGTGTCAAAAACAAAGTGCTGTGAACTGATTGTCTAGTGTTATTCTGACCTCCACTGACTTTAATGTTTTAATCATATTCTGTCCAGATCAGTAACTAACAGTGTAACCTATTCTGAATCAACACAAGAGAAACACACACTGTAAGTTAAAATGGACAAGTTTATTAAAAAATGGGCTAAACAGAGTGAGGCAAGCAGTACAACAGCAGCACCATAAACAGGTGACGTAGCAAGTTGTGAGACTGAAGCTGAGGAAACAGCAGCTGGGCCAGCTGCACAAGTTCACATTGCTAGGGATGTGGACGTGGTTGATGTTGAGGAGCCATGTAGCAGCAGCAGCACTCTGTCTGTAAAAGAAAAACAAGACAGTCAAGGAGGAATCATTAGTAGTCACCAAAAAAAGGCAGAACCTTTCAAGAAAGGTGGCTTGACCAGTTCAAATGGTTACTGTATGATTCCAATCAAAAAAAGCCTTTTGTTCAGTGTGAAAGAGGCAAGAGAGAAAAACTGCACATTTTCCACAAAAGCTGATGAAGCATTCAGTTACTGGTTATAGTGCATGGCATAAGGCAATAGAAAGATTTGAATTCCATGAAAAAGTGGCTGCCACAGTGAGGCTGTAATGAAAACACATGTTAAGCAAAATGTGTACAGCATTATGTCTGATGCCAGTAGGCAGCGAGCAGTAGATGCAAGGATTGCACTTTTAAAAATGATGACAACTTTAAGATTACTGGCCCGACAGAAGCTTGCTATCAGGGGCCATACAGATGAGAGTTCAAATTACATGCAAGTGCTAAAAGTGCGAGCCACTGATTGTCCATAGTTGCAACAGTGGTTGTTAAGGGATAGCTACAGGTGGTTGTCTCATGACTTAATGAATGAAATGCTGGACATTATGGGACAAGATGTGCAAAACACAGTTGTTTCCAAAATCAAAGCAGCTCAGTATTTTGTTGTAATGATGGATGAGACAACGGACATCACTGTTCACGAGCAAGTCTCAATATGTTTTCGATTTATCACTGAGGATTTTGGAATTGAAGAAGCATTTTTAGGATTTCATGAAATGCTGGGCACCAGCTGTAGATGCTGCTACACTATTCAGTATCCTTAAAGATGTTTTGTTACATTTTGACTTGGATATAAATAAATGCCGGGGTCAGTGTTATGATGGAGCTGCTACTATGGCTGGTATTCACTCTGGAGTGCAGGCTAGGCTAAATGCTGTTGAGCCTAGGGCCCTTTTTGTACATTGTTTGGCACATTCCTTGAACCTTATAGTACAGGACTGCATCAGCAAAATACAAGAATGTTGAGACATACTAAATCAGTTACGAGAACTCATAACATTCATTAGAGACTCTCCAAAATGGCTAACTTTTTCTGAAAACATACAAAGCGGTATGGAAGACACTAGGCCTGGCTCTTTACGACCATTTGCTCCAACAAGGTGGACAGTGAGGGCAAATAGTTTAAATTCAATTCTAGAAAACTATGTAGCATTATTGGAATTTCTGGACAGTGTGTCCTCAGAGAATACTTGGGAGTGTGGGGCAAAAGCTGGAGGGTTCTTGGCACAGCTACAATCATTTAAAGGATTTTTCTTCTTGAGTCTTCTCTTAAACATTTTCTCTCACTGTGATAGCATAAACACAGCCTTTCAAGCAACCTCTCTTCAATTTCTAAAAGCTAATTGTATGATTCAAACTCTTCTCGACACTATGCAACAATACAGAGGGCAGTTTGACAACTTCTGGAGTACAGTGGATGGAAGAGCTGAGGAACTGCAGTTAGATGAACCAGTTCTTCCGCGTCAACGAAAAGTTCCTCGTCGTATAGATGATGGCTCTCAATCAGTTACTGATGCATCCCCAAAAGACCACTTCAGGAGAATATTTTTCCAAGTGATTGATCAGGTTGTTCTTTCAGTCAAAGATAGATTTCAGACTCCAGCTCAGAAGCTTATGTTAGATGCAGAACGGTTTGCGATAGGACAAGGCCCATTAGATTCCATATCTAATTTTTATGGCAATGACTTAGATGCAGGGCGTCAGCAACTTCACCATGACATGTTCATTGACATTGCAAAAGCTAGTGGGAAAACTGTTGATTCATTGCAAGATGTGTACTGTGTCATCACAGAAAACAAGCCATTAAGTGATTTACTGCCAGAGTTTGTAAAATTTATTCAGATCTTACTGACAGTACCAGTATCAACTTGTACAGCTGAGCATTCTTTCTCAGGACTCAGGAGACTGAAAACATATCTTAGATCAACAATGTCACAGAGACCCTTAAATAGTGTTGCTCTGCTTCACATTCATCAGGAACACACTGATGCATTAGACATGGACAAAATAGCTGATTAGTTTATTGGGAGAGCAACAGTTCATAAGAACGCCTTCTATATGGTCAAATAATGTGTAATCATTCATGGCATTGCCATTTACAGTTATGTTTACTATTGAAAATCATCAGTAACTGTCTCTAGCAACTTACAATTACTCCTGCTTTTGACCTGGCTAGTCCTAAAAAATTGTAATACCATTACACTGACACATGCTTCCCCCTTCCCCTGGTTGTTTCTGAAATGAGCTGTGCTCATGGTACCTTTCCAGGTTATCAACTTTAAAATAAATAAATAACGTGCTAAGTGAATCCTTTGAGCACCTGGTGGCATCAAAGAGCCATTCAGGGCACTCTTCCATGTCTTCTTGCACCACCTGGAGGTATCAGAGACTTCCAATGGAAGAGTGCCATGGAGCAGGCTCTTTGATACTAGTGCTCTAAGTACCCTTTGATTTAAGATACAGCATCACCACTCCACAGAGTGCAGGAGTGCCCTCTTTGTTGCTTCCATGTGCTGCAAGAAGACATGGAAGTTCCTTGTCTTTCTGCAGCACCTGGTGGAGGTAAACTAAAATCTTAAAGAGCATCCTTTTACAACACCTGGATCATGCATGAAAGAGCCCTCCAGTGCACTCTTGCACACTGTGGAGTGGTGACACTGTCTGCAACCTAAAATCACAAAATACATCCTTAGAACACCAGGGGGCATGAAATGGCCCTCCAGGGCACTCTTCTATGTCTACTTGCAGCACCTGGATGCATCTAGGAGCCCTCCAGGGCATTCTTATACCCTGTGGAGTGGTGGCACTGTACCCTAAAGTCACAAAAGGCATCCTTAGAGCACCTGGGAGCATCAAAGAGCCCTCCATGGCACTCTTCCCTTGGAGGGCTCTTTGATGCCTCCAGGTTCTGAAGAAGACATTTAAGAGTGCCCAGAAGAGCTCTTTGATGCCTCCAGATGCTGCAAGTAGACATGGAAGGAAGAGTTTCCTGGAGGCTGTTTGATGCCTCCAGGCTTTAGCTGCTGCAAGAAGACATGGAAGTTCCTTGTCTCTGCAGCACCTAGTGGAGGCAAACTAAAATCTCAAGGGCAGTCCTTTTAGCACCTGGAGACATTAAAGAGCCTCCAGGGCACTCTTGCACCCTGTGGAGTGGTGGCACTGTTTGCAACCTGCAATCACAAAGGACATCCTTAGAACACCAGGGGGCATGAAAGGGCCCTCCAGAGCACTCTTCTGTGTCTTCTTGCAGCACATAGAGTTATTAAACAGCCCTCCAACCCAGGGAAGAGTGCCATAGAGGGCTCTGCAATACCCCCAGGTGCTCTAAGGATGGTCTTTGTGATTTTAGGGCACAGCACCACCACTCCACAGGGTGCAAGAGTGCCCTAGAGGACTTTTTGTTGCCTCCAGGCCAGGTGCTGAAAGAAGACATGGGAGAATGTCTGACTGGGGCTCTTTTATGCCTCCAAGTGCTCAAGAAGACATAGAGAGAGTGCCATGGAGGGTCCTTTATGCCCCCAGTTGCTCTAGGGTGTTTATTGTGATTTTAGGTTGCAGACAGTGCCACCACTCCACAGGGTGCAAGACTGCACTGGAGGGCTCTTTGATGTCTCCAGGTGCTCAAAGAATGCCCTTTGAGATTTTAGTTTGCCTCCATTTGATGCTGAAAAAAGACAAGACTCTTCCATGTCTTCTTGCAGCACCTGGAGGTGTCAGTGAGCCATCCAGGGCACCCTTGCACCCTGTGGAGTGGTGCCACTGTCTGCAACCTAAAATCACAAAGGACCTCCTTAGAGCACCTGGGAGCATGAGAGGGGCCTCCAGGGCACTTTACTATGTCTTCTTGCAGCACATGAAGGCATCAAAGAGCCCTTGCGCCAAGCCAGGGAACAGTGCCATAAAGGGCTCTGTGATGCCCTGGTGCTCTAAGGATGTCCTTTGTGATTATAGGTACGGCACCACCACCACTGAACATGGTGCAAGAGTGCCTTAGATAGAGGGCTTTTGTTGCCTCCAGGTGCTGCACGAAGACATAGAAAAGTGCCATGGAAGGCTCATTCATGCCCTCAGGTGCTCTAAGGATGTCCTTTGTGATTTTAGGTTGCAGACATTGCCACCACCCCACAGGGTGCAAGAGTGCCCGGCTGGAGGGCTGTTTGATGCCTCCAACTGCTAAAAGGATGCCCTTTGAGATTTTAGTTTGCATCTACCAGGTGCTGAAAAAAGACAAGAAAATTCTATGTCTTCTTGCAGCACCATCCTGGAGGCATCAAAGAGTCCTCCAGGGTACTCTTCCATGTCTTATTGCAGTTGCAGCACATGGCTGAGCCTGGAGGCATCAAACAGCCCACGAAGTGCACTCTTCCATGTCTTCTTGGAGCACATGGAGGCATCAAAAACCCTCAAGGCACTCTTGCATGCTGTGGAGTGGTGGAACTGTCTGTAACCATCACTAAGGGCATCCTTAAAGCATGTGAGGGCATCACAGAGCCCACCACCCAGGCACTCTTCCATGGGTCCTTAACTGGAGGCATCTAAGAGCCCTTCAGGATACACTTGCACACTGTTGAGTGGTGGCACTGTGTCTGCAACCTAACATCAGTACTCTGACATGCTTGCAAAACTGAGAGCATGAAAGATCCCTCCAGGTGGGCACTCTATTATTGATCTTAGCACCTGCTCAGGCATCAAATAGCCCCCAATGGTACCCTGGCATCCTCTACATTGGAGTAGTTGTGATGGTAGCATACTCATTCCCAAAATGTATCAAAATAACCACCAAAATGCACCAGAAAGCATGAAAAACCCTATAGCTTCTGGGGGCATAGGTGGCCCCCAGACCCCCGGCCTTTTATTAGGACTCGGAGCACCCACAAACTTTTTAAAAATCTGCCACCCCTGCATCTGGGGGTAGAAAGAAATCTGGAGGGAGTACCCCTACATAGGTCTGTAAAAGCCCTATTATAGGTGTTAGCTATAGTTACAGGGTTCAGGGTTATTGTACCATTTAGACAGAGTAAGGCTTGGGGGGGGAATTTGTTGGGTTTACCAGTAAGAGTCTTCAAATTATTCCATAATGTGTGGCCATCTCCCCAGTTGCTAGACAACTCGTTCATAAAGTAGCGACTCTTTGCTAAGCAAATAGCCCATGTGCAGTTATTTTGAACAGTTTTGTAGCTCTGGAAGTCTATGGAGGAGCCAGTATTTCTGGCTTTGTGCCAGAGATTGTCCATAAGTTTCATCTGCTCGAGGAGGGCCAAGGTGATCCAGGACTTACTACAACCCTTGGTTTTGTGCTTGATGGGAGGGCATAAATATTACAAACCATACTGAAGGTCTGGATGAAGTGATCGAGTGCAGAATCTGTGTCATTAGTTGCAAACAGATACTACCAGTCCAGTTGCAAAAGGTGCACTCTAAAAGAGGCCAGCTGCCCTTTTTTTAGTACTCTGGAAGTGTGTGTTTTTTCCAGGAGTTCTGGGGGATTTATTCAACCAGGTACAGATTATAGGTGAATGATCACTGATAGAGTTAGGTTGGACAACTAGGTGGGTAACTCTGTCTGCTTGATTTGTAATCAGCCAGTCCAGCAGTGAACTGGAACCAGTTTGATAATTCCTTCTCATGGAACGGTCTTCTATCTGCGACATGTGTAGGGAGGAGATAACTTCTTTGTACGGTGCTGCATCAGGCAAATGACAGTTGATGATGAAGTCACCTAAGACAAGAACCTCTGAGTTCTGGTCCAGGTTGGTGAGGTAGTTGAGGATTTCAGTGAAGCCTGTTGACTGCTCTTTGGGGGGGTATGTATACCGTAACAATTGTTAGGCCTCTGCTACGAGTGCCTAGTATAAATTTAATTGCAGCATTTGTACATTTCTGCTAATGGTAGAGCATAGGAGGACACAGCCTAGGATGATGTCCTTGGTATAAATGACACAACCCCCACCCCACTTCCCAATCCTATCCAGCCCAAAGGAGGTATATCACTCCAGCTGAATGGCCATATCTGGAATTCTTGGTGAGAGTCACATTTCAACAATGGAGAGCATGTTAGGGTTATATTGCAATACCCAAACTTGTAATGAGTAAAATTTGGCAATGAGGCTGCAGATGTTAATGAATGCTATTGTCAAGCCACCAGATCTCTTTAGAGGAGCAGGTGAAGGGGGTGAGGAGCTAGGGTTAGGATGGATGTTACCCAAGAGTAACAGGAGTAGCCAGGCCATCCTTACTGCATGCCATTTAAGGAGCTTTAGCATCTGCATATGGTTTCAGACTGTGAGACGAACCTTTACTGCCTTCAGAGATTATGACATTGAATAGAGTATAGGGAAGGGGGGGCAGTACACTGCAAATGCCGCACTGTAAAGGACAGTACAGGGCTGAAAGTAGTGATGGCAGGGGTGGAGGTAATTTTTTTGACATAATATGAGGTCAGGCAGTGAATCAAAAGTGGTAGATATCTGAGAGTGGGATACAGTGTCCAGGAGTGGTGGGATAACTGATAAGAGAACTAATAAGATCCAGATGCTGAGTGGACCCATTATAAAGGAATAACTGAATGGTTGTGTTGCCTAGAGCTACTGCCACAGATGAGGTGCTATGGATGACACTGGCTGTAGCCTCAGGGGTTCTTACTTCACCTTAATTTGCAGCACAGATCTACCTTCCCATAAACTATTCTCTACCCTCTTTGGGCATTAGATTTATTTATTTTGTCAGTTTCAACCACATCTAGTGTATCCACCTAATCAGATTAGTTGCTTACAGGGGAAGCAATCTGTGTTGGGAGGGGGAGCATTCACTCATACTTTCACTGCAGTGATTTGCACACATCCAGTAACATGTTTCCAATCCCCAAATATGACTGGACTTAAGCAATGCAAAAAACATAATTACTCATAGTGGACACATTTACAGTATAAAAAATGGCATTCACTGCATACCACTCTATAAACAGATCTGCAAAACCAATTCTGTATACCAGTGTACCTTCAATTGCTGCTGTCTGTCAGGCTTCTCAGTTACTGGTGACTCAACCAATTGATTTACCACATGGAGGGAAAGTGAGGAGCTGGCAAGAGGCACACCAGCTTCTACATTACTGTGACTGGGCAGTTCTTTGCCAACCCTCCAAATGCTGGGACTATTTTTACTCCTGCCTAACAATAGATTAACTAAATGATTTATTAATTTATATCTTGAAAACAAAAATTCTCATACTTCTTATCATAGAAACCTATTTTGTGCCTTACTTCAGTAGTGGCCACTGGCATCAGTAATGATATCATTAGGTATGGTGAGCAATGGCTGGATATGGGTCATTCAGTTTAGTTACAGAGAGTAAAAGCCTTGGCTGAGTATGGCTGGTTATTCCTCCATATGCCGTTGGGTGGGCATTTATCTCAGCATAATGTGCACCCTTATTATGTCTTATTGCTTACTTTTGCACAAAAACATTAAAAGACAAGACCATTAATCTAATTATTTAACAATGAAAAGCAAAATGTTTTAGTAACATTCGACACAGCACCCCGCGTACAGTATTACAATGAGTTGTTCTAACAAGTATGAGTTGACGGGCTTCAAATAATGTAAGTAGGAAGAATAGATTGTAGTATATGGGTACTGTTTGTTGTGTAAAAAGATGCATGTAGTCAAAAACGTCATTGTACCATAGTTGTGACATCGGAATAATGGTACAACAACTTTCAGAAGTGGCTGCAACATAGTTCTGAAGTCCCAAATGTGGCACAATAAAAACACAACTGAGTCATTCATCAGGCTGAAACTCAAGCCCTGAACTGCCATTTCCTCAGCAGCTTTTAAAACAGGTATGCGCCAGTGGTATTTTCAAACCATATACTATAATAAATAACATATGGGCAACAAAACATAACCTGGTCTGTGTTTCCATCTCAAAACTGAGATGACAGCATTGACCTCTCAAGCTTTGCTGTTGAGGTCCATAAGATGTCACCTCAGTCCCTTGATGGAAATTCAGCCTTGTTGTGTATAGTTGCCCACACACTATTTTATATGTGCTTATTGCTTCACAAACTGGCTCAGTAAATGAGCATAAATGTTTTTTTTTTTTACAATGAAAGCCTTTAGGAAGGTGAGCGGCTTCATGTTAATTCTGAGCAAGGCGACCCCATGGTTTTTTACTGGGAGCTATCCTGTTCAACATTAACACATACAAACTGAACAAGAATCTAGAGGTCTGGCTTGTAACACTTGCAGATGATACAAAGCTGGGAGGTATGGTAAACCCAAGAACAAGTACAGTATATAGACTACAAAGGGACTTAGAGTGCATTATGAAATTCAGTGTGAAAAAGTGTGCAGTGATGCACTTATGGAAGAAAATGTAGGAGCAGGCTACTCAGAAAATGATAGAGGAATAGAAGTTAGATGTATTGGTTTCCCAAGACTTGAAACATTGTGATTAATGCAAAATTGCTTCCAAAAAAATATTGGGGTGTATTAGGAGAAACTGTTTAAGCAGGACAAAGGAAGTCATTATGCCACTGTATTGATGATAGGTGAAACCTCATATGGAGTACTGCTGCCAGTTTTGAGCACATACTTTAAAAGGATATTGTAGCACTAGAGAGGGAACAAAGGAAAGCAACTAACATGATTAAGGGGTTAAAAGAAAAGCCATATGAAGAGATGTTTGATAGTCTCAGATGTACAGCCTGAGGGAAGACTTGATAAAAGTCTAAGCTGATTGGAGGCAGCACAAAAAGACAGAGTCTGAATATAGAAGAATGTAGTGGAATTTTGCATGAGGCCACAGGAAGCAATGATTGGAGGAACAGTTCCAGAGCTATCATAGAAATTGTTTTTTTCCACAAAGGGTGGTGGAAGTGTGGAATAATGTACTGAGCACTATAATAGAAACAAAGACATGGTACTCTTCAAAAGCAACTTTTACAACTGCACTTTAATGTAACAAACCTCAAATGTTATGACCACTGAGCAGCACAGCGGGGCAGACTTGACAGGCTAATTGACCTTCTGTCTGAACTTGCTATCTCCTTATATACCTATATATCTCTACAGTTAGGTTCTGTTTATAGTGTGACTGTTTCAGAAAAAGAATTATGCTTGACTAAAGAGAGATGAATGGAATGTTATGCATATTCATTCCTCTATTAGAATCTGTAGATGAATACAGATTTCACAAGTACCACAGAATCTATGAAAATAGAGGGAAGGTTTAAATAAATAGATGTTGCATTCTGTTACAACCATAAACATGGCTAAAGTTCATGGGCCAGATTTTCAAAGGCCAGAGAATGACGCAGGGTGCTTGCATGAAAAACAACTGATGCAAGGAGCAGGATGCGTCAAACCTTGCACCAAGTCTGATTTTCAATTGGTGCTTGCGTCAAAAACAGGTCTGCATGTGCCAGAGTGGCTTGCCCCATGCTTGCACCAAAAACAATGCCTGTGCCATGTTGGAAAGGATGCCTGTGTCACTGAAATGATGCACCATCCCCTTATTTGGGATTTTCAAAGAATGCAAGTCCTATCCTTGTGCCTAAGATGCCTGTCACTGTTAGACCAGCCAGAGCTGGTCTAAGGGACACTAGAGCATATAAAGAGACTCAAAGCAGGTGGTCACACCAGACTATGCTACTATTAAGGGCCAGTATTCTCCTGCAGGACTAGTTTAGAACATTTTGGAGGCTTAGTTTTGGCCATTTCGTCTGCCGTTTTGTTTTACTTAGCTTGCGTCATTTTTGTCCTTTGTGTCATTTTTTACTCAACTTGCACCATTTTTTTGACTTAGCTTGCACCATTTTTGTTACTCATCTTGCACCCTTTTTACTCAGTTTTCACCATTTTTGTACTCGGTTAGCATCATTTTCGTTCCTTGAATCATTTTTTTGACTCAACTTGCACCATTTATTTTGGTGCAGCTTGTATCATTCTCATCCCTTACTCTATTTTGTTGACACAGTAGACCACTTGCGTCAGTTTGGGGGATTTTGTCACAAAGAACGCTTTTCTTGCAAAATATGGTGCACAGTATTTGACGCACATAGATCTGACTCAAGCTGGTTGTTTGACACAGCTTGCGTGGATCTAAGTGCCTTTTGAAAATCTGGCCCCATATGTACAAGTAGTAGAAAACAGAATTACAGTTTAAATAATAATGTGCATATCTATACAGCATACATCTCCATCACACATCTAAAAATCATTGACTATTTTCACTGACACAAAGCTTAATCAATATTTGTTTCAATTTTAGTATTTCAAAATTCCAAAATTCATAGCAGCATAAAATCTACCAAATTACCAGATTAATGCCAATGACAAAATAACATATTCTCCAATGGTGACAGTTAGAGACATTATTATTTCATACCGAATACCCTCAAAGTCAGTATCCATCAGGTTTAAAAGGAATCCTAAAAAGATGAAGGCAATATAACCTTGGCCATTGATGAATGTTCTAAGTTACTGTATAGTCACTGAGTATTACCAAACTAGACACATTTTAATAGGAATATTCCTGAAAGGAGGAACATCTAGAAGACTTACTTCTCCACCAGTGCATTTTCTAATATATTTTTATATGTGTACAGTACAGGGGGCTTTCCCCTATTGAATAACAATGTTCTCTCGTGCTGTTTATTTCAAGAGGACTGCAAAGCCAAGCTGAGCAGTTCTGCCAGCCCCAGGGTGAGGGAATGTACTTAGCTTATCTCGATACACATATATACTGTATAGTGGTGATCATATAAACATTTGGAAGTGCTGAGGTATATTTCGAGGTACCACTGAGGCAATCAAGTTCACGTAGTGATCATATAAAAGTTTGGCAGTGCTGAGGCGAAACCCCGAGTGGAATACCTAGAGTTCAATGACAGAGAGTGGAGATATTTCTACTATCTCACTCTTACCCATATTATATTCGTTTTATACAACAATTGCGTGTCTCTCTTTTTTCAGTTTTTCAGTTATTTACATTTGTTTGTTGCAAAAAGTGAAAAAAAAGTGGATTTTGTGCTGTTTTTTGCCAATTATAAAAAAACTAAAAGCTATCTGTAAATGAAACACCACTCATTTTGTAGATCTTTTTATAATGAATGTTTGTGCTCACAGAACCATGCTATCGTTTTTCATTTTAAAGTTATTCGCATTTGAATATGGTTAGTACTGCTACTGAGGCCGAACATTCAATATGATTTCCAAACCTTTTGTGACATACCCAGCTGGCAAAGGTATCCATTGTGACATACTCAACTGTGAAGATATAAATGATATCTCACATGTGGTCAGTGAGATATCTCTTTTATCTTCCTGAAAAGAGACCCACATATTTTAAGTTACTCAAGTTGGCTAGAGGGATTTATAATATATTTTTCATATTTTATGTTTAAAGATGAATGTAGCACTCCTTCCCCATGCCTTGCCACTGGTGAAGTGGAATGGTACCCTAAATGTCCCTCATGAAAAGATCATTGTACACAGGATATGAGCCTCTACGGTTCTAAGAGCTGATTGGCTGAAATTCTGTAAGTGATTTATAATTGAAAATTAAATTAGAGCTTCAAGACTTGCAAAAGTTGTACTATATCACTGATTATGATTTTTTGCAGAGAAATTCCAGCTGCCTGTTGCACTGTCATATAATTGTCCAAAAAGCATCAACAGTCCTACACATTTTTGATTCTTTTTGAAAAGTTGTACTTTTGATGTGCAGAAATAAAAAGTTGCACAGCACTTCCTTTTGTTTCTTACACACTTACTTACATAATATCTAATCACAACATAGATTACTGCTTTAGTACCCAAATGCCAAAATAGTCAAAAAATCAATGTATGGGACTATAGATATCATACCATCATTGTATATATTTATTTAATTTGAAATGCATGTTCAGGAAAATAGAAAACATTGAGCTGAGCAGCTTATGTCTAGAGGTTTCCTAAGTATAAGGTACACAGGGAAAGTTGATAACATAATTAAGCAATAAAGCACGACAGGAGGGTGTTATGGTGGGATAACAGCCCACCTCAGGTAGGTTGAAGTATGGCATCAAGTCAAGTGTTTCTACCACTCGAGAAGGGCTGTTATCCCACCATAATGCCCCCCAGAGTGCCTTATTACGATTATGAAATGGGTCCCTACTAGTACTGTGTACATAAATTAAGAAATACTGAAATCTGTATTCTGTTTGTCAAAAAAATATACAAAATATTGAATAAATCTTTGCAAGGAAAAATAGTCCCATTTTGGCATTGTGCTGGGACCACTTTGCCAGCAGATGGAGACAATGTTTTAAGCGTCGTTTGTTTTTCTTGATGTAAGTAATGGAATTAGCATTGAGAAGCATGCCTATCCAGAGGAGGCATTTGAGAAATTGAGAATCAGCTCCCATCAATTCTCCCAGTGCACGCACAATGAACTTATAGTGTATGGTGGAACGTCATTCTGCACCGAAATCCATCATTTTCGAAACCTTGTAGTCACACACTAGTGACGTTCGCAGTGCCACGGAATGATGTTTTCTACTGTACTGCGAACATCACACTGTGTCCTTGAGCAGCATTTGACAGTTAGGGCTCACTCCATAGACAGGACACATGGCGAAAGCAGCAATGTCGGCAGCAGTACTAATGTTTAGCATTAAAACGTTCACCATGTAAAGTTCTTATGCAGTTAAAATGTCAAGCATGAAAATGTTCAAAATGTAAAGTTCTTTTTTCCTTCTAGTAACTGATTTTTTTCCCCCAAAAAATGGCATTCCACCATACACTATAAAGAAAAGTGCATGGGGAACAGTTGACAACAGGGCATCTTTCACCTCGGCACTATGATGATGATTACCTCTTGAGCTGCGCTCTCGAGGTAATCAATCCGTCGTCATAGTACCAACTCGGTGAAGGAATAGCCCTGTTGTCAACTGTTCCCCATACACTATCTATATATATATTGCCAGCTAAGTTGGTAATTTTAAGTTAACAGCAGACCAGTCCCCTGTATAAGCAAGGGTGGGATCCCTCTGTGCGTAAGCCCATCACAAGGTTTAATCCCTCCTCATGGGTAGAAAAATCACTTACCGGTGCGTCTTTTTTTTTTTTTTTTTAGGTTTTTGATGATCACCGCCCTAAAGAGTGACTGCAGTGTTCATCTCGGCACTGGCCCCTCACGGAGGTTTGTTCAGCACCCAACATGAGAGCCTTTTTTGTTTGTACTTCTCATGAGTACTTGCTGCAGTCTACAGACAGCCTGTTTTTTTTTTTATTTGTTTGAATAAAAAAATGTTCTTTTGTGGTCCATCTCACATGTGTCTGCAAGATGGAGCTGATCGAGAGTAAGGCATGTAGTGTTTGCAGGAAAGAGTTGCTACAACTGTGAGACAGTTGTCTGTTTTTTTCCTTTTTCTATATTATTAAAAAAACACTAGCAGGGCATGTAGAGGAGAGCTGCGCTGGGTGGCAGTTTGAAATTAGTTGCATTCAACAGCAGTTCAAGACAATGCAGGCAGAAGCACTTTAAAATGAGCTGCGCTGAGTAGCAGTTTCAGAGCGCACCATCAGCTTTCACAAGGGCTTCCAAGGTGACTGAAGAGAAACGGTAATTTTTTGCAAAAGGTAGATATGGAAAGGTAAACTTTGTGGTGATAAAATGTGCAGTGACCGGAGACTTTTTTTTCTAAAAGATGCACGATCCACAATATGTGACAGGTGGGTTGACTGAGGCGGATGGCTCTCAGTGTATATGCTGAGTCTTTTTGTCTGGGAGTTTCAGCTGTGTTGTTGTGCTGGGATAATGGCCAGGCTGAAACTAGCTCTCGACCTGTCAGGATTCAGCATTCTTAAGACCCATTTCTTAATGCAAATTAAAATACAGTGGACTGAATATAATGATGCAGTGCATTAAGGAAGACTCATATGGGTCACAGCATCTTTCATGTGTTCTCACTGTTACTATCTACAATAACTAAGGCAAGCATTTTAATGAAAACGTCAGGCATTCTTAGTTAATTTTGTTTTAGATAATGTGGATTCCCTTTGTACTGGAGTGTTAACAGCACTTACAGAAATCAATTTACTTATAATCTAAGGGCTTAATATTTGAATGTTCAGGCTTAGAAGCTTAGTGGGCTGGCTTGTACTGACTAATCCACGCCTAAGCTTGAGGACCATGAGTTCCAGTGTAGGGTCCATTCCCCTGTGGTGACTAACGTACTAACAGGAAGTATTTTAATGAGTCTCTCAAGCTATGCAGACTCTATCTTAGGGACTTATTGTCTGCACAGTGGACCAGCTTACAGGTTGCATGATGTGACTCTTTTCTGCTCAGTAGGCCATGCACCCAATCAGTTGATGTTGTCTGATGCTCCCATGTATGGGCCTTTGGCAGCAGGTCTCAGCATCACTTTCACTTCTATGCCACAATCCCAAAGGCAACACCCTCACAAATCAGTCACACAGTCACCAATTTTATGTTAGCCAAAGAATTTCCATTCTTCAAATCAGTCAAAGTACCTACCATGATTCCCATCATGGCCGAATCACTCCATTCCCAAATCATATGAAGCATCCAACCCAGTCTCTGTTTAAGATTCCCCATTATCACTCCCAATCTCAGGTTCTAGTGAGAAGTTCGAAAGTCACAAGACATACACCTTATACTCTTGCTGCTCCCATTGTGCATTGGGTACTGGAAGAACAGGACACTGCAAGACATGCAAATCATGGTTCTCCCTAGCATTATATAATAGAACAGGACAGGGCAGGACTGGCTAGAATAGGACAGGATAGGATATTTATTTGGTGCTCTGCTCAAACAGCCAGAGCATCTTATCTCTCATCACATTGAGTGCTATGCACTATCCAGGAGCTGGTAAGCGACAACACCGCATACCCCACCTGCACAGCTGCGCACCCGTGGACAGGTGCACCCATACCGGCATGCACAAATGCTGGCAACCAGTCCACAGCTCCACCCTCCAGTGCACAGGACTCTGCAGGATTGCCAGGGCAGGAGTCATTGTCCCAGGTGGGCATCCAATGGAATGCTCCCCGGGGCACTCTAGTGGATCCCTGGTGTAGGGAGGCACGGGTCTGGGGATATGCATGCCAATTGCAGGCACTGAGAATGGTATGGCAGCATTCCATCCTGGGGATGCTGCTCCCACCCAGTGATAGGCACTCACCCTTTCAGCTGCCCTTTGCCATCTCCAGCTGCCAAGTGGTCAGGGGCAGCACGGCGAGCCCAGTCCTGGTCCCCCAGTGACTGTCTGTCTGTGTCCATGGGGGGCAAGCAGGGAGTTATGTCAGGATCCCCCCTGTTACAACCTGTGCCCCGCTGTACACCTATACAGCCAGCACTATGCAGGTTCGTACATACCACATACTGCTGGCACACCCTGGTACGCCCCCTCCACCTGCCCCCAGTGCGTTGCTGTCCATATGAATGAGAGATTCGGCATGTAACCCCTCAGCACTCATATTGCGAATGCTGCATGGCCACCTCTCCATAGCATTCAGGTGCACGGTGCAAACGTGCCCAGTTTACGCGGGTGTGCATTAGCATCCTACATAGGGCCCAATACAAACAAAAATGTACATCCCACATACATGTATATATAAACAATCATCAGCATCACATGCTATAGAACATTCTGTACTGTATATAAAGAAGCATTTGTCAATGCTGAATGTTAGCTTGCCTGTATTTACTGTATAGAGTGGTGCCAGCCAGGATGCAACACAGTAATGTTGCAGTATATCACAAAATGCTGCAGTATGCTGCAGGGAACAGGGTAATTCAATGGCAATTAAGCCCTTTTGACATGCAGTATTTTGTGAAATGTCACATTAGTTCAAGTTATAGCATTGCACTGTGGCTAGTTCCAGTGTAGGTGTTTGTCACTGATACTGCAAAGGTGATTATTTTTTTTTTTATATTTCTCCTATTTTTCACCCATCACAGAGCATCTTTGACCACCAACACCCGCACCCTGCACCAGGTTTGGGGTGTGAATTCATATGCCCCATGCACACAGAGCCAGCCATTATCACTCCGCACCCTGGAGAAAGCGCCTCACCTATCCGGGGGTGCAGGGCATGGCCATGAGCCACCGAGATCACCCCACTATTTTCCACCTTTTTACTTGTCCCTTGGGAGCCGGACATGCAATGGTGTCAGAGCATGTCCGTGCTGTCACCCGCCACGTTCCCCCTACATCCAGGCACGCAACTGCAGTGTGGCTGGCCTCTGCCATTTGCCACTGCAGCATGATGCATCGCACCCACCTGCCCCTGAGAAAGGAAAGCAGTCATGGGTTGTTCAATCCTTCCTCTCTCCTGCCAGCCCCCGATGGCCCAAGTTGGTTCCCGAACATGAGTTGCTGGTGTGGCATCCAGCGCCTCAACCCTCAGTGCCACCGGGCTGGCACAAAGGTGATTATTAACAAATTAATAACATATGGAGAAGCCAGCAGAAGGACATTTGGTCTATCAAGTCTGCTCATATTGCAGGGTCCACAGCTTGAGCTAATGTCCCTGCCCTCTCTCCCCACTCCTCCCATCCTCACTACCCATGATCCTTACCTTCTCCCTATATTTATCCCAGCCTCTCTTAAAGTTGCCCACTGTCTTCAATGAGATGACCTCTACCAGCAATGCATTCCTAGTGTTCACCATCCTCTCTCCGAAGAAGTGCTTCCTGACCTCCGTCCTAAACCTCCCACCCTCCAGCTTAAGACTGTGCCCCCTCGTGTTATCGTTGCCACTCAGCTTAAAGAGACTGTCCTTATCAACCTTATTTATCCCTTTCAAGTACTTGAATGTCCCCTCTCCCTTTCCTGTCTTCCTGGGAGTACATGTTCAGTGCCTTCAACTTCTCCTCATATGCCTTACCCTGCTGACCAGCTATCATCTTTGTAGCCTTCCTCTGCACATTCTTCAGGAGGTTAATGTCCTTTTTGAGGTGTGGGCACCAGAACTGAACTCCATACTCTAGATGTGGCCTTACCAGTGACCTGTACAAGGGCAGTATAACCTCTTCTCTCCTACTACTGATCCCCCTAGATATGCATCCCAGCATCTTGTTTGCTTTTACTGCTGCTTTCTTGCACTGTGTAGAGTGCTTCAGGTCACTAGTGATCATCAGTCTCAGGTCCTTCTCCTCTGATGCAGATACTCGGACTCCACCCAGGTAGTACTCTGTCCTGGGATTCCTGGCTCCAATATGCATAACATTTCATTTCTTGGCATTGAAGCCAAGCTGCATGAACCTGGACCACCGCCCCAGCTTTTCCAGATCTTCCTGTGATTCCTGTATCCCTTCAGCTGTGTCCACGCTCCCACAGAGCTTGGTGTCATCCGTGAATAGGCACATTTTGCCCTTAATGCCATCCTCATGTTATAGTAATGTTATAAACATGTTCTAATAATGAAATTGTGATGACTGAAAATGAAGAAATTCAACATAATGTTGTCGTTTTCTTAGATTGTTACATTGAATTTTCAAAACACTACTTTTTTCACCCCAGCATATGAACATGACAGATGTTATTTATGAAATATGGCCTGAAACACTGAGTTGTAGAATGACTGCAAAAACAGGTTTTCGAGGGGGATTTGACAATGACACCAGTCATGTTCATTTGATGGGGGTGGAAAACATGAGTATGTTGAAAATGTGGGTTCAAAAGTAAAAATATTGCAAAGTTATTACTGAACATTGAAAAAATGTCAACATTTGCTCATAACTTTGTTTTTTTCCCCCAATTTTGACTCAGATGTTCAACATAGTCTTTTTATTACAACCTCTTATTAACATGATAGGTCTCATTTATGAAATCCTGTTCAAAATGTCATTTTGTGGTACAAGTGTGAAAAGACATTTTGGGCAGGATTTGATAAATGACACATGACCATTACGTGGGGGTATAAACATGGCTATGTTGCAAATGTGGGGTCACAATTTGGTATAATAGCAAAGCTAGGATTAAATATTGAAGCATTTCAGTTGTTTTCCACATTGCTGATGCCAATGATTGACCATCAATATCACAAAAAAGGAAAAACAAAAACATCTTATATGTCTCCTTTCTCAAATAAAATGAGATTCACATATCAGTGACCTATCTGGATCTCCTCCTGAGATCTCTCTCTCTCTCTCTCTCTCCTCTCCTCTCTCTCCTCTCCTCTCTCTCACTCTCACTCTTTCTCTCTCTCAGCTGCTCATTGTCTTCTACCAGCTCTTCATGCTAGCATCCCAGAAAAAAATTGCTGGTGTCAGATACTTGTTTGTTTTGGTGGACAGGAATGTGTGGGCCCTGCGGGAGCAGAAGGACAGGTGGCTTTGCTGGTGGGCAATACTATACTGATTATTACTAACATAGCTGCTGCTTGTTTTCTCTACTCTATAATGCCTGTGGATCTACAAAACAGTCTGCAGGGTTTGGGCCAGGGGAGGTGAGGTGAGGTGAGGTTCTCTCTGCCTCTGTTGCCAGAGGGTGGGCTTGGTTCCTGGGTCGTGCAGACAGACAATGTTTACTTTACTTGTTCTGGATGGAAAATCACTGGTTGACTCCCCATGCCCAGCCTCATGGTGAGGTGATGACACTCAATGGCATTTCTATATAGAGTTAGGAATTAGTGGACATGAATGCATGTATGGATTATTCAGACTCAGCACTGCTTAATTCACATTCACTCCCCTCCAGTCCCACAGCTGTCCCTCTGGCTGCTACTAACAGCAACTCAACTCATCCCACTAAATTGTTGTTACCCCTGTCCTTCATGGCTTGCTCTCCATGGTGGCGGAGACTGGAGTGAGGACTATCCTCCTGCTGACCCAGCAAGGATCCATTACCAGCCTGCCACCATCCCACCCAAGCTGAGCCACATAGCCGAGTAACATGCCTCAGTCTGGCCGGCATCCCAACACAGCATCCAGCATCCAGGATTCACTACTGAACCCGGGTCACTGTTGCGGTGCTGTTTAGTCATCAGGGCAGTCAATTATACAGACCTTTCAATTATTTTTTTTTTTTTATTTATTATGTATTTGGTGCCTGGTCTCATAGCTCAGCCCCCACTCTCTCCAATTTCCACCCATCTCCCAGGACTTACCGCAGTGAAGTTCCTCCCAGGCTTACTTCCCGGGGTGGGGCTGCTAAGCAGGAGTGATTCACCAGATACTGGCATGGATTCCTGGCAGACCCCTGACTACCTGTGTTCCTCCCTGGCTTACCCTCCAGGGCAGGGCTACGGGACCGGACCATGCCTGATGGAGGACTGTACTCGATCATCAGCTAAGGAGTCATGGGTGGGCTCAATGGAGCTGGAGGGGTGAGGCGTCATCAATGTCTGGCAGTTCTGCAAGTTGTTATCTCCCGGGAGACATGGCATGCAATGCCACAAGGCGCTGTAGCGCAAACGTCTAGCACACCTCCCCATCAGCTTAGCTCGGCCACTGTCCCCCCGGCCTCCACCAGGGGGTCGGTCAAGCACCAGTCACTCACTCACCCCCCCAGAGGAGGAGATCAGTCCATGGGACTCTAAATCCTCCTCCCCATCTGCTGACCCTGCGACTCCTTGGGTCCCTTCCCAGACCCAGGGTGTTGGCATTGCAAGTGGTAGCATTACTGCTGCTCTGGCGGGATGGCTAGATCTTTCTATAGTACCTCATTTTAAACCACTTTCTTCACCCCACTTCCTGTTTTGCAGAACTTGACACAATTCAACTTGGGCTTCAGGCAGACAGTGCCATTTAGTTTGTAGTGAAAAATCAGATCAACTGAACCACCCAATGTCTTGTACAAATCATTTTACATGGTGGACAAATGTAAAGCTTAGTACTTGTTCAGGACAAGTTGCTACAGCAATTCTGCTTGTGGAGTGGTAGATATTGTTAGATTCCCCCTGCCAGACTGCAGAACAGGCCCCAGCAAGTAAAGAGGCTTATACAGTAGGTTTTTAGTCCCTAATAGTCTCTCTCATCATGGTCATGTTCTTATCTCCCTCCCTCAGCTGACCCAGCAACAAAGTCCCCAGACTCCAGCCCTAACTTAACTTGCCTCTGCTCAGAGACCTTTATTCTCTGGAACTATAATCAACATTCCCGGTTGATGGGCCATGGCTGTAAAATGCAAAAGAACACAAATTCCAGCTCCCAACCCAACTACAGGGTCAGCCTGCAATCCATTCATAGCATGGGAGGCTCCTTCCCTCCCTTCTCCTGTGCTGGCAAGTGATCATTCGGATGAGTGGCTTGGTATTGAAAATAAATACCTGCACACTTAGCTGCACTTAAATTTTTTCAGTTTTCACGCCACCAGGTACTCCAACTAGAACAAGTCTGCGCTTCAGTCTGGGAATGAGTGAGGTCAGTGGGGACAGAAAAGAAGTGCTACTGACAGAGTAAAGGCCTATGGCACATTCATAAGGTAGAAAACATGGGCAGACTGGATGGGCTTTGTGTTTCCTTATCTGCTGTCAACATCTATGTTTCTATGTTTCTGTGTTTCTATGTTACTGGGACCTGCTGAACGTTAAGACCCATTACTGTTTCCATGAAACCCCTACTTTTTATGACTATTGGGTCAGTATTCCATACAAGCAAATATCTGAAATGAACCCTGATCTGCTTGTCACCAACTTTATTCTTTGCCCATCCAGGCCCGGGTCTTCCTGGAAAAAGGTCTCTAAGACTCGGTGTACTTATCTGGTCAACAAATAAAATTAAATAAAATAGCACTTTAGCTATAGACACGCAGACTAAAACAAAATGCTGATGAACTAGTATTTATATCTATCTTTGATTTTAGTTTGGCTAGTGTAATTAGCAAGGATACAAACTGAACATTAAAATAAAATGGGATTTGAGATGGCCTTTAGTTTCTGTCATGCTGAGGCACTGACCTTCTGTCCATTTTTAAAACTCTACACTGTGCAAATCTATGTGACATATATGATAATCTCCTATAACTTTCTAGGAAAAATATCTACAGCTCATTGAAAAAGGTCTCAAGATTATCAGTAAAAAAACAAAACTGTGTTTTATAATTATGGGAACTGAAAAATGTAATTCTGTTGATGGCTGAAACTTAGTGTTTTTTTTTAATGGGTGAGATGTTCGAAACACATGCATGTAATGTCGTTCCATGTCACAACAGTGATTGTAAAACAGCGATCACTGTTACGGCTAGTGTACATCGCTGAAAAGCAAATTGGCGATATACACTTACAGGCGACCTGACATCTGGAAAACTAAAAAGTGATTTTTCAGGGGGGCTATGCCCCCCCTTCCCATGCCCCACTGCATCCCCCTGAAATTAGATTCTCAACTCCAGGGAGAGCATGTCAGGGATGGGGAAAAATTCAGATTCTGAGGAAAAATAAAGTCTCACTGCTGTAGGCAGTGGCAAAATTTCCACACTCCCAGCCCCAGCACCGAACCCAGTACCTGCTGCACCAGAGCTAGCCACCCACACCACCACATGGCACGGCTAGTTTGGTGACAGCAGGTACACCAGTCCTCTAAAACCCCTTCCCTGTCCCTCCCCTTCCCCTCGCTATCCCCCCTTCCAGTAACCCTTCCCTATGCTCGCTTTTGCGTAAGGTCGCTACACTTGCAAGGTAGCCCATAGAGAAAGCACTGAATATGAGTCTCCATTTTGACGGGCACCCATATTCAGTTGCTATCCTCACTGGATACCTTCTAATTTACTTACTCAAGTGAATTTTATAACACCTTTGGTGGGCTGGGGGGCTTAAAACTGCATGCCTGCTCACATTTCTATTACATAACTAGAACATATACTTGTAGCAACCTGGACCAACCCAATTATAAATGCAAATATTTTGAATAGGTAGTTAGGAATGAACAACGTCTAGCCAGCACAGAATGACCTCAGCATGGGGGTGGATTTAATGGTTCTGATGTTCACCCTGGCGCCCAGGCACCCACTTCGTAGATATTTTACACATCACATTTATTTAACTACACTCAAATTCCTCTTGAGGGACCTCTATAACTACCACAAAAAGCTGCAGCTGTTTGGCAGCATTTATAATTCTAAACAGCAACTGATATAGCTGAAACAGATACTCCATTTCATGCAATTAATTTATCAGTGAAATATTCTGGGATCCTATAACACATTTTAACCAAAAAAGTCAGCCATTTGTTTTACAATGACTACACTAAATGTAAGTTGTCTTGTTCTGTTTTTTGTATGTGGGAAGGGCAATAAATGAAAACCTAATATTCTGAGCACATCAGATGACAGAGAAAAACATTACACATAAGAACAATAATAAAAAGCATTTTGTCTACAATCATTCTGTGTTGGACATTAACTGATTTAACAAAGATCAATCAGGCAGTGAGAGTAGAGGTAAACATACACACATTACAAGTCAATCCTGTATCAATATTATAACCAGGCAAAACAGGCTCAGATATTTATCACCAAAAGACAGTGCAAGTAAAAGCTTCAAACAAAATGTCAAATTGAACTTCTGTTTAAGGATGCAGATTTTACAGATGGCAAACCTCTCAGCTAAAATTAAGATCAGATTGCCATTTAAATAGAGACGCAATGCTAAACAAATTGATAAATAATGTTATGCACACATAGCCGGATGTATTTGCCCATGTTTGACATTTTGCAACATCACCAAGAAATAGTTTGAAATCAGAAATCTTGCTGTTGAATTGGATTTTGAGCTATTGAATCAGCCCTAATTCCAGTGCAACAGCAGATGCACGTACCGCAAACCAGTACTGAAATTCAGACTCGTACCACAAAGGAAAGTAAAGAAACACAATTTTGCGTCTCAGACAAAGGCCATCATACCATCCCTGTGCTCCAGTGTGAAGCAGAGAAGCCTGGTGGGACCAACTCAGTCAAAACTGGGTAAGAGGTTTTATCCAGCCTGGTCTCCACAGAACATACTAGGTCAGCCCTAGAATCAGAGATGATATAATATATAATAGCTGTCTTATTGGTTATCAACACTAGAATCAGAGATGACATCATTGATAATAGCTATCTTGTTGGTTATTAACCTTGCATTGCAAATCAGTACTTGAGCGGGAGGAGATAGCTTGTATCATCCAGGAACCTCCTCACTGGATGAACAAGAAGGGGGCCAGGCATACGGCAAGCAGAATTTTGGCCCTGCCTAACTCTCTCCAACAAATGTTCACTGGCTCTTTCCTGGTGCCACTTTTCACATCCATTTTCAAAGTCCCAAGTAACCAATAGTATTGACAGACCACCCAGATGCAGCATGCAGCCTGTGATAGGGCACAATTGCTATAGCTGCTGTGGGTTTAGCTTACAGCCCTCCCACCCAGACACATGATCTAGACACCTAGGATAAATAATAAAAGTACCCCAGCACTCACACATTCAGTCAATAGCAGTGAAAACCACATTCACATAAAACCCCTTAAAGTCTCAACAAAAACAGCAGGTGATAAATTTGGCAAAAAGAGTCCAGAATCCAAATATTTATTTAAATACTAGCCACACAAGATGGACTACGGGTAACAGGGACCACAAGCAATTCAAAGGCTGAAGAAATACAGGTTGTACAAAGGGAGTTCACTACAAAAAGATTGCAAGCTCAGTATATACAGTCTATATCTACAGCAAACAAGCATTTGTCAATGTCGAATGTTTGCTTGCTGGCATTGGCATTGGTGGTGTAGGAGTTACAGAGCTGCATAATAGGAATGGCAGTGAAGTATTGAACTGAAACCAACCCCACCACCACCCTGCAGAGACTGACAGGCATTGGGGTGTGCCTTTGGGTCGTCAGGCATAACGGCCATGCCATTTCATCACACCCTACCCTGCAGACACCAACAAGTGTCACGGTGTGCCTTGGGGTCTTTAGCCCTTATGCGCACCCCATTCCATCATGAAATATGGTGAGATGGGTGCGGTATAGGAGAATGGGGTGAACTTTGGGGACAAAGAGTCCAAGGCACACCTCAATGCCTCTCACTGGCTGCAGGGTGTGGAATGGTATGAGCATTACAGGCGAGAACCCCAAGCCACACCCCTGATGCCTGTCATTCTATACAGGGTGGGGCGTCATGGTCGGAAACCCTAACGCCTCAGGCATTCATTGGTATTTTCACTCCAAATTTTCAACATGTTTTTTTTGTGACTCCCACCTCATGAACAGTGGCAATATCAGTTTGTTAGCCGAAAGCTGCTTTTGCACAGCGACTACGGCATTTATCACCACAGGTGCAAAAACACATTCCGAACAGGATGTAAAAAATGACAGCTGTACTGTTCATGGGGAGGTGTAAAAAATGGCAATGTTGAAAATCTGCAATGAAAATATTAAAAAAAACTGTTGAAGTCACAAGTGTGCATAGAAACTGTGCAACGCACACCAGTAATGTAATTAGTTTGGGGAATTTTTACAGCAGATTGTCAACACAGGCATTTTGGGACCTCCGATCACGAACAGTGTCACTGTGATTTTCTTTATCTGTCACGAACAATGATTTCCCACAGCGACCACACATTTCTGCGCTGAAAGTGTGAAAACACATTTCAGCCATGTTGTGAAAAATGATAGCTGTACTGTTCATAAGGAAGTGTGGAAAAATGCCACTGGTGAAAATCTGGACTGAAAATATTACAAATTCATGAACTTACAAGGGTGCGTGGAAACTGCGCAATGCTCACTCGTAACACAGTCATTTAATGGCCTTTTGTCACCAAATTTTCAACATAGCCATTTTAAGACCTCTGCTCATGAACAGTGTCACAGTGATTTTCTTAATGTGTCCCATACATTGATTTCACACACCGACTGCACAATTGTGAGCTGCATGCATGCAAATACATTTTGGGCGAGATGGGAAAAATGTATTTATTTATTTATTTAATTTTGGTGACCGGGTAGGCCCACTGGGCCCCGAAAGTCCCTTTTTCAGGGGCGACCCGGGATAACAATACATTTCTAATACAGCAGTAAATCATGGTTACAGAGTTATACAGGCATGGTTTTGCAGTTTGCTTACATGGTTATCATCATGATACAGTCTTGATTACAATGCAGCTAGACCTAGTGTTAAGCATGGCAAGTTGTTGAGAAGTTATTGGCAGGAGAGAGATATCATGCCAGGGATGGAGGTTGGGGTTTTAGGGAATTTGGGCACCCTGGTTGTTGGGAGAGGTTTCTCTGTTACTCGCTTTTTTTTGAGCAGAGTTTAGTGGTAGCGGAGGTGGTTATTTGCCATAGCAGAGGCACGTGCTCGTAGCAATCATATGTGCTTTTAGTCTGGTGTGGAAGTTCATGAGTGAGGAGGCCTCCTGCACTGGAGGTGGGAGGTTGTTCCATAGGGTGGGGCTAGGGAAGAGAAAGATCTGCCACCTGCATTTGTTCGTACAGATGTCCTTAGCCTCCTGGGGTTGTGCTTTAGTGCTATAATACCTGCTATGCTGGGAGGGGCGGGCAGGTTTAGTAGTTTGTATGCTTGGATGAGCAGGGGGTATTGCACGCGGGTGGTCAAGGAGGGCCAGTGTAGCTGTGCCAGTGTATCACAGTGGTGGCGTCATGGATGGTCCTGAGTGGCGAAACAAGCCACTTTGTTGTAGAGGATTTGCATCCTCGAGACCTCTTGTTTTGCCATGCCTTGTATTATAGGTGTGGCATAGGTCAAGGTAGGGAGCAGAACACTTGTGGCAATGGATATCCTTGCCTCGGGGATTAGCTGGTCCCTGAGTCAATACAAGGTTCCAAGTTGACGGTGAAGGGTCTTGGTGATGTGGTCCATGTGGTTCTTGAGAGTAATAGTTTGGTCTAGTGTTAGGCCTAGGTACTTAAAGGAGGGCACTACGCTGATGCTTTTTCCAGTGAGGGTGGTGAGGTGCAAGGATGCTGACCTGTCATGACCCAGTGATCTGGGCCCAAATATCATCACCTTGGTTTTATCAGAGTTTAGCACCATTCTGTTCTCTCTCAGCCATGCCTCAATAGAGGAGAGGTCCTTTTGGAGGAGAGGACCCAGTGCAACTACATCCCCAAGGGATTGGTAGATGACTGTATCATCAGCATACTGGACGACTGAGCTATCTGCACAGTTGGTACTTAGCTTGTTGGTGAATAAGGAGAATAGGAGGGGGCCCAAGGATTGAGCCCTGCGGAACTCCCTGTCTTGGGGTAGTGGTGTTGACATTGCTCCATTCCAGGAGACTCTTTGAGTCCTGCCTGTTAGGTAGCTCTCAAACCATTTTAGTGAGTGGGGGTCTAGGCCCACTTTGTTCAGCTTCTGGAGCAGGAGATTGTGGTCAACAAGGTCGAATGCCTTGGACAGGTCTAGGAAGATTGCTCCTGTTGGTATGCCTTTGTCCATTGCTCTGAGTGCATCATCTGAGAACTAAATGAGGGCTGTATCCATCCTGTGGTTGGCTCTGAAACCGTGCTGAAAGGGAGCTATCAGGTGATGAGCCTCCAGGTAATCTCGGAGCTGGTTGTAGACAAGCCTTTCTTGTAGCTTTGCAAGTGTGCAGAGCAAGAAGATAGGTTGGTAGTTAGTTAGGTTTTCTCTGGGGCCAGCTTTGTGGATTGGGACCACATTGGCCTGTTTCCACTGGCTGGGAATGATTCCTTCTCTTAGTGATCTATTTAAGAGCCAGGTCAGGGGTCTGGATAATGAGGTGGCCCCTGCCTTTAATATCCGAGGGTTTAACCCATTGGGTCCCCCTGAGCCTTTGACTTTTAGCGCCTTTAGGACAGCTGTACTGCTCATATGGAGGTGCGGTAAAATGGCAATGTTGAAAATCCAGAGTGCAAATATTAAAAATTCACGAACTTACGAGCGTGTGTAGGAACGGCGCAATGCACACTCATAAAACAGTAATTTTTAGGAATTTTTTCACCAAATTTACAACATAGGCTTTTTGAGAGCCCACCTTATGAACACTGGCACTGTCATTTCATTAATCAGTCCTGAAAGGTGATTTCCCGCAGTGACTGCGAAATCACCCCTCGGCCCCACAACACCATGACAGTTCAAGAATTCATGAGGAGGGGTTCAAAACCCATGTTGAAAATTTGTGCCAAAATTCCAAAAAATGACTGAAATATGCATTAAAGTTGAAAAAAAATAATTTTTTGCATTATACAGCTTTCCGGCATTTCATCAGTTCACAGTCGGCTTTGAAGAGTGCATACATGTTCCCGGTCCACCGAAGATCATCGCACTGAGCTCTGGAGGTAAGTATGGGGTGAGAGGGGGTGTGGGGAGGCAGGGTGTGCAGTGGGTGGGCGCAGGTGGGCTGGAACACCGCCAAGGGAACGTTTTTTATTTACAGTTTTTTTTTTTAATTAGATGACGCGGGACATTTGCCACGCTGGGTGAGCTCCCAGTGTGGCAGCTAGAAGACTATTTGGGGGGGCCTGGAGCTGAAGGGGGATTGGGCACCTCTGTCAGCCATACGGACTTGTGCCACACTGGGGTGGGCTCCCAGCATGGCAGCTGTAAGGCTGTTTGGGGGAGCCTGGAGCCGATGGGGGACTGGGCACCCCTGTCAGCCATACAGTGTGTGCGTGGGGGGAGGAGTGCATGAGCACACAATATGCGTGCATGCATGTGTGCATGTGGAGGGGAGTGCTGCTCACTGAGTGGAGCTCTCCTTTTAACTGTATGGCACTGCATTTTCAACTGCTGCCATAGACAGCTGCAGCATTCATTGGAGAACTGCAGCCACGCCTGCAAACACACTGATTGAATTGGAAGATGGGTGACACACCTCTGAAAACTCGGATGATGGCACTATGTTTCTTGCACATGCGTGCAAGCAAACATAAAAATGACATTAATGCAGACATTAGGGTTGTAGAATGCAAAACACACAAAGAAGGGAAATTAAAATATTAAGGATTTGAGTCTCCCCAAGTATTGGCAAATCAGTGGTAGGGTCTTACCTGGGGTTGTCTGCCTTAATCGCTGCCCCTTCCCCCAGCCCATAGCTTCCTGTCTAAAACACAAGATACAGCTCCAACCTAATGCCTCATAGTGATACAGCATGGCCAACATAATCTGTCAGAGCTTGCTTCACGCAGGCCTCTATGGGCCCTGTGTAAAGATTGACCTTGTCTAATCAGGGGAAGGGGGGCATTAGGGATGACAACTCCAGGTAAGACCCCACCACTGACTTGCCAATACTCTGGAGAACCAAATCCCTAATGTTTTTCATTTTCTTTCTTTGTGCACTTTGCGTTCCACAACCCTAATGTCTGCATTAACGTTGTTTTTTGCAATGAATTTCCCTCCTTTTTCTGGTAGTGGAATTGTATCCTCATTTGGGACCTGCATAAAATGAGATAAATACAATACTGGAGACAGTCATGATCCAGTGCATGGGTCCAGCAGGCCCTGGCATGCATGTTAATAACTTGTGTGAGAGGTTTCCTGACCCACCACGTGGTGTGGCGTCTGCACCAAAACACTGCTCCATTCCTACCCAGGCCAGGGTTGATGCTGCATGCTGCAGTACATTCCCCATCAGCCTTATCCCATTAAACTGGCTCATTGAGTTCACACCTGAACTCAACTCACTGGCATGGTGAGGCAGCATGTTCCCCAGTGGTGTAACGGACATCCCTGCAAACAATGTTACTTAATAAATTCTTTGTTTTTAATATTTTGACCCCACATTTTCAACATAGTCTTCTTATGACCCCACCTCATGAACCTGGGAGGTGAAAATTGTCAAATCCCTGCTGAAATGCCATTCCGTGCCACAGGTGTAAAAACATATTTTGGCCAGGATGTGAAAAATGACAGCTGTAATGTTCATGAGGTGGTGTGAAAAAATGGCTATGTTGAAAATTTTGGGTCAAAATATTAAAAATTACCAAAATGATGTGGGTGAGTAGAACAATATCAACTTATGCTTGTAACTTGGGCATTCTTAGGAATTTTTTTTACAAAATTTCAACATAACCTTTTTGGGACCCCACCTCATGAACACTGTCAGGGAAATGTCTTTAATCAGGCTGAAAGGTGATTTCATGCAGCAATCACAAAATTACCTTCCAGGCCCGATTAATAAAATGACACTGACAGTGTTCATGAGGTGGGGTCCCAAAAAGATTATGTTGAAAATTTGGTGAAAACTTCCTCAAAATGGTGAAGCTATGAACATAAGTTCAAAATGCCATTGAAATGCATTACATGGCACTTACCTTTATTTCTTAGTTTGTGGTTCAGCTTTGATATGTGCAGATGTGTCTCAGTCCGCAAAGGATGACAGCGTTCGACCTCCAGTGGTAAGTATAGGGTAGGATGGGGTGGGGTAATGGGTGCTCAGTGGGATGGTCAGGATGGTGGGAGGGGGATGGCGGGGATGAAGAGGGTCATTATTCTTTCTTTCAGGTAAAAGCTGCATTTTTTTAGTTATGAGGTAGTAAACAAAGTTTTAACATTTTCAAAGATGGTGATTTTTACGTTTTGTTTTTGCACCTCTGTAACTTTTCCCCAACTGAACCAATCTACATGAAATTTACAGGATCAAGGGATCCTGGCACAAAGGCTATACTTTCAAAATTTCATGTAAAGCAGTTGAACAGGGGCAAAGTTATTAAGGTGCAAAAATTGGGGTTTAACATGAAAGTACTTACTCAATCCTAATATACAGGCATGACTGCACTTGTATAATATATCCAATATATACATATATCTAGAGAGAGAGAGAGCGAGAGAGAGAGAGAGCGATGACTATAAGAGGGCTTACAGCATGAAGAAGAAATGTAACCGGGGAAAGAAAGAACCAAGAGATGAGGGGCCTTCTCTGTGAATCCATGGCACCTGAGCTACTAGTGGAACTGAAGCCTGCCACACTACCCCACATACTACCCCATACCGGGAGACTGACAGAGGGGATCTGCCTCCACTCCTCAACCACCCTCTTAAACTGGTGATTAAACCACAAAGACTTTTATTCTGTTCTTCATCTAGCACCCCCCGTCTTCTGGTCAAAAGGTAGTGCAGCAAGCCTTGCTTAAGTTCAAACTGTAATCACAGTTTGATATAGAATTTCACCACCCCCAATAAAAACAGTTTGGTTGAGCAATATCACAAAACTGACAGTTAGGGCACAATCCTCACCTCATAGAAAATCTCCCAAGGTGAAAGATTCAGCCAGCCCTCGGTACTCATAGCCTCCTCCCAAAAATCTTGCTTTTCACTCCTATGATCAAAAAGATCAGCAGATTCCTCCATCACATGCCTCAGCCCACCAAAGAAAAGTAAATTAGGAAACAATTGAAAAAGCATCCACCTAGGGAGCCACCTCTCACCAAAAAATTGTCTCCATCTGCCTAGTGCTACACTCTTTGCCATTCACCTGTGGTCCTGCAGAGTATAGTGCTGAGGACAAACGTTCAATGCCAGCTAATACTGCAGGCTCAAAACACTCCCTGCTGTCTCAGCAGCACTGGTTCCTCATTCCCAGGGTGCACTAAATCAATTGCCCCAACTGCTGGAAGTCCTAAGCACATGATGACAATGTCAGCTACTCTGATCAGAATAGGGAAAACCCTGCTAATCTCCTGAAGCTAAACGCAGGTACAAGACATCAGGGGAACTCTGAGCTGCCTGAAATTTCTCTGGAACTAGCAGTTATTAAACAATGCTGCAAAGTACCGGTAGCACTATTAAAACTTATCTAACTAATAATATCAAAATGAAAACTGATTTCCACTACTACTGCTGAAACTCCCCAAAGAGGATAGCAGAATCGGGCTGCAGCCATCCTGCCAGCTGCCATCATTGAGATGCACATCCATGTGGCAGGCATGCACTCCCCAAAACCATACGCTCCCAACCAGTATTGTGGTTTGGCTGTGGTAATTGAAACGTAGATGCTCATGACATCAAATATTGTATTTCTGACTGCTAAAAGACTGCTTCCACAAAAGACAGCAGAAGGACCCATTAAAGGGGTGCAAACCCATCCACTACCCAGGTGAATCAGTCAAGTTTATTGAAGGTCAGTGATGACTGATCATGGTTAATCATCAAATGTCACCTTATGATCATCAAGGGAGACTGAGATTTAAAATAGTCATCTTTATCATGTTTTCAATAAACATGCAACTTTCACATCACCAGCAGATGATTATTTTTTTTTTATTCTTTCTATTTTTGCTCCCCTGTGGATCGGGCCCAACAACCCCTGGCCGCCGGCACCCGCACCCCCGGACCAGGTCTGGCGCACGGTAATCGCTCCATGCACACAGGGTCAGCCACACCCTGGCGAAGGTACCTCTCATGTCTAGGTGTGCTGGGCATGGCCATCAGCCGCTGAGATCACCCCACCATTTTCCACTAATTTTCTTCACCGGGGAGCCGGACGTGCAATGGCATCATGCATATCCATGCTGATACCTGCCGTGCTCCCCACCTCTTGTGCATGCAGCTGTAGTGTGGCTGGCATCCGCCAGTTGCCACTACAGTGCGATGCAGTACCCCTACCCTCCCCAGAGGAAGGAGAGCAGTCATGGGATGCTCAATCTTTCCTCTCCCCTGCCAGCCTCCGATGGCTCAAGTCCGTTCCCGAACCCGGGTCAGTAGTATGGCGCGAGGTGTGGCGTCCAGTGCCTCAACCCTCAGCATCACCAGGCAGGCCCAACTGATGATTATTAATTATTTTTGTAAACTTAAATCAGCATGATGGGTTTTGATGATCCGTAGATCATCAAGTGATGATCACTGATGATTATATTAGTTCTCTATAAGACTATAAGTCACAAAAGTAATACTGATCAATGTTTTATTTGTTCTTGTTATGAAAATAAGAATGTCAAATATCAGCAAAAGTAAATTAATTAAATGCAAATCAAGTGAAGTCAAATTTTAATTCCTTTAGGAAGTGTACATGCAATCTATATAATATTTGCATAACTAATTTATATATTTCAGAAGCACAGTATATGAACCGAAACAACAGTAATTTCTATTTATGAAATAATTTTGCCTAGCCAGTATTAGCTTGCTGACTGTTATAAAAGGTTTTATAGTGTATGATAGAGTGTTGTTGTGTATGAAGATCCATACACTTAGAAAAGTCGTTCAGCTGCAGTAGTGAAGTAGCCAATAAAGCAGAATGAAAAGTCATTCTGGTTTAGTAGCTATGTCATAATGCAAGTGGTCCCATCAATGCTGTTCATTGGACAATGGGCGGTTGAAGCATCATGCCAAGAGCTGGGTGGTGGGTGGATGGAGGTAAAGTGTGGGCAGTGGAGTATAAAGACCTATTGCAGAAAACACAAAAAGTAAGTGATTTTGGCTTTTTTTACCATACACTATATAAAATAGTGCATGGTAGCCCAAATACACAACATTCTTCTTGCACCTCATGGTTACCATGATGACAAAGGGACCTCTCGAGCTTCTCTCTCAAGATCCTTGTCATCATTGTAATCACTCAGTGTAAGAATAGCGTTATTGTGCATGGGCTACCATATACTATTCTATATGAGCAGAAACCCAGTACTTGTAGGAGCTCACTGCAACCATAAAAGGAAACACTGAATGGAGCTATAAACCAATTCAAGTCTTTATAACACTAGTAATTAGTGAAGAGTCAAAGTAAATATAATTGAAAGTGATGCATATATAAGATGTATCATAACTGAGGATTCCAGTAATGATGTCTCAATAAAAGACGAGAGAAATTCCAAAAGTACAGAAAAAAAAATAAATTGATATTTGTAAATGTAGTGCAGTAATCTGGACTGTGAACAAGCATGCAAAATCATGATGATATGAGATCATCATTAATCACGATTACCATTTCCATAACATCATGGTTTTTGATAGGTGGCCATTTAACATTAATGTTTAATTATTATTAGTAATGATCATAATCAAGGTTTCTGAGGCTTGAACATGATCTCTGAACATAATTGATAATGATCATCCTGATACATCATTATAAATTCATCATCTTTTCAGATTTGGAAACCAATTTCTTTATTGCAGAACTGAACGCATTTATCTATTAATACCTGTTCTCTTTTTTTTTGGTGTTTCTCTAGCATACAAGTTATCTTTCTAGCTTTTAGTTTTAGTGACCCTTCCAGTTTTTTGTTTTGTATGGCATTTTGTTCCTTAAGTCCTCCAGCACTTGGTTTTGTATCCTACCTTATAGTGGTTCAGCCAATGCCTTGATATATTACATACAACTGCCACATATGTGATGTGATATGTACCCTACAGTACTTTATATTAACTAGAGCATTTAATCTAATTGAATGGAAACTATAAGTATTATTTCCTATTGGTTTTATAATCATATGGTATAACCAACTAATGTTGCTACTTTTCTAGCTGAATTCTATTTAGAACATATCAGATCTCAGGTGTGGCATTGTTGATCTGAGTCCTGGAAATTAGGGTCACAGTCTTTTGGGGTTCACCCACTCCTACAATCAGAGAAAATGTCCATATGCTTCAAAAGTTTACAGAATTATTATGCACTCAATGTACACACCTTTTTTTTACTCCCATTCCAGTGCTGCTTTCCTCCACATCCTATTAGAAACTGTATAAATATATATTTTGTTATGGTTTCCCATTTAGTGCAACTGGTTCTGTCCCTTCCCAACAATGGGTTATAATGGCTTCCCCCTTTTTGTGAGCTGGAGGGTGGTATAGTGGGGTCTGGTACAGCTGATGCCAATGCCACTATGTGATCAGCTGACTGGGGAGGGCAACCCAAACCATTCCTCTCTGAGAACCAAGCACTTCATTGCTGTGATATGACACCACCATCCTCATACACCTTAGGCATGGAATTCTGAGAATCACAGATGTAATTCATTAATTTTATTTGCTTATAACACTGGTAAATCTTGTGAGCAAAAATTGCCTGTTTTCACAAGTGACCAGATATGTTTAACAAATGTAAAATTTAACAAACAAATACAATAAAACAACTATATGTTAAAATTAGTCACAAACCAACAGTGATTTAAAATAAGCAAAGAATGTATACTTGAATAATGACATTGTTCTACAATTAGTAGCTTCAGATGGGAAATTATTGTATATATTTGAAGCCTGAGAAACCAAAGATCTCTGACCTAATGAAATATGCATGAAAGGGGGTCTAATACCAAAAATATGAGATTACCTGGTACCCATTATTGTTTTGTTGAAAGAGAAAAGTTGTTCAATACAAACCATTCTTTTCCCCAAAACTATCTTATGAACAAAAATTGCCTTTTTAAATTTAACAAAATTCCTGAAAGACAATTCATTTTATCATATAAGACACACTGATGCGTTCTTACTGGGAGATTCATAACAAATCAGAAAATGGAGTCATAGAGAGACTTAACCCCAGTCATTAGTCATTCCCCAGCTAAAAAATAACAAACAATTCCATAATCAACAGCTGAAAAGAAATAACTAAGTGGAACAATTTTTCAGGACTCAAACATTAATGAATTCCGTATCCTAAAAAGCATACCCAATTTTTGATTACTACCATTAATTGATGTAGTAATATGTGCTTCGTACATGAGAAAGCAATCTGGAGTAACACCCAAATACTTAAAATCCCCAACAGTCTCAGCTACCTCACTACCCCAAGCTACAATCTGATGCTTAGGACTAGTTTTCCTTTTTTGACTATGAAACAGCATTGCCTTAGTAGTTTTTTATTTGTATTTTATAACATCTTTACACTGTAGACACACAATTCAGAAGACAATGTTTTGCTCCATGCATCCTTCTCTACTCATCAGCATGTCTGAACAAACCATAATGCTGTAATAACTAAAGATACAGACCTTCAGATTATTTAAAGAGAACCCAAAGGTCCTAGTGCCTGCACAAATGCTACATCACACAAAACCGCAGTCTTAGAAGGATAGTAGGCAGAGGGTGGTGGTAAACAGCAGACACTCTTCATAAGTGACATTGCTGAGGCACTGAAGGCACTGGAGGGAAACGTGTGTCTCTTTGAGGATAACACAGAGGACAATGACTGAGGATTGGGTGATAACCATGCTGTAATCACCTCGAGTGGTTGCTAGGGCAACATGGTAAACCTTGAGAGCGCAGCTCAAGAGGTTTACTGTAGCCCTAGCAACCATGAGAGGTGATTTCAGCATGGTTGTCACCCAATCCCCAGCCATCATCTTTTATAGTGTATGGTCAAAAAAACACTGTTTGCATTCTATGTGCGAGAATTATGGAACTCTGGTGCATTCGTTTTTATTATGCCACTGTTTGGAAGTTCCAAAGTGTGGTTAACAACTTTTAAAATTCTAAACAGTGCATAACAAAGCTGTGTGATTGCTGATTATGGTGGTTAATAAGCACTTACCATACATTATATAGAGGATAATGGCTGGGGATCGGGTGATAACCACACTGTAATCACTTCGGGTGGTTGCTAGGGCAACATGGTGAGCCTCGAGAGCGCAGCTCGAGAGGTTTACTGTAGCCCTAGCAACCACGAGAGGTGATTTCAGTGTAGTTGTCACCCGATCCCCAGCCATCATCTTTTATAGTGTATGGTCCAAAAAACTCTGTTTGCATTCTATGTGTGAGAATTATGGAACTCTGGTACATTTTTCTTTTGGTTATGTCACTGTTTGGAAGTTCCGAAGTGTGGTTAACAACTTTTAAAATTCTAAACAGTGCATAACAAAGCTGTGTGACTGCTGATTATGGTGGTTAATAGACACTTACCATACATTATAAGGTTGTAATCTGCTTGATTTCAGTTAATAATAAGTGCTCCCCATACATTATACAAAAATCTACGACAGGGTGGGCTCTCAGAGAGTGGTGGAGAGAATGCAAAGGGATCTAAAAAAGCTGGAGGAGTGGTCTAGGGTGTGGCAATTGGGTTTGAGTGGTAAAAAGTTCAAAGTTGTGCTCTTAGGATGGGTAAACCCCAAGAGCTATGTATAAGATGGAGGGGTACTTACAGTCACTAAGCAAGCAAGGGACCTCGGGGTAATTATATCTGATGATCGCAAGGTGGCAGGGCAGTATGACAAGGTAGTAGGCAAGGCTATGGAGATGCTGGAGTACATGGGGGAGGGATTTTTAGCAGGAGAAGTGAGGTGGTGTTGCCACTGTGTCACTCACAAGTGAGATCCCACCTGGAGTACTGTGTCAAGTTCTGGAGGCCATACCTTTGCAAGGATATTGACAGGGTGGAAGCAGTCCAGAGGAGGGCTACCAAAATGATACAGGGGTTGCATGGCAAGCCATATAAGAAGAGGCTGCATATCTCAACATGTACTCCCTGCAGGAGAGGAGAGCAAGAGGGGACATGAATGAGACCTATAAATGCCTTACGGGAGAGAGAACAAGGTGCAGGTGGGGAGTCTGTTTCAGAGGAGCAAAAGCACCAGAACATGTGGGCATGAAATGAAGCTGAGGGTGTTAAGTGGGATGTGTGCAAATACTTTTTCACAGAAAGGGTGATGAAAACCTGCAGCAGCCTGCCAGAAGAGGTGGTATGTGGGTGAGGACAGCAAAGAGCTTCATGCATACATGGGATGGTCACATGGGCATAATAAGTAGAGGAAAGGAATGCAGGAGGGACACTGGTGGCTAAATAGTGTCCTAGGTGTTGTAATAGGAAGGGAAAAATACGACAGACTACTTGAGCCTTCCAGTCATTTTCTGCTGACAAATTCTCTGCTTCTATGTTTCTCAGGTTGCAACTGCAGCACTGGGTCAGGCCTTGTATGAATATGATTGAAGCCATCTCCTACACTACAGTCTACCTTCTACGAGGCATCAGAAAATGTGCAAGAATAATGCTGGCCTCTGATTGGCTGACAGAGTTTTCTACCCATGTGTTTATCAGGCACTACAGCCTCCTAAAAAAGCAGCTGGTACAAGACTCACATTTCCAGGTTCACAGCTTACGCTGACACTTAAAAGTCCCTTCAACTCACAGCTGCTTGCAGCACATTACACCCAAAACATATTGCAGTTAAAAAGGGGTTCTGTTTGGCCAACATAGCCCATATTCTAAGTGTTATAAAACCCTTCAGTGTGTGGGGTTGTTGGGGGGATACCCACCCTTCTAGAGGCTACAGTGTCACTCTGCCTGCAACGTCTGGCCATGCCCCTGGAGTGAGCAGGTATCTGCTGACAATCCACTACCTTTTGGGTCTTATGACTTACATGTTAACCTACACTATTGTGAGCCCTTTAGTATTCTCTTATAATTGCTCTGCCTGTACCTTGTGATGCACCCTTAACTGGATGTCAGAAATTTGCATCTACAAATATGTATATTGTGAAAGCTACAATACTTGTTTGTCACCATGTACTATAGTTTTTATCAGCAGTGATGAATTTTTGGCAAAAACATGAACACACCCATTCTTCTTTTCCTTGTCTTTCATTTCTTTGTAGTTTATCTTTTCATTATGATTTTAAAAAGAGACAGACAACTTCCATATACACTGAGTCTGACAAATCTGCAAGAACAGCATATCAACTTGAAAAAGTAAAAGCATTCTTCTTCTAAACACTATCCTATAAAGGCTTATAGAGCATAATCAGACCAATTAGGACTGGTAGCATTTATACAAACAGTAACATTCAGAGTTAGGACAATGTATTAAGAGAGGGAAGAAAGGAATTATGGATCCTAAATTAGGTATATATTATGATATAGAGGATAGCTCTATTGCTGTATATTACATAGGAAGAGTAGAAAACATTCAAAGATTAACAAAAGCATTAGAATTAATGCTAACAGAGGAAGGAGAAAGGGGGAAGGGGACACAAAGAGAGAGAACAAACATTGTGAAGTGTCAGATAATATTAAATGTAGAGATTACAATATGTATCTATCCATATATACATTAATTACCAGATGTACTAAAGGAATTTAGATATTTGAAATAGTCCTGCCAACATCTATTACAGTCATTTAGTCGGCCAGAGGCAACATAAGTCATCCGATCTAAGGAGGCATATTGAGAAAGGTTCTTGAGAATGTCGGAGAGATTAGGTATAATAATTGATTTCCAGTACCTTAAAATGATATATTTAACTTGAAGAAATAGTATGTTCAACCATCTGTGTTGCGCACGAGATATTATATTATTATGGGAGATGAAAATGCCTAGTAGAAAGTGTTTAGGGTCAAATATAAAGCTGTGACCAATCACTTTAAATGCAAAATAGTGAATATTATGCCAGAGCTTATTTATAGGATCACAGTTCAATAGGATATGAAGCAAGTCCCCATTGGGAGAGTTACAGCACCAGCAATTGTTATCGTTCAGTAGGTCCATTTGCTGTAATACCAACAGGGTTATATACCACAAGTGAAGAATTTTAGTCTGTATAAGTGAACTGCGTAAATCCTTAAATGTTTTATGGCAAAGGAGCCAACATCTGTGCCATTGTGAATCAGTTATGTTATAATTTAAGAGTACATTCCATTTGTTTTTTGCAGTTATAGATTGGTCCGGTAAGTAATCTCTAATATCTTTATAAATAGTACTGTTCAGGTTATATAGTGAATTAATCCAATGAGAAATATGCTGATCATATAGGGATTGTTTGGGTACATGGTGGAAATAAGATTTGCATGCGGTGCGAACTTGTAAATATTTCCAAAAGTCATGTTTGGGTAAATACCACTGATCACGAAGGTCCAAAAAAGGTCTTAGCTTTAGGGTGTGTTTTTCTAGCACGTCACCCAGGAAGAATATACCCCTATTTTTCCAGGCACGACAAAAAATTGGCTGATTCTCTAGAGAGATAACACAGTTACCCCATATAGGAGCATAGAAAAGAAGTGTTGGGTTAGATTTTAGGAATTTATGAATTAGCTTCCAATAGAATACCAATGATGCAATGGTAGGGTAGGATCTTAAGTTAGAAGGTAGGGTATTGTAGATATAGGAGGTGAGAACTTTACCTAAACATAGCGAGGCTTCCATTGTGACCCATAACAGGGTTTTGGGTGCTGGTTTGTAAAACCACTTGATGGTTTGTGCTGCACGATATACCCATAAGTAGGCTTGAAACCAAGGAGACTCAAAGTCACCCCTCACCCAATGTGAATGAAGTTTAGTGCAGCTAAACCTTGGGATTTTGCCGTCCCATATGAAAATTACCTATTAACTTGTCAAGTTTGACTAAGAAAGGCACCGACCCATTCAGCATAATTGCCCTTACGGAGCAGTATGTTTACACGGCCAACAGAAAACTGAAGCCCAGCTCTGGATGAGCGAGACTTGTCCTTAGCACGAGCCATGCCACTGGTTTTGCCTCTTCCAGACATGATGCAAAAGATGGTCAATCTACAAAGAATCGGCTTCTTTAAAGCAATGAAGACTGAATCCTTGTCTTTCATTTCTTAACTGAGATATTCAATTTTGAAGTTTTTAAAAGTTTCAACTCTCATACCACATACACCATGAAAAAAAATTAAACATCTTGGTAAGAGGTTATGCTTTTTGGCATCCAAAACATGTGGAAGGGCCATCCTAATACATCCACTGTATGAATCACAGTATTAATGGGCAGACTAGGTGGGCCATGTGGTCCTTATCTGTTATCAAAGTCTTTGTTTCTATGTACATTCAAAAGGTAACCTCAGTGGAAGGGACTATTTAAAATCATGAGTGGTGGTCATCTTTAATTACTTGAGTCATTAATTATACAATTAGTTATAAAAACTGTTTGTAAAATATCTGACTGAATTAAGAATACCTTGATGATGAATCTATGGATGTCAGAAATAAATGTTTGCTAACAAAAACTATATTATGGAATTTTTTGCATACTTACAAATACTGCTGATTTAATAGGTTGCTTTTACCTGCTGTTTTGATCATATGTGTATTGTATATTTTTAATATGTTGTTTTACTTGTTATGATGCTCTTATTGTATCGTCTATTCTCACTCATCCCAAAACACATCTGTAAATGAGATTCCTGTTATCTCTATATGATTTCCTGGATTTTGAAATGTAAATAAATAAATAAATATGATGAATTAACTGCAGCATAAGCAACACTTCACCAGTGTTCCACCCTGGGATGAAATCCACATAGAATACACAGCTCTGTTTCATTCTCGGCTTTCAGTCTGAAGCCAGTATAATCATTATCAGAGTATAATGGAGTCTACCTAATGCTTGGAATTTTGTCAGTCAATTTCAAGCATGCCTTTGATGTTGAGCTTGGTTGCCCTATAGATTGAACTCATACCTAGGGAGACAGCTTAGCCAAGTAGAAAAATCCATCGCTAAGTTGCAGTGAAATGTTAGCTATACTGAGAATGGTGTGGTTACACTGTCAAATAATTCTAAAGCAGACTATGAGCCATTTCTCTACTGTACATTTGAAAAAACAGGTAAACAAAGCACAAATGTAGCAACATTGTGTGAGAAATGTATGTGAAAAATGTTTCCCCCAAATCAGGTCAGGATAATGACAACAGCCAAGAGTGACTGTCACCACAATTTCACTGTAGAATGCTCTTCAAAGGAGGGCAACAAAAGAAGAAACAATACCAATAAGAGAACTAACACAAGATGTAAGATGTGTTCTATATTCCATCCAGGTTGACCAGTGTGTCCCGTTTCAGTCTGGTCCCAATTCAAGATTGTTCTAAGTCAAACAAAGCTTAACTGAGGGCCACCAGAAAAAAAAAAGATTCATAGTCAACACACCCAAATTCAACTGCACTATATTCCAAAAATGCTTGAATTTCAAGTTATGTCAATCTTTATTACAAAGAACTTCTACATTAAAACAAGAGTTTTGTCACTTGCAAATCATCTACAGTGGAGGATTATTGTAGTCGCAATGTTCTTCTTGTGACATCTTAGTCTTTTCCACAGCAACATATGATATCTTAAACAGGTAATTATTACATCAGTTACTGAATAAGCTACAGCTGTAACCAAAAGGTAAGCGGAACTATCTAGTCTTTACTAATCGGGAAAATGATGGCCTATGATTCAAATTTTTAAGGAATGTTGTGCAACTGTGTTATGCTGATGACCCTAAGTACTAAGCATGTTATGAATCAAAGATTATAACAAGGTCAGCAGAAATCATCCAATCTGATTGGTCAGTTTAGGTTTTTCTGCACCATGACTATCCTGCATTGATCCAAGTTAAAATGATCAGTAAGTCTCATTACAACCTGCATTAAAAGCCTTACACCTACCTTTTGGAACATTCACTTATTAAAATCAAATAGCAGTCATTAGTTCCTCTCACTAAAATTATCAACTAGGCGTTCACAAAAACTAAAACTCTGAGCAATTTAATTAAATGTTTCTTTCCTTTACTATACCTTCATTACACGTATACACAAATTTTAAAAGTGAAAAAGTACTTATACAGTATACTAGCATGTGTAATAGATATTCAGTTTTCCCTTATGTTCACCTACTTTGGGGTGCTCAAACATCCATTCAAAAACGTCTTACTACATAGGCCATTTTAATCCCTGTGTTCTTTTTAATTACTTTTTGTATGTCAACAGCAACAGCTCATGCCCTCATCTGCCAGCACCCCAATCCCATGTCTGCCATCTCCACATCTTACCTTTCCCAGTCACCCCATGGTGACCCCACCCCAATGGTGAGGCCACTGGGGGGCTGGACCAATTCTCTGGCAGTGACCGAATCTGTGATTAGGCAGAACGTGGTCAGTTGGTGTGGGGCCACAGACTGTTGGGAGTCATCCTGTGTCCCAAACAGTGTTTTCCTCCTGTTACACGTTCCCTTGGAGACAGCAGCATACAGCACTCACAGGCATACACGCAACGAGCATGTTCATGTGCAAGCCGACCAACTTCCATGATACATTTACTGTATGATGCCACCCATACTACCACAGGAAGTACTTGAGCAGTGGTTCAGACAGTCACCTTCCCCCAGAGAGGCTGAGCACCAAGGGGCTGCTGAAGCCCTCTTCCCCTGGCCAGCCCTCCAGCAGCTCTAGCCCTCCCCAAAACCTGGGTCACTAGCATAGTGAGTGGCAGAACCACAATCACTTTGCCCTTTTTTGCAAATGTAAATTTCTAAACAATGTTAAAAATAAGAAGTGATAGAAACTAGTTACTGCAGTGCTATGGCTACCAAAAATGAAACTAGTTTTCATGCTGATTTTTCTTTCTTTTTTAAACCAGTAATTATAAAAAATAAAATACTGACGATAGTATACATTTTTTATACACACCCTCAGTGTGATACCTTAATATACCACTTAGCGTTTGGTCTCGTGGTTTGTGTAGTATAACACTATTCAGCTGTTTAAAAATAATTCATTAAACAATGTTGCCCATACGTTGGTCTCTAACAATGAAGACTGCCTTAACTTTTGCACTGTAATTTTGCTGCTGTATTATCCCACCTTGTGTTATCCCACCTCCCCAGTCACATCTGGAAATGTATTTTGGTTCAGTGTGCCTTTCCTGGTTAATAAATAAATACACTTTTGCAGTATGGTGTCAATGTTTGAGACTCAAGGCAAGAACAAACAAGCATTTGTCAATGCCGAATGTTTGCTTGCTGGCATTGGCATTGGTAGTGTAGAAGTTACAGAGCTGCATAATAGGAATGGCAGTGAAGTATTGAACTGAAGCCAACCCCACCACCACCCTGCAGAGAGTGACAGGCATTGGGGTGTGCCTTTGGGTCGTCAGGCATAACAGCCACGTCATTTCACCACACCCTACCCTGCAGACACTGACAAGTGTCACGGTGTGCCTTGGAGTCTTTGGCCCTTATGCGCACCCCATTCCATCAGGAAATATGGTGAGATGGGTGTGGTATAGGAGAATGGGGTGAACTTTGGGGCCGAAGAGTCCAAGGCATACCTCGATGCCTCTCACTGGCTGCAGGGTGTGGAATGGTATGAGCATTACAGGCAAGAATCCCAAGTCACACCCCTGGTGCCTGTCATTCTCTACAGGGTGGGGCATTATGGTTGGAAACCCTAACACCTCAGGCATTCATTGGTATTTTCACTCCAAATTTTCGATATGTTTTTTTTGAGACCCCCCCACCTCATGAACAGTGGCAATATCAGTTTGTTAGCGGAAAGCTGCTTATGCACAGCGACTACGGCATTTAGCACCACGGGTACAAAAACACATTCCAAACAGGATGTGAAAAATGACAGCTGTACTGTTCATGGGGAGGTGGAAAAATGGCAATGTTGCAAATCTGCAGTAAAAATATTAAAAAAACTGGTGAAGTCATGAACGTGCATAGAAACTGTGCAACGCACACCCGTAATGTAATTAGTTTGGGGATTTTTTTACAGCAGATTGGAACTCAGGCATTTTGGTGCCTCCGATCATGAACAGTGTCACTGTGATTTTCTTTATCTGTCCCGAACAATGATTTCCCACAGCGACCACGCATCTCTGCACTGAAAGTGTGAAAACAAATTTCAGTCATGTTGTGAAAAATGACAGCTGTACTGTTCATAAGAAAGTGTGGAATAATGCCACTGGTGAAAATCTGGACTGAAAATATTACAAAGTCATGAACTTACGAGGGTGCGTGGAAACTGCACAATGCTCACTCGTAACACAGTCATTTTATGGACTTTTGACACCAAATTTTCAACATAGCCATTTTAAGACCTCTGCTCATGAACAATGTAACTGTGATTTTCTTAATCTGTCCCAAACATTGCTTTTGCACACCGACTGCACCATTGTACGCTACATGTGCGGAATCACATTTTGGGTGACATGTGAAAAATGGCAGCTGTACTGTTCATAAGGAAGTGTAATAAAATGGCAATGTGGAAAATCTGGAGTGAAAATATAGAAAATTCGCAAACTTACGAGAGTGCGTAGGAACTGTGCAATGCACACTCATAAAACAGTCATTTTTAGGAATTTTTTCACCAAATTTTCAACATAGCCATTTTAAGACCTCTGCTCATGAACAGTGTCACTGTGATTTTCTTAATGTGTCCCATACATTGATTTTCAAGACACCAACTGCACCATCATGGCCACATGGCGGAAACACGCTTTTGGGCAAGATGTGAAAATGATAGCTGTACTGCTCATAAGGAGGTGTGGTAAAATGGCAATGTTGAAAATCTGGAGTGAAAATATTGAAAATTCATGAATTTACTAGCTGCATGGGAACTGCGAATACATCAGTAAAACAGTATTTTTAGGATTTTTTCACCAAATCTTCAACATAGGCTTTTTGAGAGCCCAACTTATGAACAGTGGCAGTGTCATTTCATTACTCAGTCCTGAAAGGTGATTTCGCACAGTGACTGCGAAATCACCCTTCGGGCCTGATTAACGCCATGACAGTGAGAGCATTCATGAGAAGGGGTCCCAAAAACCCCATGTTGAAAATTTGGTGCAAAAATTCCAAAAAATGCCTGAGATATGCAGCAAAGTTGAAAAAACCCTATCTATCCCATTATACAGCTTACCGGCATTTCCTCAGTTCCGGTCGGCTTTGAAGAGTGCAGGCGTGTTCCGGTCCACCAAAGATCGTTGCGCGGAGTCGGAGGTAAGTATGGGGTGAGGGGTGTGGGAGGCAGGGTGTGCAGTGGGTGGGCGCGGTGAGGCAGACACAGCGAGGGACTGTTTACAAGTTTCAGGTTTTTTTTTTTTTTAATGACGACGACGCGGGACATTTGCCACACTGGGGTGGGCTCCCAGCATGGCAGAAGGATGACTGGTTGGGGGGAGCATGGAGCTGATGAGGGATTGGGCTCCCCCATTGGCCATAGCATCTGTTGCCATGCTGGGGTGGGCTCCCAGCGTGGCACCCTGTACTCTGGGGGGGTAGACAGTGGAGCCAACAGGGGATTGGGCACCCCCGTCGGCTATACGTTGTGTAGCCATGCTGGGGTGGGCACCCAGTGTGACATATGGAACTGTGTTTTTGGGGGGGCGCAGCACAGGCCGACCGGGGATTGGGCACCCCCCATCGGCTATACAGTGTGTGCGTGGGGGGGGCCGAGTACACAGCGTGCGTGTGTGTGTGTGTGTGTGTGTGTGTGTGTGTGTGTGTGGGAGCACGCAGAAGATGATATCTGATCACTGCTCACTGAAGCATAGCTCCCCCTTTCAACTGTACGCAACTGCATTTTGGAGCTGTCATAGACAGCTCAGCAGGCATTGGAGAACTGAGGCCACGCCGGCAAACACACTGACTGAACTGGAAGAGGGCTGCCACACCTCTGAAAACTTGGATGATGGCACTGTTTCTTGCACATGAGTGCAAGCAAACATAAAAACTGAATATACAGTATTATAGAATTATACCCAGAGGCATTGCCTCAGAAAGCTAGTACTAGGAAAAGCCAAGGCAGCTGTATTTAGTTCAGTAAAATGGCTGAACGCTATTGGATGGTGAGAAACGTAGAAGGGATCAAAGCAACTAAATGTATATGCAAAACAAATATTTGTGTGTAAGGGTTATAACAGAAAAACAGAAACTGAAATATCAGACTGAGCAAGCTAAACGTCTCAATTGTTGATTGTGCTTTCATAAACCATTCTAACTCCCATGCAAAAAGGATGTACGTAAGGAAATGATTCATGCAGCTCTTGCAGAAATGAGAAATTTGATGACAGAAATTATAGTATCTTTGATGGAGTTATGCAGAGACTTGAAGATTAATGTTTCATTATCAATACAAAAATTTCAGTGAAAAAAATGGAGTGGGACGTGTGGAAAAAAGGGAAAAGGAAGATTTTAAAATTAGTTTTTTTAATCAGGATATTTTCTTTTTAGTGACTTTCTTTTGGATCTGTAAATTATTTTGGATATAATAGCAGTTTATATTGGAGATTGTTTACCTGGCATTTGCCCACCCCTTTTTTCTATTACAGAATGTGCACTGTTTAGTATAATATATTCTGTGGATATATATTCTATGGATGGGTCCTCCTTCTGATAGAAAAAGCCATCAGATATTTCTCCATATCTGATAGTACGTATTACCATATACCCATCCAATTAAAGACCATCATTTAATTAGCAATGTATGTACACCTTAAAGCAGTAGTATTTGTTAGTCACCATATAGTTTTATTTAGCAATAATGTTCCTGTGGCAAAAATATTAAGCTATCAGTTTCTTTTTATTACCTTTCATTCCTGAACTGAGATACAGGATTTTGACATTTTTTAAAGTTCCCACTCCATGCCTGCCATGGAAAAAAACGAATATTTTGGTACAGTGGTTTGCTGTTTAGCATCAGAAACATATGCTTGTACCATACTTTTACATCCACAATATGAATATAGTATGTACATTCAACAGGTAACTTCAAAGGAAGATTTTTAAAAATTGCAAGTGGCAGCCATCTTTAATGATGCCAGTCATTAATTACAAAGTTTTTTTAAATAGCTGAGAAAACTACAAATACACAGAAGATGCAACTAAGGATGTCAGAAATACATTTTTACTATTAAAAAAACATATGATGACATTTTTGCCAACTAACAAATATTTCTGCTCTAAAGTGGAACAGCCATAGTAAAAGTCCTGCACCTAAAAGGCTGGTCCTAATCTGCATTTTGTATGTGTGCAAAAAAAGAAAAATGTAATTACTGTTTATTGCACTATAGTACATTGTATCTGATTCATCCTTCGACTCCAAAGCTTACATTTGCTGTAACTAGAAGTCCCAGCATCCCCTGAAGGTAACATCAGAGTTGGGCAGCAACAGTGAGAGATTCAATAGCATGCCATGCATGTTAGAGATTTTATAAGCTCTAATCAGATGTTTGCTGATCCCACTGTTCTCCTGGGACAAAATACAATCCTCTGTGACTGCACTTGACCCTGGGAGAATAGCAGGATCAGCAAATAATTCAATGACATCCCAAGCAAGTGTGTAGAAAATGGACAGTATTTTGAAACTAAAGTCAATTGAATAGTCCTTATTTCTTAGACTGGTCAATTACTACAGTAGTTATATTCCTTATTACTATGCATTGTTATATAACAGTGTAACAAAGTTACTTGTAATGCAGGGTGATATGTTATAATTAAGTTAATAATATAAGAGAATTTTGATAGAAGTAAAAAAGAAAGACATGCAACATGGTTCATTGTATTCCAGTTGTTGGTTGTATAGCCTATTAATGTTTTCTAATGATTTTAAAATGCATGGTTTTGACTTAGAGGCAATGACAACTCTAAACCCAAGGACAATCTCATCCATCCTGATTTCTTAAATTTACATCTCTAAAATAAGGAATATAATCAGACTGATGAAACCCTGTTTCAAGGTCCCAACTATTCTGCAGTATTATGAACAATTATTCAATTCAGCAGTTGTACTAAAAATCAGGCATGGCAGTAAATAAGCAGGAAAAACAGCCATTCTTCATTTCTGTAGAAACAGATAGCAGCATTATAGAAACATAGAAACATAGAAGTTGACAGCAGATGAGGACCGAAAGGCCCAACCAGTCTGCCCATTTCTTTTTCTACCTTATGAATGTGCCATCGGCCTTTGCTCTGTCAGTGGCCTATCTATTCATACTCATCGGTATTGCTCCCTTATGCCTATCCCATACCTGTTTGAAGCCCTGCACTGTATTCATATCCACTACTTCTTGAGGTAGGCCGTTCCATGCATCCACCACCCTTTCTGTGAAAAGAACTTCACATTACCCTTAATCGGACTCCTCTAATCTCATGCTGTGTCCTCTTGTCCTGCTATTTTTCTTATATTGAAACATGTTAGATTCTTTCACCTTGTTAATGCCCTTAAGGTGTTTGAATGTTTTGATCATATCACCTCTTTCCCTCCTTTGCTCTAGGGTATACATATTGAGCTCTGTTAATCTGTCCTCATATATTTTCTGATGCAGTCCCTGCACCATTTTGGTTGCCCTTCTCTGGACTGTCTTAATTTGGTTAATGTCCTTGTGAAGGTGTGGCCTCCAGTACTCTAGGCAGTACTCCCGATGGGGCCTAACCAGTGTCTTGTAAAGAGGGATTATTACCTCCCTCTTACAACGTGTGATACCTCTACTAATACACCCCAACATCCCTCTAGCCTTACCTACTACTTTAGTGGTCTGCTTGGATGATTTCAGGTCATCTGTGATGATGGTGCCCAAGTCTCTTTCTTCCCTTATGACTGCCAGCAACTCCCCTCTAAGCCTATAGGTGGCTTCAGGGTTTCTCTTCGCTATGTGCATGATCTTGCACTTCTTTGCGTTAAACCCCAGTTGCCACTCTTCTGACCATTTTGCCAGTTTATCCAGATCTCTTCTCATTCTGCCCGCCCCATCTGGATCATCTACTCTGTTGCAGATCTTGGTGTTATCTGCAAACAGACAAACCTTACCCTTCAGTCCATCTGCAATGTCACTGATGAAGATACTGAAGAGGACTGGCCCCACGACTGATCCCTGAGGTACCCCACTTGTGTCTTGTATCTCTTCTGACTGTATACCATTTACCACCACTCTCTGTTTTCTGCCTGTCAACCAGTTTGCCACCCAGTTGACCAACTTCTGACCCACCCCGAGCCTACCTAGCTTATTAATCAATCTTCTATGTGGAACAGTATCGAAAGCTTTGCTGAAGTCAAGGTAGGCAACATCAACTGCTCCCCCTTGGTCCACCACTCTGGTTACCCAGTCAAAGAAATCTATGAGATTAGTTTGACAGGACCTTCCTGTTGTAAACCCATGCTGTCTTGGATCCTGTGCTGCTATGGATTCCTGGTGTTGCACTATCCTTTCCTTAAGGAGCGCCTCCATAATCTTGCCCACTGTTGAGTTAAGACTGACTGGTCTGTAGTTCCCTGCCTCCTCCCTGCTACCACTCTTGTGGATTGGGATCACATGAGCCCTTCTCCAGTCTTCTGAGACCTCTCCTGTGCTCAGAGACTCACTAAACAGTTCTGATAATGGCTCTACTAGTTCCACCCTTAGCTCCTTTAGTACCCTGGGATGTATGCCATCAGGTTCCATTGCCTTGTCCACCCTGAGCTTATTGAGCTCTTGTAGGACCCTTTCTTTTGTGAAGGGACTAGTGCACACTTCTCTCCCCCCCCCTGTCTCCATGGTGCTGAGCTGTGGGAACTGCCCTACCTTCTCTTTAGTAAATACTGAGCAGATGTATCTATTTAGGATAGATGCTTTTACATGGTCCTCCTCCTCACACGCCCCCTTATCCCCTTTGATCTTAGCAATACCCCCTCTGGACTTTCTCCTTTCACTAATGTATCTATAGAAAGTCTTGTCACCTTCTTTTACTGTTTGTGCTAGTGTTTCCTCAGTTTGGGCCTTTGCCTGCCTTACTGCCTTCTCTTAGGGAAGTTTGGTATGCCTCCCTGTCTTCATCTCGCTGCATTCCCTTATATTTCCTGAAGGCCAGGCTTTTGGCTCTGACCTTTTCTGCTACTGTTTTTGAGAACCAAAGTGGTTTCCTTCTTCTTTTGTACTTCCTTTTCTCTCTAACACAATGGGATGTTGCTTCAAGTATTGCATCCTTAATGCTTGCCCACTTTGCCTGTACCCCCTCACCTGTATTTCTTTTTGCCAGGGCTAGCTTAACTCTGTTGGCCATCTTATCAAAGTCAGCTCCTCTGAAGTCCCATATTTTTGCTTTGGAATGGGATGATTTAGTTCTAGTGGCCAACATACCTCTCAACCTCCTGCCTCATAAATCAGGGACAAGGCTTAAAAAAATCAGGAATAAAAAGCCAAAATCAGGGACACATCTTCAACATTTGTGATATATACTCAGGAAGCTGATAGAATAAGGGGCTTAGTGTAAAATACATTTTCTAAGGAAGAAGAAATCTAACTTTAATGTTTGACATTATTGTGTGGTTAAAACCCCACTGTTTGGTCATGGAAATACAATTTCCAGGAGGGAAAGAGTAAAGTTCTGAGGCAAAATCAGGGATGTCCCTGAAAATCAGGGACAGTTGAGAGGTATGGTGGCCAAGTTGAACCATACCATGTGATGGTCACTGGCCCCCAGGTGACCTTCTACCTGGAGATCTGTGATCCTTTCCTTGTTAGTCAGTACTAGATCTGGGATAGCCCTGTCTCTTGCGGGTTGTTGTACCAGTTATTTGAGGAGCTCCCCATGCAGGGAATCCACTATGTGTCTAGTTCTGGCAGATGTTCCTGCTGGTATTGACCAATCTGTATCTGGCACGTTGAAGTCTCCCATTATCAGAACCTCCCCTTTAGCTATCATGTTTTGTGTATCTTCTAACAGTAATGTGTCTCTGTCCTCCCCCTGGTCTGGAGACCTGTAGACAACTTCAGTTCATATGGCTATCCCATTTCCTGTTTTCAGGGAGACCCACAGTTCTTCTGACTCCTTTTGTGTATTCTGAATTTCTGTAGCTTTGATATTTTCATTGACATAAAGGGCCACTCCACCCCCTCTATTTGCACCTCGGTCTCTTCTGAACAGTACATAGCCAGGTACTAAAGTCTCCCAACTGTGGTTACTGGTAAACCATGTCTCACTAATAGCTACTATGTCCAGTTTAGCATCTGCCATTATTGCCTGCAGGTCTGGGATCTTGTTTCCCAGACTGCAAGCATTTGTGTACATGATTTTCCATTGGCCAGATTTCAGTGTGTTAGTTGTTGGGCGAGGTCTGGCATTTCCCCTGTGCATCATATGGGGAGCCAGACCTTTTTCCTTACCTGGTGATAAAAATGAACTACAAACATGCTGAACTCTTGTTTGACCACTAGCTGAGGGGAAAGGGGTGTTTTTCCCATTTGCTGTATCAGTTGCTGCACCCCTCTCCCCATTTGCTAGTTTAAATATTCTGCAAAGACATCAAACTTCTGCCCCAATGCACTGACTCTATCCTTAGTCAGATGCAGTCCATCAAAATTAAAGAACTTTCACTCTCAAAACTGTTGTCAGTTCCCTACAAATTTGTGTCCTTTTTCCTGGCACCAGCCCTTGAGCCACATGTTTAGCTCCCCTATCTCCCCTTCTCTAACCTTCCGTCCATCTGTCCCCCTCTCCCAGACTGGCAGGATCTCAGAGAAGGAGATGCCGGATAAAATGGATGATAGTTTGTCACCCAGCCTAGTCAGCTGTTCCTTGGTCTCCACAAATGACCGGCTGGTGAGATAGTTAGTCCCTATGTGTACCAGGATGTCAATGTTTTCTCCTGCATCCTGTACAATTTTAGCAATGCGGTCAGTGTCTCTCCACGCTGATGTACCTGGGAGACATCTCACCATTACCCCTGGCTGGAGATAGGTATCAACTCCCTGAATCATGCAGTCTCCTATGATCAGAAGTTTTTTGGATTTCCCTTTTGCTTTTTTTGTTTTGGTTCCTGTTTTGGGTGAGTTTTGTTGTGCTAGCTCCTGTGCTACAGTGTCCTGCTCTGCAGTGTCCTCTGCCCCTTTGTTTGATTTTGGAGATAGAGGCAGATTCTGGTTTCTAGTTTTTATATGGTTTGTGGAGGTAATATGTTGAAGAGCACTGAGTGATAGGGCACCCGATTTGCCCTTCCTAACCACCTTCCAACCTCCTGGACCAACTAACCTCTGCGGTGTATGTGTTTCTGTTGGATGTTGGGGCAATGGCGGTGGTTCTTATAATATATTTCCTCCTGAATATGCGATTTGAGGTGTGCAATCTCTACCCAAGCTGCCTGGAGCTGAGCCCTTTGATCTCCAATGGCACAGCATGTAGGACAGTGTCCTAAATCCTGTAAAACTGCCCTTCTGAAATGTGTCCCGTAGTACCTGCAGTTAATAATATCCATTCCAGATAAGTTGCTGGGTTTATAACCTGGTCAGAGTAATTAGAGGGAGGAAAATTAAAGCAAAAGCTTGATTTTTTGTTTTGTTCATTTGTTTGTTTGTGTATAGTTTGTTATAACAAGTTAAATTACTTGTGCACCTGTAAATAAGGTCACTGTGTGGATACCCCTCTGATCCACCCCTTCTTGCTTTGTTTCGGGAAATGTCACAACTATGCTACCTTATAAAAGGAGTGTAGCGTGAGGTGGTTGGGGATGGTGGTGGGTGGCTGGGCCCTTTCCCTGCCAAAAAAGAAGAACCACTGATGAAAGAAACAAGGAGGTAAGAGCAGAAACAATCAGCCAGCAACAAATGCAGTATCCCTGAAAGCTTATCCTAATGATAGATAAAACTGTAAAACCTGTAAAGCACCACCTGTAATAATTTCACCGAAGATATACCCTGTAAGAAACACTTTGCTACAGAGAAAAATAAAGCAGTAACAGAAGTTATACCTTGCAAAAGACAATTTGAATCAGAAGATTACAGCAGTAATCTGTAAGCACACACCTGTAGGCATACCCTGTAATAATGCAGCAGAAGGTATACCCAGCAACAACAATTTGAATCAGAGAAATATAATGCAATACATTGTTAGCAACAAACAGTAACAATCCCTGTGAGTACAAAAGAAAATAATATGGCACAGTAAATCTGCCTAGCCAAAAGAAGCCTTAATCCTTTTCCTTGCTCTGGTAAGGTTCTTTGCTCTGTCCTTTCAAGCAACCTAGAAGAAAAGTGCTCAGGTGAAGCTAGGTGCCTTTGCCAGCAGACCTAGACTTCCTATACATATGTTCTTCCTAGAACCATGAATAATGTGGACAGAGGGAAATGAAGAGAGATGTTAATTCATAACAGTTATGCACAGAGAGACATTGTCCAGGTCATAGTTCACTTAAAGAATATACTAAGGAATAAAAGGCAGAAATAGGCCATATTGGCCATAGAGACTGCCCCCTCATTTTGATGGTAGTAGTCTGTAACGTAGCCCTGCCTTACATATTTATTCAGTTTTCTGTTGGGACATCTATTTTTTTTTTTTTACTGTCCACAGTATGGTATATGAGAAGAAGAGGAAGAACAAGAAGAAGAAGAATCAGTATTTATTTATTTTTTATTGCACATTTTTTCTCAAGCTGTGGTAGGGCTCAGTGGTGGTAGCACTGACCATCTGTGCTCCATTCCCCCTCCAGCTTTCATCAGGGACATGCTGCATGGCAGTGGGGCCTTCAATTTTTGGTATTTTTATTTGTTGCCTTTTTGGTCCCCCAAATTCCAACCCTGAGGATACCGGCACAAAGATGAGAGTCCAGGCTGTAGAGGTGCTAGCTCACCTATCAACCAAACTCCTCCCCACACCGTGAGTCCTGTGCCACTACCTGTACATCCACAGGTGGTAGCAATGGGATGGTGTGACAGCCCTCCCTCCTTGGAGGAGGACAGCATCCTATGGGATGCTCAAACCTCCTCCCCCTGGCTGGCCACCACCGACCCAGGCTCATTCCCAAATCTAGTTCACCAGCATCGTGGATGGGCCAGAAAGAATCATTTATATAGTTCCTTTTATATATATTGTATCTCAAAGCACTTTACAAGCAGTGCATGATTACTAGTGAAGTGACTGAATGTGTAGTGGCAGCCATTTTGCACACCAACACCCACACACAGCCTTGGATAGTTGCATGAACTGGTTTTAATGGAAGGGAAATATTGGCTAGGACACTGTGTAAAATCCCCTACTCTCACCATTAAGGGCACCAGTGGACACAGACACTGGGGTAGTGGAGACAAGCACAAATGTTGAATGGGGTAGTGAGATGGGGGGGTTCTCCTTGACCAAGCTATGCAATCACAGGTACCTATAGAAGATACTGCAATGGTGGAACCTGAAGCAGTTGGATCCTCTGAATCTGAACAACAGCATAGAGACTCTGCTCCAGATTCTGAACCTGGTCCCTTGACTGCCAGTTCATGCAGAAACAGTTCAGGCCCCGATATTGCTGACCTTTTTGGAGCAGGCCAGAATCTGTCCCCAGAAGAAATGCCATAAGACTCAGATACTAAGGTTGTATGGAAGAACACCCTGATACGGTTTTCATAGCCAGGATGCTTTTTAAAAGAGTCAATGAATTTTCTTTCGCCTCAGAAATCTATGCTTTAATGCAAGTCTCTGGGAAGATGTGTATGATGTTTGTTTTTAAGGGATGCTCAGGCACTTAAGGGATTTATTTATTTATTTTAAAAGTTTTACCAGGAAAGACATACTGAGCCGAACCAGTAGCTTGTTTCCAGATGTGTCTTGGAGGTAGGGGACAAGGGAGAAAGAAATTCCAAAAAATATACAAGTTGAACAGGTAACTAGCGGAGGCAAATTTATACAGTAAGAAGAAAGTTATACATTATACACAAGCAGTAGATCAATATGTACAACATCGACAAGTTTCATTTTGAATTCTAAGTACATGTTGAACATATACTCACTGGACGAGAGGAGGGACACGGGGGACATGATTGAAACCTTTAAGTACATGAAAGGAATAAACAAGACAGGTACAGAGGGGCTGTTCAAAGTAAGGGAAAAGAGGGACACCAGGGGCGATGATATGAGACTGGAGGGAGAAAGGTTCGGGAGGGAGATGAGGAGACACTTTTTTACAGAGAGGGTGGTGGCTGGGTGGAATGTGTTACCTGCAGAAGTGGTATCCAGTAGAACAGTGGACTTCTTCAAAAGGGGATGGGACAGGACAAGGGAGAGGGTCAATGAAGGGGAAGGGTGGAAGGGAAGGGCAGCCAGAGAATAAGGGGTGCTAGCTGCACATTCGAGCAGACTTGATAGACCTCTAGGCCTTTATCTGCTGGCAAATTTCATATGTTCATATGTTGGAGATAGCAGTTCATTGGGGATCAGCTGCAAAGAAGCAGTCCCCAGAAAGAGAGGCAGCTAGTGATATTTCAACAACAATGGGAAATACATGGGTATGGTATAGCAATTTATTGAAGTAGGGTAGAGAGGTATGGGACTGCAGAGTGGGGAAAGGGAGAGTAGAGGAGAGGAATAGGATGAAGGTAGAGCAGTGGGAAGTGATAATCAGGGGTAGTGGTAGATGGTCAGGTAGAGCTCACAGAGATGAAGGGAGAGTGAGTGAAGAGAGGTGACAGAGTGGGTGGTTGGGAGAGGGAGTTCAAAAGTAGAGGGAAGCAGTAGGAGAATGCCATATGGCCAGCTGTAGTCAATCTACAGTAGACAGGAGGGTAAGGGAGCAAAATTTAGAGGAGTATCAGGAGTAGGGGGGGAGAGAAGTGAGGAGAGGTAGGAGGGAAGAGTGCCAAGCCAGTGTTTGGCCAAAAGGAGGAGCAGTGCATAAGACATCTGGTCTCAAGGGAGGAGAGAAAGAGGGCAGAGTAAAGGAAACAGTGGTGAGTATGTGGGGGGAACAGTCAAGAGCAAAACAGGAGACAGAGTGGAAGAGTGGGTCCAGTTTGGCCAAAGTGGACTTAGGAGCAGTGCTGTAAACTGTGTCTCCACAGTCAAAGATGGGGAAAATTATTCTCTGTAAGATGGCTCTACAAGCTGGCAAGGGGATACAACTACAGTTATGGTACAAGGCACCAAGTTTTGGGTGCAGTGTTTTATGGATTGTCTCAAAGTGAGTTGAGAAGTCCAGGTGCCAGTTGAGCCATATCCCCAAGTACTTGAAGGTAGGGACATCTTCAAGGGGAGATCCATCAAGGGTGTGAAAGGATGGGACAGATGTACTGTAAGTCTAGAGATCTTCCAAAGCTCACTGAGACTGTCTTCTTTGCATTTAGTGCCAACTGATTTGAGCAGAACCAGCACTGGACATTGTCAAGTCCAGCTGGAGTCTGGTCATCAGATCAGTGGGGGAGGAGCCACAGCAGATAGCACTGTGTCATCAGAGTACATGTGGATGGATGTAGAGGTACAGATAATTGGGAGGTTATTTACAAAAATGGAGGAGAGAAGAGAATAGAGCCAAGCACAGAGCCTTGGGGGAACTCCAGTGTTGATAGAGAGGGGTGGGGAAAAGGAGCAGCCAATTTTAATGGATTGGATTTTGCCCAGAAGGTAAGAGTGGAACCTGTTAGTGGCATGGGATGAGAGGCCTGTTGTGGTAAGCTTCACCAGGAGAATAGTGTGGGCAATGGTGTTGAAGAATTTGGCCGGGTCAACATAAATAGAGGAAGTGATTAGGGCCTGGTGCATCCCAGAGAGGATAGAATCAGTAAGCTTGAGGAGGGAGGTATCCTGAATATTGTTGAACTTGCACTTGAAATGATTTTGCTTTTGTCCCAACTGTATTTCTATTTCACTGGAAATTGTATTTGTACTTGTACCCTCTGTATTACCAATTGTTGTACTGCTTCAAAATGTTTATTTGTATTCCCACTTGTACCCTCCCGGGTCATGCCTGAAAATAGGCATTGCTATGCCTAGTATACCACCCGGTTACCAAAAGCAAATAAATAAATAAATAAATAAATAAATAAATAAGGAAATAAAGACAGAAAATATTAACATTCTATGTATTATAATACAAGAAGACAAGAAAGAAATGACTTTAATTAATGTATATATACCTCCCTATAACAGCAAGTACTATCATGAAAACACAATTTCCGACATTGTAAAAATAATGGATGAGCTAACTGACAGCAATCCAGGAACAGGTATTATTCTGATGGGTGACTTTAACATTTGAAATGGCAAAATAACAAAGGGACCAAAGGAAATTTCAAATCGAATAACTGTCAACGGATGAGTAAACATCCAATCAACAAGGAAATCTAAAGACAATGTTTGCATTAATAAAGGAAAACAAACCCATGACACTCTAGTACTACAAAATTTGACAGTTCTAATTGGAAGAGCAAAATGAGATGCTGAAGGAAATTCTACATATCATGGAGTGCTAGGCTCATCAATTATTTACTACGCCTGGATAAATTTAAACTTGTTGCATCTATGTTATGATTTTAGAGTTGAATGTAGGGCAGATAATGCATATTATCCAATACTGTTGGAACTAATATGCCCAAGGAAGAAGGATGGTAAAATTAAAAAAACTGATAGAGACCCAAATGCCATACAGAATTAGCATTTGTTGGGACAGAATAGAAGGCAAGCATTTTACGGAAGATTTCATAAACAGTGGAAACTATAATAGTTTAAATGCCATACTGTCACTCTCAGAAAATGAAGATATTCTATCTACTGTATATTTGCCAATACAATGAGACAGATAGCAAATTATACATCCAAGAAATATACAGCAATAATAGGAAAACACCAGAATGGTACACAAGAGAATGCAAGAGTGGCAAGAAAAAACGCAATCAATAAATAAGAAAGGTAAGTCAGTCCCCAAGCATAATCAACAAATTGACATTAAACAGAATGAAAAGAGAGTACGACAGAGATTAAAATATGGAGGGCCCTAGAAAAAGCAGTATTCATGAAAGATACAAAAAATTCTGGAGAACAGTAGCTAATGGCACCACCGATTATACACCACAGGAACCTAATATAGAACTGAAAGATTGGATAAGACACTACTGTAGCCTTTTTTACCAACCAGAGAAAAATTACAGGCTTGCTCTTGAAAAAGAGAAAATATGATATGGAATAAGTCAATAGCAGAATTTACAACAGAAGAAATTACACTAGCTGTTCATTCTTTCAAAAATCACAAATCCTCAGGACCTGATGGAGTTCCGGTTGATATAATCAAAAAACTAGACAGTGTGTGGATACCGGTATTGTATAAGATACTCAATCACATTCTTGTTACTGAAAATATACAGAGTTCTTGGAAATATAATATAATCATACCAATATTCAAGAAGGAAGACAGATTTGACCCTATCTGTTACTGACTCATAAGTCTTATCAACTGCACCCAGAAAACATTTACAATAATATTAAACAATAGACTAAGGCATGGCTAGAGGAGAAGCAGAAAGTAGATGAAGCTCATGCAGGATTGAGACATAAACATTCGACCATAGATCAATGTTTTATTTTAGCACACATCATCTACAAGTACAAAATTATTAAAAAACAAAAAATTATACTGTGTTTTCATTGATCTGAAGGCCACATTCGATAACGTTAATAGAGTTTGTTGATACCAAACTTTAGAAGAAACTGGGGTAGAATCAAGTCTAATTGATGTAATTGCAAGATTATACCAGAACAACATGACACAAGTTAGATATAATCAAAAAGGTGGAATAAGTGAAAGTTTCTAAACAAACAAAAGGGTTAAACAGGGTTGAGGTTTGTCACCAATACTTTTTTTTATCATTTAACAATTTTTACACCCCTCTGGATGGCCCCCATCTGACTGAGCCCCCCAGCCCCGTCACCCAGAATTACCGAGGCTTACCTTACGCCTGGCCCAGGAGCGGAGCCTGCGGGGAGTCGGTCGCCATCCTGCTGCCAGCAATTTTCCTCCATTTTACACCCAGGAGCCCCAGGAGTGGGATGCATGTGTGTGGAGGCATGCATTAGTCCCACTGCCCTAGTAATGGCCCCTTTCCTCCCACCCAAGGCCTAGCGTCTGGCTCCTCATGGCCTGTGCTGTCCCCTGCCTCCACCAGGTGGCAGCCATCAGCTGGAGGAAGCCCCTAACCCTCCCCACAGAGGAGAGCTTGCCAATCAGCAACTCCATCCAGCTCCCCCTCCCCCCCGTTGCTAACCTCCAATGGCCCAGGCTCATTCCCGAACCCAGGTCACCAGTGTGCCACAAGGTAAGGTGTCCAACACCTCAGCCCTCAGCGCCACTGGGCCGGCATCACCAATACCTTTTAATATCATTTAACAATTTTTATACCACCTCCGGATGGCCTCCATCTGACTGAGCCCCCAGCTCCATCACCTGGAATTACCGGGGCTTGCCTTATGCCCGGCCCAGGAGCAGAGCCTGCAGGGAGTTGGTTGCCATCCTACCACAGGCAATTTTCCTCCATTTTACACCCAGGGGCCCCTGGAGTGGGATGCATGCATGTGGATGCAAGCATTAGTCCCACGGCCCCAGTAATGGCCCCTTTCCTTCCACTCCAGGCCTAGCGCCTGGCTCCTCCTGGCCTGTGTTGTCCCCAGCCTCCACCAGGTGGCAGCCATCAGCCGGAGGAAGCCCTTACCCCTCCCCAGAGAGGAGAGCTTGCCAATCAGCAACTCCATCCAGCTCCACCCTTCCCCACGTTGCTGACCTCCAATGGCCCAGGCTCGTTCCTGAACCCAGGTCGCCAGTGTGCCACGAGGTAAGGCATCCAGCACCTCAGCCCTCAGCACCACCGGGCCGACATCGCCAATACTTTTACATATTTTTTTGAATAGCAATCTTGTGAAACTATTCCACCAACCAAAAATAGGCAGCAGAAAATGCCCGAACTTGGCCTTCTCACATGATATTGTCATTTTATTGACAAGTTGTCTTGGAATGAAAAGATCGATATGTGAATTTTCATTGCAATGTAAAAATCAAGACCTAGAGATCAATATATTGAAAACCAAAGCCATGGTAATCAGAGGTATCAAGAAAGAACACAAATTCAAAATACAGGGAAAGGTAATAGAATTAGTAAAGAGTTTCCAGTATTTAGGGCTAATAATATCAAACAACTTGTCCTACAGGAGACATCTTCAGGAAATGGAAAATAGAGTTAAACAATCTCTACCAGTCATTAATGGTTTTTCTTACAGATATGGGAATCAGTCAAAAGAATGGGGGCATAAAAGTCATCAATGCCAAAATAAAAAATCAGATATTGTACAGAGTGGAAATATGGCGAATCCAGCTATTAACAAACATAGAGGCGTTATTGAATAAATTCTACAGATCGCTACTGGGTCTTCCCCAAGGAGTTCCAACAGCAATGGTGCGAGCTGAAATAGGTCAACTCCCTTTGGAATAGATGATACAGGAAAGGGTAATTCTATATTGGTTGAAAATATATCAAATGGAGGAACGTAAGTTACCTAGACAGTGCCTAGAAGAAGCAATAAACTATATTAATAGCAAGGTATTATTTCCTAGTACACAAGTGATTGAATTACTTATAAAACCAGCAGGTCTTTTACATTACCTAGCTGACATTTATATCTATCCAAAAGAACTGGTAATTTTCCAGATTAAGGAAAGATTAAAAAAATATACATATTCAGAAAGAACTAAGCCTCTGTTCTATGTACAGGAGATGCGAATGGCTCTCCATGAATAAAAATACTTATGCAATGGAGCCTTATCTACAGATTATGAAGAACCCACAGAACAGAAAACTAATTACTTGATTCTGCTTTGAATACCATCTACACAATGGACTTATATATTGCTATAAGGGAATCCAAAAGACCAAAATAATATGCAGTTGCAGTGTAGAAGACAATCTAGTCCATCTGATAATAGTTTCCCCCTATGTGACAGAGATAGAAAAATAATATTAAGTGAAATATTAGAAGAAATGAATGTGGAACCAGAATACATGATTAGAGAATTGTTAGGCTCCTCTGCAAAGAGGATACTGGAACCCTTGGCAGCCTTCCTTTGCATAATTGATACAAAAAAAGAACTTCATATAAATAAGAAAGCAACTTAAAGATCTAGGGTTAAAGATTTAGTCCTCAGGCAACAGCTAGTTGTAGAGTTTTAAAATATATTTAATGGTGATGTTGATGTAACACACATTTGTGCAATATGTTACTGTGCAATATGTAATTGTGATTGAATTGTAATCTGAAACTGATGTATTTATGAACATGGATTTTATTACAATGTTAGAAAATTCGTAATGACTGAAAAGTCGATCAATAATGTTTTGTTGTTACAGTACTTGTATTAAGGTAGGAGGACTCTAAAATGGCTATTAAAGAACTTTTTCAAAAGGTGGGCAAAAAGAAGGGACAAACAGAACATAGTGTATGATGGAACATTGTTTCCACTAAAAATCCATCACTCTACAAATGTTGTAATACCACACTAGCTATGTCAGTTCTATTTGTTATGCTGCAGCAGCTACATATGTACTGCCACATAACAGAATAGAACTGTCCTGTATGCACTGTGTAGTGGTGCCCGTTTGTGTAAAATCCCCAGTCTGACAGTTGTCTCCCAAATGCAGTGCCATGTGCTCGTATTTTGACCTCTGACTTAATGAGTTTTTTTCCCCACAGGGCACAGGTCATTGCAAAAGAACATAGGAAACTCATGTCAGATCAACTGTTTACCTAACTGGAGTTCCCCTACGTAATGAGCGGACTTTTATTAAAAGTAAAAAATTTGGACTACCTTAAGTTTTTAATTTTAGTTTAAATGGTTGGATGTTTTGCTGTAGACATTGTACTCACTTGTGTGTGTGAGAACTGTGGGGAACATGCCTACTAAGTAAGTAAAGGCTCCCTTTTGTTTGACTGCCATAATTTTGTCTCCGAGTGTTTTTTTTAACCTCTTTTCTGCCACTGTCATACACTATAAAAAACAATGAATGGCAACCCATCGAGAACCAAGCTGGTTAGTTACATCTCGAGGTTGCCATTGGTGGTCGAACCTCTCGAGGTTCAAGTGGTCACCATGGGAACCTCTCGATGCACTAATCAGCTTGTTACTGAAAGGTTGCCAATCATTATTCTCTATATGTGCAGTATTTAAAATTCAGTGATAAGCTATATTCCCTGTTATGTAAGCCAGTTTTAGGCAAAAAAATCATATAAGATCCAAATTGATGCAATCAAAGATCAAATGTTGAATTATCAAAATAAAAAGCTGACTCACTGTACATGGAACAAAGTTATGGTACCAAAAAGAACTTTCAGGGATCCTTATACAGCTTGTAAATATTGAGATAAACACACAATTTTTTACCAGTTTAACTGACTCTACAGGTAATGTAGTTTATGAAAGTGCAAGCATGTTAACCATAGTAGATAGTTTTTTTAAGGTTACCTTTGGTACTGGTATGGAAGTAGGAGACGTGAGAACATTCAGTGATGTTGGAATACCTTCTCTTACCACTGCACAGCAATTTTGAACTTTTATCTCCTACCATAGTAGAAGAAATAGTTGAGGTTATTAAGGGGTTAAATCTGGGCTCCTCACCAGGGATAGATGGAAACCCAAATTAATTCTACAAGGTCTATGTTGATGTTATATTTGGTTTTTTTTACAAGTGTTTCAATATGATTGATCTGCTCAGGCCTTCTGCTGCCTTTGGTAAAGCTCTTTTGATATTTTTATATAAAAGGGGGATGCAACTTTATTGGAAAATTGAAGATCTATAATCCTTCTAAATTCAGACTTCAACATTCTTTGCAAACGTTTATGTTTACAGCTACAGGCGGTGGCGCAAGAGTTGATACAGCCTGTATAAACCTGCTCCATACCAAACAGTTCTATTCAGGAATATTGTTATCTTTTGTGAAATATAATAAAATTAGCAAACAACAATAAAGTCAAGGTTTTTTTCTTCAGTTTTGACTTGCAGAAAGCTTTTGACAATGTTTCCCATACATACCTTTTCCAAGTTCAATCATATTATGGGATACCGGATATTTTTATAGCTTAGAATAAGTTGTTACATTCTCAAGCTACTGTTCACCCAATTCTGAATGGGTTTCTTGGGAAGGAGACCCCTTTTTTAGTCAGGGTAAAATAGGGATGTCCTTTAAGTCCCCGACTATTATGTTTGTCACTGGATCCTCTAATAAGAAAAATTATTTTAGACCTAAGAATAATTGGTATTTCTCATCCTGTTGTATTTAATCAGGTCAAAGTTATTGCATACTCAGATGATGTGTACTTTTATGTGGAAGATGTTGACTAGGGGCAGCAAGTATTACAAGTCCTGAATGTTTATGGAAAGGTGTCAGGAGCAAACTTAAATATTTCTAAAAGTGTAGGCTTTGAGCTGCATGATCTGCCATATGATGCTGCTACAGTGGCCATAATTACCATGCCAGATGCTCCAATTAAAGTGTTGGGTATTACTTTTGGTACAGAAGATCTCCCAATGCTTGGCTGAATCATAATAATTGGAGTACTGCATGTTCAAAGTGACAATATGAAAAACTGGAGACTTGCAAAACAAAACAGAGTAATGATTATAAGAACATTTCTTATACCTATGTTTCTTATTTATTTTTATCCTCCACCACAAGCTGTTAAATTAGTGTGTTTTTTAAATGTTGTGGGGAAGTAGACTGAACCAAATCAAGAGAGATGTTACTCATTTGCCAAAAATGAAGGGATGCTTTGATATGGTATATCCTTTAGTTTTCTTTCATTATGTATGATTTTACAGCTACAGTTAAAATGGGATTGCTTCATATCTCTAAATTATAGCGTGCATGGTTTTAGAATGGTATGGGGAACATTTTTACAGTTTGGTCCACAGTTTCTCCCTGAAATGTGCAATCTTTTGCAGTATACCCCTATGTTATCCCACCTTTTAAGAACTTATTTAGCTGGAAGATTTCAAAACAGACAGTACTTATATTAACAGAAAGCAATTATATAATTCAATAATGACACAGATTCATCTGCAGGACCCTCTATTTCCCAGGTGCCACCTGTAAAAGTATTACTAGTTCTTGCACCATAAAATGAAAAGAGGGTCCCTACTAAATGTAGGATGTACTTTGGTTAAGTAGTTATGGGAGGGTAGGGTTAAAAGGTAATTTAAAACATAAAAGTACCAATGAACAAAGGTGTTCTAGGCAAGAATGTAATATGATTGAAGAAACACACTGGAACATTTTTTGATGGACTGTCCCTTCCTGTCAGGATTTTGGCATTTCCTGACATTACAATGAAAGTGGCCGTGGCTGGAATGCTTTGCATATGAAAAATTAGTATTGGGAGACTTATCTCTTCAGTGCAAGAAATACAGCAAAAGCACACTGACAGTAATCCTTGCTAGCCTTAAGTTTTATTTGTGGCAGGTAAGGTGTCAATATGTGATAAAACAGCTTCAGTCCTCATATCTTACCATAGCTAGTATGACAGAATCAGCCATAATACAGGTATACCAAAAAGAACAAACTCTAGCCAGAGCCAATGCAGTTGTGGTGAGCTGCCAAATGACCAAAGTTGCACCTGTGTGTAGAAAATTTGGAATGACTAGGTGTAACTCAGCCATTGTTTGGAGTTGTTTCACCAAATTTTCAACATGGTCTTTTTGGGATCCCACCTCATGAAAGTGCCACTATCATTTTATTCACTTGTCCTGAGAAAGGGGATTTTGTAGAGCTACCACACTGTTCTGTTCCATAGGTGTTTTGGGCAGGATGTGAAAAATGACAGCTATACTGTTAATAAGGAGGTGTGCAAAAATGGCAATGTTGAAAATCTGGAGTGAAAATATTAAAAATTGGCAAAGTTAGAAGCATGTGTAGAAACTGAGCAACACATGCTTGTAACTCAGTCATTTTGGGGAATTTTTTCACCAAATTTGCAACATGGGCTTTTTGGGACCCCACCTCATAAACAGTGGCACTGTGATTTTATTATTCGATCCTGAAAGGTGATTTCATGCAGAGACCACAAAAGCACCTTGTGGGACCAAGTAATGAAATAACAGTGACAGTGTTCATGAGGTGGGGTCCCAAGAACCCCATGTTGAAAATTTGAGGCCACAATTCCTAAAAATATCTGATATATCAAGATAAGTTGAAAACCCCATTGAGTGCCGTTACACTATCCTTACCTTTGATTCTTAAGCTTGTGGTTTGGCTTTGAAGAGTGCAGACGTGTCCCTGTCCAGGGAAGATGACAGCACCAACCTCCAGAGGTAAGTATGGGGTAAGGGAGAGTGTGGGAGGTGGGTGCTCAGTGGAGGGTGGGGATGGGAGAAGGAAGACTGGGGAGACAATGAGGGACCATTTTTTTTTTACAGGTAAAAAAAGATGTCAGGAGACTGTTTTCTTTATTTACAGAGGAAAAAAAGCAAATTTAGGCATACTGGGATGGGTTCACAGTTTGCCACATGAGTGGGGGGGGACAGGCATGATGCCAACATGGGAACTGGGCACCCCAATATTGGCAGGGGTGAAAAATGAATAAATAATATTGGGCACACTGGGGTGGGCTCCCATTGTGCCACATGAGTTGGGGGGTACATGATTCTGACACGGGGGTTGGGCACCCCAATGTCAGCATGGGAATGGTAAAAAGAGGGAGCAGGGAGGACTGCAGCAGTGGGAAGTAGCGGGAGGGTTTCATTAACCACTGGTGCTGGGAGGGAACAGAGGGAGTGGGGAGGACAGGAGCAGTGGGAGAGTGCATGAGGAGTGCCATCTGCAAGATGGTGGAGGCGACAGAACTGCACATACGCAGCATTCGCGCATGTGTTGTTGCAGTCCACAAGATGGTGGCACCAGGAATATGGAAGTAACAGCCAAAATAGTGCTGCTGTTACTCCATAGTTGCAGATCATGGTGGAGTGTTACAAGCTCTGTTGTACTTTCAGAAGGATACTTCCAAATGTCCAATGGAAGGAGCCACGATCGGCCATTCTAGGAGTAACAGATCGATCAAAAAATGGCTGTCGGCTCCACCCACAGCTATGAATATTGACCTTGGAACTACATTTTTTGTTTTCATATTGGATATATATTCATTGGTTGTAATGCAATCAGGATATTTAATTCTTGATTCAGACTGATAAGTAAAAAAAACATATTAAACCATTTCTTACTTTCTTGGTCTATGTATGGTTTGGTTTTTCAGGTATGGAGCATGGTTTCATTTTTTTATGCTACTATGTTGGGGGTTGCTGAGGGTTAGGGGCATGGAGGGGGACTTTGGGCTATATTAGTGAGTGCACTGGATTTCATGTTTGTTTGTGTTGATTTTATTTGTATTTTATTTTTGTGTGAATAACAGTTCCCCTACTCTTACAAAAAGTGCCTTGGGTTCTTTTACTTCCACCTGGATACCCATGAGGACAGCACCAGGGATGTATAGAAGGGACCTCAGGTTAACATTTCATCTGAAGGACAGCAAACTCTGACAGTACAGCACCTTGTAATACTGCACTCAGGAGCTAGCACTGATAGTATGAGCCCAACCCCTGTATTGAACTAGAATTGATAACCTTCTGGCCCCGAGGCGGATGTGCTATAAACTGAGCCATGCTGACACCCTGACAACACCCACTCTTAGAATATAACAAGTATTTCCTTTTTAGACTCACAAATAGTTTAAAGTGGAGTTTGTACTGATGCTCCCTAGTTCTTTTTTTTTGTGACTAAGTATACTTTATTGGAAGTATAATTAAGTACAATATCCAGTAAACAACACACAAATAGAAACAAGAATTTAATACAACTTGAATAAAATGCAAACAAAGAGGAACAGTAAAACAACACTCCCATCTGCCCTCTCACACTCAACTCACTCACACCCCACTTGTGCCTCCACCCTAATGGATTATTGGCTACTATGTTACATAAGAGAAAGAAAAAATATTGTACTGTATATGGCCTGCAGTACCCTTGGTGGTCATTTCTGGACCACCATGACAGCTACTAGAGAGTAAAGGAGGAAAGAGGTGACAAATTTAGGGCATTGTGTAATGTATGCATATGAAGAGGACCAGTAAACTTGGAACTTATACCCAATTTGGTTAAAAGAGGTGACTGCACTGTGGAGGGGTTGTGAGATAACATATGGACCAGACACAGAACTTCAGGTTCAACACTCAACCTATGGGTAATGTTATCTTTAAGCAATGGCATATCCCTTCTTCAATACATCAGTTTGCAGCAACAGACTATGCATGTCCTTGTGTGCTTAGTCAGCACATACTGACCCACTGATCTACTGATCTACCTCTTTTAGTGAAAATAATTTCATTCTCTATGTTGGTCTTGTGCGTTAGGGTGATGGGGAGCTCAAAAAAGAAAAACCCCAAAACAAGCTAAAGCCAAAGAACCTCAGTGCAGAAGCACTGAAGCAAGGGTTACCCCAAAGGGCATTGGCAATAAAGCCAAGTTTCAAAGAAACACATCATCACACATAACCCCATAATGCAACGCATCATGGGATATATACGCAAATCACCATGCCATTTTAGGCTGGTTCAGCTAAAAGCAGAAATGCATGGTGCAAAAGGCCTCTCAAACAATCTGTAATTTGCATGCATTTTAACAACACAATGGGGGTTTTCTGATATCTCTACCCTGGTAACTTAATTATATAATACAGTCACCTAGTAACTTTATACCTTTATCAAAAACAGCTAATGCTGTGGTATTTTCAACATTTACAGGATTCATACACATCAGGCATATACATTAAGATATTTTATGACACAGTGCTATTGCATACTAAATCCAACAATGAGGAACACAGTCTGTTGTTTTACATCAGCTTAGACATCACCACAATAACCTCCCTGTGTGAGGACCTGAGAGGGAAACGTAAAATTAAAGAGGACACTGTAGCATAGTCAAGAAAGGGGAAGGAGCACCCATAGGTGGCTAACCTTATGGACTAGAAATTGTAAAGGATAGATTAGGCTAAGAAATAGAAGAACTGTTGCAACAGATTTAAGAAAAGGTTGCCTCAAGAGTGGCAGGATCTCCCTGTCACATCCACACTCTACACTCAGGGCATTTAAAAATTCCTGGACCCATTCTGAGTTAGAGGATGTCCAGTCAGCATTCCAGCATCTCATAATTAGTAATTTGGTTACTTGGGCAAGCAAAGCATATGAAACTTATTCTTGAGTGAAAAAAATAGTTGAGTAGTCCCCCATTAAACAAATCTCTGCCTAAAGAAATTGGAGGGGCCGATAAAGGGGGAAACCTTTTTCTGTATTAGGTCCCCAAAATGTTTGGATCCAGGATAGGTCCACAACATGATAAAGAGTACCATCTTCTTTTGTACAATGGTTTCATAATGGAGTGAGTAATTTGCCCATCTTAAATAATTTAAAGGGAGAATAATATAGGTTATGTAATATATACTGAATTGTAAAAGTCTAAGATGGTCTTGTTTAATAAGTCTGTAATTATTGGTTCACCTGGAACTCCAATATGAATCAGGACAGTCCAGTTTAAGGGAATTCCACCAATAGAAAGCTGTTGGTTTAATTGTGTCTCAGGTTTGCTGGAGTATTTCCTGATAAAGGCTAGACATGGACCTACTTTTAAGAGAACAAGACATTAAACCATGGAAAAGGGATCCCACTGAATTAGGTCATGGGGGTGGTCCCAAACATCTTTTTACACAACACTGAACTTGCACATATTTAAACAACACCGAAGGGGGGAGCATAAATTTGACCTTGAACTCAGGAAAAGGGAGAAATTTATCTCCTGTCATAAAGTCAGACAGGGTCATTACCGCCAGGCCCGGCCAATATTTGAATGTTATTGGAGTACCTGCAATATGGAGGCTTAAGGTATAGAAAAGAGGTTGGCTGAGGTCCCATTGATAGGAAAGATTAAGTGACCTACATAATTGCGAATGTGCCTGTATATCCCATCCAACCGGGGTGGAACAAAATTCCTTTGGTAGGCCAGAAAAAGGAACATATAACAATGATGCCAAGGAGAACTGGTATTTTGGGGCTAGGGTTTGCTCTATGGACAACCAATTAGGATGAGGGGTGGTTCTAGGTTCTATATTGCCCCATTGAAAATATTTAGATCCATGTAGAGATAAATAATAACAAAAGAAGTCCAGGAGTTGCAATCCTCCCAATCCCCGCGGTTTGCATAGATTAACATAGGCTCTTTGTGGCAGCTTGTGCAGCCAAAGAAAGGATATACCAATGCAGTAAAGTTTGTTGAACTACTGCTTGGGAAGAAAAACATCCAGAATGTTAAGGGGGTACAATAATCATTGTTGAACAGTCATTTTTATGATATTTTCCCTGCCCCACAACAATAGTCGTAAATGGTGCCATCTGGACAAATCTACCTCTATTTGTTTTACCACAGGATCAAAGTTTAAGGATTTCAATCTGGTAAAGTCCATGGGTACTTCAATTCCTAGGTAGGGCAAGGCCTTGGTTTCCCATTGAAGATCTAACTGCTCACAAATCTCCTTATAACAAGGCAGAGAGAGGGGTTAAACAACTGATTTATGAGTGTTTAGCTTGTAGCCAGAAAACTGGATGAAATGGGAGAGAATTCGGAGCATCTCAGGCAAGGATTCCTTCCACCATGAAAGGTGGAGCAAGATATTATCTGCAAACATAGACAATTTAAAGACATGGTCCCTACACTGATTCCCCTGAACAACTGTCAATGAAGTAATCTGCCCTGCCAAGGGTTCTATGTATAAGTTAAACAAATATGGCGACAAGGGGCATCCTTGATGGGTGCCCCTGTTCAGCCAGAAAACTTCTGATAGTTTATTATTACAAAGTGTATGTGCTGAGGGATGCAAATATAGAACTTGGATCTGTCGTATAAATTAGAGGGGGAGTCATATTTTTCAAGAGCTCTGACGAGGTAAGGCCAAGCCACACAGTCGAAGGCTTTCTCTGCATCCAGGGAGACAGCACTAAGTCAGTACTGGGTTCCCTGGATGCAGAGAAAAAGTAGAGTAACTTCCAGAAATGATCACTTGAATTTCAGTCGGTGACAAAGCCCGCCTGCTCAGGTCCCAAAAGGCTTGTCCATACCTCAGATAAATGGGATGCTAGAATTTTTGCATATAACTTAATATCAATATTCAGCATGGAAATAGGCTGATAATTCTTGGGTTTGTTGGAGTGTTTTTGCCTGGTCTAGGGAGCAGAACTATACGGGCTTTGAAGAGAGACTTGTCCTGGGGAGGAGAGGTACACCAGTAATTAAATAAACTAGTTAGCAAGGGAGATAAGTTCTCCTTGTTTGACTTGTAGATGAGAGAAGTGAACCCATCGGGCCCAGGAGCCTTACCTAATGGTAGAGAAGAAACTGCAGATAAAACTTCGGACTCAGAAATAGGACCTATTAAAAGATTTTGCAGATCATTAGTGAGACGAGGAAGCTCTGAAGTGGCCAAAAACTCATCCATTACTGTAAAAGAAGAAGGGACAGGATCTGAAGAAGAGTAAAGAGAATGACAGAAATTCAGAAAAAATAGATGTCATTTTTTGTGCATCTGATGTCGAATAATCAATGCAGGGGTCCAATAAGGCCGGAACCCACTGTGACACACGTCGTTATTTAAGACAAAGTGCCATGCGGTTTCTGGTCTTATTACCCTGACCTATATAGGTGGCCTTTAAACGAGAAGCTGCCCTGTCCACTTTATTTAGTAAATAGAACATTGGGCTCTCAACTAATACAGATCCACCCTTGTTGCCTCCTTAGAGGTGGCAGAGTGTGTCTTTTCCAGGGCACAAATCTAGTGAAGCCATGTATTTACCTGGGCCTGTTGTTCCTTCTTATGTATAGTTGCCAGACGAATCAATTCACCCCGTCAGGTGACCTTCAGGGCTCCCCAGAAAATGTCAAGAGATTAAGTTGAATTTTGATTCTCTTATATAGAACGCGTCATAAAATCTTTAAAACGCTGCATGATTGCAAGATCCCTTAATAATTGGTTATTCAGGGACCAAGTGTGTGGGTGAATCAAAAAGTGGGGGGCATCTAAAGTTAAAACAACAGGTGAATGGTCAGAAACCACCTGTGCTTAAATCTGGCAATCTACCAAAAGGGGAAGTAATGGTCTGCTGATGAAAAAAAATAAATAAATAAATCCTTGAGAAAACTTTGTGAGGGACTGAAAAAAAAGTAAAATCCAGTGTAGATGGGTAAAGGGTTCTCCAGGGATCAATAAGACCTAACTGGTCTATGAATTCAATAAGGGCCCTCTGTGCCGGGGACAGACAAACTTAGGTTTTATAGGTTTGATCTAAATCATTAGCCAAAACAAGATTCCAATCTCTGCCTTTTATTACTGGTAAATGACAAAAAGGTGCTAATGCAGAAGCTAAGGATGAAGAAAAGGAGGGGGTATCCAAATTAGGCCTGTAAACTGACCCTAAAACCAATTCAAAGTTGCCCAATTTACCATGCACAAAAACAAATCTCCCTTCAGGGTCCTTTATCTCTTTAATGAGTGCAAAGGGGGCAGGTTTACCAACTAATATTGCCACTCCTCTTATGCCAGCTGTTTCCTGCTCCCAAGGCCTGACCTACCCATGATTTCTGTAAACTGGTAATTTAAGTATCTATTAAGTGGGTTGCCTGGAGGAAAAATATATGCAGTTGAAATTTCCTTTAATGGCAAAGAACAACAAACTATTTTTTGTTGTCTCTTCCTCCTTTTATGTTCCATGTAACAAAGTTTATACCATTGGCCATAATAATCCCACTATGTACTTGGAAAGACAATGTACTTTAGTACCATACAGTGGTGCACAAGAACTCCCCCCATCCCTTCTTAAGAACTAACACCCAATGATAACTCACCAAATAGTTATCATAGATTTGATTACCAACCACTTGTATTTATTTCTTTAAAAATAATTCTTCCCAGGCCTTCTGCCCACTCTAGCACATTATGGTCCTTATGCAGAGTCGAAAGAGCGCCTCCAGGACCATGTACCAATTTAAGGCAATAATAATGAACTCCTCTATTCCTCTCCCCACTTAGGTTAACAAGAATCAAGTTTTAAAATATTCTAGTAAATAAGAGAATGTATGAACTTACCAAAATGAAGAAAAATCTAAAAGCTACCTGTTAACATGTAACAGTAGTCTAACGAGACATGGCTCTGTTAACATCTGAAGTCGTCTAATCTATCTGAGGGAAGCTAAGAATACAAAAGAAATATTTAAAGAGGAAGCATAGTTGTTTATCAATGATAAAAACTGAAAAAGTTATCTGTATTTGCTTCCCTGTGTCATTAAATTGAACAATAATGCACAACATACATCAGAAAAAATTTGAAAAAGGCAATTAGGTTCATACAGAGGGTGCTTTGGTGAACAACCCAGTAGTCACTTTCATACTTAAATAGAGTAAACTTCACTCAGTAAATCACCGTGGTTTGCAGCTGATTACTGTGTACAATAACAAATAAGAATGTCCCATTGTGCTAGTCCAAGTTTCTCTAACATAAGGATCTATGAGCCTACAATGTCTTGAGTCCAGTATCCTCTAATAAACATTATTATTAACTAGGTAGCATAACTGCAACACAAACTGTCACTGAATTGAGACTAGCACATAGCAGCTAATATCCATATCTGCAATAAGATTAAAGAAAATAACGTCCAGCTGGGGAGGGGGGAAGGGGGGATGGGCAACAAGCTCAAACAACAGTAAATGGCAACTACAGCCGAATGATCTAGAAAGTGTTGGCATGACACAAGTGTATAAGAGCCCTTATAATAATCAATGAATCATTTAGCATATGATTACACGAATATGCTTTTGCTCACAATGTTTAGCAAGAGCAGAAAGGGAAAACACTCAGTGTAGTCTGGGTTATAATCAGCACTGTTCAACATGAGATCAATACACTCCTTGTTGTGCCAAGCATCCCTGACCAAATCTGGAGTAGATTGGATCAGAAAAGGGACAACATTAAGAAGCTATCTCTTCTAGAGTTGTTGGCATAAAATAAAGCAGAAGGGGCCTGATGATAGTTACAGGGAGACAGTGACAAAACCATACTGAGAAATAGTCAAGTAGGTGCATTTCAACTGGTTTAAACAGCAGACCGTAGAATGTAATCATGTTTATCCAGCTTTTTTCTTGAACAAATCAGGAAAAAGGGTTGGGAGTTCTGCCCCTGCTTGTTTGGCAGAGTCAAAATGGTATAAAACCAAGGCAGTGGCCACTTCCAAATGGTGCTTAATTTGGGATACTCAGCTTATTCAAGAGAGGGCGGTACGCAGCTCTAGCTTGCCTTGTTTTGTATGTTAGATCTTGGACAAAACAAAGTTTTATGCCTGACTACTGAACTGTAGCCAACTTTCTGACTTCCCTTAAAATGTGATTTCGATCTAAATAATTTAGTAGTTTAAAAATTATTGATCTTGGAGGCTCAGCTGGCGAGCTCTCTCAGTTATATAACTTGAAACATTAGGGGAGGGACCTACTAATTTGTGGCAAAATATTTGCATAAAATCAACAGTGTTAGGGCCCTCTTCACCTTCAGGGAGTCTGATGAGGACCCAGTTATTTCTGTGAGAACGTCCTTCAAGATCGTCAAGCTTATTTTCGAGCTTAGTGGTCGTGTGCTTCATCATAGTGAAATCCGGGTCCAGACAGTTACGGTGGTCTTCTAATGATGATTTAATTATGAAATATGAGCCTCCGTATCTGAGCCTCTCAAAGTTATTCCCTTTAAGGCAGGCTTAAAGTCTTTGAAGTTGTTTATCAATGCGAAAACTGCTTCCTTGATAGTTTAAGCTCCAAATAAATCTGGGATGGTGAAAGTTCTTCAGGAGTTAGCATGGTCTGAGAAGCTGGAGATGTGCTGAGGCATGGGCGCTTAACTTCTAAGGTAAGTGCCTGGTTTCCTCCTCTTCTGATAGTGTAGGAGTGTTTGAATCAATAGGAATGCCAGTATCCTATGATACTGGTTCAACAACTAAGTTGTCGACCGACATCACAGTGACGGAATTGTGTCGACCACAAGTTGTGGTGACATAATTCTGGTAGGAGACCCTGGTCTTTTTCTAGTGGGGCTTTACCCCAAACCCCCATGTGGGGGCTCTGCCCCCACACCACCTGATCTCTAGGATTCTAACTCCAACTCGGAGTTGAATTTGGGAGGGGGTGCAGGACTGGGAGACAGAGTGAAGGGGTCTTGGGCGTACTATTACAGCGAACTGTCGATGTTGTCAACATCGACGTGTTTGCTGTAATGGTGTTGCCGTGCGGTGGGCATACCACTTGCTTCTATTTTACACTTTATAGATTCTGATGCATGTAAAATAAGATTTCTATAGTTTAACACCAAAGTTGAGGGGTAAATATTACAAATTAGAGACGGCCCGAATGGAACTCTGGAGCGAAGCTGCTAGCTCAACACTGGCATCATGTGACTTTTGATGACCCCTAGTTCTAATCGTGTTACCCTTAAATTCACTTTAGTGAGAACAAAATGTCATTGTCGTTTATGATGTTGTATTAACATGTGAAGATATCCTCTTTTACGTCTTCTTTCTTAACTAAATTGTCCCATCTTGGTGAGTCTCTCGTACGCTAATTGTGCAAAACCTCTCATCATCCTTGTGGCTCATCACAGAACTGTAGGCAGAAGAGGACCACTTGACCTAACCAGTCTGCCCAGATGTTCCCTGCCTAATCTGTCTCTACAGACCCTAACTGGTCTTTGGCGACCCTCCCTCCTCCCTGTCCATTTGCTAATATCCCCATATGTCTATCCTACTGTTTCTCCACCCCGACCACTTCTGCTGGCATCTATCACCCTTTCAGTGAATAAATATTTGCTCACATCTTTTTAACCCCCCCCAGCTTCATTGCATGCCCCTGACACTTTTTCTTATTTCAAAAAGACCCCCCTCCTGTACCCTGTTTACCTTTCTGAGGTACTTGTAAGTCTCCATCATATCACCTCTCACCCTCTTGTCTTCCAGGGTGTACCCCTGCACCATTTTAGTTCCCCTCCTCTGGACTGCCTTTACCCTACTTATGTCATTTCTGAGGTGAGACCGGTATCCAGTGAACACAGTTTCTGCAATTGAGCACCTACAAAAATGGCGACTCAATTACAATGCCTGTGTTCAGGGCTACCTGGCATGGTAATGCCCGGATAGCGGGGTGGGTGAGGTATGGTGAGAGGAAGCTACGCATGGGGGGGGAAGGGAGGAAATGTATGTGGGAGTGGGTGTGGTGGGCAATTGGTGAGCTGGTACGCTAGCGTGGTGGGGAGGGTCATTGGTTGGAAGGTGCAGGGTGTAGGGTTTGGGTCTGGCACAGTGCATTTTTTTGGGGGGCTGGCATCCAGCTTTTTCTTTTTTAAAGTATTTCACCCCCCAACATACACCCCCTTGAGTTGAGAATCATTTAGTAGGGGGTGCAGGAGCGAAGCCCCCCCCACATTAAAAAATACAGCCATTTATCTTGAGCGCCCTCCTCCCACTCACTGCGAGTGTGCATTGCCAAAATTCATTTTCAGTGATGTACACTGGCTGTAATGATGATCACTATTCCATGATTGCTGTTGTCACATAGAACTGGTGTGACCTCCAAAACTGCACACAGTACTCCAGGTAGAGTCTTACCAGTGATGAGTGATACGATGGCAACACCACTTCCCTACTTTCCCCATCATACTGGAGATGGCCATCCCTATGCACCCCAGCATTCCACTAGCCCTACACACCTCTTTGTCACACTGCCTTGCCACTCTGAGGTGCATACATCTCAAGTTTTTTCAAACATGCCAATGGTTTCTATGGTCTGAGACATTACACCACACTTTGTTTCCAGATACCTAGTGCGAATACTAACTATGGCATGTCCACAATCAACTTTTTGCTCCCATCTCTATGGAACACTATGCAAAGCCCACTAAAGCTCTTCTCACTCCCAAGTCTATTCACTTTAAAAGCTCTGATATCTGAATATCTGAGGGAAACCTGCAGCTGCTTTAGGCATCCTTGAGTCCTCAGTTTCTGGCTCCTCCATGTTTCTAATGTAACAGAATGTCACTAAACTCATATCCCTCTCATGGGAAACCCAGCACTTCTAGCTTTTCTCCTCCATCCTTGCATCCGCTCCCCTCCTCCCTAGAGCACTAATGTTCCTTCTTCCTCTCCATGATATCTTCATGAAGGTACTAGCCTCCATTTAGTAGAACTAGCCTTGGTTTATCATCTCCTCTCTCCTATGAGACCTCATTACGAATTGTACCCGTATGACCCTATGTTAAACTTAAGTTGATCTGTATCGACCTTTACCTGGATTATGTTGTTGCTTCTGAGTCTCTGTAATTGTGTCTATGTATTGTATTGTTTTTTGTCCAGGACCACTTTGAAAATGAGCATGCTCAATGGTGTTGATGCCTGGTGGTTAAATAAAGTTTGATTGATTAATTGATTGATTAGGTATGCTAACTCCAAGGTCCCTTTCCTGTTTTGTGACTAACTGTACCTGCCCCTATCCTATACTCAACTCTTGGGTTCCTATCCCTAGGTGCATGATTTTGCACTTTTTGGTATTGTACAGCAACTTCCATGCTTTTGACCACTTATTGAGATTCCTAAGATCATTGTACATTCTCTCTATCCCTCCTGAGTATCCACCCTATTGCAGATTTGGCATCATCAGTAAAAAGGCATACCTTCCCTTCCCATTCTTCTGCGATGTCATTTAAGAAGACATTGAAGAGGTCTGGTCCTAGCACTGAGACCTGTGGCACCACACTAGCCATTCTCCCATCAAAAAAGAGTGCTGTTTCTCCACCCACTGTCTACGTTCAGTATTTGCACCCTTTCTATTTTGGTTGCAGAAGGAAAAGGAAGGGTGGCTCAGGTCTTTGAAAAAGCATCTGAGTGACATGAAACATTGATGCCAGCCTCCACTGGCGGGGGGGGGGGGCGCTACTTGATTTTATGTGCCATGGCAAGTGCTGTTTTTCATGTGTTTTTATAAAATAAATGCATTTATTGTCATATCCTAGTAGTGGATGACATTTGTTTCCTTGATGTTTTGAGCTGCAAGATTGTTTGGGGGCCTGTTTTGGTTACATCCTTTCTTAAAGTAGCAGTGAAATGAAATTGAGCAAAAAATTTGACCCTATTTTTTTTTCACTTTAAAAGATTCCAGACATCTTCCAGTTTTATTTGGTAGCACAATTTTCTAATTCTGCCAAAATGCGAGGATTTTATGAATGGTTTAATACATTTCTTTTCTCAAGAAAAAAAGATGCCCACCACATGTTGCATAAACATAGCATTGCAGACCTGGCAAGAGTTAGGATCAAAAAAATAAAAAAGACTCATGGTAGGAAGCATAAGAGGTACCTAGACAAGTACATTTGACACGTATGCTAATATTTTTCCTAATTATAACTGAAGCTAGATTTTTTTTGGGAAACATTTTTCAATGCATTGCTACATTAAGAAAGGTGCCCAAGTTGAGAGAGCAGTACTCCAAGTTGGGGGAGTATATATGTCCTATATTGAGCTCCTTACTAAATTAGTGTTAATGTGCCTCAGCATTTTTTTAACAGGCATCAATTAACAAAATGCACCCCAGCATTCTGATGATTGATGTCTGTTCACATTAGAGTGAATTACTGAAAGCATTAGTGATTAATACTCGTAAGTCACCTTTTTAATTTATTTTTCAGTTTATTCCCATTTATGTAGTAATTTAATCATTTATACCCCTAGAATGAAAAGTATCATGGGCTATATATGCAAATCACCATGAAAATTTAGGATGATTATGTTGTAAGCAGGAGTGCATGGTGCCATGGTATTTCTTTGAAACCTGGCTTTGTTGCCAATGCCCTTAGATAACCCTTGCTTCATTCTTTTTGCTCTGAGGTTCTTTGTCTTTTTTTTTTACTTTAAGTTTATTCAGATCAGGCACAAGTAAATAAATTATACAGGCAGTTAATTTACAGACACTGTGTTATAAATTTCGTAACTTATTTAGTCTGTTGCAGATGAAGTCCATTAATAGATAATAATGATATTTCTGTCTTTCTTCTAGGCAATCTTCACGTAGCAGCAAATCTTTTCCATGTTGCTACCACAAACCAGAGTCTCAAACATTATATGCAACAGTATTTATTTCCTTTACACTTCTGTGTATTTTCCATTGAGTCCATCTGTAAATATTGTTAATTAAATCTTGTCTTGTGTCAGCTAATTTAAACCTTAATAAAGACCTTGACGATGAATAACAACAAAAAGAACAAACACCATTACAAGGCTGTACGTGTGTATATTACTTATTCTAGTACATATCTTTTAAGAAGGCAGATACTCTGGCTATGTCAGAATCTATTTATATAAAAGACTCTTCATCATTCATTGGGGGAAGGCTTGCTGGGATAAAACAGATACTTCCTCTATGTCCTCCAGCAGGTGCATAAGTGGTAGCCATATTTCATTATGTTTATCTCCCCTCAAGCGAAGTTCAGTTATAATTTCTTCCACTCTGGAGATCTCCTTTACTATGTCTATCCACTCTTAACAAAGTGGGTGGGTCAGGGTTTAGCCAACGTTCAGGAAGGGCTTTGCAAGCCACTGCTAATAGAATTCCTATAAAGGATTTCTGCCCATTGGATCGCCTACACTTGGGGAGGGAGCCCAGGATCATGAGTTTGAAACTGTGTGCTTCCTGAATTCTAGACATCTCTTGAAAGTGGCTCCCCACCTCTCTCCAACAGGTCTACAGCATTGGGCACTCCCAAAAAATGTGATAGTGGGTCCTGGTAGGTTCACAGTTCCTCCAGCATTTCTCTGAGCTGCCTGCCATATAGTGTTTAGTTCTGGTTGGGGTAACAAAAAATTTGATTAAGATTTTCCATCTAAATTCCCTCCAGGTGTTAAAGGCTGATGTGCAAAATGCCCTCTCCAAGTTTGTTGCCAGGCCTGTGCATCTAATTGTAGGTCTGCCTCCCTTTCCCAGGCCGTCTGGCACTTCGGTGAGGTGTGATCTACAGAGATCATGTAATTGGAAACCAATCTGGAAATCAGGTGTTTCCCTTTGGGGCCAGCTGCCATCTCCAAAATAATCAGTTCTAGTGGGTGAGGATTCCTCTGAACATCTATTAAGTTAGTACCAGCTCACAGAAAGGAAACCACCTGTAAATATTTTAGAAAATGTGAGGTGGGCAGGTGGGACTCCTGTTGTAATACCTGAAAGATTTTTATTTACCCTTGCTGAAGGAACTGTGAGAAAAATATCAAGCCCTGTTGTCTCCAACTGTCAAAAAATTGGCTCATTCTTGGTGGAGTAAAGTGGACACAGTATGTGATTTCTGTTCTAGTGGTAAGAAAAGACTCCAAGCCCAGATCCTTTTTTACCTCCCCCCACACCCTGTACATTTGCTTTAACCAGGGGTTTACTATTTCTAGTTTACTTAAATTTCCTGGGGAGCTAGCAAAGTCCAGCGTCGGGTGACCTCTGGAATACTACCAGTTTCCTGTCTAATCTAGGTGCTGTCTGGATCTCTTATTTTAATGTGCTACCCATGGCATTAATTGAGCCATCTGGTAATACATTTTTAGGTTGGGTAGTCCCAGGCCTCCCCATTTCCTTGCTTTCAGCAGTGTCTCCCATGCTATCCTGGCCCTCTTCCCACCCCACACAAACTGATGGAGAGCCTTATTTATCTTCTTCCACTCTGAGCTTGGAATTTGTAAGCGCAGGGAACTGAACAAAAGCAGAAAATGTGGAAGAACATTCATCCTTATTGAGTCCACATGTCCCATCAGGGACAAGGGGGGAAGCTACCACCTTTTCAAATCGGTAATCACTTCCTATATTAGCTTTCCATAATTAACTTGATAGAGCTGTGTGAGATTTAGGGGGATATAAATGCCTAGGTATCAAATACTGGAGGACACCTTCTGAAATGGCATTAATTGTATTAGTTCTGGAGACCAAGAACCACTAATCAGAATAGTTTCTGTCTTATTGTTATTGATTTTAAAACCTGACAACTGTCCATATGTCATCAAGATTTGGTGCAAGACTGGAAAGGTTTTAAGTGGTTTCTTAAATATAACATGGTTTCATCAGCATAAAGTGATATTCTTTTGTCTCCCCCATTGTGATCCCCTCTAGACCTGGGTGTGTTCTAACAAGTTTGGTCAAGGGCTCCATTGTATATCCAGGCCCTCTGATATGGTGCCATTTACCCTAATTCTGGCTCGGGGCTTATAATATGTTGCTTTAATCCAAGTTTTGAATTGGTCCCCAAATCCAAAATTAGTGAGTACCCCTAAAAGGAAGTCCCAGCTGAGGCAGTCGAATGCTTTTTCAGCATCCAATGCTATAGCTAGTTGGTGTTCCTGGGCCTTCTTCCCATAATGGAAAATATTAAGACACCTCCTGATGTTATCTTTGAGGTGTCTATTTGGCACAAAACCTGCCTGGTCTAGGTGAACCAGACTTGGTAAGATTAAGTTTACCCTGTTAGCTAGTATTTTAGTGAAAATTTTCAAATCAACATTAAGGTGGGAAATTGGTCTATAAGATGCACATGCATCTGGGGGATTGTCATCTTTCAGGATTACTGTGATAAAGGCATCTTGCCAAGAGTGGGAGAGATCTCTGTCTTCCTCACAGGAGTTAAGAATTTTTATTAATATAGGAGCCAATTGTGCATTAAACGTTTGATAAAATTCAACATTAAATCCATCTAGGCCAGGTGATTTTCTAGCTTTCATGTTTTTAATCATGTTTGTTATTTCTTGAGATGTTATGGGGGATTCCAATCATAGTTTTACCTCTTTTGATAGGTTAGGGAGTGAGACCTTGTTCAAGAAATCATGTACAGTGTGTGGGGTGCCAGATCCCCCAGGTTACTTTTAATAGAGTGCCGTATAATAATCTTTGAATGCTCCCGCTATCTCCTTAGGGGTATAGTGGGTAGCTGCAGTCCCATGACCCCCCCTTTTTTTTTCTTTACATATTTGTCAGCCTGTGACCTTCTAAGCTGGAAGGCCAAAAGTCAATCAGCTTTGTTACCTTGTTCGTAGTATTTTTGATTGGTGTACCATAATTTCCCTCCAGTCTGTTGGTCTAGTAGATTTTGTAATTCTTTCCTGGTGTTATTTAAAATTTCCCTAGTTTTTGTGGTTCTAGCTTGCTTATGAATAGCCTCTAAATGTTTTTTTGAAGTTCCAGGGCTGCTTGTTTTTCTTTATGTTGTTTTTTCAGCTAGGAGGCATAAGACATTATCTCCCCTTGAATTACAGCCTTTAACCCATCCCAGTACCATTTAGAGATGGGGGCTCCTCCATTTTGCTATTTGTTTGGTATTCCCTAATAGTACATGATATGTGTTCCTGGAAGTCCCCCCTCCCCAATAAGAAGAAGTTCATCCTCCAAAGGGTACATATATGGGGTAATCATATCAGATGACCTTAAGGTTAGCAAGCAATGTGAGAAGGCAGTAGGGAGGGCTGGGGGGATACTGGGATGTATAGGGAGAGGCATCACCAACAGAAAACAGGAAGTTGTTATCCCTCTGTACAGACAGTTGGTGAGACCTCATCTGGAGTACTACATCCAGCTCTGGAGACCCCATCTCCACAAGGACATAGACAGGATAGAGGCAGTCCAGAGAAGGGCAACTAAAATGGTGCAGGGTCTGCAAGAGAAGCCATATGAGGAGAGACTAAAGGAGCTTAATATGTATACCCTTGAGGAAAGGCGGGAGAGGGGGGACATGATAGAAACTTTTAAGTACCTCAGTGGACTCAACAAAGTCCAAGAGGGTACCACCTCTCAGAAAAAGAGATGTGCAAGAACAAGGGGACACAATTTGAAGATAGAGGAGGGCAGTTCAGGGGCAATGTGAGGAAGTATTTTTTCACAGAGAGTGTGGTAGACGCATGGAACAGCCTTTCCTGAGGAGGTTGTGGGGTCTAAAACTGTGGGAGAATGCAAGAATGCATGGGACAGACATAAGGCAATTTTTGTGGTGGGTAGGAAGAAATAGGCTGTTGGTTAACTGGGATCTGCAGCTTATCCTTTAGGTAGGGAAATGGGCAGACTAGGTGGGCCAAGCGGTCCTTATCTGCTGTCAAAGTCTATGTTTCTATGTTTCTATCTACTCCAGTCTTTTAATTGAAGGGTTAAAGTTACTGCAGAGTGGTCAGAGATCAATCTGGAGGTGGATAGTGCAGTCTTTCATTTTGTGGAGATCCGGGCTACTACATACAAAGTAGTCTATTCTTGAATAGGAGTGTTGGGATTGGAGCAGAAAGTGTAATCTTTCATGGTGAAATTTAACTCTCTCCACACATCCAAGAGAGCAAGTTCCTGCATGCCTCCACTGACTGCTCAAGTCATTTTCTTATTTGTGGAGCTGTTCTGGGAGGAACGGTCCAGTCAAGGGTTAAGGACACAGTTGAAGTCCCCACCCAAAAGGACTAGGCCCCCTTCGAGATCTGAACTTTTACGAAAAATATTCTTATAAAATGATGGGTCATCATTATTAGGAGCATAAATGTTTATTAGGTGCACCCTCTGGGAAAACAAATCTCCAGTGACGATAACTCCTCTTCCCCATTCCAAGGTTTCTTCCTACAGGATTTCTAAGGGTATGTTTCTCTGAAGTAGAATTGTTGTACCTGATTTTTTCCTCAAAGGGTGGGAGGCTCCCACCACCTTACCCACTCAGGATCTTCTAAGTTTCAGATGCTCCACCTCAGATAGTCAAGTTTCCTGAAGAAAACACATATCTGCATGGAGCTGGTTTAGATAATGCAGGATTTTCATTCTTTTAATGAGGGAGTTAAATCCTTGAACATTCAGGGAAACTAATTTCAAGGAACCCATCTTTTAATCTGTTTAGTCCAATTTTGAAGATGGGTGCTCCTCCTACCCCTTCACTGGAGCCCCACCTTCTCCCTCCATCTAAAAAATATAGCCAGCCTAAAGCACTCTGCCTTCCATTTTACATGATGAACACTAAGCCATGTTTGTGGAACAGTGCACACAACAGGTACAAAAGATAAAACACATTGAAACTTTATGAACATTCTGAACTTGAGTAACTTTATACAGAATAAAAAAAAGAGAATATTTGTCTTTTTAATCATTTCATTAATTAAATAATTATTCTGGGCAGTGAGGCTGTTCATTCCTCTTCTACATTAGTTCTCAAACTTTGTCCCAGCAAGCCTCCTCTAAGCTATGCAAAAAAAAATAGGCCTTCCCATAGGGGAAAAAAACATGATGCTTGGAACAGTACAACAGGAATAGAGTGAAATGCCTTTGAGCAAGTGATAGTTTATTTGTCCGGCATTATTATCTCAGCAAGGAAGACTATATGACGCCAGACAGGTGTTTTATGATTATGAAAATTAAAGAAAACCCATTTATCTGTATTTGGTCTGAATGTGATGCAAAATTTTGAGAGTATTTTAAATTACTACTACTGTATATAAACATCATGCAGCTTTTAAAATTATCATTAGTATTTTGATCTATAAAAACTGTTTATGGCAGGAAACTCATGGTCTTAAAGACTCACACAGGTGATTACTGTGTCTCAGAGTGCCCTTTGAGATCTCTCAGAGGAACTTGGTAAATCTTTTGTTTTCACTGCAAAGGTAAGCCCCTCAGCTACATGATTCTTTTTACATGCTATGCCTCTAAGCTACACTGTAAATTAAAATCACAGAGACTTTAACAGTCATAGTAACAAATATTTAACTTAGGGTTTAAGTTAGCAAGTAGGACCAAGTAATGCACTAATCAAATCTTTTTCAGTTTAATGTTGTGTTCCTGATACAGCAGCTCAGAAATGCAACATTTTATTTATGCCACGAGTTAACTAGAAAGTATAACTTAGCCAGATTTGACAGTGTAAACCATAATTAAATGAGACAGAGTTTTGTATAACATGCAATTGTAAATACAAAAAAATTACTTATCTCATATGTCTGTGAATGCACAGAACATCCCAAGACAATGCTGTCTGTAAATTTACTTTATAAAATGGGGAGAGTAAATCCTGCGTTTTGGTTGTTTTTTACCTGTGCATCAAATCCATTTGATTCACATGTAAAAATGAATACTGAAAAGCAGGACTGCCTGGGGAAAACAAGGAAAGAAATACAGTAAATGAGCCATTCGCACACTCCCTTTTCAAATGCTGCCATTTTTTTCCGTTGCTAACGTGGCTCACCGACCGATCAGGGCAATGCTACTTGCATCCTGCTGTCTCTGCAAAGCACATTTTAAAGGGTCAGTTTAAAAAATGACAGTTTAACTACTTTCAGCTGCTGCTCCAACAGCATGCCTCTTCCCTCAGCCTCCGATGCCAACAGTTAGTTTAAATTTGAATGGCACTCCACAACCCCCCCCCCCCTCCCACTTGCAAATACTCACTAAATCCACCACAAAAATATTCTCCCTCTATGATGATGTGTAGGTTACCACTGTTTCACCTGGTCTCTCTCTGTTTTAAACATATCTGTAACCCAAAGCAATGAGTATATATTTTAAAAATATTTACAAACTAGTATTTTTTTTTCCAATCCCACTGTGCTTCCATAGCACGTCTCTTCCTGACGGTGTGTCAGCTACCACATGCACACTAAAAGACTTTTTTTTCAGTTCTTAAATCCAGCTGGCAGGCTCTCTCAGAGACAGTGTCAAAAGTATATGTTCTCCACAATCTACAGCATAGCTACTCACTCTGTCATTCAGAAACCATTGTTCTCCCGCACTTTCTCTCTTTCCCCCTCAAACACCTACAGTAACCACCTCGCTCTCTGTAATCCGATACACCTTAAACTTAAATTGCAAAGTGGTCAGTCACAAGAAAAAAAAAAAAATGATAGTAACATTTAAATGTACTGTTCTATGGCACTGTCTGTATGTGTAAGTGGGTGTGTGTGTGTGTGTGTGTGTGTGTGGAGGGAGAGGCACTTGGTCATGCTGTCATTCAGAAAAAAAATACTCTACAATAATGGATGCTACAAATGGACAAAACGTCCCATAGCAAACCAGTCAGAGGGACTATTTTAACATAATGCATTAAAGTGTTGCTTTTTTACATAGGTAAACATATTTATCTAATTAAATTTTTTTTTTTTTTAAAGAAAACCATTTTATAAGTGCAATAAGAAACTCTGGGGTGTGCATTAAGCTAGCAATAATACCCAACAAGGTGGGCGGTATTGCCCATGTCACCCACCCTGGAGGGTATTATTGCGCTTAGAAAATGGGCACACTAAAAAGAAATGCTTGATAAGTTTTTTTTATAACAACATTTGTTATCATAAAGTTTTGTGATTAAATAGTTCCTCCACCTGTACTGGAATACATAACTTTTGGTCTAACTGAGATGCTGTAATTTAGAAAATGCTGCATGAATGTTGTTGGTGCCCCCACAGCAGTCCCCCCACTCCTGTCATCATTATAGAGCTGTTCTTTTTCCCATTTGTTTTTCACCTTTATTTTTGTTTTAAATGCTGCAGATAATAGCTGTGGTGACTCAAGAAGAAAGCTTCAGTGTGGGAGATCGAGTGTGATCTGGCCATCAGGTAGTTCTTTGGATGATTTGTGAAGGTTTTTTTTGCCTTGTTTTCTATGTAATCTTTTTAATTATCGTTATCATAGTCCACAAATGCTTTGCTGGCTTTGGCAAGAGCAAGCGGCATCTCCCACTGCAGTGCAGGAAAGGAACAGTATTTTCTTGGTTTTGTATACTGCAGATGGATATCTGTCAGCGGTATAGAAAACTAAGAAAGCCCTGGTGATCTGGTACTTAGAAGCGATGTCGGAGATACTGCTTGTAGTTATTTATTACAGTGTGCATTTTGGGAACCGGAAAGTTTTTTTTATATCTATGGTGCTGTTTTCTTTTCCTTAATTTGTTTTTCTGTGATTGTGTTGGTGTAAGGGGGAGAGTGGGCGAGCTGCTATTTTCGTTGGGCATCTAGCGAGAGCATACAAATGGCAGCTGGCGAGTGTGAACATTCGGGGTGCCCAAAAATTGACTGAGTAATGGGGCATCCCAAATAGGCTCTTTTTTTTTTTCCGGCTCTATTGAAAGATACCTGCTCACTTAGGTTGGCTTCTTAGCCAATCGGTGTGCTAGGACTGTCATGCCCATTTTCTAAGAAAAAATTACTTACCTAGTAATCTTGTTTCTTCCAAGGGAATCTTACTGTATTCTGACTAATGCAGTATGGTCTCTCCATAGGACTGCCCCAGAGCTGAAATGGCTAATAGAACCTATGCAAAATGATAGAATGCTAGGCTCAAGCTTGGTTTTCAAACCACTGTCTCTGGTAAACAGCTTTTCAACTGTCAGATTCTTACAAAGCATGTACAGTGAACTATCTATCTATACTAACACTACTACTAACAACTAAGTCCCCACCCATTCCAAGTTATCACTCCCCAAACAACTCAAAATGGCACCACTAAGACTCAAGTCACAGATGCCAAAGAAAAAACACAATACCCACAGGTTTGCAACATTATTTGTACATCTGGAGTGCAGTGACCCATAGGTTCTTAGCAGGGGAGGTAGAGAAGGAGCTCAGACTACAATAATATTCCCTTGGAAGAAACAAGATTATGATGGTAAGTAATTTTTTCTTCAAACCGGAGGAAATCTTACTGTATTCTGACTAATGCAGACTACCCAAGCAGTACCTTTGGAGGTCGGTACTCTAACCTATTTAGGAAGCAGGCTCTGCAGGACTGCTGTGCCAAACCTGGCATCTCCTCTGGCCTGAACACCCAGGCAGTAATGCTTAGTAAATGTGTGCACTGTTTTCCAGGTAGCTGCTTTACAGATTTCCACCAGGGGAATATCCCTAGCAGCTGCTATGGATGAAGCTGCACCCCTGGTCGAATAGGCCCTGAGGCCTGTTGGTGGCTGCTTGCCCACTTTGCTGTAGCAGAATTGTATGCAAGCAACAATCCATTGTGCAATAGAACTTTTAGTGGCTGGTTTTCCTTTTCCCACCTCACCATAGGTGAGGAAGAGTTGAATATGCTCCTGCCTATAACCCATTGCGTGATCCAGGTAATAACTGATTGCCCTTTTTACATCCACGCTATGCAGCCTATGTTCTTCTGAAGTTCAATGGTCGGTAAAGAAGGTGGGCAATGTAATGGACTGATTGAGGTAGAATTCGGATACCACCTTGGGCAGAAATTTTCTATTAGTCCTTACAATGACTTTGTCTTTATGGACAGCAATGTAGCCAGGCTCTGTGGATAAGGCCTGGAGCTCACTAATCCTTCTAGCAGAAGTAATGGCTACTAGGAACACTGTTTTTCAAGTCACATACTTGAGGTCTGCTGAGGACATGGGCTCAAAGGGGTGCTACCTGAGCTGGGCAATTGATATGTTAAGATCCCACAAGGGTGCAGGCTCCCTGTGTGGGGGTGCAAGTGTAGCAATCTCTTGAAACATTTTCTGAATACTGGATTAGAGGTGAAGGAAAACCCCTTGCCAGCTGACAAGTAAACTGAAACAGCTGCCAGGTGTACCTTGAGGGTAGAGGCCCTCAAACCCAGAGAATGGAGATGGGATAAATATTCCAAGACCACTGGCAGAGTAGCTTGGTTATGGTCTACATTATTTCCCTGACACCAAATAGAAAATCCCTTCCATTTGGAAGAATAGGATTTCCTAGTAGATGGTTTTCTGGATATCCTGTGTATCTCTATCACAGCCTCTGACAGATGCAAGTCAGCATATTCTAAGTCCTCAAGAGTCAGACCTTGAGCCTGAGGCACTGAAGGTTGGGGTACATGATCCTGCCCTGGAAGAATGTTAGTAGGTTGTGCCTTCTGGGGAGGCTGATCAGCTTGGCTACTAACATGAGTAGGATCAGGGAATACCAAGGCTGTCTGGCCCAATCTGGAGCAATGAGGATCATTGTTGCTGGGTGGGACCTGAACTTGTTCAGTGTCCTTAGCAACAAGGGAAAGGGTAGAAAGGCATACAGAAACCTCCCTGTCCAATCCAGCAGTAGTGTATCCAGAGGGACTGTGCCCATGACAGGAGGTCTGCAGCAGAACTGTGGTAGCTAATGATTGTCTGGAGTTGCAAACGGGTCCACTTCTGGGGTGTCCCATCTCCTGAAGACAACCTCCAGAACCTGCTTGTTCAGTGACCACTTGTGGTGGTTCTGATTGATTCTGCTGAGGGCATCTGCTAAGACATTGTCCTTCCCTGGGAGATGGACAGCTGAGAGGGAGACCTCTAGAGAGTATGGCAGAATCCAGACTTTCATTGCCATGGTGCACAGTGGGGTTGACCTTGTGCCCCTTTGCTTGCTTATGTAGTATATGGTAGTTGTATTGTCTGTCCTGACTTGCACCACCTTGCCCCTTACTAGGCTGGCAAAGGACTGGATGCCCAGTAGGATTGCTCTAAGTTCCAGCAGGTTGATATGCAGAAGTAACTTCTGTTTTGTCCATTTGCCATGTGCTGTTTGCTCCCCTAGATGTGCTCTCCAACCCACTAGTGATGCATCTGTGGTCAATACTATTGAGGGGGTTTGTTGCAAGAATGGCACCCCTTGTCGGAGGTTGGCCGTGTCTTGCCACCACTGCAGTGCTTGAAGAAATGCTGTTGTGACGGGCACTAGCTTTGACAGTGACTCTTTTTTCTGAAGCCAGTGAGCTCTGAGGTGGAACTGAATGTCCCTCATTTGGAACCTGGCTCCTGACACTGTTGCTGTGGATGCTGCCATGTGGCCTAGCAGCTGCAGAAAATGTCTTGCTGGCCTTGAGACATGGAGCTTGAAGGAATTGGCTACTTGTACTAGGCTGTCTACTCTGTCTTGGGGGAAAGAAAGCCCTTCCTTTTTGGGTGTCCAACTCAGCCTCTATGAACTTGAGAAACTGGACTGGTTCAAGAACAGACTTTTTTGGATTCACCAGGAACCCCAAGGAGTGCAGGGTATCCTGTGTGAGTGCTAGCACTTCCTTTACTTGCTGGTGTGATTGGCCTGCTATTATCCAGTCATCAGGATAGGGGAACACCATTGCTCCCTGCCTTCTTAGGTGTGCCACGACCACAGCCAGGCATTTTGTGAAGACCCTTGGGGCAGAGGTCAGTACAAAGGGTATTGCCCTGAACTGATAATGTCCTGATAGCAGTCTGAACCTGAAGTACTTTCTGTGGGAATGGCATTGCCTGATAGGAATGTGAAAGTAGGTGTCCTTTATGTCCAGGGATGCCAGCCAGTTTCCTTGCCTTAGAGTTGGGAGAATGGTATTCAGAGTCGCCATCTTGAATTTTGGCTTTGACAAGTGTCTGTTTAGGTGTCTGAGATCCAGAATGAGTAGCCACTCCCCTGTTTTCTTTATTGCGAGGAAGTACCTTAAATACAAGCATTTTCCCCTTTGGACCTAGGGAACTAGTTCTACTGTCCTTTGTGGCAGAAGGTTGGATACTTCCTCCTCTAACAAAAGTGTTTCTGATGGGGTAGAGGGTTTGAAGGCCCTTGACCTCAGCTTTGGCATGAATTTGAAGCTGAGGACAAGACCCAGGCCCATTACCTCCAGGGCCCACTTGTCTGTGGTGATGTTTTGTCAGTCATGGAGGAAGTGAGCCAGGCTGCCCCCTACTGGGATTGGGGAGGCAACCTGAGCAGGCACCTCAGGGTGTCTGCTTTGCCTGGGCTGCTGGCTGTGTGCTGGGGCTAGTGCAGCCACTGCCTCTTCTGCCTCTATCTCTAAAGTATACCCTCTGTTGTTGATACTGGGGGAAAGCATGAGGTTGGAAAAAAGGCCTGTAATGAGCCCTGCCACTACCACCTCTATTCTGATGTTTCTGGGGCGTAGATGCCCTTTCCTTTGCTGCGGCGCTCTTGTATGCAGCATAGTAGTCATCCATTTTCTTCATATATGTCTCTGTTCCCCAAACAGACATAGGATCACAGGGGAAGTCCAAGGCTTTGGTCTGTGTATCCTGTGTCAGATTGGTGGTTCTGAGCCTGACAAACCTTCTGAGGGACACTGATGCTGTCATTCGTCTGGATTCAGTGTCATGGGCATCCACTGCCATCCTGAACTGTGTCTTGGCAGCTTCAGCTCCCCTTTTTGCATCTTCTTCTGATTAGCTGACATGGGGATGGGACTGCCTTTGCAATTTCTAGGACAGTACTCCAAAGTATTTTTGATACCTGGCCACATATGATATACTGGAGGCTTGCCTAATGACAAGAGATGACACCAGGTGTACCTTCTTTGCTACTGAATCCACCTTCCTGGAATCTTTATCCAGAGGGTGAGAGGCCAGGGTGATGTCAGCGTTGTCCACAAGCTGCAGCCTGCACTACCCCCTCATGGCTAGGCTGCCCAAAGAGGAATTCCGCCCCATCTTTGGCAACCCAGTAATTTTTGTCCACCTTTTTGTTGGTAGGAGGTACTGAGGTGGGTGTCTACAAAATCTTAAGGGTATGTTTTTTAAGGGATTTATGGATTGGAAGCAACAGTCTTTTTGATACTGGAACATCCATAATTTCTCTGTGGTCCTCTTCCTCTTCCTCCTCATCCTTAGTTGACTCCTGAGTGGGGAGATCATGGGTCTAAGCCACATGCTTCATGAAAGAATAGTAAGAGGTAAAATCCTCAGTTCCCTTATCAGGAGAGTCAGGACAGTGAGGATCTGGAGAAATGTCCAGTTCAATGGGGCCCCCTTAATCCTCATCCTCTTCTTCCTTCTCCTCTTCTTCCCTTAAACTGTTGTAACTGGGGTCCAGCAAACTGGGGACCTGGACTTAACTGGGGTATTGAACTGTTGTGTGTGACCATCATTTTTCAACCAGAACTGGGGTTCCAGATGGTAAAGTCTGTATGATCTTTATCGCTTTAGTGATCTGTTCGGCAGTCGGAGCTGCAGCTTTCTTCAATTGCAGTTCCTGTCTGGTATGTTTCTCTTTTCTTTTTGCCCACCACAGCTGGTTCAGTGGCTGTATCCACAGTACATTTCTTGCTAGAGGAGATATCGCCCTGTTCAGAGGGAAGCTCCTCCGGTTCTTTCTGAGGAGGAACCGGTTTGCCAATGGCCAGATCAGCAGCCATTTCAGTCATTCTTTCCTGCAGTCTTTTTAAATGTCTCTCAACCATAAACTGTGTTAAGTTCTTTCAAATATCACAGTCTGTCTGAAGGTGTTCAAACCCCAGACAGAAAACACAAATTAAATGTGGATAAGCCTTTGCAAAAGGTTCCCCGCACTCAGCGCAATGCTGGAAACCTGTAGGTCCTGTTCACTTCTTGGTTTTCTGTGACATAACCAAGAAAGAAAATCTCAAACTTTTTTTTTCCCAGTTACACCAGTCGACAAAGAACCAGGAATTACCCCAGTACGCGAAATAAGCTAATAACCGACTTGCACCTGAGTCAGAACAAATTAACTAATTCAAATGTTTCTTCAGGAAATGATAGAAAATGTTGGTTCCTTCCTGGTTTGGGAAACCGAAAAGAAACTGAGCAACTTACCCAAAAACACACTAAACCTAACTAATTCTACCTGAAAACCAAGGACAGTGCTTCAAATACTGAAATAAATAAACAGTACCTTATAAAAAAATGAGAAAATAAATCTGTTCAAGTGAATGAAGGAGAGCTCTCCAGAGACATTTTACTGGGGAAAGTGAAGTAAAGAATCTGATGATTAAAATGCTGTTTACCAGGGACAGTGGTTTGAAAACTGAGCTCGAGACTTGTATTCCATCATTTGCATGGGTTCTGTTAACCATTTTGGCTCCAGGGCAGTCCTATGGTGAGACCATACTGCATTAGTCAGAATACAGTAAGATTTCCTGTGGTTTGAAACAGATATTACCGCACACCCGGGGGTGGGGGATGAAAGCACTCGACCTGCGGACTTGTGCCTCACTATGTCCCTGGGCATGTGGTAATATCTGTTAAATGCACACCCCATTGTATCTTATTGCTTACATAGTGTACTGTAGTGACATAATGCAGGGTCACAAGGAGAACACTCTGGTACAGCATACAGGGACCAGACATTAACCAGCTGGCATCCCAGTGTCCCATCTGATTACCAGAATCTTTCTCTAAGGGCTGTGAGTAAATACCGTGAACAGTGAAGGAGGATGGTAATGGTATTATGGCTAGTGCCAGGGGATTAGTAACTCAGTGGACCATCTCCTAGTCTAAGTAGGCTGTGACGAAATACAGCTATCTTTATGTCAGGTTATATGCCTACCTCAGCATTAGGTCCATCATTTGTGCCACATAGCAGAGAAGATTCTGGATTGGTTCATCAATGTGTCATGAGTGGAAATTACCTGCTGATGCTTAGTTGCCTTATGGTCTGCACCTGGAAGCATCAATGCATTCATCCTAACCTCCGAGGGCAAATGATTCCATGAATGTCTAATTGTCACTGCCAATCTCAAGTGACCAAGTGGAGGAATGCTGCTTCTTACTACACAGCAGCTCCACCATATACCCTAACATCATCGTATCAAGTGAGAAGTGCCACCATTCCTGTTGTATAAACTGGTCTAGTGTGTCTGGTATAATATTTAATGCTATGAAGTATGCTTTTTTTGTCCTATTGTTTTCATTGCTATAACATGAAACTGCCTTCTCCAGGCCATCCTTGAGAATGAGTTTTACTTAAGTGGATTCTTCCCAGTTAAACAATAACTGATAATAAGTAAAGTTTCTCAGTTTTTAATGGTAATCCAGACAGTAACAGTCTGACAGCAAAGTGTATCAGTGACATGCAATATCTGCTCAATGCCAAAGTGATGTCACAAAATCTTCAGTTCACAACTCTGACAAGACATCTCAGTGGAAAAGAAGATAACTTGTCCTAAATGTGCTACTGAATGAGCAAATCCCAAACTGGACATTTAATAAGCTCCAGTAAGATCCAGGTACAATGACCTTCAACCATCCCTGGACCTAATGTCAGATTTCTCTGATGCAGAAAATGCCCCAGTGAATCAACTTGTTCTTATGACATTGCCTTTGATACTAAATTATGATCAGTTGAGGAGAAGCGGAATGGTAGTCTGACCCTAGCCAGATCATTATTATAACACTAGATATGCTTGGAATTGGCTGTTTTCCATTCCCTTGTGCATCCACTAGATTATCAGAACTTTTGATTCTGACTCAGAATCCTTTCTAATGCCAGTTAAGGCATCAGAGTCAGAATCAGAATTTCCAGTTCTGCATCTGACTGCACATGAAAACCTCCCACACCTGGTACAAACAGTAGGACCATATTAGTAGGTCAGAGAAAAGACTTCCCTTCCCCAACCCTTGTGTCCCCTCACACTTTCCTTTACCTTAACCTGCAGCATTCTAGGTCCATGAGAATCCTATATGTGGTGCTGCTTGCTGGTTCTGGTTGTTCCATTTAGGAGACATTGAGGGTCTGTCTTCAGAAAAACCTCTATTATATATTCAATGTCTTGCTGCCACAAAAGATCTCCTTCCCCACCAACCTATAATGCATCTACCTCCATCACCAACTCATTCCTTAGTATTTTCGTCCTCTCCTGATCCTGACTCTGAGTCCTGAGACATCCAGAGTTCAATCTAGCTGAGTGAGGTATATCTTTCCCCAAGTTCCTTCCAACTTCTACAATCAAATAGCATAGCAGCCATCATGGTCCTCCCTCACTGACCTGGATAAGAGGTGGCCAGCCAAAGCAAAGCCCTGGGTGTCAGCCCTAACCAAAGCAAAACCCTGGGCGTTAGCCCCATGGGTGTAGGCAGACATATTCCATGTACCCCATGATGTACACCTTTATTGAAGGGGGGCAGCAAATGGGTCCTGAACTGCTTCCTTAGTCTTTGGAAACAGAACAGAACCAGCAAAAGCCTTTCTGTATATTTATTTATATATGTCAAAACCAGAAGGATTGGTCACTGATACTGTCTTTGCATCCCAAGAACTATACATCCTTACAGGATCTGGGCTGGTATAGTGGTGTTATAAGGAACAATGTTTTTGTCTTAAGGAGCAATGCATGACATCTGTATATACCCATGCATGGGGGGGCAGCAACCAGTGTCATGGGGTACAAATGTCATACATATTGTGTCAAATGGGGCAACAAACACAGTCCTAGTGTACATATTTATATTGTCTGGCTACACCCCTGGTTAGCCCTATACCAGATGCTGTACTGGGTAAGACATCTGAAGGCTAATCAAGAGTTTTCTTTAGGTTGGCTACCTCATCAGTTTTTTACCAAAGTCACGCAAGGAGGACCATGGGCTGCTGGGCTATGTGATGACAGTTGTTGGCAGGAACTTGGGATAAAGAAATGTACCAGTAGGTCTCGCTCTCACGCAACTGCACTGAACTCTGGACATCAAGAAAGACTCTGAGTTGGCATCAGGAGGGACATGGGACCAGGTTACTAAGGGTTACACAGTTAATACATCAGAACAGGATCACTATGACACATTCCTTTATAGTGCAACATTAATGAAAAACTGTATATGAATTACATATTGGATAGTATAAGAATCACTGCACTCAATGTTTACAGTAGTATTTTAGAATTATTTAAACCCAGAAAGAAAGTGCACAGCCTATTTGGCTCTCACTGGTTAACTGATCAGATGCTCACTTTATGATCTTTCACAAACTCCAAGGCAATTCAACCCCATTTCTCTCATAGGCAATATAACTCACAACCAGAGATCTACTGTATTTTTGCCTTTTATGCCAATAAAGGAAACAGTATTGTTCATGCAATCACTGACACTAGGATTTGAAGAACAGAGCCAGAACGTTATAGTTTCCTCACCACTACAGTCCAAACAGGCATGCCTCCCTGGCTGACAAAGCTTCCTTTGATCCTAGATGAAAGAATTACAAACATACGAACATACGAAATTTGCCAGCAGATAAAGGCCTAGATGTCTATCAAGTCTGCTCGAATGTGCAGCTAGCACCCCTTATTCTGCAGCTGCCCCTCCCTTCCACCCTTCCCCTTCATTAACCCTCCCCCTTGTCCTGTCCCATCCCCTTTTGAAGCAGTCCACTGTTCTACTGCATACCACTTCTGCAGGTAACGCATTCCACCCAGCCACCACTCTCTCTGTAAAAAAGTGTCTCCTCATCTCCCTCCTGAACCTTCCTCCCTCCAGTCTCATATCATGGCCCCTGGTGGCCCTCCCCTCCCTTACTTTGAACAGCCCCTCTGTACCCATCTTGTTTATTCCTTTCATGTATTTAAAGGTTTCAATCATGTCACCCCTGTCTCTCCTCTCCTCCAGTGAGTACATGTTCAACTCCTTCAACCTCCTCTCGTATGATAAGTCCCCCAGCCCCTTGATCATCTTTGTGGCCCTGCGCTGTACCCCCTCCAGTAACTTAATGTCCCTCTTCAGATATGGGCGCCAGTACTGCACGCAGTACTCCAGGTGTGGTCTAACTAACGACCTATACAGTGGCAGAATCACCTTCTCGAGGATATACCCCTTGCAATACAACCCAGCATTTTGTTGGCCTTTGCAGCTGCCTTCCTACATTGTGCTGAATTGGCTATATTCAAAAGGTAAGAAAAAGACTTGAATATTGTATATACACTTGGTCAGGAACCTTTATGGCTACTGTCATATTTGACAATTTTACAACATACTTTCCTATATTAGAGGCACAAACAACTCTATTTTATAACTAGTAACAAGGAATACACCATAACTACCACACACACACACACACACTCTGTACTGTAGCAGATAACATTATGTGCATTGTGGGTACTGTACTGTATATAGAAAACCAACATGCCTTTCAACCTACTGTAGAGCACATGTCTGATCAGCACCTGGGCTGGCGGAATTAAAGATAAATAAGAAAAGTGAACTAAGAAGCATCCGAGGCTACACAAAAGTGATCCTCACAAGCAGACCCAGTTTTCCTGATGTATGGAAACAATTAATATCTGACTTTGTTGATTTACAAAAATGATTTCTTCTAAACAAATCAGTCTTGAATGAACAATAAAAAAATACAAATCGATGGTATTCTACAATCCTTCTACAACCAATGAAATAAATTGCCTGTTGCCATAGTTCTTTCCCTATATACTTTAAAGGGGTGGAAACTGAACAAGTAAAAGAATTTAAATACCTTGACCTCACTCTGAACAGCTCCCTTTCCTATGAACAGCACATAATTTCTATGGTAAAAATAATTCATCAAAGACCGAGCTCATTATATAGGCTAAACTCACTATTTACATCTTCAACAAGAATGTTCCTGTCCCAGAGTTTTCTTCTTCTAGTAATTGATTATGGTATTCTGTTCTATTACTCAACTGGAGAGGGGCTGCTGGCCAGGGTTAGGACCCTCTTAAACCAAGTAGCAAGATTTGCAGCATAACTGCCATATCGCTCTCATCATTGTGAATTATGCAAACAAACAGGATAGCCTTCTTTAGATCAGAGGTGCTTACTACAGATAGGATCACTGCAAAAAAGGTGATCAGAGATTGTGTTCCTATTTCATTAAAATTATATATATATTTTGTTTGTAATTTGTATTTTATTGGGTATAAGTAAGTAATATCTGAGTACAAATACATTTCAATTTCCTGGCCAAGGCAAGCCCTGTGGATTTACAACTCTACAAGCAGGCACATAATGTTTGACAAATCATTACTTTATATGCCATACTACTTCAATTAGCCTTAAATTGAGAACAATTAACTCGTTCCATACTACAGAACATGTACTAATACATATTTTATCTCTAGAATATCTATCCAAGAAAGAGCTTGTCCATACTCAGTTGGCTACTGAGCATACTGCAGGTTTATTTCTTATCACCACCTAAGTGTACTTAGTTGCCTATATCGAAGAGCTACATTTATGTGCTCAGGGGCTGAGGGGGGAACTGATGACTGGATCTACTGGTTTGGTGCATGAGCCCCTCCCCCCCTTCAGGAGTATTGGACTGGAGTCTGGCTGGTTAGGGAAAAAGCAACCCTCTGGTATTTTGCAGTATGCAGAGTTGAAGTAAGCCCCTCATTATCTACACATGCCCACATTCTGTTTTGATTGGCATGCGTTACTCTTTCATAGCAGACTGTTTTGCCCATTTCAACCAACCATCCTTGTATGAACGGTGAAGGCCTGTTCTTTCCAGTGCCTGAGTAGGATCCTTTTAGCAGTGACTAGTGCACCTAATAACCATTTCTTCCGTTCAGGATGAGCATCTACTTCTGTTTAGTGTGCCTGTGGAGGTCCTAGTAGTACTGCGAAAGCTGTAAGGATGATTTTGTATGACAGAATTTCACTATAGATGTGCTGAACCACCATCCTAAAGTCATACAGAGCTGGACAGGATCATAATATATGTGTAATAGAGCCTACCTGCATCTCACACCTCCAGCAGGTTCTGGATGGGAGGAGGCCCCAGTAATGTAATTTAAATTGTGTCCTATGCCATCTATGTATGAGTTTAAATTGTGTGAACCTATTTTCTGTATCTTTAATAGCATTCTGTACATTGTTCCCACAATTACTCCAGATTTGCAGTGCGATTTCCTGGCCTAGCTCCTCTGTCCACCATTGCCTTACCTATATAGTTGGGTCTGGTAGAAGACTCAGGAGGTACTGGTATATATCTTTGCTCCACACTGTTCCTCCCTCCAAAGGCCACAGAATTTTGTCCAGGGGGTTAGGTTCTGGGTCTATAAGATTTGGTTCTAGGAGCATTCCCAGTGCATGCCTTTGCTGGAAGTACTTCCAGTGATGCTGTTTGGGGAGTCCAAACTCCTTTTGTAGCTGAGCAAAGGTTTTCAGAGTGTTGAGGGTTGGGTACAGTATGTCCGAGAGGTGACGGGTACTTGATTCAAACCAATCTTTATTCCATGCTGGTTTACTCACAATGCACAACCATGGCTTACCCCAGAGGGGGAAGTGCTTTACCTTTACTGGCACCCATCCACTAAGTTTCAGGTATTCCTTCCATACCCACAGAGTACATGAAAGGGTGGGATGTGAAAAAGTGTTTTTCAGTGGGGTGTCCAAACTGGATCACGTTGGCCAGTTGCCTTTCAGCCATTGAAGTTTCACATTCTGCCCATATAGGTTGGTACTTTAGTATATTCTAAGGTGCCAGCTATACAAGCTGGAGCAGGGAGTGAGCCAAGAGTCTTACCTGGGAGTCCAGCAGTATGAGTCCTCCATTTTTGAATTCCAGCTTCAGTTTGGGCCAGTGTAGGCATCTTGGGGCTATGATCCAGAAGAACATCTGCAGCTTGGAGTGTATCGTATTGATGAGTTTGGGATCTACTTGCATTGGGAGGTTATCCAAAAACTACTGGATTTTTGGGGCTGCCACCATTTTGAAGGCTTGCACCCTCCCCCAGTGGGAAATATGTAGCATCTCCCACTTACTAAAATCTTTGTCCATTTCCTCTAATAGTGGGATCAGGTTGTCTCGTCCCAGGTGAAAAAGGTTCCAGTGGAACTTAATTCCCAGGTGTGGGGCATGAAGAAGTCTCAAGGCTATTGTGGCAGTTGTGATTTCTCGGGAGAAGATGCCAAGAATTGTGATTTGGTTATGTTTAAATTGTAACCTGACAGTCAGCTGTATTGGTTGATCAAGGTCAAGAGATTTGGTATGGCTTGACTGGGGTCAGTAAGGGTCAACATGATGTCATTTGTATATGCCATCATCTTGTGCTGCCATCCCATTTCAACCATCTTAATCTCTGCAGCCTGGCAGATGGCCTGCAAAAGTGGTTCAAGTGCCAGAATGAACAGTAAGGGTGACAGTAGGCAACCCTGTCTGGTGCACCTTCCCAACTGAAATGAGGAAGAGGTCCTGCCATTGGTAATGAACTCTGCAGATGCTCCATTATATAGAACACACACCCATATTCTGAAATTGGGGTCTATATTGAACTTTGAAAGAGCTTTGAACAGGTGTCACCACTCTACCCTGCTGAAAGTCTTTTTAGCATGCAGGGGGAGAAGGTTTTGACTTCGAGAGCAAACTGAGCAGGTGGCTGTTGTTATCAGTACCTCTACATCCTGGAACAAAACCTACCTGATCCCTAATTATTAAGTGGAGGATTACCTCCTCAAGCTAGGTTCCCGTGATCTTAGCAAAGGCTTTGCAATCTGCTATAATCAGTGAGATTGGTCTATAACTGTTGCAGAGTGTCATGTCCTTCCCAGGCTTAGGTAACAGAAAGATCTGTGCTGTTCTCATGGAGTCAGGTAGAATGCCTCTGGTGCATGCTTTAGTTAGAGCCACCATAAGGGGGCTGGAAAGGAAATCAAAGAAGGCCTTCAGAAATTCTGCAGGCAGCCTGTCTCCACCCGAAGCCTTTACTGAGGGCATGGTTGCAGGATGGCCGTGAGCTCTCCTTGCCCAAGGGGTCCGTTCAGCTGTGCCTTCATGTCTGGTTCTGGTTCAGGCAGCTGCAGATGATTAAGGAAGTCCTCCAATTTTTGTTTGGTGGGTTGGACTTCACTAGCATATAGGGAGCTGTAAAACGCACAAAATTCTTTGTTGATGCTTACCTCATCCCTGGAGAGTCCTCCATCCCTCTTTTTGATAGAAACAATTATGGAGCGTTCTTGTTTCTTTTTCAGCTGGTAGGCTTGGAGACATCCGTTTTTTCACTGGACTCCCAGAATGACTACCAAAGTTGAAATAGGATGTACTCTGCCTTTTAACGCAGGTATATATTAATTTTGTACCTAAGACCTATGATGGCTGTGAGAAGGGGTCCTGTGGTGGTCGGGTTATATCAGAACTTCTGTTTGAGTGCCTTCAGTGCCACTGCTGCTCTGCCAGGTACTGTGCTTTGATCTTCCACAGGTAGGAGGTATAATTGCTACACCTGCCACTGATATAAGCCTTGAACGCATCTCAGCAAGTGCCCATTGAGGTATCCTCCGGTTTGTTTATGAGTAGGAAAATCTTAATGCCCTGCCTGAGGCTTCAACATAATTTGGAGTCTTTGAAAGTAGAATTATTAAACCACCACCTACCCCTTGTTCCTGTAACTGCAGTAGGGGGAAGCCAGATAAAAGAAAATGGGGCATGGTCTGATATGACCGTGTCTTCTCTATCAGCATCTGCTATGTTCATGGTCCAGGATCCTGGGGTAAGCCATAGGTCAATCCAGGAGAAAGACTGATGGGGATAGAGGAGGAGAAGGAGTAGTCCCTCCCAGTTTGGTGAACTGTTCTCCATATGTCTATTAATCCTAGTTCCGGTGCCAAGTCTTGCAGTGCTTCAGAAGCCAGGGTTCGGCATCCCACTGGGCTTTACTCTTGTCTAAGTAGTCATCCAGGACTTTATTCATATGTTCCCCAGCCACCAACTGTCCTTCATGCTGCTTTAACAGTGTTTGCATGAGCCTCTGGAAAAAGGATGCTTCTGCAGTTAGGGCTGTAGACATTATAAAGAGTTACTGGTTGGCCTGCTATGATACCCTTCACAATAATGGAACACCCTTCTGGGTCCACAGTGGTTTTTTTCTGCTTAAAAAGGTACATTCTTGTTTATAAGAATATATACTCCTCTGTTTTTGGTATTGTATAATGCATTAAAGACTTGGGAAACCCATCCTGTTTTAAGCTTGTCCAATTTGACCTTAGTGAGATGTGTTTCCTGTAGGAAAGCTACCTCAGCCCCCTTCCTCCTTAGGTGATCTAATATCTTCCATCACTTTATGGGGGTTGGACACCCTTAACATTCCAAGAGATCCACTTTATTTATTGACTAGGCATGGGGAAGATTTGGGCATACCAAGAGCTGAGGATTGCATGACCATGGCCTTAGAGTGACTCCAGTTACATCGGTTTGATGTGGTATGGCAAGTGTGAAAGTTAGGAACAAGAGACAGAGGTGTAGCCCTAAAAGATCTTTTCCCAAACCAAGGTGCAGATGTGATTGCAGTGTGTCCAGCAGCTGTAAGACACAGCCAAGCTTCTCTGTGCTACATCCAGACATAGGTCCACTAATATACACTACTTGGTCCCACGTTTGCCTTCCACATCTGGCAAATACAGGTAAGTCAGGAGTTGCCAGGGAATTTTGTACCTGAAATGGACATACAATAGTAACACTTGATAGGAACTTAACAAGGAACATTAACCATAGTACATAAGTAATGAAACATGTAAAGTACCTTCTAGAGCTAAGAAGTGTTGCTGGAGTGAGGTGTGAGATCCTCAATTCCACCACCTCCCATTACATGACCATGTGTTGTTCATTCCCAAGTGCTAGGTAGACATGTCATCCCTTACGTCTACATCACCAGATGAGAAGTGGATCATCGGTCCATGAGCCGCCACACCAGTCAGTGAAGACCGGGGTTCCAGTCAGACGCCCCTTCCCTGCACTGGTCTTCATTATTGTTGTCTGCTATATCATTATTATCTAACGTGCTAGCTGCACATTCTGTGGTGGGCAGGGAGAGACTCTTCTTTTGGTGTAGGAGGTGCACCCTGTAGGTGTAGGAGGGACAGCTAATGCCCTGGAGTGCTCCGTTGTGATAAGGGTGTGTGTGGGAAAGCTTTAAATGGAGTTAACAGGGAGTGTGTATCTGGGTAGGAGTGGTAAATTGTGGTTCACTTGCTACCTAAGGTACGGGCATAGTGCAAGCCAAGATGTATGTCATGAGCATGCTCCTTCTTTCGCTCAGTGGTAGTAGTGGGATTCGAACCTGCATCTCCACTGCAGTGCCACTATCAAGGAATGCGTTCCATATATTGTTGAGAACTATATAATGGCATGGTGCAGGTTTTTTGTGGATAGGAGAGAGGGTTGGATTCAGTGAGGAGGGAGAGCACTGCCCACCTCTGGTATCCCCCCCAGTGCACACCTTCGAGAAGGCCTGGGTTGCTTGAATCAGCAGATTGAAACAAAAAGAAAAACTCTCACTGTAGGTGGATTCAGGTATGCAGGAGAGGGCCAGCTACCAAAATAGTGATGGGATTCAAGTATGCATGGGACAGATACAAGGGAACCTTGGTAGTAAGGCAAGGTTAGGAGAGAACCGGAAATCGAGTAGGGCCTGCGGTGACACAGTAGGCAGGGAAAACTGGGCGGGCTAGGTGAACCAAGAGGTCATTATCTGCCAACAACTTCAATGTTTCTATGTTTCTACTATTGAGGAGAGGGATCCCTAGAAGAAATTAAGGGGTTGGAAACCAAGCATGCAGTTTTTCCATTGCCACTTGAAAGCTGTCTGAAAACACCGTGGCTCCATCCTGTATACACATTCAAGGAGGTGGCACTGCATGAACATGAAAACTAAGGAAGGAAGGGTTTCACAGGCTTCAGTACCAAATAGGGTTAAGGTTAACATAAAAACAAGGCAGAGGTGAGTACTGTGGTATCTGGAGCAGATGAAGTCAGGAGTTAAGAGGGGGGAAGACATTAGCTGGCCCAAGGAGTGCCCAACAATGTAGAGTCTGTGTGTATTTCTAGCTGCACTCACATTAGCCACATGGTCTCTCCATTTTAAAGTAAACGACTGATACAGGCAGTAAAGGGAGATTGTTCCTGAGGGTAGGAGATCAAGCAGTCTGCCGTGCATTGTCACAATTACCACATCATTACAGCCTCTGCTGAAGTGGATGGGTGCAAGGTAATGTGGTGACCCCTAGGTACAATGCTTGGGTTAATTGGGCTAGGGAGATTGACTATTATTTTTTTCAGGGGGGGGGCATCCTGCACCAGCTTCTGACAAATATTAAAGTTTCTTACAGGCTACACCTCCAGGGAAGCAATCTGGTGCAGTCGGCTCCAGTTTACACCCTCCAGGCTACTGGCCTTGCATATATAGAAGTGCAAGCAGTATCAAGGCAGATGACGTGGACTGGTGTGTCATTCCCCAGAAAATCCCTGGGACCCTGCTGGGAGAGAAGGAACAAAAGTGCCTATTGAAGGAGGAGAGTATCTACAGAGCTAATAAAATCCAATCAGACAAAAATGCAGATATAAACCATGTTAATACGTCTATAAAGTCCCTTACCTGAAAGAGTTCAATGCAGGAGCGGAAAGGTAAAAAAACTCATGTATGCTGTGTTAGGTTATTGTAGGATCTGGTGAGTTGTTGTCTTGCCCAGTCGGGGGTGGGTGCACACCCAGCTTTCCAGTCGCATCTTGCACTTCAGCACTGACAGCCTCAGCCCACATTCTCTGTTGGGTCTGGAGGGGCATGCTAGGTCCTGGACACTGGGAATACATGACAGCTAGTGGCACAGGTTGTGGGTCAGACTCCTGTTCTTGGCATTTAGGGGCTGGCTCTCCAATGGGCTCCAAGCTTGAAGTAGAAGAGGCTGAGTCTTTTCTCCTGTCTCTGTAGGTCAGTTCCTGTGTACCTCTGGATTACCTTGACTTCATCTTGTCCCTCCTTCTGTGCTTTGACTTGGTGGTGTGCCACTCTGTCTCTCAGTTTGGATTATTTTGTGTGGGAGAAACTCTGATCCCAGTGCCACATTTCGACTGCTAATTCTCTTGTGACATGCCCCTTTGCTGTTGTGGATGGGGGTGCCTTGTGAGGGTCTTGGTCAGGCCAGTTTAGCAGGATGTAGTCCATCACATTCTGAGGGGGGTTCCAAAAGTGTTGGAGACACCATTTCTTTGCAGTCTGGCTTGGTATAGTAATCTATAAGGGATCCACAGGTCTTGAAAAATCTTTCTGACTTCAGTAAATCCTTTCCCCTTCCCTGCCATCTCCACCAAGTAGTCGTTAAAAATGCAGATTTTATGTCCCTGCCAGCTTAAAGGACCTTTTTCTCTGGCTAGGGCAATGATTCTCTCCTCTTCTGGGTATCTGAGAAAATTAGCCAGGAGTGGCCGGGATCTTCTTTCAGTGGTGGTGTTAAAGTTTGGTGTGCCCTCTCAATTTCCAAATAGGGCTACCAGGTATAATTCAGCAGTTTAGGGAGCTCTTTTTGCAAGAATGCCACTGGGCCCTCCCTTCAGCCCCCTCCTGGAAGCCAACATACCTTAAAGTATTTATTTGGCTCTTATTTTTGAAGTTCTTTGTATGGTGTCAAAGGAGCTGAATCAGGTGCTCTAATTCTTGAATCCTGGCCTCAAGGTGGCTATCCTTCTCATTGACGTAAGAGAGGTATGTTTCTGGATCTTGTGTCCTATGGTGCAGAGCTTGCACCTTCTCTTTGAGGATTTAAAGGTGATTAGTTTCTTGACTACTTGCTGAAGAATATTTTTGAGCCCCGTGGCTTTGGTCAAGTTGGCCACAGCAGTTAGTGCTTGTCCTACCATGCTTGTCAGAGTACCAGACCATCACAGTTTTCATTCGATAACTTTGGCCCCCAAGTTACTTTTCAATCTAGGGCTCTGTTGTTTGTTAGAACTTCATTTTGCCTATTTATTGAGCCCTGGATATTGTGGCTTGGCTCAGCTGTGCTAGTTTTTAAGTGGATTTTAGACGTTATCACCACAGAGCTCCGAATCAAGCTGCCATTCAATTTGGTGGCCCGCGCATGTACCCTACTTCATTTCATTCTATCTTTGAAAAAACATTTTAGCATTATATCTACCTGGTCATCCCTGCAGTTTCAGTTCTCTGTTCACAGGATGAGGCCATCTGCTAGTCAAAAAGCATGTTCTACCAATTGCCAACTTATTTTAATATATTACCGCCACCTTTTCGCCATGTCCCAATGTAAACATACCCTGTATGCTTAGATAGATCCACTTGTTTGTGAAACTGTATATTTATTTTGTTTGTTTTACTTGTTTCACTTATGGTTTGTATATTTGTTATTTGTTCTCGTTGCCCTTGAAAGCGGGTCTTTGGCCCAAGGTCTTACCAGATTTTAAATAAACAAAACAAAAACAAAAACTCTCTTACAATGTTCCAAAGTATGTTAAGAAGCATACAAAAATAATTATTTAGAGCTCATCCAAATCTAATAAGGCATGAGTATCCATGAAAGTGAAGTACACAGTCTCACAGCACACTAAGTTTTCTTCATCAGCAGATGTCTGGTTATCATTCTCTTCTTCCAGCTCCTGAGCCATTCCCCCCTCTATCTTCAAATTGTGTCCCCTTGTTCTTGTACATCTCTTTTTCTGAAAGGTGCTACCCTCTTGGACTTTGTTGATTCCCCTGAGGTACTTGAACATTTCTATCATGTCCCTCCTCTCCCTCCTTTCCTCGATGGTATATATATTAAAGTCCTTTAGTCTCTGTTCGTATGGCTTCTGGTGCAGAACCCACACCATTTTAGTTGCCCTCCTCTGGACTGCCTCCATCCTATGTCCTTGTGGAGATGGGGTCTCCAGAAGGGATCTAGTATTGCAGCAAAATGTAATTTTGTCAGTGAAATTCCAGTGAAATCGTGAATTTCGCCACATGAAACGGTTTGCTTAATTTGCTCATTTTGACCATGAATTTTGTGGGTGCAAAATGTGAAATTTTACCCTCAAGTAGCAGAATTTCACCAAATTTCACTGCAATACTATAAATGCAGAGGAAGAAGCTGCCTTCCTCAGAGAATGAGACAAACTTACGGACAAGTAGAATGGCTCCAAGCAACAGAAAAATGAGCCCACCAATCTTGATACAGTAAACCAACCTGTCTTGCTTGTGACACAGCATGTGAAAGGAACCACTGTGGTTGAATCTTGACCCTGATGCTGCTGTATCTGCAAACCCAACAAAACCAAGTAATACAAAGTAAAACCTTGTTATTAATCATACAGAGAGGTATTTTGGATCCACCTACACATCAAAGTGCATTAGTTACATTTGCTGCACAGTCAGGAATGCTTTTGCCAACCATGATGTCTTTTCTGACCATGCTACATGCTACACAAGAGCCAAACATTTTGTGTAATCCAGCAGGCATTTCAGGGAGCACTGCCTACGATAACAAGATGCACTCGATAGACTGCTCCATGAGACAAACTGATGCTCCTAAATTGCACGGCCTCCATAGAGATAGATGAGAAACTAATACACCTCAGTTTCTCCCAAAAGACTGGATTTCTGTAGCAGCATTGAATGGTGCAGGTTGGGTGGATACTTTACTGGGAATTGGCATCCATTCCACACACCCCTCGGGAGCCTTTACCATCCACTTCAGCTGAAGGTAAGCAACTTCATGAACTTTATTCTTGTCAGGACAATGTTATTAACTCTGCAAATAATTCAAATAAAAGTATTGAACCACAACCACAACCAGCACTTAAGTCACTGAGCACAACCCCCCCCCCCAGTGACTAATGTTGCTGCAGATTTACAACCACCCCTTTTAACCACACTACAGTCCCAGTTGCTCACCCAGGCTCTCCCACAGAAATTGCAGCTATTATTATTATTCCTGGTGGTCTAGTGGCCCCTCCACCCACCAACCCAGCAAGTACTGTGCCACCCCACCCACCCTACCCATCCCAAAACAGCATGGGCCACTAGCACTGCACTCCTCCACTCTCCTCCACGGCTGTCAGCCCACTCAGATGTGAATGAATAAATGAATGAGCAGAACATGTCTGCATTCATTCATTCATTCATTCATATCTGAGTGGACTGCCAGCCGTGGAGGAGAGCAGAGGGCAGTGCCAGTGGCCCGCTTTGTTTCAGAAAGGGGGTGAGGGGTAGGACAGTATTGCTGGATGGGGGTCAGGGCCACTAGATCACCAGGGAATAATATTAAGTAAAACAACCCATGTCAGTGGTCTACCAGCTGTGAAGAGAGCAGAGGCTGTGCCAGCAGCCCACTTTGTTTTGGGATGGGGAGGGAGTGAGTGGGACAGCTGTCATGGTGGGTGGGCGGGGACCACTAGACCATCAGGAATATGTTAAAAATGATTTTATCTCACTGCAATATATAAAAGCATACTGGTGGGGAGATTGATTGGGGGCCGAGGAATGCAGTAGTCAGAAATTGACATGTTGACAAAAAAAACTTTGCAAAATGCATGAATTTAGTGACATTTTTCACGGGGTGAACTATGTCAATTTCGCACAACACTAATGGGGTCTCACCAACTGTCTGTGCAAAGGGATAACAACTTCCTGTTTTCTACTAGTGATGCCTCTCCCTATACATCCCAGTATCCCCCCAGCCTTTCTTACTGCCTTCTCACATTGTTTGTCTACCTCTAGGTCATCTGATATGACTACCCCCAGGTCTCTTTCCATTTTCGTTGTTGTTAGTACCTCCCTCCACCCCCCATTGTTTATTCTTCCCCTGGGATTTTGTTTTCCAGGTGCATTACTTTGCATTGATTCTAAGCTGCCATACTTTTGACCATTCCTCCAACCTTGCCAAGTCCCTTCTCATCCTTTTCACCCCCCTTGTGTATCAACCCTGTTGCAGATCTTTGTGTCATCTGCAAAGAGGCATACTTTTCCTTCCAGTCCCTCTGCAATGTCACCTATAAAGACATTAAAGAGGACCAGTCCCAGTACTGAACCCGGAGCTACCCCGCTAGTAACCCCACTTTCTTCTGAGTGGACTCTGTTTACTATTACGCTCTGTGTCCTGTTGTCCAGCTAGCTTTTTACCCAGGCTACCACCCTGGAACCCACTCCCAGGCTGGCTAACTTGTATATTAATCTTTTGTATGGGACTGTGTCAAATGCCTTGCTAAAGTCTAGGTAGGCCATGTCAACAGCCCCTCCCTGGTCTACTACTTTGGTCACCCAGTCAAAGAAATCTATTAGATTCACCTGACATGACCTTCCTGTTGTGAAGCCATGCTGCCTTGTGTCATGTGCCCCACTGGCCTCTAGGTACACAACAATTCTTTCTTTCAGAAGTGATTACATCTTTTTTCCTACCAATGAGGTCAAATTAACAGGTCTGTAGTCTCCTACCTCTGCCTTCCTCCCACTTTTTTGAAGGAGACTCATATCCGTCCTCCTCCAGTCGACTCTACCCCCCCCAAGGTAATATTGGGCAGGTGACTCTACCCCCTCCCAATCTGGAGCTTTTTTACAGGAAGTGCAATTGTTGGATGTGCCATTGTACGTATACTGTATTTTTGTATTTAGCCTTTTGTTGCACTTTTAATTCTGTACAGTGTCCAGCATCCACGGGATGAGGTGCTTTATAAATAAAAATTGCTTTGACTTATTATCCTTCAATTTGAGATGACACATTCTCTATTGGGCGGTAATATTTTTTCCCCCAAACTTTTTTCCTGAGTTGTTCTATGGTTTTACTGCCTTGTAACTGGTGATTTTTTTGTTTAATTTTAGTTTCCACCCAACCCATCCCACTCTCCACATGTATCCATTCATGTAACTTATTCTCCTAAATTTGGGGAACAACACTTATAGCTGTGCTACTCTTTTGTCTGGTCATCTCACATCCAACTATCAATAATTTTAACAAATGCTAGAGAAACAAAGTTCAAAAATTTTTACATAGACACGATTTCAGTTAGAACAGCAATCTCACCATGCCTGGGAGATAAGCTTTGGAGAACTTAAGGAGCTTACCTGATATTGTCACCAAGCCCTTAGGCAAGGGTGGAAACACTGTTATTATGGATCCCAGCAAATATTAGAGAAAATTACTACTGGGTAGTTGATACCAATAACCTTGTCTTACTTTCCGGTAATCCTATAGTGACATTTAGATTGGAATTGTTTGAACTGGTGGATTGAACAGTGCAGCAGTGGAGGATTCCACAGACCAAAGAGAAATTTCTAAAGCTGAAATTCCCCATCACTGGTCTGGCGGTTCACCAAATACCCCTTTCAGCTTCGCGCTCACCTTTACTGGTTATATGCCAAGCTGAAATTAGAACTATTCTACTGAGGGTATCAATCATAAAGGAAATGTCCAAAGAACAACATCTTTCCAGCAACCCAACCCCTTTTCAAGGGGAAGCCAAATATTGTCATCCGTGTTATTTTCTTCTAATGAGAGTGCACTGGTGCAAAGATATTTGAAACAGACTGTTGCTTAATTACTTTCTAATTTCTTACATGCTATTTTTTTTTTTCATTTCAAGTCTGTGTTGCTAAAATGAAACCTACTGAATGGTATTATATGGGTGTCTTGTTATCTGCTTATCCTGTGAAACTCACAATATTGTGGGATTTGTGTGAGGTCCACTACATTGGGATTAAGATTTGATCTTGGGCTAGTAAATCAGGCTGCCTCCCACAAATCTGGCTACTGAGTTTGGGTTTGTGTAATTATAAAAGGGTCATAACTCTCCCATAACATGGCGCCCAATGTGGGGCATGAGATCTGTCCTGTAATTTGTCTACACAGGCCAAGTTAGATACAAGATCTGATCTCAGGATTTGATCTGAACCATGCTCTACTACTAAATGTTGGGTGAATTTAAACTGAGATGTTTTTCTTCTTTCTTTCTGTCTGTAAGTTACAAGGCTGCCAGAAATGGCCAACATGTACTGTGAATGTTTTGACAACAGTTATTTTGGTTAGTGAGAGAGATAAATGTTATTTTAATCAGCAAATGTTCAGGCAGATTTTTTTTAATTAAAGTTTATTCAACAGTAAAACTTACAACAAAAACATATCAGCACAATCCACATATGTATACACTATACTATACAATGCCATTGAGAATTACAATATGCAATAAGAAAAAACTACACAAAATAGATCACACGTAACATGCTGTTACAACATGAAACAACAGAAAGAAACTATATCTATGGGGTAATTAATTCTACATCTACAACAAAGCAGAACAAAATAACTTCTCAAAACCTGCATAAATCAACTAATAATGAGATTGGTGGACAAAAGATCAAGCAAGACATGGACCATAACCAAATCAGTCCATAACTTAGAGGGCACTACAATATAAAATAAGTATTTCTTCCCTTTCTATACAAGATCTGGAGAGAGGAATACCCAAAATCCAAACTTGAATATGGCAAGGTAATGATACTCCTCAAATCTGACCTGCAGTGGAAGCCACCCACTTCCACAGATCCTGTATCAGTGGCAATCCCTAAAAACATGAACATAAGTCCCTCTCATACCACATGCCTTCCTTCATAAACCTGAGGAATGGAGCCCCAAATGTGTAATAACTGTAGGAGTGCAAAAATACTGCAGTACTGTCTGCCAGTGAAATTCCCACCAGTAGGGGGAAGCTGTCATATGATATACTGCTGTCCAAACTGTGACCCACTCCTGCTCCTGAACAGACAAGCCTAGCTCATGTTCCCACCTACTCCTAACATGAATAAACTGGTTCAACTCCAAACTTACTGTAAATAGTAGAATTTTTTTTGGGGGGGAGAGGGCCTGGGTGGCCATAAAAATTAAAAGTGTCCTCAAGGGATTATCCACCCTCTGAAGAGCTTCCTGTTGGGGCCTGTATTGTAAATAATGATGAAACTGCAGGTAACTATAAAAATCCTGGTGAGGTAAACCAAATTCCTGACTAAACTGGGGAAAGGATTTAAAAATATCCCATCAAATAAATGCCTAACCCAAATTAGCCCATGTTGCTCCCATCTCCAAAAACCTAAATCAAATTGAAGAGGTTGACAATCTAAAAAGAATGAATCACTGTTGAGTTTCTAAGCCATAGGATTTATAAGTAGAACAGACATCCTTCCAGGCCTCCACCATTTGTGCTGCTCAGGGGTTATCTGTCCTCAAGGACCAGAGATTACTCTTGTCCAAGAAAACAGCATCATCCATCCTGGCAGAGGTCAGGGTAGCCTATTCTAAAGGAGCCCAACTGGGGCTTTCCATACCAGACATGTAGGTGACAAAATATTGTAATTGGGCTGCCCAATAATACAGCCTAAAATCTGGAACCCCCATCCCACCTGCAGTTTTTGCAGCAGTGAGAACAGACCAAGGAGGTCGAGACTTCTTCTATCCTCATATATTGTATATTTAGACAAAGTACATTGTAACTGGGTCCAAAAAGAAGTGGGAGCCTGTAATGACAGATAAGAAAATAAAAAATATTAATCTGGGAAGGATATTCATTTGCATGGTCTCTGCCCATCCCCACACTGAAAGGAACAATTCCCTCCACCTCTTGCAATCAGCTTAAACTTTCATAAGAAGCTTATCATAATTAGTCTGGAACAGGTTAGTAAAATCCTGGGGAATCCATATCCCAAAATAATGAAAGCCAGAGGTAAACCTTTTAAACCCACTAAAATTATGGGGAAGCAAATCTAACTGGGGTCCCAAAAGCAAAACCTCCATTTTAAATTTATTAATTTTAACCCCCAGATCTGACCAAACTGAAGGAGTAACTCTAATATCATAGGCAATGTCTGTGCAGGATCAGAAAGATATAGTAAAAAGACACCTGAAGATCAGCCCCATTAAGCTGAACACCTTGATAGGTCTCAGACTGCCTTAATAAGGCAACCAAGGGCTCTAAACTAAGGACAAACAGTAGGTGGAAAACGGGGCACCCCTGCCTAGTGCCGCACTCTACAGGAAATAGAGGAGATAAAATTCCATTTACTTGTAACCGGGCTTGGAGCTTATCATACAAGTTCTGAATCCAATTACAAAACTTCTGTCCAAATTGAAACTTTAATAGGGTGGCCTCAAGAAATGTCCAGTCCATGTGGCTGAACATTTTTTCAACATCTATCGATACAACAGCCCAAGAAATTCTGGTAGGGATTAATTGGGAAGCAGAGAGGACATTCAATGATCGATGAATATTATCCTGTATATGCCACCCAGGAATAAAATCAGTTTGATCTGAGTGAATGAGAAGCAGGATAATCCACTGTAACCAAAGTCCTATAGCCTTTGTAAAGATTTTAACATCATGATTTCAAAGGGAAATTGGGCAGAAATTATCACAGTTTGTTGGGTCCTTACCTAGCTTTGGAAGAACAGTAATTATCGCCTCCCTCTATAAATCAGGTAAGAACCCAGGCTGATGAGCAGAATTAAAAACCTTAGTCAATATGGGACAAATGTTTTATTTGTTTGAGCAGAATTAAAAACCTTAGTCAATATGGGACAAATGTTTTATAGAATTCCATAAAAAATACATCTGGGCCCAGTGCCTTCCCTGCCTTCAGGGATAAGATGAAAGTCCTGACTTCAGCTTCTGTAAAGGGAGCCTCTACACATGTCTTCTGCTCCCCCTACAAAAAAGGTACAGTAACCTCTTCTAAAATAGTGCATATCTGAAGTTTATGATTTGGGCTCTGTTCCTTAGCTTACAAATGCATATAACAATTTTAAAATTCCTGCGTAGTTCATGAGGGGTCAGTAAAAGTATTGTGAGGAGACAATTTTTTTTTTCACTTTATCTTTTTATTGAAATTCGAGTATATAAGAAAGCACACATCTTATACAATAGAAGACCATCCTCCATGTAAGGTATAAAATATCACTTAAAATACAGTATTTAGGGTAAACATATTGCAGAAGTCTTATATACATGTATTGATAATAAAAGACAAACCTAGACAGGATGTAAGTGGAGAGCAGAAGGGTTACAATCAATAGGGTATTATAGGATCAGAAATAGCAACCATATATGAAATACATGCTAGGGCAGGCTATGGCAAGGCATTCAGTAAATTGCAAAAAGTGATAAATGTGGTAATATGAACAATGTTCAGTAATGGAGAGGTGAAGATAAGAGAAAAGTGTGCAAGGAAAGAAAAAAGAGAGAAAAAAGCAAGGAAGAAGGGAAGGAGAGAGGGAGAAAACAGGGAAGAAGGGAAAAAAGAGAAACATCTGTGCACAAAAGTTTCGAGAAAACCTAATCTGAGAGCAAAATAAGAAGGAGGGCTAAATATCCCTAAGAATTACGGTTTAGAAGAACTAGGTTCATGTACTTGAAGTAATCCTGCCAACATCTGTCATATACAATGAGTCGTTATGAGTAACATGAGATAATCAGTCTAGAGAGGCATAATGAGGGAGGCTTTGAAGAACATCGGAAAGAGAATGCACCAGAGCTGATTTCCATTTCATAAGAATCAGACGTTTGACCAGAAGAGAAAGTATGTTTAGCCATCTAAAATGTGCATGTGAGAGGAGAGAGCTATTGGGGATAAGGATGCCTAGAAGGAATAATTTGGGGTCAAAAGGTTGTTTTTGTCCTGTTACTCTGGAGGCAAGTAAACAGACTTTATGCCAGAGCTTATTAATGGGAGGGCACGACCACAAGATATGAAGTAGATCTCCATTGGCCAAATTGCAGCGCCAGCAATTTTTATTATTTAATAGGCCTATTCGTTGAAGTACAGAGGGGGTTTTATACCAAAGATGTAGGATTTTAGTTTGTATTAAAGAACTACGGGCATCTTTAAAGGTATTATGTGCAATACATCAATAATTACTCCATTGTGCATCTGAAATATTGTAGTTAAGAAGAGTACTCCATTTATTTTTGGCCTATATAGATTGATCAGGTAGATTATCAATAATGTCTTTGTAAATGGAGCTATTTAATTTTACTGATAAATTAGTCCAGTGTGAGATGTATGGGTTTAGAAGAGTATGCCTATACACTAAATTTGAGAGAGAGTTATAAGCTGCCCGAATTTGTAAAAACTTCCAGAAGTCCTGTTTAGGAAGTTTCCATGTGACCTGCAAGTCTGATAATGATCTAAGAGTAAGTGAATTCTGGTCCAAGATATCTCCGAGAAAGAAAATTACTTTGTTCCTCCATGCACGACAGAAAATTGGGTGATCTTCTAGAGTGAGCAGTGGATTGTCCCATAAAAGGGCATAAAACCTGGGTGTTGGATTGGATTTCAGGAATTTGTGGGTTAGCTTCCAATAAAGAACAGAGGATGATATAGTCGGGTGAGATTTTAGTTTAGAGGAAATGGGACTAAAAATGAATGAAGTGGGAACTCCTCCCGGGCACAATGCGGATTCCATTGCAACCCATAGTGGTGAGTGAGGGGAAGGTTTCTGAAACCTTTTAATGGTTTGGGCCATTCGGAAAGCCCAGAGGTAGCCTGTGAACCAGGGGAGTCCGAATCCCCCTCTTTTTCAATGTGATCAAAGTTTGTTGCAGTTAAACCTTGGTGATTTCCCATCCCAGATAAAGTTACCTATTAATTTATTAATTTTAGCAAAAAAGGAGGATGGTAAGACTAAAGGAATATTGGCAAAGAGGGAAAGGGAAATGGACATCTCAATGGCTGCAATTTTCCCCATGAAAGAGAGATTAAGAAGCTTCCATCTGTCCAGAATTGTTTTGATGGTATCAAATAAGGGGTTAAAGTTAATGTCGTATATCTTCCCTAAGTTACTAGTAATTTTGATTCCTAGATATGTTATACCCGGTGGTGACCAGCGGAATCTAAGAGGTATGTTCATAAATGCTTTACAGTGGTCATTAAGGGGTACAGTTTGTGATTTGCCATAATTCAAAGCAAGGCCAGAAATTGTAGTAAAATTATTAAGCAAATCAACCAATAGGGGCCCAGCCTCATTCAGGTTTTTGAGTAAGATTAAGAGGTCATCCGCGTAAGAGAGAGAAATATATCTTGAATTGCTCACAGGTATGCCCACACTGCCAGAAGATTGATGTAAACAAGCAGTCAGGGGTTCCATGGCTAAAATAAACAGGGAAAGTGACAGGGGACAGCCTTGTCTATTTCCCCTTGCTAAATGAAAGTAAGAGGAGAGGGTGGAATTAGTAAGTACTTTAGCAACAGGGGAGTTATATAGTAGCTTGATCTAGGAACAAAATGTATGAGAAGGACCAAAAAAAGATAAAACTTGATGAAGGTAGTCACAGTTTAAGGAATCAAAGGCCTTCTCGAAATCAATAGCTATGGCTGCAGCTGGTGTCTAGAGGGATTTGGCTTTGTGAATTAAATTAAATAAGGAATGTAGGTGATCAGAACCAGATCTATGTTTAATAAAACCAGCTTGCGAACAAGGAGTTAGCTTGGGAATCAAGGATTCAAGTTGAGAAGTTAGTAGTTTAGCAAATATCTTCCCATTCGTGTTTAATAAAGAGATGGGCCTGTAACTTGCGGGGTGAGTAGGGTCTTTTTCTTTCTTAGGGATTAGAGTTATGATTGCTTTGGTGCAAGATGAGGGAAGCTTGCCAGTACTGGAAGCTTCTTGATAAACATTAAGAAGAAGGGGACATAAGGTGTTGGAAAACATTTTATAGAAATCGACAGGGAATCCATCATGCCCAGGGGATTAGCCAGATTTCAAGGAAGACAAAGCTTTCTGGATTTCCCGAAGTGAGAAGGGTTCATCTAAAGAATTTTTTTAAAGAGTAGAAAGATGAGGAAGATGTAATGATTTAAGGAACTGTTGAATTTGTAAAGTAGATGGAGGATTTGTGTTACAGTATAGTTTTTTGATAAAAGGTTTTCATGATACGGTTTATAGAAGGGTTGTCAGAGTAAACCATACCCTGTTCATCTTTTTGGCTTAGGATGTGTCATTCCATTTGTTGTGCTTTGAGTTGGTAAGAGAGGATTTTCCCATTTTTATCGCCGTGTTGCCAAAACTTGTATTTAAGTTTAAACAATGCCAGTTCGGTTTTACGAGAAATTAATTCGTTAATTTTAACTCTAAGTTGAAGAATTTCAAGATGAAGTTGAGAATCAGGATGGTGCTTATTAGAAGAAAAGTATAAATTCTCTTTAGCTCTAAGAGATTTTTCCAAGTCAGCCAGCTGTTGTTCCCTTACTCTTTTCCTATGTGCAGCATAACTGATAATTTTCCCTTGAATCGTAGCTTTAAGAGCTTCCCATACAGAAGGCATAGAAGATTCAGTTGGGGTATTGTGAAAGAGAAAGTCCTGAATTTGTGCCTTGATCATGGGTAAGAAATTGGGATCCTTGAGAAGGAGAGGGTCCAGCCGCCAGTAAGAAGATTCAGGTGCTAATGGGCTCGACAAAAGTTGCAATTTGACAGGGGAACGGTCCGAGATTATGATAGGAGAGATGGATGAATCAATAGTTTTTCTCCATTATAACAGGAGAGGCTAACCAGTAGTCAATTCTACTGTATGTCTTATGTAGAGAGGTGTAAAAAGTAAATTCTCGATCACGGGGGTGAAGGAGGTGCCATACATCAGCTAATCCAACATCTTGCATTAGTAATGAGAGGGCTTTAATACTTCTAGGGTAGGCCTCTGTAGTAGGGCTACTTTTGTTAATGCTGGCTTCTAAAGCTAAGTTAAGATCCCCTCCAAGAATAACTGGTGTATTATCAGAGTTAAAGAATAGAATCTGTTGAGCTAAATTATGAAAAAACTCCGGGGAATCGAAGTTGGGTGCATAGACATCAACAAGCAGAAGAGGACCAGAGTTGGTATTCAGTTTGACCATCACCCATCTGCCGTCAGTAGTTTACAAGGGACCATTTGAGATGCTTATGAATAAGAATAGCAACTCCTCTTTTTTTGAGGTATAGGATGATTCGTAGATCTGACCGACCCAATCTTTTTTAAGTCTATGAACATCCTCTGCTAATAATTTTGTTTCTTGAAGGAAAGCAATTTGTGTTTTATGTTTTTTGAGATGTGAAAGAATTTGCTTCTGCTTACAAGGAGAATTAAGTGCCTTTACATTCCATGTATATAAAAGTATGTCACTCATATTGTTATTGTTAAAGAAAGGGAATAATCGTTGGAGTGTGAAGGGACAAATAAATGAGGCAAAGGATGATTAGAATACAATATAGAGAGCTTACGTATATGCAGAGAGTGGCAGGAACATTCAAGCAAAAAAAAAGTGAGATGTATGATACATGAGTAGCACAGATATCTTATTAAAGTCAGAATAGAGATGGGGAAGAAGAAAAGTCATTAACAACAACAACAATACTAGTAAACTAAATAACAAAGAAAACGTTCTATGGGTGTGAGGAGATATGAGTCAGCCAACTGGCTAAGAGACTCTCTCACCACACTCTGGGGCATCGATGTAGGGAGGAGACTAGGGAGGACCGGTTATAAATATCGGCCCAAAACCTAAGTCTGATCCCAGTAATATAATAAGTAAATATTCCTGATAAGCTAAACTGAAAGGGAGTAATACTAAGAAAGGCAGAAGACTGTAATAACCTCAGCTTAATTCTAAGCTAACAGGACAAGGTATAAGGATAAAGCTAAACACCAAAACTTATTTATACACATTAGTAGTAATAGTATAAGATATACCAACTCAAAATAACAGTAAATTAAGGAACCATATATGAGATGCCAGTACAGCCTAGACATAGAGCAAGGAATTCAGGGAGCCAGGTGGAATGCAAATGAACAAATATAAAAGGAAAAGTATATCATTACCACATAAGAGTGACTCTGAGTATACTTTGCAGTACAACAGAGTAAGTACATAATAACTATAATATTGAGGGTGAAAGAAGAAAGGGGTGGTCAATTTAAGCCCTTACACCCTGAGCCAAATGCAGTTCAGGATTATGTGGAGAGGTACATGCTTTGATGATAACTGTAGACAGAAGAGATAGTCACAGTAAAGATCAGCTCCGATTACTCAAAAATCGAGGAGACAGTTTTTGAAATCTATCTCTTAGCCTCCTGTTTCCGCAATCGAAGGGCTAAAAGTCTGCCGACTTTGTTACCTCATTTGAAATACTTTTGATTAATAAACCTAAGAGAGTTTTCCACATTTCACAAAGCTAATTGATTAATCTTTTCCCGGGCTCATCACAATTGTGCAAAAGTGAAGGGTCACGAGACAGTTTACAACGTGCCTCCAACTGTGCTAATTTATACTCCAAAGTACCATATTGTTTCTGGTATTGGAGATGTTTATAGGTTGCATAAGATATCTTGTGGCCCCTCAAAACTGCTTTATGCCAGTCCTAGATGAATTTTAAAGGCATTGCCCCCTCCTGATTCTCATCTAAATAAGTTCAAATTGCCTTCCGGATGGTATGAACAAAAGACTCCTCATGAAGCAACCCAGCATTCAACCACCATAAATTGCCCCCTTTTGAAGTACCCAGCTCTATTGTCAGGGAGAGTAAAGCATGATCTGACACGGAAATAACATGTGTGCAAATATTAACAAAACAGTGCACCAATTTTTTCTGGATATAACATCTATCCAACCTAGCATACACATCAGAGGCTGATGAGTAAAACATATAGGGCCTGATTCAAGGACAGCATATGCCACATAAGCGGAGATACACCAAGCCCCATGGTGTATCTCGCAACTTGCACCAAGAGGTACACCAGCTCCGATTCCAAGAAGCACCTTGTGCCATGTTGGCTACGGGCTATGCCAACAGTGAGTTATGCCACCCACTATGCCACAGCCTGCAATGACATGGCTCAAGGGTGGGTTACAGCAGCAACTGTACCCTATCCCAGGAGGGTGGCTGCCATAACCCGCTGCTGAAATTCCAGGAGCTGCACTGGTAGAGGGAAGTTAGTGCAGCTCAGAGCTGCTCTAAGAGGCATCTGATGGTGCTATCCATCAGATGGCCACTCCACAGTGCTGCAGCAATGGCACTGATGTGCTCCCTGTGCACCCACAAGCACATCCATGCCAACCACCCCCGAATGTTGGGGACCCCCAAGGGTCCAATCGCCAGTGCACCCCTCAGACTCCTGTGCCACTGGTCCTGCCCTTCCCATGCCCCCTGGTACATGCCATGGTGTTCCGGGGCAGGGGGACTCCAGGGGTGCTGTCAGTAGTGGGCTGCAACTTGTGACATTAGGGGCTATTACACAATGCCCATGGCGTTAGCCTCTGCATGTTGCAACTCACATGGTGTATGTGCTGGGACCCTGCCACTCTTGGAATATGACACAGAGTCCCTGACGTAGCGGTAAATGATGCAACTCACATATGCCGGCGCGTTGTGACATTCGTCCCAGGATTGGGCCTCTAGCCTTTAGCAATGGGGAAATGAAAATTCCGTGAATCTATAGACCTCCTTCCACTATAAAGGTTTTCAACAACTTAGAACATGCCCAGTCCCCTCTCTGGGTTACCAGATTTTTGTCTAAATGTGTATTCTCCACACAATTCCAATCCATGGTGCAGATGATCTGCCCCTCTGACTATTGGGCCAAAATGGCAAATAACCTCCAAAAAAAGTCTCCCAAAGGGAGGGATTGGGGCATAAACTGAAACCAAATGAACTGATCAACTCTGTAGAACCCCTAGCACCACCACCAGCTGCCCCATTTTATCAACCTTTAACTTCATCAGTTGAAAAGGCAACTCTTTCTGAAGCAAAATGGCCACACCAGCTTCCCCCTCAAGGTATGGGAGTCTGCATAAACCATCCCCACTCAAGAGCATCAGAGCTTACTATGCTCGAACTCCTATAATCTAGTGTACTGCAGAAAACCCACATTGTAACCCTGCCATTGAAGTTCCTGCAATATCCTGGCCCGTTTCACCACACTTAATGCCATTAACATTAAGAGAACAGACCTTGAGGGAACCCATATAACCTCAGTCAGAAACAAGCTAAAGAATGTTCCTCCACTGACACAGATCCACCCTCACAGACCATATACCCAAGAACCCCCCCAAAGAACAAGAAAAACCCTGAGACCCATCCCCCCAACAACCAACCGACAAAGACTAAAAAAATAATAACCCAGAACTGGACGGCTGCATGGGAGCCAGTACCTAAAGGTACACAAATTGGCCAACAATGACACATGCCTATGGGAACAGCCAGAGTTCCCAGCAGACAGAAAGAACCCCAAACCAGGGATCTGCCCAGTGAGAGTGAGGCAACGCAAACTCTAAGACAACCTCACCTATTGCACACCCCTCCTGAAATAGGGCTTCTGGACCCAACACACCACAATCCAGTACCAGTGACCCTTACAATAGGATAATACAAGAAAAAGCAGGATGGGAAACATGCAGATCACAAATAATAAGAAAAAAACAACACCACTTTGATATCCACCCCCCCAGTAGGTAGCACAAATACCCCTGTGAAAGAATTCTAAAAAGCATCCAGGGGCTAATATTCTACCAGAACTCCCCCAGAAACTAAAACATACAGGGCCAGAAAACTAGAAGGAGGTGATGCATACTTGCATAAGTGCACTGCCAAAAACCCAACAGTGACTGTAACCCAAACAACAGACATACAAAGTATAAACGATGCCACAACGTCATAATCACTCCAGTAGCACAGCAATCTCCCCCACCACAACCCTCCAGTGACCCATATCTTAACACACTTAAAATAATCCTACAGCCTCTAGCAGAAAGAAAAGCTAGAATTCCAAAAATACATTTATGGTTAGCCCACTACTTTAATCTGTGAACAATAAAAATAAAGACTCCCACCCCCACCAAACAGCAGCTAGTATCAAACCCCAGATTCCTGTAATGCCCCTGAAAGTCACCAAATGCTAAACCCTGCCTTCCACAAGTCTATACCCCAGGCATACTGAACATCCCAAACGATATTGAAAAAAAAATAAAACAAATAATCCCATGAGTCTTGCAATCATTGTACTGTATCTAATAAACTAAAAACAAGTGTCCCTTAAGTCCAAAACACTCAGCAGCACAAATTGCACTCCTTTTCATAAAGGATCCAGCAAAATGTGAAGTTCCTTATAATGATCTAAACATAAGGAGAAACCCAAAAGTTTCACAGAGATGCCAGAAATTGGCAAAACCAACTGGGGAACAAAATGAGGAAGAGTGGGGATCACCACAGGTGATGCCAGGGAATTATGAATAAAAACCTCCCATCGTAACAAATCTGAACAGACGTCACAAAGTACAAGAAAGTTCACATAAATACAAAGAAACTTCAAGTTCAAGTCAAGTTTATTGCAGGAAAACTCCATTGAGCAAGCTCATTCAGAAGGAGGTCCTGTTACAGGTATACAGACAAGTACACAATAGATAAAAAGAATGACATAACAGTAATTAATATACAGTAAAAAATTCAATGTAGTACATAATGTTCTTGTCAAAAAGTAACAGTCTTAGTATATAGAGCATGAACCTATGGATAGGCATAAGGAACAGGAGGAGTAGGGAGTACAGAGCAGGTAAAGGGGGGAGGATTGGTGGTGGCCAAGTGAGGAATACTGAGAGGGAGAAGGAGTTTAAAAACAGTTACATGTATCATTTAGTTTGTCAATCACTATCCTTTTGAAGAAGTTAACAGGGACAATACTGGATAATTTTAGTGAGGTTTGTAACCGATTCCAAATGGTTGGAAGGGAACATGAGATGGCACATTTACCAAGGTAGGTACGAGTCTTGGGTACATCAAGGAGGATAAAGTCTGACTTTCTGAGTGAGTAAACACTGTGGGAGATACGGACAAGAGAAGTTAGGTAGCTCAGGAGTTTGTTCAGAAGAAGGTTTAGGGTCCAGGTACCAGCATGGAATGCATGTCTAATGATTAGTGAGGTCCACCCAACAGTTGCATACAAATGACAGTGATGAGTTTGGTATGGGGAGTTGGAGATAAAACACAGGGCATGGTGGTAGAGGGTGTCTAATTTATGGAGATTGGTAATTGCTGAGGAGTTGTAAATTATGTCGCCGTAATCATGAAGGGGGAGGAATGTGGCCTGGACAAGCCTGAGTCTGGTCTCCAAAGGAAAAAAAAAACTATTGCAGAAGAAAAAAACTGGTCTGACGTTTAATCTCTTGGACAGATCATCGAGGTGATCGTTAAAGGAGAGCTTGTTATCAAGATAGATGCCAAGATATGTGAATATAGAAATAATTTCCAGCAGTTCTCCTTAGGAGGTGACGATAAGATCTTTAGGTGAGTCAAGAGTAGTAGTGTTGGAGGTGTATAGGGAGAGAATCATGGCTTTGATTTTCTTGACGTTTAGGAGCAGCTTGGCATTAATTAAGTTAGCTTCTAACTGCACGAAGTCAGCTTGGAGATGGTCTCTGACTCCAGACAAAGTGGGGCCAGAGGTGTATAGAACTGCATCATCTGCAAAGAAATGTAGGTTTGACTTAGTTATCAGGTGGCAGAGATCGTTAATATATAGAGAGAAGAGAATGGGACCTAGGATGGAGCCTTCCGGAACTCCCCTTGTGATTGGCAGAGAGGATGAGAACAGGACTCCTGCTTTAACTTTCTGATTCCTTCCGGATAAGTAACTACTGAACCACTGGGTAGTGGAAGGGGTGGAACCTATTTTAATAAGGCTATTCACTAGTAAGTTGTGATAAACAGTGTTGAAAGCTTCACTGAGATCTAAGGATACTGCTCCTGTTATTTTCTTTGAATCCATTGCAGCAAACCAATTATTAGTAGCTTTGGCCAAAGCTGTGATGGTGCTGTGATTAGGGCAAAAAAACAGACTGTGCTGGGTTTAGAAGAGAATGGGTTTCGACATGGTTTTTTAGTTGTGTGTAGATCAATTTTTTCTAGATTTTTTGAAAGGACAGGCAGAACTGAAATGGGCCTGTAATTGTTTAGGTCACAAGGGTCACCCAATGTAAATAGGGGGAGAATGTGAGTGGATTTCCAGCAAGAAGGAACTGTGGTGGAGGAGATAGAGAGGTTAAGAATATGGAGGATAGGGTCAGTAAGGTATGAGTAACCAAGTTTTAGGAAGAGTGATTCAATTCCATCTTCTCCGGTGTTTTTTTTTGGTGTCTAAATTAATAAGCGAGTCTTCTACTTCTTTGAAGGTAAAGGAGAACAGCTGAAGTGAACAGGCAGATGTAGGCAGCATTGTGTCCAAGCTGTCTTAATTCTTCACATGAGCAGCCTACGGTGAAGAGTAGAAGGCTAGGCTGGCAGTGACGAAGTGGGGGAATTAAATTTTTCAAGTATTTGGTGATTACTATCCACAACCGTGCCTTTGCTGTGGATCTTGCTGGAATTGAGGGGCCAGTCAACTGACCTTCGATGGACTTTAGGATCCTCCAAATTTAGGGTCATCCCAAACTATGGAAGACATCTCGGCAGGGGAAGGGGCAGTAAAAGTCAAGTATAGTGGCAGAGGTAAAACCAGTTCAAAGTTGAGACACTGTTACAGTCCGAAAAACTATTCATATTCCTGTAAAAGAAAATACAATAAAGGTGGCAGCTCCATAGAGAACAAAGCAGATCTGGCTAACAACACATAAAACATCTGCAATAGTCCCAGAGAAATCTGTAGCACATATGCATATCCCCAATAAAATTTGCCATCCAGGGGAGCTAGCTCTCCCCACATGTCCAAGGATTAAAAGAAAAAAAAGGGGAAGAAAACAGCTCATGAATTAATCTAAAATAATTAAATCCTCAAGCAAGGTCAGGCAGAATCTTCCCTCTGGAAAGACTGTAACAAAGTCTTAATCTGGCAGTATAGCCTAGAGGTTAGAGGAATGAGGTGTGAACAAGCTTGATACATCCAGCAGACCAGACCTGAGTTTGATTCTCACAACCTCTACTTGCATACTGTTTGCCTCTGAGCAAGTCACTTAACTGCCCAGTGCTCCCAGGTCACCCCTGAAAACAGGCACTTGTGCCTAGTGGGCCTTACCCAGTTACCAAAGACTAAAATAAAAAAAATTAAAAATCTCTGTCGGAGCTTATTCCAAATACCATTGTTTCCCCTGAGGGGATACCTTAGTCCATGAATCCTTCTGGAGCATTCTTTTCTCTCTTGTGTCAACAGTGTCCATTGGATCTGGTGGGATATCATAATTTCAAACTCTTAACTCCTGCCAGGCAAATTATGGGTCTTCAAAAGTTTTAGAACTCCCCATAAAGTGAATGCAGAGTTGAGCAGTGTAGGGGGTAGAGAATTTGGGCTCTTTCAGAAACCCCAAAAGTGGTGCATAAGCCCATCTTTTAGTGAGCAACACCATAGAGTAGTCATTATCAGAATGCAAACGGTGCCCTTTATAACTAATAGCTCCTTTATGCTACGCTCTCTTTAAAATCGCTTGCTTCACTACAAGTTATACAAGTGAAATATGATGGAGCGAGGACGTTGAGATAGATTGGTAGGCTTGGGCAGAAGAGCCCTATGTGCACACTCAATAGAGAGGGGGCATACATCTTCCACCTCTAGGATAGAGGGTAAAACACCTTGCAAAAAAAGTAATCAGATCACCACTGCCCTCCTCCCCTTCTGGGGGACTGTTAAGGTGAAGGTTATTCCTCCAGGAATGATTTTCTAGATCATCACCTCTTTCCATCAATATCTGATTATCCTGGAGAAAGTTTCATCACCAGACGTCCCAGGCGATCCACCCTCCCATCAGTAGCTGAGGTTTGTTATTCCAAAGTGGAAACTGTACTTTCTAAAGCTGCTACTGAGGATTTTAATTCTGTGTACAGGGTGCAAATTTCTGCACAAAACTCTCATAGCTCCTCCAAAATAGTTGCATTAGAATGCTATTGTGGCACCATAAGGCTGCTGGCTGCCACCTCACTTACACCGAGCAGGCTAGTAGATTCAGTAGAGGAAGGATGAGATAACTCTGTTTCAATTTACTGCTTCTACCCATTAAAACTTAAAGTCTCCTCTTGCAAATAACACTATAGGCAAAAACACAAATGGCAAAAAAGGAGGCTGAAACCAGGTCCGGGATGGAGCTTGTCTCCTACCCATCCATACCACTCAGTGACATCACTGGAAGTCCCCTGAATTGTTTTTAATACTGACTTTATTCAGACACTGCAAAAAGGGAAATATTTTGCTCTACAGTTTACGTTTGTCCTGTATGTGTTATTGTAAATGCTTCTAATGGTATTTAAGTAGGCTAGTCCCAGGAAAGAACTGCTACCCCCCCCCCCCCATGCACACACAAATCGATTGTACATCTAAACTATGTCTGGAGTTCAGACACAACAGGAGGGCTGGGATGAAATCTTTTCCACTACAGCATTTGCAGCCTGAAAGAAAAAAGGGGTTCTTTCACAAATAATTTGCAACTGCCAACCTAAAGGAAAGAAGAAAATGTAGTTTCTGGTAAATACAGGGTGGTTGGTCCAGGGACTGAATGTATAGTGAGGTCCCCTCCTGGACACAGGCACTTCTTTATTCTACCATGTGTTTTTTATTTTTTTTAATCTGGACTACTCCTTAGTCCTAGACATAAGGTCGTTCACAGGTGTTACAGGGAGCAACCTCCTTTGTCCTGCTGGATAACTCTGGTACAAGGTTAATAGTGCTAAGGATCAGACTCAGCTTGCATGTTCAGGCAGATATCACCTTCTCTAATTTTTGACCTTCCCCACAATATTCTACTGATGGGTCTGCCATCTGGACTACATCCAGAGGCAACAGGAGAATTCACAGTCTTGCTTTTCTACAACATTCTGACCACTCCCAAGTCCTACTGGGTCAATGATTAAAGTATATTCTGAGTGAAAAGTAAGTGAAAAAGGCACAGTGAAAGTAACCACAGACCACTGGCTCTCCTCAATTAAAAAGGGAATGCCAGATTGCCAGGAGAAGGCTAGAGATTGGTGAAGTCCTCACAATTTGCTCCAAGAATTAATTCACGAATGTGGTGCAATCTAAAAAGTGCAATTCGCCTAATTCACCCAATTTGAGGAGTGAGGATCAGGCACGAATTGTGGAACTTCAGGTGAAGATCCACACTTGCCGATCGCCAGCCCCCAGTGCATAAATAAATTATTATTTTAATTAAATCCCTGGTGTCTTGTGGTCCCCCTGCCGATCGCTGGCCCCTAGTGCATAAATGAATTATTTTTTTTAATCAAATCCTTGGTGTCTAGTGGTCCCCCACCCCGCCAATCGCCATTCGCCTGCCCCCAGTGCATAAATAAATTTTTTTAATCAAATCCCAGGTGTCTAGTGGTCACCCCAATCATCAACCCCCAATGCTCAGCACAAATAAATTATAATTTTTAAATCAAATCCTTGGTGCCTAGTGGTACCCCCCCAACCGATCGCTGGCCCCCAATGCACAAATTGATCTCCCCCTGCTGATCACTGGCCCTCAACTTGTACAAGTACACACTCATTTACTTCAGCTCAGTTGGGTGGCCAGCCAAAGTGGAGAGTAGAGGGCTGTGCTGGTTGCCTGCTTGGGTCTGGTGGGGGAAGGGTGGTGAGACACTACCTGATGGGGTGGGGGTGGAGGGATCTATTAAACACCAGGGAATTCATTTTGAAGAATAGTTTATTTGTGCATTGGGGGCCTGTGATCGGTGGGTGGGAGAACAATTTATGCATTGAGGCAGGCGATTGGCAGGGGGGACCACTAGACACCAGGGATTTGATTTAAAAAAATATTTATTTATGCACTGGGGGCAGGTGATTAGTGGGGTAGGACCACTAGACACCAGGGATTTGATTAAAAAAATAATTTGTTTATTCACTGGAGGCCAGCGATGAGGGGCGGGTTACACTAGACACTAGGGATTGTTATTTCTAACTTCTTGTTGTGGGCTTTTTTGCGCAATTTTCACTTAAAAACAAAAGCAAGACGAAGTTACAAAAGGCGAATTTTCATCAAATGGATCAACTTCGCAAAGTAATCTTCAGAGGCGAATTTGGCAACTTCGCCGGAAATTTGTCTGCAAAGTTAAACTTCGCTGCATCTCTAGAGGGGACATAAGTGTATATCCTAAACTGTGGCAAATAAGAATTAATGGGGTTATGGTTAACACCTTACGCCGATTCTAAGACAGTCAATACACAGGAACTTCATGTTTACCTAACTTTTTGCAGGTGGTACAGGAAAGCCTGTGCTTTTCTGGGAAGAACAATTAAATACATAGGCAAATGGGGGCTGACCATAAACTAAACAGGTTTTACCATCCAAATGGCTCATGGCCTGTACTGATCAAAGTCTGGCCAAGCTAACACAAGCTAAGGTACTTTATCGCCATGGATGTACTACATGATATCTGGATTGTGAAATAGCTCACAAGCAGAAGGTGCAGTTGCCCTCTGATCAGAAGTCATGCTGCTGGGAGAGGGAACTATTCAGACCTTTAGATAGGTCCAGAGGGCTTCTGCCCTCAAGACAGTAATGTTTCAGGCCCACCAGAATCCCAGAACTCCTAAATAGTGGTTGCATAACCACAGGGTTCTGCAGTTACTACTGTCAGTTACTGACGAATGTATAGATGTTACAACAGTTGACTAAGTGCTTAACAGAAATCAGCCCTGGAACTATGGTCCAGAGCTGGTCACTGCTGTAATGGCTACAGTCAAGGTTTGCTCAGACACCTTGACTTTTTTACCTCCAGGTGGCTAAACGGTTACACTGTATGATAGCTCACATCAACCACTGTGTTTGTATAATTTCATGTTACTGGTGTAACGAAGGTACTAGTTATAGAGTAAGTTAGCAAAGTTCTTGAGTAAGGTAGAAAACATGGCACAGAGTACCCAGGAAAAAATATGTTTTTCTTTTTTTTATTAATTTGTTTCCTGCCATGGGCCATGCCACACTATGCTAATGTTAAATACTGAAAGGATTTCTTTGTGCTTTGCCCTCAGTGAAATTGCTAGTGATAGGCCTAGTATGGTATGGCCTGTACTTATATAACCAGTGTGACACTTGAATGTCACCTGTCTTCATGGGCCACTCAGGGAATGCTAGAGAGAAAATTCTTGATGGTTAATGGTTAAAGTTCCATTGATGTTACATGCTGCATATTACATGTTGGCAATTTTGAAATTATCTGACAGCTGTTCTAATAATTGGGGTTAATATCAAATTTATATTGACTGTAGCTTGTTGTAATCATAAATATGATTTTAGTGCTTTAATGATTCCAGGCAAGGGCATATGTGTGCAGTATAGGGTCTCATATTTTCAGGTCAAGTTTGAACGTGAATTATTCACTTAGTTCACTATTTCTGCTAAAAACCAGCCTGTCATTTTTGTCGGTTGGAAATGGCTGTGTAGGTTTTCTAAGTCTTGTTTAAGATTCAGTGTCAGCTGGAACCCTTGTTTGGAACAGGCCAGATAAGTGGCACTGAATATACGTAAAAAAGTGTTTCATAGATATTATCAATATTTATCAATGTTTATCAAATGCTTTTAGCTGAAGTATAAGCAAAATTCAGCTTAGCTGTCTTAATGTCTGATGACGTGAGATGAGAAATGTTTGCGCTGTAAAATGAACTGTATAAAATTACAACTACTTCTTGAGTGAGATTATGGTATTGGAATATTTGACATCATCAAGAGATGTGGTATGTCTGAACAACAATATCATCAACATGGTATTGCCCAACATCTAATGCCATCAGGAGATGTGGTATTACTTAACATCTAACAATGCCATCAAGGACTATGGTATTTTTTAACATCTAATGCCATCAACTATGGTGTTTTGAACTTTCAACACTATTAGGACGGTATTTTCAACATATGATAACATCATCATGTCATCTGTAAGCAACACGTTTTTCTGCAGTAACACAAAGTTACGGGACCTCAGGAGAAAGACAACACCATGCAGAATCCTATGCCATCTACCATGCCTCAAAATCATGATGTGACAAGTTGTTCAGGAAAACAACTCCAACTAGCTCCGAACATGTACCACAGGATTGAACCATCAAGGGAGAGAATGCCAGCAAGCATCACCCCTCCCCCCAGAGTCCAGATGAAATCAAGTATTTGTCAATGGCTGTAAGTCCTTTGCTAAATAAACTCCCCCATTGTTTGTTAATTTCTTATATACCATCTTTTTTTCTTTTCAGTTTTCTAGTTTTCCCTTTCAGTTCTTTGTGGTGCTGCTTCTTTCCTTCCATTACTCTCTTTTTCAACCCCCTTTCCCCCTTTTCTTCCCTCTTCCCTGCCTTCCCTTTTCTTTTGCTTTGTCCCTTGACCTGCTTTTTTCTTTCACATTTAGTTTGGTTATGTACCTTGAAGGTGATACTTTGATAGATTCACTCCTTTAATCTCTAATATACAATGGTCTTTCTGTGAGGATATTATTTAAATTTGATGTATGACTATTCCCTGAAATATAACAATATTAACTTACTATAGAACTGGATTAATGATGGTTAGCTCCTTCTACTAATGTGAGTCCCTTTTGGTGTTTTCTTTCTTTATATTTGCAGTCACAATATACTGATACAATATAATCTATTTATCTGTCACTTTATCTTTCGATGTCAAAGATAAAATGCAGTCTTGTGCAACTAGGCTCCCCTACCCTGATACCAGGATAAAGTGACAGTGAAAGGTGAAGCACCTGGGTGTCCTGTTGGCATTTTTGTGTATTCTGTGAGCAGTTACTACTCATTTATCACACATTGTGCACTTTTGCCAATAAAGGCATTTAAAGTACAGATTTAACTGTGGTATATTTCTTTGACTACTACTTGAGTGCTTCTTCATGCATTTTAGTAGCATGTGGGTGGTCTGAAAAAGTCCTGGTCAGTTTAGTGAGTATACCCAGCTCTGTCTGACTTGTAAATTGGTGCCGTTACACTGTTGCTATGATATCTTACTTTATTCTCATCATTGCTGATATTCCTGATTTTCTTTCTTTATTTTTATGATGCCAACTGGCATAGCCCTTCACTTCCCTCCTCAGCCAGGTGTCCTTCAGACACAGTAGGAAAGCTGACATCTCAGCTACACACATTGTACACACAGGTAGTGAACTTATGACATCAACATTGGAAAAAGGACAAGGCACACCTAATGTTTCTCCCAGACGCTCCTGGGCTTCATCAGAGATAATGTACCTTGCTCACTAGTATCCTTTTATAGGTAAGAATTAAAGTGAAAGTGCAGAATTGTAAAAAGTGTGAACACATAAATAAAATACACAAAGATAAACATGGTCAAAGTGACCAGGCACATGCATATAATTTATCAGCAGTATAAACAGATATAGTGGCCCCATTCCATAAGGACTTTTACAGTATGTCAGTCTAAAATTACTGGATCAAACATTAAAGCATATATGGTAATACCTAAATATAAAACAGTGTTAACATTCCAAATAAGGCATCGCTACCTTTAATGTTTAGAACTGTATAAAGATTCACGGAAGCATGCCAAATACAAACTCATGTTAATCTGGGTAACATACTGTCATAACTGGGAAAGCAAAAATAGAAAACAAGGGATAAAACCAATATAAAAATGTTTTGTAACACTACCCAGCATTTCTCCAGCATGTTAACTCTCCATTATATATTTTAAAAATGGAGATCATAAAGACAAAATCTAGCTAGTAGGCTGACAAACTGAGGAAGTAGAAATAATAGAAAATGAGGGAAAAAACTATTATAATAATGTATGTCCCTCTGTCCAGCATATTTCCAATATTTTTAAATCTTCATCATGTATTTTAAAATTGATATCATGCAAAAGAAATAACTGAGCTTCTGAAAACATACAGGAACAAGGCTACACCAATAAATATATGAATACACAGTCCCCCAAATACACCAGATGGAAATATGGACAGCAAGTATAAACAATTAAACTGCACTGGTGCAGAAATGCTGCAAATTCAATAAATTTGTTCTTGCCAAACTCATGAAATTAGTAACTTTTCTGTCTACCAGTTTTTTGTTTCCAATCACCTCCCCCACTCCAACCCAAACCTTTTCAATGCCCTGGAAATGCACACTGAGGATATCATTGCCTGCTGCTTTTAAGTGTTTAACAATTACCTATGTCATGTTACCCCATTGAATTCTCTAATGTGCTCATTAATTGTAGCTTTAAACTTCTGGATAGTCCACCCTATATAAAATGAGCCACATGAGCATATCAGGAGGTAGACAATGACAAAAGTGTCACAACTGATATAATGTTTGGCAATAATTTTTCTGCCATACTTAGGGTTTACCACTGTTTCCTTTGCATTATGTATGTGCAATACATGCACATATCCCATCTAAAATACTTGCATACTGTGTGACCATGAGCAAGTCACTTAACTCCATTGTGCTCCCAGGTTGCACCTATAAACAAGCTTTCAGCTTAGTGTGTCTCACCTGGTTAAATAATTTGAAAAGTACCAATGGAATGGAATAGATCTAAAGCAATCATGCAATGTTACTGCTTCTGGGAGTAACTGAATGACTAGATACCACTATGTCTTGGACTGGTTTGGGTCTCCTACAAATAAAAGAGGGAACTTCATCCACAATATTTTTCAGTTCCACATCTGTGCCTAATAGGCATACCACAGTTCTGCTGCACAATGTCTGTTACTTCTACTGCTCGTCCACTATAAGTAATTATTAACCTCAGACATATGCTCTTTTTCAGATGCTGGCATCAAAGGTTCAATACTGGTGCATATAACACATGTAGCCATTTCCTACTTTTGCACATCCAGTTTTCATTATCATAGTCAGATAAAACTTTACTTAACATTTTGGTGTTCTGTGTTTATCTGCTGGGTGCCAAATCTTTTGGTATGCCAAACTATCTTTAAATTTAGATTATGCTCCTGTTGATTCAAGAGCAGTATTTTCTATTTGTTTCCCCCCAAAACTTCAGATTCAAAATACATGCATAGCTTCTTACAGATATATATATATATGTATATACATATATATATATATATATATATATATATATATATATGTGTGTGTATATATATATATATATATATACACACTTATACTTTATAGATATATACTTCAGCAAGGGCTTTCGATTCAATCCCGCATGGAAGGCTAATTTGGAAATTGAGGAAACTGGGGGTTGGAGATAAATTAGTGAGTATGTAGCTAATTGGCTTAGGAATAGACAGCAGAGGGTGGTTGTAGGGGGTGAAGTCTTGACACCCAGAGAGGTCATCAGTAGGGTTCCACAAAGTTCAGTTTTGGGCACTATCCTTTTTAGTGTATTCATTGCAGACATCAGGGAGGGGGTTGGTAGTAAAATGAGTTTGCTCACTGATGATTCTAAATTGGGGGTGATGATAGACAGTGAGGAGGGTGGAAGGGACAATCAGGATGACCTGGGGAGGCTGGAAAACTAGGCCCATGCGTGGCAGTTTGGGTTTAATGCAATGTAGCATTCTGCACCTATGTGTTAGGAACCCTAGGTATAACTACCACTTGGAGGGGTACGGCTGACTGTTGTGACAATGGAGAAGGATCTGGGGGTGATGCCTGATGCTAAAGGGAACCACTCAGAGCAGTGCAGAAGAAAAGCAAATAAGGCGAACAAAATGCTTGGGTGTATAGCCAGGGGTATAACATCCAGGAGAAGGGTGGCTATACTTCCCCTGTACATCTCAGTGGTGAGGCCGCATCTGGAGTAATGTGTGCAGTTCTGGAGCCCCTCTTAAAACAGGACATCACATTGCTGGAGAGAGTCCAGAGAAGGGTGATGAGGATGATTGGTGGTCTGGGAGGTTTGTCATATGAGGACAGACTTAGGAAATGATAGAGACCTACAAATACCTGAAGGGGTTCAACAGAGGGAACAGTGAGGATCTGTTCAAGTTAAGGGAGAAGGAGACTATGAGAGGCCAAAGTCTAAAGTTCACAGGGGGGGTGGTACGGGGAGAGGCACAGGGGCATTATTTCACAGAGAGGGCTGTGGCACCCTGGAATGCACTGCCGGATGACCTGGTAAAAATGGTAACTGTGAGAGGTTTCAAGAAGATTTGGGACAAGCACAGAGGTATGCTACAGGGTGGGGGTTTGGTGAGCAAAAGAGCTATATAGGGAGGGGAAGAAGGGGGAAATGGGGGAGGTAGAGCAGCTACTATACAATACCAGTGATCTGGGTTGGGCGGACAAGATAGACCGTTAGGCCTAATCTGATGGCAACTATGGTATGTATGTATGTACTGTATGTATGTAATTGAATTATGTAAATACGAGAAAAGAATTTCACTCAACTTTAAATGCAATAGTTGAACAAGTAAATAAGCAGAGCAGATTTTGTTATAGGTGAACTGAGTAACAGATATCCAGAAAAAATTATACCAATTAGGTATTCCATCAAAATGTCACACACGCCTCATTTTGTTCCTACAACTCAGAAACTTCCTTACAGTCTGAAGTGAACATATTGGGCCCGATTCACTACCACAAATGTTGCCTATGCACCGTGTATCTGAGGTGCATAGGCAACCTCATGAGTGAATGCCACACAGTGGGGGTCCTACAGACCACCAGCGGCATTCACCAAGGGCACATAAGCACAGCACAAGGCACTTACGCACCCACCTCCTAAGCCCTTTGGGTGCATCCACACTGGGGGCATGTTGGAGTTGTGCCTGCACTACATGGCATTCACTAAGCCATGTAGTGCCAGGCGAATGGTGCACCAGGTAGGCCTGTAAGGGCTTGGCATAACCTTGTGAATGCCCCCATGACTGATGACTGCAGGGTGCAGCAATAATACAAACCTGTCCGCTGTGCTGCCCCAGCCCACTAGGCTGCAGGGGAGGGCTGGGGCAGTGGCCCGGGTGATCACCTGAAGGTGTATCTACAGTGCTGCTATATGTGGCTGTTCCCCTACTCCCTGTGCCCTTTACAAGAGCCCAAGGGATTCACTCAGAGACCTGGTATGGGCATTCAATTGGATGCCCACCTGGGTGCACAGCTTTGGCCCCAACCACCTGCGAGACCATGCATGCCATGGGGCATGGCCACAGACAGGAGCCACGTGGGTGCTAGCGGTCGTGCATAGCACTTACCCTGTGCCTGTCCAGGGCCACGTAGGTACATGGGTGGGGTATGCACCTCAGGCACGTACTACCCGCCCTTTAGTGCATCAGGTCCAATGTTTATAGAAATTGTGTCCTACAAATATGGGCTTCTGCTACAAAATATAGATCTAATATAGTTGTTTTCTGGGACAGAATCCAAAGGACATGCAGGAATTGGATAATCAGACCTAGAAAGGCATATGACCACAATGAACTATGATCTTTGGATTTCTCATTGAATCCTGATGTATACAATCTATCCACCAAAATGTCTGACACATAACTCCTGTCCCCAAAGGAATCCAAATGAACACATGGATCTGTTTGAAAACTAAACTAAAGCATTGTTTTGAAAGTTTTTTTCTCTCTACTACAGTACATCAGCCCTAACAATGCCATAATCTATGCCTTTGTTTTAAGGTTTAGATATTTCAGACAATAATCACGTTTTCATTTATTTTGTTTTTTGTTGACCGGAAAAAAGGACTAGGAATTCTCCCATTTTTGCCTTGTCGGGAAGCTATACAGATGGAAATCAACAAAATTTAACCAGATTAAGCTGTTGGTATTATTTTTAGGGAATTATAGCAAGGAACGGGTAAAGTAGGTGGATACATTTGACAGTGTCAAAGTAGCTATGCACAATACTTCCTACATTAGAAACAGAACTTTATTTATTTCAACAGTATGCTGGTCCAAAAGTATCCAGTATTAATGAAGCAATCCTAGCCACTCCTGCTAAGGAGTACAATTAATGTTTTGAGTATTTCATTAAGCTAAAGTGTATCACAAATTGGCATATAACATTTTTGTAGTGGATTTCAGGCCTTGTGGAAGGTGACAGATGACAGAAATGGAGATTAAAAAATTCTGTTTCTCCACATATGGAGTCTGGGTTTTCTAGGTTTTAGATTTAGATTTATTAAAACACAATTGCAAACAAATCTGGCAAATCAGATTGTCTGAAGAAAAATAAAATTCCCAAACAAATACATTAAAGCATGCACCTTAAACTAGCACAAATTAAAACTTTAGACAACTAATTTAAATAGCATATACGTCTAATGCAGCAATCTTCCTTTTTTATGTTTGCTTGCATGCATGCGCAAGAAACATTTTGCAACAGCTTAGGAGAGAAGTGGAGTTTTGGAGGTGCGGCACTGTGGCGCCCAATGCCCCCAGTGCCTTTTGAGGCTTGGCCCACTTTCCCCATGTGGTGGCATGCTGCTGATGACACTAGTTCAGCCAGCATGCCACCACCTTGAAAGGAACCTTCCGCTGTAATGAGGAAGCAACCTGTCATTGCAGGGCAGTCCCTTGCCAGGTGTAAAATTTCTTAAAACATGGCCGGCAGGCAGCGACTCTCGCCGCCCGCCTCAGAGTCCCAATGAAAGCTGACTTGGGGGTTCCCAATCCCCCTGTCAACATGTCCCCATCCCCAGTTTATTTGCTGGTGGGGTAGCCCAATCCCAGTTGGCATGATGTGCCCCCCCCATTTGTTATGTGCCGAGTGGGTGCCAAATTATCCTCGGCTCATGCACTCCCGCTCCCCCCCACCACACTGTATGGCCGAAGGGGTGCCCAATCCCTGTTGGCTCCAGTACCCACCTTCCCAACAAACCCTTGGCCAGGTGGCATGCTGGGAGCCCACCCAAGTGTGCCAAAAGTGTCCCACAATGTCTTTAGTCTTTAATTTTAAATCCTGTAAAAAAAGAAACCGGTCCCCCATTGAGCCCCACGCCCCCTCCCAGAACCTGCATCCACCTGCTGGATACTCTACCTCCCCACAACCCACCCTCACCCCATACTTACTTCTGGAGCCCGGTGCAACAATCTTCGGTGGACCGGGAACACGTCTTCACTCTTCAAAGCCGACCGTGAACTGAAGAAATGAAGGTAAGCTGTATAATGGCATAAATGTTTTTTTTTCAACTTTGGTGCATATCTCGACCATTTTTTTTTAAATTTTGGCACTAAATTTTCAACATGGGGTTCTTGGGACCCCATCTCATGAATTCAGTCACTGTCATCTCATTATTCGGTCCCGAAAGGTGATTTTGTGGTCACTTGTGCGGAATCACCTTTCTGGACTGATTAATGAAATGACAGTGTCACTGTTCATGAGGTGGGCTCTCAAAAAGCCTATGTTGCAAATTTGGTGAAAAAATTCCAAAAAATGACTGCGTTATGAGAGTGCATTGCGCAGTTTCTATGCATGCTCGTAACTTCATGAATTTGTAATATTTTCACACTGGAGTTTCAACACTGGCATTTTTCCACGCCTCCTTATGAACAGTACAGCTGTCATTTTTCACATGCTGGCTGAAATGTGTTTTTGATCACTTGTGGGAAATCAGTGTTTGAGACAGAGTAAGAAAATCGCAGTGACCCTATTCATAAGCAGAGATCCTAAAATGCCTATGTTGCTAATTTGGTGACAAAAGTCCATAAAATGACTGTGCTACAAGTGTGCATTGCCCAGTTTCTACGCATCCTCATAACTTCGCAAATTTGTAATGTTTTTATTCCAGATTTTCAACACTGCCAAATTTTTCATACCTCCTTATGAGCAGTACAGCTGTCATTTTTCATATCCTGCCCGAAATATGCATTTGCAAATCTGGCACACGGTGACGCGGTTGCTGTGGGAAATCAATGTTCTGGACAGATTAAGAAAATCATAGTGACAGTGTTCATGAGCAAAGGTCACAAAATGTCTATGTTGAAAATTTGGTGAAATAATTCCACTAAATGACTGCGGTATGAGCATGTGTTGCCCAGTTTCCATGTACGCTTGGAACTTCGAGCATTTTTAATATTTCCACTACAGATTTTCAACACTGCCATCTCTTCACACCTACCTATGAATGGTGCAGCTGTCATTCTTCACTTCCTACCCAATCTGTGTTTTTGCACAGCTGGCACAGAATGGCACAGTCGCTGTGGGAACTCAAAGTTCAGGATACATTAACAAAATCACAGAGCCACTGCTCATGAGAAGAGGTCCCAAATGCTTTCATGAGGTGGGGTCACAAAAAGGGCAAGTTGAAAATTTGTAGTGCAAATACCAACAAACTCCCAGGGCATTAGTGTTTCTAACCATAACGTCCCACCCTGTACAGACAGACAGGCATCAGGGGTGTGCCTTTGGATCACCGGTTGTAATGCTCATGCCATTCCACCCCCACACCCATCCCCACCCTGAAGCCAGTGACAGGCATCAAGGTGTGCCTTGGACTCTTCAGCCCCAGACTTCACCTCATTCTCCTATACTGTGCGCATTTCATCGTATGTCCTTATGAAATGGGGTGACTGTGAAGCCGAACACCCCAAGGCATACCTCAACACTTGTCGGTGTCTACAGGATAGGGTGAGGTGAAATGCCATGAGCATTACGGGCAACGTCCCACAGGCACACCCCAATGCCTGTCCATCTCTGCAGGGTGGAGGTGGAGTTGGTATGAGTTCAATACTTCGCTGCCACTCCTATTCTGCATCTGTCTAACTCCTGCATGTCCAATGCTAATGTCAGCAAGCAAACATGCGGCATTGACAAATGCTTTTTCCCATTTCTCTCGGTTAAAGGTGAATATGGACTAAGGATGAACCAATGATGAATTTGCATTGCAAAACATTTTCCAAAATTCAGTACTTTTGCATTTGATTCAGCCCAATTGAACTTTCAAGCTACTTCAAATCAATTTTACCTTTGGCCAAGTAATTAAAAAAATACTTTGGCCTTTACTAGGTTAGCCCAGTGGCCACCCCTTTCCCACCTTAGTCAATTTCCTCCTCTCCTCTCTCCTAAGATCTTAAAAACTGAAAAAGTAAGTTATTTTTACAAAACTGACTAGAGGAACTAGGGATGGTGGGAGAGGTTGGGATTGGCTGGTGTGGTAGAGGGGTGTTGGAGGATTGCCATATACCCCTATTGTTAGCTTGCCCCCATAGAAAGAACTTGAAGTTTCTTTGGCCAAAATGTTAAAGTCAGACTGAAGACGGAGGGTCTGAATCATAGCTGAACTGAAGTTCTCAATTTCTGCAACCTCTTGTCCTCCATATGGACAATACAGCTTTTAGTATCCTGGCCATTCTGCACCTCGGTTTGGCAGACAGTTACATAGACTGCTCTATGTCAGCCATACCAGACCTAGTTCCCTACACCTGTATGAGGTCAGGAAGTTGGTCTCTAATAGCCCCATCCTAATAAGTAAGCATATTACCCACAACGTGCACTGCCCTGATTATGGTCTGGCCCCATCAGTTTAGAGCCCCCAGTACTTTGGGCCTAGAGGTCACATCAACTTTGTTACCAAACTTCTCCATCTCTTGGCAAATGGGTCATGCTCTAAAGTAATTGGACACATTCCTGTCAATTGTGGGCCAGTAGCAGCTCTGGAGTAGCCTATCTCTGGTTTGGCAACTCACACATGTTCTAAGCAGGATAAAACATGGGCTATAGGCAGACAATACCTTCACTGAACACTAGAACCTCTTTATACTCCCTTGCCCCTCCCATCAACCATGCCTCATCCCCTTTTGCCATCTCTTCCCTTCTGCACAACTTCTTTTCCCCTACTTGCAATTGCTCCTAGTAACCCACCCCCTTCCCTTATTCCCTCTCCACTTCGACCCTCCACTGCTATATATCCCCTCTCCCTCTGACTGGTACCTTCCACCCAAGACCCATCCATGATTATGCTGTCAACTCTGGTGCTGTCATACATGGTCACGGTGCACTGATCTCACTTTCTGCACCAGTAGGGCAGTCCCTACCCTAGCCTATACGACAATATCCTAATAGGACTGTAACTACTAATCAATATGCACTTATCACTATTGAATGCAGAACTGCAATATGTTTAAATGTGTATTTGGTGTACTGCTGTAATTCTCTTCCTGTTGCTAGCTGATACCCTGACTGTGTTATTGACTTCTCTCTCCATTCAATTTGTAGAGGAAATTGTGATTGTTACAGTTCTGTTTTCAGACACACTACCATATTTTTGCTTTCCCTGACTGCAATACTTTACTTCTGCGTATAACTGTAAAATGGGTTAAGCACTTACAAACTGTAAGCTCTTCCTATTCTGCTACATGTAAAACTGGATGTTGGCTTAAAGAGCTGGAGAAATTATTCAGGCAGGCAACTCATTCGGAAGTTGCCTGCCCGATTAGTTAAATAAACATGCACTGCAATATTTTTTCAGGAAAAGTACTTAAAAACTTATAATGCCTGGCTCATTACCTTCCATGTATGAGTCATGCGGTCATCTCAGTGCTGCAGTCTAGCCACAAAAATCAGCCTTTAGATGACATTAGGTATGGACCAGGGCTGCAGGCACTCTATACAGTAATCTGAACAGGATAGGATAGGATCGGGGTTGTCTAAATGTACTAACATTATCTTTGCTGGCCGTATACATGTATGGGGGTGATCTGTTATTTCCCATACATGTATAATCGCCAGCAAAGATAACGTTAGTACATTTAAACAGCCCCCTTCCCCAATCCTATTGCCATCCAATTACTTACTATATAGAGCGCCTGCAGCCCCGGTTCATTCCTAACGTCTTCGAATGGCTGATTTTTGAGGCAGGGCTGCAGCACTGAGATGGCAGCTCAGCTCATACATAGAAGGTACGGGCCAGGCATTGTAAGTTAAAATTTAAGAATTTTTCCTGAAAACAAAATTGCAGCACAAGTTTATTTAGCTAATCGGGCAGGCAACTTCCAAATGAGTTGCCTGCCTGAATCAAGTCACCAGCTCTTTAATCTGTCTGATCATTCTGTTTTTTCCCCTTCACCTTTCCCCAGGACACACCAGAAAATGAGAAATAGCTGCTCAATGTGCCTTTGCTGGTGAAACATTTATATAAATAAATAAATACTATTCCCTCTGTCATGAACCTGCTGTGTCCACAAATGCACGAGTAGCCCCTTAATCATAAACATAAATACCTCAGCTCAGCAAAAGCTCCCCAGCAACGCAGCAGTTGCCCATCAAGTCTCATATCCTTTTATTCAGCAAAAAGCTGATTGGGATTAAGTGATTCTCCACAAACTCTTCCCCAATGAATCACAACAAGACACAGTGTTTCACTGCTTTGTCAAGGATGAGCCCATGGAAATGTGGTTAGCACTGACCAGCCCCACACTTGGGAGTGTCTTATTGCACTTTTACAGTAAAATGGGTATTACATGTTAAAAAGAGAAAAAGTGAGAGATTACTATTTGAAACAAGAATGTGATTTGTTTATGTGATTTGGGTTCCTTGAAACAGTGAAATGTGACATGGGGAAGTGCTTTAAATATATTTCTTGTTTAGTTGAGCATTCTGAGTGAATGCAGTTAAGCAGTAGTTTTGTTATTCTGTCTGACATAGATCAAGCTCAGATTTCACCTACAGTGGCGTGAAAAAGTATTTGCCCCCTTCCTGATTTTCTCTATTATTGCATATTTGTCACACTGGATGGTTTCAGGTCTTTAGACAAAATGTAATATTAGATAAAGGGAACCTGAGTGAACAAATAACACTTGTTTTATTTTACTTATTTCATTTATTTAATGAAAACAGTTAACCAACATCAACTGGCACTGTGTGAAAAAGTAATTGCCCCCTAGTTAAATCAACCCAATTAAAGGGATAATTAGAGTCAGCTGATTGAACACAGCCAGGCTTGATTACAGCCAGCCCTGCTCAATATAAACCTCACTTATTTTGACCCTTACCATCAGAGTCACGTTGCCAGCACAAAGGTTCAACAAGCACATTATGCCACGATCAAAGGAAGTTCCTGAAAAGATCAGAAAAAAAGTTGTTGCTATCTATCAGTCTGGAAAGGGTTACAAAGCTATTTCTAAGGCTCTGGGACTCTATCGAACCACAGTGAGAGCCATAATCTCCAAATGGAGAACACTTGGAACAGTAGTGAATCTTCCCAGGAGTAGGCGGCCTGCCAAAATTACTCCAAGGGCGCAGCGTAAAATCATCCAGGATGTCTCAAAGGATCCTAAAACAACATCCAAAGAACTGCAGGCTTCTCTTGCCTCAGTTAAGGTCAGTGTTCATGACTCCACAATCAGAAAGAGACTTGGCAAAAATGGGCTTCATGGGAGAGTAGCAAGGTGGAAACCACTGCTAACCAAGAAGAACATAAATGCTCGTCTCTCATTTGCCAAGAAGCACCTGGATGATCCACAAGCCTTTTGGGAAAATGTTCTATGGACAGATGAGTCCAAAGTGGAACTTTTTGGACGACATGGATCCCATTATGTCTGGCGTAAAGCAAACACAGCATTCCACAGTAAGAACACCATACCAACAGTCAAACATGGTGGTGGTAGTGATGGTGTGGGATGCTTGCTGCCTCAGGACCTGGATGACTTGCCATAATTGAAGGAACCATGAATTCTGCTCTGTACCAGAAAATTCTTAAGGAGAATGTCCGGTCATCCGTCCGTCAGCTGAAGCTGAAGCGTAGTTGGTCATGCAGCAAGACAATGATCGAAACACAAAAGCAAGTTCACATCAGAATGGCTGAAAAGAAGTAAAATTAAAGTTTTGGAGTGGCCTAGTCAAAGTCCAGACCTAAACCTAATAGAGATGCTGTGGCAGGACTGAAACGAGCAGTTCATGCTCGAAAACCTACCAATGTTACTGAATTAAAGCAGTTCTGTGAGGAAGAGGGCTAAAATTCCTCCACACATGTGAAAGACTGATATTGAATTATAGGAAGCGCTTGGTTGCAGTCATTGCAGCTAAAGGTGGCGTAACCAGTTATTAAGTGTAAGGGGCAATTACTTTTTCACACAGTGCCAGTTGGTGTTGGTTAACTGTTTTCATTAAATAAATGAAATAAGTAAAAAAAAACAAGTGTTATTTGTTCACTCAAGTTCCCTTTATCTAATATTACATTTTGTCTAAAGACCTGAAAACATCCAGTGTAACAAATATGCAAAAATATGCAATAATAGAGAAAATCAGGAAGGGGGCAAATACTTTTTCATGCCACTGTATGGGCTGTTTACAAGCTTCCTGTGCACAGTGGCAGTAATGTATAGTGGTAATCACTGGTTCTGAAAATTGAAAATCAAGGCTCATGCTGCTAAAGTCATGTGAATTAATTTCACTGAGGGGCTTGTATTACTGACTTGTTCCCCAAATGTGGATGGGATGTATGTACTCAGTTCCTGATTCTCTTACCTCTGGACAGAACCCAATTTTTATGTTTGCTTGCACGCATACGCAAGAAACATGTTGTGGCAGCTTAAGAGAGAAGTGGGTTGTGGACGTGCGACTCTGTTGTGGCCAATGCCGCCACTGCTTTTTTGGGCTTGACTGTGTGACACCAATGCAAGTGCACGCTGGTGGTGACACTAGTTTGCAAGCATGCCACCAACTTGAAACAATTTGGCCGCTGCAGTCAGGGAGTGCCCCGTCATGGCAGCGTCAGCTTCTCGTTCCCTCCTGAACAGTCTGCAAGTAGAAAGATGTGGAGATGTTCGTGGATGCAGTTTGCCGAGAGAAGCTGATGATGCAATGCTGGGGCGACCCTGATGGTTGCGGCAAATTGTACCTTTTGTAGCAGTATGTCTTCCCCGCCTTTCACAGTCAGAAGTGCCTTATGCTACTTGGAAGAGATGCAGTTCCATAGTGTGTGGTAAGTAGCACAAAAGAAACCCTCTCGCTGTCGCCCACTGTGCACTGTACCACCCCACCCCTCCATTTCTGTCCCCGATTCCCTTGTACTACATAAGAAACCTTCTCGCTACTGCCCACTGTGCACTGTACAGCCCCCACCCATCGGTTGCTGTCCCCTATTCCCCCATACTACAAAAGAAACCCTCCCTCTACAACTCACTGTGCCACCCCACCTCTCCGTTCTTGTCCCTGATTTCAGTGTACTAAAAAAGAAACCCTCCCACTACCACCCATTATGCACTCTTCTGCCCCACCCCTCTGTTGTTGTCCCTCGATTCCCCTGTACTACAAAGGACCCCTCCTCCTACCAACCACTGTGTGCTGTGCTGCCCCCACCCCTCTGTTGTTGTCCCCAATTCTTTCGCCATTCCAACTGGAGGCATTTTTTTTTCTGAGATGGAATGTACTGCACATGCACACAGAGAATGCATGGGTGAATTTGTACTGAGGATTTGAGCCCGGGACAGCAAACCTGTCAAGGGGCAGGACACAGGACTCAATGTGGCAGGCTGGCAGCATTATTTGCATCATTTACCCTAGCCCAGCAGTGTGTGAGTGAGAGTGGTGGATTGGGGATGGTGAGAGTTAAGACAGCCGGTCACGGTCGGTGCATCGGGGAGGGAATGAGCAATCATGAGGGATTGGAGCCAGGAAGTTTGAGTGGCAGACAGTCGCAGACCAGTGTGGGTGCTCCTAAGAAGGCTGTGACTTGAATGACATGGATGGTGTAAGCTTGTGTAGTGGTTGCATCGTGCCAGTGATGAGAAGAGCCAGTTTGCACTGTGCAGAGTACAAGCTGGGACCAGACCAGTACAGACACATTTTAATAATCCTTCGAAGCACGCTTCAGCTACCCCGTGCTCTGCCTGGCCAAAAAGATAATTAGCCCTTCCCCTTCCCCTAGCCTCAGAGGACTCCTCACAGTAAAGAGTAACCAGCGCAGCCTTAGGTCCTCAGGCCAAACATTGCTAGAAGTTCCCAATGCTAGGACTAAGGCAGCCCAGAAATCCTTCTCGTATGCTGCCCCGTCCTTATGGAACCACCTCCCGTTGGAGATGAGAGAAACCCCTTCAGTGCAGTGCTTCCACACCAGACTCAAAACCCATCTCCTATCAAAAAGTGTATGCCAGTGCCACTACACCTGACACTACCTAAACTACCACTACGAACTATATATCCAACCCCCCCCAACAAGGTAGCACTAACTTTTCTCCTCAATGAACCATCCTAATGCTTTCGAAGGACGTTACCTAAGGAATCCATAATGTTGTCACACCTACATGCAGGACAAATGTTTGAACACAATAAACTACAACTTACCAATATGATATACAGTACCCTAATAACTACTGCTATGTGTAAACAGCCGAATACTGTATACCCATGACTTTCTGTATTATGTAATTGCATAAAAGTTCATAATGCCTGTACTGTTATTCCCGGGTCGCCCCTGAAAAAGGGACCTTCAGGGCCCAGCGGGCCTACCCAGTCATCAAAATTCAATAAATAAATTAATTAATTAATTAATAAATGGATGGGGGGAGAGGCAGAGATAAAAACTGCTAATTGCTAAGCACTTGGTCAAAGTTTAAATCTGTGGACAGTGGAACATTCTTTGTGGACCCCCATTTGCTGCCGCCAGTTAAATACGAGATTGAAGAATCCATGATTCTGCAGCCCTCAAGACCTGGGAGTCACTCAATGCTCAAACTGCAAAGGAAAGACAAAACTGCATTATGTGCATTTCTTGTATGCCTTGCTTGACAACCAAGAAGTGGCATTGGCATTGACTGTGAAGACAACTGCTCTCTTAGCTGCAGGAAAAGTACCATCTTTGCTGCCTCAACACTATAGTGGAGGATGATGGGTGAATGGGTGTCTGGGCCCAATTGTCCAAATCGGGGGGAATAAAACTAGCATAATTAAATCCTTACTCTAATGTCACCATAATGCCATTAAGTTGCAACTTGCTATGAGAGGGCTGGTAGTACAGCCTAGAGGGTAAAGAAACAAGCTATGAACAAGCTTGGTACATCCAGCAAAGCAGAGGTTGATTCCCACAACTTCCACTTGCATACTGTGTCATATGCAAAAAGTTACTTTACCTCTCTCTGCTTCCAGGATGTGCACAGAAATGAGTTTTGTCTCAGTGAGCATGTCCTGGCCAAAAACTGTGTCATTAAAAAAATATATAAAAAAATCTGCTCCCATTCAGAGGAAATGGCTCTAAATGGGTGGGTGGGGAGATCTATGACTAAACCTTCAAGGACCCCACCACCAAAATAAATGGTCATCATTGTTTAGGCCAGTAGTAAAACTAATTAGAAAATGTAAATTTAGTCTTGTGTACTGGGAATAGAGGTTTTTAAGTTCAAAAGTCTTTAAAGCAGTGTCAGTAGTATCCAGCTAAGAGGTACCCATAATCTGTGCCTGCATGCTCAAGCAAAGGACGAGCAGCTGGAAAAAAAGAGGTAATGCAAGCAATATGATTGCAACATGTGGTATTTTTGACACAAAGTGTCACCACTCAATTGTCAGAAATGCTGACTTCTGGCAGTAGATATGATATAGATTTTTGCCATGCAGTTGAACTAGGGGCACTATTTTTTAACTCAGACTGGGGAGCTTCATGTTTTTTTCCCACCATCTGTGGTCCCAAAAAAAACCTGAAATACTTTTCCTGCACCACTGAACACACCCCTCTGGTTGTAAGGGGCATGGGTGAGGGACTTCTTTCAAGGTCAGATACTGTGTGGCCCAAGTGAATTGAATGCCAAGAGGTGCACGTGCTAAGTATTTTGTCAAGAGAACAAACATCACTTCTGTACTGATGTATCGCCTGTTTTATTACTAAGGAGTGGAAAATCCTGATGTTTCTCCATGAAACAGTGTCTTAAACACTGCAGCACTTGTATCCTACTGCCCAGTCACTTGGCCAGAAATATGTCCTACTGATACAAAAGCAACAAGCAGATTCCCAGCCCAGTATGCCTTTCCTGGTAAAACATTTGAAATAAATAACGTAAATATGTATACACGAGACTGCTACTAGCTATTCGACAGGTTGCTATGAGGTAAATGGTTTCGAGGTCGATACCTGTTTTTTAAAAAATCTGTGTAGAAGGAAAGAATAATTACTTATTTTATTTATTTATTTCAGGTAATCGGATAGACCTTTGAGCCAGGGGCTCGTTTACAGAGGTTCCACGTCAAAAGACAAAACAACAAGTAGGTAAACAAGTATGAAATAAATACAAAGTGAAGTAAAACAGAATAATGCTATTAGTAGCAGTTTGTTCTGACATGGCATATACGAGAGATTACATGTTACAGTAGAAACATCAAAACATAGAATCGAACGGCAGATAAGGACTGCTTGGCCTACCTAGTCTGCTCTTTTCCCTACCTAATGGATAAGCTGCAGATCTTAGTTTACCAACAGCCTATTTCTTCCAACCCCCCACTAGAATTGCCTTATGTCTGTCCCATGCATTCTTGAATTCCCCAACTGTTTTTGACTCCGCCACCTCCTTAGGAAGGCTGTTCCATGTATCCACAACCATCTCCATGAAAAAATACTTCCTCACATTACCTCTGAGCCGTCCCCCCTCTACCTTCAAAATATGTCCTCTTGTTGTTGCACATCTCTTTTTCTGAAAGATGCTACCCTCTTGCACTTTGTTAATTCCATTGAGGTACTTGAAAGTTTCTATCATGTTCCCCCCTCTCTCTCCTCTCCTCAAGGGTATACATATTAAGTTCCTTTGATCTCTTTTCATATGTCTTCTGGTGTAGACCCTGCACCAATTTAGTTGCCCTCCTGTGGACTGTCTCCATCCTGTCTATGTCCTTGCAGAGATGGGGTCTCCAGAACTGCACACAGTACTCAAGATGGGGTCTCACCAACTGTCTGAACAGAGGGATAACAACTTCCTGTTTTCTACTGGTGATGCCTCTCGCTATGCATCCCAGTATCCCACCAGCCCTCTCTACTGCCTTCTCACATTCCTTGCCCACCATAAGGTCATCTGATATGACTACCCCCAGGTCCCTTTTTATTGGTGTTGTTGTGTCTCACCCCCCCACTGTGTACTCTTCCCCTGGGTTTTTGTTTCCCAGGTGCATTACTTTGCACTTATTTGTGTTGAATCTAAGCTGCCACACATTTGACCATTCCACCAACCTTGCCAAGTCCCTTTGCATCCTTTCGACCCCACCTTCTGTATCAACCCTGTTGTAGATCTTTGTGTCATCTGCAAAGAGACATACTTTTCCTTCCAGTCCATCTGCAATGTCACTTATAGAGAAATTAAAGAGGACCGGCCCAGTACTGAACAATGTGGTACCCCGTTAGTAACTCTCCTTTCTTCAGCGTGGACTCCATTTACTATTACCCTCTGCGTCCTGTTTTCCAGACAGTTTTTTACCCAGACTACCAACTTGGGGCCCACTCTAAGGCTGGCTAACTTGTATATCAATCTTTTGTGTGGGACTGTGTCAAATGCCTTGCTAAAGTCTAGGTAGACCATGTCCACAGCCCCTCCCTGGTCTACTACTTTGGTCACCCAGTCAAATAAGTCTATTAGATTTGTCTGACACAACCTTACTCCTGTAAATCCATGCTGCCTAGGGTCCTGTGTCCCACTGACCTCTAGAAATTCAACAATTCTTTCTTTCAGAAGTGATTCCATCATTTTCCCTACCACTGAGGTCAAACTAACAGGCCTGTAGTTTCCTGCTTCTGTCTTGCTCCACTTTTGTGAAGGGGAATCACATCCACCCTCCTCCAGTCCTCGGGTGCCACACCATCCTCCCATGATTTGTTAAAAAGGGTAGCCAGTGGTGTCACAAGTTCTACCCTTAGTTCTTTTAGAATTCTTGGGTGAATCCCATCAGGCCCCATTGCTTTGTCCACCTTCAGTTTCAACAGTTCTTTCAGAACCTTTTCTTCTGTGAATGGACTGGTATCGACCTCCCTATCCAGAGTGCTTCTATTCTTTGAATTATGTACCTCCCCCTCCTTTTCTTTTGTGAATACTGAGCAGAAGTATTCATTCAGTATCACTGCTTTTTTACTGTCACCCTCAGACCACCCTCTCTTCCCTTTATGAAGCCTCACTGTCCTTCCCTTGCTCTTTCTTTACTCCCTAATGTACCTATAAAAGGTTTTTTCCCCCTACTTAACTGAGTTGGCTATCTTTTCCTCAGTCTGGGCCTTTGCTGTTCTGACTGCCTTTCCCCCTTCCTTCTGCTTTAACTGATACAGTTCTCTGTCCTGCTCCTCCTGTGTTTCCTTATACTTCCTGAATGCTACCTTTTTCTCCTTAACTTTCCCCACCACCTCTTTTGTAAGGGTGTTTCAGTCAATTACTTGACTGAATGCAAATACTAAAATGTGTTACAATCAGTTTCAGTGGTTAAATTGGGAATATTTAGTTTGAGGAACTCTCACAACTAGATTTCTAAGTGGCGAACCCGTTATTTCTAGGATGTGAAAGTAAACTCCCTGTATCAATCAATTATGAAAGATGCCAGAAGTGGTTGACCTGTCATTTCACAGTTTTTTTAAGACGTGGTGAAACTGAGTTCCTGTGAGCTCCTGCCCAATTTAATCCCTGCTCAGGCGGCACAGGGTCATAATGTTGCAAGACATTATGCCACATGGCAAAATTGTGCTGCCAATACAGCGTGATTTCTGCCATGCGGCATAACTCTTTGCAGCGCACCTGTTATGGGGGCTGCACCTGAACCCCCCAATAAATATTCTCAACTCTTGGGGGGAGTTCAACTCAGGGATTGTGCAAAGTGTAAAACAACAAATAAATAAAAGTTTCTGGGATGGGAATCAAACCCAGTCCCAGACGCAGTGCCTGGGTTCCTCACTGCAGTGGCTTTGTCCATTGAGCCACGGCAGCTGCTTGGTGGAACCCTATCCCAGCACAGGTCTTATCCTCTGCCTGGGATGCTTCAAGTGGTGCAATACCATGTACAGCAGTATTTGCGGTATTGCACCTCTCGCTGTAACATACAGCACTGTTGCAGCTAAGCCATAATGTTGCATGCTATTAAGCGTGCAACATTATGACTCAGTAGGTGGTCAGGCATCAGGCAGGATGTCTATCATAAAAGAAAATCAAAGGCTGGAATTATGGTTTGTTGCCCTTGCTCTGTCAGGTTGTATGCTATCTATTTCAGCAGTCCTCGGATTTAATTAATCGAACAACTAGCTTCTGTGAAACACTAGCAAGTTTTCGTTGGTTTGTTTTCAAGTTAGGAAGATCCAATTGTCTCCTTTTCATGATTAAGTGATTTCCTTCGGATTCTGTGATAATGACTTTATGTGAAGCATGATTGTGCATTGCTGAACAATGGCTGAAATGCAGTCCAGTTCTGTTCGGACAGGTATTATTTTTTTGTGACAGATCACTGGAACTCCTTTAAATTGTCCAAGGTTCATTTTTCTTTCAGGGATTTCGACAACTGGCACATTGTTTTTAATTTTGAACCACCTATTCTTTTCCCTTGTGGACAACTTGCTCACTGTTATAGAGGCTTTAAACTGCTGTTTTATAAATCTGGGCTCAGTTTAACAATGTGCCCCATTACTGTTTTCATCTGACCCTTACTTTTTATACCCAGTGGGTCTGTGTCCTGCACAGACAAATATCTGAAATGAACCCTGCTTCTCATTAGTTCTGTGAATGAAATGGGTAAACTAGTTTCTTCTGTTTTTAGCTAGTTCGGTGCCTTAGTTCAGACAAGCACATTCTGCAGTGTATTACAACTACTGGGTGGCCTATCACTTTAGGAAGCATTGGTATATTGTATGTGCATGAGATGATCTTGTTCAGGTTCATATAAACTTGTGGTAGCCACTGGGTTTTAGTTTAGTATCAAAGACCAGTAAAGCTCTAGCTAGCAATTTGTTGCTTTAATTTCCATTACAATCTACTGCAAACAGTGCAGATATAGTGCACGGCACTGTTAATCATAGCTGGGCACAAATACATTGAATGTATATAATTGTTGTGGTTGTAATGCATAAATGTGAAACCTTAAAGATAAGACCGCTCTTAAGTGTCAAACAGTCATAACAGAGTAATCCCCTTCCCCCAGCTCTGCCCACCCCCCACCCCCACCTCAACAGTGTACCCATGTGACTGCCCTGGCACAGTACATGCATTTGCTACTTCCAGGACAGTACATTTATCTGAAGAGTCATCTTGAAACTAAGCTACTCAGCAAAGCAGTTGCTCCATCCCAAGAATTTGAGCACTGCACTGGTAACGAGGAGGATCAGGGTCTGAATCCCCAAACATGTTAATATTTTGCTACTGTCAAACATCACATGAATGGTGATATATGGCAGAGTGGTGGTGTAGTTGTAAATCTAAAAGAATGCAAAGAGGTTTCACACTCCAGCTACTACATAGTAATTAAAGAGCAGCTGATGCCATTAGGGCAACTTTCACAAAACATATTATTTAGACACAGCTCACCTTGTATTTCACATTAGTCCTGTATTTCTTATCCCCCATTATTTATTACTGAGGCCATTTGCATGAAAATGGGATCATTGCTCCTGAAAAGTTTATCAATTTCGATTGCTTTTTCCCTGCCTGAGGTCATAATACTTTACTTGTGATGTCACAATTACTCCCATGGCAACAGATTGTGATGTCACAACAGAAGACTATGACATGAAGTAGGGAGTAAGCAATAGAGGCAGATGAACTGTAGGGGATACAGAGCATGTTTCCATGCATATTTCTCAGTAACAAGTAATGGGGAGGAGAAGTGTATTGAATACATGTGGAATGTAAGCTGAATTGTATTCAAATATTATGTTTTTCAAAGTTTTCTTTGAGGTGTCAGCAGCTCTCTAAAGCAGAGGCAGTGTTGCGTTGCAAACCGCACAAAGTGTAACAACCACTGCTAATGCCTAACAAGGGTCATAGCTTCATATAATATTATAAAAATGTTAAAGCAGCAGTACTACCAAATCAGGAAGTGATCTATCAAAATTCTGCTTTTTGGCTGTAATCATGCAGCCAAAGTTTCAGTTCCCATACCTGTAAATATTTTTTTCAGTCATCTTTAGTTTTTTAGATATTTGCAATTTATTTGAATTGTTGTGGTGCCACAATAAATATGCCAGCTGACTAATTTCAGCTGTGCTTTTCCTTCAGGTTGCATCACATCTTTTGACTACAGCAGTAGGACCCTCTGCTGACCATTCCCGATGTCTCTGCAAGTCATACACATATGCAGTTGGCAGTGTTGGGTAAGTTACATTTTCTGTTTCTTTCTATTTCTTTTGAAAACTTGTTCCAGGAAGCTCTGTGCAGTCACTAGCAAGGATGGAGAAGTACTAGGAAAAATAATACACCTTACAGTTACAGTTACGTATTTCATTCCATACAAAAAAACAATTCAAAAGTAATAAAAAACTATAACAGATTACATTTTTTGAGAGTAATAGGTTAGTTACTAGTTACTTTCAAATAAATGTAATCAGTTACAGTTATGTATTATTTTGGTATAAAAAGACATAAGTAACTGTAACTGTAAGGTGTGTTACTTGTTCTAGTACTCCTCCATCCTTGCTAGTGACTGCACAGAGCTTCCTGGAACAAGATTCCAAAAGTAATAGAAAGTAATAGAAAAAGTAAATTACCCAACACTGGCAGCTGGCAGCAGATGGGATTCCAGTGCAACATGCTTGGTGGCAGAAATGCAAACAAAAGCAGAGGATAACTGAGCAAATTACTCAGTGATAGTACAGTGCTGGCAGGATAGAGTACCAGGTATATGATCAGCAGAGCACAGGGAATAAAATGTCAAACAAATGCACATTTTTTTTCATAGTACTGCTGCTTTAAGTACAAACTGATAATCTTCAAGTTAGTGTGACAGGTGCTCTAGGTCTGTGTGTACCATTGTATACCAATGTTTTTTTCTTTGCTATTTTTTGTACCTTGTTTGACAGTGTTGGCACTTTATTTGGATGGATTTTTCATTCACACATCATATGATCCTATGACCCCAGCAGCGGCACTACTAGCAATGGCTGTTTAACAAATTTGTTGCTCTTTGCAATTTAACACTGCCTTAGTTTTAATTACTGTATAGTATTTGGCGTATGAACCCTCTTTGCATGTTGTGGTGTGTTTAGGGCCCGCTGCTGTGGGATCTGCACCTACATCTAGAATTCAGCTACATAGTGGTTGGTCCGGATGGAATTTCCTACAAGAACAAGTAAATGTTCAAGAGGAATACTGACCTAGGGGCAGTGATCAAGGAAGCAACAAGGTGGGAGCACAGTAGGCATAGTAGAGAGACTGGGAGCACAGTACACATAGTACAGAGACTGAAAGGCTACCAGATTTTACTCCACTTTGTTTCTTCAACCAATAGCTTTTTGGTTTTAATCTTCCAGAATTACTTTATGAATCAACAGTCTTATTCTTCCTGGTTAGTGTAGCTCACTTTGGCGTTCAACATGAAATAAGTACAGTGCAGTGCAGTTTATTGTATTGCTAATGCTGGTTTAAAACCACAACAGAATATAGTTTTACATGGTATCTTTCATACACAGAATATCCCAGATCCCTAAATATAGGTGACTCTGCATCCACAGACCCCACTGAGAGCTCTAGCCCCAGACCCCTGGGCCCCACCAAACATTTCACAAACCCGGCTCCTATTCTCCCACTACCACCCACTGTGCGCTGTACCACCCCCACCCTTCTCTTGCTGTTCCCAGTTCCCCACACTACAAAGAAACCCCTCCCACTAATGCCCACTGTGCGCTGTACTGCCCTCTTCCCTCCATTGCTGTCCCCAATTCCCCCGTACTACACTGAGCACTCCTTACTGTTTTCTGGAGTTGCCAAAAACTTGTAATCCTGTCCAACTTTGCTGAAAATATTAATTATTTTTTAAAGTGCATATTATTCTACATGATCCCCTGCTATTGATTTGCACAGGTCTCTGAACCAGGAGATCTGGGTTAAATTCCTCAAACACTGACTTAGTTTCTAATCTGCTGTTTCTACAGCAGTGTTCTCTCCTCTCCCCTCTGGCTTTTGTATCTGATGCATAAGTACCCTCTACGTTTGCTTTCGGAATGAGTGCAACATTTGACTGGATTGAGTGAGGTCCTTACATAAGATTAGGAGGAACACAGGAAAACACTGGGGAAAAGCAAAAAAGTTGAAGGTAATGCATTATGGCTGTATTGGGGAAGCATGGGATCTGCTTCGATGTGGCAGTTTTTTTTTTCAGGTCAGAGTTATCGCAGCTTGTAAATAAGACCAATCATTGTGGGGATTGATCATTCAGTTGGGGTATTTTGTGAATCTGTTTTATTTTCTCAAGCTAATGCCTTGCTTATCGAACACATCATTAACGCACCTTTTTGCCTATTCATTGAGGTATTGCTTGTACTGATCTGAGTTTGTATGACTAAGAGTTAGTTGGCCTTGTGCAGTGACAGTGAGACTGTGCAGTTTCAGGAAGGTGTTGGCTGATGGATGACTATTGCACAAGGAGCTGCAGGTAGAGGTTGACGCTCTTTAACTCTTTCAGAACTGGAGGACAGCAGCAGTGCTTAGGCTAGGTCTTCAGATACCACTGCTGTTCAGTCTCTCTTTTGGAGTGAGACATAAGTATAGTGTGCAGCAGAGCATTATACTATACATAGAAATTAATTCTTTCAAAATGATGTTGCACACCACAGATCAAAGGTCATGGAATGTGATTGTACCCTTTTGTGGTAGAAGAGCATTCTAGAACCTGTAGAGACTGCACAAGCTAGGTTTACTGTGAAGAGAAAAATACAAAATGCACACATTTCACATAATACTATACACTGTAAAAAAATGAGGATGAGCATCTTTATGCATGGTGTGTTCTGCCTCCTCAGGGTTCTGATTCCCATGGATCTTTCAAACTTCACTCTCGAGGTCAGAGGGAATCAGAACCCCTCTGTAGCAGAAGACACTGGTTGTGCCTAGTTGCCCATCCAGTGTTCTCTATATTAAAACAAAGGTCACGCTCAATTGACATGCACTTTAATGGGTGTCATGTTTTTTTTTTTTTATCTTGGTCTTATAATCCTCCTAATGATCAACAACTTTATTTTTATTTTATTTATTAACCAGGAAAGACACACTATGCTTAATATTGTTTACAGGTGGGATCTGGAAGCACAAGGAAGTTTAAATGACTTGCTAAGGCTCACACAGTATGCAAGTAGGGGCTGTGGGTTTCAAACCCAGGTCTCCAGGTTTGCAGCTCAGAACTTTAAACCACTGCACTATGCTGCCTCCTTAACTTAAGTGGGACAGTTAGAAAGTGCAATCTTGTCATTCATTTTGATGTTCTAACTGTGACAGCTGTGAGTCAGAGAAGTGGCTCCTAATTTGATGTTGCCAAAAAGTTAAGCTGACATTCTGTAATGCAGATGATAAAGGCTTCTGCAGGTTATTTGGGGGTTAAGATAGAGACCTTCTAAAAACTCAAGGGTATGAAAAAGGTACAAGAAGGTAGCATCTTTCAGAAAAAAAAGATGTTCAAGAACAAGGGGCCATGATAGGAGGGTGGGGTAGACTCAGGGGTAATGTGAGAGGGAAAGGGTAGTGGATGTGTGGAACAGCTCCCAGCGGAGGTAGGGGCAAAAATGCTAGTGTATTTAAAAAGTGCATGGGACAGGCATAAAGGAACCCTAGCAAAAGGAAAGAGAGGGTAAGCTGCAAGTCATTTAGGATCCACAGTATGTGAAACAGGCAGGGAAAATGGGCAAAATAGGTGGACCAAGTGGCTCTTACCTGCCATCAGATTCCATGTTTCTGTGTTTCTATAAAACAGCAGGCTCGCTTTTCTTTTTGAGCAGCCAGAACATAAAGCTCTGATGGCCACTGCACATTCTGCAGATGCAGAGATAGTATACTGAAGGATATGAAATTGGCCATGCACCAGTAGCACCCCTACAAAATAAAAACTTTTATAAGAAATATGAATGAAACAAAGTGACTGAACCAGGATTGAGTTTGCTATGCCCTTGAGTACCAAAATAATATCCTGTCCAGAGGAGCTTAACCAGCCAGTCATCGGGATAGCCGTAGCCTGGCAGGGTAGCTGGTTTAGCTAAATCCACATACCAGTAGTACCAAGCAAACACCCTGTGATTTAGTGCATTATTATTGTTTCAAAAAAAAATACCCTTCAGAATCATAGTGATATGTGAAACGATAATTTGGTATTCCTTTCCAGTTGTTACACAAAATAGTGTTCATCAACACTGTGCTGTTGTGTGGTAGACATTGCCATTCTGCAACACTGAAATACCCAAAGCAGCTTAAACTGTTTGAAATTTCTGTTATTGGACAAAATATTGCTTTGTCGCCAGTAACTGTCTAAAGCACTTAATGTTTTTGTGTGGTAAAATCAGGGGGGTAATCATTCCAAAATGGGCATGGAAGCAGCTTCATGATTTTTTTTTTTATTTGACATTTTTGTTATGTTTGCTTGCACGCATGTACAAGAAACATTATGCGGCAGCTTAGGAGAGAAGCATGTTGTGGAGGTGCAGCACTGTGGCAGCCGTCGGTGGTACTGCATTTGGGGGCTTGGCACTGGTGGACCAATGCAGAAACACTGTGCTGATGACATTGGTTTCCAAAAGTGCCACCAAGTTGAAAAGATTTTGCCGCTGAAATCAGGGGCCACCTCATCATTGCAGCATCAGCCATTCCACTGCAATGAGGGAGCAACCCATCATTGCAGGGCGGTACCTTGCCTGGTGTAACATTCCCCTAAACATGACAGTGGCTTATACCACCACCTCACAGCCCCATGGAAGCTGACTGACTGGGGTGCCCAATCCCCCTGTCGGCATGCCCCTGACCCAGTTCATTTGCCGACAGGGGAGCCCACTCCCTGTCGGCATAATGCAACCCCTTCCCCCATTTGTTGTGTGCTGAGGGGGTGCCATCAGCATCATGTGCCCCCCCACATTTCTGTGCCAATGGGGATTCCAATCCCCATAGGCTTCAGTCCCCCCTTCCCAGTTCCAGTTGCTGATGGGGGAGCCCACTCCCCATTGGCATAATGTCCCCATCCTCCTGATTTCTGCTGTGTGCCAAGGGAGTGCCCAATCCCCTGGGCATCATAAGTCTTGCTTTCTGTGCCAATGGGGCCCAGTCCCCATTGGCTTCAGTCCTGCTCCACAATGTAGGTGGTACACTGGGAGCCCACCCCAGTGTACCAAACAACACCAAGAAAAAAAAAAAATGACCTCATTTTTTTTTTTTTACCCTGTAAAACAAGAAATGGTCCCTCATGGTCTCTCCTGCCCCCTCCCCAAACCCGTGCCCACCATCTGTGCATCCTGCCTCCCACACCCCCTCTCATCCCATACTTACCTCCGGAGTCCAGCGCAACAGTCTTCGGTGGACCGAGAACATGTCTGCACTCTTCAAAGCTGACCACGAACTGAAGAAATGCCAGTAAGCTCTATAATGGCATAAATAGGGTTTTTTCAACTTTGGTGCATATCTCAGGCATTTTGGGGAATTTTGGCACCAGATTTTCAACATGGGGTTATTGGGACCCTTCCTCATGAAATCAGTCACTGCCATGGCGTTATTCGGTACTGAAAGGTGAGTTCACAGCCACTGCGTGGAATCACCTTTTGGGATCGATTAATGAAATAGCAGTTCCAGTGTTCATGGAAGCATAGAAACATAAAATCAGATGGCAGATAAGGACCACTTGGCCCACCTAGTCTGCCCATTTCCCTACCTAACGGATAAGTTGTCGATCCTAGTTAACCAACAGCCTGCTATCATGAGGTGGCCTCTCAAAAAGCCTATGTCACAAATTTGGTGAAACATATCCAAAAAATGACTGTTTATGAGGGTGCATTGCACAGTTTCCATGCACGTTCATAACTTCACGAATTTGTAATATTTTCACTTCAGATTTTCAATATTGGCATTTTTCCACACCTCCTTATGAACAGTACAGCTGTCATTTTTCACATCCTGACCGAAATGTGTTTTCCCACTTCCGGTACAGAATAGCACGGTCACTGTGGGAAATCAGTGTTTCAGACACATTTAGAACATCACAGTGATACTGATTATGAGCAGAGGTCCTAAAATGCCTTTGTTGAAAATTTGGTGAAGAAAGTCCATAAAATGACTGTGTTATGCGCATGTGTTGCGCAGTTTCCACGTATGCGCGGAAGTGTGAGCATCTTTAATATTCCCACTACAGATTTTCAACATTGCCATCTCTTCACACCTCCCTATGGATGGTACAGCTGTCATCCTTCACATTCTGCCCAATCTGTGTTTTCATACATCTGACGCAGAATGGCACGGTTGTTGTTACAACTCAAAGTTCAGAACACATTAACAAAATCACACTGTCACTCTTCATGAGAAGAGGTCCCACATGCTTTCATGAGGTGGGGTCACAAAAAGGCCATGTTGAAAATTTGTAGTGCAAATACCAACAAACGCACGGGGTGTTAGGGTTTCTAACCATAACGTTCCACCATGTACAGACTGGCAGGCATCGGAGTGTGCCTTTGGATTGCCAACTGTAATGCTCATGCCATCCTGCCCCCATCCCCCCAGCCAGTGACAGGCGTCGAGGTGTACCTTGGACTCTTTGGCCCCAGAGGTCACCCCATTCTCCTATACTGTACCCATTTCAGCATATGCCCTTATGGAATGGGGTGACTATAAAGCCGAACACCCAAAGGCACACCTCAACACGTGTCGGTGTCTGCAGGATAGAGTGAGGTGACATGACATGAACATCATGGGTGATGACTCAAACACATACCCTAGTGTGTGTCCGTCTCTGCAGGATGGAGGTGGGGTTGGCATGAAGTTCAATACATCACTGCCATTTCTATTCTGCATCTGTCTAACTCCTGTATTTCCAATGTTAATACCAGCAAGCAAACATTCGGCATTGATAAATGCTTGTCTTAATACTCCGAGGACAGTTCACCCATAAATTGTAACCTTTTAAGTATGTTACAAAGCAGGATGCTAGGTACATTTTTGTTCTCACCAACAGTTTTCTCCATGTAACGTGTTTTTTTTTTTAGTAGTAGTAGTAGTAAAGATTTTATTGTTCGGCAAATGCCATTACAATTTTTCACAGTAAAATCACATCTCACTAAAAATAGATTTTCAAACATTACAATAATTGTGCCATAACATTCAAATACTTAGACTTGGAAGCAAAGAGTCTTTCTTCCAAATATACTATAGATGCACCATTTGTAACAGTAGACACTGTAGCACGCAGTAAGGTCATGCATACATCCATAGACTATAAATCATGTTAACAAAATCTATAAGTTATGGAATATATTATCACTGGGGACTGTTTAACACTACCTATCCCTCTTCAGTGAACTTATTATAAAGGGCAACAACTTCTTTTAACTTGTTTCTTCAAGGACAATGTCCAAAACAACTGTGATATCATAAGGAAGGGCAGTATACAGGAGGTATTCCCATTAAAATATCATCACCAGTCAGTAATAACTTTTCTGATTCCCTTCAGAAGAGTCTCACACACAAGATCCTTCACATTGCTTGAGGACTCCACCTATCCAAACCATCAGCCTTAGGTTAGTCAGAACCTTAGGAGTTATGTCTCCTATACCTTTACTAGTAACAAATTCAGACCCACGTACTAGCTCCCTCTCATTAAGGGAAGCCTTCCTTTTAGGCCACCAGAGCCAGTTATGTCGCCTTGTTCCGAAAGGTTAATTGGAGACTTTATCCAGTGCTCAGCTACCAAATAAGTGCTAATAATCACAAGGTCCTGTCCTTGGTCATGCTATCATATATTAGTTATATTGTTTCTCACACATGTTATAGCACTTAGTGTCACTGTCTGGCATTAGACACAAAAAATTGGATCCCCTGTACAAAACAACAATTTACCAGGGAGACCACCATTCAGTATATATCGCTCCTGTCAGTTATAGCTATTACTTTAAATTTAAGCTGTACCCCTGTTCCTTCAGAGGGCTAGGTTCCAGTTAATCTCCTAGTCTCTAATACATTCCACAAGGCTACCTATTAAAGGATTTCCCCAAACTTAATAAATAAATTAGTGGAGGTATATCAGGACATATTAAGCAGCAATAGGCTCCATCTGAGCATAGAAGACCATCAGTAATCATGTAATTTAGGAATTCTATAATCGATGTATACAATCCCAGAATTTTGTTTCAGTCAATCATTTCCAAGGACACTTATAAATAAAAAATAAAAATAAATAAATAATACTCCTATCTGGTTTCAAGTAACAATACCATAGGTACAATGCTCAATCATTAAACAATCAATTTGCAAAAACAAGGTGAACAAGCATTACATATTTGTCATTTAGTCCATCAAACATGAGATATGAGCAGGAAACATTCCAAGCGCTCAAAAGAACTTAAACACATACTGTACAGATATTAGATGTCAGTTAGACGAAGATTAAAACTCTCCTTATGTATACCAGAGTCCTTAATTTTAAGCAAAGACTAAAAGCTCCTTTTACACACTGGAGTCCATTTTATAAATAAGGAATGGAGGCTTGTAATGCTTAGGAGTCTGTAGGTTAAATTAAAGTACAAAGCTCTGTTTACTCAAAGTGCTGAATTCTCTAATTTTCACTGGCACTGCAAATTATAGAGCCATGAGAAAAGTTCCAGGGAACAAGCAGACCTCTTGAAGGGGTTTACCCCCAGCGCCATCCTCTGCCGATCATTAAAACTTACAGAAGCAGTTCAAATCTCACATCATAAGTAACCCCTGGCAATTAGTGTTAGAGTCTTATAGACAATTAGTTTTTCAACCAGTTTTCAGGTAAAATATCCCAATCTCCCACCTGGGAGTCCATAACACATTTCCATGCTCCTTTTCATGATCCATAGTAGTCCTCCAGGAATTTCCTGTGTCCCTTCTTTAACACTGGCAGTATACACATCTTTTTTAAAAAAGATAATCAGCTTATCAGCACTTAAGTGCTACCATATTTCCGACTTTTGCCTTTTCATTCCTCCTTTCTGCTTGAGGATGTACAAAATCTAATCTCGACAAACAACTCGCAGATTTCATTCTACATCAGCAATGGCTTGAGCACCAAATGTTTCCTCCACTATGACTGCCGACTCTGGACAAATGGCACAAAGCTCTCGTTATACTCCATCAAAACTTGGCACACTAACAAGATGCCAAGCACCAGCCAGGTACACAGAACCAGAATGCTGAGGAGTGGGAAGAAAGAAAAAAAGCGGCTTCATCCATGTAAACTATGCACAAAGTTGCATAAGTTTCATTCATTAATTTAATCTAAAAAGTACCAGAGCTTCAAAAAACAAAATTTGTGAATACCATGACATGGACAGAGCTACAGGGAGTTGAGCAGTGTTGCCGCTGTCCTGCTGCTCTGCCAACCCCATCCTCCATGTAACTTGTTTGTGCAAATCATATATTTTTTTGTTGGTAACAGAGCAGGCAGCAATGATCTGGCATACATATGCCCCCATAAAAGCTCTTTTGATGAGTTCTCACTCCTTAAATGTTGTTCCTCACAACATGACTGGTATAGGCTGGGTGGACATAATACAAGTTTCTATATGAGCTCCAAGGTTAAAAGTGGGGAATGTGGCTCTGGAGGACAGCAAACAAAAAGCAGAGGCTCTAAAATAATACTTTTGCTTAGTATTCACAAGACAGAATCAGGGCTCACTGCCAGACAGCGGTATCAGAGCCGAGACTAGAGTGGTTCAGAGAATATGCACCCAGGAGCTCACCACAGACAGGGTCAGGAAGGGCCTTTCCGACATCAGACCCAACAAGGCCCCTGGTCCTGATGGTTTACACCCTAGAATACTCAGGGATCTTGCTGAAGAGCTGGCAGCACCTCTCATACACCGATTTGGGAGGCAGTATAGCACAGTGGTTTAAGGCACTGAGATGCAAATCTGGAGACCTGGGTCTGAATTACACAGCCCCCACTTGCATATACTGTGTGATCCTGAGCAAGTCGCTTAACTTCCCTGTGCTCCCAGGTCACACCTGTAAACAAGCTTTCAGCTTAGCATGCCACTCCTGGTTAAACAAACAATTGAAAATAAAAAACCTGTTCAACAGGTCACTGGAGTCAGGGGCAGTTCCAGGTGACTGGAGGGTGGCTGATGTGGTGCCACTGCACAAGAGTGGAGACAGAGAAGTTACAGGTAACTATAGGCCAGTCAGCCTCACATCAGTACTGGGTAAACTTATGGAGGCCCTTATCAAGCAAGATCTAGTGGAATACCTAAAAGTAAATCACTTCCAGAACTACAAACAACACGGGTTTGTGATGGGCAGGTCATGTCAAATGAGTCTTATTGCGTTCTTTGATGAAGTGACCAAGACGTTGGACAGGAGTCATGTGGTGGACTTGCTTTACTTTGACTTGTAAGGCATTTGACACAGTCCTGCACAGATGCCTTTTGAAAAGGCTAGGAGACCTTGATGTAGCAGAACAGATAGTAAAGTGGGTACGGAGTTGGCTGAGGGACAGAAAACAAGGGGTGGTAGTAAATGGAATGAAATCTAATGAGAGGCAGGTCACTAGTGGGGAGCCTCAGGGGTCAGACCTGGGGCCGATCCTCTTCAATTTATTCATTAGTGACATCAGTGAGGGCATATATGGCAACATCACCCTGTTTGTTGATGACATGAAACTTAGCAGAATAGTGGATAGTACAGAGACAGTCAGACAACTGCAGGAGGACCTTAAGAAGTTGGAAACGCGGTCACAATTATGGCAATTAAACTTCAATGCAAAGAAGTGTAAGGTGATACACCTGGATTGGGCCAACTCCAAGGAAGAATACTGGCTAAAAAGAGTTCAGTTGAGCTCCTCTGTTTAGGAACATGATCTGGGAGTCTTCATTAGGGATGACTTCAAGCAGCAAAGTCAGTGCAATATGGCTTACAGCAGGGCTAGCAGGGCGTTAGGATGCATTGGCAGGAGGATAGACAGCAGAGAGAGGGAGGTGATACTACCACTTTACCAGTCATTAGTGAGGCCTCTTTTGGAGTAACTGTGTATAGTTCTGGAGGTCTCACCTAAGAAAGGACACTGATAGATTGGAAGTGGTCGAGAGAAGTGCAACAGAAATGATACATGGCCTTCAGGAAATCACCTATGAAGACAGGCTTGGGGCTCTGAAATTGTACTCACTAGAGACTAGGAGGGAGAGGGGGATATGATTGAGACCTTCAGGTGCCTTAAAGGCATCAACAAGGCGCCATAAGTGATGCTTTTTACCAGGAACATCAATTCTACTACAAGAGGGCATGAGTGGAAATTGAAGGGTGGAATGTTCAAGAGGGACACCAGAAAGTATTACTTCTCAGAGATGGTGGTGGAACCTTGGGATAGAATACCTCCCGAGGTGGTAGCTGCAAAGTCAGTATCAAGCTTGAGGCCAAGGACTAAATGGGTATAGTGCCTGAATGGGACCGGGTCCCAGGGTGGTAGCCTGGTTAACAAGCTGGCTGGACAACAGGATGCAAAGGGTAATAGTAAACGGAGTACACTCTGAAGAAAGGGGAGTTACTAGTGGGGTACCACAGGGTTCAGTGTTGGGACTGGTCCTCTTTAATGTCTTTATAGTTGACATTGCAGAGGGGCTGGAAGGAAAAGTATGCCTCTTTGCAGATGACACACAGATCTGCAACAGGGTTGATATACAAGAAGGGGTGCAAAGGATGAGAAGGGACTTGGCAAGATTAGAGGAATAGTCAAAAATATGGCAGCTTAGATTCACAGCAAAAAAGTGCAAAGTGATGCATCTGGGAAATAAAAACCCAGGGGAAGAGTACACAATGGGGGGATACTAACAACAACACACATAGAAAGGGACCTGGGGGTAGTCATATCAGATGACCTTAAGGTAGGTAAGCAATGTGAGAAGACAGTAAGGAGGGCTGGGGGGATACTAGGATGTACAGGGAGAGGCAACACCAGTAGAAAACAAGAAGTTGTTATCCCTCTGTACAGACAGTTGGTGAGACCCCATCTGGAGCACTGCATACAGTTCTGGAGATCCCATCTCCATAGGGACATAGACAGGATGAAGGTAGTCTAGAGGAGGGCAAGTAAAATGGTGCAGGGTCTGTAACAGAAGCCATACAAAGAGGGACTAAAAGTGCTTAATATGTATACCCTTGAGGAAAGGAGGGAGAGGGGGACATGATAGGAACTTTCAAGTACCTCAAGGGAATCAACAAAGTCCAAGACAGGAGCATCTATAAGAAACAAAGATGCACAAGAACAAGGGGGGCACAATTTGAAGATAGAGGGAGAATGGCTCAGGGGCAACATGAGGAAGTACTTTTTCACAAAGAGGGTGGTGAACACATGGAACCACCTTCCTGAGGAGGTTGTGGGGTCAAAAACAGTGGGGGAATTCAAGAATGCATGGGACAGACATAAGGCAATTTTATTGAGGGGTAGGAGGAAGTAAGGTGCTGGGTAACTGGAATCTGCAGCTTATCCAATAGGTAGAAAATGAGAAGACTGGGTGGGCCAAGCCGTCCTTATGTGCCGGCAACATCTATGTTTCCATGTTACAAATAAAAGTGACAAGTAGTACAAACTGAGTTGGTGGGTTTGTGATGTGAACACATGCCCACTAGAAAAAGACTGACAACCATCACAACTAGTTTCACATAGGCCATCAAAAAACATCAGATGAGAATTGTTTTATGCCAGTACTGGCCTGTGTTAGATTCTTTTTTGTCTCCAGTCTTGCAATTTAGTCCCACAGCTGTTTTACCTACTCTTCTCTTTGGGTCTTGTGTGGAGCTGTCTGTGACCCATCAGCCCTGTCAGCTACTCCCCTCCACCATCCCAGCTAGTGGGGATTTTAACAGAGCAGGGCCTGAGGGTACCAGTGCTCATCATATAAACAGCCCAGTTTGCATACATTCCCTCATTTTCTCCTTTTGATCCCTCCTTCCACCCTATGGCGTGAGTTGTGGATACATCAGCCTCAGTATCATAGTGGCCCTGAAGTGAGGGGCAGGCTGCCAAGCCCAAATGAAAAGGGTAACTGTGGCACTGGAACTCACTGCCAACCCTCCCTGATTGAAGTGCACTGGCGAGCTGCAGCTACCTCTGCCAGGTCCCTCACCCAATGTGCTGACCCTGACTATGCTTTCAAGTCTCGGTCACCTACATGGCAGCACGATGCTTCCTGCTGGGCCATCAGAGCAGCTCAACTGTGTAGGATTTTAGTCAGTGACCTAGAAATTAAAGACTCCTAAACCCTTAACCAGTCCACATCATAGAACAAACCTGAGATAATAGTGTGCTCTTCTAGTTACCATGGACTGGTGGGTGCTTAAGGTTTTTTTTTTGTTACTTTTCGATAAAATCTAAAAGAGTGTTGGGTGGTTGAAATTAGGGTTTAAGGCCCTCCTCATGCCAAAGATTATATATACAGTATTATACAATGGCAAGAAAGAATCTGCTGTTCTCATTGGCTACTCTGGGACTGGAGCCGTGATGTTATCCTGGCATAACATCATGGCTCTAGTCCCACCACAGTAAGCACCACACATAAATGTAAAAAAAATATTGCTCCGCTGCCTACGAGCAGCTCTTGCACTCCCCGCTTTGCTGCTCTACTCCTGATCCCACACACCTGCCCCTAAGGCACCCAGCACATCACTATAGAAAAATATACACATCGCAGACCGCACTGTTGTGGTATCCCACTCTCTTAGGGGATAACCATTACACAAAACATTGAAACCTTGACTAAGACCTGCACGAAGAAAGAGTGGAAGCAAGCGCCCAATGGCTTCACTAGCGCCAGCACGCGCTCACTCCTTACCGCTCACATTACGCTCTTCTCCCCAAATTAAAAAATACATTTTTAGCATACCTTTCTACTCCCAGTACAGAAAAACCTTAACTGTACTGGAAGAACCTCAAGCAGATCCCCCCCCCCCAAAAAAAAACAAAGTGAAATGGCAGAGCGGGGACTGGTCGTCTCAATGAGAAGGTCGGCTTCAGTGCTGCTAATGACTTGCTCCTCAGCAGTCTTCGCCATTCCCTAGACAGCAGCAGAAGCATATCTGTTCTTCACCTCCAAGCAAAGACTTCTGTGTGAGTGCATCTGTGTGTGTGGGGGGTCAGAAGCACAAAACCAGCCCACTGTGGAAAAAAAACAAACAGCAGAAACATGTACAAGGCAACGAAATATCAGGACTATTTTTTCTCCTTGTATACCTACCCAGTAAAAAATAACTTAAAACTATCTAAAAATATATTTTAATTTTATTGTACTTTTTTTTTTTTTTTAAGAGAGCCATTGTATAATAGGAATAATGCACTCCAGGGTGTGTGTCGTGCTGGAATAACGTCACTTCTGGGGTGATTAGCTGCACTCGGCCTGCGGCCTCGTGCCTAATCACCCCAGGCGTGACATTAGCCCAGCACGACACACACCCTGTCGTGCATTATTCCTTTATAATCAGACGAACTGGAACTTCCACATGGGCTGCATGTTTATCAGAAACATGTACTCTTCTTACATAAATATCTGTATTGATACTAACTTGATACCTTTAGGTGTTGCAGTTGGGAACTAAACTTTACATTTGTTGAAAGACAAATGCTACGTAGTCTTAGCCATAAATCCCATTAAAATTCTGTTTCATCAATGTAGGCATTGTGCAAAACATCTCTCTCTGCCTTACTTGATCAATCTTGCTCGGCTAGGGAATCCCAGAACTAAGCATTCACAGAGTCCTTGCAAACAGTCTAATCAATGAGTCTCATGCCCGATTAAAATTGAGCTTCTCTGAATATACTGTATGTAACAGAAAGAAACGATCAACTGCAATCTTGATTTTTTAATAAAGAATGGAAATATGCATAATAGCTTAATATTTTATTCTATTATATTTTTAAAGCATATGGCTATAATTATGCCATCTTTCCCACACAATGAAGTATCTTTAGTGGAAGAGCAGGCAGAGTTAAAATGTAAGGCGGTGCTGTGTTTTAGTTTGTGGTATCTGAGTTCACATTTATTACAGACTAAAGTCCTAAAGCAGCTTCCCCTTTAAAAGGAAATTAAAGTACAGACTGTGGCAGCTAATCTCAAGAGTGCAAAAGTACATTTGTAGCGAAACAAGAAGGCATACTTGTTAGATGGTGACCAGTATGTCTTAAGTTCATTTTATTCTCTGCACCATGCATGATCTTGGTAAAGTATTGTGTTTGATGTTTGGGAGAAAAAGAGAACACATTTCTCCTTTGCTCACAAGCAAACAAGTCATACAGTTTGAACATGAGGCATGCACTTTTACACACACAAACTATTTTATGGCAGAATCCACTTGCCATATTCTGAATATAATCAAAAACAGAAAAGAAATTAAATAAAAAAGGGTGGCAGAAGGAACCTTCCTTCATGGAAATGACTGAAACTGAGTTCATCCATACATTTGGTTTAAAAAGCCATATTTGTAGTGGAATAAAATCAGAAATATTAAAAAAAGAAATAACATGAGAGTCTGAAGCCATTACATTTTCCACTCTTGTATTGCTGCTTTGTTTGGGTTTAATACAAAAACTAAATTTAGAATGTGGAATGGGATGCTAAATTGCACTTGCAAATTAAGAGAAAAGCCTTCTGAAGTGTATACATGACAAGGGATTTCTCTTTTGTGAGTTCAGCATGCAGAGGAGGTACTATGATTTATTTTTTGACAAATAACCAAGCAAATCCTTCCTCACAGCCAAGCAGGCATATTCGATTGATAATAGTGTCATCGTTATTCAGGTTGTTAGTCTCTACCTGTCCTGCTATTTCATAAAATTCTTGTGCAAAATTCAATTCAGTTTTTCATTACGCTCCACAGCAGGAACCTCCTCAAAGGACTATTTATCCTGCCTTATGAAAAGACGTTGACATCCTGGGAAATGTGGTTTCTAAAGGAAAGGCTGACAAGTGGCTCAAGCACATTATTTAAAGATCTGCCATCAACACTGACTTTTGATTGAGTAACCTACTAGAATACCTTGACTTTCAAACACTTCAGCACCTTCCTTGCCAAAAGGGGTAGGAAAATGCTGTGCATGCCAAATGCAGTCACAAAACTGGTTTCTAATGTTGCCATTCATTTTTAAATGAAGGGTTCAAATAAAGCTTTTCATGCGAGCCAAGAAGCTTTTATAGCACAGCGCTGTTATAGAGTGTGATTGTTATGGGCTTTAATGGAAGCGAATGCCAAGATGCAACAGTTTTATATCAGGATTGGCCTTATAGCAGAGCTTTAAAGATCCTCCATCACCCTAGGGACAACTTCTAAAAATACAGTGTGCCCATTTTTTTAGCTTAATTTTATATACAGTACTTGCATTCCTATCATGCTTCATTACTTATAAAACTATTAAGAAAACAACATCACTGTTACTTGGTCTTCATCTCCTATTTTTGCTTGTCCACAATGGTTCCGTGTGACATTACAACTGGTAGCTGTGGAAATTATTTGGATGCCTCAGTAGAGGACTGTGATGTCACTTGAAGACGAGCAGCAAGACCAGATATCAAGACCAAGTAACAGGGTGTCCTGTTTTCATACACATGTCCTTAGCAGTAAAGAATAGGAAGACAGTAAATACAAGAAACAGCTGAATTATAAGTTGTTGTCTGTACAAATTAATTTTTTTATGGTTTTCCTTGGATGTCGGAGGAACTTTAATTGAATGGGCTGATGCATCGTTTCAATGCACAGATTTGGGGCTGCTTGAACTGCATCTGATATCTGCAGTGTTATCTGTAGCATTTTGTACAGTGTTATTTGCACTTGTGGCTGTTTTATATGCTAGTTGTTTCCTATGCCATAATTACTGATGCATGAACTCTTGTAAATTCCTCTTTATCCCCCCCCACCCCCAGAAAGAAGCCTTCCATGGCTCTGCTTGATAACCTGGGAAAATACGTTATTTTTTTATTCTCTGTCACCCGGCCAGCTCTTTTTTGGCTGGGCACCCCAGCTTTGTCACCTTGACCTCCACCAGAACTTACCACCAGCCATCTTCTCCCTGGGCTGGCCCCCTCACAGGGTCAGCATGAGTGCCTAGTCCCCGCTGAGGACCAGATCCAGTTCAGACTGGCGAACCCAGCTAGTCGGGGGTGGGACCTGCAGGTGCCCACCAGCATCCCGCCATGGTGTTTTAGCTGTTCTGGTCCTCTGGGAGGTGTGGCATGCAAGGATGTCTAGGCACATGCTCCTGTATGACAACATGTGCCAACATCTGCCACACTCCCCGATCTTCTGGCCCAGGCTGCCTTTCCCTCAGCTTTCACCAGGGGGCAGGCAAGCAGCAGGTTCTATCCCCCCCAGAGGAGGAGAGCAATCCTATCGATGCTTGATCCTCCTCACCCCGGCTGACCCCTGAAGCCCCAAGACTGCTTCCAACCCTGGGCCACCGGCATGGTGGCAGGTGAAGCTTAGTGTCCCAGCCCTCTATTCCACTAGGCTGGCTTTGGAAAAATATTTATAAATAAATAAACTGGATGTGTATGGCGGGAGGAATTATATAAAACAAATGAAGCCTTTTAGAGTATTTACAGATCTGTGGTCTGATTTTCAAAAGTGTGTTTGGAGGGGTGTATGTTGAAAGCAGCTCTATTTGTTAACTGGGGAAAAAAATGATTAATCATACAGTTTTGTCAATAATATATTTCAGGCATAGATTAAATATCTGTGTAGTTTTTAGTTCTCTCTAATGTTTTTAAAACAGCTTTTCTTACATAAGGAATAAGACATGACAAGGTGTGGCTTATGGGCTGATAAGAACATGCCCCAAGTGCATAGAGTGGCATGAGGTGCTTGCACTGAGTGCCTTTAGCACCAGGGAAGTGCTTTTATCAGCCCAGAAATCACACCTCGGAGTGTCTTATTCTGCTTATAAAATGGGTCCCCCATAAAATCCCCTAGTAAATCTGTATGTGTATATATATATATATATATATATATATAGATATATATATAGATATATATATTACGGTAGTGCCACTATAGTTAGGGTTGAGGAGCCATTTCTATGTTAAACCCCAAAACTTTGCACCTTAATAACTTTGCAACCGTTTGACAGATTTGCCTGAAATTTGGAATACATGATCAAGCACCATAGGCCTTGGGATCTGCCAGGTTTTGTACTGGTTGGATATACGGCTGTGGAGTTATTAAGCGTGATCTGTGCGCGATTTTACGCTTTTTCTGGAATTCTAGGGTCACGCCTACAGGTAGTACGGTTTGCACGACCGGCCCAAAATCTTCAGGGAACGTGAGGCCAGGGTCCCTGATGTGCCTTTTGAAGATTTCATGAAAAAATATAACGGTTCAAAGGTTATTCAAAAAACAGTTTCCCATTATAAGTCAATGGGAAAAGTTAACAAAAAGTTCGACAGTGTCGCAATTGCATCTTTACTTTCGCAAATGGGCCTGTTACTTTCGCAAATCGGCCATTTTGTTTTCGGTTGGTGATCAGAGAAATGGTTGGCATTTAAATTTGGGACCCTCTAGCAACCTAATTCTTTTTGTATTCACCTAGTCGGACCCTGAGGATGCTTGCCATGTCTTTATTTTGTGGTAAAACACCCCAGAAATATGTTTTTCAAATTTCTGGAAAAAGTACTTTCGCAAATTACTTTCGTGCTCATGAAAGTGTCGAACTTTTTTGCGAAAGCTTTCGCAAATTGCGACAGTAGTTTTCCATCTGTGGGACAGTGACAGCGATTCTTTGGCACTGCGCTGCAAAAGAACCGTTGGGAGTTTTGGGCTGAAATTTGGAGGGAACGGAGCCGACATCTCACAGATGTGCCTTTCAGTGTTGTATTGAAAAAATATTACACGGCGGCAAAGTTACGGCACTCCAAAGTTGATGGTTTTCACATAGGATAACATTACGGCGCCCGACGAATTACAGAAATCCTTTGGCACCCTGCTGCAAAATAACGGTTTGGTCTTTTTCCTGAAATTTGGAAGGAAGACAGCCAACAGCCCACAGATGTGCCTTTCAGTGGTTTGGTGAAAAAACATTACAAGGAGGCAAAGTTATGGCGCTCCGAACTTTTCTTTTTTTCCCATAGGATAACATTACAGCGTTTGCCGCGTCTTTCAGGGCCCGTATCTCAGAAACGGTGCGAGATACGGACTTTTCGTTGGAAAAATTAGGGGCTAAACACCAAATTAGCCAGGACAGTTGTAAATAATATGACTTTTAAATTTTTTTTCTACGTCGTACAGTTCCTGAGATATAATGTATTTAGTATTCCAAGTTCTCATTTTCTGCGCCGATACTCATTATTATACATACATTATTTGTACTCACTGTCTTTCTCTATGCAGGTTTTGGGGAAAACCAGCCTGTGAGCTTACATTACTGTTACTGTTGCCCTTTCAGCTTGTGGTTCCGTACCCGTTTCACTTACCGTTGACGTCTGCGCCACCATGTGCGTTATCCTTTGCGTTTTCATTTGCGCTTGCGTTTCTGTTATTTTTTGCCATTTCTGTCTACAGTACTGTTTATCTTTCTGTTTCACTTTATGTCACCATGCCCATTGACATTTCTGTTTGCAGGCACCATGTTACTATGTGACAAGACATCATGTGGCAGACCGTTCCCGGCTACGCCACCAGGTGCGTTACCCTTTCTGTTCTCATTCGTGCTTGTGTTACCATGTGCGCCACTGTTAGCATTTTTGTTTGCATTGCTGTCCCTGTTAGTATGCCACAAGACATCATGTGGCGGGAGCGCAGGGCCCTCCGCTGCATTACATTCACTATTTCTCATTATCATTCTCAAAAAGAAGGGAAATTAGAGGCAAAAAACTCCGTTTAATGCATTAGTTTGCGTTGTTCCACAGCAACAAAAGTGAGGAAATTCACTGTTAGGATTGAAAACCCCCCTTGGACCCCCCTGCCCACTCCCCCAACCGACATTGGGGTGTGCATTGGGATTGTGGGTCCTAACTCTCACCCCATTCTCCTATACTTCTGCTGCTTTACACATGTCATGGGGTGAGAGTTAAGGCTGACGATCCCAATCGCACCCCAATGCCGGTTGGGGAGTGGGCGGGTCCAAGGGTTTTCAACCCTAACAGCTTAATTCCTCACTTTTGTCGCTGTGAACAACCTAACTAATGTATTAAACAAAGTTTTTGCTAATATATATATATATATATATATATATATAGATATAGATAGACAGATATACATATATATATGTTTAAAAAAAGTATGCCAGAAAGTGATAAAGGTAAAATATTACAGAAAAATAGTCCATCTGTATTGTAGAGTTGTAGTGCATATATAACAGTCAGCCACTAGAGGGCATTGGTGTCTGTCTCCTCCCAAGTCTGTCTCTCTTCTCCTCTCTCCAAGCACAGAAAAGCTTCTTCTTCTTTTTTTATTTAGTTTATTTTACTTTTATTGAGGCTTTGTTTTTAAGTTGCAGCTAGCAGCTGAGTGAGCGTGTCCCTTAACAGCCACCATCTGGAGCACTTCTCACTTCACGGTTTTGAAACTGTATGCTCTGCTCCATGCACCCATTGTAGATAGGGAAGTTTAAGTTTATTTGACATAGAGGAGTTATACCATATGGTTTGTTTTGATCAGAGTTGGTGAGCACAGGAGGACTGAGGAATGGAGTAGGGAAGAGAGAAGATCTGCATGGGAGGGAAGTGAAGAAACGCAGCGGGGACTGGAGCTGCAGCAGCAAGAGTACATGGGAGAGTGCAGTCACTGTACCATAGTAATGGATTTCTCTGAGCACTTCAGTGAATGAGTGGATGTCAGGAGTTTGCTCAGGGTTGCACAAAAGGTAAACAGTTGAATTAGGACATTTTTTACTCATTTTGTTTATACATTGTTTTAAAGACTTGGTGGAGGTGTGGGTGTTGGCTTTCTTTTTTTTATTGTAATTTCTTTGGCAGCTTTTCAGCCTTGGATGGCAGAGACTGGATAGGGTAATGCAGGGTACTTGCATTGTGTTTTACAGCATTGGGGGGGGGGCAGCTCAGGTGAGCCTGTTTGGCCATTACAAATTAGAGGCTGGCACAGTGATCTGCGTTGTTCTTCATCCTGACTGGCTGAAGAGGTGCTAGTAGGCACAATATGGGGTGATAAGGACATGGCCAGAAGTACCTCTTAGCCAATCAGGGCACAGAAATCTCTCAACCCACATTATAATTACAATTAATTTCTCTGGGCATTAAAGATTGCTAACAATTTTTTCAAAATCTCTTACCTTGAGGTTCCTTTTTAGCTTTACATGCTAGATGCAGACTGTGACTGTATTAGTAGGTTGCTAGCACACATTTCTGATGGTAAACAGCACAGCATCGCCCAAAATGTTAAATTTAATTATAGTGTATGGGTTGGGTTTGTTGCATATGGAAAGCCATACACTGAAATATGTGGTTGTACTTCAGCAGTTACTTCACTGAAGGAAGAAATGCACCAACCGTTCAACTCAGACTGCTTCCCAGTCAATGATCGGGTTGTCCATACCATAGAGAATACTATGGTTACTGAAACAGGAAGTGAAAGTGAAGCCAGGGGTATCCAGTGGTAACGTTGGAGGGAGTGTTTCTTTTAATGGCAGCAGTTGGGCAAGTGTGTAACCAGTTCATGGAGCCTTATTTAGTCATGTGGGCTTGCATTCACAGATAAGCAGGCAGGTAACTGGAGGGTGGGTAGAATACAGCCTTTCAGAAACAACTAAAGCAAGATGATTTTATAAATACCTACCAGACTAGTTATGGTTGCCCATATACAATACAGAATAATGCATGGGCAACCATGCACTCCAAGGCTGTGTTTCCACTTCCGGGTTGTCATGACAAGGAACTCTCAGACTTTGCACTCAAGGTCACTCTGTTGTCAAGGCAAATCCTTGCTGGAAACACAGCCTTGTTGTGTATGGTTGTCCATACATTATCCTATATATACTGTAGTGGGTGTGGCCATAGAGCTGCAGTTACTTTTAAAAAAGTTCAAAACTCCATATCTCAGTTAAGGGATGAAATACAATGAAAATAAAATGGATATACTGTATAGGGGATATTTCATGGGCTGATATAATACATCATGTTTATCTTCATGAGAAGGTATTAATCTGTTGATATGTCATGAGTGGCAATTACAAGAGTGAAATAGCAATGCAACAATACCATCAGATGAAGATAAGAATGATATCTTAAGTCAGCCCATGTCATATTCAAGTTATAAAACATGCACTTAGGTGGTTTTTGTAATAGAAATGATAAAAAGTTACAAAAGGAAAAAAGTATTAAATGTAAACTGTGTCCCTCTGTTTAGTGGCTCAGTATAAGAGTAACTAATCAAGAAGTAACCAATAACACAGGACAGGATATGGGTTATGCTCTGATAAACACAAGCCTAGGGGTGTAGTGAGGCACAAGGTGGCAGACCGAGAGTCTTACTGCCACTAGAAGTGCATTTATCAGAGCATAACCCACACCCCGGTGTGTGTTATTGTACTTAGAAAATGGGTATCTGTTGAGAAATAGTGTGACTTTTAAAAAAATGAAAAATATTAGATTTTTTTTTGGTTTTTTGATGCAAAATAGTCTCTCTGTTTTATTGTGTCAGTAGGGGTGTGGGAGAGTGAGAGTGAGAGTGCTGAAGCAGGAGGGAGTGAGTCTTAAATTGCCTGTACAGTTAGAAAAGGTACCTGAAGCAGACCTGCACTGCCGCTGTAGAGCTACCACTCACGGTGCCAACGACCTGAGTTTGGGAGTCAACTCAGGTTGTTAGAGGGTCAGTCAGGAGAGGAGTATCAAGCATCCATGGGACTGTGTTCCTTGTCTGGGGAGGGAGGGCTGCTGTCCAATAGTAAAGTGTCCAGGCTGCCTCCGTCTGTCACACAAACCAGTGCAGTCTTTGTCTTGGATCATCCAGAAGACACATCAAGCATAAATTACAAAAGACTGTTCAAACTCCGTTCCATGTAGCTTCCTCAGAATGTATTAATTCTTCATTCAACACATGGAATATCTGGGTGATGTTTTGTAGCCAATGATACTTCATCAGTCCTATTTCCAATGCTGTGGTACCTTTTTATTTTCATGCCCCTGAAGACTGTTTACTGTCTGATTTTAATAGAAACTGTTGCCCCTCTGGGTTTAAACACTCTTATTTAGCAGGGGTGCACCACCCCTTGAATAATATCTTACAATGCTGTATTTTTGTAGAATGCTTATACAATCCACCGAGCTGTGGCCAAACTGGGTTAAAACAATATCTGGATATAAATGCTCCCTATTTTCAGCAGCATGATTTTCTATTAGAGGGGCTATAAATCAACCTTATCTCCTTGTGTTGCACCAGGGATAAGGCATGGAGATTGTACAAAGCCTCCCATGTCTCACAGGACCTATAATCCTACAGACATCTTAGAAATAAATATACTAAGGCCATCCAGCAGTCTAAATCCTCATACTTCAATGCACAATTCACACAGAACCAGAATCCCCATGCATCCTTCTGGAAGATGATAAACTCCCTTCTTGACCCTCCCCCCCCCACTAAACAGGCATGTCCAGCCCTTAATATTGACAAGAACTCCATCTCAGACCCTGCTTCCATAGCAGAGCTCCTAAATAAGTTCTTCACCTCCTGTGCCCTTCTAAACTACCCCCCACTCCCCTAACTTGGCTGAGACACCCTCTCCATCCTCCAGCTTCCTTTTTCCTCCTTTCACACCACATGAAGTCCATCATGCACTATCCTCCCTTAACACGACCTAAACCAGCCTCAAAGGTTTTCACCCCAAACTTCTCCTCATCTCTGCCGCCTCTATTGTGACCCCCCTGACTCACATACTAAATCTTTCTCTATGCACAGCCACCATCCCAAAAGCCTGGAAATTGGCCATTATCATCCCTGTGTACAAAGGTGGTGACCCTTCTCTCCCGGGAAATTACAGGCCCATTTCGCTCCTCCCCACCCTTGCCAAAGTCCAGGAATCTCTCATTTTGTCCAAACTGTCAGCCTTTCTCTCTTCCAAAAGCTCCTTCTCACCAGTACAGTCAGGTTTCAGAAAGCACCACTCCACTATCACCACCCTTCTAAGCATAACCGACTCCATCCTCTCTGCCATGGACAACAGCCAAACCACAGCCGCCATATTCATAGACCTGGCTAAAGCCTTCGACTCTGTCTCCCACCCACTTCTACTCCACAAACTTAGTTCTTTGAGCATCGCCAAACCTGCCATTGCCTGGATCCATTCGTATCTTCATGATAGACAACAATCTGTTCAAATAGGTGATGGTATTTCCACTCCTCTCCCTATCGTATCAGGTGTCCCCCAAGGCTCTATACTTGGTCCCATATCTTCTCTCTCTTCATCAATGACCTTCCTTCCACCTGCCTCTCCTCCAAGTTGCATCTTTGCGCAGATGACACTATCATTTTTGCCTCAGGCCCCTCCATCAACTCTGTCCTCCCCAACCTCCAACTTGACTTCAGTAGAGTCCAGTCCTGGTTTCTTGACAACCTGTTTAAACTAAATGCAAAAAAAAAAAAAAACTGTCACCATGGTCTTTGGCACAAGGCAAAAACCTGCTATCCTCTGTGCCCCCCCAGTGATCACCACCCTGGATGGCTCGCCGCTGGAGCTAGTCCCAACTTTCAAGTACCTGGGTGTTTAGCTGGATAGCCACCTTAACTACTCCACTCACATAGAGGCCATCTGCTCCAAACTCCAGCCCAAACTCGACATCCTCTATCACCACAAAACCAGCTTGCCTATCCCCACCTGTCGTGAGCTTGTACGCAAAACAATCCTGCCCATCATAGATTATGCCGACATTGTCTACGGAATGGCCCCAGCATTCTCTCTCTCTCTCTCTCCAGACTAGATACCCTTCTCAACTCTTTCTGCCATTTCACCATTGTCTCCGCCCCATGCACTCACCACTGCCTACTCTACTCTGCACTAGCCCTTGCTCCACTCTCCCACTGGAGAGCCATCCACTGTGCCTCTTTCATAGCTAAATTTTGGTTTGACTCCCTACCCCCTTTACCTCGCCTCCCACCTCATATCAGCCACTTCCCTAAACTACTCTTTTCACCACAGGGACCCTCACACTTTCCACATGCCCCAACCTCACACTCTCATTGGCCAAGTTGCCTTTTCCTACCATCTTCCCCTTCTCTGGAACAATCTCCCCTCAAATCTCCGCCTGGCCCCCCTCTCGTCCGGCCTTCTCCCAACTTCTCCGGCTCCTACCCACCCCACTTTTCCCCATTTGTACAAATGGTCCCAGCATGCAACAGAGGCCCCTAACAGTCTCTACTCACCCTCCCTAGCCCCCAGTCTGCACCCTGCCCCTTTCCGCTCATCTACTCTGCTCACTTACTGTTTGTTTTAATATAAATATTGTATTACTTTCTATGTAAAAAATTTGTCTGTACATACTAATTGTATTCTGCACCATTTGTTACTTCTTTTTGCTTCACTGTACACTTTGTACCTGGGTCACTTCTGGAAATGAGCCTTGGCTCAGTGTGCTTTTCCCAGTCATCAAAAGTTTAAATAAATAAATAAATAAAAATTTAAATTGTATGAATTGGGACTTGAATCTTTGTTAGCTACCTTTGATCTATCTCAGAGCAATACTGAGCCAACGCGACTAAATTCTCATACATTAAATCATTCTGTTTTGGACTGGGTCATTACAAATAATAAGAGTTGTCTAACTGCCTCAGGTGTTTTACATGATGCAGTTAGTGACCAAATGGCCATATTTGCAGTTTTAAGTTTTTGCCATATAAAGGCCCATCTACGCTTGATTCAAATCTACTCATTTAAAAATGTTAATTTTGACATTTTGTATGGCCACTTATCTCAGAATGACTGGTCTTATCCAGACCGTATTCCTGATATAGATTCTGCAGTAGATTGTTTTATAATCAGCTTCTTCCTATTCAGGATTTCTTGTTTCCATTATGGAAAATGAGACTCAGAGGGGCCCCCAATTTATAGTTTACCCCTACTATTAAAGCCTTGATTAGTGAGCGTAATGAACGGTGGGATTCCTATAAAAGGAATCTTTCATTACAACTTTTTCATCAATATCGCCGTATTAGAAATAGGGTCTCTGAGTTGGTGCAGAAAACCAAAAAGGATTTTTTTGGAAATAGATTTCAGAGTAACTGGGCAAATCCCAAATATTTTTGGGAAAATATATATGCTTTGATTTCCCCTAAACCAGCATCCAATGTCTGTAATTTGCTGGTAAATAAATGTTGACGTTACCGATCCTGTTAAAATTGCAAATTTTTTGCATCAGAAATGTTCTGATTAATCTAAATACAGAGGAACAGGGACACGGGTGGGTGATGAGGATTTACAATTTGATCCCAGCTTGGCTGATAGACCATCTTTTAGTTTTAAGAAAATCACTGAGGAAGATCTGTTCAGGTTATTGAACAGTCTTCCTAATAAATATAGTAACTGTGGGGGTGGGTTGGATGGTAGATTTTTGAGGCTTGCAGTTTCATTTATAGTTAAACCCTTATGCTCTCTTTTCAATTTCTCCCTGGAACAACATTGCCAGTTTCAATCTGATTGGAAGCTGGCAAGAGTTTTGCCAATTCCAAAAAAAGCACAGGCAGTTCTGATATATGACTTTAGGCCAATTTCAAGTCTTAATCCTTTGAGCAAGATGTCAGAGAAAGGAGTAGCTAATCAAATAAATGACTATCTTACAACTAATGGGTTACTTTCACCACACCAGCAAGGTTTTCGCAAGAACCACAGAACAGGGACTGCCTTGGTCGGGTTCACAAACACTGCCTTAAGAGGCTTTGAAAAAGGCCTTATTATTGTGGCGGTGCTTGCGGACCCAACCAAGGCATTCGACTTACTAGAATGTAACTTATTATGTCAAAAATTAAAGTGTTGGATTTTTCTGCAACAGCTGTCTCTTGGTTAAGAGACTACAAATCTAATCGCTCACAATTTGTCAACATTGGTTCTTGTGTATCTGACACATCATTGATTAGTTGTGGAGTGCCTCAGGGGTCCATTTTGGGCCCCTTGCTGTTTTCTATTTTTGTAAATGAACTCCCCTCTGTTTGTAAAATATTTGAGATTATTTTATATGCAGATGACTTGATTATTTACTCTCAGGGTGGATCTTCTGTGGAATTGTCTGTTGCTTTAAGTTTTGATTTTGAGAATGTTTGTTCTTGGTTCTTGAGAAACTTGCTGGTCCTGAACTCTGTGAAAATGAAATCAATAATTTTTGGTACTAAAGGAATGCTTAGAAACAATCCATCTATATGTTTGACTGATTTAAATGGTTTGGTTATAGAGCACGTCTATCTTTTTAAGTATCTCAGCGTCCTGTTGGACCCCAGCTTGACATTTTCATCTCAGGCTCACATGGTTACCTGAACCATTAATCAAAGGTTGGGTCTCTTGTATAACTTCAAAAAATATTGTTCATCCAAAGTAAGGAAAGCTATACTTGTAGACTCATTATTATTAGTCTTTGATTATGTTGCACATATTTATTTGGGTCTAGGGAATAGGGAACTGCAGTCCCTGAAAGTTGCCTATAATAACATTTGTCGATTTGTTCTTCTGGTACCACCCCAAACTCACCACTGTGCTTTGTATTCTAAACTGGGTTTTATGGTTCCTGTGGCCAGAATAGAATATTTTTTTGGTTGTATAATTTTCAAAAGCATTTTTCTTAGATCTCAATACCCACTTTACAATTTGGTTAATTTGCAAAATGTTCCCTCTAGTTTATGCTCTTCTGATGGCATTACACTGGCTACTGCATTGCCCAAACTGAAAACTGCATCCTGTGCCTTTTCAATGGCTGGTCCATTATACTGGAATGCACTTCCCTTCTATATATGGCAGGCATCATCCATATTCAGTTTTAAGAAAAAATTAAAATAATTTTTATGTTGCTTGCACGCATGTGCAAGAAACATAGTGCCATCATCGGAGATTTCGGAGGTGTGTCACCTCCTCCTCCAATTCAGTCAGTGAGCTGGCAGGCGCGGCCCCTGTAAGCCAATGCATTTTGGAGCTGTCTATGACACGCTCCAAAATGCAGTGGCATACAGTTGAAAGGGGGAGCTACGCCCAGTGAGCACTGATAAGAAGCATAGCTCCCCCACACGCAGCGCGTGTGCCCCTCACGTACTGTGTAGCCAGCGGGTGCCCAATCCCGCTGGCTGAGCTGCGCCGTCCCCGTAGTTGGTGCTACACCGAGCCCACCCCAGCGTGGCAATCAGTCCTTAGCCGACGGTACCCAATCCCCATCGCCTGAATGGCCCCTCGCCCTTGTGCCATGCTGGTAGCCCACCCCAGCGTGGCAAATGGTCCACAACGTCTTTTTTAAACCTGTAAAACAAAAACGGTCCTGCACCGCGTCTCCGACCCCACAACCCGCAGACTCACCCACTGAGCACCCAGCCTCCCCACACCCCCCTCACCCCATACTTACCTCCGGACTCCGGCGCGATGCTCTTCGGTGGACCGGGAACACGTCTGCACTCTTCAAAGCCGACCGCGAACTGAGGAAATGCCGGTAAGCTGTATAATGGGCTAGATGGGGGGTTCAAGTTTATGCATATCTCAGGCATTTTTGAATTTTACCAAATTTTCAACATGGGGCTTTAGGACCTTTCATGATCGATATCACTGTCATGAGTTTTCGGGCCCAAAGGATGATTTTGCACAGTGACTGTTCAGTGACTGTGAAATCACCCTTTGGGCCCAAAACCACCATGACAGTGACATCATTCATGAGAAGGGGTCCCAAAAACCCCAAGTTAAAAATTTGGTCCAAAAATTCCAAAAAAATGACTGTTTTACGAGCGTGCGTTGCGCAGTTCCTATGCAGGCTCGTAAGTTCACGAAATTTCAATATTTTCACTCCAGATTTTCAACATTGCCATTTTACCACACCTTCTTATGAACAGTATAGCTGTCATTTTTCACATCTCACCCAAAATGTGTTTCCGCCCTTGTAGCACAGAATGGCGCAGTCGGTGTGCGAAATCAATGTCTGGGACAAATTAAGAAAATCAGGTGACACTGTTCATGAGCAGAGGTCTTAAAATGGCTATGTTGAAAATTTGGTGAAAAAATTCCTAAAAATGACTGTTTTACGAGCGTGCGTTGTGCAGTTTCTACGCAGGCTCGTAAGTTCACAAATTTTCAATATTTTCACTCCAGATTTTCAACATTGCCATTTTACCACACCTCCTCATGAGCAGTACAGCTGTCATTTTTCACATCCTGCCCAAAACATGTTTCCACCCATGTAACGCACAATGGCGCAGTCGGTGAGCAAACTCAGTGTATGGGACACATTAAGAAAATTGCAGTGTCACTGTTCATGAGCAGAGCTCTTAAAATGGCAATGTTGAAAATTTGGTGAAAGAATTCCTAAAAATGACTGTTTTACGAGTGTGCGTTGCACAGTTCCCACGCACACTCGTAGGTTTGCAAATTTTTAATATTTCCACTCCAGATTTTCAACATTGCCATTTTACCACACCTCCTTATGAGCAGTACAGCTGTCATTTTTCACATCCTGCCTAAAGCGTGTTTCCGCCACATAAGCGCATAATGGCGCAGTTGGTGTGCAAACTCAATGTATGGGACACATTAACAAAATCACACTGACACTGTTCATAGAGCAGAGGTCTTAAATGGCTATGTTGAACATTTCTTGAAAAATTTCTAACAATGACTGTTTCTACGGCGTGCATTCGCGTTCCTCCTTGCCTTCGTAAGTTCGTAAATTTTCAATATTTGCACTCCAATGACTTCCAAATACCTAAACAGCACATAGAAGCAAGCAACATTCGGCATTGACAAATACTTGTTATTATTGAAATATTCATGCAAATGTTTTTTTGTAACTCACTGTCATTGTGTAAAATACTGTATTGTATTGTCAATGTTGTAATCATTGTCTAATAGTGTTGTGACTTTTGTGTTCTGGGTCAGACCTGAAAAAGGGCCAATAGTCCAGTGTCCTTTACCCAGTTAACAAAGGAATGAATAAAACTAAAAAATAAATGTAATCTCAATGACTCAGTGATTATGCGCTGCACATTTTTGGCTCCCACAGGCTTAGGGAGGGCAGCTGTGCCTGGTGTAGTCCCAATCCTTGGTGACTGGGGGTTGGGCACCCAGAGACAGCAAGCTAAGGTTGGGAGGAGCAGTGGCCACTGACATCCTGCATGCAGGTGTGTGCAAAGGCACATCTGGGTGGCACTGCATGTGTGTCTTCCTGGGGAATTTAGAGGAAGGTTGACTGGCCGGTATGACAGGACTGTCTCCTCACAGGTTCCGCACCCAGCTTTACAGCATGTCTTCCATATGAGAATTCTGTCCATGCCATGGGGAAGATGTGAAGTTCAACAGTAAGTCCATATGGGGCTGAGATGGTGGGGCTGGGGTGGGTCAGTCCCTGGTGGTGGGGCCAGCCTAAGTGGCAGAAATAGCATTAACTAAAAAAAAAAAAAAAAAAAAAGTATTTGTCAATGTCGAATGTCGGTTGTTTGTTAAAGATTTTTTTTTTCAGTTCTAACCACAAATTTTGAAGATTTCAACTCCTAGCCAAAAGATGATTTGACGCTGTGACTGCAAAATCACCTTTTGGGATAAAAAAAAAACATTTTGGGCAGGATCTGAAAAATGGCCATTGTCAAATTCATGAGGTGATGTGAAGAAATGGCTATGTTGAAAATTTGGGGTCAAAATATTGAAAATTGCCAAAGTTATGAGTCTGCGTTCACAAATTTCAATGCAGGCTCATAACTTTGTTGTTTGTGAATATTTTTGCTCCAAAGTTTCAACATACCCTTCTTATGATCCCACCTCATGAAATAGTGCAGAGAACAATTTCAACTCCTGACCAAAAGGTGATTTTGCCCAGACACTGTCAAAACACCTTTTGGATACAAAAAAATAACAAATTTTGGTCAGGATCTGAAAAATGTCAGCTGTCACATTCATGAGGTGCTGTGAAGAAATTGTTATGTTGAAACTTTGGCGCAAAATATTGAGTATTGCCAGAGTGATGAGCCTGCATTCACACATTTCAATGGAGGTTCATAACTTTGTTGTTTTTTAATAAGTTTACACCAAATTTTCAACATTCTTATTACCCCACCTTATGAATAAAGGTGGAGAAAATCTTCAACTCCTGCCTGAAAGGTGATTTCATGCAGTGACCACGAAATCTCCTTTTGGGACCAAATTGCCTACTGTCACTTACTTGTTCATGGGGTTGGGTCCCAAAAATGTTATGTGAAAATTTGGGGCAAAAATATTAAGAAATGGCCAAGTTATGCCACTAAGTTGGAAACTCCATTTAAATACACTGAAACTGAAAACCCCATTGAAATACATTGAAGCGCTTACTTCAGTTGGGCTTTGAAGAGTGAAGACATGACTGCAGTCTAAGGAAGATTACGGTGACTGACCTCTGGTAGGTAAGTATGGGGTAGGGTGGGGGAGTGGGTAACGGTGCAGCAGGCAACGATGGACAGTTTTCTTTTTTTCAGGTTTAAAAAAATGACAAATGACAGTTTTCTTTATTTCAGGGACTGCACACTGGGGGATTGGGCACTAGTGAAGGGGGGAGTGACACTAGACTACCAGAGACTGCCTTTTTTTGTCACTCTGGGGACAGTGTTCAGCCAATCGGGGTGATGGTAGGCACTACTACACTGTGGCAACATTATATTTCATATGGCATGGCGATTGGTGGCGAGGAGGGGCCACTTCTCTACAGAAAATGTTTTCCATTATCAGGTGGGAGATGGGGGAAGGGGGGGCCACTACACTATGGAACAATGTTTTAGGCTGAAATCCAACCTGCTGGGTGGGTTGAATGTTCATGCAAATCAAAGGGCCAAAGTCCTCTCAGATTAGAACTGCTTCAGTCCTTTGAAGTGCATGACCACTCATTTCACCCAGCAGAGTTGCATCAGGACCACACTTAGTGGTCATTGGGGTAGACTGCCGAGCCCCTGGTTCTGTGAACTGCAATAGACTTGGCAGTGACACACCCCAAAATCCCATATTGCCACAATACATTGGTTTGCGCAAGCACAACCACGTAAAAAGTACCTGCACAGTTACTGTTTGTATTCTGTCTCTATTTATTCTGTGCAGAGTCTTGGCCCCACCTGCCCCTTCCCCAGCTCCCGCCCTTGCCTTGACTCTGCCCAGTCCTGTGCTGCTCTTGCCTTCACAGTTGATCTTTTTTTTTTTTTTAATAAAGCCTACTATTTTAACATGACTGTACCTCTGAGATCAGGAGGGAGCAGCTGCAGCAGGTCACTAGGCTGCTGGCAAGACCAAGATTTCCTATTTGTCTTGCTGGCAGCATGCTACCATCTGTGGCGGCGACATTCATAAAACTACCATGGTCTCACTGTCCGTGGGCCAGCCAGAAGAGTGAGGGACTGCAGGTAACACAAGCACAGACAAGGAAGGTCTGCAGGTCAGCAGGCAGAGTGGCACAGGTTGCTATAATAAAAAGAAAGGATTTTGTGTGAAAGAAGTACTTTTTTATGTCTTTGAGTGGAACGGAGGAAACCAGAAGCCACCATCTGTAAACAAAAACATACAAACAAACAAACAAAATGGCTGCCAGGTTAAGATTTTCAACTTGGATCAGTGGCTCATGGATTCAAAGTAGTAAATGGCCAGAGGTACTGGACCTTTTCTTTCCCTTAACGGTCTCTCATCCAATCAAACTGGTGGATTGTATTTACCCATTTCATACAGTAATTTTGCTTTAACTAAAATCCCCAAAATAAATGGCATATCACATGTGAGAATACATTTCTGAGTATGTTCAGTGTGGTCAAAATGAGTTAGATAAATTTCAGAGCATGCTCAGTAGCCAACGTCATTTATTTTGCTATGTCGGGGTAAATATAAAGAACAGTTACTTACAGTTACAGTAGATCTTCCAGAGAATTACCTCCATGGGGCCACAGCTTTGTGATTGTATGATGCTGGCATCAGGACCACTCTTAAACATTTTCTAGCCGGGGGTGCCCACAATGACATACAATGTTGACACCTATGAAAAAATGTGGGCAGCCCCATCATGTCTCACTTCCCCACCAGAGGTAAGCTCAGAGGGTATCTTCTTGGGAGGAACCAGAAGACAAAACCAGGACCAGGTACACTGGAAACTGAGACTGGAAAACATAACATGATAGGCACTTATGGACACCTCCAACAAGGCAGTAAACATTTCTACCTGCTTATGCATCAGTAAAGGGAAAGAAGGGTGAGTGTGCTGTGGCCCAGTGGAGGATAATCTCTCAAATATTTACTGTTGTGGTAAGTAACTGTTCTATATTCATCGAGGATATCTCCTCCATTGGACCACACCTTTAGAATGATCCCCAAGCAGTATACAAAGTACCCAGGGAGGATGGCAAAGTCTGATATGACATTATGACAGGAAACCCTACAGTACTGCTAGGCCAGAACCAGCTTGTCTGTGAGAGACAATGTCCAGACTGTAATACTTAGTGAAAGTATTTCCGTAGCACGCATGTCAGCTGCACATTCTAAAAGCAGTCAACAGAAGTGGCCATACCATGGGTAGAATGGCTATGGACATTACCAGGAAACTCCTTACCGTGCTTCCAGTAACAGAAAGTAATTAAGTTGGCCAGCCATTTGCACAAGCACCCTCCTTATTGGGGGAAACAAAACAAAAAGCTGAAAGGACTTTCTTCAGTCTTTAGTGCGACTGAGGTACTGTAAAAACATAGTCTTCTATGTACTGTCATGAAGCATGTGGAGCAATGCATCACCTTTGTTAGCACGCTAAGGATAATACTCCAGTAGGTGTAAGGTCTGATTCAATGTGAAATCAGAAACAACCTTCAGTAAAAACCCAGGACTGTTCTACAAAGACGCCCTGTCCTTGTGGAAGATCAAATAGTGAGACTCAGTCATGACAGCCTGAAACTCAAACAATTCTATAAGCAGAAGTCATAGGGACAAGAAAGAGTGCCTTCCATGTGTCCCTGGATATTTTGCACCCTTGATAAAAGTTCTGATGAAGGAACAAAATGACATCAGGTGATCTTTGGCGGGTTGTGGGAGAACCATTTTATCTGTTAGCAGCACCTTGTTGCATATGTTTTGCACAGCATGTGTGAAATTAAATATTTTTTTTTTACTGCATGCACTTGTTTGGTGGGTTGCGTATTCTAAATACTGTTTAGTGCTAGTATGGGGTGTTTTGTGAAGCCACGTTATTTACCTGGTTCCTGTTTTGGCCTTATGCATTACTGTCCATGGGTGATCCCTTCCATGTTACTCTACAATGTTTTATCTCTACCTATTGTTGCCAGTTTCCTTTTTGCTGCGGGTGCATAACCCTACTTGCTCTGCCTGTTATTACTAAGAATGCACCCTGGTATTTCCTAATGTAGCTCATCCTAGTCCTGTCTTCCAAGATAGCAATCCCATGTTACAAGTCACAGCCAGCTCAAACAGAGCCCCAAACAAGTTTCCAAGAGCAAAATTAAGTTCCTAGGGCAGAACCAGTTTACAAATCAGGGGATGCATATGCATTATGCCTTTAAGGAACTCCAGGACACCTCTAGTTGTGGCAGTGTGTGTCCATTAATAGGGGCATGAAAAGCTGAAATGGCCACCAAATGCACTGTAATAGAAGAGTACTGGAGACCAGAGTCAGATAGGGACAGAAGGTAGTCCCGTAAAATATTTATAGGGCACTTATACAGGACCATGAAACATGAAGCACACCATATAGAGAAGGGCTTCCATTTTTAGGAGTAGGTATGTCTGTTAGAAGGGTTTCTAGCTTCAAGCAAGACATCAGCCACCTAAGGCAAAATCCCTAAATGGGCAATGATTACTTCTTCAGGAGCCAGGCATGAAGATGCAGAGACCACAGGTCTGGATGGACTAGGGATCTGTTATCCTGCGACAGGAGACACCAACAATGAGGGAGCTGAACAGGAGACTCCACTGCCAGATGTTGCAGAAGCGGAAAGAAAATCTGACAAGGCCAGAAGGGTGTCACCAGTACGGTGGTGGCCTACTCCACCCGCAGCTTGAGCAATACCCTCTGTTTAAGAGGTATCAGAGGGAAGTCATGAAAGAACTTCTCTGTTCAGCAGAGGGACAATGTGTCCTACCACAAGACTTTAGGCTCCAGAGAAAGCAAGCAGAAACATAACAGTTTTGCATGAAAAATGGTCTAATTCTGGATGACCCCATCTTGCAAAGAGGTGATATAACATGGAGGTCAACAATTCCCATTTGTGAATCATGGATTGAGACCTGCTATCGTGTCAGCAAAGACATTTTGGACACCCGGAAAAAACACGGCCAACACTTGAAGGCCAGGAGACGTGGCCCAGTACCACTCTCTCACAGCTTCCCTGCATAGTGGACAATAGTGAGTGCCCCCTTGCTTGTTTATGTAGTGCATAACAATGACATTATCTGTCCAAATCAGCAAAAGACCAGGGCTGAGATGAGTTTGAAAAGTCTATAGGCCGAGTACAGCAGCACTCATATCTAGAATATTGATACAGAGATCCAAGTCCAGGCTGATCCACATGCCCTGAGCCTTGAATGACCTGAGGTAGGCACTCTAACTGAACCCAGAAGGCATCCATTGTCAGTATCTGCAAAGGAGCCAGGTGAAAGAATGGAACACCTAGTAACAGATTGTGGTGATCCACTCACCACACTAGAGCATGGCGGAGAGGGGACATGACAAGAACAATTTGTTTTATGTTATCTGTCAGCTGATCCCATTGCACCTGAAGAGTCCATTGCAGGATGCACATGTGGAGGTGGGCAAAGGGGATGGTAATAATGACCGCAACTATCAGACCCAGCAGATGCAACATCATCCTGGTTGATACATAATGACTTCTGTGTATCAACCGGTCTTGGGCAACAAGGGCCTCTACCCTGTCTGTGGGCAGGAAGGCACTACCCACTGTTGTATCCAGCACTGCCCCAATATATCGGAGGTGTGGACAAGGTACTAGGTTGGATTTGGGTCCATTCACCATGACACTTAGTTCCTAAAACAACAGTCTCATTTTGGACACTCTATAAAGGATTGTTTCCCTGGATGTAGCCTTAAGAAGCCAGTTGTCCAGATAGGGGAATACATAAAGCCCTTCATTCCAGAGGACAGTTTGCCACAGCTGTTAAACATTTGGTAAGTACCCACAGTTCTGAAGGTAAGCAAAAGGGCATAACTAGGAACTGATAATAACTGCCCTCCAGCATGAAGTGCAGGTACTGCTGCCCATGGCACTGGTGAATCTTGGTAGGAAGGTATCCATCCTTCATATCTGGGACACATAAATAATCCTCCTTTTGTAACAGGAGAATTAGAGACTAAAGAGACACCATACAAAACTTTTTGTATTCAAGTAACAGGTTTAGGTCTCTTAGGTTCAATACAGGATGCAGAGCTCCTGTCTACTTGGGAAGCAGTAAAGAAAGGTAGCTACGCTTTCTACAAAAAGTTTCATTTTTTTTTCCTTATTGGCATTAAGCAGAGAATTGCAGGATTCCATTAAAAGTGTAGTAATTTTATAACCAGAGGGAGTGAGATACAACTGAATTTGCTTGATTGTTGGGGTTGAGACCTAGGATTTGGAAGCATATTTTTGCAACATTTTAAAAGTGTCCTGCTGGCTGAGGAGTGAGTTAATTTTTATCCCTGGACTCAGTAGAGTGATTTGTGCAGGTGATGTGGTCTAGTAAATTGTGGTGTTAGTTGAAGTACTATAAAGGGCAATACTCACCAGGGTGGTGGAGCAGTTGTGTATTTGATTGTTTCTAACAGTCACCAGTGGCTGTGGACTACCCACCCACCCTACCCCACACCCACCTCAGGCGTGGCATTCCTTATAGCCACAGTTCTGACATCACTCCTCAACAGGTCTTGGGGCAGAACTGTCATATCCTTAATAACCCAGCACAGTGCAAAAAGGGTAGGTACACACCACAAATAATAATAAAAATATATATATAGTATATTATAAGGGAGAAGGATATGTGGGGAGTGGTGCAATGCACTGGCTGTGGGGCAGCAGTTTTCCAGAAGACATTCTGGAAACTGCATTGCTGTCCTATTTGCAGGCAACTGTCAGCTCTGAGGGAGGAGGTTGCCCACCTCCAGGCTGAACTATCAAGGACTAAGGAGGCCTCCCCCTTCCAAAGAGCACCACTGCCACAACCACTGCCTCAGAGGTTGCCAAGTATGAAGAGCAGTTGGACCACAGTGGGTTCTGGGAGGGTGCGGGTGGTGGACTAGAGGTGAAGCCCCCTAGTTGTACCTCTACACAAATCATATGCAATTCTGGCAGAGCAAGGTTCCTCTATGATGGCGCCCTCAGTTGAGACCCAGAAGAAAGCTGAGGACATCCACAAGGGAGACCCACGAAAGGGTGGCAAGAGACACCACAGGGGAAGGAAACAGCTTCTGATAGGGGACTCTGTTGTTAGGGGGGTAAACCTGGGAAAGGGAGAGGAGAAGGAAGTAAGGTGCCTGCCTGGTGCCATGGCTTAGAGGGACAGGAAGTGAATCCTCAGGATTGCAGAAGCAGCATCACAGGAGAGGGAACTAGATATCATAGTCCACCTTGGGACAAATGACCTAGCTAGGCATGGGATCAGTGCAGCGCAGAATGAATTTGTGGAGTTGGGGAGGGGCCTCAGATGGGTAGCAAGCACGGTAACCTTCTCAGAGGTGCTACCAGTCCATGGCAGGAGTGACGCTTAGGTACTGCACACCATGCAGTTTAATGAATGGTTGCAAAACTGGTGCAGAGCATAGGGCTTTAGCTTCATTGGGGACTGAGGGCCACCTGGAGAGATAAAGGTCTATACTAGCATGATGGTCTGCATCTGTCCATGAAGGGAACCAAGCTCCTAGGTGATAGGTTTAAATGCTTCCTTGGCAAGCTTTTAAACTAGCCAAGGGGGGAGACGCTGATAAAAGGCAGGAAATTTCAAGCCTCCCCCCACAAAACATGGCAGGTAGTAAGGTAAACACTGAGGTACAGAGCTCAACACAGGGCAGGGCAGTGGTAAATGGAAAAATAGACAAGGACAGTAAGAGCAGGGATGGGGGAAAAAAGGATAATGCCAACATTAAATGGAGGGCAATGAGTACCAATGCCCGTAGTCTGGGAAACAAGCTTCCTGAGCTAGTAGCCCTGATGGAAGATGAACAGTTGGATATTGTGGAGTCACGGAAACATGGTACACCGAGAACCATGACTGGGATGTCAACATACCAGGGTACACAATCTACAGAAGGGACAGGGAAGGTAAAAGAAGAGGTGGAGTAGCTCTATACATAAGGGAAGGGATCAAAGCTACAGAACTAAAAAGTAAAGGGGAGGACAAGAGGCACTCTGGGTCACCTTGGAGACAGGGAATGGCATCACAATCCACACAGGGGTTGTATACAGACCCCATCTCAAGGAGAGGAAATGGACAACAAAATGATAGAGGACATTCTCAAAATGGCTGAAAAGGAGATACTGTTGATGGGGGACCTGAATATGCCAGATGTTAACTGGATAACAGGTACTGCAGCCACATCCAAGAGCAGGGTCATTCTCAATGCCCTGCAGGGAGCAGACCTTAGACAGCCTGTGTTGGAACCCACTCAGGAGGGAGCAATATTAGACCTGGTACTCTCAAATGGAGAGAGGATCACAAATTTAGAATTCAGTAGACATCTGGGAACAAGCGACCACTGCACAGTGTGCTTCACAATGAGCACAACCATGGAGATAAGCCATACAAAAACAAGGATACTGGACTTTAGAAGAGCTGACTTTGGCAAAATGGGTGAATACCTGAAAAATGCACTAGCAAATGACCAAAAAGGAGGGGTGGAAGAACAATGGAGAAAAATCAAAACTGCCATCATAGAGGCAACAAGCCTTTGTGTGAAACAAATAAAGAAAACAAAGCGGAGTAAAAAACCACTATGGTTTTCAAACGAGGTGGCAGAGAAGGTTAAGGAGAAAAAGGCTGCATTCAAAAAGTATAAGGAATCACAGAAGGAGCATGACAGGGAACTGTATCAATTAAAGCAGAAAGAAGTGGGCAAGGCAGTCAGACTAGCAAAGGCCCAAACTGAAGAAAAAATAGCCAACTCAGTTAAGAAGGGGGTTAAAACCTTTTACAGGTACATTAGGGAGCATAGAAAAGTTAAGGGAGGGATAGTGAAGATTAATAAAGGAGAGGGAGGTGGGCAGAGGAGACAGTGAAAAGGCAGAGATACTGAATGAATACTTTTGCTCAGTATTCACAAAAGAAGATGAGGAGGAGTTACCTAAACCAGACAATAGAAGCACTCTGGTGAGGGGTTGACACCAGTCCATTCACAGAAGAAAGAGTCCTGAAAGAACTCCTAAAACTCAAGGTGGACAAAGCAATGGGGCCTGACGGGATTCACCCCAGAATCCTAAAAGAACTAAGGGAGGACCTAGTGACACCACTGACCACGCTTTTTAACAGATCATGGCAGGATGAGGTGGTACCCGAGGACTGGAGGAGGGCAGATGTTATTCCTCTTCACAAAAGTGGGAGCAAGGCAGAAGCTGGAAACTACAGACCTGTAAGTTTGACCTCAGTGGTAGGGAAAATGATGGAATCACTTCTGAAAGAAAGAATTGTTGAGTACCTACAGGCCAGCGGGGCACAGGACCCAAAGCAGCATGGATTTACAGCAGGAAGGTCATGTCAGAAGAATCTAATTGATTTCTTCGACTGGGTGACCAAAGTAATAGACCAGGGAGGGGCTGTGGATATGGCCTACCTAGACTTTAGCAAGGCATTTGACACAGTCCGCACAAAGATTAATAATCAAGTTAGCCAGCCTGGGAGTGGGTCCCAGGGTGGTACCTGTAGCAAACTGGCTGCACAACAGGACACAGAAGGTAATAGTGAACGGAACACATTCCGAAGAAAGGGGGGTTACTAGTGGAGTACCTCAGGGCTCAGTACTGAGTCCAGTCCTCTTTAACATCTTTATAGGTGACATTGCAGAGGGTCTGGAAGGAAAGGTATGCCTCTTTGCAGAAGACACAAAGATCTGTAACAGAGTTGATACACAAGGGGTGGTAGAAAAGATGAGAAGGGACTTGGTAAGGCTGGAGGAATGGTCATACATGTGGCAACTTAGATTCAATACAAAGAAGTGCAAAGTAATGCACCTGGGAAACAAAAACCCAGGAGAAGAGTACACAATAGCAGGGGAGGTACTAACAACAACAAAAATGGAAAGGGACCTGGGAGTAGTCATATCAGATGACCTAAAGGTGGGTAAGCAACGTGAAAAGTCGGTAAGGAGAGCCAGGGGGATACTGGGATGCATAGGAAGGGGCATCACAAGTAGAAAAAGGGAAGTGATTATCCCTCTGTACAGACAGTTGGTGAGACCCCATCTGGAGTACTGCGTGCAGTTTTGGAGACCTCATCTATGCAAGGACATAGACAGGATGGAAGCAGTCCAGAGGATGGCAACTAAAATGGTGCAGGATCTGCAGCAGAAGCCATATGAAGAGAGACTGAGAGAGCTTAATACGTGATACTCTTGATGAAAGGAGGGACAGGGGACATGATAGAAATGTTCAAGTACCTGAAGGGAATCAACAAAGTCCAGGAGGGTAGCATCTTTCAGAAAAAGAGATGTGTAAGAACAAGGGGGCACAATTTAAAGATAGAGGGGTGGATGGCTCAAGGGTAATGTGAGGAAATTTTTTTTCATGGAGAGAGTGGTAGATACATGGAACAGCCTTTCTGAGCAGGTCGTTGGGTCTAAAGCAGTGGGGGAATTCAAACATGCATGGGACAGACACAAGACAATTATAGTTGGGGGTTGCAGGAAGTAGGCTGTTGGTTAACTAGAATCTGCAGCTTATTCAGTAGGTAGGAAAATGGGCAGACTGCGTGAGCCAAGTGGTCCTTATCTGCTGTCAAAGTCTATGTTTCTATGGGAATAGAATTCCTTGTTTCTGTCTTTAGGGGGAATTGGTTTGATAGGTTTCTTTTGTATTACCGTCTGAATCTCTGTCAGCAGGAAGGACGTTTGGCTCCGAGGAGATGCTGAGTCAGAAGGACCACTGTGACTGATACCTTTTGGTCCCTTTGCATGGTCTCCTCTGGGGAAGAGATCCAGGATGGCACCTCTACTCTTGGCATGGGGCTGCCAACAGGAGGAATAACCACCACAAGCAGTGGGTCTACAAGAATAACCCTTGCCATGCCCCCTGGGGACTACGGTCAAGGATCTATGTAACCTAAGAGTCATCCTGGAGGACAGGAGTTCATGCAGTGCAAATTCTTCATAACTGCCAAACTGTCTGGACTCTCTAAAAGGGGCATTAAGGACAAACTACTCTACATCAGTGGTAAAACTGGCCACACTCAGACAGTAATACTAAAAATGGCAAATATCCAGATGCAGCCACCCTGGCCGAAGCATCAGAGGTTTTATATGCAGAACATAACAAATGCATTGCTTACAAATGTCCATACCAGCCGAAACAGTTTTTGGCAAATCAGCTTACACAGGACTATCAGGCAAAGAGTATATAGTAGTTTTTGCAGACTTCCACAGGCTGTTCTAATTTTTAATCATGCAAGCCTGGTAACTGGCAATATTAAGGCCTGTAGACGTAGAGGCATATGTACATTTGCCCATGATGTCCAGCCTCCTAGATTCCTTATCAGGAGACAAGGAACTCATATTTCAAGGGGCCCTAGACTGATCATGAGCAGTCATGATGACCACACAGTCAGTTTCTGGCTGAGAGGCATAAAAAGGTTTGACAGAGGGAGAAGCATACTGCTTGTCAGCCTTTCTGGGCACTGTAGGCAGAGTATTAGGCCTGTGCAATGTAGCAAGAGTAGCATCCTCTAAGGTAGGATATATAGGAGGAACAATAACACAGGACATAGTAAGAACCTCCAAAAACTCCAGCAAATTATGCTTAGTGGAATCTTCCTCTTCAGAGGCAAAGATCATGATACTTTGCAATAGCCTCAATAGTACCTGAACAGAGGAATCATCAGAGGGAGACCTGGTGTATAAACCACAGTGTCCTCACTGCAAGAGAAGAAGGTGGGACTGGAACAGAGATCGCTCTCAAATGGAACATGTTCTCCTCTTCATCCTCCAAATCCTCCTCCATATTAAGGAGGTCAGGATTATACACCTCCTCATTGTCATCTGGGATGATGATGGGAGGTATAGGCAAAGTCTACATTGATGGCAGCTGAGATGGAGGAATCACAAGAGTGCTGTGCAAACCTGTTGACATTATAGTATTGACTGGGGAAGCCCTGTCAATGGCAGGCCATTATTGTTGATGGGTACCATGGTAACAGTCAGGAAAACAACTCAGAAACTGTCACCAATGTCAATGATGCCTTGTAAAGGAGTTAGAACAACTGCTATCAAAGCAGTAGTGCCCATCAACAAAGGCTGTGAACTGTCCATAGCAGGTATGGCAGCACCATAGCCAGACCCCAAACTTTATGTCTCTTTGATGCCATAGCAGGCAACAATGAGGACTTATCCTCCAAATGGAGAGAGAAACTCAACTTCACCAGAGAAGCCTTGTCCTTATGCTTATGGTGATGGCTGGAAGAGGAGGATTTAAACAACTTGTCCTTATTCTTGTCCTGGGACTTTGGTGAACTTCTCAGTGGCAGCATTGCTAAGTGCAGAGAAGACTTCTGATGTTGACTGAAAAATGAGAAAGAAAAGCTGGCTTCAAACCTGTGACTCTGCAGCAGAGTCCGTGGACTTCGCAGTGGTTTAAGGCTCTGAGCTGAAAATCTGGGGACCTGGGTTTGAATCCCACAGCCCCCACTTGCATACTGTGTGACCTTGAGCAAGTCACGTAACTTTCCTGTACTCCCAGGTTGCATATGTAAACAAGCTTTCAGATCAGTGTGTTCCTCCTGGTAAAACAAGCATTTGTCAATGCTGGACGTTCGCTTGCAGGTATTTGCAGTGGTGTTTGGCACGTATGGTGCTTTACTCTAATGCCCTGTGCGACTGCTGCTTTTTGCACTATAAATTTTCAGCATGACCTTTTTGTTACCCCCACCTCATAAAAGCATTTGAGACCTCTGCTTATGAACAGTACCACTGTTATTTTGTTAATCTGTCCTGAACATTGATTTCCCACAGTGACCACACCATTCTGCTCCACATGTGCAAAAACACAGTTCGGGCAGGATGTGAAAAATCACAGCTGTAGCATTCATAGGGAGGTGTGAAGGGATGGCAATGTTGAACATCTGGAGTGAAAATACAACAATTTCTCGAACTTACGAGCGTACATGGAAACTGCGCAATGAACACTCATGACACTGTCATTTTGTGGACTTTTGTCACCAAATTTTCAACATAGGCATTTTGGGACCTCTGCTCATAAACAGTGTCACTGTGATTTTCATAATCTGTCCTGAGCATTGATTTCTCACTGTGACCACACCATTGTGCGCTGGATGTGCAAAAACACATTTCAGCCAGGATGTGAAAAATGTCAGCTGTACTGTTCATAAGGAGGTGTGAAAAATACCAGTGTTGAAAATCTGGAGTGAAAATATTTCAAATTCTCACAGTGAATGGAAATCGTTAATGCACGCTCATAACACAGTCATTTTTTGACATTTTTTCACCAAATTTGCAACATAGGCTTTTGGGAGCCCACCTCATTAACAGTGACACTGTTGTTTAGTTAATCAATCCCAAAAGGTGATTTTGTGCAGTGACCATGAAATCACCTTTGAGGACTGAATAACTCACATGACAGTAACTGAATTCATGAGGTGGGGTCCCAAGAATCCCCTTTTGAAAATGTGGTGCCAAAATTTGCAAAAATGCCTGAGATAGCCACCTAAGTTTTAAAAAAAAAAACATTTATGCCATTATACAGCTTACCGTCATTTCTTCAGTTTGCGTTCGGCTTTCAAGAGTGCAGACGTGTTCCCACTCCACTGAAGATCATTGCGCCAGGCTCCGGAGGTAAGTATGGGGTGAGGGGGAGGTGGGGTATGCAGAGGGTGGGTGTGGGTTCGGGGAGGGGGCACAAGACACAGCGAGGAACAGTTTTCTGTTTTCACAGGTTTTAAAAAAACAAAAGATGTTGTGGGACAGTTTTCCCATTTACTGGGCTCCCAGCATGCCACCTTGGTGTTTGTTGGGGGGGGCCTGGAGACAATGGGGACTGGGCACTCCATCTTCACATACAATGTGTTTGGTGGGAGCAATAACAAGGGAGCAGGGTAGACAGCAGCAGAGGGAGGAAGTGGGAGGGATTTTATTAGCAGCCAGAGGGAAAAGGGTGACATCAATATGCTAAATACACACACGTTACCACCGCTGATTGCAGTGGTGCTTTTCTTTTAAGTGAAGACCACTGCAACAAACTACTGTCATAGACAGCTCATGCATCCATTGGTGCAGTAGGGTTGCACGTTACACTGAGCACTGCATTGGACAGGAGGGTCACACACCTTCAAAAAGTCGTACTGTCCCAAAGCGTTCCTTGCACATGCATGCAAGCGAATAAAAAAATAAACAAGCATTTGTCAATGCCGAATGTTGCTTGCTTCTATGTGCTGTTTAGGTATTTGGAAGTCATTGGAGTGCAAATATTGAAAATTCGCGAACTTAAGAGCGTGCATAGGAAATGCGCAACTCACGCTCATGAAGCAGTCATTTTTAGGAATTTTTTCACCAAATTTTCAACATAGCCATTTTAAGACCTCTGCTCATGAACAGTGTCACTGTGATTTTCTTAATGTGTCCCATACATTGAGTTTGCACACCGACTGCGCCATTGTGCGCTATATGAGCGGAAACACATTTTGGGCAGGATGTGAAAAATGACAGCTGTACTGCTCATGAGGAGGTGTGGTAAAATGGCAATGTTGAAAATCTGGAGTGAAAATATTGAAAATTGAAGAACTTACGAAAGGCATGAGGAACTGCACACACGCCCGTAAAACAGTCATTTTAGAATTTTTTCACCAAATTTCAACATAGCCATTTTAAGACCTCTGCTAATGAACAGTGTCACTGTGATTTTCTTAATGTGTCCCATACATTGATTTTGTACACTGACTGCGCCATTGTGTGCTACATGGGCAGAAACACGTTTTGGGCAGGATGTGAAAAAGACAGCTGTACTGCTCATAAGGAGGTATGGTAAAATGGCATTGTTGAAAATCTGGAGTTAAAATATTGAAAATTCGTGAACTTATGAGCGTGCGTAGGAACTGCGCAATGCATGCTAGTAAAACGGTCATTTTTAGGAATTTTTCCACCAAATTTTCAAAATAGGCCTTTTGAGAGCCCACCTTATGAACACTGGCAGTGTCGTTTCATTAATCATTCTGGAAAGGTGATTTCGCACAGTGACTGTGAAATCACCCTTCGGGCCCTAATAATGTCATGACGGTGACAGCATTCATGAGAAGGGGTCCCAAAAACCCCATGTTGAAAATTTGGTACAAAAATTCCAAAAATGCCTGAGATATGCAATAAAGTTGAAAAAACCCTATCTATCCCATTATACAGCTTACCAGCATTTCCTCAGTTCGTGGTCAGCTTTGAAGAGTGCAGACGTATTCCTGGTCCACCGATGATCGTCGAGCCGAGCTCCAGGTAAGTATGGGGTGAGGGGTGTGGGGAGGCAGGGTGTGCAGTGGTTGGCTGCAGGTTGTGGGAGGGGTTGGGAGACAGCGATGGAACGCTTTCTTATTTACAGGTTTTTTTTTTATTCAGACGACGAGGGGATGTTTGCCAGGCTGGGGTGGGGCTCCCAGCATGGCAGCAGGGAAAGCTGTTTGGGGGAATGTGGAGCCAACTGGGGATTGGTCACCCCGCCGGCCAAAACAAGATTTGCCACACTGGGGTGGGCTCCTAGCATGGTACCAAAGCTTTGGGGGGGGCGTGCAGACTTGGACGTATTTTGTTTCGGCAGCTCATACAGAGGCACTGCCAGCACTGATCACAGCGGTGGTTTTCCTTGAAGTGAAGACCACTGCTGTCATACACAGCACCCGCATCCATTGGTGCAGGACCGCCATGCCTGCTTAACGGAGCAGTGGATTGCACAGGACAGTCACACCTCCAAAGTGTCCTATTCTCCCAAGACGTTCCTTGCACATGCGCACAAGCTAACATAACAATTTAGGGCCTTATTACAGTGCCTTCTTGTGGCCTTGTTGAATCCCTGACAGATCTCACAGACCCTCACATTGTGGGATAAACCCAGAGTGAGTGTCATCTATGTAGATCTTCTGACCACAAGTACAAAACATTAATAAAGGCTGTTATGATGGCAGCATATATTGATGGTGGTGATATAAAGTTAGAAAATAAGAAAAATCGATCAAACAATGCCATTGTTTCTCTGCAGGTCCAATGAGTTGCGCATCATTGTGGGTGGTCCCCAGCTAGAAAATGTTTCCAAGTGGTCCTGCCGCTGATGGATTACAGTTCCAAAAGGTGTGGCACAATGGAGGAGATATCCTTGATGAAGATCGCTGTTTTTCTGGTTATTAATTAGTACACACGTTTGTTGTTTTTGCCAGAAATATATTATTACTAAACACTATATAATGACAACAAGTACTGTTACCTTAAGTCATCTACAGTTAATCATTTGCTTTGCAGGTAAATTGCTGTACGCTACAATGGTGCCTGGTGTCAGGTTCTATCATGACTAAAACTATCCTGATACTACTGTTGCAATGTCCTCAGACGCTACTACTTGTTATGCTTGGTGTCACTGGTTTTAACTGCTATATGCAGTATATATGTACATTATTGTCTGCAGGGTTGGTAAAGCTGGTAAAGTGCTAGCAGATGGCATTGCACAGAAACAGTGCTATGCATGTGTGTGCCTCTACATGCTCTTTAGCCCATGGGCTCTAGTAGGCAGCTGTCAAACTGCAGAACGACAGCAACTGCAAAGTGATGGCCTTGACTATTTTCAATAGCTCTTCCCTAAACATACTAATATGAGGGAACAGTATGCTGTGTACCACTGTAGATGTAAAAAGCAGGGCTACCTAGATGTGACAGCTGCAAATAACAGAGCCCTACTGTGGTGAGAAATAGCAACAGCTGTGCTCTCTTGTTGCAAGAGGCTAATAATAGTGGTAAGCTAACAAAACTTATCACTTTTCATCTAATAGGAATTTCCCTTTAGGTGAATGGTTAGAGTTATTACCTTCAGGACTCACTTTTCTAGGTTTGAGTATCTGCAAACAAACACGGGGCATATTGCTCAGAAGTTTTTAGTAATAATGTATTTCTGGCAAAAACAACAATTTATACAACACTTCTGCACTGATGAATAGCAAGACATAAAATGTTATAGTATAAGGTTAGGCTTCATCATGTATGAAAATCAGATACTGCTCAACATTTATGCAAATCCCAAAGGTTACTGAGCACATTCTATCATTAGTGCCTTTAATGCTTCCTCTCGCTGCTTTTGTTCGCATGGCATGGCTCTGCTCATGTTGTGCACATTTGAGTTTCTCAGAACCACTCCGGCACTGAGAACATATACGGTCCAAATGTAGTCAGCAGGAAAGTTGACTAAATCGGAACTTGCAAACCACCACCTGAGACAGCCATCCCAGCAGCCGGAGTAAACTAACCCAGTCAAGAAGGTGGCCGTGAGTCACCAGATTGTTTTAAAACAAAAAAAACTATTTTCTGTTTGACAGTGCAGCGAGCAGCACCTGATGCTGGAGGGACAAAGCCAGCCCCATGCTAAAGACCTCTGCAATCTAGATTAAAAAAAACATATTCTATAAAAAATAAACTATGTGTGACCTTACACAACTTGCCCTGTGTTTCTGTTGCGGGGTTGCTAACAGCATGGACCGCTCAGGCTTCACTTACGAGCTCAATGTGCTGTTATGTCAACACCACGATAGAAGCACAGACTTGCTGTGTATGGTCTCCCATCCAGTATACCTTATATTTTGATCCGACATAGTAAGATACATGATGCTGGCCATTGAGCATGCTTGCAGAGTTATCTCACTCCTTTTGACTGCTCTGAGCATGCACAGAAATATATTCTCACATGTGAACTGCCATTTATATTTGGGATTTCAGTTAACACAGACTTATTGATTAGTTACATTTATGCTAAGCCACTGAACAGAGGGGCACAGTTTACTTTTTTTCTGTAGTAATTTTTTATAATTTCTATCACAAAACCACCCTAAGCACATGTTGTATAAATCTAATATGGCATGGGCTGACTTAAGTTATAACTCTTATCTTCATTTGAGTGTACTGGTCTATTGCTATCTTTTGGCTTCACCACTTGTGACATACTGTATCAACAAACCAATCCCCTCTCATGAAGATAACAATGATATCTTAAGTTAGCCCATGAAATATCCTCCATAACAGTATATCCATTTTATTTTCATTGTATTTCATCCCTGAGCTGAGTTATGAGGGTTTGATTTTTTTTAAGTAACTGCTGTTTTCTGGCCACACCCACCAAAAATAAATGAAAAAAACAGGTGGGTAAAACTTGCTGGAAAAAAAAAATAAAACTGAATATACTGCAGCAGAGGTGAACTGCAGTTAATGACCAGCAGCGTGTCTAAACTGATATTTGGAGGGAGGGTGAATTTTTTATGACAGTGGGCAGAGCCTACAGCACTATAGTGATCACTCAGTAGCTCTAAAAAATGGCCAGTCGTGGAATCTTCCATTGGACTTCTGGAAGTATCCTACCAAAAGCCCAATGGAGCTTGAACCCCTCCTCCATGATAGGTTGTTACAAAATAACAGCCGCACTATTTTGGCTGTTACTTCCACATTCTGGTGGCATGAACTGCGCATGTGCGACTTGCGTGCATGCGCTGTTTTGTTGGCATCGCTGGTATGGCAAAATGCCATTCACTGCACCCATGCATGTGTGAGTGCCGCACATGCACGGTTGCATCACCACCACTAGCTCCACAGCTTTCTGTGGCCCCCAAAACTCATGTGGCACACTGGGAGCCCACTCCAGTGTGCCAAAAGTTTTTAATTTTTCCCACCGACATCGGGGTGCCCAATCCCCGTGTTGGCCACCATCAGCTCCATGGCATTCTGTGCCCCCCCAAACTCATGTGGCACACTGGGTGCCCACCCCAGTGTGCACAAAGATTTTGCTTTTACCCACCAACATTGGGGTGCCCAATCCCTGTGTCAGCATTATGTGCACCCCCCCAGTCATGCGGCACACTGGGATCCCACCCCAGTGTTTCTTTTCTTCCCCCACACGCTGATGACATCAGGGTGCCCAATCCCATCTCAGCATTATGTACACACACACACACACACACACACACACACACAAACACACACAACTCCAGTCATGTGGCATACTGGGAGCCCACCCCAGTGTGCCCAAATTTTTTTCTAAAATGAAAGCAGATCCCTCGTTGTTGCTCCAGTCTTTTTTTCTCCCTGTAAAAGAAAATGGCCCTTGTCATTGCTCCAGTCCCCTCCCCATCCCCACCCTCCCACTGAGCACTCACCTCCCGTACTTCCCCTTACCCTGTACTTACCTCTGGAGGTCAGCGCTGTCATCTTCTCTGGACCGACTTGTCTGCTATCTTCAAAGCTGAACCGCGAATTGAAGAACAGAAAGTAAGCATACTATAATACCATTCAATGGAGTTTTCAACTTATGCTGATATCTCAGCCATTTTTTGGTTTGTTTGCCCCACATTATCAACATGGGGTTCTTGGGACCCCAGGTCATGAAAACTGTCACTTTCATTTTGTTACTCAGTCCAGAAAGGTGATTTTGCTGTCGCTGTGTGGAGTCACCTTTTGGGACCGATACACAAAATGACAGTGCCATTGTTCATGAGGTGGGGTCTCAAAAAGCCCATGTTGCAAATTTGGTGAATAAATTAAAAAAAAATTACTGCATTATGATCATGCGTTGCGCAGTTTCCGTGCATGCTCCTAACCGTTAATTTTTAATATTTTCACTCCACACTTTCAACAATGCCATTTTTGCACACCACCTTTAAAACAGTACAGCTGTAATTGTCCACAAACTACTGCCCAAAATGTGTTTCCCACCTGTGGCAAAGAATAGCATGTTTGCGCTGCGAAATCACCTTTTGGGACAAGTGAATAAAATGACACTGGCACTCTTCATGAGGAGGGGTCCAAAAAAGGCCATGTTGAAAATTTGGAGCAACACCTCCAAAAAATGGTAAAGTTACACCCGGGTGTTGAATAATTTCTACACAGGTGTGTAGCTTTGGTCACTTGGGAACTCTTCACATCCCTATCGGCTCTGGTTAAATCTTGTTTTAAGTAACTACAGCTCTCTAGCTACACCCACAAATAAATAAATTTGAATAAAACACAAGTAAGCAAAGATTGCTGAAAAATGTGAAAACAGAATACTGCAGCAGATGGACTGCAGCTGATGACCAGCAGGTGAACCCCCACCTGATATTTTGTAGCACCCTTCTGCTTCTACAATGGGTTGATTCCTAGCAAAGGCCCAAGAAGGGACAGACTTAAAAATGATTTGCTAGTCTATAGGAATGTGATCATAGTTACCAAACAGTATACTTTTTGATACCATCCTTAAAGACTTGATTAGAGACATTTGTTTGCAAACAAAACCGTGTTTGAAATTGCAGTTGGCTTTAGATGTCCCAGTTACAGTGGGTGTACAAACGTGAACTCCCTTTATAAACTCAAAACTCTGGAACTATGAGAAACTACTGTGTCAGATAATGTTCTAACCTTCTAACCTTAACTGTCTGGATTGATTTAGACTGCAATTTATCCCCTTTTATGGTCATCTCTGACTGACTGTTAGACTTATGACAGGGTAACTGAACAAAGAATACATAGCCACATAAAGTCGTTAGTAAAAGAATGCAATAGCTTAGCTGATCCCATAGCAGAGTTAACGCATCCTAGTGTAACCCCCTCCTCCAAAATGGGAGGTTTCTTTAAAGGCTACCTGTGCAGGACTATCCAGTATCTCATCCTAGACCCTACCAGCACCTCTCCTTTGATACCTGGAGCTGCAGGGAGCACATATGCGGGAAAATTGCCTGATTGCTTCTGTTGGAAAGATATCCACAAACTGCAGCACCTTGACACATCCAAGTTCCAAGATGACCCCAAACCTAGTACCACCCACCTAACATCCTAACGGCAGCCAGACTTAAAAGCTACCAGATTTTGCCACTCATCTTATGTGTGGTTGTGGACACACTAGTAATCACTGTTGGAAATTAAATGAATTCACTGGGGACACCTACCATCTTTCATTTAGGACTGAAAATATCTAACAGGAGCCTTGGGTACATTGCTTCTTAAATGCTGCATTTGTGCACTTTATTTGTTAATATGCATGTCTTCTGAGGTGTACATTTTATACAAGATCAGTCCTTCTGCATCTTGCTTCTGAAACTGAGTCAGACATAACTTTATTCATGGAACAGAGTTCCCCAAGGTTCCTGACCATTTCCACCACTGCAAGTAATGGACCTTTATGTGACTATATTTTCCTTGCTCACTCTGTTTCATAGACCAAATTAATAATGCACAGCAAGCAAAGCTAAATAACGTTCAGAGTTTAAAATATAAAGAGCTCAATTTAGAGCAAAGTATTTGTGCATACAAATGTCAAACAAATTACTCTAAAAGATACGTGACAGAGGAAAGATTTTATTCTGTATTCAGGACTACTGTTTGAATTTCAGTCATGCAAAAGACCATAGAGGATATAAGCAATGAGGTGTCTAACTTGCTCCAGTAACAGCACTCACAAATGGTCGTAGAGAGACAGTATCACATGCAGGGAGCTAGGCTTTGCTGGTGAACATCAATAACTGTAATGTGTACATTAATATTTCCTGCAATAGTTTGGCCCATCAGGTTGACACTTGGCAGAGTTTTTCTGAGTACCAGGGCATACACATCCTTAAATATATTCAGACAATTCAGTTTAGTGCAGTAGTTGTAGAGTGGGTGATACTAAAATAAATTCCCCTTCTGAAGCTGAAAGGGACATTGTCAAACTTTTTTGCGTCATATTATTTCTAGATAAAACCACATTTTATGACTGCTTGCCTTCTCTAAAATTCATTGATATTGCTGGCTGTTTGATCTGCCTTCTTTCTTAGCATGATTAAAAAGCATGCAAATGGTATGGTTGTACCCAGCCTTGTGTTGTTTCAAATCCTTGCTCTACTCTTATTACATGTTTCCTGAACATTAGGAACACCCCTAAACAGTGCAGAGACTTTTGATGGATTGTTCCCTCTCCTCTTACTGCATATTGGGTGGATAGATTGTGATAGGGCATTCTCAATTCCAGGAAAGATGCAGTGGGAGATGATCAAGGAATGTAAACAAACATGTTTTCAACACCGTCACCCACCCCCCTCCTCATTGCCAGACTCTCAGCTGTAAGCCTCTCTGACACTGCCCTAAATAGGTTCCGGGCCTACTTTACAGGAAGGACACAATCCATCTGGATTGCTAATGCTCTATCTCTCTCCTCCCAGTCAATACTGGGTCCCTCAGGGCTCTGTGCTTGGTCCCATATTATTCTCTGTATTCCTTAATGACCTTCCTGTGATCTGCTCCTCCACCTCTATCCATATATATGCTGATGATACCAACCTGTATACCTCTGGTTCCTCCCCTACTGATGTGGTGTCCAGACTCCAGCATGACTTTGATAAGGTTCAGCTTTGGCTATGCTCAAAATACTTGTTCCTAGACACCAAGAAGACTGTCTCCATGACCTTTGGCACAAGGCAGAGAATCTCTTGGCTCCCCTCCCTTCCCTCTTTTCTCACCCTTGATGGGGCTACACTGGAGGATACCTCCTCATTTAGGTACCTCAGGGTTTGGATTGACCCACACCTCAACTTTTCTGGTCACATGGATAACATCCTCAAAAAAGTTGCACCCCAAGCTAAGAGCCCTATACAGGAACCATGGGTGTATTCCCTTGTAGGCCCGACATACCCTGGTCTAGAAAAGTATCTTCCTGGTGTTTGACTATGGGGATGTAGTCTACAGTGCTGCTTCCAAGACTTTCCTAGCCAGACTGGACACCCTGTTTCATTCCTTTTGCTGTTTCACTCTCGACTGCCCTCCTTGTACCTACCACTGCACTCTCTATCAATCTCTGTCTTTCCCCTCCATCAGTGACAGGCACCATTTCCACTATGCCAACTTCATAGCACAATTCTGGCAGACATACCTTTCCTCCTCTCTAACACTTCCTACTCCTTCCTCCTTCCCACTCCCTTAGAAACCATGACTCTCTCATCATGGCTGCCCCCCCAGGCCCTCTGCCCCAGGTCCTCCGCTGCTGGATGGGCTGCATTTTCCCAGCATTTCCCAAAACTGTGGAACTCCATTCCCCAGTCTATCTGCCACACCTCCTCCCCACGCACTCCCTCCTCCCTCCTATGTACCTTCTTTGCCCCTATCTGCAACTGCCTCTAATTACCCTAAATTCTTTCTGCATCCCTATCTCCTCTCCCTCATGACTACCACCTCCTTTCCCTCCAAACCTACACCCACGATGGTTTCTTGTGCCCCATATAGATGACCTACCCCACTCTGTCTCCCCATCTCTTATATTTTACCTACCTCTGCCCCAACTGCCCACATCTATATCTACTTTTCACTTTGCTGTTTTGCCGCTGTGTTCAATGAGGCATCTATTTTTTGCTCTGTCTGCTACTCCTTTTCTAAATCCTTTTCTCATCTATTTAGCCTGCCTCCAACAATATGCACTTATTTTGTTGCACATAAATTTACTCGATTCCTTGTTGAACTGTTTAACCATGTTGTTGTAATGTACATCTCTTGTTACCCTTTCCTCCCTCCCCCCAAGGCACAACTGGAAATGAGTCTTGCTGCTCAGTGTGCCTTCCTGGTGAAACTTTTAAATAAATAAATAAATGTTTTTGTGGGGTAACACCAGTATGGTGGGCAGACTGTTTTCCAATTTTTAAAAGAAAAAAGGAATCAGAGTCAAACCCCCAGCTACATCAACAGTCTCTACAGCATGAGAACAATTATAACACACTTTTTTTTAAACTAAGGACCTTTCTTTCTTTCTTTCTTTCTTTCTTTCTTTCTTTCTTTCTTTCTTTCTTTCTTTCACATTCAGATTAATACCTTTGAGCCAGAGGCTCTTTTATAAAGGTTCCAAGTCAGGTGACGAAGTACAGAGCCATTGAGTTACATCAGTGAAAACATTGTACAGAGAGAGGAACAAGAGTGACACTAGACAAAAATAAACATACAAAGTAAAACAGCTGGTGGCTACATAACAAAAAATATAGGTTACTAAGTGCAATGAACAGGTTTCTAAGTGCAATTGGACAAAAACAGGCAGAGCAATTAGAGAGTGCATGGCAAAGCAACCACTTGTCTGCGGTAGTGAGGAATTGCCACATAGAGGAATTAGAGGGTCTAGACAGATCCAGGACAAGGATGATATAAGTTGGGGGTGCAGGAAGGAAGGAAGGAATAGTCAGGTGTGGGGGTGGGGAGAGAGGATGGGGAGCTGTTCAGGCAGTATGGGTGCTGGGGAATGTGGAAGGTCCTCCAGCCTTTGAGGCCTAAGGGGGTTGACAGTGCCCCTTTAATTTGCGTCTCTAGCAATTGTCAACTGTCAAAACTACAAAGTTCTAAAACTCAAACTTTGGTATAGCAATAGGGTATATTATATTACATTATCGGGCGTCCCACAAGGGTCAATCCTGGGCCAGCTCCTCTTCAGTCTCTTTTTAAACTCTCTACCACAATCCTGCACCGAGGATATCATCCTATACGCAGATGATGCTGTTGTTTTTTCCTCTCACAAGAATCCCATGGCCTTACAACAGAATCTCCAACTTGCCTTCAATACTGTTGAGTCATGGTTTTCTAGGCATAAACTTGTCCATAACCACAGAAAGACTAAGTCCATGCTATTCTGCAACTCTCACAACCAGTACAAGCTTCACCCCTTGACTATCATCACATCACATGGGAATACCCTGGATCAGGTCCCACACTTCAAATACCTGGGGATACTTTTGGACCCCTGCCTCTCTTATGGTGTCCGTGTCAACTCTGTGGCAAAAGCAGCAAACACCAGAATTGGTCTCCTCTATAGACACAGACAACATCTCACCCCAGAAGCCTTGAAGATTGCTGTACAGAGTTCCGTGGTCTCGAGTATTGACTATGGTCTCATCATTTATGTCTCTGCCACAGCGACTACCCTCAGACATATCTCAACCACCCTCAATAAGTCTTGTCAGTTCATCTCTGGTGCACACTGTCTCACCCACACCTGCGATCTGTACTCTAAAACTGACTGGCTATAGCGCTCAAATCGCATAAAGTACCTGACCTGCACAATGACCAAGAAAATCTGCCTTGTCCTTGCACCTCCGGGGGTCACAGCCCTGCTACAAAATAACAGGAATAGCATGCAGGCCACCAGGGGGTCAAAATCTCAACACCTGCAAGTTCCCCACTGTCGCACCTCCCAGGGCCAATGTTCTTTTGCTTACAAAGCTCCCCTTTGGCTTAACAGCCTTAACCCTGCCATCTCTACTGCACCTACACTTGGCACTTTTAAGTCTAGACTATGGTCACACCTTACTACCTCTAGCTCCTGTGACTGCCCCCCACGACTGTAGCTGACATGCCCCTGGGATCTCCTCTGCCTCTCTCGACTCCCATCTGGCTGCACCATTACCCCTCTGATGCTCTTATTTCATCCGCATCCCAACTTCACCTGCCTTCCACTCCCCCCCCTTCCCACTCCCCCTCTTGTCGCCAGCACTTTATCCCCTGTTGCGTTTGACAACCGCCTATGGCTGCATAGTTGTTTGTTCCTCCTTTACCCCTCCCTTCTCTGTCTTCTTTACCTCTGTTTCCCTTCTTCTAACCTTGCCCTCGCTGCAGGTTATCTGATCTTGTCTGAACATCTAGTACCATGCCGTAAAATGTTATTTTGTCTCCTGTAACTATAGTGCCATATTGTTTGACTATTGTTGTAATCATTCCTACCACTGTATGTCTATTTCCTATGATGTGGAACCTTTGTAAAAGAGCCTTGGCTCAAAGGTATTTGTAATCCTAGACTTGAATAAATAAAAAAAATATATATATATTATTTATAGCAAAAGTATATACTATATTACTTACATCACATATATTCAGAAAGTGTAGAGATACTTAACTTTAAATTTATGAAATTAGAAGTGTGTTTTGCAAAGGCTTTTAGAAATGCAGTATTGAGCTATAATTTGCAATGAGATGCAACAGTGTCTAGCACTAGAAAAGGACCTACGGGAAAAATCCTGTTTGCTACACAAATTCATGTATTGTTTTTTGTGCTACAGATGACAAAAACATTCTTTCAATCAGTCAAGAGAAAAAAGCACAAGGGCCAGGTTCTCAGTTGCAAGGGACAGTCAGTAAATCATTCTGTCACAGTATACCACCATTCCCTTGGACGCCATGACCCCCAAGCTACTCTATGCTCAAAGGAGGTCACACATAGAGCTGTGTGGAATGTGGGATTCCATCAATGGAACTGGTGTGGAATGGCAACTCCACTTCCAAAATGCTTTTTGGAATTTCAGTTTTCATTCCTCAAAATTCTGAAAAGTGTCTGTAATCAATAATAATATTCCACAGTTTGCAGAAAATGAATCCACAGTTTGCATAAACTACGCGATACGATTTCACAGTTATCATTCCATGTTTAGAATTTTACAATCCTGCTTCCAGCAGAATTCCACAGAATTAGGTGGAATTTCTAAAATTCCATGGAATTCCTGTGGCCCTTTCTGTACCAGCATACATCAAAGCCCACTAGTTAGCGGAAGGGGCAAGAGTCACCAGGTATATGGAACACAGTGCCATTCACAAAGTATGGTGACTGCCAGGGCAGCAGGCACATCCCTTTTCCAGCACCTCCTGGCCTAGGATCTATTTGAGCAGGCAGTAGGGGTACTGGATCACTGTGCCAGCTGTGCACAGACTTTAGAAGACTGAGACCATCGTGAAATCACAAATATGAATTGACATGTGCATGGAAATGGAATTGGGGCGGAGGGATCCCACTGGACTACCAGGTACTGTTTTGGGGCTAGGGTTAGGGAACGGTAGCACTGGACTACCAGGGGATGAACACAGTCATTATCAATAATGCAAACAAGTGAGCCTAATTTACAGGATGGGTAGGTGGGGAAAGAAGTGTGACCATGGCTCACTGACATGCATGTCTACAGTGCAGCCCACCAGGATGCACCCAGTGTCACAGCTTCTGGCATAACAAAATGTATTAACTGCCATTGAAATTGTCTTGTTTTCTGCAGAATCACTGCAGCAGAATTCTGTAGGACTGTATTGCATTTGGCGGGCTCCACTGTATGTATGGCATTGCACCATGCACAGATGTGCATGACCAATTAGTTTGCAATGTTACTATGTACAGACCTAGTTTGCATGGGGCTTGCACACAGTAAAAGCTGGAATGCCTAATTTGCATTCTGAATTATATAGAAACATACTGTAGAAACAGAAAATGTTGGCAGAAAAAGACCATTGGTCTATCCGGACTGCTTGTTTTATCCTGTCCTACCCTGGGACCTATTGTCTAGTTAGGGTTATTGCCTTCACCTCCTCCTTGCCTTACTGCTTCCCCCTCTGTAACTATTAAGCTTTTCATTTGACCACAGCTGTGGTTAAATCAATAAAGGTTCATGCATCCACCACCTCTGCTGGCAGGCTGTTCCACAGCTCAGACTCTCTCTCTGTAAAATAAAACTTTCTCAAGTCCTTCTCGCCCCCCCCCCACTACCACCACCACCACCAGCTTCCACTCATGTCCCTGTGTTCCTGATTCACCATTGCTGCTGAACATTTCCTCACAGTCTCCCTTACTGATTCCTTTCAGGAACTTGACGGTCTCTATCATATTGCCCTTTCTCTGTTCTGGTCCCTAAAGAGTACATGTTCAGAGTCTTCAGCCAGTCCTCATAGGACCTGCCCTGCTGGACCTGAATCAGTTTTGTTACCCTATGCTGCATCATCTCTAGCCTGCCTTTGTCTTTTCTTATGTGGGGATTCCAGAACTGGACACAGTGAGTTATGCACTAGTTGAACCCTGCTCCCTCCTTGCTCATAGCGATCATTCTATATATGGCAAGTTTATGAGTCGGCACAACAAGGTGCTCTTTGGCCTCTGTTTTGAGACCCATAATATAGGAAAAAAGAATCAGGGCCCACAAAGCCTTAGAAAAATGGAAAATAGCTGGCAGAAGAAGAAGGCACTGCAGTTTATCCAATTTGTCCTCTGAAGTTTTATTCTACATGCACCCTAATGGACCATGACAGACTTCCCCCAACTCCTGCCCTCCTTAACGTCTTGATCAGCCCTTTGTGCCTCTCCCCTTCCTTAAAACTAAATTTTTGCACTGACTAGTGTTCCTGGTAGCTTGGCTCCACCCATCCACCACCTTCTCTGTGTAGTGCCATTTCCTCACATGCCTCGTAATCCTCTCTCTACAGTTCCTTACTATTCCTCCTGGCATTTGTATTGCCACTGGTTGTAATCAGCAGTCAGGAGTCCATTTTGTTAACAAACTGCATGCATTCAAGCATTTCCATAATATCTCACCAGTCTAGCCTCCAATAAGTATGTGTTGAGGCACTCTAATCTTTGCTTGTATGTCCTCCCCTGTTGCCACTGTTGCCCCTGAATCATTTTGTTGCCCACTTCTGTAATTGTTCCAGTTTGCTGCTGTTCATTTTTAGATGAATGTTCCAGAACTGTACATAATACCTAAGTGTGACCTCAACAGAGTCCTATACAGAGCAATATGACCTCTTTTTTTTTAGTGCTGGACCCCTACTGATGCATTCCAATGTCTTGCACACCTCCTCTATTTCCTTATCACCTTAAGCTGATAATTTGAGGCTGTTAGAGATCACCACCTCATACCCCATTTCCTCCTTAGTCATAGTAACTGTCACCCTCCCAACCTGTATTCTGTCCCTGGATTTCTGTTTACCATGTGCATGACCTTGTACTTTTTTGCATTAAAGCCCAGCTGACAGATTTTTTATCTTCCTTGAGCCTCTCCAGATCCTCCCTTAACTCACAGATACCTTCTTCAGAGTCAACTCTGCCACAGAGCTTGATGTCATCCCCAAATAGGCTGATTTTCCAGCTGATGCCTTCAGCTGTGCTACTGATGAAGATGTCAAAAAGCACTTGGCCCAGCAGCAACCCCACTGGAGATATCCCTTATTCCTGAGAATTCCCTGTTTATTACCACCCCTGTGTGCTCCCCAGCCATTTCTCCACCCACTTTGTTAGTTTGTCCCCCATACACAGGTCTCCTAGTTTTTTTGACTATCTCCAATGTGGGACATTGTTAATCGCCTTGTTAAAATCAAGTGTTAACTGCCTGCCTTTTATCTAATGCCCTTGATACTCAGCCAAAAAGCACAAGTATATTACTTTTGTTTGACAAGACCTTCCTGCCAGAAAACCATGCTGTCTCCTATTTTGTAGTTAGTTTATGTTTACTAGGAAAAATAGCCATTGAGCTGCGGCTCATTACAAGTCCCATAGACAGCTTCAAATGCAAGTGTTGCAATACATAACAAAAATGATTAATTTTCTTGAAGCCCATTTGTTCTGAGGAACTACATCAGTCTTTATTTGTTTATGGATTCCAGTAGTTTGCCAATTATTTATATCAGACTGAGTGGTCTGTAGTTACCTGGCTCATTGTTTCTACCACGTTTTTGTACAAGTACCACATCTGCTGTTCTCCAGGCCATTGGCAGCCCTTCCGTTTTCAAGAGACACCTTTCCTGTTTTCAAGGAGCAATTAAAGAGATCTGTCAGGGGCTCAGTCTGCACCTGTGCTATTTCCCTTAGTACCATGGGGTGCAGACAGTCAGGCCCTTAGGATTTATTTACCTTTTGTGCCCTGAACCCCTTTAGCACCCTATCCCTGGTAATTGGACCAATGCAAAATTTTCTTCCCCCTTCTGGTCTGATTCTTACTTTATCCTGCGGCAGGAGTCCTTCATTTTGATTTGTAAATACTGAACAGAAGTAATCATTTAGTGTATCTGCCTTGCTTTTGTTGTTCTCCTCCCCTCCCTCACCCTGTTTCAGTTTGGCAATGCCCTCCTTCATTTTTCTTTTCTCCCTGCTGTATCAAAAGATTGCCTTGACCCATTCCTTAACTTGACATCACATTTCTCAAACAAATCCTTAAACAATGCCCTCTTGGAGGTATCCCTTGATTTGAGCGAATGAATCTGGGTGAAGCTAAAATAGCGAGTGCAAAACAGTGAGGGGAATATTGACGACTGTGTCTTTACAGCACCAGTAAATGTGAACAAATAAGGTTAGTATGCAGAGCAGTAGGGGAGCACTAGATTTAGTACTGAGGAGTAGAAGAGGCATTTTGTGTGGTGCCAAGGTGTGCTGGCAGCATAACACAGAGGTTTGGTTGAACATTTGCGTGTGCTGTAGAAGAGAGGAAGCCTGGGTTTGATTCCCCAAGTGACCTTTTTTGTGTATTTTTTTAAGGGTGTTGTACTCAACATCTCCCCTCCCTCTACCTTGTCAGATTTGACATGTGCATCCCATCCCATGATTCTCCCCGTTCCCAAGTTCAGCACTCCACTGGTGTTGATTATATTTTTTTACAGGGGGTGCCTGGTTCACTGTTTTGTATAGGTGCTCTGAAGTGAGTTTGCTGTTTGTGGCTTCACAGTTGTTTACTTACTGTTTTGCTGTCACTTTTTTTCACTAAAATCAAATTGAACCATCCTGGACTAGTTCCTCTCATCCCACCCCACTGTATTGTGGAGACAGGTATCCTTCTTGATGCTCTCAGTGACCACAATATGGTCTACTGTATGTCCAAGATCACTGCCCTAAAGCCCACCTAAATTCATATTTCTCTGGTCCTTCAAGTTGCTGCATCTCTCCACCTTCCAAGCTGACCTGTTGGTTACTGACTGGTCTCCCCATCTGTGCAACCACCAATATCAATCCTGCCCTACAATTCTTAGAGGCCAACTTCATGGCTGTATGGGATTTCCATGCACCTCTTAGGAAAATCAGAGTTTGGGGCTTATGCTTCCCCTAGATAGCTGAGTTGATTATTTGCCTTTGAACCAGAGACCTTGCATGGTGGTCCAATAAGATCACTGGACACTGGCTAGTTACCTGTACCTTTATGACACCACACCTATAGCTAAGCTAAGCTACCAGATTTGCAAAGTCTGAGTATTATCCATCCACACACCCTAGAACAACATTACTCCCCCACCCCAAGTTCTGGAAGGTTAACCATTCCCTTTTCTCCCCTCTGACCCAGTACCCCCACCCCAATTTTCAGGGTTGGCAACTCCCTTCCCTCTCACCCATGCACTGTTGCCTCTTCCTTTAACTCCTACTTTGCCTCTGTTCTCTTTGCCTTATCTCCTCCATGCCCTCCTCTCCCTTCCCATTCCACTGCCTTCTCCCTTGCACTTTCTCTTTCTCCCCCAACAGTTCCTCCACTTCCCTATAGGCCCTCTTTGTTTTTAACTCTCACAAGGGTGTAAGCCCTGACAGTCTTGGCCCTAAGGTTTTCCTTCTATCAGCTTCTGCATCGCCTTTCCCATTACCCACATTCTAAATCATTCATCTCCTGGTAACTACCAACCTATCTCTCTCTCTTTCCAGTCTGGCTAAATTGCTGGAACACCTTGTTCTATCATAGCTTTTCTTTTTTAAAACCAGGAGAGACACACTAAGCTGAAAGCTTGTTTACAGGTGCGATCTGGGAACACAAAGAAGTTAAGTGACTTGCTCAGGGTCATACAGTATACAAGTGGGGGCTGTGGGATTCAAACTCAGGTCTCCAGATTTATAGCTCAGAGCCTTAAACCACTGCTCTATACTGCTTCCTACTATAGCTTTCTTCCTTCATTCTTTGATTCTTCATCTTCTTCACTCCTTGCCAGTCTGGTTTCAGGAAATCCCAATCCACATCCACCCCTCTTTTCTGCCTCCCTGACTCAATCCTTTCAGGTATGGGCCAGGGTCTGATCACCTCCGTCATCTCTGGCGACTTGTCCAAAGTCTTTGATAGTGTTGCCAACCCCTTTTTCTGGACAGGTTTAAGAGCCCCCCCACACACACACACACCTCAGAGTTGGATAGTACGAGATCAGGGATGGAATTCTGCCTGGTTTCTTCTATTGTCCTTTGTATCAAGGAACAGCCTGCAATAAATCAAGCAGTAAATGACTTCTAGTGTTGTTTGCTGTCAGAAGTTCCCAGTCCACATCTGATATCCCAGATATAGTCAGTATTTGTTAGCACTAGACCCAGGGTCACTCTTTGTCTCATTTTCTCCCTGACCTAGGGACCAGAAAGCCTTTCTGAAATGCATGCAAGACGGCCTGACCTCTGCTGCTGCTGCTGTAAGACCTTGGAATGTTTCGGTCTACATAAGGTAGATTGAAATCACCTGTGATAATCACATATCCAAGTGCTGCTGTTCTGATTTCCTCTATTAGTTCATTATCAACCCCTTATTTTGATTAGAGGGCCTGTATACCACCCCCAGTCTGCCCCTCACTGCTTTTACCTGTACCTATAGTATCTATGCCCCTTCTCCTGCAGTTATGTCTGTTGTGGCCTTAATGCCCTCCCTGATGTATAGGACCACCACACCTCTCCTGACCCCATCTCAACCCTTCCTGAAGATGGAATGCCCAGAGACTGTGAGATCCCAGTTCAGGTGTGGCATCACCCATGTTTCCATAACAGTTATTAGGTATTGGTGGGCTTCTACAGTCAGCAAATGAGATCCCTCACTTTGTTGCTTAGGCTTCTGGCATTGTTATGACCTTCCAGGTGACTGGCTCCCCTTATGTTTTTGTTAGAGCCCATGAGTTTCTCCTGCTCCAGTGCATGCTGGTCATTTGGGCCTTGTATCTGTGTGATGCATTTTGATATGCTTTCAGATTTTGTTATCCTCCCACCCTCCTCTCTTCTCTTATTCCCCACAATCCCCCCTCCCTACCTGGAGAGTATTGTCTGGGGGGGTTCCTATGATTGCCTCAGTAGGAACGCTTAGGATCTTGTTCCATGGTGAAGCCCTCCCTCCAGTTTACTTTAGATGTCTACTGACATACTCTCCAAACATCCTCTTCATTTCCCTTGTTCCCCCTCTGCTGAAGTCAAAATGATCTGATGCATACAATGCTATATCCACCCTGAAGGTTCCCACATTCCCTTTAAACCCATAACCCTTCTTCCTGAATCACCTTTAGCTATGTTTTGAAGTCTATGATCCTAGCCGTCCTAGCCTGGTTAGCACATGGTACTGGTAGCACTTCAGAGAAAGCAACCATGGCTACCCATCCTTTCTAGCCTCTCTCCCAGCACCATAAATTTGTCCTCAGCTACCTGTCCCTGTTATTCTCCAGATCACAATATCTGGCTTCCCAGTACTCATGTCATACCCTCCCACCCCAGTTGGGGTCTGGGGCCTGAGTAGTATCTTCTCTATCATCATACTTGGAAGGCACACCAGCTCCAGGCCCTCAACCAGCTTCCCTATCCACCTTACAGTTGCGTTCCCCAGTACTATGACTCTCCTCCCACCATTTATGAACATATGAAGAAGCAAGCAGAATAAGGCCATTTGTCTAGCTAGTCTGCTCATATTGCAGGGTCCACGGCTTAAGCTACTTTTTCCCCCTTACTGACTAGCCCATCTGCAAGCTCCTCCTGTGCAGACTGGGCAACACTGCTAGTCTACTTCTGCATGAGTTGGACATTAATCATTAGGGCTGGTGCCTGCTCCATGCCATCAGCATGGAATCTGTATGATATACCTATCTCCAGTGACGCCAAGGGCTAGTATTCGTTCCTAGTCATCACCTCCAAGATCTTGGCTTGATCCTCCATGGCCACCCTTCCCCAACTCCCCACAATACACTATCCCACTTCTGAAAACCGCTGTGGCCTCTGGGGGGAGAGGTGTCCAGGTCCCTGGGCCCCTGCAGATAATAGTACCCCTCAGTCTAGTGAGCTGAACTATACTTTAGTTCACTGTTGCTATTAGGAATCCTATTCTCTTACAAATGAGGTACCTTCTCATGACCCAGAGCAGCCTCCAGTAGAATCCAATACCACATTCCCACAATTCACTATCTCACCCAACTGAACTGTCTGCCAAACATGGTGACACAGATGCGTGGTGGTGTAGTACCTCGGCTAAACTGTGACCTGAGTGGGTTTGCTGATAACACTTTACTTTCAGTTTACTTAACCACACTGTAACTGTATTGCAACTGCAATACAGTTACATGCAACTACAGTGTAATTCCCCCTGTTGTATGTAATTAATGATTACCTACCAGACAGTTACATTGCAACTGACACTTAAAGTGTGAATGATTTGCCCACTACAATGTTGGACCCCTACTATAGTGTCCTACCCCAGAGAGGGAGTTTAGGCTAGTGTGGAGTTACAGTACCAGGTGACCCTGTACTGTAAGATGTAAATTAGGCCTGCCCCAAGTAGGGCATTCAGACAAAATAGTAGTCTGCTTCTTGGCCTGGTTAGTTTAGTGGTGGCCTTGTTATTGTACCTTGTCCCCCCACCATCCTGTGTGGCTTTCCTTACCTTGTACCCTTGCTGTGTTGTGGATGTGCAGGCAGAGTCCTCTGTGGATGCCCCTGCAGATACCTCCCCCCTGCTCCATGACTCTCACTCTCCATGGTCTTAATCACTCTGAGGTTGCAAACCCTATGAAAAGGTGTACAAGATTACCAGTACCCCATTGGTCCTTAGCAGTCACATGACTGACATCCCTACCTATGGCAGCAGTCCTCCAGGAAGCCTCCCATCTTCTGAATTACCCCTTTGACAGCACACAAATCACATGAAGTAGTCCTAAGGAAGTAAAATTACACTCAGTGAAAACTTTGCAGTCCCAGAACAGCTGCTGTGCTGCTCACCTTCTGACCACCAAAAACCAACCCTTCCCATTCTCATCCAAAAGACTACCAGGACCTTACTTGGCCCTGGTGGCCACATGACCAACACTCCAAACTATGGCATTATTCCTTCAGGCAGCCTTCTTCTGCCCCTCACAATCCCAGAAGTCCTCCTGCCTTTCAAAATTACCTCTTCCCCAGCAAATAAATAACATGAAATGGCACTGTGAAAAAACACTCCAGATAAAATCTGCTTTTAAGATACCAGCAGTCTCAGAAAACTCACTCTGCTGCTTGCCCTTCAAGTGCAGTCTGAGTACCAAAAAAATTATCCTGTCTGATTTTATCCAAAAGATTACCAGGGCCTTATCGGACACTGGTGGTCAAATGACAGAACTGTGGAGTTAGTCCAGGCAGCCTCCTCCCACCCTTCTCAATCCCAGAAGCCCTTCTGCCTCCTGAATTACTCCTCCCTATCCCACAGATCACATGAATCATTCCTGTGGGGAAAAACCCTTCAGGGAAACCCCTGCTTTTATGATACCCGCAGTCCCATAACAGCCACACTGAAACAGTAAGAATACAAAGCAGATACACAGTGGACAAATGCAACCCATACTGCTTTTCAAACAACATACAGTATATGGAATATGGGCATGTTTATTATTACATTTATGAAAACTGAGCAAGGATATGTCAAAGAACATTTTTGAATATTGGGATTTTTTTATGGGTCTAGAATAGTGAAAAATTCAGAAAAATAGTAAAGTAGATTTGAAGATGCTTGTAATAAAAATCAAGCATTCAGTGCTATATGGTATGGCACAGTGTAACTGATCTGTCCAGTGTGAGTGGTGTGCACCATATTTCTTTATAACATGGGTAGGGGAAATCCTAGCTACTGACTCACCATGGAAGGCTGGCACCCACACATTTAATGTACCTCACCCTAATGTCTTGTAAATAAATGTACCAGTGGGATTTGGAATTTAGGCAAATTGCATATGGAATTCAAGACCCACTTCACTCATGCCTGATTGCCATCACAAACATGGATACCAGCTTTTCCCACTGAAAACATTTCAATAAACCTTGCAAAAATCAAACACCTTTAAATAAAAAAAAATTTAAAAAATACTTAAACATAATTTCTCCTCATGATCCTCTCCTTACAGACATAAACACATTTAAAAAATAATGCACTATTCACAGTTTTAATTCCTGGTATTTATCTGGTGATCGTGACAAATTTTTGACAGGGTTGAATAAGACCCTATCCCATTTGCTATGCAGAGTTAGAAGCAAGGATCTGTTTTATCCTGTCCTTTTCTGTCTCTGTTCTGTTTGATTGCACAATCAAATTTTCTTGTGAGACCTAGGAACTGATCACTCTGATGGTCTTGCATTCTCATCATCCCCCCAACTATCTTCCTGCCTTAACATGCTGTTTCTTGCTGTTTTTATCTTTTCTTTCCCTTTGCTTATCTGTGGTAATAAAAATATATGTGAAACTGTTTGTGTGAAACTGGGACACAGGATCCTTTGGTTTGAAAATGTATATAGTTATATTGTTGAAATGATTGCAGAAATCTATTTAGAACTCATGGGGTTAACCTATCATAGTATCATAGTTACATAGTGATAAAGCATTTATCAGACTTGCGTCCATATTGCTTGCCAAATAAAAAACATTTTTTGTCAGTATTCTCTAACTTTATTTTTGCTAAATCTGTCCAATCGTGTTTTGAATGTTTCCAGTGTCGGGCCTGAGTTGCAGTTTGATGTCCACAAACTAATTTGCAGAATTGTCAACAAGAGATCAGTTCTGGGACATTATGCTCTATTTTGTTGCACCTACAAGGAAAGAAACTGACAAGAACACTGATACATTTTATGAGAAACAGGAAGTATCTTAATGAGCTCAGGTGGCAGACATTAATTGCCAGGAAAATACATTATATATAAAGAGAGCAATCTTTTGTTGGAGACAGAGAGAGAGAGAGTGAGAGTAAGATTGAGATTTAGAGCTACACTTAGATGAAGGACTTGTTTGAACTGCCTTCCTGAATAGCTATCCTGAAGAATTTTTTTTTTATTTTATTGTTATTGAAAATAATAAAACGCTACCTGTGAATTTTGTAACTGCTCATGGGTTTTCTATGGTTCCTGACCTGTGCCTCGATGACAAAATTCCCCTTCAGTCCTTATCAGTGTTCCAAGGCTGTCTCTGCTGCTTATCCTACTACAGATTACTTTGAGACATTGGGTCCATATAAAGCCTTTGTAATGGCAGAGGAATTCTGCTGAAGTCTGAATTCTTGTATTCCATAATACACATGCCATCTAATTAATGTATTGGAAGACAGAGATTAACAGCTGGGGTGAAACTACTTTTAACTTGTTCCATTTTTAAATGTCAGTTTTTAATAAAAGGTTGACATTGTTTTGTTATTTAAATTGTTTCTCAGTTTACCCAGTTTATCAGCTCAATAAGACACTTCAGGGTGTTGGTTAAGCTAGTTAAATGCCCTTCCAGGGCTTGTAAGGCCCTCCGCCTGCAACACTGGGTCTCACTAAATCTCTAGGTGGGTGGTTACCAGCCTAAACTAAACTCGTGATTGCCTTTTTTGCTTGAGTTCTCTTAGAGCACATGTCAGAAAAAAATTAACAGGACTTGGTCTCTCAAAAATACATTGGAACTAAAGAGTCTTACCTCTCTCAGACCAGTGACGAGGACTCTGTCTCTCAAAAATATATTGGAATTAATGTCTCTTACCTCTCCCACACTGGTGATCTGAGTTCAGGAACGAGCTCAGGCCACCAGTGCTCAGCCAGAGGGAGAAGATTGAGCTCCCGCAAGGCTGCTCACCTCTCCTGGGGAGGGAGAACTGCACACTCTGCTGAATGACTGCCACCAGGTGGAGGCCTTGTGGCCATGTAGGTCAAGGAGGGCAGTATCTAGGAGGTGCTGTGGGACTCCACAGCATGTGCATGCCTCCACACACACATGTTGATGAGTATGCCCCAGTGTGAGGACAGGAAAAAAATGGTGGAAAATAGTGGCAGGGCAGGCATTAATGAAGCTTGCCTGCCGAGCCTCACCGCTGCATCACTGGGGACCCTGGGGACAGAGAACTGGATTGTGTTTTGGAGTGGAGGACGGCCCTCACCCCCTGACCCCTTGATGGAGAAGAGTCCATGGGGGATGCTCCAGGGCACCAGTAACTCCCCGGGGAGGTGTAGGACTGTGGGATCAGTGGGGCAGAGTTGATGGAAGCTCAGTCTTCCATGGCACCACAGAAGGGAAAAACAGAATATGGAAAAATATATACTGGAATATTGAGATGACATTTTTTTTTCATGGACAAGTATTTAAAAACTTTAAAGCCTTGTGCCAAAATTGGTTTGTACTTAGAGAGTTACAGATGTGGAGTAAACTGGAACTTTCATCACTGTGACATGATATGGTGTGGTACGATGGAAACAACTGGCACTGCTTAATTTGTACAATTGGTATTATTTCTTCAATAGTTTTTCTGCATTAGTATATCCATACTGTATTGTGCTGTTCAGTGTAAATATTTGGCAGAAATAAGATTCCCACAAATGTGAGTTAAGTACTTTTAGAGTCAAAGATGTTGGAACAATTTTTTGTGTGTCTGCTTTTTTAGAACATTTCACCATGAAAACTATATAGTTTTAGAACAATAAAATTTAACACAGTTGTAATAACTTTTGGTATTTAGAGATGTACAGCAAATATGTTAAAAGAGTGCTGAGATATTTTGGATTAAACTCCAAACACTGGTAGCTGTGCAGAAGAAATTAAAATGCTATTTTGTATTGCTGTACCTCATGAACAGTGCAGATTGGTGTGCCAGGTATGTTACAGTGGGCACAATAGTTACATTAGAAACTTGAACTAGTGTAAACACCTCCTGAAAAGGCATCTTTTGTTCTGATAAGGCCTTGCCAGCCTGACCTACACAGGAATTTTCACATGATTCTTTGCCTGGATTTGATGTGTTAAGAGTGTACAGTATGCATGACATACTGCGGGACACAGACACCAAATAATGATGATATTTGCTCTTTCTGTACATCCGTAATGGATCCTGCACACTACTCTTCCTCCAAACTGCCTCCCCAGTATGCTATGTAAGCAAAAGGCATGACAGGATATGAGTTTCTCTTTCCGAACCACTCGCCCAGGTGCATTGTGAGGTGCGAGGTGCTAAGGCTGAGCACCTTCAACCTCCTTTAAGTGTGTTACTGGAAAAGAAACCCACACCCTGGGGTGGGTCACTGCACTTATCAAATGAGTTTGCTGTACAGCAAGGTACGGCAAGGCAAATTTAATTGTCAGGCACCTATGCAAGACTCTAGGCACCATACAGATACAAACTTAAAACAATTAGCAATAGAGTAAATACAAAAACACACCAGACACACATCAGAACAAACTAATAAAATATAAATGCAGGTTAAAATGTATTTAGGTAGTCTCGAAGGGCTGATTAAAAAGATATGTTTTAAGTAGACTCTTAAAACGTCCCAAAGAGGGGGCTACTCTAACTAAAGCTGGATGTGCATTCTACGCTACAGGAGCTGCCACAAAAAAAATTATATTTCCCAAAGATTTAAGTTAGGAGTCAGGAACCATTAGGTCACCCACCTCCACAGAAAGAAGAGGGCAGATGGGAGTGTATTCTGTCAGAAGGTCTTTCCGATAGCTGGAACCAGGATTGTGTAAGGTTTTGTAAGCAATCTGTATGAAATATATTAATGTTGTAAAAAAAAAAAAAAAACACAACTAAGTGCTTTTATGTGTTAACATTTAAAGTAGTTATTTTTTTAAAGTGTACAGTTGGTGAAAGTAGTTCCTTTTCAGTGAACAGTTGGTGTTTTGGTTTTGTGTCAGTAGGTGGTGTTGTGTGCTATGGAAATATTTCTTTAAAATATTAAACTTAGTTGAACTCCCCCCCCCCCCATGCAGATGGCTGGGTTTGTGTTTGATGCTGTGCTGGAGACAAGTTAAAGGCTTTACTGTGTTAAGATAAGCACTTCAGTGGTCCTGTTCTCTCCCAGTGGCCTGACTACTTTGTCTTCCGGTTACTCTGGTGATCAGTGAATGACGCTCTCTGAAGAGAGCGTAAGCGAGTTGGTGGCAGTTTGAACTATGGAAGGGGGAGTGATAAAAATCAGCACTGGAGAACTGAGGGTGTCATAAAAAGATAGCAAAGTGGCAAGGAAGGAGGCGGGATGAGACAGAGTGATTTTGTAACTTTTTTGTTTAGTGAGGGGAGGAAGAAAAATTAAAAGAAAAACAAGAGAAGCTAACAGCATAGTGGGAACAAAAGGCGACAGATAAGTAGAAGTCTGGAAAAAAGAGGTCAGTAGGAGGAATCCTACTTTAAACTTTTAAACGTTGGAAATCTCCTTATTTCCATTAGATTCTGTTGCAGTAGCAGTAATAAAATACTAGTTTGGGATAAAATAAATGATATACAATGCAATAGGCAAGTAAATAAACACTAGAAGTGATAAGTACAGTGGAAGTATAAGAGAAAAATGCAAACAGCACCGCAGTCTCCAGAATGTTTCCCTGAAAACTGCTGCCCCACAGCCACTGCACTGTACCACTCCCAACATGCCTTCTTTTACACTGCTAGGTTTTATTTTGTTTTTGTATGAGACATATATGATCTATACTCTAATGACAGTACATATACTGCATCAATTAGCAATAATTATTAAAACATATTATTCAAAACTAATCTATCTGGTTAAGTTTGTTTTCTTTGAACCTTATTTAACTCTACCCTAGATAGCTAATAATAATCTGTACCTTCCCACCTCACTCCTTCCCTTCCACTGTCTCCCAACAGAGGGATAAACAGAATTAAAACATAAATTGATATAAAATAGAACAGTACAGAAAATATAAACAGAGCTTTCACTCTCATCCTTCTGTTCCAACACACTCAATGGTAATATAAGCACACCCAATATAGGGTTCTGTTGTAATACCCTTTTTTTTGCAGAATAGTGAAAGTTTGCAATAGTATATCCTAACCCAAACAACAACCTACCCCTCCTTTAATCTTCCCACATAACTTCCTCCCACCCCCTATTCCATTCTCTCAGTCACAATAGTAGATTACTCTCACCCTACAAAGGGTACTACTATAACCCCCTTTTTTCAGCAAATAGCAAATTAGCTGTTGTCCTGGGTATAATCTCACATTGGTGGCTGCCAGATACTTTTTAAACAAACTCTAGCAAAAGCCAATATAGCTGCAAAATAATTGGTATTGTGGGCAGTTAGAAATGTGTAAACTAGCAATCTTTGCACTAACTACTGGGCCATCTAACTGCACATTCTAATTATTATGATACACACACAGTGACTAATACATATACACATATATGCATATATATTCTGGTGTAACACAGCAGTGCACTGTCAATACACATTTTTACAGATAAAAAAAGACACAGAGGGACCGTTTTCTTCTTTTCAGGCTTCGAGGGACATTGAACAGTTGTGGGGTGGCCACCAAAGAACTAATTTAATCAGCAATTACATACATAAGACAGAACCTGATCTAGATAGCAGAGGAATGTAGAGTAGCAATTTTTTGCACTAACCACTGAGACATGCAACTGCACTTTCTAATTGTTGTGGCACATACACACTGACTAATACATATATGCATATATATTCCAGTACAGCATAGCAGTGCACTGTCTACACACACACAACATTGCCACACACACACTAATATGGCATTTGTTTACTTATACAGCCAAGCCTAACTTTTACTGTATTTAGGATAAGCACTTGTCCTAAATCTAGTATTTAGGATTGCACTAACTCATTGTACTAATTTACAGCATGACTGGGTAACTAAGGTAGTGGACCAGGGAGGTGCAGTCTTGTGGCCTATCTGGACTTCATAAAAGCCTTTAACACCATCCCTCATAGAAGGCTGATTAACAAACTGTGTAGCCTTGGGGCAGATCCTAAAATAGTTCTGTGGGTGGAGAACTGGCTGAATGGCAGGAGTCAGAGGGCTGTGATAAACAGGGAGTACTCTGGAGTGGGAGAGGTGATGAGCAGGGTGCCGCAGGGGTCAGTGTTGGGGATGGGTCTCTTCGATGTCTTTATTGGGGACATTATAGAGGGACTGGAGGGGAAGGTATGCCTCTTTGCAGACAATATAAAGGTATGCAATAGGGTGGGCATGCCAGAGGGTGTTGAAAGAATGAGGGAAGACCTTAAAACACTGAAGAAATGGTCTGAAGAATGGCAGCTGGGATTCAATGCAAAGAAGAGCAGGATCATGTACATAAGGCCGAAGAACCCAAGTGCAAAGTACAAACTAGTTGGGGAGGTATTAACAGTCACAAAGCAGGAAAGGGATCTGGGAGTTATCATCTCAGAGGACCTAAGAGAAACTAGGCAGTGTGATAAGGTGACTAGACAGGCCAGTCAGATGCTTGGATGTAGAGATGTTGCGAAATTAAATTTTGCTGGCAAAATTGCAGTGAAATTGGTAATTTCACTGTGCGAAATGTTTTCCACAATTGCAGCGAAATGGCGACATTGTACTGGAATTTCATACCCTGCCATTCCTTAAAAACTCTCCCTGTTGTCTAGTGGTCCTCCTCCTCCCCAGCTGCTCACCAGCCCAAATTATTCACCCTGATGTCTAGTGGTCTCCCCCTGGGCTGATCACTGGCCGTAATTGAATAAAGCTTCCCTCCCCCCCAGTTACCATGGCCCTTTCATTTCCTTTTCTTAAATAAATAAATAAAACCAACACTCCCTAGTGTCTAGTGGACCCCCCACTCCCCCATCCTGTCAGCATGAGCTAGCATCCACCCTGATCCCCCCCAGTACCCTGATCAGGCGGGAAGGTTTTCTATTTCTACAGGTACATTTTGCCTGCTGGGGTGGGCTCCCAGTGTGCTACCTGGCTGTTTTGGGACTACTGGAGCTGAGAGAGACTGAGCACCCCATTGGCAAAGAAAACTGGTCTGTGTTTGGGGGTTGCAATACCCCCATAAGTTTATTCAATTACGGCCAGTGATCAACCGGGGGGAGACCACTAGACACCATGGAGAATAATTTGGGCCATGAGTGGCCATGGGGACTTCTAGACCCAGGAGTATGGGTTTATTTTTTTTATTTTAAAGAAGGACCTGAGGGGGCCAGGGTAACCGGGGGGGTGGGCATTATTCAATTACAGCCTGTAATTGACTGGGGGGTAACCTGCAAGGTCTCAAGACAGGAGAACTCTAAAATGTTGCCCACTGGTGGCCAAATTTCACCCGTGGGTGGCTAAATTTCACCCATGGGTGTGCAATTTTGCTAGTTTGCAGGTGAAATTTCACTCGCTCTGGGGTGAAATTTCACATTTCGCCCTGTGAAATATTTCGCGTATTTCAATTTTGCATAACTCTACTTGAATGCATAGGGAGAGATATCACGAGTGGAAAGAGAGAGGTCATCTTGCCCCTGTTTAAGACACTTGTGAGAGACTGCACCTGGAATACTGTGTACAGTTCTGGATGTCTCATCTTTTTTTTTTAATTGAATAAACTTTATTGAGACATTTCAACAATAACAATAACAAATAAATCATACAAAAATAGGCAATACCAATACACCAGAAGGGAAAAAAAATAAACTAACAATCCTAAATTAGAAACAATCCATCTTCACCTCCACTGAAACCCAATCCTCCCCCCAACCCCCACTCCAGAGTGAAGCCATAAACGGGAAGTTCAGCCAGGACCAAGGGACTAAACAAAAACAAATAAGATTAAAGAGAATGGTAAAAAAACATGACAATAAGAAAAAATCCAGTCTGAATAATTACAAGCTGATACCCATGGGGAAGGAACTTCATACAGGACACCAGACCATCTCTATGTGTTTCACTAAGCAGATTGTAGGAGAAGTACTGTATGTAAGGACTCCCAGATCTCTTTATACTGTATATTTGCAGGAAGTCTGCTATGCTGGCAGTTATTTGTTCAGCTTGTAGAGCAAACAAAATACCAGAAGAACTGTGGGTCACCCTGGAAACAGGAAATGGGACAGCCATAAGAACTGGGGTTGTCTACAGGCCCCCAGACCAGAGGGAGGACATAGACACATTACTGTTAGAAGATATACAAAACATGACAGCTAAAGGGGAGGTTCTGATAATGGGAGACTTCAACATGCCAGATACAGATTGGTCAATACCAGCAGGAACATCTGCCAGAACTAGACTCATAGTGGATTCCCTGCAGGGAGGGCCTCAAACAACTGGTACAGCAACCCACAAGAGACAGGGCTATCCTAGATCTAGTACTGACTAACAAAGAAGGGATCACAGATCTCCAGGTAGAAGGTCACCTGGGGGCCAGTGACCATCACATGGTATGGTTCAATTTGGCTACTACATCTAAATCATCCCATTCCAAAGCAAAAATTGGGACTTCAGAGAGCTGACTTTGATAAGATGGCCAACAGAGTTAAGCTAGCCCTGGCAAAAGAAACACAGGTGAGGAGGTACAGGCAAAGTGGGCAAGCATTAAGGATACAATACTTGAAGCAACATCCCATTGTGTTAGACAGAAAAGGAAGTGCAAAGAAGAAGGAAACCACTTTGGTTCTCAAATACAGTAGCAGAAAGGTCAGAGCCAAAAGGCTGGCCTTCAGAAAATATAAGGAACACAGCGGATGAAGATAGGAGGCATACCAAACTGCCCTAAGGGAAGCAGGTAAGGCAGTAAGGCAGGCAAAGTCCCAAACTGAGGAACACACTAGCACGAACAGTAAAAAGAAGGTGACAAGACTTTCTATAGATACATTAGTGAAAGGAGAAAGTCCAGAGGGGTATTGCTAGCTTAATGGAGAAAAGGGAGCATGTGAGGAGGAGGACCCTGTAAAGGCATCTATCCTAAATAGATACTTTTGCTCAGTATTTACTGAAGAGAAGGTAGGCAGGCCCACAGCTCAGCATCATGGACACGGGGGAGGGAGGGAGCACTACTCCTTCACAAAAGAAAGGGTCCTACAAGAGCTTGCTCTCAGGGTGGATAAGGCAATGGGACCTGATGGCATACATCCCAGGGTACTTAAGGAGCTAAAGGAGGAACTAGCAGAGCCATTAGCAGAATTGTTTAGTGAGTCTCTGAGCACAGGAGAGGTCCCAGAAGACTGGAGAAGGGCTCATGTGATCCCACTCCACAAGAGTGGTAGCAGGGAGGAGGCGGAACTACAGACCAGTCAGTCTTACCTCAGTAGTGGGCAAGATTATGGAGGCACTCCTTAAGGAAAGGATAGTGCAACACCTGGAATCCATGGGCACAGGATCCAAGACAGCATGGGTTTACAAAAGGAAGGTCCTGTCAAACTAATCTCATAGATTTCTTTGACTGGGTAACCAAGTGGTGGACCAAGGGGAGCAGTTGATGTGCACTACCTTGACTTCAGCAAAGCTTTGACACTGTTCCACATAGAAGATTGATAAATAAGCTAGGTAGGCTCGGGGTGGGTCAGAATTTGGTCAACTGGGTGGCAAACTGGTTGACTGGCAGAAAACAGAGAGTGGTGGTAAATGGTATACAGTCAGAAGAGATGCAAGTCTGAGGTGGGGTACCTCAGGATCAATCCTGAACCAGTCCTATTCAACATCTTCATTAGTGACCCCGCAGATGGACTAGAGGGTAAGGTTTGTCTGTTTGCAGATGACACCAAGATCTGCAACAGAGTAGATGATCCAGATGGGGTGGGCAAATGAGAAGAGATCTGGATAAACTAGCAGAATGGTCAGAAGAGTGGCAACTGGGATTTAATGCAAAGAAGTGCAAAATCATGCACATAGGGAAGAGAAACCCTGAAGCCACTTATAGGCTGGGAGGGAGTTGCTAGCAGTCACAAAGGAAGAAAGAGACTTGGGCATCATCATCACTGATGACCTAAAATCATCCAAGCAGACCTCTAAAGCAGTAGGTAAGGCTAGGGGGTGTTAGGGTGTATTAGTAGGGGTATCACAAGTCAGTAAGAGGGAGGTAATAATCCCTCTGTACAAGACATTGGTTAGGCCCCATCTGGAGTACTGCGTGCAGTATTGGAGGCCACACCTTCACAAGGACATTAACCAAATTGAGACAGTCCAGAGAAGGGCAACCAAAATGGTGCAGGGACTGCATCAGAAGACATATGAGGACAGATTAATGGAGCTCAATATGTATACCCTTGAGCAAAGGAGGGAGAGAGGTGATATGATCGAGACATTTAAACACCTTAAGGGCATAAACAAGGTGAAAGAGTCTAACATGTTTAAATATAAGAAAAATAGCAGGACAAGAGGACACAGCATGAGATTAGAGGGAGGCCGATTAAGGGGGAATGTGAGGAAATTCTTTTTCACAGAAAGGGTGGTAGATGCATGGAATGGCTACCACAAGAAGTGGTGGCTATGAATACAGTGCAGGGCTTCAAACAGGCATGGGATAGGCATAAGGGAGCAATACAAATGACTATGAATAGATAGGTCACTGACAGAGCAAAGGCCGATGGCACATTTATAAGGTAGAAAAAGGAATGGGCAGACTGGATGGGCCTTGCGGTCCTTATCTGCTGTCAACTTCTATGTTTCTATGTTTCTATGTTTCTATGTTTATAACATTCCAAATAAGAAGGAGTGGACTGGTCACATCAATGGTGTAGAAGGATTTTCTTAGCCTAGGCTGAAATCAGAGCCATATGATTACACTGTTTGCCAATCAGTTTATCCTGGTACGACCCCAGGAGGCAAACTTCAGGGAGAAAGGCTGAATATGACCCCAAAAGAGGGTCAAGGTGTCTACGTATGGAATCCCAAAAGGGTACAACCTTCTTGCAATTCCACAGAATATGGAATAGAGTACCGGTGTCCTTGGTACAACGAGTACATAAATCAGATGATGCGTTACCCATTTTATGTAGCTTAACTGGAGTATAATAAAGATTATGTAACAGATGAAATTGCATATAACTATATATATATATATATATATGTCATTTAAGATATTTATACAGATTTTTCCATATACAGGGCCAGTCATGGGGTTTTTCCTTGTTAGGAAAGGCTTGGTCCCATTAGGCAGCAGTACCCAATTCTTTAGTGGGCAGCAAATCATATAACGAAATATAAACAAGCATTTGTCAATCCCGAATGTTTGCTTGCTGGCATTGGCAGTGGTAGTGTAGAAGTTACAGAGCTGCGTAATAGGAATGGCAGTGAAGTATTGAACTGAAGCCAACCCCACCACCACCCTGCAGAGAGTGACAGGCATTGGGGTGTGCCTTTGGCTCGTCAGGCATAACGGCCATGCCATTTCACCACACCCCACCCTGCAGACACTGACAAGTATCACGGTGTTCCTTGGGGTCTTTGCCTTTGCGCACTCCCATTCCATTAGGAAATACGGTGAGATGGGTGCAATATAGGAGAATGGGATGAACTTTGGGGCTGAAGAGTCCAAGGCATACCTCGATGCCTCTCACTGGCTGCAGGGTGTGGAATGGTATGAGCATTACAGGCAAGAATCTCAAGTCACACCCCTGATGCCTGTCATTCTCTACAGGGTTGGGCATTATGGTTGGAAACCCTAATACCTCAAGCATTTGTTGGTATTTTCACTCCAAATTTTCAACATGGTTTTTTTGTGACCCCACCTCATGAACAGGGGAATATCAGTTTAGTAGCCGAAAGCTGCTTATGCACAGCGACTACGGCATTTAGCACCACAGGTGCAAAAACATTCTGAACAGGATGTAAAAAATGACAGCTGTACTGTTCATGGGGAGGTGTAAAAAATGGCAATGTTGCAAATCTGCAGTAAAAATATTAAAAAAACTGGTGAAGTCACGAGTGTACATAGAAACTGTGCAACGCACACCTGTAATATAATTAGGTTGGGGATTTTTTACAGCAGATTGTCAACTCAGGCATTTTGGTGCCTCCGATCATGAACAATGTCACTGTGATTTACTTTACCTGTCCCAAACAATAATTTTCCACAGCGACCACGCATCTCTGTGCTGAAAGTGTGAAAACATACTTCAGCCATGTTGTGAAAAATGACAGCTGTATTGTTGTGTGGAAAAATGCCACTGGTGAAAATCTGGACTGAAAATATTACAAAGTCATGAACTTATGAGGGTGCGTGGAAACTGCGCAATGCTCACTCATAACACAATCATTTTATGGACTTTTGTCACCAAATTTTTAACATAGCCATTTAAGACCTCTGCTCATGAACAGTGTAACTGTGATTTTCTTAATCTGTCCCAAACATTGCTTTCGACACCAACAGCACCATTGTGCGCTACATGTGAAAACACATTTTGGGCAACATATGAAAAATGGCAGCTGTACTGTTCATAAGGAAGTGTAATAAAATGGCAATGTTGAAAATCTGGAGTGAAAATATTAAATTTGCAAACTTACGAGCATGCATAGGAACTGCGCAACACACGCTCGTAAAACAGTCATTTTTAGGAATTTTTCACCAAATTTTCAACATAGCCATTTTAAGACCTCTGCTCATGAACAGTGTCACTGTGATTTTCTTAATGTGTCCCATACATTGATTTTGCACATCGACTGCGCCATTGTGCGCTACACGGGCGGAAACACATTTTGGGCAAGATGTGAAAAATGACAGCTGTACTGCTCATAAGGAGGTGTGGTAAAATGGCAATGTTGAAAATCTGGAGTGAAAATATTGAAAATTCATGAACTTACGAGCGTGCGTAGGAACTGTACAATGCACGTCTGAAACAGTCATTTTTAGGAATTTTTTCACCAAATTTTCAACATAGCCATTTTAAGACCTCTGCTCATGAACAGTGTCACTGTGATTTTCTTAATTTGTCCTGTACATTGATTTTGCACACCGACTGCACCATTGCGCTACATGATGAAACACGCTTTGGTGAGATGTGAAAATGGCAGCTGTACTACTCATAAGAAGGTGTGATAAAATGGCAATGTTGAAAATCTGGAGTGAAAATATTGAAAATTTGTAGAACTTAATAAAGGTATGAGGAACCGCGAATGCACATCAGAACAGTCATTTTTGGAATTTTTCCACCAAATTTCAAAATAGGCTTGAGAGCCCACCTATGAACACTGGCAGTGTCGTTTCATTAATTGGGCCTAAAAGGTGATTTCATGCAGTGACTGTGAATTCACCTCTCGGGCCAATAATACCATGACAGTGACAGCATTCATGAGAAGGGGTCCCAAAACCCATGTTGAAAATTTGGGCAAAAATTCCAAAAATGCCTGAGATATGCAAAAAAGTTGAAAAACCCTATCTATCCCATTATACAGCTTACCGCATTTCCTCAGTTCAGGTCGACTTTGAAGAGTGCAGATGTATTCGGTCCACGATGATCGCTGCACCGAGCCCGGAGGAATGGGGTGGGGGGGTGGGAAGGCAGGGTGCACAGGGGTGGGTGCGGTTGTGGTGGGGGCAGGAAGACTGCGTGGACCATTTTCTTTACAGGTTTTTTTTTACATGACAACGTGGGGCGTTTGCCATGCTGGGGTGAGCTCAAGCGTGCACCTGAAGACTGACTGGTTGGTGGGCCTGGAGCCGATGGAGATTGGGCACCCTGTCGACTATAGCAACTTTGCCATGCTGGGGTGGGCTCCAGTGTGGCACCCTGTACTTGGGGAGGACAGTGCAGCTGATGGGGAATTGGGCACCCCATCGGCTATACCATGAGGTTACCACGCTGGGGTGGGCACCCAGCGTGGCATGTGAAAGGCTTTGGGGGGCGCAGCACAGCTGATGGGGTATTTGGCACCCCCGTTGGCTATACAGTGTGTTCATGGGGGGCAGCACGCAGTATGCATGCGTGTTTGTGTGTGTGTGTGTGTGTGTGTGTGTGTGTAGGGGAGCTGCACATGAGCAGGCGATATCTGGATGCTGCTCACTGAAGCATAGCTCCCCCTTTCAACTGTACACCTCTGCATTTTGGAGCTGTCATAGACAGCTCCAGCATGCATTGACGGACTGGGGCCGTGCCTGCCAACACACTGACTGAATTGGAAGAGGGAGTGACACACCTCCGAAAACTCAGATGATGGCACTATGTTTCTTGCACATGTGTGCAAGCAAACATTAAAAGGAGATTGCATGTGGTGAAGAAGACTTGGAAACCAAACTAAGGACTTTCAGTCCATGTACCTGAGACCAGGGCCCAGCACCAAAAAGATGAAACAATGAGTGGGAGAGTTGTAAAAATGTATAGCTATATTTTGAGGGGATCTGACATTTAGGCTGCAATTCCCAAAACTTCATTAAGACTCCATTACTGGTTAAGTGGAGCACTTGCTTAACTTCCAAAAAAGGCTAAAAAGTGGAAGTAAAAGGCTGCCCATCTATTTTAATATTCAGAATCCCCAATGAGGCTGTGAAATATCCTTAATGGGTCTAGACGGAGGAGCAAGCATAATTGTTTGTGAACCCGTACTGTTGTATATAATAACATATCTCTAAGGGCATGGGGAAGACAGTAAGGAGGTACATGCAGGAACACAGTGATGTTAAGTTTCAAATTGTCACAGTGGAATAACTCAATTTCAAGCCATTGAGGAGTATAATCGAAAGGGGAATCCTCTTGAGGATCCCTATACCATTGGAAATACTGGGTACAGTGTATAGTCAGGTAATATATATATAAAAGTTTGGAAGACGGAGACCTCCAGATGATTTAGGTATGATGAGCTTAACGAAAGCCCTTCTAGGAGTTTCTCCTAACCAAATAAAGCAGGAGAGGATCCTCTGCAGTGTGGTAAACCAAGATTGCGGGATCACTTGATTTAACATAGTGAGTGGATAAAGGACTAGAGGAAGTGTGTTCATTTTCACTGTGTTAATACGACCCCATCGAGAAACAGGTAATAAAGCCCAGCAGCCCAAGTCCTGTTTAATTTTTTTGAGTAAAAGATCCAGGTTATAGTATTTCATTTTGGTGGGGGAAACGCTTATACTAATTTCCAACTGGAGGCCTCATCTGAGAAACAACATAGACAATGTGGAGGTGGTGCAGTGGAGGGCAACTAAAATGTTCAGGGCCTGTGGGATAAAACCTATAATCGAAGACTAAAGGAGTTAAACATTCACTTGAACAGGTCCAGATGTGCAGATCCACTATCCCATCAAAGACACATCTTGCTACTGGAACTGGCGACTACAATATGAAAAATGAGGTAAGTACAGTTCAATGTATTTCAATGGGTTTCCAACTGCACTGACCTTATTATGTTTGCTTGCATGCATGCGCGAGAAACATGTTGTGACAGCTTGCTGGAGTAGCAGGTCGTGGAGGTGCGGCTGCTTTTTAGGGCTTGTCTGTGTAGCACCAATGAATGAGCACACTGTCTATGACATCAGCTCAAAAGCGTGTCACCAACTTGAAACAATTTTTTCCACTGCAATGAGGGAGTGACCCGTCATTGCAGGGCGTGCCTTGCCTGGTGTATCATTTCAATAAACATGGTGGTGGCTGTCGCCATCCACCTCTCACAGTCACACCTGAAAGCTGATGTGGGTTCCCAAGCCCCCTGTTGGTATGCCCCCTTCCCAGTTCATTTGCCAATGGGGAGCCCAATCACCATCGGCATGATGTCCCTGTAGTTTAATTTGTATGCCGTGGGGGTGCCCAATCCCCCTTGGCATCATGCCACCCCCAAACACAAACCCGTTTTCTTTGCCAATGGGGTGCCCAGTCTCTGTTGGCTCCAGTAGTCCCAAAACAGCCAGGTGGCACACTGGGAGCCCACCCCAGCATGCCAAATATACCTGTAGAAACAGAAAACCTTCCCACAAAGTTTTTCTTTTTTTTTAACCTGTAAAAGAAAAAACGGTTCCTCGTTGTCTGCATTACCCCGCCTTCCCCAACACACACCTGCCCTCTGCACACCCCACTTCCCTGCACCCCTTTCACCCCATAATTATCTCCGGAGCCCAGCACGATGGACTTTGGTGGAGCGGGAACACATCTGCACTCTTCAAAGCCAACCACAAACTAAAAAAATGCTGGTAAGCTGTATAATGGCATAAATGGTGGGGTTTCAACTTAGGTGGATATCTCAGCCATTTTTGTGACTTTTGGCACCAACATGGGGTTCTTGGGACCCCACCTCATGAACTCAGTCACTGTCATGTCCTTATTCCGTCCCAAAATGTGATTTTGTGGTCACTGCAAAGAATCATCCTTCTAGAACAGATTAACTAAATGACAGTGTCACTGTTCATGAGGTGGGCTCTCAAAAAGCCTATGTTGCAAATTTGGTAAAAAAAATTCAAAAAATGACTGTGTTACAAGTGTGCATTGTGCAGTTCGCATGCACGCTCATAACTTCGAGAATTTTTAATATTTTCACTCCAGATTTTCAGCATTGCCATTTCTCCACACCTCCTTATGAACAGTACAGCTATCACTTTTCACATCCTGCCTGAAATGTGTTTTTGCACATCTGGCACACAATGGCGCTGTCACTGAGTGAAATCAATGTTCCAGACAGATTAATAAAATCACAGTGACAGTGTTCAGAAGGAGAGGTCCCAAAAAGCCCATGTTGCAAATTTGGTGGACAAATTCAAAAAAATGACTGCGTTACCAGTGTGCATTGCGCAGTTTCTACGCATGCTCGTAGCTTCGCGAATTTTTTATATTTGTACTCCAGATTTTCAACACTGTCATTTTTGCACACCGTCTTATGAACAGTACAGCTGTTATTTTTCACATCCTGCCTGAAACATGTTTTTGCACCTGTGGCATACAATGGGCATGGTTGCTGTGCGAAATCATCATTCGGGAGAGATTAAGAAAATCACAGTGCCACTGTTCATGAGTGGAGGTACCAAAATGCCAATGTTGAAAATCTGATCTAAAAAAATTCCCCAAGTAATTGCATTACAGGTGTGCATTGTGCAGTTTCTATGCACACTCGTGACTTTATCAATTTTTTATATTTTCATTCCACATTTTCAACATTACCATTTTTTACACCTGTTCAAGAAAAGTACAGCTGTCATTTTTCACATTCTGCTCGAAATGTGTTTTCACACCTGTGGCTCCAAATGGCACAGTTGTTGTGCAAATTCACCTTCGGCTAACAAACTGATATTGTCACTGTTCATGCAGTGCAGTCACAAAAGCCCATGTTGAAAACTTAGAGTGAAAATATCAAGAAACACCCAGGGCATTAAGGTTTCCAACCATAACACCCTAGACTGTAGGGACTGACAGGTGTCAGGGGTGTCACTTGGGATTGTTGACAGTAAGGCTCATGCCATTCCACCCCCACTCCCACCCTGCAGCCCGTGACAGGCATCAAGGTGTGCCTTGGACTCTTCGGCCCCAAAGCTCACCCCATTCTCCTATATTGCACCTATTTCAGCATATTTCCATATGGAATGGGGTGAGTGTAAAGCCCAAAGACCCCAAAGCACACCTCAACACTTGCCAGTGTCTACAGGGTAGGGTGAGGTGAAATGGCATCAGTGTTATGGGCGATGACCCAAAGGCACACCGCAATGCTTGTCCATCTCTGCAGGGTGGGGGTGGGGTTGGCATCAGTTCAGTACTTCACTGCCATTCCTATACTGTATCTGTCTAACTCCTGTACTTCCAATGCTAATGCCAGCAAGCAAATATTTGGCATTGATAAATGCTTGTTTCTTATATAGCAGTTGCTGGTTCCATCAGCAAGACATGTCTTCCAAGGGACAGTGGATCTTCACACTGGGATCTGGTCAGGTGAGTGAGTGTGTATGAGGGAGTCTGGGGGTGTGGGGTGGTGGGTGCTCAGTGGGAGGTCGGGCTGGGGGTATGGGGTTGCATCAGTGATGGACCTTTTTTAAACAGCTTAAAAAAGATATCAAAGGACTGTGTTCTGCTTTTCAGTCTCTGAGGGACATCGGATGGTGGTGGGGGGTGTGCCAATAGACCCCTCATTTAAATCAGCAATGACATGCATAAGGCTGAAACTGATCTAGATAATGGGGAAATGTAGAATAGCACTTTTTGCACTAACCACTGAGCCACCTAACTGCACTTTCCAGTTGTTGTGATACACACACAGACTAATGCATATACATATATATATATACATGTATGCATATATATTCCAGTATAACATAGCATTGCACTGTCTACACACATTTTTACAGATTAAAAAAGACATTGAGGCACTGTTTTCTTCTTTTCAGGCTCCAAGGGACATCGGAGGGTGGAGGTTGCCACTAGACACCTCACTTAAATCAGTAAAGACGTGCATAAGGCAGACAATTATCTAGATAATGAGGGAATGTAGACTAGCAATTTTTGCACTAACCACTGAGCCACCTAACTGCACTTTCTATTTGTTATGATACACACACACACACACACTCCTGACTAATACATATAAACATATAGGTATATATATTCCAGTATAACATAGCAGTGCACTGTCTGCAAACATTTATACAGATTAAAAAAAATACATAGAGAGACAGTTTTATTTTTTTCAGGCTCCGAGAGTCATCAGAAGGTGGGGGGTTGCCATTAGACACCTCATTTAAATCAGCAATGACATGCGTAAGGATGAAACTGATCTCGATAGTGGGGGACTGTAGACTAGCAAGTTTTTCACTGACCACTGACCACTGAGCCACCTAACTGCACTTTCTTACTGTTGTGATACACACACACACATGCACACACATTAAAACATATACACTTTTATGCATGTATATTCTAGTACAATATAGCAGTACACTGTCTACACACATTTTTACAGATGAAAAGAAAAAGCACATCAAGGGACCGTTTTCTTCTTTTCAGGCTCCAAAGGACATCAGAGGGTGGGGGGGTTGCCACTAGACACCTTATTTAAATCAGCAATGGCATGCATAAGGCTGAAATTGATCTAGATAGCAGATAATGTAAACTAGCAATTCTTGCACTAACCACTGAGCCACCTATCTGTGTTTTCTAATTGTTGTGATACACACACACTGACTAACACATATGCACATATATGCATACATATTTCAGTAGAACACAGCAGTGTACTGTCTACATACGCATCATTGCCACTCACACACACTAACACACATACACTGCCTTATATGGCATTTATTTTCTTATACATTTAACCTTAACTTTTACTGTATTTAGGAAAAGCAATGTGTTTTGCTCATTGTACTAATCTATGGCATGACTGGATAACTGAGGTAGAGGACCAGGGAGGTGTGGTCGATGTGGCCTATCTGAGCTCCAGAAAGGCCTTCGACACCGCCACCCCATAGAAGGCTGATTAATAAACTGTGCAGCCTAGGGGTGGATCCTAAAATAGTTCTCTGGGTGGAGAACTGCCTGAATGGCAGGAGTCAGAGGGTTGTGATAAACAGGGAGTTCTCTGAAGAGGGAGAGGTGATGAGCAGGGTGCCACAGGGGTTGGTGTTGGGGCCGATACTCTTCATTATTTTTATTGGGGACATTGTAGAAGGACTGGAAGGGAAGGTATGCCTCTTCATAGATGATACAAAGGTATGCAATATGGTGGACATGCCAGGGGATGTTGAAAGAATGAGGGAAGACCTTAAAAAACTGGAGAAATTGTCTGAAGAATGGCAGCTGAGATTCAATGCAAAGATGTGAAGGATCACCTACATAGGGCACAAGAACCCAGGGACAAAGTACAGACTAGGTGGGTAGGTACTGCCAGTCACAAAACAGAAAAGGGACCTGGAAGTTATCATGTCAGAGGACCTTAGAGGAACTAGGTAGTGCAATAAAGTGGCTGGAAAGGCTAACCAGATGCTTGGATGCATAAGGAGTGGTATCAGGAGTATAAAGAGGGAGGTCATCTTGCCCCTGCATAAGACACTCATGAGACTGCACCTTGAATTCTGCCTCCAGTTCTGGAAGCCCCATCTGAGAAAGAACATAGACAGGGCAGAGACAGTGCAGTGGAGGGCAACTAAAATGGTGCAGGGTTTGTGGCATAAGACTATGAGGAAAGACTAGGCAAGCCAAGTTTTAAAATATGTATTTCATTTGGACAAAGCATTTAACCCATTTTAAATATAAAAATTTTACAGGATATGCCAGTTGTGATCCGATATGTAATTTACAGTAAGGTCATGCTTTTACCCATTTTTTCTAATGTATTTGCACATGCAAATCTGCTGAGTGGTATTTTTAATGTGGTCTTTCTTCTATTAATGTGTTTTACTAGAATATGCCTGTTGATTGTTATATATTTAGCCTGGATAGTTCACAGAACATGTGACATCTTATTTACAGTGGAGTTCTACATCCACACATTATTATGCTGCATTGCATATAGTCAGATCAAGATGAAAAAATATTTTACATCTGGACTAGACTACCCTTGATATAAAAAAATGGGTAAAATGGATCCTACTGAAAACAAGATATTGCATCTAATCTGGGATATCCTGAGTAAATACAGTGCAAAAATGTGTAAAATAAAGATCCCTATGAGAATAAGATGTCACATCTCCCCTCTGCTATCCAGGTTAGAGACGTGGTGAAAGTGGGAAGAGGCTAAGTTGATGAATATTTTATTTTATTCATTAAACAACTGAATGTAAATATATAATAATTGCATTTACCATAGTATCAAATTCCATATTGTAAACTAAACTTCACTGTGTTCCATATAATAAAGACTGACATAAACAAACAGTTTCTTTATTGTTTTATAACATATTAGGCTGCAGTATTTATTTTGAATGTTGTGGCCATGAGAATGGAGTATATGTGTGCTTGTTTGAGTGAAAGGGGTTAAAGAAACAGCTGTCTTTTGATATAGTAAACTATGTCTGAGACCATGCTAATCAGATAGTGTCTTAAGAGGTTAAAAAAAAAACTGTGTACATCTTTTTAAGAGATTCTTGCTGGGAAAGGGTGACTAAGCTGACATGACAGGTTTATGAGCTATCAATCATTCTTCAAAGACAATTCTATCCACATTGAAGCTTAGTACACAATGTAGTGCATTGAAAAGGTTGTTGAGTTCAGTGAATACAGCAGAGTGAAGGAACTACACAAAACCTGCAATTTTAACTAGCCCATTAGGAATCTTCAGAGCTCCCTTTCTCTACTGTCATTGCAAAACGTCTGCAGAGCTCCATCCACTGCAGCTGTAAAAAGGGTCAGGAAGGTATTCATAACTGGCTCAGTGGTATCCTGTTGGAAACAAAAGTGCAAATTATGTTTTTTCCCAAGAAATTCATGGCTTGGGAACTTTCCCAGCCAATCAGAATGCAGGAAATTCTCTACCCATTCTATTACTGTAAGTATACAAAAAGCATGATGGCTAGGACTATGTGATTGGTTTGAGGGGTGTGCACTGTGAGTTTGTATGCTGAAGAGCATACTTCTAAAAAATATCAACAGGAATATCTAAAAAGTCTTTTATCCTCCTGCGTTTTGTTTCTTGGGCATGATGCCAGTACCTCCAAACTGCTTCGGCTCTGCACCTGTTCACAGTTCCCCAGCCCCAGGCTTAAATCTGGTATTCTGGGACAAAGTTCACTATGCAGCTGAATAATATTTTATGAAAGACAAACAACTTGCACTCAAACAAATATCTAACACTAATTTGGCATATAAGAGCTTCTCTAATTAAGCTGTAAGAAGTCAAGTCCCTATTTTAGAGATTTTGTTACTTCCTTATTAAATGTTGCTGGAAGGTTTGATGCAACACTCCTGCCATTGGTTATCAATAATCTTATAAGAGGAATATTTCTGAGACTACTGTAGAAAACGACCTCTCAGTCAAACATTAGGAGACTAAACATGGCAGGGAGAAATGCTTGAAGAACTAGCACACAGCATACAGAGAAAATGTATTTAACACTTAAAGAGACAGTGTAAGGAGAGGCACGTTCTTTTGCATGTTTTTGAGGGGAAGTTCTTTACATTTTAGTAGGTGACTAGTTGGTTAGAATATTATAGCCAAGGCCACTAGTGCTCTGCGACACTGTCCTGATTTCTGCAGCAAGGCTTTTAGGCTTCTGTAGCAGCATTTTCTGATTTTTACAGCATGATTTATTCATTTCTGGGGCAGAATGTAGTCCTGCCATTGGCTAAAATATGATGTGATGTCATTAATGACATCACACACTGAGCACAGAGGAGGGGCTTCAAAATAAACAAGATGGTGAAGGGAGCTGGACACTATGGGAAAACTATGTATTTGAAAGAAAATTCACCAAAAACAGTGAATTCTGTGGCACTATATGTATTTTGTGTCATGTTACAAATTCTGCAGAAAATTCTACAACCACAGAATCACAAAATTCCAGGGGCTTAGATTATAGCCTATTGTGATTACTACAGTATCTGTGAAGGAGGGTCTGATTAGGAGAGGAGCTAAACAAGATTAGTGCATTGCAGAAGGGGTTAAGATGTTATAAAAAGCAATGAGGAATGTTATTTGTGCATGCAAAATTTGTAGAATTTTTGTATTCTTTACTATGAAATCTCTGTGGACTTTTACTTAAAAACTTGCAAAATATGTGTATTTATTTTCAGGCTAATATGTTTGAATGCCAAAACATATATAGTTTGGATTTTCCTCACATTCTATGATGCATATTCATAACATCTTTGAAATGCAGAAAAATATTGTCACAAATTTTCCACATTACACATATTTTTCTACATTCATGGGCAGACTAGGTGGGCCAAGCGGTCCTTATCTGCCGTCAAATTCTATGTCTCTATGTTTCATGAACTTTGAAAAAATTGCAACAGCCAACAAAGAACTGATGCTGAAGATCTTTAACCTCTTCTCAGTGGCACTCGCCAAAACACAAGAGAGAGAGTTTTACAAAGCGGCCTGTCTTGTGCTCTGACCTCATGGGCGTATCTCTTTAACATGGTAACAGACTAATTTACTCATAATTTCAGATTGAAAGTTAATTTTCATAAGCAACAGACCAAACTAGATTTCTTCAATATGTCACTGAATGGTTTTGTGAATAAGTCAGATCAGAGTAATGCTTCAGGACTTGACAATGTTAATAACAGAGTTGTGAACTTAAACAACAAATCTAATTTATGTCCCCAGTCAGCTGCTATTTTGACCTCTAAGGGATTCTGTGAACAGGATCTGAAAAGGTTGTTTGCCTAAAGTGTAAACAACACTTAGTTTATGAATACTAGTAGAATTGAGAGGGAGGTGATTAAGGAGTTGCAAGAGAATCCCCAGATCATTATCAAACCAGCCAATAAAGGGGAAAGAGACAGTGATCTTAGACATGGATACTGTATCTATACTGTATATCAGAAGTAAGCCACCAATTATCTGACACCAGGTTTTACAAAAAGTTAACAACAGATCCAACTAGATGCATTAAAGCCCACATTGATGAATGTATTCCTGAAGCAGAAAAAAATAATGTGATCACCAAGGAAACAAATTTGTTTTGACTATTTCACACCCAGTGCTGACCACAATATATATTCTGGCTAAAGCAGGACATACGTCTTTGATTAGCTCTCCTGCTAAACCAATTCTGGACAGCACTGGTCCCTCAAAGAACCTCTGGCCATTTTTGTGGTGAGTTTTATCAGGGGCTGGTTCCCAGATTACACTTACAGTATATGTGTATGATTCTGCTAACACTTTGCAAACTGTGAGACTGTGAGGGAGGTTAAAACAGAACCTGAGTGGCTTCTGGCCACCCTCAGTGTGGAAGCCCTGGATAACAATATTTCACATTAGGGTGGCCAGGAGACTATAAAGTATTATTTGGAAACTGACAGCAGTCTGTTCCCTCATTTATCGAGTTTATGTTAGCTTTTTTTTAGTTATTTAACTTATACTTGGGGCTTTGGGAGCAGGGGCTTTCCAGGATTGCTGGGTTAATAAATATTGACATCAGCTTGACTTATATATCATCATTATACCGATGGCATAATACTGATCTGGCATGGCCATGTTTTCAGTTTTTCCAGTTTCAGTTTTATTGTTTGACAAGATAAACTTATCGTTACAAAAAATACATATAATAAATATACAATTAAATAGAAATATAGGGATGCATGTAGAAAATATGAAGGATTTTGTTTTGTGTACCCAGAGAGCACTAATCAGCATTTTAAGCTTCATTATTAAATTTAGCATTGACAAAATAGATTTTTTTTATAGCTGACCATCACTAAAAATGCTGTGTGTGGTATAGAAACAGATCTCTTCCAGAAAGAGACAGACAAATTCACTGCTCCTTGCATCTAGGAACCATCCACAACATGTGATAGAGAACAGACAGAAGGGCCATTTCTTCTTTCTTTGGAGAAATTGTAGCCAGTGGCAGAGTTTTACATAAAGAGTAAAAAGGAATTCATTGAATTCTACTAAAGGGAAGGAATCTACAATATGGGCACAGTCAAACGTTAGGGATATACTGTTGATTGAGAGAGGGAATAGACAGAAAAGATTAAATCTGAATGGACAAATTAATTTTGTGGCCACATTTTCTTTCATGTGAAATAGTTGCATAGAATTATTAAGGAGAACTAGAACATCATTATAAGAAACCCAGTCCAATTGATATTAATGCCAGAACCTCCAAGAATGGGTTTCAGATGAGGGAGGAACAACAAGAACATGGTGGTGCATTCCCTGTAACATAGCCAAACAGTGATCACTTGGCTACCTCAACTGTCCCAGGGTAGCCATAAATGTGATAATTGTAAGTTTTGCAGGTAGGAGGTTACAGGGGAACTCTTTTAATACAATGAACCACATTGAAATTATATCAGTCAGTCCCTTTATTAATTGTAATACTGCTTGAGTAGTTTATAAAGCTAGTAGTACACGTGGACCTTTTTATCAGTGGGAAACAGTCCTAAGTTCAAAGTTAAGGTGGGAGAACATATTAAGGTGACTAAAAATGGATATAATAAGAATACCCTAGCGCAGTATGTTTTGGGGGCCAGTGACAGATCAGTATATAAGTGGCTTCTTACAGGAACTGAGAAATTGCACCATGGGAATTAGAGGGGGAGATTTAGTCTCCCTGTTGTTATGCATGGAGGTGTTTTGGATTTTCATTATTGAGGGCATTAGCACTCCAAGACATAATGACCAATTCAAGTTAATCTCTTTTTTGTAAAAAAGTGTAAAAAAAGAGGTAATATTACCAAAGTGTTTAGGGTTTTTATGTATATGTTATGCTGTACATGATGTTTTCAATTTTGTCTTTTGTTTATGCTTTCATGTTAGACTTCTCTTCTTATAATGAGACTGGTCTTTAGCCACTATCTGTTCCTGATGTCTCAAGGACTTGTATCATACTGATGAACATACCCAGCATGGGCAGATGAGGAAAGTCTCCTGGTGACTTTGAGATGACATCAGAAATTAATGGTCTCTGTTTTTATCACACTAATTGTGTTTCCTTGAGCTTGCACAAAAAACACCTTGGGATAGTATTGCTTTTGAGAGGTGTGTCAGGGACAAGTCCAATGCAGAGCACTGTACAGTGGGCATGACCCTGACACACCAATGACCACTGAAGCCGAGTGTGAGCTCGCACTTTAGAGAAATTAACTGCACCAATGAGAGAGTACATTTCATTCCTCTCATTTGCATGCTGCAGTCTACGCCACATGCACCCTCCGTTCCCCACCAGCCCGGCATTTTTCATTAAACCCTCCCATTGCGCTCCACTGCTGCAGTCCTCCCAGCTCCCATCCTAGCCCTGGGCATCTAATCTAAGGGGCAAACTGGATGGACCATGGGGTCCTTTTCTGCTTCAAGTTATATGATTCTATGATTATATGAAACCCTCCCGCTCCCTCCCACTGTGTGCTGCCCGCCCCGCACCCTCCGTTCCCTTGCTGACATCAGAGCCCAATCCCCATGTCAGCATCATGTACCCGCCAACTCATGTGGCACACTGGGAGCCCACCCCAGTGTGCCAAATTTCTTTTTAGTACCTGTAAATAAAGAAAACAATCCCAACCTTTTTTTGTAAACTGTAAAAAAGACAACAGTTCCTCATCGTCTCCCCAGACCCCCATCCCCACCCTCTCACTAAGTACCCACCTCCCCGCACCCCCCTTACCCATACTTACCTCTGGAGGTTGGTGCTGTCATTTTCTGAGGACCAGGACATGTCTGCACTCTTCAAAGCCAACCAGCAAACTGAAGAATCAAAGGTAAGCACTGTATAATGGCAATCAATGGGGTTTTCAACTTAGGTTGATATCTCAGCCATTTTGAGAAATTTTGTCCCCAAATATTCAACATGGGATTCTTGGGACCCCACCTCATGAACACTGTCAGTTCATTACTCAGTCCTGAAAGGTGATTTTTCGGTCGCTGCATGGAATCACCTTTTGGGATCAATTAATGAAACATCAGTGCCACTGTTCATGAGGTGGGGTCCCAAAAAGCACATGTTGAAAATTTGGTGAAAAAATTCCAAACAATGACTGCATTATGAGCGTGCATTGTACAGTTTCTATGCACACTCCTAACTTTGCCAATTTTTAATATTTTCCACTCCAGATTTTCAACATTGCCATTTTTTCACACCTCATTATGAACAGTAAAGCTGTCATTTTTCACATCTTGCCTGAAATGTATTTTCACACCTATGGCTCAGAATGCAATGGTAACTCTGTGAAATCACCTTTCATGATAAGTGACTGAAATAACAGTGGCCATTTTGAAAACTTGGTGAAACAACTCCATAGATGGCCGAGTTACACCCGATTGTTCAAATTTTTCTACGCACGTATGTAACTTTGGTCATTTTCAATGTTTTCACTACAAATTTTCAAAATAGCCTTTTTATCACACCACCTCATGACCAGTACAGCTGTCATTTTTCACATCATGCCCATAATGTGTTTTCACTCATGTGGCATGGAATACCATTTTTCCATGGATTTGAAAAATTTCACCTACAGAGTTCATGAGATGGGGTGATAAGAAGACTATGTTTAACATAGGGTCAGAAAATTAAAAAAATGACAAAGTTATGGCCACTTGTTGCAATTTTGGTACACATGCTAGTAACTGTGTAAATCTTAAATATAAGCACCCCACATTTTTTTTTAATTACTTGTACTCCTGCTCCACGGCCCTCTGTATCAGGAGTGAGCCCCAGCCCTGCCCCCTGATGTCCACCAGCCTACTAGCTACACCCAGGGCTTAATCCTCCAGCAGGGTCAGCAGGGGAGCCCACCCCCACTAAGACCGGAACCACCCCCACCAAGACTGGATCCAGTCCAGTGGTCAGTGCCGTGACTATTCAGAGGTGGGACCTGCAAGCTCCCTCCATCATCCGTCATGAGCTTTTTCCTCCTGGTTTCACCCCTCCAGGGATGGAGTGTACAAGGATGCCAGCAACAGTGCCACACACGCTCCCATGTATGCACCCCATCAGGCTTCTGCCCCGCCTCTTACCCAATGTCTGAAGTGTCAGTGTGCCAGCCCCCAGCTGCCACTAGGGGTCTGGCATGCACCGACAACTGGTCGCCCCTTTCCCCGGAAAAGGAGAGCTGTCCCTGGGACATTCGATCCTTCTCCTCCCCTACTGATCTCCAGCGGCCTGTGCTCACTCCCAAACACAGATCGCTAGCAAGGCTTGAGGTGTGGTATCCAGCACTTCAGCCCTCAGCACCACTGGGCCGGTGATGCACACCACATTTTCAACATAGCCTTCTTATTACCTGAGCTTCTGTATTCAACTGCTGTCCAAAATATGACAGCTTGTCAAAACATAGTTCAGGCAGGCTTTTCTTCCGATCAGAAGTTCACCTAACACAATACACACCTGCCACATAAATCATGCAAGAAAACATTTGGCATTGACAAATGCTTGTTTTTATGGTGTGCCTTTACTGTTATATGTGCAGTTGAATTTATATTGTGACTAAAGTGGCAATTGTGTAAAGACTAAGTAATGCATCTGTATTATGTTAACTAAATGGGATAGCCACAAGATTAAGCATTTTATTTATTTATTTAGAAGTTTGTGATCGGGATAGGCATACTGAGCCAAAGTTTGTTTCCAGGTGCAACACGGGGAAACAATCAGGTAGGAGATACAAATTAATATACAATCAGAAAATAAAATCAGGACATTACATTGCATTACGCCAGAGTGTGAGTACATCACCTAGGTAAGTGTTGTGTTGCAATAATAATCTTATACAAGCAGAATTAACATCAGTACAGTACAACATATTACAAGTACTGCAACTAAGTAGACAGAATTGAGTGTCATAAAAGAGGAGATATGTGAAAAAGGAAGCAAGGTATCAGCAGGGGGAAGTACAGGAACTAGAGAGGGGGTAAATAGGCTAGGTGGGAGGGGTGGGAAGGAGGAGGGGTAGCAGCAGTTAGAGCTAGGAAGGAGACAAAGCTTGGACTTTAAGGAGGGAAGCAAGGGGGAGTGGTGAGTAGCCAAGGGGAGTTGATTCCAGAGAAGAGGGAGACGATAAGAAAATGCAGAAAGACATACCCCGGAGTGAGGGTGGGTAAGGGAGAAGGAATTAGAGTCCCTGGAGTGGAGGGAGTAGGTAGAAGGATGAGCAGGAGATAAGTGGGAGGAAAGATGGGGGGGGAGAGTCCCGAACCAGTGGTTAACTATGAGGGTGAGGCAGTGGAACATCCGTCTGTGGGAAAGAGGGATGATGGTGAGGGAGCAGTAGAGGAGACAGTGGTGAGTGAGAGGAGGGGAGGACTAACATATTTTACTATTTAATATTCAAATGGTTCTTGTGTAATTTATCTCTAACAATAATATTTACATATATATGGTTTTTTATGTGTTAGATTGAAATTCCCCCGTTTTGAAGTCAGTACTCACATGGTTATCTTATCAGTTGGAGACTATTAATATAGATGCCAATCTTAGATTCAGTAGCCCTTGGAAAACACCAGGATGTGCGAAACCACATCTAGGTACTGTAGGTAAGTACAAACTTATTAGTCGGCATAAAAGCCATTACAATATTCTACAATAGAAAAAGATAATAAATACATACAATCTTGAAAATACAGACATATTTAAAATATTTAGAAAGCAGCATCCAATTTTGGTTCTCCCAAATACAAAAATAATCAATTTCCAATAACATTGAGAAGTGCAAATAGAAGCAAGGGATTAGATTTTCCTTTCCTCTAATAAGTGGCGGTGAAGGTTAGGGAGAAAAAGATAGCATTTAGGAAGTATAAGGAAACAGAAGGAGCAGGACAGAGAACTGTACCAGTTAAGGCAGAAGGAGGCAGGGATGGTAGTCAGAATAGCAAAGGCACAAACTGAGGAAAAGATAGCCAACTTGGTTAAGAAGGGGGATAAAACCTTTTATAGGTATATCAGGGAGCGTAGAAAGACAAAGGGAGGGATAGTGAGGCTAAATAGAATGGATGGTGGGTGGGCAGAGGGTGACAGTGAAGGAGCAGGGATACTGTATGAATACTTCTGTTCAGTATTCACAAAAGGGGAAGTGGGGGAGGTGACTAATCCAATTAACAGATACACTCTGGAGAGGGGAGTCTATTCCAGTCCTTTCACAGAAGAAAGGGTTCTGAAAGAACTACTAAAACTGAAGGTGGACAAAGCAATGGGGCCAGATGGAATTCACCCCAGAATTCTAAAAGAATTAAGCAGAGAACTAGTGACACCACTGACTATCCTTTATAACAAATCATGGGAGGATGGTGTGGTACCTGAGGACTGGAAGAAGGCTGATGTGATTCCCTTTCACAAAAGTGGGAGCAAGACAGAGGCAGGAAACTACAGACCTGTCAGTTTGACCTCTGTGGTAGGGAAAGTGATGGAATCACTTCTGAAGGAAAGAATTGTTGAGTACCTAGAGGCCAGTGGGGCACAGGACCCAAGGAAGCATGGGTTCACAGCAGGAAGGTCATGTCAGATGAATCTAATTGATTTCTTTGACTGGGTGACCAAAGTAGTAGACCAGGGAGGGGCTGTGGACATGGCCTACCTAGAATTTAATAAGGCATTTGACACAGTCCCACACAAAAGATTGGTAGTCAAATTAACCAGCCTTGGAGTGGGTCCCAGGGTGGTAGCCTGGGTAAAACATTGGCTGAACAACAGGACACAGAAGGTAATTGTAAATGGAGTCCACTCTGAAGAAAGAGGGGTTGCTAGTGGGGTTCTGCAGGGTTCAGTACTGGGTCCAGTCCTTTTTAATGTCTTTATAAGTAACATTGCAGAGGGACCGGAAGGAAAAGTATGCCTCTTTGCAGATGATACAAAGATCTGCAACAGGGTTGATACACAAGGAGGTGTGGAAGGGATGAGAAGGGACTTGACAAGGTTGGAGGAATGGTCAGAAGTATGGCAGCTTGGATTCAATGCAAAGAAGTGCAAAATAATGCACCTGGGAAACAAAAACCCAGGGGAAGATTACACAATGGGGGAGGTAGTAACAACAACAAATGGAAAGGACCTGGGGTCATCATATCAGATGACCTTAGGGTTAGCAAGCAATGTGAGAAGGCAGTAGGGAGGGCTGGGTGATACTGGGATGTATAGGGAGAGGCATCACCAGCAGAAAACAAGAAGTTATTATCCCTCTGTACAGACAGTCGGTGAGACCCCATCTGGAGTACTGCGTCCAGTTCTGGAGACCCTATCTCCTCAAGGACATAGACAGGATGGAGGCAGTCCAGAACAGGGCAATTAAAATGTTGCCTGATCTGCAAAAGAAGCAGTATGAGGAGAGACTAAAGGAGCCTAATGTGTATACCCCTGAGGAAAGGAGGGAGATGGGAGACATAATAGAAACTTTTAAGTACCTCAGTGGAATCAACAAAGTCCAGGAGGATAGCATCTTTCAGAAAAAGAGACGTGCAAGAACAAAGGGACACAATTTAAAGATATAGGGAGGGATGGCTCAGGGGCAATATGAAGAAGTATTTTTTCACATAGAGGGTGGTGGACGCATGGAACAGCATTCCTGAGGAGTTTGTGGGGTCTAAAACTGTGGGAGAATTCAAGAATACATGGGACAGACATAAGGCAATTCTTGTGGGGGTTAGGAAGAAATAGGCTACTGGTTAACTAGGATCTGCAGCTTATCCTGTAGGTAGGGAAATGGGCAGACTAGGTGGGCCAAGCGGCCCTTATTTGCCATCAAAGTCTATGTTCCTATGAGGAAGCATAGAGGGGTGCCCATGTCATTTTAATAGAAAAATCCTTAGAACTTCAGTGAAAAACTGGGTTTGGAAAAGCTCAGAACTTCTAGTAGTTCTGATTTTTTCCCTTAAACTCTGATAGGAAGAAAGGCTTAGAAAAGCTACACTGGTATTGGCCCCAGATTTTGTAGGAAAAGGTTGGATCATTTGTAAGTCTCAGTCTAAGCTTTGCCAAGCTATGGTAGTGCTGCTAACATTACCTCTGATTTCCTTAAACACAGTGGTTTTTGCCACTAAGGGGAACTAGACCTGTAATCTTCTGACTTGTAGGCTTGTGCCTTTACTCTCTATGCCATTCAGCCTATGACCTACATATTTCCACTGTTCAGCTCAGCTTTTCTGTTCTTTTCCTACTGGCAGCCTCAATTCATCTGGAATGGTTTTACATACATATATTTGTTGGCAGATAAGAACCAACATGACCCACCAAGACTGCCCTATGATAACCATTTACTCATGTGTATCCAAGACACCCTCCCCCCAACCTCAGGGTCCCCTTGTTTCCACCCCATGCATGGTTAAAAACAGAGATGGTTTCAGCCCTTACCACCTCTTCCAGCAGCCTGTTCCAAGAATCCACCACCATCTCTGTGAAAAAGTACTTTCTTATGTTTCCCCTAAATTCCCCCCCCCTCCAGTTTCGTGCTGTGTCCCGTGGTTGTGGAGCCCTTTCTCCTCTGAGATAAGAAACCCCCCTGTACCCTACTGAACCTGTTTAAATACTTGTAAGTCTCAATCATGCCATCCCCATCCCTCCTTTCCTCCAGGGAGTACAAATTTAGATCCCTTAATCTGTCCCCATATGTCCTCCCCTGCAGCCCGTGAATCCTTCTGATGGCCCTCCTTTGGACAGCCTCCACCCTCCCAACATCCTTTTTCAGACGTGGCCTCCACAACTGCATGCAGTATTCAAGGTGAGGCTGGACCAATGTCTTATACAGGGGAACAGTGACCTCCCTCCGTCTGCAAGCTATACCTTGCCCTATGCATCCTAACATTCTGTTTCCCTTTCCTACCACCATTTGGCATTGACCTGTTTCCTTGAGGTCAGCTGTGATGATGATCCCAAGGTCTATTTCTTGCTCCATGACTGCTATTTCTTCCCCTTAGCTCATCTTTTGCCCTGGGGTTTCTAATCTCCAGATGCATAATTTTACACTTCCCCATGTTGAACCCCAGTCTCTATACCCTGGACCACTGCTCCAGCTTTTTAAGGTCCTCCCTCATCCTGTTCACACCCTCTGGTGTATCCAACCTGTTGCTGATCATTGTGTCATCAGCAAACATGCACACCTTTCCCTCCAGCCCAACTGCAATGTCTCCAAAGAAGACATTAAATAGGACTGGGCTCAAAACCGACCCCTGTGGTACCCTGCTGTCATCCTCTCCTCATTACAGAGTACCCCATTTACCATCACCTTTTGGGTCCCCCCGGTGAGCTAGGTTTTTGACCCATATTACTATGGCTGCAAGGTTGTCCAGTTTGTTCAGTAGCCTTTTATGAGGCACCGTGCTGAATGCCTTTCTGAAGTCCAGAGAGTCCATGTCCACAGCTCCTCCTTGGTCCAGCACCACCTCCAGTCAAAAAACTCCACTAAGTTTATTTGACACAGTCTCCCCTTAGGAAACCCATGATTCCTGGAGTCAACCAGCCCTTTCCCCTCAAGGTAATCCACTATGTGCTCCTTTAAGAGTAACTCCATAATCTTCCCAACCACTGACATTAGGCTGACAGGCCTGTAGTTTCCCATCACTTCTGTATCCCCACCCTAGTGGAGTGTAACCACATTTGCTTTCTTCCAATTCTCTGGGACCTCTCCTGTTTCCAGTGACAGGGTAATCAACTCTGCCTTGATACACAAGGAGGCGTGGAAAGGATGAGAAGGGACCTGGCAAGGTTGGAGGAATGGTCAGAAGTATGGCAGCTAGGATTCAATGCAAAGAAGTGCAAAATAATGCATCTGGGAAACAAGAACCCAGGGGAAGAATACACAATGGGGGGGAGGTAGTAACAACAACAAAAAAGGAAAGGGACCTGGGGGTAATCATATCAGATGACCTTAAGGTTAGCAAGCAATGTGAGAAGGCAGTAGGGAGGGCTGGGAGTATACTGGGATGCATAGGGAGAGGTATCAGCAGCAGTAAACAGGAAGTTGTTATCCCTTTGTACAGACAGTTGGTGAGACCCCATCTGGAGTACTGCGTCCAGTTCTGGAGACCCCATCTCTGCAAAGACATAGACAGGATGGAGGCAGTCCAGAGGAGGGAAACTAAAATGGTGCAGGGTCTGCAAGAGAAGCCGTATGAGGAGAGACAGAAGGAGCTTAATATGTATACCCTTGAGGAAAGAAGGGAGAGGGGGGACATGATAGAAACTTTCAAGTACCTCAGTGGAATCAACAAAGTCCAAGAGGGTAGCATCTTTCAGAAAAAGAGACGTGCAAGAACAAAGGGACACAATTTAAAATGGGGGGTGGTTCGGGGCAATGTGAGAAAGTATTATTTCACAGAGAGGGTAGTGGATGCATGGAACAGCCTTCCTGAGGAGGTTGTGGGGTCTAAAACTGTGGGATAATTCAAGAATGCATGGGACAGACATAAGGCAATTCTTGTGGGGGTAGGAAGAAATAGGCTGTTGTTTAACTAGGATCTGCGGCCTATCCTGTAGGTAGGGAAATGGGCAGACTAGATGGGCCAAGCGGTCCTTATCTGCCATCAAAGTCTATGTTTCTATGTTTCTATGTTTCTATGTTGCCAGAGGTGCTGCCAACTCCTCCCTGAGTTCCTTCAGTACTGTAGGGTGCACAGCATCTGGTCCCATAGCCTTGTCTGCCCTAAGCCCCAGCAGCTCCTTTCTGACCCTATCTTCCGAGAAGGGGGAGATGTCTACCCCTTCCCCCCTTCCCCTGCACTCCAACTTTGGCCTCATGTCCTCCTTCTCCTCCTTGGCAAAGATTGAGCTGAAGTATTTATTTACACGTTAGCCTTTTAGTTGTCCTCCTCTATACAACTCCCTTCTCAGTCTTGTAATCTTAGTTTTGACTAAGTTATTCCACCTATAGTATCATCACCTTTAAGATCCTCCATACATTAAAGCTAAATCTGCAACACAAAATTCAAGGAGATGAGCTCTGTAACCTGTGATGTTTTATTGGTGTGAAGTAAAAAGCAGTGTTAAGAAAGTTAGAAAAAAAGTTCAGTTCTTTATCTGATACACAGTAAATGAATATCCAAGCAGTACCACACATGCTAAAACCACAACCCATCTTATTTCAACAGCTTTTTTTAAAGACCTTCTCTTAAATTAATTTTTTGCACTAAACTACTTGCAACAAATGTATTAAGACTTGGATTATAGATATTAATGTACATCTGAGACCAAGCAGAAAATAGATAGATACAATCAGAAGTGTATAATGCAGAGCCCTGAGACCAACTGAATATTACAGAAAAGATATTCTAAGCCAAATACCGAAATTCTACACTTTTACCTCTCATTGCCTATGAACTGTACATATTTTTATTTTCAATATCTGATGAGTGGAATTTCTGATTGTTCTTAGATCTTTAATTTAAATAATTCTTTCTTCTTGTAGCATGCTGTGTTTGTATTTGTATGTATGCCATTATATGCAATTCAGTACATGGTAATGTAATGTAATGTAGGGGGGACATGATTGAAACCTTTAAATACATGAAAGGAATAAACAAGACAGGTACAGAGGGGCTGTTCAAAGTAAGGGAAGGGAGGGCCACCAGGGGCCATGATATGAGACTGGAGCGAGGAAGGTTCAGGAGGGAGATGAGGAGACACTTTTTTACAGAGAGGGTGGTGGCTGGATGGAATGCGTTACCTGCAGAAGTGGTATGCAGTAGAACAGTGGACTGCTTCAAACGAGGATGGGACAGGACAAGGGGGAGGGTTAATGAAGGGGAAGGGTGGAAGGGAGGGGCAGCTGCAGAATAAGGGGTGCTAGCTGCACATTCGAGCAGACTTGATAGACCTCTAGGCCTTTATCTGCTGGCAAATTTCGTATGTTCGTATGTTCGTATGTAATATAACATGTTTTATGTAATAACTGTATAACCAAACAATAAAATCTATACTACAGTATTACTACACATTTTTATTCTTGTAGTCTTCTCTTTCCAGCAGTTTGCAATTCCTCACAAGTTACTGAAGTGTAAAACATTAGTCAAATTTTCCTTGTTAATCCCACCCTCCAAGTGTCTCACATTTTTGTTTATGCATTTCCAGATGTCTGTGGCTACAAATGAGGTTAGTACTAACATAATTGTTAATAACTCCTACAGAGTTGAAGCATGGCTTTGTACTAGTCGCATACCATTATACCATGTAGAAGACCTGTGGAGACTGGTAATGTTGCGAAAATGCTCCCAACCTGACACCCCTATCTTACAGCCCATGTGTGGACAAGGTTGACTTCTGTGTTTCATGGCCCACTTATCACATCCTTGCCACCCCTCTCCACAAGCAACAGCTACTTCCTGATATCCTGACATCCTGGAACCCTCCACAGCCCAGATCCCAAGGAACTGTGTGTATGTCCAAATCCTCCTAGTAATCAATTATTTAAAGGAAAACTATATGGAAAAATTATAAAAACACATGATTTGCATTTGGTTTTTATATCTCTGATTGTTTCTGGCATTCTGTTCCTGAGTTTGTGGCAAGGTTTTCTTTTACTTTTCCATACCACTTTTATGGCCACTGGAGGTTGCCATGCTAGCTTCTTTTATTACCTTTGAGCTGTTGGAATTTTCTCAGAATGCCTCTGGGAATGGTGTTAAGCAGACTTAGGACTAGAACTAAATGCACAGGATCCTAGCTATCATCTAGTCACAACATCCAACTTCAACTGTTTGTGAAAGTTAACCACTTTGAAAAAGTGTTTGCCCTCCCTAAGTCACATTTTTCTATGCAACAGCTGTTGTTATTATGGATGTATGGCAATTTTGTTTGTAGACTGTCACTGGGTGATAAAACCAATACACCTTTGAAGGTCTTAGGTTTAACTGACATAATTCCCAGAGCATTCTGAGAAAATTCCATCTGATCAAAGGCAATAAAAGAAGCCTACATGCTGACCTCCAGGGGACATAAAACTGACAGGGAAAAAAAAACTTGCCAGACACAGGGAACAGAACATCAAAGAACAATCAGAGAAACAAAAAACAAAACAAAACAAAATAATGCACATTTATTTTTTATAATTTTTGCATGTATTTTTCCTTTAACACTATCACCCACCTGTACTTGCATTAGTCACAGGATCACAACATCCCTCATCCATCCAGCTGTAACAGTTCTGCAGGTGGCAGAGGGGGGTTGCAAGAGGCTGAAGCTAGGTTAGTGAGGGTTTCCTGCATTTGTGACTTGCCCTGTGGAACGTTTGCATGACAGCCACATCCCCCTTCCCCACCTGCAGGGAAGGACTGTGACCCCTGCACAATGGAGTCATGCCACCATCAGCACACATAGCAGTCATCGCACCCCCTTTGGACCAGTAGTTTGTGACTGAGTATGGATGCCAGATTTTCAGATGCAAAAACGTTGCCTGAATATCATAGTTAAAAACATTTGAACATGTACAGGAATATGAAGGAGACAAAAAAAAGCATTTCTAGACAGACTTCACAGTGATTGGATTCGTAAAGCATTGATAAAACCTGCCCAAACTTCTCTTGCTCTTTTCTCTCTGAATATAAAACAAGGGAAGCCATCATTAATGCAAAAGATACTAGCTAGTCAAGAACTAATCTTCCAGTAAACAGAAATAATTGCTTATGACCTTCTAGAGTGATTAGATTGTTATGTTATGTTTGTGCCCTTATTGTGGTTTATGTGGACTGTTTGTGCATTCCAAATTTTGCCATCTGAATAGTATTTGATGTAGACAGACACTACAGTCAATGGCAGTGCCTGAGACTAATGGTCTTGTTGATTGAATTGCTGGAGGTGCCAAGAGGTGGTGCACATTCTCTGAGATAACTGTTGCTGTCCAATAAATCACGCCTGAGTTCATGCAATTGGTATTTAACCAACAATTAGGTTGCAAACCTTTTAGACAACGATGACCTACTTTTTCTTAGTAGTCCTAATGAAGGTTTTCTTAAATAACACAAAAAGCAATTTAGAGTCGGGCATGTTAATATTGCACTGTTTGAAAAGAGATTAACACATCTTACTCAGTGTAAGGTTATGCTCTGCATTGTGCATAAGTATGGGATTCCAGCTTCTCTGCTTACTTGTAAGGAATTATTCTAAAATATCAAAAGACAATGTGCATCGGTTGAGAAATAAAGCTGGTTACAGCTGATAAAAGCTTTAAAAATTAAAAACCACCATAAATGGATCATGTGATGTGCTTAGAGTGAGAGCAGGGGTTGACCTTAACTTTTCTTTCCACTAACCAGCAGGACAAGTCAGTCTAAAATTGCAGTAGCCCGCAGTGGTTTGCACTAACCCGCACTAATGTCACCATGTGCTTTTGACAGGCAATGAATAATGACAAGTCAGACTAAAATTGCCCTAACCCACAGTGGTTTGCTCAGCCCCGCAACAAACCACAGACATCAATCGAACCCCCCCACACCTTGTAGGCAACACAACAATACAAAATGAAGGAAATCTCGAAATAAGCCAGAATGTGCTACAGCAAAATAGATAAACTATAGGTCACATCACAGCGGCACACTTTTGACCCCCCATGCTCCACACAACCTCAGAAGAACAGTAATAACTGGCACTTGACTTACCTGAGTACTTTTGTATATTCAAACATCAATCCAAAAAGAAACATGTGATGCCCAGCCCACAACAAACCACAGACATCACTCCCCCCAGGCAACAGAACACAATATGAGCAGAGCAACTTAGATAGCAAAAATTTTCACACTGCTTCCCAATCCCCACACAACCTCAGTCAGAACCTCAATCATAGACCAGATAAATGCTGTCTGCATTTAAAATTAATTCCACTGCCTCACCTGAGCTTGGAATTTTACATTTTAGGTGATCCAAGTCCCAGTGCGCTTACCTTGCCTGCTCAGCAATAAAAGACAGACATGCCCAGCCCCATAACAAGCCATGTACCCCCCCCCAACCCTGTAGGCAGAGCTGAGCAAGGGAACTAGAAAGCACACACACACATAACAAGCCCCCCAAAATTTTCTTTCAAAAATCAAATTACTCACATCATGTCTCTGTAAATTAGTTATCAAAACATTACACAGAAAACTAGTCCACGGCTGAGTTAAAGCACCAATTGCTGCTATTGCAATGGAGTATGAAGAGTTGCAGACACACTTTCTTTTCGGTTTCAAACAGTTTCTGTTTCCCCCACAACCTCAGTCAGAAGTTCAGAACAATATTGGTCTTTGCGATTTTCAATGCCAGCCCATTGCCTTAGATGGTTTCCCAATTCCCCCCCTGCCCTACACACACACACAACCTCACAGAAAAAATTAAACAACTATTTCAGAAGAACCTACATGCCACACTGCACAGCGTTTTAATGCCACGTGGCACTGTCTTACCTGAGCTGGCATTTTCTTTAGTTTCAGGTGATCTAGCTCCCGGTATGAATGCCTTATTGCAGTCTGCAGTGCATACACAGTCAGATGTCCAGTTCCGGGATCCAAGACCGCGACTGTGGTACCACTGAACATTTGGGAGTGCCGAAACTGCCGAACACCTACTCTTCACTCGCCAAACAGCCATTCCTCCAACCTTGCAGCAACACGCAGTCTCTGCCAAAATTTGAATCCTCCGCACTTTTGGGAAACAAAAACAGCTCCTTAAATCCAGTTAAACACCTCGAAGCCACACCCCAAAGTGCTTGCTTCCAATAGCTGCTGCCAGTCTGTACCTTACATGTCCAGGCTACAGGCTTTAGCCAATAAGTACTCCTGATGATGTCAGCGCAGTTGCCACCTCATGCTGCTCCCCCCTTCCTGCCGACTTGAAAACTGGACTGGCCAATAGATGCAAAGGAAAGCAGTGAGTGACAGCCTGCATGCCCACCCTCTAGGAGGAACTGCTTGACTGGGCAAACAACGTGGAAGTTGGAAGCACTTGTTCGGGTCTCTGAGACTACCCACTGGCTATGTCTCTGATTTGCAGCCACTCCAGAGTTCCATGGGCTCGGTAGGATTTTGCTCCTAGGAACACTATGATGAATGGAAGTAAAGCCGACTCTGCCGACTGCACTAGCCCACACGGACAGGTAAGGAGGTATCTGCACTAACCCGAGGCACTCTGCACTATGCTTTAGGCTAGTAAATGTATGTTAAGGTCGAACCCTGAGTGAGAGGCAGCTTTCCCTATCAGCTCTGTGGATACAGCAGACAAATGAGGATACGACCTATTTAAAATACTTTTTTAATTTTTTCAAACATGTTCAGTCGGTAGTGCTTAGTTTCTGCTATGAGCAGTTTCAATGTGAGGACAAACAGAGCATCCAGAAGCCTGTAACATGGACTTAACCATGGCCCTGCCAGACTTGCTGAGAGCCCAAGCCTGCAAGCATCTGAAGCAGTGTTCATCTCTCAACTCTCTCCCTGAGGCAGATGGCTAGGAAGACCCTGGGGAAAAACTTGACAGATTCATCTCTGAATTGGCTACAATCAAGGTAACACAATTGAAACTGACCAGAGACATTGGGGCTATTAAACCCACACTGGGATCCCTCACAACATGGGTCAGCGATGCTGAAGCCCAAATTAGTTCTGTTGAAGACAAGTAAGGAATGGAGCCGAACTGATGGAGTTCAGGCCAGGATTGAGGATCAGGAAGGCATAAGCAGATGCAGAAACCTGATCCTCGTGGGGATCCCTGAAAAGGCAGAGGGAGGGAACATGTTATCCTTCCTGCATAAACTCCTTTATGAAGTGGCCAGATCCCCTCCCAAGACTATCAGTCAATACAATGGAAAGGGCTCACTGGTCCTTCTGTCCCCAACCACCCCCTGTAGCAAACCAAGACCAATTGCCATGAAGTGCCTCAATTTCCAGGAGAAGTTATTCATACAAATTCAAGCGTGAAGGCAAGGCTTCCTTTCTTGGAATGGCCAAAGAGTTTACATATTCAGTGATGTGACGCCAGCAGTTCAGGACAAGCAGATTGCCTATAAGCAAATAAAGAAAGATCTACATGTGGCTCAAGTTAAATTTGACATGCTGCACCCCGCTCAGTTTGTGGTCACTACTAACCAGGGCACACGTGAGTATCAGAACACTGAAATGGCCCATTGAGAGCCATCAAAACTTCAGGTGTCCTCTCCAAAGTAGCTACCATGGATTGGTCCTGAGGCGCAAGCAAGTCAATGCAGTGAATTGAAGAATGCCTTTACTCTCAACTAGCTGCTGACAGAATATGAGATGGACTGCCACCCAAGCTATCTGGCCACCCTGCTTCACCAATCACTTGGAATTGCCTTTAACCTGTTATAGTGCTTGATGTACTTTGCTGTCAGACTTGGGGTGCTATTATGGGGTGTAGAGTGTCACACGATGAATGGACTAGAGCCAGTTTAAATGCCAAGAAAATGGCTGTGACATTGAATTAAAGGTAACAGCAGCTTCTTCTTCAGCCTTGAACACCTTCATTTTCCTACTGCTGCAACATAGGGGTTTTGCACAGCCATTGACAGTAGTTTGACAGGTGCTGTCATTCTAACAAAATCACCAGCTGTGGGCTCCACCCACATGATCCCCCCCCCCGCTCCAGACTGACACCTCCTTCTGACACTCCCCTGGAATCAGATTGGAAGATCCCGCTGATTTAGCACATTGCCTGGTATAATAGGGGTAAGATGGCCAACTCCCAAACTTTTGAGAAGAAGGATGAGCATGATAATACAGTTGTACTGGCTGAAGTCTGCATTGACTCTACCTGCAAGGTTGGGGATTCATAGTATTGGTGGACACAGAAGCAGGTGCCTTAGTGCACCTTGACGGAACCTCCTCAACTTTATCATGGCCACCACCAACTGCCATCACAGATTTCCAGAAAGGAAGGGGTTGCTGGTGTGGTATTGAGACTAAGACAAAAACAGTTGCACTGCTCCTCCTTGTCCAGTGCCTGTTTCAGCAAGTTGCCTCCAATCTGATCATGCTTCTGCATACAATATCCACTGGGTGTTTTGCAAAGACAATGGACCTGGATATAATGTTAGGTATCTCATTTTTTCTCCTCCCTTTAGGTGAACTCTAATGGACTGAACTACGTAGCATTTTTTAATGTACTAAACTACATAACATTTTTGTCCTGTAGCTGCTTTGGGGGGGAATAACTGGTTCATCTCTTTACTCAAGTCTAGCGCTGTACCAAGATGAATATACTGGATTACTTCAGGTTGTTGAACTGTGTCTTACAGGGTGGGTGGGTTTTCTTTTCATCCACAGCTATGGAATAGGTTGCAGTACATGACTACATAGGTCCATGGACAAGGGAGACTCCCTCTATCAAACCCTGATGGACCAAATCATTTGGTAGCAACTGTTGTCCAACAATCAGTCCATCTATCTCAGTGGATTGACGATAAGCATTTGTTACTCCACCAGTGCTCTACTTCTGTTTCTGTTTTGTTCACTGTTGTTAGTGTTGTATTTATAACTATGTCCAGTTCAGAGTCTATTCTGTTTATTTGCAAATAGCTGACACTATTCCTACATGCCAATCCTTATTTAAGCAATAAGGCATGACAGAGGGTGTGTTATGGTGGGATAACGGCCCACTTCAGGGTTGGTTAAAGCACGAGGCATAGCCAAGAGCTTCTACCACCCGAGAAGGACCATTAGCCCACCATAACATACCCCCTGGAGTGCCCTATTGCGATTATGAAATGGGTAATTTTTTATAAATTTTATGCATTTTTAAACATAATACTTTCAGCTGGGCCGTAGTGCTGGGATAATGGCCCAGCTGAAAGCAGCTCTCAGTCAGTCAGAATTCAGCACTCATTTTACCCATTTCATAATATGGGTGAAGGTGTCTCCTAATATCCTAGACATATACAGTATGTGCACTCAGGCAAAACTGCAGTCTTCCCAAGGGAACCTGCAAGGAAAGAGGGGGACACATGGGTCCTGGATATATTACTGCTATATGTGGCTCAGAAAACAATTTCCTTACAAAGTTATGACAAATAATGCTCTTGATGATATTACTTGGAATGTAAAATGTGGAAAACTAAGGAAAAGAGACACCAAGTCCTAAAGTACCTTAAACATTCCAGAGCCAGAAAAGCCTTCCTACAGGAGACCCATACAGTCATCGAACAAGGCAATCTCTGGAGGAGGGAGTGGGTGGGCCAGATTTTTGCTGCTGGGGCCAGCAACTAATGGGGGGGGCATGGCTATATTAATAAAAATAAGTCATCCATTTAAACTTCTGAACTAAGCCCTGGAACCCAAGGGAGGTACATAATTATTAAAGGAACAGTGGACAGGTGAGACAAGGTCTTAGCCTTAGTTTATGGCCTGAACAGTTAATCCTCAGGTTTTTTCATGTATCATGACAACGTTTGCCACATATTCCAACACTGCAATCAACATAGCAGGTGATTGGAATGTAGTTATTAACTCAGAACTCAACACATCAGTCTCCCACAGGTGCAGGCTCTCCCCCAACCAAAGGGCCAGTAAAGACCTGCAGGATTCTCTAGCTTGCTTGAAGTATGGCATGCCCACCATCCTGAACTCCAGAAACACACTTTTTGGTCCACAGCATATCATACTTCATCCAGGTTAGACTACATTCTAATTCATTAATTAATTTATATATTTCCAAGTGTGACTCAAGGAAGGGGGAGATGGAGCAAAACAGCAGTAGACAATAGCAAAACAACATCTGAACAGATAGATGAGCAATGTGTTACAATAATGGAATAAAGAATTAGAATTTGCATGTACCACAATTAAACAAGTGCAGTGAACTTTAGTTGTGCTTAGAATTGCAACCAAAAACTTGTATGGGTTAAAATCAAGACTTTACTGGTAACTTGAAGAAGGGTAGAAGGAGCAAGTAAGGGGGCTGACGTTTCAGCAGGTGTTTTAAGGAGTTAAAGGATGGGGCAGATGGAGGGAGGAGGGGACTTTGTTCCAGAGAGAGGGAAGCCTATAGGAAAATGCAGATTGCCCAGCAGAGGAGCATGGGTGAGAAATGGCAAAAGTGTGCTGATCCCTAGAGTACAGGAAGCAGGAGGTGGGGGGGGGGATTCAGGATAGGAGTAAGGAGAGGCAGAAGGGAAGGGTGTTGAACCAATATTTGGAGATGAATGAAGTGCAATGGGCCTGACAGTGAGATGGCACAGGGAGGATGGAAAGGGAGGAATAAAGTAAGCAATGATGTGCGCCTGGAGGAGAGTTAGATGCAAAATGGCAGAAGGAGTTGAGGAGGGTATCCAGTCTGGCAAGAGAAGTGGAGGGGTCAGAGCCATAGACTACATTTGCATAGTCAAAGACAGAGTGCCACATTTTGGTAATCCTGCAGACATGCAGAGACAGGCAATCTTTGTAAAAAGAGAGGGCACCAAGCTTGGGACAGAGCTTGACATGAATGGCATCACTGTGGGCTAAGAAGTCAAACTTACTGTCAAGCCACACCCCCAGGTACTTAAAGGAATAAATCAGTTCAAGTTGGTTGCCATCTAGAGTGGTGAAGACACGGGGGACAGTGAATCTGGCTAGTTTCTGACTGGTACCAAAGGTCATGGAGACTGTCTTTATAGTGTTAGCTCTAAGTTGGTTAGAATGGAACCCATGGAGGACATTACTGAAGTCCTGCTGGAGCAGGTTTTTGACAGTTGCTGAGGAAGGACCAGAGGTGAAGATGACTGTGTCATCTGCGTACATGTGAATATGCGAGTTGACACAGGCAGAGAGGAGGTCATTGAGGAAGATTGAAAAAAGGAGGGGTCCAAGGATGGAGCCCTGTGGAACCCCAGATTGGATAGGAAATGGAGGTGGCAAGAACCACAAACCTGTACAGATTGTAAACGGTGGCTGGTTAAGAGTGAAACCAAGCAACAGCGGGGCCAGAGCCCAACATTTCTCAGCTTGTCCAGGAGAAGCGGGTGGGATAAAGAGTCAAAGACTATGGCCAGATTGACAAATATTGCTGCGGTAATGAGTCCCTGGTCCATCTCGGAGAAGATGGCATCAGTGACATGCAGCAGTGAGGAGATTGTGGAATGGAGTTTCCAGAAGTCAGGCTGAAAAGGTGCCAGGAAGTTACTAGATTAGAAGAAATCAAGGAGTCTGGTGTGGATCAGTTTTTCTTGCAGTTTAGAGATGGAGGGGAAGGAGAGATGGGACTATAGTTACCAGGAGAATATGGGTCATCCCTTTTGTGGAAAGGAATAACTTTGACCATCTTCCAAGCCTGGAGAACAGTGCAGAGATTGAAGGAAAGGTTTAGCAGGTGAGCAAGGAGAGCTGCAATAGCAAGAGCTGAGATATGTAGTAACTTGGGGTTGAGACCATCAGGACAAGACTCCAATGGGTTGAGGGAGGAGAGATCAAATAGGGTTTCTTGGACAATGATGGGGTAAGTGGTAACCTGGTGAAGTATGGGGAAGGGAGAAGTGGTGGGGAGTTAGCAGTGGAGGAGGACGGAAGGGCACAGGTTGTGGGGAACTTGTTACTGAGAGTCACAACAGAGGCATGGTGAGACACAAGTGAACCATTTTCTATGAGAATGAGGACAGGATGACTGGGCAGGGGGGGCAAAAAGAGTGTATAGCTGGCCCGGTGGTGCTGAGGGCTGAGGCGCTGGACACCTCACCTCATACCATACCGGTGACTCATGTTCGAGAATGAGCACGGGCCACCGGGGGTCAGCCAGGGGGGAGGAGAAGGATGGAGCACCCAGTGACTGCTCCCTTTCTCCGGGGGGTCATCTGCATGCTCCCACCACAATACCGCCATCTGGAGGAGACCGGGTGGAAGGTACGGTAGTTGGGGGTAGCAGCAAGGGCATTGGGCAGATGTCGGCAGAGGGCCTGAGCAGGAGGCATGCCTCAGCATGCCTCCTAGCTCATTGGCCCTCATTACACACCAACGTCTGGGGAGAAGAACAAGGGAAAAAACCCTTGGGCTCTCCTAGGCAATGACACCTCACTGCATGTCTCGGCTCATCAGGGCAGACTCCCGCTGTACTGGATCCATGATACAGTATGCAGGCTCTGGGGAGGTAAGCATGGGGTGGGGTCTCTCCTCGCCCCACTCGAGGGGTTAACCAGGCACCAAGGCTAGTGGAGTCATGCTCTAGGGGCAGACCACAATGGGACTGGATGGTGCAGGAAAGAGGATGTCTGAGAGAGTGGAGAGAGGAGGCAGTTGGGAGCATAAATTCATGGTTAAAAAAAAAAAAGGGAGTGTATAAACTTCCAAAATTTAGACAGGAAATTTAGGTTTGACTGGAGGTTGGCTTTGAAATACTGTGATTTAGCTGACTGGACAGCCTTAGTGCAATTGTTCCTCAGAGTCTTGTGAAAGATGTGGTCAGAGGAGGAGCATGATAATTTGTAATGGGCCGAAGCACAGTCCCGGGACTTGCACAAGTCAATGATATCAGTAATAACCCAGTGATGATGGGATGTTTTTACTCTGAGTTTATTGATGGGGGGGCATGCCTGTCCCAGACAGAGGAATACCTGGAATGAAAAACAGCAAGGGCAAAATCAATATATGAGGCAGTGATGAAGTCAAAACAGTTGGCAGCAATAAGGTCGCTCAGTAGAATGTTGATATATAGTGACCAGAAAGACCTGGCCCAAGTATATTTAGATAACGAATGGAAGAGTCAGATTTTTCTGACACAGAAGGTCATACAGTGATCACTAAAGGCATCTGGCAAAATACTTGCAGCCATGATCTGGTGGGAGTAGGAGGTTAGAACCCAGTCCAATAGGGAATGGTTAGCAGAGTGGGGACTGAGCCTGGTGGGTTCTGAAATAACCTGTATCAAACTAAGTGGCTCAATCTTATGAATGGTAGGTCTGGAGGATGGGCAAATCCTGTTGACATTAAATTCCCCAAGGTGGATGAGCTCACTTGTGGAGGAAAAAGAAGCGATAGTGGAAACAGAGTCTACCAGGAAAGAGTGAGAAATCTTAGGAGAGGTGTAAAGAACTCCAATGAAAATGGGTACGGAGGAGAGAAAGAAGAGTCTGACTAAAAGATATTTGAGGGAGAAGGGAATTACTTCCTTGCTGACCACAGTGCATGTCAGACCCTGGCGAGTGTAATGGCCACCCCTCCTCCATGTTTACCCCCATCCTGTCTGAAAAGGTGGTAATCAGGAAGTGACCGGTAATGTTCGGGAATCCTGGAGGAGAGCCAAGATTCTGTGATGCATAGAACATCAGGGGAGTGTAACTGCAGCCAAACAGAGAGGAGTTCAAGTTATGGTAGCAGGCTCCTAGCATTTAGATAGATGACTCTGAGGCCCTTGGAGGTGGCAGAGGGGGAAAGGATGGGGGGAGGGGTCAAGAATTGGGCTCCACATTACCAGACAGGAGGAGGAGTAGGAGAATGAGGAGAAGGATGGGGCGGGGCTTCCTACCCTTTGAGTGGGAAGGAGAGTAAGGTGAGGAGGGGCAGCAAAAAAGGAGGACATGGTGAAGGAACTCCAGGTTAAGGATGGGGGAGTCAGGAGATGGGAGTGAATAGGAAGGGAGGCACAGGAAAAGAAAGGAAGAGCATGGGGTGGGTGGAGAGGAGGAGGATGAGCAAAAGGAAGTTGGATGGGGGAGATGTGGGGGGGGGGGGATGGAGCAAGCAGAATATAGCCAGAAACATTATGGCTGAAGAGGAGAGGAAGGAAATGGCTATACAGAGACTAGTGTGATTGAACAGTGCAAAATGGTAGTCAGAACACCACTGTAGTACAGAACACTACAACAGGCTAGAAACAGCAATGCAACAATATTAAATGGAATAGCATGGGAGAAGTGTCAAGGAATTGGTGATAAACTAAGGTAATGAACCAAATCTGCAAAGCAAATAGGTAGCAACATAGGTGGAGAGTAGGCTACAAGATACAACAGCACATTACATGCAGCATTTGAGCAGTGAAGACAAGGGTCAACAAGCAGCAGACTAAACAAATCAGTAAAGCAAGTGAAAGTGACACAGCTGCAAAGCGCCAGTTATGAGCAACACTGAGACAAATGGCAAGTTGGAGTATGCCAAGTCTTGGGAATCATGGTTGGAGGGAGTCAGCAGAGGGAGCCTAAGAGTAGTACACCACAATTGGTTGTACAGTCACCTTGTAGTAGGGTAGTCAGGTGGCTCAGTTGGTAGCACATCCACTTCTGGGCCACAGAGTCATGGGTTCTAGTCCCATGCCAGGACTGGGCTCATACCTAAACGCTGGCTCCTGAGTACAGTATTAGGGGGTGCTGTACTGATGGGGTGTTCCATCCTTCAGATGAGACATTAAACCAAGGTCCCTTCTACCCATCCTAGTGCTAGTGCTGTCCTGGTGGGTCTTCAGGTGGAAGTAAAATAACCCAAGGCACTTTTTGCAAAGAGTAGGAGAATTGTTATTCAAAGCCAAAAACAAATATACCTGAAGAACACATTACATCAGTAAGCAAAAAAAAAAAACAAAAGATCAGAATCCAAACAAAACAGGTGAAAACTGTAAACAAAAAACCTATACTCCAGTGCATCAACCCACCCAATCAACTCCCTATCACAGTTGTTTACCCACCACCACCCCAAACAGTTTACATTTATATTGTAAAATGACATCCAATTCTGTTTGCACTTTAAATTTTTCATCTTCTACAGTGAGATCCTGACCCTGTAAAAATCTTTGACATCTGCTCTGCCAAAGTACCCACTTTAAACATGCCAAAATAACATGCCACGCTTTTATTCCATTTCAGCCAAGGAGAGGTCAATTGACCAAAAAATGTTATAAGTCACATATTGGAAACAAGGAACAATCCAATACTGTGCCAATAAACCCCAAAATGATTGTATAAAGGAACAATCAAAAAATAAATGCTGCGTAGTTTCAGATAACACCCCACAGCCAACCCCATAACACATTTTATCCTCCGCAGCCTTATGTTTGTGATTGGCTCGAATATTCAGCCTGCCAAGACTACAAAACCAAACAGTACCTCTCATCTTTACCAGAATTCTCTTTTCAGTAAGAGCTACAGAAGACAAGAACAACCCACCTGTGAATCTACTTCAAATACAGGATCTTCAAAAATCTGGGATTGTAATATAGTTTGATACAGTCGTTTTGTAGACTGACCATATAAACTAAGTAACATAAGGTGCCAAAGTTTAATATATTTCAAACAATACTGAACATGCAATGGCAAATGTACTAGCTTTCTGTACCCAACTCCCAGACCCCAACAATTAAAACAATCATCCTTCCAGAGTTGTACTAATGGCATCCATATACAATCCTTATTACACATTAGTGGCAATATATTAGTTGAAAAATAAATAATAAAGAAAAACACAACAGGATGTATCATATTAAGACCCCCTTCCAACACTGTACCAGAGATATGTTATATTTTAACTGGATTCAACTGGCTACCCCAAAATAACTGAAAGAATAAACCTAATAACTTAGTCTGCATATAAAAAGGAGGCAGAAAAACATGCGAGATATACAAAAAAATCGGCACAATAAATGTTTTTAACACAAAAATCAGTTTATTCTTAGTCATAGACAAAGACTTCCAGTGGACCACTTCAGCCTGGGCCACAGTAAATTTCTCATCCCAGTTCGCTTGAGCTGCATTATCATAGCCAAAGAGGACAACTAATAACTTCACATTCCCTTTTTGCACCGGAATATCAAAATCCCCAGTGCTGGAAACAGTTCCCAATGCCAGTTCAGTGCACTTTTTTCTTTTAATACGAATCCCTGTACATTCTTTATTTTCCTCAAAGACTTTCAGAGCATTAACCCCAGAGGATAGCTCTTCTACCACCAGAATATAATCATCAGCATATGCCAACATTTTAGAGACTACCACACCATTCTTCGTAACCACTGGAAGAATAGCTTTCTGCTGTTCTATCTGCCTAAGTAAGGGATCCATGCAAAAGACATACAATAACAGACTAAGCAGACACCCCTGCTTCACACCCTGTCATAGAAACATAGGAACACCTATATGCCTATTTATCATAGGTATAATCTGAGCATCCTGATATATTACCTGTATTAAGGCTACAAATTCCTCTGGTATACCATAATGGCACAGTACCTCCCACAAAAAATTATGATGAATAGCATCAGAAGTTATTTCCTGATCCAAAGCCATCAAATATCCATTCAGCTGCATATTGATGCCTTGATCAACCAATTACCAAATATACAAAAGATTATGAGTAATGGACCTCCCCAGAATCACACACGATTGCATTCCCAAAAGTAACTGTTGTGCCACCAATGCCAACCATTTAGTAAGTATTTTAGTCAAAATGTTATAGCTAGATGTCAACAAACTTAATGGCCTCCAATTAGCAAGGTCAGCAACCTCCCCAGTTTTATGTAAAAATACCATTATACCCTGTGTCATACTAGTCCCTACATGACCCACCTGTGGTACAGCAGTAAAAATGTCCAACAACATACAGTAGGTATAAGCTGCTCCTCAAACTGTTTATAAAATTCATTAGGTATCCCATCTATCCCTGGTGCTGTGTTAGTAGATAAAGACTGTAAGGCATCCCTAATTTCAGCCTTCTGAAAAGGCTCATTCAGAATACTAACATCAGTTTGTAACATACTGTAGGTGTGTCCAAATCCCTAAAAAAGTCACTAGAAAAAGCTATATTAGGGATCTGAAATTTTGACTGTAGATGTTCCTGAACTATCAACTTAATAGTAGGCAAATCCGTATACCTAGTACCGGTCCGATCCATTAATTCTGTCATAATTCTTTGATGTATCCTATCCTTATTGCTATCATAGGGATTTACATGATATTTATTTCCCTGTGTACCACATTTTTGCTCCAACAATAAGGATTTCCCTCTATCATATTGAAATTCAACCATTTTCTGTTTAACCTCCAGAAGTTGAGCAGACAAGTCAAGGCCAGTCTCCTGCATCTGTGATAGTAGAAGAAGGAGAGTAAGCACTTATATAGCACTTTTCATACACAGTGTATCCCAAATTGCTTTACAAGCAGTGCTAGATTGGTAGTGAAGTGACTGAATGTGCAGTGGCGGCCATATCACACATCAACATCCATACACAGCCTGGACAATTACATGAACCAGTTTTATGAGAAGGGGAATGTTGGCCAGGACACCAGGAATGTCCCCTACTCTTTGCAAAGAGTGTCCTGGGTTCTTTTACTTCCACCTGGACACCCACTAGGACAACACCAGAATGGATAGAAGGGACCTTGGTTTAACGTCTCATCCGAAGGACGGCACAACCCAGCAGTACAGCATCCCCCCAATACTGCACTCAGATGTCAGCATTTTAGGTACAAGTCCAAACCCAAGAACCCACAACCTTCTGGTCCAGAGGCGGATGTGCTACCAACTGAGCCATGCTGACAACTAGTAGATGACAATAGCAGATAAAGAAACTGTGCCCGTCAACTCAAATAGGATCTATACTGTGTCCCTGCCACACACTGAGATTCCTGAAGCAGAACCTGTTTTACATCCCACTTTGCATCCTCCCACCATTCTACAGAGTCATCATAAAGACACTGTACCAACTGTCTGGCATCCAAGGTATCTAATATGTCCTGCTTTATCCTGTCATCCTTCAGTAATGAAACATTCATCCTGCAGTAACCCCTCCCATGTTTTAAATGTTCTTTTAAATTTAGCACTGCCTGTACTGCCACAATCAGAGGTTTCAAGTGGCAGAATTTGTGCACTTTGTATCTTAGTAGACTTAGGGACAAACCAAAAATCAATTCTAGAGGAAAGAACACCTTTATAAAAGGTATGCTTCGGTTGTTGCCCCCAAAAGGTCATAGATGTGCGCCAATTCAGATCTATGAAGAACTTGCAACAAAGCATTTGTGTCACAATAAATCTTCCCTGTTTTCCTTCCCCAGTCTCTTTCTGACTGGCCACAATTAAAATCTCCACTCCACAAGATTAACTTAGACATGTGCAGATAGGGTTCCAACTGATGTATTGAGTTATTCCGCTCTGTCTTTACTTGGGGAATTATAAACAGTAATCATCCGCACTGGCAAATCCGGCATCAAGGCATTCACCACAAAAGCCCATCCAGGACAGACGTCCACCACCCTAGTGACTTTTATAGCAGGCCTAATAAGTAAAATATCAATCCCTGAACACTTATCCTCCCAAAAGACCACAATGAAGGACCCCACCTCTAATCCCTTTGTGCCTGTGTAACATCAAAAACAATATGGAACCTAGTATCCTGTATAAAAATAACATCACTGGATGACTCATGTAAAACAGAAAAGAACTAAATGTTTCTTGCAAGCAAAAATACTATTGACATTACAGGTAATGAGTTGTAACTTTTCCATAGTCAGTAGTAGGGGAAAAGAGAACATGTAAAACCTCAGAATAGAAATAGCAACATCACTTTTTCTTCTTTCTTTTCCCAAGCTTCTGTCCAACTGGCATATCTTGTTCCATTGCTACCTCTGCCTGAGAAAAGGCTAATGAGGAAATATCTGACTCCCCATCAGTGTCTCCCCCTTCCGTAGTCTGCAAAGCAGTATATGTATTTTGTAATACCAAGGCAGAGTCATCCACTCTCTTGGTCAACAGCTTGGATGGTTTAAGCAAAGTTTTAGAACATGTAATCATTTTAAAACCTCCGTCAGCTGGCAGCACTGGTGGAGGGATGTCTATAACAGACAAGTCAGCACTTTGGGCAGTGGATGTCCCAGGCTCCATCTGTCGCACCTCTTCCCACACATTAATTTCCACATTTGTAGATACATCAGAGTCCACAGTGATAAGTCCCTGCACTGAAAGGACAGCAACTGTCTCCCGGGGGGGGGGGTTGAATGGAAAAGCCATATTCCATCTAACTCTGGTAGGCAAAACCAACACAGCATCCAGAGCTGAACCAGGCACTGTCTCAGACCCTCTGATTTCATGCTGTGGTCTCTCTCTCTCTCTCTCGGTGCCAAGGCCACATAAACATCCTGCTCAGCACGTTCTGCTTGATTCATGTTATTATGAGAAGCCCACTCACAACTGAGGTATGTATGTCCCAACCCTTCACAGAGATTCCACCTCATGGGGCTAGTATAATGCACACTGGAATGACCCAACAGGCCACAAAGACCACACTTCATCTTATCGCAGACATTACTTAAATGTCCCTTATCACTACAGTGATAACAGACCCAGGGTTGACCAGCATAAAAAACACTCCACAGTCTCTCCCCAAAAAGAAACAGTTAGGCGAGTGCTGCACTTCCCCATTAACCTGCTTCTAGGTAACTTTATAGCACCATCCACCAGTCCAAATATGCTCTGCATCCAGGATAGGCTCAGGATACCCATCGATGATACATCGCTGTTTCAACCAACAGGTAATATCCGCCACAATTATCCACTTATTACAAAACAGTACCATTACTCTTTCACTGGTAGGTCTTGTAAGGGGGATGGCCACAAATGGCTTCCACAGAGGGGTATCCTTTAAAAGATGATACTGTTTCCACAACCTGTCCAGTCCAGCTGGATGTTTAAAGCTACCATCATACAGGGTGTCCCCAGGCATATGAATTAAAGCATATTTTTCATACACAAAGGACTTCATCCTATCCTTTATTAAAGTTCTATCAATATACAGTCTGTCTGGGATCTCAGGGAGACCTCCTCTGTATTTCAGCCAGACCACATTCCAATGTTTAGCAGACTCAGAAGCCAGCCAGGTGTGCTCAGGAAACAAATGCCCCCTCACATTAGCTCCCCATACAGACATAGTAGCCATTCCAGAAAGGCAAGACCTTTCAGTCATGCATGTGGATCTTGATGCCTGTTTCTGACCAGCAGCCCCCCATCCGCCTAAACAGGAGGTTCCACTACAGACCCCTCAGACAGTAAGGCCTCCATACAAACCCTGTCCTCTTCCAGCACCCTAACATTATGTAACAATTCCTGACCAGAACTCTCCATTGAAGATGCCCCTGAAGTCTGAGAGCACTGCCCACACCCTCCTGACTGTGCAGAATAAACAGTAACAGAGGCATTTACCTGTGAATGTACTGGCCCAGCAGGTAATTCCTCCACAACTTCAGTCACCACAGCAACAGGAATATCTGCTGAGAAATTAGAATCCCACCCTGAACCATCCAGAGACTGGGACCAACCTGCCTGCATTAGAGCAGTTTGCACCCACCCAGGTGCCACCCTCAGGAACTCGACTTTATAGCATTCACCCTCAATATCTATGTCAGTGTCTGGTACAGATGCCATCTGCATCAACTCCTTGGCTGCAGACCCCTCTGCAACCCCAGAAACACTTATTCCTGTCAGAAGTATCCCAACTGGTATCAGCCCCTCAGTGGACCTCTCCACAAGAAATTCATCCAATACCCACAAGTCATCATCCAGTTTCAGGATCCCAGGCAAAGAAACATCCAAAACCTATCTAAGACCCACCAGAACAGTGCTGGTAATTGCCATTCCTATCAGGGCTTCAGGTAAAGAAATTGTAGTTTGTGTTATAGTCACAGGATTTGCAACACATTCTACAGTAGGGGAGTCCCCAATCAGAATTTCAGGAGTACCCCCAGGTGCATTGGAAGAAGCAACTGCGCCATCACCATTCTCAGGCCATGCCGCAACCTCCAAGTCTAAGGACAGTACTCCCCGATTGCTCACTTGAGCCAAACGAGTAAGTTCCATCTGCATTTGTCAACCACAATGTTTTTTTTTGTAGTCTATTTTTGCACCCTGCCTTCAAGGCTTCTCTCAAGGTCCCGTACTCAGCTCCTCAGCTCAACTACCCACCTGAACCTTCCTCCACCAACTGCATCGGGTAAGGGGGGTGTTTCCAGGCTCTCCCTTCCCCCACTGCAGAGGCCCTAGAATCCCCAGGGAGAGGTGGAGAAATGACCATCTCTGGAAGTGTGGCCAGGGCTACCGACGGTCGCTGTTGCCTCACCTGAGGATAGGGGGGAATTTTTTTTGTTACAGCCCCTTTGAGCTCGGATGTGCCATGACGTCCTGCTCAGCATATGCATGCTCCCGTATGCAACCAAAAGATGTCCACTGCAGCTCAATCCCCTGCTTCTGCCGGCCGGGCACTGCAATCCCCTAGCCACCACCAGTGGCTGCTACTGCACCGGCGTGTGTGAAACCCCCCTCCCAGAGGAAGGAGAGCAGTCCATAGAACATGCGATCTTTCCTCATCCCCACCAACCCCCAATGACCCGTGCTTGTTCCCGAACATGGGTCGCCGGCATGGTGCAGTGTGTGGTGTCCAGTGCTTCAACCCTCAGCGCCACTGGGCTGGCTGTCAACAACGATACTGATGATGTAATTCCTCCCTTCCGGCCATCTATGTGCCATTCCGAGTGTGCCCATCAATAGGGTGCCAAAATTGAAAAATCGCTGCCCCTTCCCGAGGTCCACCCCCCCGGAGTTAGAATATATAAGTATGGGAGCATGGGGGGTGTGGGGGCACAGCTCTCCGCATATATTCTGGGCAGCAACATTAAATTTGTTGTGCTCTAATGATGGACATGCTGGGACAGGCGTGTTCTGTTAGTGGAACCGTAAATCCTCCGTATGTATTTGATCCAATAAAGCAACCAATTCCTCTGAGTAGACCAAAATATTCACTTGCTCTCCATCCTGCTGCAGTAATCCATCCAATTCTGGCACCAATTCCAATGCCTGGGCATCTCTTCCATTATGAACCACTCCAGTAATGTCCACACGAACAGGCAAATTCTCTGAATGAGTGGTCTCTAGTACCACCAAGGCAAGGGAAGAGACCCGCTCCCCAGCCTCCAACACGTCCATACACTCCACTGTCAACTCAGAAGTGGCCATCTACAGAGACAGGCACAATCACTACAGGCAAGTAGGGGAATATTTTATTGAAAACACATCATAACAATCACAGGTAACAGAACTGGTTACATCAACTTTTCAAGGAAAACAGAAAAAGGGGGATAAATCATACAACATTCAAGGAAATGTATTTATGGTAAAACATAGAGTACCACTCCACTTTATCCGAAGCTATCTGCTCAAATCTATATACAGAAAACAGATTTCTTTGAGTGGTTCAAATCTCATCACTTAAACTTAAAAAAAGGACAGTCCTTTCCACCATTTTGTGACTTTGTCTAAGGGGTGAAGATTTAAGTAATTATTATACACCTTATCTAATTCTTGTTCACATAAAATGGTGGAAGTTCCATAGTGCATAATAAAATCAAATCAAATCAATCTTTATTTTTATAGTGCCTTTCAAAAACCAAGGCACTGTACATATTATAAAGACATTAAAACAACAAATATAAATGATTAAAATCTACTAAGTTCAATTCAATTATTTCCAATCAATCCGGGAAGGCCAGAGAAAACAAATATATTTTTAACATAGATTTAAAATTAGTGATAGTCAGGCATTCTCTTAACTGATGAGAATTCCACAGGGTAGGTGCAGCAAAAGAAAAAGCACATGCTCCAGATGTTTTAAGATGGACCCTAGGAATCTCTAGCAATCCCTCGTCGGCAGATCGGAGAGGGCGATTGGGGGAGTAGGGAGTCAGGAGATCTTTGAGGTAGTCAGGTCCCTGTTCGTGTAGGGCTTTAAAGGTAAGTAAACCTACCTTATAGGTGATCCACCACTGAACTGGCAGCCAGTGCAGTTTGCGCAGAACAGGAGTAATATGACTGGACCTAGGGGTACCAGTCAACAACCTGGCTGCAGCATTCTGTACCAGCTGCCAGCAGCGGATATTAACCTAAGACAGCCCTAGGTAGAGGGCATTGCAGTAGTCAAGACGGGTAGTGATGAAGGCATGAACCAATGTCGGGAGGTCACCAGGGGGAATTATGCGTTTCACCTGGGCGATGTTCCTCAGGTGGTAAAATGAGGATTTGACCACAGCTGACACCCGATACTTTAAAGTCAAGCCGTCATCAAAGACAATGCCCAGGTTACGCACCCGATCTGAGGTGATAAACTGGATGCCATCAAGCCAAAGGCCCAACATGTGCCCAGCACTAACACCCGCCCCCAGATGACCTGGCTCTACGACCAGTACCTAGGTTTTATCCAGATTTAGTCTCAGCCAACTAGAACTTATCCAGTTTCTGATCTCAGAAAGGCAGTTATTTAACATGGAAACTGCATCAACCTGTCCGGGCACAAAGGACATATACAGCTGAGTATCATCTGCATAGCAGTGAAAACTCAAGCAGTATCGCATAATGCGTTGTTGGAACACTCTGCAACAAGCCTGCCATAAATAATATTTTAAACAATGTAGGAAGACTGCTAGGGTTCTCTTGTGGTATCCCTTAAATGTGTTGTGAAAAATGTCTAATATTAATAGCTCATAAGTAATTTTTGTTATCCATGGTAATCGCCATTTGTGAGCCACATATTTCCACAAAGGGAGTACACAGGAACATTCAAAGAAAAAGTGGGCTGATGATTCCTCTATGGCATGGCATGTGTTATAGGGGCAATACCTATCCTGGATTGCTTTATGTTTTAGATTCCCTCTTATGTTTAACCTGCCATACACTATGAGCTATAAGGCCTCCCACATGGTGGTGGGGATTCTCTCATTGTTCAGCTGGGAGAGAACCCATTTATTATGGTGTGATGGACAACTCTTAAATTTGGGTTCTGAGGGATGGCAGGCAGACATTATCACTTTATATAGTTGGGCCTCTGAGGTCTGTACAATGTGATGTTTCGCAATCCCCCACTTATATAGTCTTTGAGCTAGGGGTTTCAAGTAGTCTGGTAATCTAAGGTGGGGGGTTACTTTAGGGAGAGTATCAGTCCAGAGCTGGAGATACTCGGCTAATGTGACATGCATCCCTACATGTGCAGGGGAGAAGGGGTGTTGCAAAGCTCCCTTAATATTTTGGGAGATGGAAAGGGAGTAAAAGAAGGAAATGGAGTCTATCATACCTAGCCTGCCTTTATTTCTGGGAAGATACATGAAGATTCTCTTAATGGGGTTGAGGCGGCTGCCCTGGGAAGAGCATTTGGAAAAAGGAGCTATAGAATCTAGTTTCAATTGTGAGGGGAGGGGGAAAAATCATTGCAGTATACAGAAGGCCTGGAATTATAAATTGTTTGATCACTTGGACTCTTTTCAATTTGGAAATCCTCCAACCTTTCCATCTTGCCACTTTTGCTTCGATTGAACTGAGGGCTATATCCCAGTTTTGAAAATGGATTTTTATGGGCCCAAAGACACTTCCTAATATCTTTATTGGGTCTGAGGACATTTGAATACCTGACACTGTTATGGGGGGGGGGGGATTCCCCTAAGTATAAACCTTTGCACTTCCTTAGGTTCAACATGGAGTTCGACACTTTGGAGTATTTGTTTAGTTCTTGGAGGAATAAAGGTAATTGAAATGGATTTTCAAAGAATAGGCAGGTGTCATCTGCATATGCCTGGGCTTTTAGTGGAGGGAGCCCAAGAGGTCTTGGGATACCATCCCATGGGGCCTTGTAAATTAAACTTCTTAAGAGGGGATCAATAGAAAACACAAATAGAAGTGGGCTCAAGGGGCACTCTTAGCGTACTCCTGTTGAAATTTGGAAAGCCTTGGTTATTTCCCCTTTTATACTGAAGGATACGGATGCGGATGAATATAACAGTTTTATAATCTGTATGAATAGAGGGAGGAGATTGTAGTATTCTAATGTGGCAAATAAGAAGGGGTGGTAAACCTTGTCAAAGGCCTTGCTCTGATCCAACATTATGATGGTACCCTTCTGTTTTGGGGACGAAAGTGAGTCAATGGAGTCCCTAATTTTCATTAGGGGTTGCTGGATTTCCTATTAGGGAGCCCACAATATTGAAAGGGATGAAAGAGAGATTGTGCCATACTTTGTAGTCTTCTATTTAATATTTGAGATAGGATTTTGAAGTCCGAGTTCAGAATTGTTATAGGATGCCAGTTTTGAATTAGGGCTCTATCCCCAGTTTTATAAAGAAAGACTATTAACCAAGCTGTGAAATGGGGGGACCATTAGTTGCTTGAAAAGTAAGAAAAAACTTCACCTAAGCAAGAAGCGAGTTCAGATGGGAAGACTTTATGAAATTCTAAAGGGAGGCCATCCATGCCTGGGAACATCCCTGTTTTAGAGCGTCTAATAAAATCCTCTATTTTGTTTGATGAAATGGGTTGGGCCAGGTTGAAAAACCCATACGGGAGAACGGGTGTTCCAATGCCCTCAAGAAAGGAGTTTATTTCTGTCACCTGGAGGGGATGGCTCATCACATGGGATTTAAAAAAAATCTGAAATGGTGTTTGCTAGGTCAGGAGTGGACTCTACCAACTCCCCAGAACTATTGTATCATCTTTCTAAATTAGTAGCCTGTTTCCTGGATTTGTAGGCCTCATATAGGTCTCCTATTGGGGATTTTTGTGTCCCATACTGTAGTACCGCTTCAACGTTCTTGGCATGGTCATACTGGTATATTTTCATTTGAGATTTTAGATCTATTTGGGTAATATAATCTGCTCTAGAGTGGGAGGCTCAAGAAAAAATATGCTACAGTTAGTTACGCAACTGCAGGTATTTGACAAATTTAGAGTTTTCCTTTCTTTTACAGAAGGATTGGAACCAGGGGGCTCTGTCCTGCTTGGTGTCAGCCCACCAGATATTAATGTTGTTATAAAGGTCACAAACCAAGGCTGGTGCCCAAAGGCGGTTAGAAATTACTTTAATTACTGCAGGGTCAGAGAGGAGGGAAGAGTTCAAGTTCCACTGATTCTGTTTTTTTGAGGGAGGGAGTGATTCTGAAGGGATAGTTTTAACAGGAGGTAGTCTGAAAATTCCAGTGAGAGGATGTCTAACTCTGGGGGGTATTTTTGGAAATAAAGAAATGGTCAATGATTGAAGTGAATCTCCCTCTAGTGTAGGTAAATTTGGGCCCTGATTTTGAAACTGAGCACAGTTTGTAAGGTCTGCAGTTGCTTTGCAGTTTTTTAAGGTGTTAGAATAGCAGTAAGTTTTCTTTCCACTTGTGTTGGTGGGTTTGGGGAGTTCACAATTAAAGTCCCCTCCTAAAAATCTATTCTGGGAGGTCATCAGAAAGGGTTGGAGAGAGGACAGGAGGGCAACTCTTTCAGCTTTGGATTAGGGGGCATAGATCAATATAAACCTGCAGGAAGTGTGATGCCACATTCCATTCAAAATTAACACCCTGCCAGGTATAAGGTTGACCAGTTTAGCTAGGGAAAAGGAGAAGGAGTTAAAAAGGATACCCACATCATCAGCTCTATCCATCCGGAAGGACCAGTAGATGTCCCCCAGCACCATTCTGCCTGAAAAAGGTGGACTTGGTCAGGAGACGTCATCCAGGATTCTTGGAGTAAAGATACCTCAAAGGAAGAGTCATGTAAATACTGGAATACTGTATTTCTTTTATTGTGGTTTGCCAGACTGCATGCATTTGCAGTGGCGATACAGTATTTCCCCATGAATGAGAGATCTTATGGATCATGGCTCTTTTTTCCTCTTTTTCTTCTTTTTCCCTCTGCACCCTACCATATCATTGTTTGTGGGAATGAGATCTTAGTTTTGGAAGCTTATATTGGAGTCACCTACCTTCATTTCAGATTCTCCCCAAGTGGCAGGGGCTAAGACTGCAAAGGGGTTGTCTGATTAAATTTTAGGTGGTTCAGGGAGGGGGGCTTTTGCATTCCTTTGAGACCACCTCCTGTGCAGCGAGGCCAGTCTCTGTATTTGTAAGGCAGGAGAGGTTGTAACAGAGGGGCTAGAGGGTAGGGGTTTCTGGACAACTTCCTCCAGGGGGTTTTGGTAACAAACTAGAAGGAGGGCAAAATCAGGGAGGTGTTTCTTCCTGGTGTCTGAGTCTTGTTTTGGTATACTATGGGGGGCTGTAGGAGACAAACCCGGGGGGGGGCATCTCTTGGGGCAGGTTGTTCAGCTGCCTCTTGGGCTTTTTGAATCAGGAGGTCTGGGCTTAGAGGGGATGTTTTATTCCTAGCAGCCCATGAGCATTCAGAGAATATGTGCCCAATCTCCTCACAAAGGTCACATTTTGTAAGGTTAGCGCATTGGAGACCGATGTGGCCAACTTCCCCACAGTTGGCACAATGGGGTTTGTCACAAATGCTTGATAGATGGGTGTGGGATCTGCACTTGTAGCATGCACGGGGCTGTCCTACATAAAAACAGCCCCCCCGGTCCCTACCTTGCATGAAGGAGTTGAGAATGTGCTGGATACCCTCATCAGACTAAGTTTCAACTTGAATTTCCAACTGCCTGTCCAAAACATTTCTAGGTCAAGAACTGGCTCAGGAGCACTTAATACCTCACATTTTTGATTAAGCCAGTATACAATGTCTTCAATATAAATACCTACGTTACAAAACATCACAGTCACATATTTGATCAGTGGTTTTGTCAGTGGTATCACCAGGAAGGGATGACCAGAGCAGTGAAAATTTCACCTGATTATACCACTGCCAAAATAATTCAAGTGCATTTGAACTCCTAAAACTAACAGAATAGTTATCTTCACCAGCTATATTTATAAATGCAAAGACTTCTTTGGGAGAGAAAGATGGAGGAAGTCCTTTAACGAGTTTTTCCCCATGAAGTATCTATCAGGCCTTGGATCCATTCCACCCTTATACCTGATGCTGACAACAGTTCACCTAGGGGCAGTGCCCTGGTTGGTTTTCTGAAATAGTTCTGATAAGAGAGGTTTTTGAGGGGGAGGAGGATTGTCATCTTGTTGCTGTTTGTCTGAATGCAGAACTTGGTTGGGGGGAGATCCTGGAATGTCCATTAGAGGAGGGGGGATTGAGACGTCTCTCATCCCTGTTTTGTTATGGGCTGGAGAAATGTCCACATGTTGTGTGAATGGGTCCACAGGAGTATCTCGCTGATTTGTTGCAGGTACTTGAGAATAAATTGCTGGGTACCATTCGGGAGAAATTTGAGATAGAGTAACTGATGGAGACCAGTCAGGGTCAGGAAGCTACTTGCCATCAGGTAATCTTTTCCATCCAGATTCAGAAAAAGTATTTTCTGGAGACCAATGGGCAAATGGGTCATTGGAGCAGGGATTCAACACAAAGGCCAGCTGAACCAGATTCAGCCCAGATTTTTCTATGGTTTTGTAGGGATTTATATTAATATTCTCATTTGCTGGGTCATCCGGTACACTGGCTAAGACATTCAAGATATTCCTTTTGGCTGAGGTAATGGCAGCTCTTTTGCTTTTAGTGTCCTCTATATTGTTTTGTTTATGCTTGGCTGAGAATGAGAAGACTGTAGCCCCACTTTGAGAAGTCATGTCTGTCTGAAAGATGATTTTTTCATGAGGGGGACCCATTTCAGACCCATTTTTTGAAGCATGTGTTTGCAGTTAGGCGGCAGAGGAGCTCCTGGTTTTCTCTGCCTGAATGTTTTTTATGAGGAGACCCTCCTACAAACTTTTCTGAAATTAGATTTCTCATGCCAGTATTTGAGCGCAAGGGAGGCCCTTTTGGGCCAGCATCCAATGATGCATCAGATTTTAATACATTTCCCACAGCTTTCCCCTCTGGCTCTGGACACATGTCAGAACTAGCGTTATCACTGCCACCCACATTCAATGAAGGAGAAACATTCAGTACCTGGGGATGTTGTAGTTTGGTGGATACTGAGTCGACAGCTCCCCTTTGATGCAAGTGCATCATTAGAACAGTGAGTCATCCTGTCAGCAAGGCCTGAGGTTTTGACAGGAGAAGAGACAGGCTGAAGTTTTGAAAGTTCTGCGGCTAATTCTTGCTTTCTTAGTAAATGCCAACATTTCTTGGCTTCGAGTTCTTTTAGTTTTTCTCTGTGCGGGTCTGTAGGGCTCTCAGCAATAATTCTCAGCGTTGTCTGTCGACAAGTCCTGAAGTGTAGCAGGAGTTGAATTTGTTATAGAAATAGTGACATTTTCAGATAAATCCTCTGTGGAAACGAACAACTAATTTCCGAACTCTTCATCTGAATTTTCTAAATTATCTTCTGAATTTGTGAGGGCCTCTTGAGAAGCGTAGGCAGTGGAGGAGGCCTGCTCCTCTGCCCCAGAGATGTCCATCCTCTCCTGAGATTCCAGCAGAGTGGCCATTCTGGACAATAGGGGAATTTCCCTTGTCCCGACTAATATTCCCCTTCCCATAAAGCCGGTTCATGCAATTGCCTAAGCCTGTGTGTGGATGCTGAGGTGCAAAATGGCTGCCACTACACATTCAGTCACTTCGCTACCAGTCTAGCATTGTTTGTAAAGTGCTTTTGGATACAATGTGTATGAAAAGCACTATATAAATGCTGAATCATCTCTTCTTCTAATCGAGTAGTGTCCAGGTTTGCAGTGAGGTAAGAATCACATGGAACACGAGGGGCGCAGAGTGGGAGTCCAACGGCCAACCTCAGGCTGACTCCCGGCAGACTCCTCAATGTCCTTTGCACAGAAGGGCTGCTGTGCAGAAGGGCCACTTGAGTTGATCCAGAGAAGAAGAGAGAAGGAGGGAATGTCCCACCCTCAAACCTATCCAACTAGTGGATCAGGCTGCCAATGAAGAAAGAGTCAGGGCTCTGATCAGAAGAAAGTCCAATGGCAGGGTAGAAGGAGAACAAAAGATGGTAGACAGGCTCCCTCCCCAAGCCCTGGTGTCCTGGAGATCAGCAGGTTAAGGTATGTGTGATAAAGGTAAAGGTAATTAGTCATGACCTCTTGAGGTCTATGACATGATGTGAGATCCTACCCAGGGTACTCTCCCATCTTATTCTCCTTTGTATCAGTGGGTCTAGTGGAGAGGGACAACGTATGGAGAGTCAACAACAACTTGCTGAAAGATCAAAGCAACCTTAAAAACAATTAAGGAATGTACAGCCCACTATTTTCATGAAAATACTGGCACAGTGGAGCAACCACCTCACCTCTGGGGGACTTTCAAGTGCACACTGTGGGGGTGAGCTCATTAGACTAGCTGCCACACAGAAAAGAAAGAGGGAGGCAGAGTACAAGCAATTACTCTCAGAGATTCAGAGATTGGAAAAAAAAAACTCTCTGGCTCATCCCCCAGTGATGACTGGATAAACCTCAATATTGTAAGAGTGAAATATGGTGAACTTCTAAGTGAACAAGCTTTTTCATCCTCAGAGCAAGAACTAAATACATACAGTAGACCAGGACGAGAAGGCTTGGAAGTGGCTTGCCCTAAGGCTTAAACAACAAGAAATGTTTCACACCATTAAAACTATATGTCCATACCCATAAGGCCCCCTCATTACATCCCCAAGAGAAATGGCATCTGCATTTGGGGAGTTCTACCTAGAGCTATACTCTAATGATCCCCCTGTCTCAGGGGAATAGATGAAGCAGTTCCTCCAAAAGGCAGACCTCCCCAAGATCAATCCTGAACATGCAGAGGCTCTGGTTTCAGACATAACCTCTGAGGAGATATGTAGAGCAATTAAGAATCTCACCTCGGCTAAAATACCTGACCCAGATGGCGTCTCCGCCAATGTATATAAAGTCATCTTTGAGGAGGTTGCAGGGCCACTAACTGAACTGTTTGACACAGCCAAGAGAGGTGATGAACTGGATCCCTCCTTGCAGGAAGCCCATTAAACTGTTTAGCACAGCCAAGAGAGGTGGTGAACTGGATCCCTCCTTGCAGGAAGCCCATGTCACCCTCCTACCCAAACCAGATAAGGATCATGCGATCTTGGGCTCTTGTAGGCCAATTTCTCTTCTTAACCTTGATATCATAATACTGGCAAGATTCTAGCATTCAGAGTGCGGAGGTATGGAATGAACAGACTGGCTCGGAACAGGTGGGGTTCATGCAGGGTAGGCCATCAACAAACCATCTGCACAAGTTGCCCCACATAATCTCTGCCTCCAGGGACTTTAGAATCTTAGCAGTGCTTATGTCCCTGGATGTGGAGTACCTATCATATCATACATATGTATGCAGATGATACAGTCATATTTACCACTGGCTCCTCCCCTGCTGATCTGATGACCAGCCTACAGCTGGACTTCGACAACATCTAGCTCTGGTTCTGCTGTAATCAGCTTTCCCTTAATGCAAAAAAAACCTGTCTCTATGACTTTCGGTACCAGGCAAAAGCTGCCTAGACTTCCAGCCCCCCCCCCCATTCCACATGCTAGATGGGTCCATCCTTGAAGACGTCCCTTTCTTCAAGTACTTTGGAGTGTGGCTTGACCAGCAGCTAGATTTCTCTGTTCACATGGACTCTATACACAAAAAGCTCCACCCAAAACTAGGTGCCTTGTACCGGAACAGAGGGTGCATCCCCCTGCCGGCATGCAGAGCCATTTTACAGAGAATGATTCTCCCCATATTCAACTATGGAGACACAATCTATGGCAGTGTCCCAAAGTCCACCCTAGCTAGACTGGACCCCCTCTATTACTCCTTCTGCCAGTTTGTTCTTGACTGCCCTCCTCTAACTCACTACTGCTCCCTCTACACCTCACTCAGTCTTCCCTCTCTTGAAGCCAGATGACTTTCATATAGCTCCACCCCTATAGCCAAGTAGTGGCTGAGCTCACTTCCCTCCTACCTCACATCACTACTCTCCGCTCCCACTCACTCCTCTTATTCCCTTTGTTGTGCTGGCTGCCAGACCTTAGCACTCCCGTCTAGGTCATCATCTTCTGGCCAAGCTACTTTCTCCTTCCACATCCCTAAACTCTTGAATGCCCTCCCCATCCACACTGCCACCTCCTTCAGCTCCCTCTCTTGTCTTTTCTGAGACTTCACCTCTCCTTCCTGCAACTGCAGCTGTGCGGTCCACCCCTACTCCACTACTCTGTCTACTTCCCTCCTTCTCCCTCTCCTTCCTTTTCTTCCATTACCTCTGCCATTACCTCCTGGTCTCCTCCTGAAAAAAAACTCCTCAATCTCTACCTTCTATATTCCTCTCCCTTTTTCTCTGTGTGTCTTTAAGTTGTCTTCGCCTTTTGGCTGGCCCTGTTGAGTGTTTTATATGCTGAACCTAGGTATGCATACTATAATACTGCTGCTGCTCAACTCTACCTACTATGCACAGTAAATGCTCTATGTCAATTCATTGTACAATCTGTCTAAATATGTATTGTAAATACTATGTTTATTTCATTGTACAGCTTATCCTATTATGTCCTGTGACTACTATGTATACGTGTATTTCTACCATGACCCCTCCCCCAGGACATATCTGGAAAGGAGCTGTTGCTCAGCTCAGTATGTCTTTCCTGGTGAAACTTTTGAAATAAATAAATAAATGTGGTGAAATGCTTTGATAATGTTTCCTGGCCCTTTTTGCTTCACACGTTAGAGAAATTTGGCTTCCCCAGCTGCTTCATAGTATGGGATAGGATCCTGTACTTGCACCAACAGCTAAACTTACCTGCAACAGGGTTCATTCCCATTCTTTTGCACTGGAGAAAGGAACTAGGCAGGTCTGCTTCCTCTCCTCATACTTGTTCATTCTCTACTTAGAACCCCTTAGCCAACTAGGGATCTGAGGTTCGAGCAGACTTGATAGGCCATAAGGCCTAATCTGCTGGCAATCAGTATGTTAGTATGATTGCTCAAGGCAGACAACAGAATTTAGGGTATTCAGGTGAGGAATCATAGGTACATGGTATCGACATACACTGATTATGTGCTGATACACTTAGAAAACCCTGAACAAGCACTGCCATCAGCACTGGAATTATTGCAGGACTTTGGTAAGCTCTCCAGGTACAGGCTTAACATAGGCAAAACAGCCATCATGCCTTTCAACCATCACATCACTAAAGAAGAAGCACTGAGATGGGATGGTACCTGGAACCCAGATGTACTTAAACATCTGGATATTATGGTTGCAAGAAGCAAAATGGCAATGGTATCCAAGAACCTAGACCTCTTACTTGCTTATGTCAAGCAAGACCTATACCACTGGGCAACACTGCCGCTGACACTATGGGCAAAGATTAATGTCATAAAAATGAATATTCTGCCCAGGTTGCTTTAACCATTTGACATGATAGGACAGCAGGTTATACCAAATAAGTGGTTCACTAGTCTCAGAACAACTCTCTCCACCTTTCAGTGGAGTGATAAATCTCCAAGGAGACCGTATAACAAACTGGCCCCCCACAAGCATCCAGGTAGACTGCAACTTCCTGATGTTAAGCTGTATTATTTAGCTCAACATGCATGACAATTCCTCTGGTGAAAGTGGGGTATCAACCAGTATGAGGAGGGACAGTATATCCCACAATGACAGAAAATGGAGATTGAGCTATGTAACAAGGGGATGGCATAAATACGCAAGCCCTCCTGCGTATCCCATAAAGCAAGCTCCCACAGGCCCTGAAATCCACACCCACAGGATTCTTCCTCATAACCTGCAAACAACTTCCTAGATTGTTGGGGTCCAGGACCTTGTATGAGCTGAACCCACCCGCAGTAGGTAACCCGATTTTAAAATCCGAGACAAGATGATTCCCACAATTTTCTAACTAGGGCTGGTATCAGCACACTAAACTGCCTGATAGAAAACAATAACATCATCTCCACTGATGGATATAGGTAGCATAATGCTGCTACTAGGTTCCCTGTCTTCCCCTTTCTACAACTGCAGCACATGCTGACTATGACCTTAGACCTCAAACCTTGGACTTTCTACAGAATATCAGTGTGAGATGAGCTGGAGTCACTGGCCAAGCAGAGGCACTCCATCTCCCTAATATACAAAAAATGTAATCAAATTACAAACCCAACAGAGAATGGTTCATGCAAATACTGGCAGCAGGAATTCCCAGAGTTGGCAGACCCAGAGATATAATTAAAACTGTGGAGCAGTCTGTATAAATTCATTAAATATCATGGTCTATGACTCATGCAATACAAGGTGATGTATAATTTGAACTACATGCCAGTCAAACTCCACAAAATGCACCACCTGGAGTCAGGCATCTGTTCCGGGTGCGAACTAGAAACAGGCACCCTCAAACACATCCCCTTGGACTGAACTCAAGCCAAATCCCTCTGGGAAGCAATTCAACAGCAGATGGATCCCCTGCTTGACCTGGAGGCAATTCAACAGCAGATGGATTCCTTGCTTGACCTGGAGGCTGCATTCACACCACACATCTATTTACTGGGGCTAAACCTCAACCAATTAGTCAGTCAACAAAAATACCATATCATGTTGACTGCAGCCATGTCTAAAAGGCTGATCCTCAAGTACTGGCTTGACGAGTTTACATCCTTCTACTGGGTGTGGCACAATCCAGTTTTGTAGGCACTGACAATTGAGCAAATGACAGGGAGCTTACATAACTCTACTACTGGTAGGGAAGAAGGTTGGGTTCACAGTACCCATACCAGACAATTGTACCATGCACCAAGATAGGGTACAACAAGTTTATATTCAGAAGCACTGCACCATTTTCTTTTTTACCTGTATTATTAATATCACCATATGTTTTTACCCCCTGACTCCCGAATGTCGATGGGGCAGGGGCAACACTCGCCATGCAAATTATTTACATAGAAACATAGAATTTGAAGGCAGATAAGGACCACTTGGCCCACCCAGTCTGCTCATTTCTCTACCTAATGGATAAGCTGCAGATCCTAGTTAACCAGCAGCCTACTTCTTTCTACCCCCACCCCCTAGAATTGCCTTATGACTGTCCCATGCATGCTTGAATTCAACCACTGTTTTGACTCCAAACCTCCTCTGGAAGGCCATTCCATGCATCCACAACCCTATCTGTGAAAAATGCTTCCTTACATTACCTCTGAGCCACCCCCTCTATCTTCAAATGGTGTCCTTGTTCTTGCACACCTCTTTTTTTGAAAGATGCTACCCTCTTGGACTTTGTTGATTCCCTTGAGGTACTTGAAAGTTTCTATCATGTCACCACTTTTCCTCCTTTCCTCGAGGCTATACATATTAAGCTCCTTTAGTCTCTCTCTCTGTATGTCTTCTGGTGCAGACCCTGCACCATTTTAGTTGCCCTCCTCTGGACAGCTTCCATCTTGTCTATGTCCTTGCGGAGATTGGGTCTCCAGAACTGCACACAGTACTCAGATGGGGTCTCACCAGCTGTCTGTACAGAGGGATAACAACTTCCTGTTTTCTACTGGTGATGCCTCTCCCTATGCATCCCAGTATCCCCCAACCATCCTTACTGCCCGCTCCATTGCTTGCCCACCTTTAAGTCACCTGATTATGACTACCCTAGGTCCCTTTCCATTTTGTTGTTGTTAGTATCTCCCCCATTGTGTACTCTTCCCCTGGGTTTTGTTTCCCAGGTGCATTACCTTAGCTTCTTAGCATTGAATCCTAAGCTGCCATACATTTGACCATTTCACTAACCTTGCCAAGTCCCTTCTCATCCTTTCCACCCCACCTTGTGCATCAACTCTGTTGAGATCTTTGTGTCATCTGCAAAGAGACATACTTTTCTTCCAGTTCCTCTGCAATGTCGCTTATAAAGACATTGAAGAGGACCCGTCTCTATCACTGAACCCTGCGGCATCTCACTAGTAACCCCCCTTTCTTCAGAGTGGACTCCATTTACTAGTTACCCTGTGTCCTATTCTCCAGCAAATTCTTTACCTAGGCTATCATCTTGGGACCCACTCCCAGGCAGGCTAACTTGTATATTAATCTTTTGTGTGGGACTGAGTCAAATGCCTTGCTAAAGTCTAGGTATGCCATGTCTACAGCCCCTTCCTGATCTACTACTTTGGTCACCCAGTCAAAGAAATTTATTAGATTTGTCTGGCATGACCTTCCTGCTGTGAATCCATGCTGCCTTGGGTCCTGTGCCCCTCTGACCTCTAGGTACTTGACAATTCTTTCCTTCAGAAGTGATTCCATCATTTTCCCTATCACTGAGGTTAAACTAACAGGTCTGTAGTTTCCTGCTTCTGCCCTGCTCCCACTTTTGTGAAGGGGAATAACATCTACCCTCCTCCAGTCCTCAGGTACCACCCCATTCTCCCATGATTTGTTAAAGAGGGTAGTCAGTGGTGTCACTAGTTCTACCCTTAGTTCTTTTAGAATTCTAGGATGAATCCCATCAGGCCCCATTGCTTTGTCCACCTTCAGTTTTAAGAGTTCTTTCAGAACCCTTTCTTCTGTAAATGGGCTGGTAACAACTTCTGTATCCAGATTGTTTCTATTGTTTGTTTTAGGTACCTTCCCTCTTCATTTGTAAATACTGAGCAAAAATATTTGTTTAGTATCTCTGCCTTTTCACTGTCACCCTCTGCCCACCCTCCCCCTCCCTTTATTAAGCCTCACTATCCCTCCCTTAGTCTTCCTTCACTCCCTGATGTACCTAAAAAAGGTTTTATCCCCCTTCTTAACTGAGTTGGCTATCTTTTCCTCGGTTCAGGCCTTTGCTGTTCTGACTGCCTTCCCAGCTTCCTTTTGTTTTAACTGATACAATTCTCTGTCCTGCTCCTTCTGTGATTTCTTGTACTTTCTGAATGCTTTCTTTTTCTCTTGAACCTTCACTGCTACCTCGTTTGAGAACCACAGTGGTTTCTTACATCGTTTTGTTTTGTTTATTTGCTTCACACAAAGGCTTGTTACCTCTGTGATGGCAGTTTTTATTATTCCCCATTGTTCTTCCACCCCTCCTTCCTGCCTATTTGCTAGTGCATTCCTTAGGCACTCACCCATTTTGGCAAAGTCAGCCCCCCTGAAGTCCAGGACTTTTGCCTTTGTATGGCTTGACTCTATTGCTGTGTTTATTGTGCACCATGCTGTTCGATGATCGCTAGTTCCCAGATGGCTACCCACTTCTACATCTGTGATCTTCTCTCCATCCCCATTTGAGAAAACCAGGTCTAAGATTGCTCCCTCTCGAGTGGGTTCCTATACTAGCTGTCTAAGGCATGCCCCCTGTAGGGCATCTAGAATAACCCCACTCTTAGAAGTGGCTGCTGCAACTGCACTCCAGTTAACATCTGGCATATTCAGATCACCCATCAGCAGTATCTCCCCTTTATCTGCCATTCTAAGTATGCTTTCTATCATTTCCTTGTCCATTTCCTCCCCCTGAGTGGGGGGTCTGTATACAACCCCTGTGCGGATTGTGGTGCCATTGCCTGCCTCCAAATTGACCCACAGTGCTTCTTCTCCTCCCCTGTTTACCCTTTTGTTCTGTTGCTATGATTCCTTCCCTTATGTAGAGAGCTACTCCTCCTCCTCTTTTACCCTCCCTGTCCCTCCTGTAGATAGTGTATCCTGGTATGTTTACATCCCAGTCATGGTTCTGTGTGTACCATGTTTCTGTGACTGCCATGATACCCAGATGTTCCTCCTCCATCAAGGCCACTAATTCAGGAAGCTTGTTACCCAGACTACGGGCATTGGTACTCATTGCTCTCCATTTTTTGATGGCTTTACCTTCTGTAGAAGGAGAAGTTGTTGTTCTTCCTGTTGTACTGTTTCCTTCTTTTTGTGGAAACCACAATAAAGTTTACTAATTAAAACAAAAACACCATAAATGTTCAGAGCGCTGCCTTACCTTATGAGATTAGATACGGTTGAGGTGCTTAGATTGTTAACTCCTGTGGGGGTTCATTACCCAAAGTTTTTATGTTCAAAATAAATTGGTGCAGTGCCTCCAGCCAGGGAAAAGTTAAGTAGGATATGTCATATGTAGTACTTCCCCCTGGGAAACAATACCAACCCACTATGCTCCCCACTGAATCAGCCATCCTAATTTCTACATAGTGCAATAACAGTTGCACAAAACATAATTTAACACTCTACAAATGATATGCTCATGAGTCAGGAATTCAAACAAGTATCAAAAGGATTTATTGGAGGAGTCACAAATATGGTCCTAGGGAAAAGAACAGAATATAAATACCCAAGGTTCCATCTTGGGCCCCATTCTTTCTCCACTTTCCTCAATGATCTACCCACTGCCTGTGTTGACGTGCATATCCATAGGTTTGCAGTCAACACTATACTGTACTCTTTGCCTTGGTCCTTCTTATGAAAGCATCACTTCAGTGTGACTTCAGTAATGTCCAGTGCTGGTTCCAGACACACCAGCTTATGGTTAATATTCAAAAGACCATGTCTATGACCTTTGACACGTGACAAAAGCTTGGAAGGCTCCCATCAGCCCTTCACCCATTTTCACAATCTTAAATGGTACTTGGATTAATACTTGGCAACTTGAGACATCAGAAGACAGTTGACATCCATTTGGTGTTGCCTCACAATTAAGTAACAACAATGTTTTAGTTCTTTTTCCCCCATATAGTGATCCAGTTTGTTTTTAAATGTAATAGAGTTACTGTTAACTGAGTTAGGTGGCATGTACTCCAAAGGTTATTGATTCACTGGGTATAATACAATCTGTTTGTTTTAGTCCTATATCCAATTACCTTAATATGTTTACTGTGGCTCCTAGTATTATATACTTCTGTTCTAATATTTATGTTTAAATCCTCCATTAATTGATTTTTGTTATGAATATTATACAAAAACAATAGATCTCCCCATATATGCCATCTATAAAGGCTGTGTAGTCCCAATTCAAATCACTCCCAGGGTACCTGAGAAAGGCCCCTTCGGTGGAAGCCTTTAAGATGGGGGGTGAAGATATTTTTATCTAAAAAAGCATTTAATTTATCGTAGTATGAAACACTTGTGATGACTGTCATTTTAGTTATTAATATAGTGACTTAAATTCGATTTTGAATTTGTTAATGTTTATGCTCTGTATTGTAGTGTTTTTATGTCTTTGAAGATTAATGTTTTATCTGTATTATATATATTGTATGGATTGTGCAGCACTCCAAGCCCCCAGGAAGGGATGCTTTATAAATAAAGTATGTCTGTCTGTCTGTCTGTCTATCTATCTATATTTCTATCTCTCTCTCTCTATCATATGTCATTTCCTCCATCCCTCTCATCATTTTTGTTGTTTTTCTCTGAATACGCTCTATTTTATTACTCTCACTTGTATATACAGTAGTCCTCCTTAGAATTAGAAGTAATAGTCAGTCATTGATCTGATATAGATTTGTACAATGGTAAGAGTATTTCCTTACATTTGTTTTAAAGTAACGTTTGATAGTGTTTAACAGAACATTTGCTTAACTTTAATTCTCAGGTCTTTCTCATTGGTTGTTTTATTTAGATTTTTGCTGTTAAGTGTAAGTATGTAATCTGCCCCAGTGGGATTCAAACTAAGGGCACAAGAATAGAACTGCCATCCTGGTCTGTAGTATGCCTTGATGGTGAAGACTTTCACAGCTTAAATAGCCATTCCTATCACTTTTTGAGGGTACTGCTTCTTGTTCAGGGCCTCTCCCATTTTGAGCTTCCCCCTCCTCAACTTGGCTCAGCTCCAGAATATGCACCAGTGCATATGGAAGTAGGGTAGTTGCTAAATACACCAGACTGTCTTTCACATGATGTTTGGACTGTTATGCATATTATTTACCCTGTTATCTGTTTTGTCTTAAACTGTTGTAACATGGTTAGTTCTTTCAGCTGTTACAGGGACTACAGGTACATTCTGATGGGTGGGTAAAGTGACACAAGCACAGTCTGCCTCTCCTGCATATTTCTGTGCTGGACAACAAGGCAGGATATCACGAGGCCCTAACTAGCATATTCCACTAGTTGGAAGGCATGAATACTGAGTCCGTTTCCCTCAAATGGTTATCTAAGGGCAGAGGAGGATATCGTGGGGGTGGCTGGACCCCCAGCTCATCCCTACATTCCTAGTACTTATTAGATATGGGTGCTCTGCCCTGACAGCCCTCTGCATGAAGTGAACCATTTCCAGTCACTGAGCATTTTTCTGGGATTCTGCACTGCAGATACTGTCACAGACCCCTGCCACCATCTTTCCGGCCACCTAATAAATACCACCCCCACCAGAGGGTTAGAGGTGGGATTATGTCCACCTAAATTTTCACCTGGGAAGGTGGACCATGACTAATGGCCAGAATGTCCCCTTTGGCTTCTTCAGAGGTTCTGTGTGAGCATTGCCTAAGTACCTTCATTGCTGACAACATTGTCGGCTACACTGGTATGCCTCTATCAAGTGGAAATGCTCTTTTGGTATCTCAGTAATTTTTGTTACATTCCTTTCTTGCCCAACAGGGTGATGTACATAGTCCAGAAGCTTACCTTGTTTAAAACCCCAGGTTTTGGAAGGGGTACTCAAGTTCTATATTAGGGTGTTGGAGTATACTGTTATAAGTACTGTTTCTAAGTGTGGGCTATTTGCTTGTGGTGTGGGTGGTGGTGTGGGTGGGGAGGGAGAGAGAGTCAGTATTTGTTTCCTTATTTAGTGCATTCCCAGACCATCCCTTGACAATGTCTTCATTTGATACTTTAAAGGTAGAGTCATGGAACACCAGGGGCTTAAATTGTCCAGAGTAATGTAGGGAAGTGCCTCTGAAATTAAAATAACTACACTGTGACAAAGCATTGATCTAGGAGACCCAGTTGTCTGAGAAGGTGGCCTTGTGTCTTTGCTGTTAGTGGGTTTGCAGTGCCTGTCATAATGTGCATACATCTAAAAGTGGGTTAGGGTCTAAATCCCGACTGCTAAAATCCTGACTATCAAGTGCCCTTTTTTTTTTTCCCCGTAATTCAAAATACCGACATACAGAGAATACCGAACAACAGAATCCCGACAAGGAAGCAGGCAAGTAAAATAAAAAGCAACACTCACTGGTTTAATGGAGTGCTGTCAGGGAAAATCAGTCTCACAAAGGACACGGGAGCAGAATAAATACTTTTACACTGACATGTGAGACCCAGTTAAGGGAAATGAAACTCTGGCCAAAAGATGGCGACCATGATGTCAGCACTCGTTCGGTTGCGCTTGAATGTCACAGTCATGGAAAAGGGGTCCTTGAACAATATGTTCACCTTAGATCCCTTAGCTCTCTGGAAGATTGGGAAGAAGCAGAGGTGCAATCAGATGTGGTGCAATTGGGTGCCTGGGGCTGATGATGACCAGGAAGCAATGAGCAAGGAGAGGGTCTGAGAGAACTGGGAGAATGAGGACACACCAGGTTAGTGTGCTAAAGTCCACTGGGGAATTTGGTGCCATCAAGTAGATTATGTTACTGCCAGGTATAGAGACCTACCCACACTCGGGATCTTGGAACCGCTTGCAAGGGGTTTCAGTGCTTACTTCACTCTCACTATCAAAAGGGGAGAAGGAAGAGGAGCATCATGTCCTCCAGTATTACAATTCATGCAAGAAATCATCAATAGAAAAGCAAAACTTAAAGAAAGTTTATCAAGTCTGAGGAACTGGCAAAGTCTACTTCAATATCTAGGAGTCTAAGTAAATAAACTAGTAAATTCAAACTAATAAGTTTAATACATGGGAGCTAGTACTATAGAGCTGCATTGTTGCCGGCCTCTGCAAGGTGGCAGTCCCTGCAGTCGGGAAAATGATTTGTCAGCTTTTCGGCGAACAGGATTTTTGTATTCGGGCATGCAATGTAGTTGGGATTTCGGTGTCGGGAACGTAACTGATGGGCATTCGGATGTCGGGATTTAGTACGGATCCCCTAAAAGTAGATGGATAGCAGTGCTTTGTAAAAAGGGTTTTTAATTGGGCATCCATAAGGTATCCAGATATCAGGAGAGTAGATGGATAATTGTAGAAGGGACCTTTAAGGGAGCACCTATAATCCTGGGCAGTATGTATGAACCTAGTACACCTGACACCTTCTTCTTTGATTCAGTACTGGCTGAACTCCCTGGTACTCCCACAGGTATACTCTAAGGGGGAGACCTAAATATCACCTCCCATCAAGAGGTTGACAGAACAAGGACAGCTACCAGACAAGTGTCACAAGAGAAGGCACATGTCAACCAGTCATATATCTGGATTGGCTTGAGGGAACTGTTGGAAGGTCCTGCATCCCCACAATATAGACTTTACATGTTACTCCGTGTTCACAAGTCTTACTGTCAGTTAGATGCAATATCTACTTCTGAACACCTGCTTTCTTCCATATGGGGGGCTAAGCCCATTAAGTATCTTGATTTCAGACTATGCCCCAGTACTTCTATCATAGGCATGGGGTGCATTACCAGGGTCTAGAAATAAGTAGCATATGAACACCACCCTCCTCCAGGAACCACCCTTCTGAGAGTGATTTAACCAGTAACTGCTCACTTACTTCTTACTAAATGAGACACCAGAGACCTCCCCCAGAATCCATTGGGAAGCTATGAAAGTCATGGCCATGAGATAAACAGAAAAATAACTCAGACAATTGCAGTTAACTCTCCAGGCCCACCCTGAGAGGAAGATCTCCCTGCTTCCTCAAATCACCAAACTTAGATGGGCCATTGAGGATACTTTCCAGCATGTCACCAAAGATGCTCTTTTTAGTCTCCAACAAAAATATTGGGAGGCGGGAGAGCAGCCTGGAAAATTCTTAGCTCAAAGACTTTGGGCCAGGGAAACAGAACTATATACATTCCATCATTAAAGACAATGGAATCACGGTCACCTCTCCCACCCTGATTAATGAAGAGTTCCAAGGATATTATAGTACACTTTAGTCTTTGAAGGCTTCCCCCTTGCAGCAGCAGTTTGAAGACGTTTAGAGGGATTTCAGTCTCCATCGACTCTCCCCTGACTCAGTGACACCATTTCAGCTGCCTACCTCTACCTCAGAAGTTACAGAAGCCATCATATCTCCTGGTAAATCAGCAGGCTTGGATGCCCTTCCCAATGACTTCTTTGTTGCATTTCCAGATATCTTGGCACCTAGATGATCAACAATATTTAATAAGGCAGGGAAGCTGCCTTCCTCCTTCCTGCAAGCACTAATTACTTTGATCCCTATGAAGATAAAAGATAGTGATCACTGTTCCTTATTTTGACCCAATTCCCTTATCAAAGTAGATGACATGATCTTCGCTAAGGTGCTGGCTAGGTGGATGAAGGAGATGACAGGAGGACTGATACACGCTGACTAAGTAGGCTTCATCCCAAGGATGACTAGGCACAGACAGCATGAGAAGAATCCTGGACCTGCTATAGTCAGTCAGAGACAGCTCTGCACCCCCTGCCACCCTTTCACTGGACGCTGAAAAAGCACTTACAGGGTGGTGTGGCTGTATCTGTTTGATGCCATGGCTAGGTTTGGGTTCCCTAACAAATTCATTGCATTGGTGCAACTCCTTTACCAGTACCCTACTGTGTCTCTGCTCACTAATTTGGTAATATCACCAATTTCCCCTGGGGTGAGGAAACAGTCAAGTGTGGCCCCTTTCTCCCTTTCTATTCTTACTGACAGTGGAATCCTTGGCCCTTAAAACTCTGCATCTCCCGATTTTCTGGGCATCTGAGTTGTGCATACAGCCCATAACCTGTTGCTATTATGTGACATTACTCTGTTTTTGGTAGACATCCCAACTCCCTGGCAGCCCCGATTAACCTGTTCTGAGTGGGAGTATTCATCCATTTCAGGATACAAATTAAATGGGACAAAATGGGACCAAGTCCCAAGTCATGCCATTGAATACAGCATGAACTCACACACTGTACTAGGGATACCCTTTTCAATGAGCCCTGACTGGGATGACTTGCCTAGGGATCCCCACACTTACAGCAACAGTAGCTGCAAATACCCACAATATGCTGGCAAACTAGACAAGGACATTTATAGGTGAGAAGAAATCATGCTTTCCATTTGGGGCAAAGTAAAAGCTCAATCTAATGGTCCTTCCCAAACTGCTGTATATCTTATCCAACCTTCCCCTTCAGATTCCCAACTCCTTCTTCAGATATGTAAACACCAAGATGTTCTCCTTTATCGGGGGGCCGAGGTTTATGGCACCCAAAATCAAAATGCAGTTCTTGCAAACTCAGTGGAAAAAAGGGGGCTTTGGTCTGACCAGCTTAAAGCAGTTCAATGACTGAATCCTTCTGCACTTAGCCATCTCTTGCTATGGACCACATTTGACCAGTCAGTCTCTGAGGTAGCTTACTCTGGAACAGTGCCTAGGCAAGTGTCTGAAACCCATGCTCTCATTTTTCTAGACTGGGGTCTCTCAGCCAAAGCCTCCCCCTGCTCACGATACACCAAGAGGACTTGCACAAAATATGCCAAAACCCTGCTGTGGACTAATACTACTGCACGTGCCAGGCCCTTTTGGAAGAACCCCTAGTAAACAATCGACCAAACCTGGGTACTCTGGGCTGCCTGGGAGGACAGAGGTATCTGGTTCTTGTAAGATCTTTACCACCCTGCTACCAGAATACTTTACTCTTTTGAGGGCTTCTCATCTAAGTATACACTTCCACGCATACACTTTTGGAGATATCTCCAGATGAGGGACCTCCTTCCAGTTAGAGTACCTGGCAGTGATATTTTACTCCCACTGATCACCTTAGAAAGCTGGATCACACACTTCCATACCCCTCAAGGCATGTCCTCCAAGCTTAGAACTGTCCTAGACAAAAGACACCTGCTTTTATTTTTCTCCCCAAGCCCAAGTGGGATAAATAACTGGGAATGGATATTCCCCTGGCAGACTGGGAACAAGTCTGTAGCCTAGCATACAGATCATCAAGTGAACTTCAGGCCAAGGCACTACAGTATAAAATCTTCCATCGGGCCTACCACACACTCCTACAGCTGTATAAAATAGGCTTACTAGATAACAGAGACTGCTGAAGGTGTTCTTCCCCTCAAGTAACTCTCTTTCACATCTTATGGACCTGTCCCTCCTTAGGTGCCTATTGGACAGGAGTATGGACTGCATGCAAATCCATTGTGCCACCACCAGCTTGTCAGGACCCAATTTTGGCCTTACTGGGACCCCCTTCCACGAGCCAGGTCAGTTACCACCAGTTCCTCTTGTTAAATGGGGCCCTACTGGCAGCAAAAAGAGTCTTTCTGCAACACTGGTGGGACCCTACCCCCCCCCCCCATCATGAAGGAGTGGGAACATTTCCTGCCACTTACAGCCAGGTTTGAGACAATGGGCCATGTTGCAGTGAGTACCCTGCGACTTACCTTACCCTTCCCGATCAACAAAAATGAAATAAATGATATGTGGCCTATACTTAGACACTAAAAGTATTACCCTGCTGACTCTTTGTCATGCTAGGTGAGACTTCTAGGCACTATATCTCTTGCTCCACCTAAACTGCTCAGTAAATTCATAGATTCCATATTTTCAGTGTCATGATAGGCACTGGCACACCTTGCAATCACAGGTGAAGGTCTCTCCCATGGTAGTTCAACCCACCCCTAAACCATAGGTTAGCCTTCTTCCCTCCCTCCTCCCTCCCTCCACCATTACTCCAGTGCATTTGTGAGCACCTGCTGAACCTCCTGGCTCCCATCTCTTTGTTCCTCCCTCCCCATCCCTCTCCACTGCCAAATCCTCCTTTCCTCTTCATCCCCCCTCCCATATATACAGAGATTCACTTAATGGACACTCTCACCTTACCAGTAAAATTAGCACGATCCTACTTTGGACCTGGACATGTGCCCACCTATGTTGGATGACAAACACCTTCTGGATCAGTAAAACCATAGGGAGATACCTATGTGATTCCATGCCTGATGATTATTCTGTCTACTATGTACCAAGTTCAGACTGGGCTTAGCACATCTGCTTATGGTTTCCCTGTTTCATAAATACTGATTCTAGGTCTTCTCATGTCCCTCTAAGTGTGTGCATGAAGTTAGATATGCTCCCCATCCCCCAACCCCTTTACTAAGGGATGAAGGATACTTGGAGTAAGAGTACTTCCCTACTTTATGTCCACTATAGGGAACCCTTAACAACTGATCAAATATTTTGTTTTATCACTCTTGTTTGGTCCTGAGTTGTCATGCCTCTCCCTAGAATATCTGTAGGAGAGTACTCCACTCAGTTTCTGGTAGAATCTATTACTACTGTGAATATATCAATTTGGGACAATGTCTTCTGTTGCATTGTTCCTGCTGTTTTTATGAAGTTTGTTATTGAAACTGAAAATCTTAACAACAACGTCTGTGGAAAAAAAAAACATGCCCCATTTGTTTGCCCATTTCACCATTTTATTAAGATCGTTCTGTAACTCAACATGGTTGTTTGACATGTCTACTTCCCCCCAAGCTTCATGCCATTGGCAAACTTGTTACACCAGTTTATGAAATTATTTCCTAAATCTGATATATATATATATATATATATATTATATATATATATATATATATATGTGTGTACATATATATATATATATAGGGATACATGATGGGCATGAGTGTGATATGGCAAAATATTGTCACTCCTGCAGAGTGAGATATCCAAGCTCACGATGCAGGAGAGATAATATTTGCTATAGCATACTATATGCCATCATGTATTCAATATACAATAGGGCCAAAGAGTTTGGAAGTTTGTTATGCTGTCTTGTGTTCTGTTCCTGTTAATGTGTTTGCTCATTCTGTGTGTGAGCTTTTCTGAATGGGCTGGCAGTGTTATAAACTCTGAGATACACATGAGTGTGTTTTGCAATGCTAAATGAGTTAGTTTTAGATAGGAATGAGAAACATACTTTTGTGAAGCTGTATTGTTTAGCAGTCTGGCTGCAGTGAAGTTAAATGCATCACAGTAATTGTAATGAACTGAGAGGCAGAGTGTCAGAACAGCTGATACTGTTTTCAGTGGTAATTAAGTTAGCTGCAGGCAGAGTGCAGAGTGTTCTGTGAAATTGTGCTCTTTAGGATTCTGGCTGCAGTGAAGTTGAAATTGTCACAGTAATTGTAATGGGTGAGAATCAGAGTTTGAGGAACAAGTGACAGTGTGTTTCAGTGGTAGTTGAGTTAGCTGCAGGCAGTAGTTTAGACTGTTCTGTGAAGCTGTGCTGTTTGGAATTCTGGCTGCATCAAGTTGAGAGCATCACAGTAATGAGCTGGAAGTTGGGGGGATAGGTGTGTTTTGTAATGCTCACTGAGTTAGCTGTAGGCAGCATTGAGACCTCTCAGGTAGTTCTGCATTTGTGTCTATGGTAACAGCACAGGTGTTTCTTTCATGCTGAGGGGAAAGCTGCCTAGGGTGATGATATCAGTGACCTTTTGTGGCCTGTGTGTGTAAATGTCTCATATCATCACAGTAGAGCAGAGGTTAAAAATATCACACTGCAGTGGATGATACACTGTTTTATCTCACTCATTTACCACTCACCCCTATTGTGTGTATATATATATATATATATATATATATATATATATATATATATATACATACACACACACACACACCAAATAGTACTGGTCCTAACACTGATCCTTGCAGCACCCCACTAGTGATCTTCCCATCTCTGGATAAATAACCATTCACTCTAACTTGCTGGGTCCATTCTGTAAACTATACAACCTTCATCTATTGATTTACTGACTGGTTCATAGAAGCTTATGTAGTTGCGCATGAATAACCCCTCCTGAAACCATATTGTGAGTTCTCAATTGTTCTCATATTGTTATATTCTAGATCTAGTAATTCTTTTATGTAAGATTCCTTTAATTAACACACTATAGATATAATGCTTATAGTAGTTTTGAGTGTTTTGTGAATTTCCCTTTTAAAATATGGGCACTATCTTGGCTGATCTCCAATCTTTTGATACAGTACTTCTCCACTGCCCAGAGACATATTGAAAATGTGGTTAATGGTTCAGTAAGTTGATCAGACAGTTCCTTCAATAAGAAGTGGTCCTATGTTTTTTTTTTATTTATATAAATATAGAAAGCATTTGTATGTTGGTTATTTGTTGCCAAATTTAACTAGCATTTGTCTTTCACCCTCCTAGGTGTGTGGCTAGATTGATACCTTGGCTTCTCTACCCATACTGATGCCATCCACAAAAACTTCATCTCAAATTCAATGCCTTTATTGCAACAAGTTTTGCCTACACCTCTGAATTTACCATCAGATCCTCCTTAAGATGTACCATCTGGTGTATGACAATGTGAATATGGTCTATGGTGCTGACCCAGATTTTTGCCTGGCCAGATTGGACACACTTTTCCATGCTTTCTGTCACTTTGCTTCCAACTCTCTTCTCACCAGTTAGTGCTCCCTCTAACTGAACTCTTTCTCCCACAGATCACTTCCCATCATCTCTCGCATTGTGCCTATTTCCTCTTTAAATACTGTTTTTCCTCCTTTCTTCCTGATTCCTCCTCTCTACTTTCCCTACCTAATCTTCCACCTACTCTCTCCACTAAGTGAACTCCTGTTCCTTTGTTGTCCCATTTCAAAACATGCACCAGCCAAACTGCATTCTCCTTCCATCTCCCCTCCGTCAGGAATACCCAGTCTGCGCAGCTCCATCTTTCCAACTCATATCCTTCCCTTAAATATCTACTAAACCTTCACTCTGCTCCCTCTTCTTCCTGCTGCAATGCTCCTTAGGCCTTTGGGCACTCCCCTAGTTTAAGGCTGACCTGTAATTCTTTCTTCTGTGTCACACTGTTAACCCTACTTGCAGTTCAACCCCTTGCAATTATGCTCCCCTTCTCTTCCACTCTCTATTCTCTATTCTGTACTCCTCTGTACTGCTTATTTATTCCACTGTTTTTGTTCATAACACTGAGTACTTTTTCTGTATGCTACCTGTTCTATACTGTATTTTTTATACCTGTACTGCTACAGTATATACTGTCTCTACTTTTACCCCATACCCTTCCCTCAAGGTCATACTTGGAAATGAGATATGGCTCAGTGTGCCTTTCCCAGTCACCGCATTTGTTAAATAAATAAATGGAATGCATAATGGGTTACAACAGAATAACACATTTATCACCACTAGGAAGTGGAAAGACCCACAATCAGCAAAGCAGAAAGAAAAGCAAGATATACAGTAAATGTGTATTCCACCACAATCCATTATATACACTTAGTTGTAATATACCATACTAATTGTAATGTTTCATTTGTGTTTTACATTGTTTTCTACTTCAAAATGCATTTCTTTCTATTGTAAACATTATCTGACCAATTACTTTCTGTGCTGTACAGTCCTTTTAGATTCTAAATTGAACTAACACATTTTAGGTGAAATAACGTATTCTGAGTAAAATAAGTTGCATTCTAAGGGAAAATAAACATTTATCCGAAAAAACACAATTTACTTTTCTTTCTTTCTTTCTTTCTTTCTTTCTTTCTTTTCTTTCTTTCTTTCTTTCTTTCTTTCTTTCTTTCTTTCTATCTATCTAAATATCTATCTATCTATCTTTCTATCTATCTGTCTACAATAGGGTGGACATAAATGAGTAAGCATTAATCCACAACAAAGGAGGGCTTTACTAGAGAATTAATGCTCAGTTCCAACTGGGCATTAATTCCTTAGTAAAGCCCGACTTTGGAGTGGATTAATGCACTTATGAGATGGCAAGTGCAAGGTAACTGTTGTTTAAAGAGTGTCTAAGGTAGAATGACAGAAAAATGAGCAAAACCAGTAATTTCACTTGAGAAATCATGCTTCTCCTCTGTACGTTTGAAAGGTTGTGTAGATTTGGAAACGTGCACATGCATGTTCGATGTTGGACATACATTAATATAGTGCCTGACAATTTTCTATTCATATGAAATATCCATTCACTTGAAAAACAGACATAGACTTCAATACTTCTTATTTATAATGTACAGTTTTAATGTTTTCCCCTCTGTTGTTATATCATACTGATGCCTGACACTGCTGCATTGTAGGCGAAATGCACATTTACATATTTCAGTATGTATCACAAAACATGGACAGAGAAAATAAAACTCTTGCTGATTAACTTTGAAAACACAAGTTTGCCATGCCTACTTATGCTGTGATCTCTGCTTTACTCGTGCTGTGATTGCTTGAGTTACCGATGTCTATTAGGCAGGTGCGTGGGTAGGACACAACGGCATGGACATAAAACAATCAAGACAGCAATGACCTCACTCCCAACCACAATCCCCGTGGGCTTCCTGAGCATGATCCCATTTGAATGACTGCACTAGTTAATTGATTAGTGCAGTCCCGACTTCAGTAGGGTGCACTAGTGGGCATTGCTAAGGGATTAATACCCGCATGACTTTCAGTCACATGTTGTCTTTTGGTGAATCGAATCATAGTATTGTGCTTTCACATGATGAATCCTTTTATCTGAGCTACTATGTGTATAAATGTAGACTATTACATTTAGACACAAAGTAAGCATGTCAACACTCACTTATGTATAATAAACATGTCATCACCCTCCACTTGTAGACCGGCTAGCACTATTTCATTCAGCTTTCACTTTCTTTCACAGGCACTTTCACAGCGATACTTACACAGGCAGCTCCTACCTCTTACAAACAACTTACATAGAAACACAGAATTTGACGGCAGGTAAGGACCGCTTGGCCCACCCAGTCTGCCCATTTCCCTACCTAATGGATAAGCTGCAGATCCTAGTTAACCAGCAGCCTACTGCTTCCTACCCCCCAACCCCTAGAATTGCCTTATGACTGTCCCATGCATGCTTGAATTCCACCACTGTTTTTGACTCCACAACCTCCTCCGGAAGGCCATTCCATGCATCCACAACCCTCTCTGTGAAAAATACTTCCTTAAATTACCTCTGAGCTGCCCCCATCTTCAAATTGTGCCCCTTGTTCTTGCACACCTCTATTTTGAAAGATGCTACCCTCTTGGACTTTGTTGATTCCCTTGAGGTACTTGAAAGTTTCTATCATGTCCCCTCTCCTCCTTTCCTCAAGGCTTACATATTAAGCTCATTAAGTCTCTCTTCATATGTCTTCCGGTGCAGACCCTGCACCATAATTGCCCTCCTCTGGACAGCTTCCAACCTGTCTATGCTTTGCAGAGATTGGTCTCCAGAACTGCACGCAGTACTCCAGATGGGGTCTCACCAGCTGTCTGTACAGAGGGATAATAACTTCCTGATTTCTACTGGTGATGTCTCTCCCTATGCATCCCAGTATCCTCCAGCCCTCCTTGCTGCCCTCTCACATTGCTTGCCCACCTTTAGGTCATCTGATATGACTACCCCCAGGTCCCTTTCCATTTTTGTTGTTGTTAGTATCTCACCCCCCATTGTGTACTCTTCCCCTGGGTTTTGTTTCCCAGGTGCATTACCTTGCACTTCTTAGCATTGAATCTAAGCTGCCATACATTTGACCATTCCTCTAACTTTGCCAAGTCCTTCTCATCCTTTCCACCCCACCTTGTGCATCAACTCTGCTGCAGATCTTTGTGTCATCTGCAAAGAGACATACTTTTCCTTTCAGTCCCTCTGCAATGTCGCTTATAAAGACATTGAAGAGGACCGGTCCTAATACTGAACCCTGCGGTATCTCACTAGTAACCCCCCTTTCTTCAGAGTGGACTCCATTTACTATTACTTTCTGTGTCCTATTCTCCAGCCAATTCTTTACCCAGGGTGTCATCTTGGGACCCACTCCCAGGCTGGCTAACTTGTATATTAATCTTTTGTGTGGGACTGTGTTAAATGCCTTGCTAAAGTCTATGTAGGCCATGTTCACAGCCCCTCCCTGATCTACTACTTTGGTCACCCAGTCAAAGAAATCTATCAGATTTGTCTGGCATGACCTTCCTGCTGTGAATCCATGCTGCCTTGGGTTCTGTGTCCCTCTGGCCTCTAGATACTTGACAATTCTTTCCTTCAGAAGTGATTCCATCATTTTCCCTATCACTGAGGTTAAACTAACAGGTCTGTGGTTTCCTGCTTCTGCCTTGCTCCCACTTTTGTGAAGGGGAATCACATCTGCCCTCCTCCAGTCCTCGGGTACCACCCCATCCTCCCATGATTTGTTAAAGAGGGTAGTCAGTGGTGTCACTAGTTCTACCCTTAGTTCTTTTTAGAATTCTGGGATGAATCCCATCAGGCCCCATTGCTTTGTCCACCTTCAGTTTTAAGAGTTCTTTCAGAACCCTTTCTTCTGTAAATGGGCTGGTATCAACTTCTGTATCCAGAGTGGTTCTACTGTTTGTTTTAGGTACCTCCTCTTCATTTGTAAATACTGAGCAAAAATATTTGTTTAGTATCTCTGCCTTTTCACAATCACCCTCTGCCCACCCTCCCTCCCCTTTATTAAGCCTCACTATCTCTTCCTTGGTCTTCCTTCGCTCCCTGATGTACCTATAAAAGGTTTTATCCCCCTTCTTAACTGAGTTGGCTATCTTTTCCTTGGTTTGGGCCTTTGCTGTTCTGACTGCCTTCCCAGCTTCCTTTTGCTTTAACTGATACAGTTCTCTGTCCTACTTCTTCTGTGATTCCTTGTACTTCCTGAATGCTTTCTTTTTCTCTTGAACCTTCACTGCCACTTCCTTTGAGAACCATAGTGCTTTCTTACATCGTTTCGTTTTGTTTATTTGCTTCACACAAAGGCTTGTTACCTCTGTGATGGCAGTTTTATTATTCCCATTGTTCTTCCATCCCTCCTTCCTGCCCATTTGCTAGTGCATTCCTTAGGCACTCACCATTTTAGCAAAGTCAGCCCTCCTAAGGTCCAGTACTTTTGCCTTTGTATGGCTTGACTCTGTTGCTGTGTTTATTGTGAACCATACTGTTCGATGGTCGCTAGTTCCTAGATGGCTACCACTTCTACATCTGTGATCCTCTCTCCATCTCCATTTGAGAGAACCAGGTCTAAGATTGCTCCCTCTCGAGTGGGCTCCAATACTAGTTGCCTAAGGCATGCCCCCTGTAGGGCATCTAGAATAACCCCACTCTTCGAAGTGGCTGCTGCAACTGCACTCCAGTTAACATCTGGCATATTCAGATCACCCATCAGCAATATCTCCCCTTTTTCTGCCATTCCAAGTATACTTTCTGTCATTCATAACTCATTTAACTGGTTCTGGTTTTTAGTATACTATAAAAAATATCAAATAAAACCCCCTTTTAAAAGCAAATTGAAACAACTTGCTACATGTTCACCCCCTTTGCCTTTCTGCTTGATTCTGAATGCCCAGTCTGCTTATCTCTCCTCTCTCTTTCCATCTGCTTCTCATATCTCCAAAAGAAGAATCCGTTTTACCAGATACCACCTTGTGTTGTAAGCAACAGCCGAATACCCACTGAACCCCTTTTTAAAAGCAAATTGAAACAACATGCTACATGTTCACTCCCCCTGCCTTCCTACTCGATTTTGAATGCCGAGTCTGCTTATCTCTCCTCTCCCTTTCCATCTGCTTCTCATATCTCCAAAAGAAGAATCAGTCTTACCAGATACCACCGTGTGCTGTAAACAGCTGAATACCTGCTGAAATGCTGTTGATTTAATATCTTTTTTTTTAATTCACACAACAAGTCGGAGGTCCTCTTCTCTACGAATCCACTCCCACAGCTTCAACTATCTTTTCTGCTGCTCTGCTCCATTTTGATCCTTTCTGTCAGGATCCACACAAATGTGCTCAGCAAAACAGTGGATTTTCTAAATATATTTACAAGTCTCCTCATCCCTCTTCAAGTGCTTCTCTACTCTGTTGTCTCTTCTCCCTGGCAGCCAACAGCACTACTGTTGAATTCTTTCTGCTCTCATCTTTGGTGCTGTCTCAGTTGCTCAACAGAGTCATGGATGCCAATGGCAAAACTGACATTAAAAAAAAACAATTACTAATCACTGATGCCAGCTCCCTTTTACACTAAACTAAAGCTGGCATCTGTGATTTACTTGACTCCTAATCCATTGCTAAACCGGACCATCCCATTGCCTATGATTGTTCTGAAGAGTCAATAACTCATCCAATCAACTGCAATGCCATAATGTCAACACCAGCATCATGCTGGCATGTCTATGGCAATGCCAATGGCAACAGTAGTTGGACAAAATGGACAAACACTGCTTCACCAAAAAGTTCTATATAATTTATTTATTTAAAAAAATTAAAACTCATAAAAAATAACATTCTCACAAGACTTTAGCCTATTGCATAAATCAAATGCACAGAGGGAACCTTGTATGATAAATGATGTATCTAAACTCGTGCTGTTTGACCTTGGACTCCTCACTCATGGCTTGTGCCACTCAAGAGGTTATTTGAGGTCAAACAGCACTTCTATAGATAAATCCTTTATCCCAAAGGTCTCCCCTGAGTATCCCGATTATATCTATCTATCTATCATATATATATATATATATATATATATATATATATATATATATATATATATATATATATCTTAGAGTGGTGCGGTTGCACCCCTAAAGTTAGGGTTGAGTAACCTGTTTAATGTTAAACCCAATTATTTGTACCTTAATAACGTTTGCATTCTTTGATAAAATAGCCCAAAATTTGATGTGTGTGGTCAGGCTGCCAGAATCTTAATAAGAGGAAAATCTCAAGGTGGCATCTTGTATGGTTTTCAAGAAACGGAGTGCCAAAAAGCAGAAAAAAACACGTTTGGTTTTCCTATACTTAAAATTGGGTATTTTTTGCTCTCACCTACATCCTAGAATGTGTAGAGTTTTTTTATGAAATTTTCAGGGTTGAAGGAGCCCATGCCAATGCTGTGCCTTTGGAAGATTTGGTGAAAAAAATATTATACCGTTTTAAAGTTATAATGTTTTTTGACTTGACGTTCTGGTGTGACTGGTAATCAAAAACTATTGTGAAAGGTAAAAAAATCCTAGCACAAAAGGTTAAAAAAACATATCGTGAGTGGTTATTTGCATAATTTACTTGTCATGAGGGAAAATAACAGCTGAGATGGCTGCCATTTGCTTTTTACTGTTTACACTTATGAACAGGAAAAATACATACAAATTATGTCTTTTTCCAAAAACAAACACCTGAACCTAGCTAAATGGAATCTGTTTAACTAGGATCTGGTGTTTGTTTTTCAAGTTTGCAGAATCTGGGCACCAAAAATCCAGGGTGCCCAACTTAGCAAAATGATCCATTTACCTATGTTCTCTGTATGTAAACAGCGGGACTTTCTTGACTTCTGCTGCTGCAGCTGGAACTCATGCTGTGGGCTGCCATGAGAGCAGAGAGCCACCATTTCCCTGATGTCTAGTGACACTCCCACCCTCTGATTGCTGTCCTTGTAGTTATTTGATGTTTTCCTGGAGTCTAATGGCAACCTCCACCCTCCAATCACCATCCCCATTATTGTTTACATTTTCTATGGTGTCTAGTGGCATCCCCCCACCTTCCGATGACAGAAACATTGTTGATTTATGTTTCCCTGATGTTTAGTGGCACCCCCCCACCCTGCGATCACCATCCCCATACTTATTTGCTTTTTCTCTAGTGTCTAGTGGCACCCCCACCCTCTGATGGCTGTCCCTTTTATTGTTTAAATTTTCCCTGGTGTCTAGTGGCACCCACTTCATTCCAATTACTGTCTCAATTATTGTTTCTATTTTCCCTGGTGTCTAGTTGAACCCCCACCCTCTGATTGCCATCTCCTTTGGTGTTTGTATTTTCCCTGGTGTCTAGTGGCACCCCCATCCTCTGATTGCCATCCCTGTTGTTGATTTATGTTTCCCTGGTGTCTATTGGCACCCCCCCACCCTCCAATCACTGTCCCAGTACTTATTTACTCTTTCCCTGGTGTCTAGTGGCACCCCACCCTTCGATTGCCATCCCTGTTATTATTTATATTTTCCCTGGCATCTAGTGGTACCCCATACCCTCAGATCTCCATCCCTGTACTTAAATAAATAAATAAAACAGTCCTTGTTGTTTTTGTTTTTTTTCAAACTGGCAAAAATGAAAATGGTCCCTCGCCAATCTGATCCCCTACCCCCACAAAGCAGTCACCACTCCACACACCCTGAGTCACCTGAACACATCACAGGGTGAAGATCCACTCTCTGATGGAAGACACATCTTGTTGCTGGAACCACTGACTGCAATATGAGAAACTAAGGTAAGTGTGGTTCAATGTATTTCAATGGGGTTTTCAACTTTGGTGTGGTTCAATGTATTTCAATCGGGTTTTCAACTTTAATGCATAACTTTGCCATTTTTGCATATTTTAAGCCCAGATTGTCAGCATGGCCTTTTTGGAACCACACTTCATGAACAATGGTAGTGAAAATTTGCAAATCCTGCCCAAAATGCAATTTCATGTTCACTTGCTGAAATCACCTTTAAGGCAGGATTTGAAAAATTTCACCACCCTTGTTCATGAGATGGGGTCATAAGAAGACAATGTTGAAAATTTGGGGTCAAAATATGTAACAATTGCAAAGTTATGAGCAAACATTGAAATTTCACTACACTTGCTCATAACTTAGGTAATTTTAAATAGACTGACCCCAAATTTTCAACATAGCCATTTTTTACACCACCTCATGAACATGACAGCTATCATTTTTCAAATCATGGTCAAAATGTGTTTTCATATTTGTGGTGCGGAATTATGTGTTGATGCTGCGGAATGATGTTTCGGTGAGGATTTGAAAATTTTCACTACCTGGTTCAGAAGGTGGGGTAATAACAATGCTATGCTGACAATTTGGTTGCTGTTTCTGCAGAAATAAAAATGCAGGGCACTGTGCTTCCACAGCAACATACTTGTACGCATCTGTGGAGGGATGGGAGTACAGGTCCTGGACATAGGCAAATGAGGATATGATTATACTATCTCAAAAAGAATGAAAATTCTTTGAAAAAAATGCATTAATGCACCAGTTAGGGTAACTTGTTGCCACAAAAGTAGAGAAATGTGGCATTAGGTTTTTCAACCCTAATGCCCCATCCCCACCCCCAAGCATTAAAAGGAAAAAAAAATTAAGATTCTGTGTCTCCAGAGTCTTGGTGAATCAGTGGTGGGGTCTTCTTCGGGGTTTGCCAACCCTAATGCCCAACCCTTCCCCCCCAGCCCCTATCCTGCAATTTGAAGCACAAGGTACAGCTCCAAGTCACTGCCTCATGATGCACTCGTCCCAGGCAGAGAGGTATGTCTCGCCACAGGCTGGCTACACAATTTGTTGTACCTTTCTTCGTGTAGGGCAGTGGGCCCTGAGTGAAGAATGGAAATCATGTGTGATGTTGTTTGATTATGGAATGGGGTTGGCATTAGGACTGACAACCCCAAAGATGTCCCCCATCACTGATCCGCCAAGACTCCGGAGACCCAAAACCCTAATTTTTTTTCCTTTTGCTACTTGGAGGATGGGGCAGGGCATTCGGGTAAATCATTATATACATAAGGGGGCAGCAATGGGGGTGGGGCACCACTAGACACCAGGGAAAGGGCAGCTCGCTGCTCTCAGAGTAACCTGCAGCATGAGTCCCTCTGTTCTCATACAGAGAATGTGGTTCAACAGCTCCTCTCACTAAGCTGGGTATCCAGGATTTAAGGGTGCCCATTAAAGGTATTTCTGGCCATTAATTGAAGAAACAAACATCAGAATCTAGTTAAACAAATCCTGTTTACCTAGGTTCTGGTATTTTTTTTTTTAAATGATGTCATTTTTATGTAATGTCCATGCTTATTTGAGGAGAAAAGAAATACGATGGCAGGTCTCGTGCCACAAAAATATGCTTTGTGCTGTGAGAAGCAAGTGATGAGAAACCAAAAGCAGCCCTACAATAGAGAATGTTTGGTGTTGTATCAGAACATTATCCCAAGAACCTTACTAAGCATGCTCAGGCAAGAAAAACACAAAACTTTAAAGCTTTATAACTCTGGAACCATTTAAAATGTTTTCACAAAACCTTTCAAAGGCACTACCTTAGGACACCACGCCTGTGCCCTGAAAGTTTGTTGAAAAAATTCCATTCCGTGTAGGCTCTAGGTTATGTATAGGAAAAAAATTAGACAGTTACAGAAAAATGACATGTGTTTACCTCAGAAACTTCACAAGCTGCCATTACAAAACTTTCCACAGATTTACATCTTGCCTTCTGGACAACACATGCAAAATTTAGCTGATTTCGTCACATGGTGCCAAAGATATTAAGGTGCAAAGTTAGGGGTTTAACATAGACCACCTAACTATAGAGTCACTACCACACCCCTATTATACTGTATGTATGAGAAATGCAGGACCCCAGCAGTTACTAAGAAATTGTTAGTGCAGTCTGCCTACACAAACAACACAATGCTTCTGACTGACTACTGTAGAGCACTTTCCATGCTACACTGGTGCCAGTGTAACTTCCTTAGTTCTAGGGATCGCTTGCTGAATCCTGAGTACCCAGGTGTTGTAGCCCCAACACAGCTGCAATGGCTGGCTGGCTTTAGTGCACTTTAATAAAAGACAATGTCAGCCCTAAATTATAATCTTGGCCTGCTGGCTTAGTCCAACAAACTTGTAAATAGATTGTAGTCCTGCTTAACTTTATGCAGATATAAATCACAGGGCTCATGGGCCCTTTTCAGTTACATTGTTACCCTTGGTCTCACAGCAGCAGTTGACTTCTGATATCTGCAGTCATGGCTGCATTTACTAGCTCCTTCTTCTGCAGATGGGATCAAACCTCTAATACTGCAGCTTTTCTCGACGATCACTGTCCTAGGCCTCGTTGGCATAGTTACTCTGCTGACCTCTCAGACCTGAGTGAAATAAGTCTCTCTGCTCCTTCTGTTCTTTTTCATGGGCTGAGCTGCAAGGTGACTCCCTCACAGACCGATAGCTGGCAGCTGACAGTTCCAGGTCAGTCGGAAAAGCACAGATATGCTGTATGAAGTACATCCTCCCTGGCGATTGAAAATCTACACTTTTCTCTCTGTTGAATGCCCTGTGCAGCTGTGGTTTTCACACACAGTTGTTAGACCCTCCTCTCTGGACAGGCAAGTATGCACTCCTCTAAGCCAGGCAAGTTCTATGGGGAAAACCCAAGAATATAGCCTACTCATCAGCTAAGGTCAGTTGTCAGTCACAGGGGAGGGCCTGTCAATTGGCTCTGTGACAGCTAATTGGGTTCCTCAAACCAGAGCAAATTAATGCCTCCTGTGGCCCATGAGCCCTCTGGTTGCTCTGAGGTCTGATTTATTGTTTTCTGTCCTCTAACCCTGGTTTCCATGCTATAATGAGATCAAAGGTGCTTGGATAACATACTCATCATTCCAAATTTTCAATCTCCAAAAGTCTTTTTTAAGAAGCACTCACCCTTCAAAATCTCTTTGTGCCCTCATTAAATGTCCTGCATAGATGAGCACTGCTGTCTGGTTAATTGGGGCTGGATATAGGGAAAATTCTCAACTTGTCATGAGCATCAGACATACTTTCTCTCAGTATGGAAAACCATTTGGGCCTCAGTGAAACCAGAGGTTCACGTGCAGGGGGCACCAAAACAATAGCACCCCTCTTCACTAATTCATTGACCACCACAGTAACAGTCCACAGAGGTCAAGAGGAGCAATACTAGCAGTCCAAATATAGAGAGCTCCATTATAGATAATCCGTGTAAACCCCATTAGCAGTGGTAGTGTTGTATATGAATTTTTATACAAAGATTTTAGTAAAAAATATATATACCATCATGTGAAGGAAGATAGGATTTATGTGGGCCTGAAACCTCATGTATTGTAATGTACATTTTGGGCTTATAAAAGCTATCACTGCATTTACTTTGCCCACCTCCAGCTGTTCTTAAGGTTGACCCTGTTATATGGTCCACTGAGATCTGGAACTCACTGCAATGCTCTAAATTTGAAACCTAACCTTTGCAGTATCACAAGAACTCAGACTCACAGCAATCCATCTCTAGTCCTGCTTTCATCACTGGTGCATTTTTTAAGGTAAAGGAAGGGAAGACAAAGCTAGCAAATAAATCAAGTAAGGCTAAGCTTCATATGAAAAAGTGGAAAAAAGACTTAAAGTAGAACATACAGCGAAATATGTCGAAATATGCGAAATGATGACCTTCAGGTTCTGTGCCATCCTTTTGGAGAATGATTTTTTTGATTTGACCACTGTGTGCGTATTTATCACATGTGCATATTAATTAACTAATGGAATAAGAAGGACTTTCGACTTTGGGTTTTAGCCCATGAGATCCTAATATCCTGGAACATTTCTTGAGGTTATTTTTTTTTATTTCTCATACACCTTTGGAGAGAAGTGGAAAAAACAGTAACCAATTTCTCCCTGTGGGATCTGACGTCTACACATTATAAACAGAGTGCCTTTGATTCATTATGAGGAGAGACTAAAGGAGCTTAATATGTATACCCTTGAGGAAAGGAGGGAGAGGGGGGACATGATAAAAACTTTTAAGTACCTCAGTGGAATCAACAGAGTCCAAGAGGGTAGCATCTTTCAGAAAAAGAGATGTGCAAGAACAAGGGGACAGAATTTGAAGATGGGAGGCGGTCTAGGGGCAATGAGGAAGTATTTTTTCACAGAGAGGGTGGTGGATACATTGAACAGCCTTCCTGAGCAGGTTGTGGAGTCTAAAACTGTGGGAGAATTCAAGAATGCATGGGACAGACATAAGGCAATTTTTGTGGGGGGTAGGAAGAAAAAGGCTGTTGGTTAACTAGGATCTGCAGCTTATCCTGTAGGTAGGGAAATGAGCAGACTAGGTGGGCCAAGTGGTCCTTATCTGCTGTCAATGTCTATGTTTCTATGTTTCACTGCTAAACTACAAATATTTTAGCATCTCTTCAAGCTGCTGAACTCTACTACATACTAAGATCATGGGGAGAAGTAGGCAATGTAGCCCATCAGGATGGCCTCCACCACTTCAAAATAGTGGTAGTATTGCAGTACTGTAGGTTACTCTGTGTAAGTGTTCGGATACTTTTTAAATGGTGTTGTGGCTATAATTCCAATCTGTCAGCTGCACATACAGTACTTGTCATGTCATGTCAATGAGTTTACATCAACAGTGCCATAGCACAGGTAATCAATCCAAACATAGCCTTACTCACCAGGAAAAGTAAAGGGCAAACACAGTGAATAATCTGCTGGAACATGTGTTATATTGCAGCAGTCACTTACAGTAGTTAATTCTGCCCAGCAAAAATATATAAAAGATGCACACATGCATAACAAAATGTAGTTGTAATTACAAGTGGGCCTCTTCACTAATCTGCTCAGAGCTTCAGCTCATGCTGAGCTATCATCAGTGAAGACAAAGCACCGGGGTGCTTACTGGAGAGGCCCACTTGTAATTGCAACTATATTTTGTTATGCTTTCGTGCACTTCTTAAATGGTTTGTACTGGGCAGAGTTAATTAAAAATGAATTATGTGATAGCCACAGAAAAACACTTGTACCAGCAAGTGTCTGCCCTTTACTTTTTCTAGTTGGTGTGGGTTCATTTGACTTGATTGTGCTTTTGGTTAACTGCCCCACAATACTGCACCTCCTTCCTGCACATAGCATGCTTCCAGTTTTGCATTAGCCATATCACAGATAACCTTCAGTTTAGAGCACTAAAAAGGCCCATTGCTTGCAGGCACACAAAACAAATGAACTCATGGACCAAGTAGAAGGAAAATGGGTTAAATATTTAAAGCAACTGTAGGTCTAAAAGTTTCTTCCTGCACATGGAGAACGAAATGTATGGGAAGAGGTAAAACTCCTGTGATTGTAGTGCATCATCCAATCAGAATGAAGGATTCCAATCAAATACCACCCAACTTCTGGAAAACCTGTACCCATATAAATAGGCAACCTAATGTTGGATGCACCCTTTGTAAACTGCAATTATTTTTGTTCAGTACAAACACCAGATGATAACTAGAATAATAATCTCTGTTACAGGGCTGTGGTTGCAACAATAAAGTTGGGTGACTTCATAAACCTCAAGAATGAAGCTTGAGAGGTTTATACAGTCACCTGGGACCCAATATTCAAAACTTCGTCCAGGCACAAAACCGAGTTTACCTGCACAAACTGGGTTTAGCATGGAAGGGCAGTATTGAAAAGTCTGGTTAGCACGGGCAAACAGGGTTATCAACTGGGCAATAGTTAGAGGGGGGTGCAACGTAAATGAAGGGAAGAGGACCTGAATATTGATGCAGTCCAATATTCAGAGTATGTGCACCCCGCAATGCTGTTTTGCTCGTTCCTCTTATGTGGAGCACATACCGCTGATTGAAACCTCGACTTACTCTTGCACAACCCTAGCAGCTTGTAGGGGAGGTGTGGCAACCCCTCCTGACCCCCAACACAGTAGTCCCTGGCATCTAGTGGCACACCCCCACCAATTGCTGCCCCACAGTTTACCACTAATGTTTCCTTGCTGCTAGTGGTTCCCCCCCCCATTGATCACCTTTCTGAAGGTAAAACAAAGTTTCCCTGGTGTCCAGTGCCTCCCCCCAACTGATTACCATCCCTGAAGTCTACCAGTAATGTTTCCCTGGTGCTAGTGGTCCCTCCCCTTGATTGCCAGCCTGGTGTAGAAACTAAAAGTTTCCTGGTGTCTAAGGGTAACCCCATCGATCGCCACCTGATGTAAAAAATAGACATCCCATTCTCTGGTGTCCAGTGGTTCTACCCCCACCCACACACATGCCCGATGGCTGCAATACTATTCCCTGGTGTCCAGTGGTCCCTCCCCCACCTGATCACATCCCAACACACAGACATCATTTCCCTGGTGTACAGTGTATCCCCACCCACATCCTGATCCCCTGTATATGAAAGAGAAACCATTCAGTAGTGGTCTAGTGGTTCCCCCTCCCTATCCCTGATCTCCCCTTGCAATGCAATGAATGCTTCCCTGGTGGTTTAGTGGATCCCTCTCCCTATCCCCGATCTGCCCATAGAATAAAATCTAGATCTTTCCATGGTGGCTAGTGGACCCCCTCACCCTGGCAGGTAGTGCGCCACCACTCCACGCAACTCCATCTATCCCGAGCCAATGACCGGCACAGCCCTCTGCTCTCCACCATGACCAGCTGCCAATTGAGCTGTCAATGAGCATGTACAGGCTGACTGGGGGAAAGGGAGGGGGTCCACTAGACCACCAAGGAAGCATTTATTGTATTACAAGGGGAGATCAGGAAAATAGTGTCTGTGTGTTAGGCAGGTGATTGGGTGGGGGTTTTCAACCCTAATATACCCTGCATTTCTACATTGGACCAGTGATGGATGGGGTGGGGGCACTACCCGATACCAGGGAAATGTTAATTTTACTCCGTGGTGGTGATCAGTGGGGGGAGACCACTGGATCCCAGGGAAACATCACTGGTAAACTTCAGGGACAGTGATCAGCAGGGAGAGGGACACTAGCACCTGGACATATTACTGGTAAACTTTGGGGATGGCGATCGGTGGAGGGGGGGACCACTAGCACCAGGGAATCTTTAATTTCTATCTTCAGACCTGTGATCGGCGGGGGTGGGGGGATTCTAGCACCAGGGATTGCTGTCTGAAATCAGGCTAGTGGGGGGTGGTGCCAGGCTAACTCGTCAGACTATCCATGCAAATGAGCCCATAATGGACATGCAAATGTCTTCTTTAGCACCTTACATGTCCAATGGGCTCATTTGCATGGGTCTGTTTGAATATAGGAAATTTAGCACGGGAGCAGGCCATTATGATACCCTATTTTGGAAGCCATGTCTGCCCAGTGCTAAGTGACTTAGAGCTGGGCTGCAATGGCCTGATAGTCAGTGGAATGGCGTTGGTGCATTATTCCACTGAATAAAGCATTTGTGGGCACCCAGGCAAGGGCAAGGCACAGCGTAAATAGTTGTACTCCACTTTGCCCATTTTTGAATAGCAGACCCTTGAAGTCCAAGGTTGAGTTATAGCTTCATAATAAATAAAAGTCTACTGTAGCTATTGATTTATGTAATACATGAGCAAGGAATATGAACATTTCAAAATGCATGTCACACACTCAAGAGGAACAAGCTGTGAATGACTGTATAAACTATACTAATAAGAAGCCAATTTATTTAAATTCATATGTAAACACTCAAGCAAAGGAAGGAAGAACACACGCATGTAGGTACATTCTGTGGGGGGGCACAATAAATAAAAAAGTACACACTGACTAAATCCGAACTACTTTCAGATTCTGAAAACAGTATTTTTTTATTTCTACAAACAGCTGTGAATTGCACCAAGATAGAGAGTTTTACATGGGCTGAAAAATTATTTGAACTGCACTAACAGCACACACATTCAACAGATATGCTAACTTGTAATACCATTCCTCTGACTTCAGATTAATGGTATTGCAGGTTTCAGGGGTCATGCAAAGTTTCTGGGAGAAAATGGCAGCCCATATATTACATCATACAGTATTATGGGAAACATTACTTACCAAACCCTCACTAGGCATGATGTTAGTGAGGTGGACAACCTCTAGATGTGCTGACTGGGATACTAAGGAATCCGAGGAGAGAGAAATGATGTGATCACAGATTCCAGACAATGTTTTACACTAGGAGACAAAAAAAGCAGAAAGTGAGAAGATAAATACCTCAGAACTAAATAAATGCAAGTCATTCAAAAAGTGATTTTTGAAACAGCTGGTTAAATATATATGATTTTTAGATTTAGAAATAGGACAAATTTAAGGGTGTGTGATTTAGATGTATTTTAATTTATTGTAAGTTAACCAAATATGATTAAGTCAAAATTTGAGTTTGGCTCCCAAGACATATCCTTTTCTCCTTATTTTGAAAGTAACAAGTACTTTCTAAATTTATATATCAAATTTGTGTACTCACTGCATATGTATAATTTTGCACATAACTTTTGTTTTCTGTTTTAGACAACCTTTTTCATTAAACTTTGCCTCTAGTCTGCCTCCCCCCTGAACTAGCAGTACCCTGATCCCATCCTCCACCTTCTCAGGGATGTACTGTCCCCCCACTTTTCCAGGAGCACAATTTTGGTGGGAGGCCTGCCTTGTCAGTCATGTGAAAGCCTACTGGAGGTGTCGATGCTGATATCGGCAGACCAGAGATTTTCTTTCCTCCTGGGTTTCTCCTTAGAGAGTACCATCATGAAATGATGTGCATGCATGTATGTAGAGGTACACGTGCCCATCAACTTCTGCGTGGCTCCCCATCTTTTGTTCTGTACATGCCCACTGTGCTGCCACTTGGCCTCCACCTTGTGGCAGTCTGTGAGCAGTATGCCGTATCCCCTTCCTGACTGAGAACTATCCTTTGGATGCTCCATTCTCTCTCCCTTGGCTGTCCCCCAAGCAACCCAAGTGCGTTTCTGAACCTAGGTTACCAGCACAGCGAAGGGTGTTACCATCATTGAACTTCAGGCATCTCTTTTTTTAACTTTTCTTTGATATATGTCCTTTTTTTCTCCATTTGAGTTAATTTTACAATTTTCTTTTTTAAATACTGAGTGGGATTTTCTTACTTTTGCTGACATACAGAAGTTCTTCTTTGAGTAATTTATGTTCTCAGCTCTGAAAATATTTTTTTAAGTCTCTCGTTCTTTCATTTTAAATCTGCTACTCTGAACATGGAAGCAGCACTCCCGACCCATAAAGGAGTGCTCCCTCTGATCCTGCATGTTTTCACAGTGAGAGCTGTGAGCTGCAGGGAGTGAGATACAGCTGTTTATAAAAGTAATGATCTCAGTGGCAATGCATAGGGTATTTTTACCCAGTAGATCCTGCTGCCACCCCTCAGGAACCATGCCACCACTGAGGGACCAAATAGGGATGTGCTGGCAACAGAGGGGCCTGTGGATGGAGTCGGAGCCCTTAGTAGCTGTACCATTACTGTACTGATGACTCTGCCTCCCCCCCAGTTTGACATCATTGACAGCACACTGGATCTGCAGTTCACAAGGCAGCCACCAGAATGCCGTGAGAATGTACTGTGCATAAAAAGTTAATGCTAGCCTGACCTGAGGATTCTCACATAAGATAAATAATATTTAAGTATTTCACTTATATCATTTTACTTTAAGCATCACTGTAGTAGTAATTTTGTATTGTCTATTTTTTTCTGTTTGTTTTTTATTAACACGATCTTCTGAGGGGAATGAAGTATGCTGGGGAAATGAGACAAAAATTGTTGGCAGAGTCAGTAGCAGCTGCTGCTGAGAGGTAGTTACAGTCCCTTTACCCTGTAATGACAGGACCACCGGTCAGTCAATGAGGGAGCTTCAAAAAGTCCAAGGTCTTTCATATTCAGGAAGCTGCCCTGGCCATGCAGCCACCACCTGCAGGGGCAGACATGGCTCAGAACAATAAGAGGGGCCTGTGATTCTACAAAACCCAAGGTTCTGGTTTAGGCCAATTTTCCAGAGAGGTGGTTCCCCAAGAGACAAAGAACGTGTTGAATCTTTGATGTCAGAGTGACATATTTCATGACATAGCTTGGGGGACTGGCAGTTGAAGGTCTTTGAGGTCTTGCCATGCCATAGCAAGTCAGTCTGTGTTGAGGCTTCAAACTTGTCCTGTGTGGTAAGAGCATTTCTACTCTGTAATTTTAATAAGCTTTAGGAATGTTTTTCTATTTGTTTCTTCTGCTGCATGCAAACCGTTTTTTTAATTTTTGTAGTGGCCCTGTAATTCCCATAGTCTTGTATATGTGTTATACCTTATAGATTGTGTAAATACTGTGAAGTAGTACATATTATTTTTCTATACTTCATGCCTCTGTGACTGAATCTTTTGGGAGAATACTTAACTGTTGGTATTGACAAATCCACAATACATCTTTGAATAGGGAGAAACTGGCTGCAGTTATCATATTTTAAAAAGTGACGTATTTCTCAGGAATGAGTGACAGGGAAAGGCCATTTGCCCAAAGCCAAAGGAGCACTGCACTACGTGGGCAGTGGCTCTTGTGGAATTTGGACCAAGAAAGTCTACAGGTAACAGAATCACTTCTGAGCGGTGGCAGCTACTGAGGTATCCTTACAGAAGTTGAGGGATGAGAAACTTGCCAACCTGTTGCAGACTGTGTCTTGAGTATTGACGGGTTGTGACAAAGTAGCACCAGTGGTGTAGATTTGAAAAGGATTATAAATAACCTAGTTAAGTATCCAGTCACAGAAGAGGATATTGCATAAGGGGACACAGTGCACACTACTACTTTTATTTTTGTTTTTCGCAAGAGTAGGGAAAGAGAGAGAGAGAGAGAGAGAGCACAGTGTGTCATGACTGCATGAAAACTGCACTTTGCTAAACTTGCAAGAGTTGTGCAAAAGGAGAGGGGTGGGTTAGGAGAAAAAACAGTCAAGGGCAGAAGTCATAAACACCCTCAAGGAAAGTGACCAGGAAAGTGTAGTAAAAGTGGTCACGGCTAGCTCAAGTTGCAAGACAGAGGCTGGAGAGCATGAAAGTGAGCCAGTGCTATGAACTTGGGTAGCTTTGTAGGTACAGAGATTGAAGCTTGAGCTTGGTCCTGGTTCAGACAAAGGTTGAGACAGAGCTGTGGAAGATGCAACTTGGAGCAGAGAGTGAGAGAAGGAGAGGAGGTGAAAGGCTGAGGCAGAGCTAAAGAGGATGTAGCTAGAAGTTGAAGCGTGAAAGAAAGAGCAAGAAGAAGGAAAGAAAGAGTGCCAGCATGAGATCCTACTGAAAGAGTGTAGCACAAGAGAGAGATGGAGGTTCTGCACCAGAGGACAACACCATAAACTATGAGTTGTGGCATGAGGGATTTGACCCAGGAAGTCAAAATTAATTTTAAAATGTTTCCCACCTATCAGGAGGGGATGATCTTGATTTATTTTTAAGCTATTTTGAGAGAATCTGTGGGCAATTTGAATTGTGCAGCGCTCCTTGAGCAACTCACCTTTTGCCACTGTTTACAGGCAGGTCATTATAAGGTTTTTTTTTCAGAATGGAAAATGAAGACTGAATGGGCTATGATAAAGTGAAAAATGCCTTGTAACACGATTTTGAGTTAACTCATGAGGTCTATAGTCAAAACTTTACAGGGTTAAGAGCTAAGTAATTTGTTAGAATGTTGGGTAGGGGGTGCAAAAGAATAAAAAAATAGCTTGGTCTGTAGAGGAAATAAAAGATTTATTTCTTCTGGAACAGTTCCTAAAACTTGTACCTGAGGAACTGAGAATATGGTTGTTGGATAGAACTCTGAGCTCCATGAGGGAGGCAGCAAAGAGGGCGATCAGTTCATATCTAGCTGAACATCCTCTCATCACAAAGGTAATGGGGGAGAGACATCGGGTGATTTTAAGGAAACTCAGGGAGAACCTAAAGGAAGCCAGCTGTACTTGACCCAAATGAGAAGTCAAGTGGTTTCAGAGGCAAACAGTCAGGGGAATGCATGTGCTATATCTGTCAAAAGTTGGGCATTTGTCATATGATTGTTTGAAAAATGTAATAAAAGTGGCTAGTGTAGTGGGAGAGGGAAACTCAGGGATCTCCCTGCAGATAATGAACTGTATACAGTGTCCAGTGCCCTCTATCTCTACTGCACATATGAACCCAGTGGTGGTGATTAGATTGGTAACCTAAGGACTTTGGGACCTCAGTTTCTATGGTGAAGCAGGATTTGATTCATGAGGAACAAACCCTGCCAGGCCAGCTTTCTTGGATAAGAAGTGTGATGGATCTGGCAGTCTCAGTGCCAATGATCCAGATCTTCCTAGGCTGGGAACATAGTCAGGGCATACAGAAGGCAGGTGTTGTACCACATCTGCTCAAGGATGTGATTATGGGGGATGATTTAGATAGCAGTGCTGATATTGTGTGTGTCACTACCATTAACAAGGCAGTAGAACAGGTTCCAGAGGATGCAGAGTGGGCAGTGCAAGAGGAGGCCACTTCTAACTCAGTAGCAGTGGAAGTTGCAGCTGAAGGATGTGTTGGGAGCAGCAGTTCTAAGCCACGGCTACAGACAGAGGAGAGTCTAGCTATGTGCAGCTCTCCCACAGAAAAGTGTGTTTCAAGGAAGGTCAAGTGTGTAGAGCTGGGGAGAGCTCAGTAATCTGATCCATCCCTCCAGAGTTTAAGGGGAGTTAGCCACCAGTGTGGAAGTTGACTCTCTGAGTTCTGAAAAAAGGGAGGTATACTGGGAAAATGGGCTCCTGTATCATAAGTGGGCTCATAAGGGAGGACCAGAGAAAGGGTTACTCTGGCAGATTGTAATTCCTAGGGAATATAGGAAACAGATTCTGGCCTTAGCCCATGACATACCCTTTTCAGAATGCTTAGGGATCAGTCACACAAAAAGGTGATTGACTAACAATTTTTACTGGTCCAGTACTTCTAAAGATGTGGCAGACTACTGCTGAACTTGTCCACACTGTCTTGGAGTGGGAAAGGTTAGATGCATGATTAAGGTGGCTTTGATTCCCCTGCCTATTATTGAAGAGCCATTTATGCAAGTTGCCATGGACATTGTAGGGCTACTTAGCATCCCAAGTTGTACCAAGTGGTACATCTTAAGGGTTGTAAATCGCTCCACAAGGTACCCAGATGCAGTGCCCTTCCCCTTCATTGAGGCTGAGAAAGTAGTCAACAAACTGCTGGGGCTATTTAGCTGGGTGGATTTTCCCCAGGAGATTCTGTCAGACTAGGACACCAACTTTATGCCTGATTTGATGACTAGTCTTTGGGAGAAGTGTAGAGTGAGGCAGCTCAGGGCCTCCTCATACCATCCTTGGACTAATGGTCTGGTTGAGTGATTTAATGCATCTCTTAAGGATATGTTGAGAGCATGTGCTGACCAGCATGTAAAAGAGTGGGACAAGTACTTACTCCATCTCTTATATGCATATAGAGATGTTCCCCATAAATCCACAGGGTTCTTACTCTTTGAACTCCTATTTGGCCATAGGGTGAGGGACCCCCTTGATTTTGTAAGGTATGAATGGGATGGTGAGCTTGCTCCCCAAGGGGACTCTGTTGTGAAGTATGTCTTAAATTTCAGGTCTAGGCTCAAGATGCTCATGGGGTTCTCTCAGAAATGCCTAGCCTCTTCCCAAAAGAGATAGAAAACATAGGTGCAAGAGCTCAGGCAAAGGTGCTGTTGCTCTTCACTGTTGAGCAGAATAAATTGCAGGTGGCTTGGTAGGGTCCATACTTAATAGTCAGGAGGGTGAACAATGTAAACGATGTGGTGGGACTGCCTGACAGAAGGTGCAAGCAGCGGATCTACCACATGAACATGTTGAAGCACTACCATGACCGAGATGAGATACTAAGGTTCATAATAAGGTTGAGTGAAGGAGCCAGTAGGCAGAGGCCCATAATGCTCCTATACTAGGCCGTAGAATAAAATGATAAGTCATACCCAGACAAGATTAAAGTATCAAGACGATGTTTGAAAATCTCTTTAGAGTTACTAGTAACAACGTCAAATAGAAGGCGATTCCACAGCCCAATAATTCTAACAGTGAAGAAGTACTTACGATTGTTATGTCTAAAAGATTTACCAATTAACTGAAGGATATGACCTCTAGTGTTATGTGTAGATTTTTTGAATGAAAAACCTAATTCAGTCATGATAAAAGGATCATGAATAATATCATATAACAGAAGGAGATCACCACGGATGCGTCTAGTGGTGAGAGACATTAATTTCAATGTGTCCAACCTTGATTCATAAGATAACCAATCAAATCCAGTTATCTTTTTTGTATATTTACACTGTACCCTTTCAAGAGAGAAATTTTCTGATTTTTTAAATGAACACCAGAATTGAGAGGCATATTCAAGATGTGGTCGAACGTAGGACCTAAATAAAGGTAACAATACCTCCTGTTTGCGAGATCTAATATTGCACAAGATAAACCATATAATTTTGTTAGATGTGTTAATAACTGAAGACATATGCTTAGTGTATGTTAAATTATCAGATATAGTTATGCCCAAGTCTTTCTCATTGTCAGTTGCACACAATGGTAACTCGTCCAAAATATATGGGAAATTCAAGTTATTAGAACCCAAGTGCATAACTTTGCATTTGGCAGGATTTAACTTCATTCCCCATTTTTTAACCCAAGTACTGATTACATCTAGATCATACTGAATACAGGAAATTTGATCATAACTGGAACTTAAACCACCGATCTTCACATCATCTGCATATTTTATAGTATAAGAAAGGCAAGAATAAGTTAAATCAAATATGAAAGCCTGAAAAAGGCAGGGACCAAGAACTGAACCATGAGGAACACCACTCAGTACCCTGCCTGAGTCAGAAAAAGTCCCATTTATCATCACTCTCTGAGTTCTGCCTGAAAGCCAGTTACATATCCATTTCATTATATAGCCATTAATATTAAGGCTAGAAAGTTTTTGAATAAGAGCCCAGTGTGGCACGGAATCAAAAGCTTTACTGAAATTGATAAAGATAATATTGCAGGCTAAGTTGTCATCCGAAAAAGAACTAAAATGTTCATAGAAACATAGTAAATTAGTAAGACAGCTTCTACCCTTTTTGAAGCCATGTTGTTCCAGATCAGAAGCATCAATTACTGGGGACAGAATGTCCTTTAGAAGGCTTTCTAGTACTTTACAAATTGATGAAGTTAAGCTGATCGGCCGATAGTTACCCCATTGATGTTTGGATCCCTTCTTGTGTATAGGAACCACAAATGCCTCTTTCCATTCAGCAGGAATACAATTAAGTTGTAGAAACAGATCAAAGAAAAGTTTAAGTGGGAAAGCAATATGTTCAGATAGTAAATATAGCAGATGCCCTGCAATATAGATAGATGGTCTTTATCATATGCAGATACCCAGAGAAGGAGACAGAGGCAGACTCACTGGTGGAACTCTTGGAAGAGGATAAAATGAGAATCCTCAGTGGATGCCATCACCCTTTCTGAGAGGCTGACACTGGCCTAACCTGTAGGGTGCTGCAAACGTTTGAGTGGATGTTCATGGGTAAGCTGGGATATACCATGCTGAAAGAGCACCATGTGGATACAAAGTCTCAGTCCCCCCTGAGGCAACCAGCCTACCGAGTCCCTGATTTTATAAAACATGTCACAGAGGGTGAGATCAAGGACATGATGGCTCTACAGGTGATTCTGGAGTCCAGTAATCTCTGGGCCTCCCCAGTGGTACTGGTCTCCTAAAAGGATGGGACCTCGAGCTTCTATGTCAACTACCACAAGCCCAATAGCTGTAGGGAGTCAGATGCATGCCGCATGCCTTGGACAGATGAGGCCTTAGAGAAGTTGGGGGGTGGGTGCATGCACACAATCACCATGTACCTGACAAAGGGCTACTGATAGGTGCTTCTGACCCCTGAAGCTAGGGAGAGGTCAGCCTTTGTCACACTGATTGGGTTATTCGAGTTCAGAGTAATGCCATTTGGGATGAAAAATGCACCAGCCACCTTTTAATGGCTCATGAACTGCATCCTAAATGGAACAGGAGTTTTTGTGCTCGCATACATGGATGTCATTTCCATCAGTAGCCAGACCTAGAAGGATCACTTCAGGCACATGACTGAGGTGCTCTGCTGACTAAGGTTCACTGGCCTGACAGACAAGGCAGAGAAGTGACACATAGGGATGCCAGAGGTATCATACCTTGAGCACCGGGTGGGTAATTGGTGCATCCAGCCTGAGTCAGTGAAAACTGAGGACATCTAGGGATAGGCCACACCCATGACTAAGAAGAGGGTACATTCCTTCCTAAGGATGGCAGTGTATTATCATACATTTGTGCCAAATTTCAGCAGCATGACCAATCCCCTGTCCAATTTCACCAGGAAGAAGATGACAGACAAAGGTCAGTGGACAGAAACATGTGATACCACATTCCATCAGCTGAAGGAATCATTGTGTTGGGCACCTGTGCTCACCAGCCCATACTATTCTCTAAGGTTCTTTGTGTACATAGATGCATCTGATCATGGGCTAAGTGCGGTTCTGAGTTAGGTTGTGCACTCAGGAGAGGAACACCCAGGAAACTGCTGCTCATAGAGAAGGCCTAAATCACAATCAAAAATGAGTGTCTAGGTATTGTCTGGACCTTGCAGAAGCTGCAACCTTATATGTATGGGAAGGAGTTTATCCTGGGCACTGACCACAACCCCCTCACATAGCTGCATAGGACACACAGGCACTATCCTAAATTGACAAGGTGGAGCCTGAAGCTGCAGTTCTATAATCTGGACATTAGGCACCTCAGTGGATCATAGCATGGAAATGCTGATGGGTTGTCTAGACAATAGCTAAGACCTAGAAAAACACAAAAAAAGGGGAGAAGTGCTGTAAGGAACTAGGGTGGGGTTCATGCAGAGAGTGAACCGAGGATATAGCAAGTGCAGCCAGCTGGCTTACATGAAAAAACCTACATCCTTTATGGGTGCTAAATGAATATGTTTTTCATTTCTCATTTTGGGGGGAGATGTAACATAATTTTGTACTGTTTTTTTTTTAAATTACCTGCTGAGGGGACAGAGATGAGCTAGGAAGATGAGATTAAAATTGTTGCAAGAGGCAGAAGCAGCTGCCCCCAAGAGGTAATTACAATCCCTCTTTCATGTAATGACAGGATCTCCTGGTCAGTTAGCAAGTGAGTTTCAAAGAGACCAAAATCTTTCATGCTAGAAAACTGTCCTGGAACTGTCCTGGCCAGGCAGTCACTACCTGCAGGGGCAGACATGGCTAAGAACAATGAGAGGGGACTGTGGTTCCACAAAATCCAAGGTTGTGGTTTAGGCCAGCTTTTCAGAAAAAATGGTACCTCAGGAAGAAAATGTTGCATCTATGATGTTAGAGTGACACATTTGATGATGCAGCACGGAAGACTGACAGCTGAAGGTTTTTGAGATCTTGTCAGGCCCTAGCAAGTCCATCTGTGTTGGGGCTTCCTATCTGCACCATCTAAGAGTTGACTTCTGCCATGACTCACTGAAGTTCCTGTGTGGTAAGGGTATTTCTACTTTGATAGTTTTAAGAAGCTTTAGGAAAGTTTTTCTAGTTGCTTCTTCTGCTATGTGCAAACCATTTTATTTTTAATTTCTGTTGTAATCCTTCAATTCCCATAGTCTTGGATACATGTGATATCCTGTAGATTGTGTAAATACTGTGAAGCAGTAATCATTTTTATATACTTCATGCCTCTGTGACTGAATCTTTTGGGGAATAGTTAACTGTTGGTACTGGCAAAATTATGATCATTCTAAGGATCATACTAAGGATTTTTAGGAGCAAGGAGGCTGGTTTAACCCATATCTGCACCTTTTATGCATTATGACACATTTAAGTAGTATTGAAGCCTAAGTCCAGACAACAGCAGGGTATCAAGTCATTTTTTAAATATAGATTTGGTCTCACTAATGACAACATCCAGTGGTAAACTATTCCATGGACCGATAACCCTTAGTGTGAAAAAGAACTTTCTACCAATATAATTAAATCTTTTTCCCAGAAGCTATAGTGGGTGCCCTCAAATGTTGTAAGTGCTATCTTTAAAGACTAACCCCAAGTCAGACATTAGATGCGGGTCCTGAATTATATCATTCAAAAATAGAAGGTTGCCTCTGAGTTGAAGCATTTCTAATGACATTAAATTTAAGTTCGATAGTCTTTTTTCATAGTTGTCATTGTGTAGACCATAGTTGTGCTTAGTAAAGTTTCCTTGTACTTTTTTTAATATGCTATGTTCACCCTTTTTTTTTTCTATATTTCTATTTATGGCACCCTTGCACTAGGCATCCTTCTGAAGTGCACACATGGTTCCTGCCTTTCAATCCTGGACTGAGCTCCCTACTAGTCGGAACCCCCCCTGACCCCAGGCAGGACAGTCCCCCAGCAACCCATTTTGCCCCTGAGGGAAGGCTCGCCCTTCTGTGGTGACCTTACAGATTCAAAGGCCTACCTGAGCATCAGGTGGCGCCTGAGGAGGAGGAGTCCAATATGAGGGAGCCGGCAGTGGGATATGGGCAGAACCACTGGTGCCCTCTTCATCTCCACAGTGCAAGGGAGGATTTTTGCTTCTTAAGTCCCTCCCCCATGAGCGTGATGTGCAATGATGCCATGGTGCATGGCAACCCTGTTGGTGTCAGCCACGCTAGCCCCTCCTTGCTAGTCTGCATCCTGTAGTACCCACGATCTCCATCGGGGGTCACCAGGATTCTGGACTTCCCCACAGCCCTTCCCTCCAGGAGAGGAAAGGAAAGCAGTCCACTGGACGCTCAATCTTCTCCCTCCTCCTGTCTTCTCCCGGCACCCGAGTTCGCTCCTGAACCCAGGTCACCAGTGTGGCACGAGGTGTGGCATCCAGTGTCTCAACCCTCAGTGCCACGGGGCCAGCCTACATTCACCTTTTTTAAATGGGCATCATAGTAGTCATTTTATGGCTAGTGCACTTACCCAGTTAACAAAAGCTAAATAAATAAATAAATAAATAAAAATTGAGAGGCATACTCTAAATGCAGTCTTACATAAACTCGGACAGAGGTACCATGACTTTTGAGTTGCGTGATCTGATATTTCTCCTGATGGACCAAATTACCCTATTAGATTTGTTAATCACTGCATTAAAATGCTCTGTCTGGGTAAGATTACTATTGATAGAAACGCCCAAATCTTTTTCCTCATGAGTTATAGTTAAAGGGTACCTAAACAAGCAGTTTTTTAAAACTGCAAACTCTAAAATCTGGCTTCATAACAAGGTAAAGTAGAGGCTGCTATTTACATTTATGCTAAAACTGTATTTATGTAAATAATATAAATGCAGTTTCATAGCTTTTGAAAAACGTAAACATCAGCATTTCACTTTCAAAAAATAGTCTTGGTTTCTCCCTAAGATGTCTGCCAAGTCTGTTAAGTGATGAGTCATGATGACATCATCTGAGCCAAAGACAGAGACCCACAAATATTTCTATAGTGCTTACTAGTTCTTCTTTCCCTCTTTGTTTTGAATTGTTGTACCAGAATGATCAACTCCATGTATTAACTCATGGATTATTTTGATCAGTACACATGTTAGGCTATGATTTTGTTCATTTTGTTTACTTTAACTTGCGGAAAATGTTTTGAAATCCAGCTGACTTTTTCCTTGGCAAGCTGCATTATAGTACAACACTTCAATTACCTGATGATCTAGTGGTTATGTGATGCACTGAATTTTGTTTTTGTTAACCAGGAGAGACACACTAAGCTGAAAGCTTGTTTACAGGTGTGGCCTGGGAGCACAAGAAAGTGTAATGACTTGCTCAGGATCACAGAGCAAAGAACTGGTCTGGTTCAGTTCCAAAGCCCATGCTCTCTTGTTAATCCACAAATAAGGCTTTCTTTTTCCATGTGAACCTACCGCATCTAGCCTGCCTTCTGTTGAACACCCCACCATCCATACCCTGTCCTTAGTAATGCCTGGTGCCGCATATGTGCTTACATACGAACATACAAAATTTGCCAGCAGATAAAGGCCTAGAAGTCTATCAAGTCTGCTCGAATGTGCAGCTAGCGCCCCTTATTCTGCAGCTGCCCTTCCCTTCCACCCCTCCCCTTCATTAACCCTCCCCCTTGTCCTGTCCCATCCCCTTTTGAAGCAGTGCACTATTCTACTGGATACCACTTCTGCAGGTAACACATTCCACCCAGCCACCACCCTCTCTGTAAAAAAGTGTCTCCTCATCTCCCTCCTGAACCTTCCTCCCTCCAGTCTCACATCATGGCCCCTGGTGTCCCTCCCCTCCCTTACTTTGAACAGCCCCTCTGTACCTGTCTTGTTTATTCCTTTCATGTATTTAAAGGTTTCAATCATGTCCCCTCGTCCCTCCTCTCCTCCAGTGAGTACATGTTCAACTCCTTCAACCTCCTCTTGTATGATAAGTCCCCCAGCCCCTTGATCATCTTTGTCACCCTGTGCTGCACCCCCTCCGGTAACTTAATGTCCCTCTTCAGATACGAGCGCCAGTACTGCAAGCAGTACTCCAGGTGCGGTCTAATGACCTATACAGTGGCAGAATCACCTCCTCCTCGAGGATATACCCCTTGCAATACAACCCAGCATTTTGTTGGCCTTGCAGCTGCCTTCCTACATTGTGCTGAGTTGTTCATTGACCCTGTAATGAGCACCCCCAGATCCTTCTCCTCCTCTGTCTGGGCTAGCTGCAGTCCCCCCAGCTGGTAACTCCTCCTTGGGTTCTTCATCCCAAAATGCAGCACCTTGCACTTTTTGGCATTAAACCCCAGTTGCCAGGTGTCTGACCAGGTTTCAAGCTTTGCCAGATCATCCTGCAACTCCTACCATCCCCCTAGGTCATCCACCACTGCTCCTACCTTGGTATCATCAGCAAACAGACTGATCTTGCTCTTGATGTCCCATGATATGTCTGCAATGAATATCCCAAACAACACTGGTCCCAACATCGAGCCCTGTGGAACACCGCTCGTCACTACCCTTGGGTGTGAGAGCTCCCCACCCACCACCACCCTCTGTTGCCTTCCCTGAAGCCAGTTTCCCACCCATCTCACCAGCTTTGCACCCGCCCCTGTGCCTACTAACTTACTTCCCAGCCTCCATGTGGACCGAGTCGAATGCCTTACTGAAATCCAGATAGAGGACATCCACTGCATGGCCCCTGTCCAGTTGCCTAGTTACCCAGTCATAGAACTCCACCAGGTTGGTTTGGCAGGATCTTCCCATATGAAGCCATGCTGTCTGCTTTCCTGTAGTCCTTGGCCTCTAGGAGGGCCACCAGCCTCCTTCAGGATAGTCTCCATTAGCTTACCCACGATGGATGTGAGGCTCACTGGTCTGTAGTTTCCGTTCATCCTTGGGGCCACTCTTGTGGAGGGGCACCACATGAGCCATCCTCCAGTCCTGAGGTACACACCCCTAATGTAGTGAGGCATTCAAGAGGTCTGCCAAAGGTCCTGCAAGGACCTCTGCCAGCTCCTTCAGTACCCTGGGGTGGATGCCATCTGGGCCTGGAGCCTTGTCCACCCTCAATGCCTTCAAACCCTAATGAACTCTGCCCTCCATGATTTCCCCATCTGTCACCCCTTCCCCCTCTGTTTCTGCCATTTCTCCCCCCTTGGGTGTCACCCCCCTCTTCTCTTTAGTAAATATTGAGCAGAAGTACTCATTTAGTGCTTCTGCCTTATCGCATCCTGCTTCCACCCAGCCACCCCCTTCCTAATCCTTACTATGTAGTCCTTACAGCTCCTTTTCTCCCTGATGTACCTAAATAAGTCCTCCTCCACCTTCTTAATGCCTTATGCCAGCCTAAGGTCCATAGATGCTTTGACTCCCCTTACTGCCCTTGTCACCTCCTTCGATTCTGTCAAGTACTCCTCCCTGTCCTCCCCACTCCCTGTTTTCTTGTACTTCCTAAAGGCAGCTCTTTTCCTCCTTACTTTTTCCATTACCTCCTTGCTCAACCAGCCCAGTTTCTTAGCCCTAGCCTTCTTGCTCTGGGCCTTGCAGCAGATTCTGGTTGCCTCCACTATCCCCAGCTTTATGAGCTCCCACCTCTGGTTAGTGTCCATACTAGATTGAATTCTGGCCAGGTACCCTTTTACCACTTCCCCCATTCTCCCAAAGTCGGCCCTCCTGAAGTCCAGCACTCTTGTGCCAGATTCCACTCCTTCCTTGCCCATATCCAATGTGAGCCATACTGAGTGGTGGTCACTCTCTGACAGTGGTTCCTCCACTGTAAGTTCTCCCACAAAGTCCTTACGGTCTCATGAAAAGAATTATCATACCTCAGATTGTAATCTTGTATGTCAGAGAGTTGTGCACACCTATACCAATATGTTTCATCAGCTAGCACTGTTAAAAAATGCCTCTCAGATCACTCTCCAGTCCACATTCTTAGTGTTTGACTTCTGCTCCCACAGTAAACATTGAGTGGATCACCACCCTTCTGCACAGTGACAGTAGTATGTAGAGTTCCCCTGTTGTGTTTTTTCCCAACTCATTAACCAACAACTAGGTCTTCCTGGAGGGCCAAGCAATAAGCATCTTGACCCACCAGAAAAACTGCTGTTCATGCCCTCACAAGGGCTGCACTTACAATGGATAACAATATTATTAGCGGGAGAGGCATACTAATACCTTGAGCAAATCCATCCGACTTCCATTGTCAGTCTACTCCTTTACCTGTGATCTGCAGAACCCTGCAGGACAGTTCCCAGCAATCCTTCTCCAGTACTTTTCTGTGCTCTACTCCACAGTTCGAGTTGGCTGGCTACCACCCTTCCAAATCTTGAATGAGCTATACACAACTCCCTCAATACTGTCCTAACAAACGTCAACACCCCCCCAAGCCGAGGTTACTCTCCCTACACTGAATTCAAGTAACAGTTTAGGTGCAGCCCTGCCATTCTGAGTATTTGTCATCGCTGGCTACTGTCATCCACAGTCAGGTAGTGATCACGATGTTGGGAGCCCCACATTTCAGATCTCACAGTGATCTGCTCAATGTCCTCCTTCATGTCTTCAACTAACCTGAATATAGCTATACCATGCTGGAATGGCCTCTTCAGTCCCTCTCTGGTATCCATTCTTCTCACCTGCTCCCCACCCAAAACTGGTGAGTTCACTACCCTTCTGCATCATGAATGTGGTTAGTACAGTCTCCCATGTTATTTTTACATATTAACAATAAACATGATCTTCTGGTAAGCCAGGCTGATAGCTGCATTGCACAAGTGGAAAAATAGGCTTTCCTACCCATGTAAGATCTAAGCCACCTATGATTAGGCATTATTAAATGACATGCATAATGATGTGCACACCCATCATTTAGCAGTGCCTAATCAACGGTAGCCTAGATCTTTTAAGGATAGGAAAGCCCATCATTCCCCTTGTTCCCTGTTGCTATCAGCCTGACTTACTGGAAAGATATGTTTATATTTGTTATGTCAAAATAAATCGGTGGACTGTACTACTTGCATTCATGATGCAGAAGAGTGATGAGCTCACCAGTTTTCGGTGTGAAGAGGAATACTGAAAAATGAATACCAGAGGGGGACTGAGAAGGCCACTCTTGCAAGGTACTGCTATATTCAGGGAAGGGGGAAGACAGAGGAGAGAAATATGAGCAGATTACTGTGAGAATAAGATGGGCTGCCAGCACCTTGATCACTCACTCACCCCGCTTGTCCTGGCTAAGATTTCCTTCCCATAAAACCAGTTCATGCAACTGTCCAAGGCTGTGTGTGGATATTAATGTATGAAATGGCTGCCACTACATGTTCAGTCACTTCACTACCAGTCTAGTATTGCTTGTAAAACGCTTCGGGATACAATGTGTATGAAAACCACTATATAAATGCTGATTCTTCTTATTATTATTATTTCCCATGGAAAAAGAAGACAAGACAAGCATATATTTGAGTTTCGAGAAAGTATGAACTCTAACATTGGACTGAACAAGAACTTTTCTACAAAGTAGTGGTGGCTCTAGGGGGTGGTGAAGGGTGTGGCTGCACCCCCACAAACACACACACACAGTAATGTACTTGAGTGTTGCTGCTGCTGCATTTCACTTTGTTGCAGAAGTCTGATTTATTGATTGTACAAATGTTTACATTCAAATTATGGATTACATTTGTAGGTTCTGTCAAAAACACACTAGAAAAGAATGGCAGAAAATATAAAGGTTTAATAAAAATGTTAAAAAGTACATATTAAGCATGCACACCACCCCAGCATCCCTACTGTAACATCTTGGATCCACCATAACCACTAGACCACCAGGTTATTCAAGGTTTATACTGCACTGTGATTTGCCACAGAGAAAGTTGGTTGGATTAAAACACAATTTCAGCATGTTAAAATAAAAAAATGAACAGAACCATAGCCTAGCATGTGTATTATACAAAATAATGCACATGGTTTTGACCATTTGGGTGAAACAATTCTATAAATAGGGAAAAAATAACTAGTTAGCACTATAGAGAACCATATATCTTTCTGACTTTGGCACCAATGATGTCATCATATAACACATTTGGCTGCCATTTTAGGAAGCAGGTAAGACAGTTTTTTTGAAATTAGAAGGCTGATTTTACAATATTCAAATGCTCTGGAACCACATTTAGGCAAATTATATAACTGTAGTTTTAGCCTTAATGAATACAGCAACCTTTCCTTTAGTCACCTATGGAGTCAGAGTTTTGAATAGTTTGTTGTCAAAATGTTGTTTAGGTATCCTTTAATGGCACTCCAGCTAATGAGTATGTAGTAATGGGATTGTTTGCACCTAAGTGCATAACCTTGCATTTTTCTTTATTTACTTTCATACCCCATTTGTTAACCCATGCTGAGATAAGATCTAGATCTCTTTGTATGGTGAAAGAGTCTTCTAGGCTAAGACAAGCACCTCCTAATTTAAATTCATCCACATATTTTATATTAAGTGATGTACAATCTGAAGTAAGGTAAGCAACAAATAGTTCAAACGAACAGGGGCCAAGAACAGATCCCTGTTAAGTTTAACTTGCAATGCCCAATGAGGCATAACATCAAAAGCTTTGCTAAAGTCAATATAAATCATGTCACATGGGATATTTTTTGTCCAAAATTGCACTAATGTGCTCATAAAAATACATTAGGTTAGTCAAGCTACCTTGTCCCTTTTTAAAGCCATGTTCTGTTGAATCTTATGCATTCACAGCTAGAGGAATTAAGTCTTTAATTAGGCTTTCCATTATTTTACTGATGGCAGAGGTCAGACTAATGGGGGTGGTAGTTTTCCCATAATGATTTGGAACCCTTTTTATGCAAGGGGATCACATTTGCTCTTTTCCAGACTGCTGGCACAAAACTGTGTTTTAAACAACCCTCAAAGAAAAGCTTTAAGGGTAAAGTCAAGTTACCAGCAACTAAATATAAGAAATGGCCTGGGATATTATCTGGTCCAGGGCTGGCTTTTCCTTTTTGTGCCATTAACTTATTTCTGATGGATTCATTTGAAAAGGTAATGGTATCAGAACGGTGTGCTAATGTTGAATAGAATGCAGTTATTCTACCACATTGTGTGGAAAAAGTTTCACAAAATTGTTTTTCAAACAGGTCAGCCATCTTCTGAGGATCATTAATTAAGTCACTGCCTGATATTAATGGACTGACTTTGTTAACTGTTTTTTTAAAGAATTAACATAAGGAAAAAAATGTTTGCTGTTGTTTTTAGATGCTGTTTTTGCTAGATTTAATTATCACATTGATTTGGCTTTTTTATTTTATTTTTACATTGTGTTTGAAGTTTTTTATATGCGAACCAGCTATCATGACTTTGTTTTCAGATAAATACTGTATTTTTTATTTTTCCTATTTATCAGATACTTAATGGATCTATTAAGCCATTTTGGTGAGTTACCTTTTTTTTATTGTGTTTGGGTTTTGACGGAACATATTTATCTCTGATGGATGTAAGAGAATCCCTTAAAAATTCCCAATAAGATTGGATGGGGAGATTATTGTATCTTGACTCCCAATCAATCCGACTAAGAGAATTTTGTATATCTGATAAATTTGCTTTGTTATATAAAAAGATATTGGTAGTGCCCATATTATATGAAAAATGCTTTTCTAAGCAGAAAAATATAGTATTGTGGTCGATATTACCAACTGGTGCTTTGATGTCCGATTTATTAATATCCAAATGGTCATTGCACAACACTAGATCAAGTATCCTATTGTTTCTAGTAGGTAGATTGACAATCTATTTGAGTTGTAACTGAGTACATAAGGATAATAATTTATTTCTCTCACTACAGAAGTAGCTGTGTACATGTTCCAATCAATGTTCTCGATGTTAAAATCACCCAACAGTAAGGTGTCACCTAGGCTGCAGGCTAACTCCAACTCCTGAAAGATAGAGTCGGTGATAAGGGAAGAGCAATCAGGGGGCCTATAACAAGTACCAATAACAACGGGGTTACTGTGTTCAGATAAAAGTTTTATCCAGATTGTTTCTGTATCAAGGTCATGGGTCTTAACTTTATTAGAGATGTTTACACTCTCAAAGTTGTTATTGACCAATAACACCACACCTCCACCACGTCTATCCTTTCTGTTAAGTTTAAATAGATTAAAGCCTGCTAAACTAAATCCCCAGGAGGTTTTGTTATCCCACCAAATTTCAATGACAGAAATGAGGTCTAACTGATTCAGCCCTACTCTTATTTTAAGTTTATCAGCATTTTTGTCGAGACTTCTGGCATTAAATACATACAGTTTAATTTGTCTACAGTATGTTGTTTAGCAGTTTTTTTGTTAATAATATGGACTGGCAAAGTCTGCCCTCCCGTGATATTAGTTTAAATTAAAATCAATAAATGTAGTGATTTGTTTACCTAGCAGAGTGCTACCTCCTCTGTTAAGATGAAGACCATCCCAACTAAATAGTTCATGCTTTTCATCAAATTCTTCCCAATGTGTGATACACTGAATGTCTCATTTTGAACACCAGTTACGCAACCAATTGTTAATTGCTTTAATGTTATTTGTGTGAAGTGCTGAGGCTCTAGATATAGGTAGAATCTCAGAAAAACACTATCTGGCAACCTAATTCAACTAACCTGTTTGTAAGTGCAACAAAATCCTGTTTGATATTTTATACAGAATCATGAAAGGTATTATTTGCACTGGCATGAATGATTACTAATGGCTTATCACCAGAGTTTGTCAGGATATTAGGTACCATTCTAGATATATCTGATATACATGCACCCTTAAATGTAGAACAGGTATGACTAGCCTTGTTTGCACTGCAAACAGTGTGGTCGACATGTTTCACAACAGAATCACCTATTACATAAATGTCCCTATCATTAGTGACTGTAACATTTCCTGTGTCCATAGCACTGTCTTCAGTAATGGAAGTAGACATAACAGTAGTAGTTACTATAGGTGTTGATACAGGTGTGAGAATGCTAGTAGGTAGAGAGACAGCCCCCATTGGATAGTTTATAGAACTGCTATTCGGAATTGCTGATGAAATTGAGGAGGAGGTAAGGTCAGGTAATAATGCATTGGGAGTAATCGGGTGATTGTTATTGATCTGACTAGAGGTAAATGGTTCAAGTGTATTTATATCTGATGTAAGGCTTATTATGTCGAACCTGTTTGAGACAGGCAAGTTAAACTGATTTGCCTTGCTGCCTTTTTTTAGCAGCTTTAGAGCTCTGCTTTAGAGATCAGCCTCTGAAGATGGAGAAGTTGGCTACAGTTACCATATTCTAAGAAGTGAAGTGTTTGCTCAGGAGTGAGTGATAGGGGAAGGCCATTTGCCCATAGCCAAAGGAGTACAGTACTGTGTGGACAGTGACTCTCGTGGGATTTGGACCAAGAAAGTCCCCAGGTAAAAGAATCACTCCTGAATGGTATCAGCTACTGAGGTACCCTTACATGTGTTGAGGGTTGAGAAACTTGGCAACCTGTTACAGTCTGGGTCCTGAGTGCGGAGAGGCTGTGACATTCATGTCACACTGTTAGAAATACACCTTAAAGGAGGGCTCCATTCAATATGGTGGCCTCAGTTTTAATTAGTATTCTTAGCTGCATGTGAAAACACATTGTTTGACATCTTTCTACTAGCATGCAAAAGAAATTGCTCCCTGACCTTTTGGGATACTGGGGATTTACTGGTAGGACTAACTGCAGACCCCCAAATGTAAGCTCTAAGACAGTGGATATACAATTAAATGTAGCAGTATAGAAAAAGAAGGAGTTTAACAATGGAGTGCAGACTAGCAAAGTAGCATTTGATCACATGAGCCGAAGCTTTTATAGTGCTAAACAACATTTTTTACAGAAAAAACTCTGATGGAAATGAAACATCATGGTTACAATGTCTTCCTGGAGAGGAGGAGCAGCAGCAACAACATTTACAATGAACGTTACACCAACATCTCATCATCCATGCATAAGACGACCGACAGTAAAACAAAAGCAAGGTGCCACTGCATGCTAAAATAATATTTTCTTTAAACTGTGAGAGTTTGGAGCTTCCTTTACCCCAGTGGGAGCTTATTCCATTTGGTAAATAACTGACAGTCAAAAACGCAGTCAGTAGCAGCTCTAGCCTCTATTGATTACCAGAGAACTGGAGTCACAGTGGCTGGCAGCCAGGGTATCGATACAATGTGTGCATCTCATTCCTCTGGGGGGTACAGCTGCACCACAGGAGGAACCAAAACAAACCACAGCATCTGTTTTTTTTAACCAGGGCACGTGCCTTATTGTAGAGCTACCACTGGATGAAGTTACCAAAGTTCGTTCTTTTTTCTGCAAGTTGCAATATTCAGTCTGTAAATAAATCTAACAATTATGGGCCGAAGAGCCTGAGCTGAATTTCTTAGCAAAATTATCTGAGTCTAGCCATTTAATACAAGGTTCTGAAAGCTCTTTCTGCCGGACACTGAAAGCCATCTTCATTTGTTACATACTGTAGGATGCAATGATACACAACTATCTCAGTATAGCAAAGTGGCATATTTGATTATGGATTGTCCAGCTGTTTCAGTCTTGACTAAGCAGCCATTATGCATGCCATGTCACCATAGTCAAACAGATATCAGGAGTTGTATGGCAATGATACAGACTTTAAACTAATACTACATATCCAGATTAAGCACAAATCAGTGGCCCTGAGGTGAAAGGCTTCACAAGACATTGCCAATCTACCTTGCTATCCGATCCAGTCCATAAATGATGAGAGGCGTACATTAAAGTCGCCATTTAGGTTTAATAAAACTTAGTGTTACGTTTTTGGCTCCATAATGTATACTCTATAACATTTGATATTATTATATCAAATGGTATTGTAATATATGGATGTTAGAAATAATACTGCTGAAAGCTATACTACAAATAATTCCAATAATACCGTAGTTGGAAATCCACCGACAGTATTATTAATTTTTTAATACTACTGATGCTGCTCCAGTGATGGTAGTATAAGAAAGAATGTTGAGCGTGTGCCATACAAAGTGCTTCAGATAAGCACAGACTGGCATTTGCTGTAACCCTCATGTACAGTAAAAGCCATCTGACTCTTCAGCTGACAAGACTGCAACACTAAGAAAAAAATGTAAAAGTCTAATCCATGGATGCAAAAAATAACAGACAGGGGACTGTGATTTCTCAGCTATAATCCCATCTCAAGGACCTGAGGACATGATAGAAACCCCAGCTTCACCCTTGAGGTTCCTATTGTCCCCCAATACTACAGTAATCTATTTATAATTACTGGTTAGTGCAAATAATACATAAAAAAAAACAAGCGCTTTAAAACTCCATGATATACACGAGTATGTATTATTAATCGCACAGCAGCACCAGCTAGGATGCAACACAGTAATGCAGTAATACATCATAACATACTGCAGCACACTGCAGGGTAAAGTGTAATTCAATGGCAATTAAGCCCTTTTGTCATGCAGTATTTTGTGACACGCCACTTATTGCAAGTTACTGCATTGCAACACAGCTGGCTCCACTTTATAATGCTGTCTGTCAAAGCTGTCTCTGTTCCCGTGCTAGATTAATCATAGTGTCACGGCAGAACTCAGTTTCATTTTTACAGCAAACTATTTAAGCAATAAACCAGGACAGGGTGTGGGTTATGCTGGGATTTACTCATGTCTGGTCTGGTGCTGCCTTGTGATCAAGCCTGTACCAGAAGTGAGTAAATCCCAGCATAACCCACACCCTGAAGTGGTTTATTGCGATTATACAATGTACCTCCTCAGTTTATGAATCAAAATGGCACAGAAAAATACATATGTTTGCCATTTTTCATCATTTTTATTGAATTTATTGTTGTGCCAGAAAAACTATTTCCCTGTTGCTAGATAGAATATTTAGAAGATGCACCCCCCCCCCACCCCGGAACTGAGATAGTCTTATGTTTTTAACAGTACTGTTTTAGAGTCCTTCTTTTGTTTTAATTTCTTTCATACTAGTCACAGACTAGAGATGGATATCAGCAGAGATGAGTGCCTGGGACAGCTAGAGGTATCTTGTAAGTACTGTTGAGTAAATGAGAGGTGGTGCTGACTGTTAGTAGAGTGGGTCTGAGTAGGTTCTCAAAGAGAGCAGGCTGAGGGTAATTAGTTAGACAAACAATGACAGTAATCCAGAATAATGTAATGGAGTCAGGGTCCAGGCAAAGTGGAGGGTTGATGCAGCAACCAGGTATAACTGGGAGGGAGAGAAAAGAAAGCCGTGGTCTGAAAAGAGAAAACTGCAGTCTGAATTTGGCCTGTGTTCCATTTTGGAGGTACATCTCATTTATGGGATATTAAGCACTTTTCTATATGTATGGTTGGAATGGAGCTAGAAATCATTATCGGCTCTTCAGTAGCAGTTAATTTGAAGCTGCTGTACATATTTGAAACTGGCATTTTTTTCTGATGGTGTTAGTGGGATAGCAATATGGTGGATTCTCCAGTTGTGTTTTGAGGCATCGCAATGATTTCAAAAGGGGGTGATTCTAAACGTGACTAACTGGCATCTTTTCCATGGGTAATGTCAGGATTTACCACGGCTGAAAGATGCCAGTCAACCAATCAGGTTTCACCATTCTTGGACCCTATTGTATAAACTGCAACAATGCACCTTAATGTTCAAATAATTATAAAAAAAATAAACCTGAAGCAGTAAAATTACTTCGCTTTTTACACACCCTCAATGTATGTTGCTTTACAAACCACTCATGCTTTGCTCTCATGGTTTATTGAGCAACACACTCCTTGGGTGTGTAAAATAAAACACTTAGAATGCGCAGTACTCTGCCCATATATTGTTCTCTGTATCTGATCAAAATCATGTGGTGAAAAATGGCACAGTCAAAAACATGCAGGCATAAAAGTGTGAGTGGTTTCAGAGTTGATTTATTTATATTTTCACAGTTTTTGACTGCATGCTTTTGAGGTGTCTGAGCAGTGTGCTTTTTGATTGTGTTGTTTTTCATTGCGTGATTTTGACCTGGACCCATTGTTCTCTAACTAATTATCAGAATAAATAAGGGACAGGCTTCAAATTTATTCATTTATTCATTACAAATTGGGTGTACAACCTTTGAGTCAGAGACTCATTTACAAAGGCACCTCGTCGAGGGGGAGGTAGACATCAAGACAGTTATTACAGTGCAGATTAAAACAGAGGATAACATTATAGGTGCAGTAAAAGGAACATTTAACATAGAAACACTTGGGTTACATAATATAGCAGTTTGTATGTTACTTAGGTTACATAATGTTACAAAATTCTGAGTTACACTCATGGATATAGTAGACTATAGATGGATTACAGACAAATGCATGTCTGTAACAAGTTATGGTGCCTTCTGTACACGCAGACTACTCAGACTGTCCTAGAGCTAATGTTGCCCAACTCTCATTTGTCTCAGAAACTGCTGGCAGAGCACCTGAACCCAAATATCTACAGTATACTGCCCTCTAAGCATACTGTACAACAGTGCTCCTATAAGTATTTGGTTCCTTCAATGGTTGATGACTCCAAGGCAAGCATACTCAGTCTGCCTATCAGGCAGATATTTTTTTAATTTTTTTATTTTTAACAAGGAGGTGACTGGGCACAGCCCTTTTTCAGTCACGCCTCACAATATAATACATTACAATACAGAGACATATGTTAAACATTCAACAGATTTGACAAGAATTAAACATAAGCATTTCAACAATCATTGCAATCATAAAGATTATTTTTAAGATAGTGAGCATCCAGCAAATGTTTAAAATGTTTTATTATTTGTGGTTTTGGTTAAAGCTGACAAACCAGTTCTGGTAAAAATGGTTAAAGAAGAGAATCCATTTTCAATCTTGTTGAAAATGAACCATTGTACTGAATAAACTTTGAGAGACATTGAGGTAAGGAGTTATGCTATATAGTGAAAGCAAAGATAGCTGCAATTTGCTCAGTTCATTGATGTGGTGGCAGAAGATTGATCTTCTCATACAACAGACAATGTTGGGTCATTATTGGCACCCTCAGACCAAATCGGCAAACACAGCTAAGAATAAGTTGATATTTTTTGATAAATGAATTTCCCTGATTCGTAAATAAAACTGCTCCATAATCTAAAACTGGTAGCAATATTTGTTTAGCTGTAACCATGTGGGTCTTGCCTGTTAATGTGTTGGTATTCCTATAAAGGAAACCCAACTCCTGGTGAATTTTCTTTCCTGTTTTATCCAAATGGTCTATAAAGAGTAGTGTAGGGTCCAAATGGACACACAAATATTTAAATAACAACACCCTTATAATTTCTTCTCCATTACTACCCTTAATATATAGGTCTTCTCCAGCCTGGGCCAACCTCTGTGATATCCCAAACAGCATCACATTAGTTTTCTTCTCATTCAATTCCAGTTTATTCTGAATCAACCACTTTGTCAATTTGTTGTAGTCTTTATGCAGTGCTCCCTATATTTCTTTGATTGATTGGCCCGAGCTGAAGAGGACCATATCATCAGCATACAAAATACATTCTGTCCACCTAAGTTCCCCAGGTAGGTCATTCACAAAGACAGAAAACAAAAGGGGTCCTAGTACTGATCCCTGGGGAGATTCCTGACCTTGTTTGCAGTTGTTAGAATTGGAAACTTCCAGTCCTTACCTTTTGTACCCTTGCATTAGATAACACTTAAACCAGTTTAAATTAATCCCTGTAGTTCCATAAAAGTAAAGTTTCTGTAACAGTATTTCATGATTTATTACATTGAAGGCCCTGGTGAGGTCAATGAACACCGCACCCGTCATCAAACCCCTATCATAGGCATCATGTAAGGTGCTTGTTAACCCAACCAGAGCCATCGCCGTACTACAACCCCATCTAAATCCATGCTATTGCTCAGCCAATAACCTTTTTGTATCAAAATAGGACACTTAAGCAATAAACCACGACAGGGTGTTGGTGATGTTGGGTTTACCCACACCTGGCATTGTTCGGTCATGAGGCTGCAGGCTGAGTGACCAGACCATCCAGGCATGGGTAAATCCCAGCATCACTAACACCCTGGAGTGGTTTATTGTGATTATACTATGGCCTCCTTTTTTTTTTTTTGTAAGAAAATAATAAAGAAAAAGGCATTTTTGTGGTATTTTAAATGTTTTTTCTTTATGTATTCTTACTCCAGAAAAAATATAGTATGGTTCACACATTAAACAATATGCTGTCCTAATAGGTCAGCTCAGAAGTTGCAGCTCAGTTTGTAGAAGTGGAATGCAGATGAATTAGCAAAAGAAAGAATAAAAGAAGATAGGTAGTTTACCAGAATAAAATTAGCGGTAAGACTGTAAACTGACAGCGTCGCTGGTCGGCACAACTCTGAAGCCCAGTGAGACTCATTGTTGCTTGTGAGCATCGTTGCGGAAGTAATGAAATATTTGAATTTCTAGAGAGACCTGAAGGTGGGGAACTGTTTATTTTAAAAAAACAAGGGTTAAATGTTTGAGAAATGATGGTAGAAAAAAGTGGAGTGTGATACTGAACATGCGTGTGGCCAGTATCCTGGCTCAGCTTGTCAGCAGCAAATTTAAGCTGGAGTAGGCAGAGGCTAAAGGCTGTGCTTGTGGTAAGAGAGTCACTTGAGAAGCAGGGATGCAGGACTGTGGTGCTAGTATATCGGGAAGTATTTATTGTACTGGTATTTGTAGTTTTAGATGACTGATGATGAATTTCGGGCACACTGTCGAAAATAGGAGCCAGCTCGTCATTATGTGTGAGGCTGAAGCTGGTATTCATTGTTTGAATAACAAGTTAGTTTAGGCTCAGTTTTTAAGTGGTGAGTGAAATATGGCATCGGTTCAGTTTCAAAATGGGGGTCGGAGTGATACAGTATTGGGGGGTCATGAGTGAGGTTGGCTGGCAGCACCTGCATTGGTAATATCAGATTTTACAATGCTGTGTTGGTGCCAGTTAACCAATCAAAGGTTTGCTTTTATTTGTACCATTGGCAGCAGTGAAATGGGCCAATAATTTGCTACATTTGTCCTGTCCCCCGATTTAAAAATTGTAACCCTTCTCACGCTCTAGATCATTGGCTCTGTTTTCCTACTGTTTAGGCACTTGTTGGACTCACAGATGAATCACTCAAATGTTTCCTTGTTGGACTTACAAATAAAGCACTCAAATATGTTGTGGGACATAAGTCATTTGCATGCCCATGATGCAGTGCTTTCATGAACTCTAATTCCTGTACAGTGTTGTACAGCAGATGAAGAAGATACTACTGCAGTTGTTTCTCTGTTTAGCTAAAAAAACTTTGTTATTCTCTGTAGCTAAGTTTTAAATACAGTACTGAGAAACAAAAAAAAAGGAGAGCGAGAGTGTGTGTGCACATGCACATAAGTAAATAAGCCTCTATCATAACCTTACATTTTCTTTGAGTCTGTGTTTCTTTGTCTGATATCTCGTTTGACATTGACAGGCATTGTAGTCTCACTGATAATCTTGCCTCAGAGGCAGGCATGCCAGTACCAGTTCCACCACTGCCTCTGAGGCAGGCATGCCAGTCCCAGTAACAAACCTGCCTTGAAGGCCTGCATTGCAGTCCCACCAGCAGCACTGTCTTGGAGACTGGCATGCTACTCCAAGTGACAGGCCTACCTCTGAGGCAGGCACACCATATCCTATAACAGTCACCAGGACTGGCATATCTGCCTCAAAGGAAAGGCTGGAACTGTTGTGCCTGCCTCCAACTCAAGACTGACACTGGCATGCCCGCCTTCAAGGGAGAGTTAGAAGTGGTGTTAGCATGCCACCCTCTGAGGCAGGATTGTTACTAGGACTGTAACACCTGCCACATCAAAAGAGTTATCAGATGAAACATTACAGATTGAAGGAAAACAGAAGGTTATAAAAGGAGACTTATTTACTTATGCTTTAAGGACCACAATAATTTTTGTGTGTCTCAATACTGTATTTAAAACTTAGGTAAGGACACTAATGAAGGTTTCTTAGCTTAATAGAGAAATGATTGTAGGAGTATCAGCTTCATCCATTTTACATCACATTACAGGAATTAGATTTCATGAAAGCAGTGAATCATGGGTATGCAAATGACCTAATAGCCTATGTCACACAACATATTTGGCTGCTTCATTTGTAAATACAATATTTGACTGCTTCATTTGCAAGTACAAGGACAACAAAAGGAGAGAAAAACAGTGCACACACTGAAAATGGTTAATTCAATTTACCGGCACAGAGTTTAGAAGACCGACCAGTACTCCTATGTATTGCCTCCTAAATTAGGCTTTGTTAGGGGTGGTACTGGACTGTGAACATACATCTTAAATAGTCTAAGGCATCCTCATGAAAATTCATAAAAGAATCATTAATCTAACGAACTGTGTTAAGACTAGTTAATCCACAGTGAAAGTGTCATACAAAACATTTGTCCCATAGAAAACATGTAACCCATTACCATACAGCATTACACAGTGGAGTCAGCCACATTTGCAACACAATAACTTGCAGTAAGTGAAATGTCATAAAATACTGCATGACAAAAGAGTTTAATCACCATTGAATTACACTGTTCCTTGCAGTATACCGCAGCATTTTGTGATATACTACAGCATTACTGTGTTGTATCTTAGCTGCTATGTGACATGCTGATGTCCGTGCATGCTGCCCACCTGAGCATGCCTGGCCTTCCACTACCACCACCTGTAATCATCCAGGTGGCAGTAATGCAGCAGGAGGCAAATACCACCCTCCCACGAGGAGAAGGAGAGTATTCTCTGGCATGGCCATTCTCCCCTTTCCATTGGCCCTCTGACAACCCTGTCTCATTTCCGAACTTGGGTTGCCTTTGTACTAACGACATCAGATTGGCTAGCGCAAACAGGAAAAAATGTTGTCCTATCTCCAAGGGGTTGATAATTCAGTGTGCCTGCCCCATATGAGAAATCATACAGATTCCACAAAATGGTTCCTCCACCCCAGCTGTCTACAAAGTACTAGCACTCATGAAAAACATTTCTATATCCTTACTTGTTCACTTCATCATTTATTAAGTCACAAGAATAATCAGCACGCATGTCAGCAGGCAATTGCTGCTTATAAATCTTCGTCACTAACACAATGTAGTTATTGAGGGCTATTACCTTATAAATGAAGTGGACTATCCTGCAGTATTTTGCGCATGTACTGTAGTAGTAGTATTCTTTCCATTGTTTAATCTAAAAATATATTTACAGTCGAGTACAAATAGATAATAACAACCATACATGTATAAAGTGCATACTATCAGGTTAAAAGAAAAATTACTGAAGTGCTCAAATACAACATGTTAAAACATCATTCAATCTATAATTGTTTTAACCCTCATTCTCCTTATCTGTTGTGCATTTAGTAAAACGTTTGCCACTGTAATTACTGTAAGTTCATCTTCTGTTGTTAACATTATATTTATTTTCACATCATCACATATGATGACAGAAGAAAGAATATCTTTTAGCCATTTTTTTCTAGCCCCATCATACCAGATGCATCTTAATATAACATGGTTAATATTTCTACCTCCTGTGCCCCACAGTAGCAATATGAGTGTACGGAGTCTAGTGCCTTTTGGAATTTTGCCATAAGTGTGTTCACATGTATTGACTCCCACATGGGGGTCTGAACTGTTTTTAAGTGTGAAATCAAATTGTTTTTTATATTTATTGTATTTACTGTAGTTATTCATTTGGTTTTTGGTAACCAGTTAGGTACATATATAAAATGCCCCTGGTGGTGAGCACATGAATTGAATTGTTTTCTGCATAGTCTGTGTCAATTATAAATAGCAAAGTATATGCACTGAATATACAGGTGAAGGGATGGTAAATCCTGTATGAAACTTGCATTTTAAAGCTAATACAGTAACTGTTTTTCAGAAGCATACTATGGCTTATACATTTAGCTTGGGATGCATCTAATATGCAGACAGTTATAGTGGACATTTAAAACATTATTTGAAGTATCCTTGAAGTTCTTGAAAGAAAAACTATCGTATCTAAAAGACTTTGAAGTATAAAACCACAATGTTGGTAGTGTATGCTTGTTATATGAGGCTAATTATGTTCACAGATATGACTCATATACAGTATGTGACCAGCTGTGACCAATTTGAGGTTTTGAAATAATTCTTGCAACTTAAATGAAGTGAGCAACTAAGGATACAGCAACATTTTTTTTATGCTAAATGGTCCCTTGCAGTCACCTGTATTGAAGTCATGTTTGAAATCGTGACATCTATGTTAGTGGATTTCTCAATGCCATTTTATAACAGGTTATAAAATTCAGTTAGACACATAGGCCTGATTGTTTGGACAGCATACATTTGCTACAAATGACAAACCAGACATGCTAGACTTTTTATTAATACTACAGTATGGGAACAACAACTACTTAATTAAGGCAAGTTTTAGAATTAAAAATGGATATTGATCTGTTATTTTGTTGCAACACTCTTTACATGATTTTTCTGGCAACACTATAGGAGCTTGCCAGACAGGCTATAATTTATTCCTTTATTACAGGATTCAGCAATTAGCTTCAACTTGCAAGTAAAGCATAATTAATCTGGTACTACGAAAGTCATGTCCATGCCAAGTATAGCAAAATGAATGTTTGTAGAACTCTTGCACAAGAAAAATAAAAAACATGCAACTGTAGAAGGAAAACCTCTGTTTTTTGTAGTTTCAATATCATGAACATGTTGGGATGCAGGGAGTCTTTAACAAGCATTTGTCAATGCCAAATGTTGGCTTGCTGGCATTGGCATTGGTAGTGCAGGAGTCAGAAAGATGCATAATAGGAATGGCAGTAAAATATTGAATTATCACTAACTCCAACCCCCCCCCCCGCAGAGACTGAAAGGCATTGGGGGTGTGCCTTTGGGTTGTCGGCCATAACATTTATGCCATTCCAACTCACCCTACCCTGCGGACAGCAACAGGTATCGTGGTGTGCCTTGGGGTCTTCGGCCCTTATGCTCACCCCATTCCATAAGGAAATAAGCTGAGATGGTGAAGTATAGGAGAATGGGGTGAATGTTAGGGCCGAAGACCAAAGGCACACCTCAATGCCTGTCAGTGGATGCAGGGTGGGGGGTTGGGGTGGAATGCTGTGAGCATTATGGCTGATGAACCCAAGTCACACCCCCCGACTCCTGTCAGTCTCTACAGGGTGGGGCATTATGGTTGGAAACCCTAATGCCCTGGGCATTTGTTGGTATGTTCAATCCAAATTTTCAGCATGGACATTTTGGGACCCCACCTCATGAACAGTGTCACTATCATTTCATTACTCAATCCTGAAAGGTGATTTCACACAGCAACTGCGCCATTTTGCACCACAGGTGTGAAAACACATTTTGGGCAGGATGTGCAAAATGACAGCTATACTGTTCATGAGGAGGTGTAAAATAATGGCAATGTTGAAAATCTGGAGTGAAAATATGAAAAATTGGTGAAGTTAAGAGTCTGCATAGAAACGGCACAACTCATGCCAGTAACGCAATCATGTTTTGGAAGTTTTCCACCAAATTTTCAACATGGGCATTTTGGGACCTGCCATCATGAACAGTGACACTGTGATTATGTTAATCTGTCCCACAAGTTGATTTCCCACAGAGCCCATGCCATTCTGCTCCACAGGTGTGAAACCATGTTTTGGGAAGGATGTGAAAAATGACAACTGTACTGTTCATAAGGAGGTGTGAAAAAATGGAAATGTTGAAAATTTGGAGTGAAAATATTAAAAACTGGTGAAGTTACAAATGTGCATAGAAACTGCACAATGTAAGCTTGTAAAGCAGTCATTGTTTGGAATTTTTTAAACAAATTTGCAACATGGGCTTTTTGGGACCTCCCCTCATGAACAGTGGCACTGTAGTTTCATTAATCAGTCCAGAAAGGTGATTCTGAGCAGTGACCATGAAATCACCTTTAGGGACTGAGAAATGAAATGACAGTGCCAGTGTTCATGAGGTGGGGTCCCAGAAACACCATGTTGAAAATTTGGGGCCAAAATTCCCAAAAATGGCTGAGATATCAACCTATGTTGAACCCCTCCAACTGACTCCCATTATACAGCTTACCTTCGATTCTTCATTTTGTGGTTTGGGTTTGCAGAGTGCAGACATGTCCTGGTCTACAGAAGATGACAGCATCCGACCTTCGGAGGTAAGTATGGAGGACGGGGTGCAGGGAGGTTGGCACAGAGGAGGGTTGGGATGGGGAGGGGATGGTGACATAACAATGGACCGCTTTCCTTTTACAGGTACAAAAAAAAACAGTGAAGGATGAATTTCTTCTTTTACAGGGAAATTGTTTTTGTTAATGTGGGCACACTGGGGTGGGCTCTGAGTGTGCCATAATAGTGGGGGGGCATGCCGGAACAGGAATTGGGCACCCCGATATCGGCAAATCATGTAGGGGGCCCATCCCACACAGGGAGTAGGCATCCCGGTGTCGGAAGAAAATAAAAAAAATTTCAGCACACTGGGGTGGGATCCCAGTGTACCACATTAATGGGGAGGATACATGCCAACACAGGGGTTGGGCACCCCAATGTTGGCTTTTCAGGAGTGTGTGTGATGTGTGGTGGGTGGCAGGAGATGCCAGGTTTCAGCACACTGGGGTGTGCTCCCAGTGTGCCACATTTAATGGGGGGAATACATGATGACACAGGGATTAGGCACCCCCAATGTCAGCTTTGCAGGACTGCGTGGCAGGTGGTAGGAGCCACCATTGTGGAAAGCTGCTCTGCAGCTACATTATTTATTGACATGTTTCACCAGGAAAGGCACACGGGGCATACATATTGCTCGTAACTCTGGCCATGCGCGACATTGTACACTGTAATGCGTGATGGCCAGAGTCTTGTCATCTGCTGCTGCAATGACAAAACTGCACCCGAATGCAGCATCAGATTTCTTTCAACTTTTTAGCTTTCTTTGAAGTTTTCTGTCATTGCCAGCATGCTCGCTGACTGGCTGCTGAGGGATGCACCCACTAAGACATGCCCTGCATTTGCCACAACACTGACACACCTCTGAAACATGGTACTACCATATGCACATGCACACAAGCTAACATAAAAAGTAATTGGTTAAAACAGGATGCATTAATACAAGTTTGTGAAGGAATCCACAGAATTTAGAGTGAGATACAGTATCATATCCATCAATGTATTTTCTAATGTAAAGAAAAAAATGACAATTTTTTTTAATGTTTATTTCCATATACACTGAAGGGGTTTGCAGTCTTTTTATCAAGGAATTTCAATGGCATTGCTTAGGAGTTTCAATGGCACTGCTTACTATCAGTGAATGAGTGAAACCTGTTAGACTACTGTTATTGCTTTGTATGGTATTTGTTGATTTTATTATTGCTGTTTTAATCTTCAGTAAAGCTCCTTGGTATTCTGAAAGGTGCTTATGTGAAATAAAGCTTATTACTATTATTATTATTATAGTGAGTTGTTAGGCAGGAAATCACTAATACTAAGGCTGTAAATAGTATTATTTCTGCATCACTGCAGCCTCAGGCACATAAAGTGAATTAAACCATCACCATAGCAGGCACAGATAGATGGCAATTAAAATAAAAAGATAAGTAAGATTCACATTAAGTGTAGAAATCTAAAGGTTCTGGTGACAAATACAAACCACTCGTGCTTCGCATCTGTGGTTTAGAAATGCCAGCAGAACCCCTCAATGCCATTCCAGCCTTACTCTGTTCATTTGGGTTTATTTTAAATGATTACTGCATATTCTTTGAAGCAGCTTACAATTAAAATGATTAAAAGAAAAAAATCAGAGATTGACTGACCCCACGAAGACATGCTTCAAAGCTCATCAGTTTGAGATATCATTAAATAATGAGCTTATCACTCAGCATTATAGCTATAGGAAATAGAAAGCAAATGCAAATGCAGGGATCTCCATACCAGCAAGACGGCTTAACTATTTGCTTGAATGTGGCACGTGATGTATCCCACTGCAGAGTTCGCCTGTTTTGTATTAATTTCCATGGCACATGCTTAGCATGGATTATCTCCTACTTAAACCCATCTCATAAACATAAAGAGCCAGCAGCTGCTCTGAAGCAAACCATAGAACTAGTTAGCAATCAAGTGCTGAAGGTGTGCATTTGTCCATCTTCAGAAGGCAGAGAGGGTAAACTAATAGAACCAGAGGAACCATGGGAACATTGCAAGCAAGATAAGCTACTGCAGCCTTTTAATTGCTCACCATTGTTACCAATGGTTTTAACCAAGTATACAGTTCTCTTCTGGGTACTTGTCAAGGTGGGTCTTGACATGATCTATTGTTTCCCACAGTGCTGTTCAATCTGAAAGTGAATTCTAGATTTTTAATACCCTCTCTGTGAACCATATTGCCCTTTTAGTCATTCTGTATAGAGTCCCTTTGAGTTGTCTATGATTCCTTCTGCCTTCGTAATTGTACTCCTTTAATTGGAGACTCAAGCAATTCCATAGATCAGAGTTCTGGAAACCATTATACACAAGGCATATGTCTCCATTTAATCTACTGTTCTCCAGGCTGTACATATTCAGTTCCCTGAGTCATCCATTATAAGCCTTCCCCTCATATTGTCCACTATTCTTGTTGCCCATCTCTGGATGCCCTCCAGTAGTTCAATGTCCTTTGCATAACATAGTGCCCAGAACTGGCTGCAGTATTCCATATGAGCTCTCACCAATGAACCATATAAAGACACATAATCACTGCTCTGTTTCTACTACTGATGTTTCTGCGTATGAATTCCAGGATCCTTTACCCTTTTCTAGCCACCTGTTTGCAATGATTTCCAAATTTGAGGTTGCCTGTCACCATGACCACCAAGTCTCTCTCTCTTTCTCTCTCTCTCTCTCCTCAGTTACCCTCAGTTCCTGCCCGTATACTTTATTTGATGCCAGCTGGTTTTTACTACCCAGATGCACGATGGCACACTTAGCGATACTGAAACTTGACTTGGCCTTGTGTGCCCATATTTCCAGACTTTCAAGTTTATGACTCATTGTCATGATGCCCTGTTCACTATCCACTACCACCCCAATTTTGATGTTGTCTGGAAACTTTTTCATCCATGCACTCTCAGTATGCTGTATCAATGATACATACAGGTTAAAAAGGACAGGTCCCAGTACCGACCCCTGTGGTACCCCACTTGTCACTTGACCCCAGCCGGAAGCATGACCCTAAAGTGTTACGGTCAGAATCCTGTTTGTCAGTAATGACCTTATCAGTTTCACTGTGCTAATATCAATACCTACATTAGGGATTTCCTCCACTAGTTACTTGTGAGGTACCATGTCAAAGGCTTTACTATAGTCTAGATATACCAGATCTACTGGTAGCCTTTGTTCAGTGCCCTACATTGAGGAGGCAGTATAGTGCTATGGTTTAGGGTACTGAGCTGCAAACCTAGAGACCTGGGTTTGAATTCAACAACTCCCACTTGCATACTGTGTGACCCTGAGCAAGTCACTTAACTTCCTTGTGCTCCCAGGTCATACCTGGAAACAAGCTTTGACTTAGTGTGCCATTCCTGGTTAAAAAAATTCCCCTTTCCCCTACTCACAGGTTCAAAGATTCCAATTAGATTCATCTGACATGATCTCCCTTCTTGAAAACCATGGTGGGTATCATCTCAAAGGTAACTTGGTTCATGTAGCCTTTATTTTTTTCTTTCACAATGATTTTGAAAACTTTCCCCAAAATTGAGGTCAGGCTTACAGGTCTAAAAATCCAGTAGTCACTCTTCAAACCCCTCTTATATTTGGATACCACATTGGTCTACCTCCATGACTGTACAACCCTTCCCTCATTGAGTGATTTCTCATAAATATTTTTGAGTGGTCTGGAGAGAGCTCCAGTGCTAACTCTTTGATAACTCCAAGGTGCACCTCCTCTGTTCCCTGCACCTTGTTAACATTCAGCCCTAATAAAAGCTTTCTCAGCTTTGTTTTATCTACCCTTATTTCAGTAGTAGCATTTGAGATTTCAATATTTTTAACCACTTCCCTGCACTTGCATATATGGGGCAGAAGTATTCATTCGATGCGTTTACCATGTCTTCAGTTTTGGTTACTATTTTCTGGTCATTCCTGTTCTACGTTCTTACTTTATACACTGTTCTTACTAGCTGCAGGCCTGATGGTGGGTGTCTGTGCAACCCTGAACTTTTATTTCGAACCAGCAGAGTTTGAGAAGCCCTACCAAGGTGACCATTCAGTCATGGCACCAGCTGGGAGAGGGGTCACTGGTGGGAGGGGCTGGAGCCTTGGGGCTCCTCAAAACTGTAGTTCTCTTTTTATTAGTTAATACAGTGTCACATTGTATGAATGATGGATATGAAAATGTGGGGATGCAGTGGAGGGGCGAATGAATATATATGGGTGAGGAAACCCTGACCCTGCTAAATAACTTGCTGCCCTGGATTCCAACAGAGGAGATATACAAGATAACATTGTAATATAACCATCCAACAGTCTCCAAGTCTCAGTCCTCTCAGGGTCCCTCCTTGAAAACAACCCGCTTTTCAACTATTTGGATCTGCATCTGGACCAACTGCTCCCATACAATGATCAGGTTATCAAACTAGGCAGGCTGTCCAGCCAAATGCTGGAGCTTCTCTATCACAACAAAAGCTGCCTCAGTCTCAGAACCAGGGGGTCTACCTCTCCTGCACACTCTCTTGCCAACCCTTGAAGGCGTCTGGTTAATATAGCACTAACATACATTTGGTGCTGTTTGTGATTTTTGGCAAGGTATCACTAGCTTTTATTTCCGAGTGCTAGCTTTGCTTTAGGTGTTATCCTGTGTGTGGTTTTGGACTGCACTATATTTGTTTCACTGTTATGACCAGGAACTGCCCGTGAATATGCAAGCGAGGTTTATAGAAGTCAACCAGACAGCCCTGCAGCAAATCTCATTTGCTTTAACAACCTACATGGATGTGCTCTGGACTGCGACTGATGAACCCACTAATGTCAATGTATAGGCACACAGATCTTCCACTGGATAAGCATGGGGAACACAAATGGAGTACAATGGCATTCAAGTGTGTGCTGGCCTTATACCCTACCTACAGTATCTCACTAACCTATTGTCTAGGACAATATTAGTCTACCAACTGAGACCACTGAAAGACTTGCTCATAGTCCCCAAGGCCACAAAGTAATCAGTGACAAAGCCTTCTCAGTCACTGCCCCACCCCAACTACCTGACATGCATTCACCAACAATATCAAGAGGGCAAGAAATGGAATGCAATTCCTAAAGGCCATGTATGCTCACCTCCGCACCTCACTGCTCATGTTTCTAATCTAACATGAGCCCTACCTCATCGCCTTCATTCCTCCCCCTTCCCTCACCTACCATCAACCTTTGCTTCTCAGTGCAACAGCTTCTACTGACCTTTATGCATATTTTAACTGCTTCATGACTGTATTCCACATGATGTACAGTATCTGAATGTATCTTAAGTGCTTACTGCAATTAAGACTTGTATACTATAAATATTATTTTTGTATCCATTGGAACTTGAACACCCTGCTATCGTCATATCCCACAGGATCCTTTTGGAAACTAACTGCATCATCTAAATGAGGCCATCATGAAATGTGTACTTTTTAAATTAAAGTACAATACAAAAACATTTTGGGTTAGAAGGGGCTCTACAGTAGCTCCATCATGATCATCACATGTACCTTAGTGGGGTCTGGTGGAAAGACTAAGAAAGGAAAACTCACGTTCAGCCTCAGCACCATTAGAAGTAAGTAGTAGTAAGTAAGTAAACTTTATTTATAAAGCACCCATTTCCTGGGGCTCAGGGCACTGTACAAAGGTCAGGACAAAACATAATAAGAAGATTTCAAAAATAAAATAAAACTCATAATAATATAACCCAGCACTAAAAACACAGGTTTAAAATAAAATAAAAAAAAATCAAATAGATACTGATAAAATATCAATAAAATACATAAACTGATTTTAACAAGCAATTTGCGCAATCATTATTCTGATCTTTCCTGATATTTTGCCTACCATTGTATGACATTCTTTAGTGGACAAAATCAATAATTTCTCTTTTTGAGGTAAAAAAGAACAGATGGCAGGAATGTCAAGAAGCATTAGATCATATGATGGAGGAGAACCCTAAAGGTAAACAAATTTTTACTGTATCATGGAACACTTTAGTTGGGTTAGTTAATTAGTTAGTTAGTTTTTGTTGACTGAGAAAGGAGGACTAGGCAGTTCTGCTTATTTTCAGCCTTGTCTGGGGGGGGGAGATACAGGTGGTAACCAATGTAAATTGAACCAGATTAAGCTGTTGGTGGTATTTTTAGTGAATGGGAGAAATTTGGGAAGGGCACTGGGGAGATTCCCCACTCTGCTGCAGGGGGTGTTTCACTTCCTGCGAGCAGCATGGAGGACATTAGTATGCTGGATGCCGACGAAGGTGTAGAAGGTCTGCTAGACTCAGAGCAGGGAACCTTGCCAGTTCATGTTTCGAATTCTGGATTTAGTGTTATCACAGATGAAAATCTGATGGAAGAAGAACTCCATTTACAGCAGGAATTAGAGGATAAAAAGCAACAACTTATTTCAATGCTGTCCGATACTGAGAAACACTAAGCATCTGAACAGAAAAAAATTGGAGGAGGATAAAAAAAGAAAAAGATTATCGATTAACCCAACAGTGAAGCCAGGCAAGAAGTTCCAAACACACTCACCTGAGACAAACTATCCTGATGACCTGGAAAATCTGAACCCTAGAATCGAATCTTTGATGTTGATGGAGCAGCCCTGGTCTCCAGAAGTGGCCCTCAGGGGGGCTGGTTGGGTTCAAATGCCAGAGGGGACCTGGATACCTGATGAAAATATTCAATTACTGGGAGATGCCTGGTCACCACTTCCTCAGACTGCTAAAAATCAGTTACCCCCTGTTATGGTGCAACAGGCCAACTTGTTGCCAGCTGCTGCTGCTGCAGCTGCACAACATCCTGACACCTCTCAGGATGATTTGCTCACTGTTCATTCAGATGGAAGCCCGTTCGCTTTACACCAGGATACAGAAGTTCTTGTTTCTGCTTCAAGCATTACTCCTGCACAGTGAACTGTTTCTACAATGCCTCATGCCACTCTTGACACTCAGCCTGGTACTTCGAATGCCTCAGAGTAGCAGCACACCCCAAAACCTGTAAGTTATGCCAGTCTTTTTCATCAGCCTATTGAATCTGCTAAAAGGCGGAACACGGTTCATTTGAGTTACAAAGGGGAACTGGATATTTATCCAAACAGACAGTATGTAGGCAGGGAGTTGATTAAAAACTCTCTCAAATTATTCTCCATCATATGTGTACGCTTTTATTCATGCCCCAGAAGATGTTAATTTTAACATCATTTTTTTATCCGAAGTTCTGTTGGATAAATTTTGGAACGTCTACCCCAAGCTCAAGGATACTCCCTTATGGTCATCGTTTTTTGCCATTCTCCTTACAAAACCAACTTTCAAAACTGTGACAGTGCTTTTCTGCAATGAGGAGGTAAACGTCAATGACATTTCTTATTCATTGGGCCAATGGTGCGAGGTGCAAGGGGAAACCCGAGCCCATCATCGATGATGAGGGTTTTTGGACTGGGGGCTGGAAGTTTCATGTCCAGCTCCAACAAGACAATTCAGAAATTTCTCATATCCCTAATTGTTTTTTTTCTGGGATGGGACAGGGGCATCCTGTTTTACCTTGGCCAGCTTAAGATGTGCTATTGTTGTGACTCTTTGGGTCACCTGAATAATACCTGTGACAAACAAAAATGTACACTATGTGGTGTTCTGGGCCACACTAGCGCTGTTTGCAGTAACACTCCAAAATGCAACTTGTGTGATTCCATCGAGCACACTTACCATTCCTGCCCTTGGGCAGCCTATAATTCCTCGGATTTTGGGGAACAAGACTTTTATATCCATAAGGCGACCAAACCTTTTAGAGCTCCCCACTCTGTTCATACTCCGGATCTATCTGCTGTATTTTTCATTCACCCCCCCACTTGCACCTGATGGTGCTTTGAATCTAGGAACTGCCGTTCAAAAACAAACTATTTCTGCTCCTGTTTCGACTGTTGTTGTTTCACCACAAACTACTAGCCTTCCTGTTTCAGAAATGTTTCCACCCACATCCTCCTACATTGGAGACAGATCATTTCCATCCTATTGGAAAAGAGAATCATGGTCACCCACCTAGAAGAAGGCAGACCCTACACCTCCACTGGCCTTGGAAAATAGGTTTGATACTTTGTGGAACTGGGGGGAGCTCATAGAAGAGGACGATTCTGATGTGTCAACTTCTTCATCCCAGAAAGATACTAGCCCTAACTGAGAGAATGCTAGCCATTCCATTATTTCGACTAAAAAAAAGAAGTGGATGATTAGATTGGCTGCCAGGCAAAAAGTAACCTAACTAACTTTTGAACTCACAAGCTGCATATAATAGCTGCGACTTTAAATATTAATAGTTTAACATCTGAGGTAAGGCATCTAACCACATTTGCTGTGTTAGAACAGTTTTGGCATGACATTTATTTTTTTCAGGATACCCATTTAAATACTGTAGTCGAGGTGCAAAAAGCACAGGAAAGTTGGAGATGGGATGCTTCCTATTGGTTGATGTGGGAAGACTGTTGTAGTGGTCTGGGTATCTGTTTTAAAACTTACAACATAAAGGTTATCAATATTATAGATATAGTCCCAGGCCATGCTTTGATTCTAGATGTCTCCTGTCATTCTCAGTCCTATCATTTGGTTAATGTGTATGCCCCCCAAATAAGATTTCTTGTATTGCACTCTTGAAACAGGTACAACCTTATCTCCACACCGCTAAAACAGTGTTGTTGTTGGAAGAGGATTTTAACATCAGGCTGCTCACATCAGATAAGAGTGCAAACACCAACAAAACTTATTGTGACATTGCCTTTTTGGAAAAGATGTTGTCACAAGCTGGCTTGGTGGATGCTCATGTGACCACCACTGCAAAACCCACCCATACATTTTACAAAGGTTTCCTCTCATCACGTATTGATTTTTGGTTTATTTCACCCTGTATGTCCCTTTCCAGGCCACAAGTGGTCCTCATTGAATCCTCAGACCACCACATGGTTGGGATATAGTTATCCACTGACAGTGACCATACCATGGGTCCAGGCCTCTGGCAAATGAATGCTAGCTTATTTGAGGATGATGCAGTATTGGCAGATCTTCAGGTAATTATGCAGGACAGGACATCAGTTATTTTCCTTTACAACTCACTAACTGCTTGATGGAAGAATTGTAAAATCTGCTACAGGGATTATTTATCAAACAGTGGCACATCAGAAAGCGGCCTTAAACCAAAATAAATATGGGGAGCTTAGGAAGCAATTTTACAAGTTGCTTCCCTTGCAAAGTACCACTAGGGTAGACTATTTGGCCCAAATTATAGCTATTAAGCAGGACACGTGTCTTTTTCAATATGATCGTTTTAAATCTTTGGAGTATGAACAAAAATTTGGCACTAAAGGGAAATCTTTTCCAGTTAACCCGTATGAAAATTGTAAATGTCAGACTGATAGGAAATGCATTGCTAGTTTGCTTGCATCTACTGGGGTGGAGGTTAAAGGCCATACCCAAACCTTAACAGTAATTGACACTCATATTAAAGCACAGTTTGAGGATTCATTTCCAGTGACTCCATATATGTACCTTTTATTACAGGCAGCTAAGGTTCTAAATTTGCCAGTTGCTCATTCAACTTTGTTATGCTCCCCTATTATCCCTCAGGAACTGGGAGAGGTGATAAATGGTCTCCAATCTGGAGTCACTCCCGGTTCTGATGGTCTACACAGTAAATTGTTTAAAAAACTGTGGCTCCTCTATCCCCAGGAACTGACAGCGGTTTATAATGAGTTTTTGCACATGCAAACACTTCCCCAATCCATGCATGAAGGTTTACTAATCTTTCTATTTAAGAAGGGAAATAAGGAGGAATTATCCAGTTGGAATCTGATAACTCTGTTGAATACGGATTTTAAAATTTTAACAAAAACTTCTAGGGCACTGGCTGATTTGATACAAGTCACTATTTTGCTCTGTACCAGGTTGAAAGATTTCAGATGTTCTGATCTTATTATGTGAAATCTTTGACCATGGTACCACCAATCAGGTTATTTGGTTTTCTAGTAAATTATGACCAGGCTAAAGCCTTTGATAAAATCTTGCATGATTATCTATAGCTTTGTTTGCAATCTTACAGGCTCCACCAAACTTTCATTTCTTGGATAAAGTTGTGCTTTCTGGACACTTCCATTCGACCTTATAAAAATGACAGACTGGTGCAGATCTGTGCAATCAAAAGGGGTCTTAAGTAAGGATGTCCCTTGAGCCCCCTGTTTTATATTCTTACAACTGATCCCTTAGTCAGGATTTTAAACTTGTCTCCATGAATCTCTGATGTACGTACAATGACATCATTAGAGGTTAAGACTATTGCTTATGCGGACAATTTATGTTTTTTGTTCCAAGATGGGTTGTCTGGAACTCTGGCAAATAATCTCATACATAGCTTTACAAACTCTACGGAGGCAGGAATTAATAGGTCTAAATGCTGCTGCCTGCAAATTGATGGTCCCCCAGTACGGGAGCATTTGCTGGCAAATCATGTGGTTGACCAGTCTCCAGCAAACATTTTAGGACTTTTTTGGGGGAATGGTGATATGGCTACATATAACTGGAACTTAAAGATTAATTTGGGTACACAAAAGGTTGCCGTATGGAATAAATGGAAATTGAACAAGGAAAAAAAAAAAGGATTTCTATGATAAAAACCTACCTGATACCACTTTTTTATTTTTGAATTATGTCCCTCCCCACCAAAAAAAACAGTTGGAGATGGGGTTATTTACTTGTTTCTTTCAATGTTTATCAGGGAGTCAGCTTAATCCCCTTAAGAGGAGAATCACTTGTGTAATGGAATGGCACAGGGTCATGACGCCACATACAAAAACCGTGCGGCAATGAATGCTGCAAGGAAAACAGCAGGCTTGCAAACAACATCAGGTACAAGAGCGACCTGACAGCAAGAGCACAGCTCCATTAAAAACAATGGAACTTTTTTTTTGTGCAGAGAGCCCCGCCCCACCGACATAAAATAATCAACTCTGGGGGGTCATGGACTTTGGGGATGGGGAGAAAATTGGGAGGGGGGAAGTTCTTGTTTTTTTTAAAACAAAAAATTTGCTGCAGGAGAAGACCTAGCCAGAACTAAATGGTCCCAAGTCTCCTGTTTTACCATCTGCTGGTGCCCTAGCCACTCTACCATGGGAGTGGTTTGACCAGGCACCCCAGCACACAACTTCTTGATCCCTTCCAGTTGAAGCACAGAGTGACAGGGGTAGCAGTAATTCCCTAACACTATTATACCCCTGTTACTTTAAATCTTTTCACACATTACACAGCATGGTTCTTGAAGCGATCTCTTCCTGGTGCACTCTTTTGACCCGGTACCCAAAGGAACAACATGGTAGTTTAAGTATGATAAACCCAGTTATTTTCTTTCATTGCATTTTTTATTTAAGGAATTTGCTCCTGTTATTATTATTTTCCATCACATCATGGGCTGGTTTGTTGCATCCATCTCTTACAGAGATTTTAAGAGAATGAAAGTTGGCACCTTTTGTTAAAATTGCCTTTTGTTTATAAAAATAAATGAAAGCTGAAACTTAATGCTATTTTTACTGTGTGTTTTGATTATATTAAAAAATGTTATATCACCCCCATTCATATCCGCACTACCTCTAGGAAATTTGCCTATGAGATGGTTATGCAAAACCCTTTTCATATGACCCTACATTTTATACAAAAATCACCACAGGATCTAACATGGATAGGGGAGATACTGGTAGACTCAAATTCTGTGCAAAATGTGGGATATTGTTTGGCTCTGTGCACATGGCAAGCTAAATATGAAAGGTAATCTCTGCACTAAGGGTTTAGAATGATATTGCCCCCGTCCATCTTGTTGTCAGATACTTGAGTCCATGAAGCATCTTTTTTTTAAATATCCTTTCATTATTGAGTTTTGGATAGCATTGTACTCCTGAGGGCAGATTACTCTTTTTTTGTGTCTCACTCCTGACAGCCTCTTTTTAGGTTTTTCCTTCAGTTACTTGGCCTCAGTTTAACATAAGTAGTTTGAGTGTGGTGTTTTGCTGTCTGAAATTTTGGATTTGGCAGACCAGATGTAAATTAGTGCTCCAGCAACTTACCTTGTCGCAAGAGGACTTATAATTCTTTGTATTGCATGAACTAGCTGCTATTCAGAGGTTAGAAAAAAAGGGACTCTCTACTGCTAAATGTTCTGCATATTGGAATAAATTTCATTGGCTAAAATGAATTTTTCCATTTTTGTTCATTTAAATAAGTAATTATATTTTGTTTCCTATTCTGCGTTTTTCCTTGTATAAACTGTGATGTCTTCTTTCCTTTTATTTGAATGATTTGCATTTTGTTTCAAGATTTAAATAAAAAATTCCCCTGCTCCTTTCGAGAAGTGCCATGGGATTTATTTATTAATCTATTTATTGAAATCTCGGATTACAAGCTTTGAGCTACAAGCTCATTTACAAAGATTCCACGTCAGTACAAAATGTGAACATACAATAGTAAAACACAGCGTTTCAATGAACATAAACAAATGTCAATAATAATATGACTGATAGAGTACATGGGATAGGTTTGTGCCTTAACATATAGGCATAGTCAGAGCTGCAGCATTAATTAGCATGAGAGAGTAGGGAGAGAAGGAGGCAGGGAAGTTCAAGAGTGAAAGGGAGGGGGGTAATTAAGGAGGTGTTTAGCTTGTGGGAACCACTGGCTAGGGTTCACCTTGTCAGGAAGGGGTGGGGGGTGGAAGGACAGGAGGTGAAGAAATAGGTAGGGGCAAGGACCCCCAGGGAATAGAGGGGGATGGGACTGGGGCTGTGGTGGGGGGAAGGGGTTGGTGGAGGAGGGTAGGGGGAAGAAGCAGATTGGGTGATTGCAAAAGTGTGCAATGGTGGGGTAGTCAGAATTTTTTACCAGGTGGGTTGATCAGGTAGGGCAGATGCATTGCCCTTGGCTGGACAGGTGGGATCTAAGTGCAGATTTGAACAAGCTGATTTTGCTAATAGTGGCTAGTTCAGGTGGGAGTGAGGTAAGCCATAGCGGGGCCCAGTATTCAAAGGATCGCTGACCTTGGGTGGTGTGGCAGAAGGGGATCTTGATTGAGATCTTATTGGATGTCCTTGTAGTCCTTGTTGGTGCGACCTGGTGTATGAGGGAGCTAGGCCCCGGAGGCAGTAGGCCCAGAGTTGCTTTTTTGGCAAGGAGACAGGTTTGATAGTGGGCCCTATCATTTAGATTTAGCCAACTGGTTTGCTGGTAGAGATGGCAGGTATGGGTCAGGCGTGGGACTCCAAGTGCAAGACTGCAAGCTTTGTTGAGCGTGGTGGTGAGCCAGAGGAGAGCGCAGTTGCCTCTAATTGGGCCATGAGGTGGTCATGGTTGACCATGTAAAAAGCCTTGGTGAGGTCGATAAAGGTTGCCCCCACTAAGTGCCCCTGTTCAAAGGCACTGTGAATGTAACCCATGAACTCGAGAAGCACTGTGGTAGTGCTGTGGTTTTGACGGAAGCCATGCTGCTGCTGGTATTGTAGCTGGTATTTGTCAAGGTGTTCCACCAGCTGATCATAGACTATAGGCTCGAGGAATTTTGAGATCCGTGGGAGGATTGAAATTGGGCGCGGTAGTTGTCATGGTCAGTCTTACTGCCTGCTTTGTGAACTGGGGTTACAATTGAAGCTTTCCAGAGCTTTGGAAAGGTACCTGTGGCGAGGGACAGATTTACAATACAGGTCTGTGGGGTTAGCAATTCGTCAAGGGTAAGAGAGATTAGTTTTAGGTCAAGGTCCTCGGAGCAGTGCCTGGACTTCCCAAGGACTTTGGAGAGATATTTTTTACCTCACCTTTAGATAGTACTATGAGGTAGAATGGGGGGGCTTTGTATGTTGAGGGGAACTATGGGGGCTGGGCTTGTTGGCACTGGCTTGGTCTTGGAAACAGGGGGGAGCACTGTACTGAGGTCAGTAAAGGCTTTGTTGAAGATGTCTGCGATGGATCTGGGGTCTTGTGTGAGGGATCCATTGTGGGTGCTGAGGTACCCCATTTCCCAATGATTGCATTAATGTTATCCCAGAAATGACAGCTGTCCCCCCAGGTGGAGTTCAGCTCGAGTCTGTGGAAGTTAGCTTTTAGCCTTATGGATTGTGACCATGCAGCCTTGTAGTTTTGCATATCCTGGTCAGAGAGAGTATTTTTGTTCAACATCCACCTGAACAACAACCAGAACAACCAGAACACACGGGCTGGACCTTTGTTTAATGTCTTATACAGTAAGTATCAGAAAAATACTGTAAATATCTGTATTCTTTGTACTGAGCACATCAGATCAAGTGACATGTTGGGTCAAAGTCTTATGCGTTTGTTTTCAATGCTCCTTTTCTAAGATGCTGTTTCCTCTTAATTACCCCTTTGTATTTTTTTATGGCTGATGTCACCAGTCTGTACTAACAATGCAACATCATTACGTCATGGCCTACTGTACTATGTATTGCATTTTGAAAACTTTAATAAACAGTTTAAAAACTAAGTCTTATGTGTTATCTGGTTTATTGATAAGGTGCAATAAAAAGTTATATTTTCCTGGCACATGTAGCCATAGAACTGTTCTTAATTTCCAGTAAATTCAGTAATGTATTTTTAGGGCAGCAGTGGGTGGAGCCCTGCAGACCTCTTACTGCGAGAAAAGGACTCTGCGCATTCCTTCCAACTGAACATGTTTAGACCCTGGAGCCACTGTCGGCAGTCAGAATCATGAGCCAAAATTGACAGCAGTTGCAGTTAGTTGTAATTGCAATGAATTGCAGTCACAATTCACAGCAGTTGTATTTCCTTAAAGTCGACATCTTGCCTCATGACTCCCCATTTTAAAATGCTTGCATGCACTCAAGAGTCATCTTGGTCATTTCATTGTGGGGTCAGGGTGGGTGTTTTTAACTTCTTGTCTCCTCGTTGCCAACCATCCTCCAATGAGAGTGAGAGTAATGAGAGGGAGAAGCTGTGCACACACTCCAAATTGCTGCATAGGGCAGGAGACAGTAGTCAGTTGGGAAGCAGATGGCTGGAGTGTTAGATGAAGTGTGCGAGCAGGGCGGTAAAGCAGAAGGAAGGAGAAGCAACAGGCAGTTCTGATAAAATAAAAATTTAAGGTCCACAGCAGGAGTCTGTAGGAGTGTAGGGTCTGAGGTCTCTCTCTCTCTGCCCACAACCAGTACGACTGAGACAGACTAGTGGTGTGTGTGTGAAGAGGTGCAGTGGAGGCACCAGGGCGGTGGGCTGTGCCACGGCATGTGTGGGTGACTGAAGTTGTTGGCCGGGTCACTCCATCTCGGGAGGACCGGGTCTGGGTCCGGGTCACTGACCAGGAGGAGATTTGAGAAGGAGCAAGGAGAATGAAGTGCCTGCCTAGGAGAAGAACCACACCAAAAGAGAGGTAGCAAGTAACCAAGTAATTTAGTCCAGCTGCAGTAGTGTTTTTTTGAAGAGGGAGACTAGTGACTGGGCTGAGAGAGACTAAAGAGAGAGAGAGAAAGTCAAGTGACTCAGTGAGTGGCAACTGCCTGGTGAGAGGATGAGCCACATGCAGCCAGTGGCAGTAGTAGTAGTATTGGGCCGAGGGGCGGGTGGCGTCAAACAGCAGCAGAGAGATAGCATAGCAGCACTGCAGCAGAGGTGGGGTTTACATTGTGTGGTGCTGCAGTGTCAGGCCCAGTAGTCAGTGTTGGGGCCTACGGGACAAGTCAGACCACTAACAGGTGCTGCAAGAGGGACTCAGGGTCAGGTAGAGGGTCCCCTGAGCAAGTTTGCCACAAGCAGGTGCAGACCAGGTGAAGGCTAGCTAATTTGTCTTAGCTGGCTGCTAACAGCTCATTGATCAATTGATCAATCAATCAAACAAAGAGAGAGGACTCAGTCAGAGGAGAGAGACAAGACAGACCGCAATGGTGTAGGCCCAAGGGTGACCTTGCTTGCAGCAGCTAGACTACAGTAGGCCCCTAACTAGGCCATGCTAAATGATGTAGTTAAGGTTAAGAAGCTGCATACATAAAACATCTGAAATAAAAATATATCATTATGCTTGCAAGACAAGAGCAGTAGTAGTAGTAGTAATGAATAAAGATGGTGTGTGAGGTGGCAGGCTGTGCAGGTGGCCATGTGCAATGAAGGGGTCAGTTGTGTTTTGTTGACAGTCTTAACCTTAAATATTTCTTACGATGGTGATGTATGTTATATGATTTGCTTTGTGTGTGTGTGGGGGGGGGGGCTGGTGCTGGCTTACCTGGCTGGCTGGGTGGTGTTCTAACTTCACTAGTCTGATTTATTTATTTATTGAATTTTGGTAAGCAGGTAAGCTCACAAAGACAAGCCACAAGACAGTCCTTTTTCAGGGATGACTTTGGAAGTGGCAGTGTAGTACATTGCCATTGGGGCTGGGGGGGGGGTTCTGTCAGTCTAACAATGGTAGGACAGGAAGGAAAGGAATAGTTCTTAGCTGGGTTGAGTTATGGGTATATTCACCAAAGACACATTATTTTATTTAGTGAATATGAATAACCCTTTTACATTGAGTGGACTGCTGCTCTGACCTTGGGATTACATCACAGAGCTGCTGCTGTTTGGTTTCAATTTAGGATTCTCTTTACAGACAGTGGACTGCTGCTCTGACCTTGGGATTACATCACAGAGCTGCTGCTGTTTGGTTTCAATTCAGGATTCTCTTTACAGAGAGTGGACTGCTGCTGTGACCTTGGGATTACATCACAGAGCTGCTGCTGTTTGGTTTCAATTCAGGATTCTCTTTACAGAGAGTGGACTGCTGCTCTGACCTTGGGATTACATCACAGAGCTGCAGCTGTTTGGTTTCAATTCAGGATTCTCTTTACAGAGAATGGACTGCTGCTCTGACCTTGGGATTACATCACAGAGCTGCTGCTGTTTGGTTTCAATTTAGGAGCTAAACACTGGGTATAGTAAGGGGTGTTGAGTAGGAGGGCCATACCAGGAAAGGAACAGCAGCAAGTGAAGAGGTGACTGCTCTCTCAGTGGAAGGGAAGTAAATGCAAATCTAGGAGCTTTCATTATTACTTCTTCACATCGATATTGCATTGGGGAAAGGAGGAGTAGGAGTTTGAAGAAGGTTGTGTAATGGCTACTTAAAGCCTGTTTTTGAGTGTGGATAGGAAGGATAGGAATATAAAAAGCAGTTGCTCAATATATCTAAACGTGTGCAACAAAGGAGGTAAGGGAAATAAAGAAAATGTTTTGCACTGATATAGGAGGGAGAGGGGAGACTTGGGGGAGTGTTTGGTATCATGCATCTGGAAGGGTGGGGGTCGCTGGTGGGCAATGACAGCAATGGGTAGGGTGGTAGGCTGCAACAACTGCGGTGCACCAATCTTTCTAAAAATTGCCTGGAGTGTGGGAGGATGTTTAGTGTGCAACCACATAGAAAAACTTAGAAAGGAGATTGAGGGTCTGCAGGAGGAACTAAGATAGGCAAGGCAGATTGGGGGTGGGTTTAGCCCAATACTGGAGGGAGGAAGAAGGGGAGACGAGGGAGGGTGATTTAAGCCAACAGTGGTGAGGAGAGGGTCAGAAGAAGGGAAGCAGAGACAAAGGGCCCAGGCCAGAAAGAACAATTGCTGGGAAACCAGGTCAGGAGACAAAAGACAAATGGAAGGAGGAGATAGGGACTTGTGAGGGAGGCAAAGAAGTGGCAAAAGTCATGGAGTGGAAAGGAGAGAACAGGTTACTATGAAGAGAGAGGGAGCAGGCATTTGTGAAGGGTCTTCAGAAAATAGTTGTGCACTGCTAGAGAGGAAGAAGGTGGAGGAGGGAAATGATGAAATTAGAAGAGTAATTGATAAATGCCTGGACCAAACTGGAGAAGGGGGAAGTTCTGCTGGGAAAATTGCAACAGGGGTAAAAGGGGGAAATAATGTGCAGGAGGAAGAAGAGGAGCTGAAAGTGAGAGAGGGAGATGAATGGAAGCAAGCAGGGAGTAAGAGGGGTGGAATCTTAGTGCTGGGGGACTCGATACTAAGAGGAGTTAGGTGGGGTAGCAAGGGAGAGAGGCATAGTCACATATGGGTGGAGGCCATGCCAGGAATGACAGCGGAAAGGGTGGGACAGTCTGTTCTGAAATATGTTAGAAGGGGTAGGGACAAGCCTCATTTAATTATACATCTTGGGACAAATGACCTGGCTGACAAGACAGTAGATACAGTCCAGAGGAGGTTTGAGGAACTAGCACAATTATGTGAGGGAGCAGGAAGATCAGTAACTTTTTCAGACATACTTCCGGTGCCAAAGGCAAGCACAACAAGGAAGCTGAGAATAGAGGAATTTAACGGATGGCTAAGAACCTGGTGTTGTGCTAAAGGGTATGGACCGTTGGGGGGACCTGGAGGACAGTAGTCTTTATGCCAAGGACAGACTACACTTGAGTGAGGAGGGAAAGAAAGTGTTGAAACAGAGGATGGAGGAGTACATGGAGGAAGTTGGGAATTTAAACTAGGAGTGGGGGGTGGCAGTTGGGGAAGAGATATGCAGAGACCACAGGTTGGGAAATCATATGAGCTTACCCCCATAACAGTGACAAAGGACAAATGGCAAGTACTGTTGGTGATGCTAGGAAAGGAGGGCAGGATGGGAGGGAGGGCAAAAGGGTGGTAGGTGGTTACCCTTAATGCTAGGAGCCTTCGGAGGAAAACTGCAGAGTTACAGGTTCTCATGGCAGAGGGAGAGGTGCACATTGCAAGCCATCACGGAAACATGGGCCACCCAATACAATGACTGGGACCTGTCTGTACCAGGGTACAGGTTATTTCGTAGGGACAGGGTGATTGGGAAAGGAGGGGGGGTGGCACTATATGTGAAGGAAGGACTGAAGTGTATAAGGGAGGAAGGGGAGGAGGTAGTACGGAGTCACTTTGGATGCAAATCCAGGATTCCAAGAATAGGATTCTTAGAATGGGAGTGGTGTACAGGCCACCATCTCAGACGGAGGAGTTAAACAGGGAACTAGAGGGACAGATCAGGAGGACTCAAAAAGGGTAGTGTGGTGATTGTGGGAGACTTCAACATGCCAGGAGTGGACTGGAGCACCCCAACAACCAGGAACAGAAGGAGCAGGTACTGCTGGATGCCTTCAGGACAGCTTCCTGCTGCAAATGGTCAGTGAACCAACCAGGTTAGGGAATACCCTTGACGTGTGCTGGCAAATGGGGACTTTGTGAGAGAACTTATAGTGGAGGAACGCTGTCAGGAAGTGACCACCACTCAGTATGGCTCACATTGGATATGGGCAAGGAAGGATGGAATCTGGCACAATAGTGCTGGACTTCAGGAGGCCAACTTTGGTAGGATGGGAAGTGGTAAAAGGTACCTGGCAGAATTCAATCTAGTACGGACACCTAACCAGAGGTGGGAGCTCATAAAGCTGGGGATAGTGAGGCAGCCAAAACCTGCTGCAAAGCCCAGAGCAAGAAGGCTAGGGCTAAGAAACCGAGCTGGTTGAGCAAGGAGGTCATGGAAAAGGTAAGGAGAAAAAGAGCTGCCTTTAGGAAGTACAAGAAAACAGGGAGGGGGGAGGACAGGGAGGAGTACTTGACAGAATCGAAGGAGGTGACAAGGGCAGTAAGAGGAGCCAAAGCATCTATGGAACTCAGGCTGGCACAAGGCATTAAGAAGGGGGAGAAGGACTTTTTAAGTACATCAGGAGAAAAGGAGTCAGGGCACCAGATAGTAAGGATTAGAAAGGAGGGGGGTTGGGTGGAAGCAGGGTGCTATAAGGCAGAAGCACTAAATGAGTACTTCTGCTCAGTATTTACTAAAGAGAAGAGGGGGGTGACACCCAAGGTGGAAGAAATGGCAGAAGCAGGGTGGGAAGTGGTGACAGATGGGGAAATCATGGAGAGCAGAGTTCGAGAGGGTTTGAAGGCACTGAGGGTGGACAAGGCGCAGGCCCAGATGGCATCCACCCCAGGGTACTGAAGGAGCTGGCAGAGGTCCTTGCAGGACCTTTGGCAGACCTATTTAATGCCTCACTACATTCGGGGTGTGCACCTCAGGACTGGAGGATGGCTCATGTGGTGCCCCTCCACAAGAGTGGCCCCAAGGATGAACCGGGAAACTACAGACCAGTGAGCCTCACATCCATCGTGGGTAAGCTAATGGAGACCATCCTGAAGGAGAGGCTGGTGGCCCTCCTAGAGGCCAAAGGACTACAGGACAGCAGACAGCATGGCTTCATATGTGGCAGATCCTGCCAAACCAACCTGGTCGAGTTCTATGACTGGGTAACTAGGCAACTGGACAGGGGCCATGCAGTGGATGTCCTGTATCTGGACTTCAGTAAGGCAGTCGACTCAGTGCCACATGGAAGGCTGGGAAGGAAGTTAGTAGGCACTGGGCGGGTGCAAAGCTGGTGAGATGGGTAGGAAACTGGCTGCAGGGAAGGCAACAGAGGGTGGTGGTGGGTGGGGAGCTCTCACACCCAAGGGCAGCGACGAGTGGTGTTCCACAGGGCTCGGTGTTGGGACCAGTGTTGTTTGGGATATTCATTGCAGACATATCATGGGACATCAAGAGCAAGATCAGTCTGTTTGCTGATGATACCAAGGTAGGCGCGGTGGTGGATGACCTAGGGGATGGCAGGGGTTGCAGGATGATCTGGCAAAGCTTGAAACTGGTCAGACACCTGGCAACTGGGCTTTAATGCCAAAAAGTGCAAGGTGCTGCATTTTGGGATGAAGAACCCAAGGAGGAGTTACCAGCTGGGGAGAGTGCAGCTAGCCCAGACAGAGGAGGAGAAGGATCTGAGTGTGCTCATTACAGGGTCAATGAACAACTCGCACAATGTAGGAAGGCAGCTGCAAAGGCCAACAAAATGCTGGGTTGTATTGCAAGGGGTATATCCTCGAGGAGGGAGGAGGTGATTCTGCCACTGTATAGGTCACTAGTTAGACCACACCTGGAGTACTCGTGCAGTACTGGCGTCCGTATCTGAAGAGGACATTAAGATACTGGAGGGGTGCAGCAGAGCGACAAAGATGATCAAGGGGCTGGGGGACTTATCATACGAGAGGAGGTTGAAGAAGTTGAACATGTACTCACTAGAGGAGAGGAGAGACAGGGGTGACATGATTGAAACCTTTAAATACATGGAAGGAATAAACAAGACAAGTACAGAGGGGCTGTTCAAAGTAAGGGAGGGGAAGGACACCAGGGGCCATGATATGAGACTGGAGCGAGGAAGGTTCAAGAGGGAGATGAGGAAACTCTTATTTACAGAGAGGGTGGTGGCTGGGTGGAATGCGTTACCTCCTGAAGTGGTATGCAGTAGAACAGTGGACTGCTTCAAATGAGGATGGGACAGGACAAGGGGGAGGGTTAATGAAGGGGAAGGGTGGAAGGGAAGGGCAGCTGCAGAATAAGGGGTGCTAGCTGCACATTCGAGCAGACTTGATAGACCTCTAGGCCTTTATCTGCTGGCAAATTTTGTATGTTCGTATGTAACCCCCAATTTATTGGGGTTTATTACTGATGCAGTGATTGAACTGTACTGCTCAGATATAAAATTAGGATTGAATGCTTGCTTGTAATATAATCTGTACAACGTAGCACCATGAGTGTGCATATTCCATTGCCACAGCCCAGCCCAGCCCATGTCTGGGGCAAGAAGTAAATTTTATTGGAGGTCAGCCTTATCAAAACAGAGGTAATTTCATTGTATTATAATTATTAGGGGCAAGTGAATAATCTGCTATAGTAATCATGGCTGGGCAAGTGATAAACGTTCTGATTTGAACAACCATGTGTAGCAGCACAGAGAAGTACTTAGAGCTGCTGGCACTATGTCAAAAGGAACAGAAATCTTTCTTTGCCTATTTTTAATATAATTAAACCAAAAGGCATGATACTGTGTGGTTTGTTTTCCTGGAATAATGTTCCACCTTGGTGTTTTGTGAGACATGAGGTGCATGCGGGTGCCTTTAATCACCTAAGAAGTGACGTTATCCAGTTTTATGCACACCACTGAGTGCCTTATTGTGATTATAAAATGGATCCAGTAGAATAAAAAAAAAATAGGCAGGATTTTTAAAGACCACATAAAACATTGTTTAACTGGCATTGAATTGTTTAATGGAGTTGGCAGTATAGCCTAGAGGTTAGAGTAATGAGCTGTGAATGAGCTTAGTACATCTAGCAGACAGACCTGGGTTTGATTCCCACACTCTCCAGTTGCATACTGTGTGACTCTGAATAAGTCACTTAGCCTCACCAGTGCTCCTGGGTCGCCCCTGAAAAGAAGCATCTGTGCCTAGTGGGCCTTACCCAGTTACCAAAAAATGAAAAAATGTCAGTGGTTAGGGCATGTGTCTGTGACAACATGTCTTTTGAGTGTCAGCTCAACAGTAGTTATTTTTATCCTGTCTTGTATATATTTTTTTGGTGTTGGTGTGTGTGTGTGTGTATGTGTGTGTATTCATTAGCCCAGTAAGTACCACTAGGCGTTATTTATATAATTATATATACATATTTTATGACTTTCCTGTTGCATTTGAGAGACTGTTTATGATCAAAATCTGAGCTTTAAACAGCAGCACATCGATTTGGGATATAATACAAACTGACTTGTGATACTAACATACTAAAATGCCAACAGAGTAGGCCTTATTGTCTTTTGTGTCTGCTTGATAGTCAGCTCCCATACTGGGTGCCAATTCTGGTGCCCCCCCAACTCCCTTTGGTTTCTCTATCCTCATTCAAGATATTCCCCCTGTATTGGACTTCCTCAGTATCACCCTCCCCCTATGCCTGTCCCAGACCCTCTTGAACCCCTCTACAGCATCTGCCTCCACCAGTCTCTTGGACAGTGCATTCCATGGTTCCACCACCCTCTTAATGAAGTAACACCTCCTCCTCTCACCCCTGAGTCTCCTTCCTTCTAGCTTCTATCCGTGTCTTCTGGTTGCCCCCCCCTTTCCTTTGGAACACCCCATCTGAGCCTCCCTTATTAATCTCCTTTATGTACCTGAAGACCTCTATCCTGCCCCCGCCGTCCCTCCTCTCCTCCAGAGTGTATATGTTGAGCTCCGATCTGCTTTGTGCCAAAAGAAACAGTACTGAACTTTGGCAGCCACAGCAGATAATGAGTTTATTTTATTCAGTCATTTATACAGACCAAGAGAAGAGGAGTGGACTTTTCCTTATTGGCTTGGTGGACCACGTGAAACAACTCTGCCTTAATGGAAGTAGGATAGCTTAAAGGGGAACAGTCAGTAAAGCCTCACACCCAAGTGTGAGGCTGATCACAATTTGTACTTGGTGTACAAAAATATTTTCAATTAATGCTTACTGCATGATAGTAGAATGCCCTAGGCTAATTGGACTGACACTGACATGTAAGATGTAGTTTCATGTAACCACACATATCAGAATCCCTGATGATCACATCAGAGAACTGCTGAGATGGGAGATAAATTCTTCAGTCGCTTGCATCCTGCAGTATACATGTGAATAATTTTGTAAGCTAAAATCAGATTTTTCTGGTACTGATCTGCTCATGGTGCTTAGTACAGTCCTCTCTGACTTCACTGTACCCAGCCCAAGCCCCACAAGAACAGCTGTCCAACAAATTGTAGATGTCAGCTTACAAAACACTCTGACATTCTCTGCAGGCTGGCTATTACAGGCAGTTGAATCTCTCAGCTCTGCAGTTCTCTCTGAAGTCAGCATCATGGGATTCTGGGATGTCTGGTTACATGAAATAGCATCTTACAAGTCAATGACATTACTTAGTCTGATTTATTTATTACACTGCAGTAATCGGTAAGTAAATAAAGTGTTGTTGCACACAAAGGCCTAATTAGGATTAGCCTCATGCTTAGGTGTCAGTCAGTCAGGCTGTCAGATTATTATTATTATGTCAGATTATTATTGCTGACAGTTCCCCTTTAATACATAATGTGAACCTATTTCTTGCAGGCTTATATAATCATATGAACGTGATGTTGCTCGTAGTGGGACTTCACTGTATTCTTAACGGGACACTGGGTTTGGATGGAACCTCTCACTAGTATGTTTGTATACATATTGCTGAATTGCTGATGATTGCTTTATGTATTGTTGGTCCTAAAAGCCTGCCTCTTATGTCAATATCTATGTATTATGCAACATATGCCAAATAATGAAATTAAAGTACGGCAAACTACAACATAATAAAAGTCAACGATGGCGAATGTTGAAAAAATTGGTTGGATTTTCTTTAGTCAGTTGAAGTCAAAAATTTCAAACTAGTTGAAAAAATCAGTTAGAATGTGTGGTAAATCAGTCAAAATTAGTTTTTCAGCTGACTCCGGGGTCTAAACATGTTGGAGTTGCACCACAGTCGCCTCTGCTTCCATGAAGCACTCCGCTCATGTTGTCACTATTGGAAGTAGCACTGCACTATTTTACAGTGCTGGTGGTCAAGGCAGAACATGTCATGTTCTGTTGTGTCCAAGATGGCTGCCACACTTTACTGCACATGGGCTAGTAGTTGTGCATGTGCAGTAGCATGAGGTGGCCATCTTGGACACGGTAGAGTGTGCCATGATCCTCCATGACTATGTATTTTATTTAATTTACATTTTAATAATAAATATTCCCCCACCTGAACCCTCCCTCACAGCACCCACCAACCCCCAGAAACATAGCAATGACATTGGGAGTGCCCAATCCCCAGTGTCGCGATCGTGTTCCACCATGATGCTGGTCGCTTTTTTTCCAAATATTTTCTCCTGCCCACCCAACCCTCCCTCTCAGCACCCACCATCCCCTCAGAAACATAAAATGGCACTGGGGTGCCCAATCCCCAGTGTCATGATTAGGAATCCTCGTCACTGTTTTATTTTATTTTTTTCTTAACATGTAAAAAGAAAACTGTTCATCGAGGTCTTTTGCACCATTTCTGACCCCCACCACACACTCCCACTAAGCACCCACCACCTCACACCTGCAAGCCCTTATCTACCCATCGGGGGTTCAATGCCATAATCGTCTCTAGACGACAGACATGTTTTCACTCTTCAAAGCCAGACCATGAACTGAAGAAACAGGTATGTGGTTCAATGTATTCCAATGGGGTTTTGAACTTAGAGGAATAACAGTACCAAAACTTTTATGTGTTCAACAAATTCTGTCTTTACAATCTAAATGTACTTGCATCAAAATAATAAGTTAAAAAAATACCTTCATCAGCATTTAGTCTCAATATTCATATTACACTTCATATCTCATCTATGGTAGTAATACAGTTACAATAAATAATTAAACAAAAATTTATTGAGGCTGTATAATAGAGGGAACCTTAATACATCAATTCAGGTAAAAACTGGTAATAGAAATAAGCAATACCCCCCAGGATCCAAATATTTTCCTGTATTTTATTAATTCTTTCAAGAATTTAACCAGTATTATAGCATGTTTTGTGTCTATGGGATAAAGCACAAATGTACAAGTCATTTTCAATATTGCTTGCATAGGGCAACAAAAAGTGGTCTAGGTATAATTTCCTCCATTTTTTATAAAGAGGACACTGAACTATCATATGCATTAGTGTCTCTACATGTCCCATATCACAGGGGCATATATTATTTGGGCTATTTCTATCTGTCTTGCTCTGATTAAGATTGATCAGTGGCTCCAGTCATCTGCTTCTTGCTCTAACTGTTAATTGTTTTTGTTCTGGATGAATAAGTAACATCAGATACCTTTCCAGGCCATGAAACTTCTTGGTCACTGAAAACCCTTCACTGCTTGAAGATAATCTTGTATAACTTTGTTAAAAATGCCATTGTTAATCCTGTTCCTGTAGATCAAGGAGATCATGATTTCCTTACAGTAGAGATGTCACAGAGATTGATAGTGAATTGTAGCTAGTGAATCTATTAAATATCTTAGCCATGGAGAGGGGAGAACTCCTTCCAACCAGTATATTTTCTCTTTCAATGCCCACAATGCAGGGGGATTCACTTTCCCATTTATTATTCTAAGCTAATAAGATATTAGTCTTAGAGTTGCCCATGCCTTAATTGGTATTCTCCCGAATTCTGTGTGTACGGCACAGTTTAGGGTGGCTCTTGGTAAACCTAAATAGTGCTTTACGATATATACTGAGGTCTTTCGATTGAGTCTGTAACCTTGAACCCCTATACTTCTGCCCCATAAAAGCTCATGAGTGTCAATTTCATTTCTGCCACTATTAGTGTAGGAAGTATTGACCAGCCTCCAGATTTTTGATTACATTTTAGTAAAGCCCTCACTGTGGCTTTTACTTTAGTTGCTTGTATGTTTATATGATGAGCCCAGTTTCCCATGTAATACAAGGTGTTATCAAGGTATACATATATTTTTACTTGCTCAGTTTTCTTATTACTAATATAACATGAATAATTATTTTTGTACACAGGACCATCAGTTTTGTTTTATCCAAATGTAGTCTTAATTTTAGACTTGTACATATTTTTCTAATTTATCCAATTTATTTTAATGCCAATGTTTGTTAAAGAAAAGAGCACCAAATCTTTTGCAGAAGCCAACAAGGGACATTGCTAATCTCTTACTTTTGGTGAATGCTTATTAACACATTAACAACTGAAAGCTAACGGATTTATATCTAGATTAAATAAACAGGGTGCTAACAGGCAACCCTGTTTAACTCCTGTATTGGCTGTTAAATATCTAGATAGACTCCCCATGTTATTGTAATGTACAGTTTATTCATTTTTTGTATATAACTGTATTATGAGAATAAGAATTACAGGTAAGTTAATTATTACCCATATCAATTAGTGTTTGCCACGGTAGTTTTCTGCCTAAAGAGTCAAATGCTTTGGAAAAACCTACATTATGAACACAATGAATAAGTTGATCTTCCTAATCCAAATATATTTTTCAATTAAATGTTGTATCACATATACATTGTCCATTGTAGATCATTTTTTTCAAAACCTGATTGGAATTCTAACAATATATTTGCTTCATTAATCCAAACCAGTAATCTATTTAATATGATTCTGGCAAAAATCTTTGAGATCAAGTCCAGAAGCCTGATTGGTCTATAGTTCATAGTATTCATCAGTTCCCCTTTCTTGTGTATTGGAATAATTACAGTATATTCCTTGTCCATGATGAACGGGTAATCCTATTTTTCAAACATTTATTAAACAGGTTCATTAACAGTGGGACCGAAATATTTAAATGTGCTTGATATACTTCATTAGGTAGGCCATCTGGGCCAGGTGCTTTTTTTGTAGCGCAAAACTTAATACAGCATTTTCAACTTCCTTTATTGATATAATCAAAGTTGGAACTGTAAGATCTAGATTTTTAATGTCTGAACAGTTCTGATTAAGATTGTCCTCATTATAAAATAGTTTCCTAAAATGGACTACTAAGGAATCTTCTGGGATATATATAGGGATTGACTGTATAAAGTTACATAAGCCTTTCATCACCAACCTCCAAAACTGTACAGAGTCATCATCAATAAGTACATTAATCATTGTATCCTAGAATTTGTCCTGATGATTTTTTTTCTTTGTAATAAGAGGCTACACTGTTTTCTTTTTGCATTAAGCCTCTATATTTTTTTCTTGAGGAGTTCTTTTTTACCTCTCTAACCAACTTAGTGAGATCTTTTTTGCTTGTCTACAGTTTTTATTAAACCATGAGTCTTGTGATTGGGGGGGGGGTTGCATTTCCTAACAGTATGTATGATATCTTTTATTTTCCCAAAAATCTTCATTAATTCTTTATATGCTGTTTGGGGTGGGGGTGTCTTCATGATGTTTAATAGGCTATTTTTCATGTCTTGAGTATTAATCAAGCCACCAGTGTTTTGTATTTTCTGGAACTGAAGACATATGTTGTTATTATTTAACTCAATTTTTGTTAGATGGTTCTGACTTTCTGCTTTAGCAGGGATTCTGAAATTATTCAGTGTTACCATGAGAGGGGTGTGGACACTCTCTGGTCTCATACAGATCTTCAGCTGTGTAACTATTTCAAAATTATCAGGGTTAAGATAATATAGTCTATGACATTTTCCCCATATGGGCCGAAATGTGTTGGATTCCCTTCCATACCCCCTTCTAGTCTTCCATTTGCCACTATAAGGATTGTGTCCAATAAGAATTAGATGATTTTTTTCCCCACTTTTACAGATTCTTGTGTCCACAGATTTTCTATGTGATATATTTATTAAAGAAGGGATTTCACTAAACTCATTGATATTGTTATAGTGTGCAATCCTAACATTAAAGTCTTCTGTCAGGACCAAAAAAGGCATTTGGGTGCTGAAAAAGTATATCTGTGGTAATTATTAGTAATATCTCATTAATATCTTCCAGAGGTCCTCCTTATACATCTGACTTCCTCTTGGTGGAATATAAACTATGTCCACTATCAATAAAACAAATGTAACTTTTACTAGGACAAAGAGCATATTATCATTTTAATAAGGATTTTGAGTAGCTTAATGTCTGGCTTAATTTTTAAATAGATATGAAGTCCCCCAGAGTCTCTACCACATTTTTTTCTTTTAACTGCAGGTACACTTACTGATTGATCATTGTTTATCTGTATATCATCAGTGGCCCATGTTTGCTGTAAACAAATAAACTTGTATGATTTTATCATAGTCATACATTCATCACCGTTTATTTATTAATCCTGCTATATTCCATTAAATTAGAGAAATATTCATTTTCTCAGTAGACCCTGTTATGAGACATAATGTAGATTCACTAAGTCAAAAATGTTGCTTTATAGAGTTGGAAGTTTCTGTGAAATCACCTTCATCTCTACTTTGAATTGAGACTACATTTTCCAGTCAATAAAATACATTCCCATTTTCTCTAAATCATGAACTTTTTCCATAGCTGTGTTTATCAGCTCCTTTTCCTTTAGATATACATTAATTTGTTTGTGCCCAGTTTCCTCCTGTACTCTGTTTACTGAGATCACAGATCCAGCTTCAGTAGGAATTTTTAACCTATTATGGAGGATACAGCAAATAGCTGCCTGTAACTTTCTAATATTTTCAGTTTTAATATAGTCAATGCCAAAAATTGATATTGTTTTCTTTATCTCTTTCGTTGGTATCTTTTTGAAATTCCATTTAAGAGCCCTGATAGTGCTTTTAAGCTCCTCCCATATTTCCATTTTCTCAGTATTATTGGTACCTGGTCCAAACAATAATATGTATTCCATTTAATTGGCACTGAAATCTCAAGTCCTAGATTTTCCACCATATGCATTTTGGCCCATATTTTTCTGGCCTCTTCCATAGTACTCATAAGAACTTATACTGGTTGTCAGAGTTCTGAGTGATCTCTAAATATTCCCAATATTTCTTCCTCTGCCTCTTTTAACCCTGATTCTTCCTTAAAGAGCAACTCTCTATTATAATAAAAAGCTTACAAATACTATATCTACACCACTTACATTTTAACTTTATTGTTTTTTAGTTATTTGTTATCTTTTCTTTACTTTCTCCTGCTTTTGGCTTACTAAATATTGCAGATGATGCAGCAAATATTACACTGAGTCTTTTAAAATGTAGCTGACTCTCCCCTGCTAACCACACAATTACTATGTGTGACATCACAGTCTGTTGCCATGGTGAGTGTTATGATGTCATAAATAAAGGCATTATGAGTTTAGCGGGGGAGATACAAATGTTTTCAAGTGTTTTCTATGTAGACATTTTACATGGGTTACTTAAATCTTGGAAAAGAACATTGCAAGTGAAACAAATGTTTTCTCTAGTGAATCACAACAGCTGAAACATCTTATTGGTGAAAGTGCATGCTTACATAGAAACATAGGAATTGTCAGCAGATATGGACTGCTAGGCCCATCCAGTCTGCCCATAGGCCCTATACATTGTATGTCGCCACTGACCCTATGTGATCAATGGCTTTTCATCACTCCCTCCCTCTCTTCTCAAGCTTCCCCTGTGCCTGTCCCAGGCATGCTTAAACCCCTCCACTGTACTTACTCCCACTACCTACTGTGGCAGATTATTCCAAGCATCGACTACCCTTTCTGTGTAGAAAAACTTCCTCACATTGCCTCTTAATCTACCCCCTTCCAATTTAATTTTGTGCCCCCTTGTTCTAGTATTTTTTCTACATTGGAAAAGGACACCCACCTGTACCTCATTTATGCCCTTGAGGTATTTGAAAGTTTCAATCATATCCCCCCAGCTGTCTCCTCTCCTTCAGTAAGTACATATTGAGGTCCCTTAGTCTCTCCTCATATGTTTTGTGTTGCAAGCCCTGCAGCATCTTTGTTGCCCTTCTCTGGATAGTCACCACCTTATCTATGTCCTTGCACAGCTGTGGCCTTCAGAACTGCATGCAGTACTCTAGGTGAAGCCTGACTAATGCTTTATACAATGGCATCACCACTTCCTGCCTCCTGCTAGTGATACCCCTGCCTATGCACCCCAGCATGCCACTGACCCTCCCTGCTGCCTTTGTGCACTGCTTTGATACCTTAAGGTCATCAGAGATGATAGCCCCTAGGTCCCTTTCCTCTTTGGTGACAGTCAGCTCCCCCCAACCTGTAGCTCTTCCCAGGATTCCCTCTAATCAGGTGCATTAATTTGCACTTCTTTGCACTGAACCTCAGTTGCCACATCTCCAACCATCTTTCAAGCTTCCCCAGGTCCCTCTTCATTTTCTGCACCCCTTCTGGAGTATCCACCCTGTTGCAGATATTGGTGTCATCTGCAAACAGGCAGACCTTTCCTTCCAGCACCTCTGCAAAGTTACTAATGAAGACACTGAACAGGACTGGTCCTAGTACTGATCCCTGTGGTACCCCCCTGGTCACCATCCTCTCCCCAGATTGTACCCCATTTACCACCATCCTCTGTCTCCTGTCTGTTAACCAGTTTGTAACCCAGTTTTCCACTTTGTCTCCCATGCCCACACAACCCATCTTGTTAATCAACCTTCTATGTGGGACAGTGTCGAAGGCCTTCCTGAAATCTAGGTAGGTGACATCTACCACCCCTTTCTGATTTATTTCCCTAGTCACCCAATCAAAAAAATCTATTAGATTTGTTGACATGATCTTCCTGCTGTGACTCTGTGTTGCCTCAGATCCTGAGCACTGCTGGATTCCATATGTTCCACTATCCTTTCTTTCAGCAGTGTCTCCATGATCTTTCCCACCACTAAGGTGAGGCTGACTGGCCTGTATTTCTCTGCCTCCTCCCTGCTGCCACTTTTGTGCAGTGGGACTACATGTGCCATCCTCCAGTCCTCTGGAATGACACCCGTGTTAAGTGATTCTGTGAACAGGGTGGCCAGAGGCACGGCTAGTTCCCTTTGCAGCTCCTTTAATATCCTCGGGTGGATGCCGTCTGGCCCTATGGCCTTATCCACCTCCAGCTTTGTGAGTTCTTCCAGAACTCTCTCCACTGTGAATGGGCTGGTGTCCACTTCTCCCCCCCAATTGCCTCTGTAACCCAACTGTGGTCCTTGGCCCTCCCCCTCCTTAGTGAATACTGAGCAGAAATATTTGTTCAGTATTTCTGCCTTGTCCAGATTCCCCTCCTTACACTCTCCATTCTCCCCTTTGAGCTTCACAACCCCTTGTTTTTTCTTCTTTCACTGATGTACCTATAAAATGCCTTATCCCCCTTTGTTTACAGACCATGCTAAGCCGTCTTCTGTCTGCTCCTTCATCCTCCTAACAGCCTTCCCTCCTTGCCTTAGACATTCAAGGTACACCTCCCTGTCCTCCTCCCTTTGGCTACCCTTATATTTCCTGAAACTTAGCTTTTTAGTCCTGACTTTGTCCCCTGCCTCTTTGGAGAACCATAGTGGCTTCCTTCTTCTTTTCCCTTTGGCCACTATCCTAACTCATTGGTTTGTTATATCCACTATGGCGCATTTCAGTTTCTCCCATTGTTCTTCCACCCCCTCTATTACCTCTTCCTTCCCCAGGACTGCTTGTATACATCTACCCATTTCAGTAAAATCCACCCTCCTGAAATCTAATACTCTTGCCCTTGTGTGGCTTAATTGAGTCCATGTCTCCATGTTGAACCACTCCATGTGGTAGTCAGTGGACCCCAGCTCCCTTCCACCAGTATTTCTTCAACTCTGTTCCCATTGGTCTGTACCAGGTCCAGAATTGACTTGTCCCTGGTTGACTCATGCAACAGCTGCCTGAGTCCAACCCCCTGCAGGGACTCCAGGATGTCTGTGCTTCTGGCTGAAGCAGCCACCTGGGTGGCCCAATTCATGTCTGTCATATTGAAATCCCCCAATAGCAGGATTTTGCCTTTAGCTGCCATGTCTTGTATGTTCTCCACTAGTTCTCTGTCTACTTCCTCCCTCTGTGCTGGAGGTCTGCAGATCACCCCTGTGCATGTTGCTGTACCATTCCCCATCTTCAGGGTGACCCACATAACCTCAGCCTCCCCCTGTCCTCCCTGAACTTCTGTAGCCTTTATACCCTCTCTGAAGTACCGGGCCACTCCTCCAACCTTTTTACTCTTCCTGTTCTTCCTGAACAGTGTATAGCCTGGTACATTAACTTCCCAGCCATGATTAGCACAGTATCATGTCTCTGTTATTACTGCTGTGTCAAGGTCCGCCAACAAGGCCACTGAAACCTTATTCCCTAGGCTACGGGCATTTGTTAACATGATCTTCCATGTTTTACAGTCTGCCCTCCATCTGCTCTTGTTCTCCCTCTCCAGCATCTTCCCTCCACCCAGGTTTCCTTTTCTATGTGCTCCCCCATAACACTCACTATACATTCTTCACCTGCCTGCCCCTCCCTGTCTGCTTTAGCTGTTCCTGTAGTCAACTTATGTTCCTGCATGTTTCCATGAGGGGGGTGTTCCTAAGCCTCTGGACCCTCCTGACTCTCCCCCCCCAGCCAGTTTGAATGCTCACAGCTGAAGCATTTAAACTTCTCACCAAGGACCAAGGTCCCCATCTCAGACAGATGCAGGCCATCCTCCTTATATAAGTCTGCATCTACCCAGGTCAGGACCCAGTCCCCTATGAAGCCAAACCCTCCCTTCCACACTAATCCTTCAACCATGAGTTGAAGGTATGGATGTGGAGTGCCCTAGCTTCCCCTATGCCCTGGACAGGTAGAACCTCTGAGAATGAGATGGAGTGTGCTATCTGTTTCAGGTTTCCCACTAGCTTCCTGAAATCCTCCTGGACTCTGCTAACTCCATCCTTCTCCTGGCAAGGTCATTGGTCCCCAGGTGGACAATGGCATCCAGCTGCTCCCTTCTAGCTATTGCTGTAGCAATCCAAAGGATATGCTTCCCATCCCTCCATGTAGCACTTCTGGGGAGGCACTTGACCTCCCTCTCTTCCCTGCTAGATGTCCCTAACTTCACTCCCCAGACAATAAAGTTCCCCACTAGGAGAAGCTCCCCCCATCCAGGGTCCCCTGTTCCCTTCCCTGGGGCTCCATCCTGGAGGACCCTCCCATCCTCCCTGCTTTCAGCCTTGGGTTGCTGAGTGGGGCTTTCCCATTCCTCCAAAACAGTGTAGGAGTTACTAAGCGGGACTTGTTGGGGGATATGCTTTCGACCTCCCTCCCTCATCCTCCTTGAGCCCACTGTAGTCCAATCACTCCCCTTCCTTGGCATCTTTTGAGGTATAGGTTGTGGACCCGGTGGTCTTTGGGTGGGGGTAGATGCCGCTTTCAGCTTGGCCAACTCTGCTCAGTGACAGGCAAACTCCTCCCTCACCTCAGAGAAGTTTCTGCAGATAGGGCAGCATTGCAGCCTCCAGAATGTCTCACTGAAGACAGCTGCTCCACAATCACTGCACTGTACATCATGTCTATTTCTCTCCTCAATCAACTACCTGCTGAAGACAGCTATTTGTTATCTCTCAAATATTTGTTTTATTCTTTTGCTTATCATTATGCTTTCTCTCTTCGCTACTTCTTGTATTGATGCAGGATGTTGCAAGTCCCTATGGGACCCACCCCAAAGATGTAGGGTGAGCCCTGGGGTTGGCAGGTTGTGGGGTGAGGGTGGGATCCAAAACAATCAGCCAAGGAGTCCTCTGGCAGAGGCTTCTCACTCTACTCACTGTGGTCCAGACACAGCCAATTACAAACACACAGTCACAAACTTATCAGCTAGAATCCCTGAATCCTGACCAAACTGAATAGAAATGCACACAGAAATTGCAGTTAAGAAAATATCTCAAATTCTGAATTTCTGATGTGCCACATGTGCGTGGCACGCCCCCCGCATTTGCGCCACATACATTACTGGTGCGCCCCGGCACATTGGGATTTGTGCAGCACAAAATCCCCCTTTCAATATCCTGCCGGGGCACATCAGTGGGTTGCGCATGGCACAACACTGTTGTATCATGTGCAACCCCTTTGAATATCCCGCCCTTGATGTACAAATTTCAAAAAAACAGCAAAGTTATGAACCTACATTAAATTTTGTGAATCCAGGCTCATAAGTTTGGTATTATTCAATATTTTTACCCCAAATTTTCAATATAGCCATTTTTTTACAGAACCTCATGAAGTTGTCATTTTTCGGCTCCTGCCCAAAATGTGTTTTTGCATCCTGAAAGTTAATTTCACAGTCCCCTAGCAAAATCACCTTTAAGCCAGGAGTTGAAAATTTTCTCTGCCCTTCTTCATTATGCAGGGTCATAACAAGGTATGCTGAAAATGTGGTATAAAAATATCACAAAACAACACATTTTTGAGCATATGTTACATTTTGCAAATGCAGGCTTGTAACTTTAGTAATTTACAATATTTTTACCCAAAAGTCCACAACTGCAGCCCTATTAGCTCTGGCCAGAGGTTGTTTTAATTTGGTACAGAACTGTGGAGCAAATTAAGTTGAATATTCCTACTTACAGTAGTAAGTGAAATGTACACGTTCTTCAAAATGTTATACATAATTCTTCTCTACAGAATGAACATGTGACAATGTTGGAGCTAGATTCTTTTTGGGATATCCCCCCCCCACCATTAATCCTGTGGTTCATCCTGACCGCCACACCAATTATCGTCTCTCCATTTCAATTCCTTCCTCCAAGCAGGGTGTGGGTGATCAGCTCCATTTGCAGCAGTGGCCAATGCTACTCCTTGGTGAGCTAGCAAAGGGAGTGCAATTGTCAGAGGTCCAATGCCCTCCTTCCACATAAGCTGACAGCCTCACCTCTGCAGCACTGGTGCCAGTCACAGAGACACAAAACATGCCCCCTCCTCCACAATGCCCATTTGACAATGCACGACATCCCTGGTGTCAGTGGTACCCCCATCCCCATTTGACAGCACACAACATCCCTGGTGCCAGTAGTATCCCCCTCTAGCCCTGGTCCCCATTCAACAGCACACAACATCCATGGTGCCAGTAGTATTCTTGCCTTACCCGATCTCTGTTTGACAGAACACAATATAGAATGTGCCAGAAGTAGCTCCTCTCTCATACTGATCCCCGTTTGATAGCATACAACATCCTGGTGCCAGAAGTAACTACCCTCCTACCCTGATCCCTGTTTAACAGCACACATCTCTGGTGCCAGTGATACCCCCTCACATCCCAATACCCACTGGGCAACATCCAACATACCTGGTGATAGTGTTACCTCCCATCCTTCCACCCCCATCAGACATTACACAACATCCTAGATGCCAGTGGTACATCCCCCACCCTAATCCCTGTTTGACAGCACACAACATCTTTGGTACAAGTTTAAACTCCTCTCCTGCCACAGTCCCTATTTGATATCACACATCATCGCTGAGGCCAATGGTACCTCCTTTGTCTCCATCCCCAGTTGACAGCACACAACATGAACTGATTGCCTAAGCTCTGTAGCACTGATGCCAGTAACAGAGACATATAAAATGTCCCCAATCACCCAATCCCCATTTGACAGCACACAACATCCCTGATGCCTGTAGTAACCTCTTCCCACCCCACCAGCCAGGGTGTGGTTGAGCAGCTCTGTTTACGCTGGATGATGATGATGATGATGATGCTACTCCTTGATCAATTGGTAGAGGGGATTCAAATATCATGGATCCAGTGCCCTCTCTCCCTCCACAACAGCTGATAGACTTACCTCTACAATACACTTGGTCCACTGTTAGCCTCAGTGTGGGAGTCTAGGGTTTGCTTGTGAATCCAAGTTTCACAATGACTGCAGAATGTGCTGCAGCTTCATTACTGGGCTTGTCTGGGATGGGTTCTGGGATTAAATTCTTAAATCATCAATAACATACAGACTTAAAAAGATTCCATGTCAAAAGAGCAAAAAAAAAAAACAGCACTGACCATATGAGTGAACACAAATGAGCATGAGCAAATACACTGAATATCAAAAACAATGAACGTCAAAACAGCAAACAGTATTCATTCACTATGGAAACAAGAAAATAACAGTTCAGTATCTAACACACTTATATAATGCTCACACCCCGAGCCCCCCCTTACTATTAATAACCATCTCTGAGACCTCACTAATTGCTACTGCAGAGTAAATACTGTCCCACCACAAGTTGCCCTCACTGACATTACATTCGCTATTAAGCACAGCTTGCTAAAATGACACATGCTATTCTTCTGTTGTGCAAATGCATTCACTCATTTGACATGATACCCTTAAAAAATGGTGTGTTCATTAATGTAGCACCAAGTTTCTTACAACCATAAATGTTGTATATCTATAACTTTATAGGGATGCTAGGAGAGCTTGTTATGGATATAAGAGTGTTGACTCACATGTTCCTAGGGCAAGAGAACTGTGATCTGCATTAGCAAAATTCAACTTAGGCTCATAACGTTGTTGTTTTTTAATATTTTTACACCATATTTTCAGCATAACTTTCTTATGACCTCTTCCCATGAACAAGGGCAGAAAAAACTAACAACTCCTGCCCAAAGGTGATTTCATGCAGGGACCACAAAATCACCTTTCAGGACAGATCTGCCTAATGACAGTGCCATTGTTCATGAGATGGGGTCCCAAAGAAGGCATATTGAAAATGTGGGGCCAAAACATGCTAAAACGGCTGATTTAGGGTACAAAGTTCAAAACCCCATTGAAATACAGTGAACTGCTTACCTGTTTCCTCAGTTCATTGTCCAGCTTTGAAAAGTGAAGACGCAAGGTTTTATTTACAGTGGCGTGAAAAAGTATTTGCCCCCTTCCTGATTTTCTCTATTATTGCATATTTGTCACATTGGATGTTTTCAGGTCTTTAGACAAAATATAATATTAGATAAAGGGAACCTGAGTGAACAAATAACACTTTTTTTTTTTACTTATTTCATTTATTTAATGAAAAAGTTAACCAACACCAACTGGCACTGTGTGAAAAGTAATTGCCCCTAGTTAAATCAACCCAATTAAAGGGATAATTAGAGTCAGCTGATTGAACACAGCCAGGCTTGATTACAGCCAGCCCTGCTCAATATAAACCTCACTTATTTTGGCCCTTACCATCAGAGTCACGTTGCCAGCACAAAGATTCAACAAGCACATTATGCCATGATCAAAGGAAGTTCCTGAAAAGATCAGAAAAAAATTTGTTGCCCTCTATCAGTGTGGAAAGGGTTACAAAGATATTTCTAAGGCTCTGGGACTCCATCGAACCACAGTGAGAGCCATAATCTCCAAATGGAGAACACTTGGAACAGTAGTGAACCTTCCCAGGAGTGGGTGGCCTGCCAAAATTACTCCAAGGGCACAGTGTAAAATCATCCAAGAAGTCTCAAAGGATCCTAAAACAACACCCAAAGAACTGCAGAAAGAGACTGGGCAAAAATGGGCTTCATGTGAGAGTAGCAAGGCGGAAACCACTGCTAACCAAGAAGAACATAAATGCTCGTCTCTCATTTGCCAAGAAGCACCTGGATGATCCACAAGCCTTTTGGGAAAATGTTCTATGGACAGATGAGTCCAAAGTGGAACTTTTTGGACAACATGGATCCCATAATGTCTCACAGAAGCAAACACAGCATTCCACAGTAAGAACGTCATACCAACAGTCAAACATGGTGGTGGTAGTGTGATGGTGTTGGGATGTTTTGCTGCCTAAGGACCGGATGACTTGCCATAATTAAAGGAACCATGAATTCTGCTCTGTACCAGAAAATTCTTAAGGAGAATGTCCAGTCATCCTTCCGTCAGCTGAAGCTGAAGCATAGTTGGGTCATGCAGCAAGACAATGATCCAAAACACAAAAGCAAGTCCACATCAGAATGGCTAAAAGAAGTAAAATTAAAGTTTTGGAGTGGTCTAATCAAAGTCCAGACTGAAACCTAATAGATGCTGTGGCAGGACCTGAAACGAGCAGTTCATGCTCGAAAACCTACCAAATGTTACTGAATTAAAGCAGTTCTGAGGAAGAGTGGGTTAAAATTCCTCCACAGCGATGTGAAAGACTGATATTGAATTATAGGAAGTGTTTGGTTGCAGTCATTGCAGCTAAATGTGGCATAACCAGTTATTAAGTGTAAGGGGCAATTTTTTCACACAGTGCCAGTTGGTGTTGGTTAACTTTTTTCATTAAATAAGTGAAATTAAAAAAAAAAACAAGTGTTATTTGTTCACTCAGGTTCCCTTTATCTAATATTACATTTTCTCTAAAGACCTGAAAACATCCAGTGTGACAAATATGCAATAATAGAGAAAATCAGGAAGGGGGCAAATACTTTTTCACGCCACTGTAACTCCAAAAATTGATTAGCGTTTTGCTCATAAAAGTGCTAAAACATTGTGAAAATGCATAGCACTTGCCTCACTATGTTTAACAAACATAACACTTGTAGAAAACCTACATAAATACTTTCTGTACAGTTAGCATTGTCCCAAGAAAAAAACTGCTAATCAATTATTTAAAACCCTGAGACATTTCTGCAGTCCACAGAAGATGATGGTGCTGGATCTCCCTATGGGTAAGTAAGGGCTTGAGGGGGTCTGGGGTGGTGGGTGCTGAGTGGGTGGGGGTCAATAATGGCCGCAAAAGACATCGATGGACTGTTTTCTTTTATTTAGTTGTAAGAGAAAAAAACAAATCCAAGGATTTCTGTTCATGACACTGGAGGATCGGGCACCCCCAGTGTCAGTGTTATGTTTAAGGGGGTGGGGTGGTGGGTGCTGAGAGAGAGGGTAAATTTTGGGGAAAAAATACAGAAGCACATGATAACGACACTGGGGATTGGGCACCCCCAGTGTCATTGTTAAACAAAAAAAAATGAAGATTCCCATTCATGACACTGGGAAGTTGGGCACCCCCAGTGTCAGTGTTATGTTTCTGGGGAGAGTGTAGGGTGGTGGGTGCTGAGAGGGAGGGTCAGGTGGGGGGATGAAACAAAATATTAAAAAAGATCACAAAGGTGGTCACGGCGGAACACAGCACAGTCTGCTGTGACCAAGATGGCCACTGCAATGTGCTGTGCATGTGCTAATAGTCGTGCATGTACAGCACTGTTTGGTGGCCATCCTGGAGAATGGCAGAGTATGCCATGTTCCACTGTGACATCCATGGGACAAATAGTGCCACTACAGTCAATGGAGAGAGCAGACTGGTTTGATTGGTGGAGGAGTGACAGTGCTGCAATTCTAATTGCTGTGTTGTTGATTTGGAATCCAGTGACATTGGCTCCTTTTCTCCTCACAAGAGGTCTGCAGGGCTTTGCCCACTGCAACCCTAAAAAGCAGAGACTTAAGAATGTATAACAGACAAGAGTACTACTAGAAAAGAAAAGATGGATCAGATGGTGATTGGCTGTCTACCCACAGGTGGCAAAAAAAAATAATACAGAAGAAAGCAGATTAGAGAAAAATTAAGTGAGCAACAGAAAAGGAGAGATCATTATGTGTATTCATCAGCTGAGTGTGTCTGCAGGGCTTCCAAAAACGACAGAAGCCCAGGAGAAAAAGTTAGGTAGCAAATTAAAGAAGTAGATTAGAGAAAGACTGAGTAAGACAGAAGAAAATGAGATGAAGAGAACAGTGAGTGTGCAGTGTGCTGGCTACTTGTACCAACCAGCAGTTTGCAAAAAAACTGGCAGTATAGCCTAGAGGTTAGAGTAAAGAGCAGTGAATGAGCTTCGTACATACAGCAGACCTGGGTTTGATTCCCAAAACCTGCACTTGCATACTGTGTGACTCTGATCAAGTCAGTTAACCACCCTACTGCTCCTAGGTCACCCAAGAAAACAGGCACTTTTACCTAGTGGACCTGGTAACCAAAGAAGAAAAAGAAGAAAAAAAATACTGCAGATTAGAGAGAGTGAGTGAGAGACAAAAACAGATCAGATGCTTCTTTGCTAACTGCCTGCATATTTCACAGTTGTCCCCTTCTAGTGCGTGACAGGCTGGTCTCCCTTCCACTTTGCAGTTTTTTTTTTTTTTTTTACAAATTATGATTTAATGTATTCCCATTGCCACTCTGTGTTGAAAACTACAGAGAATGGCCCATTTTATGCATTTTTCACATTTATTAAAATAGTTATAAATAATCAGAAATAATCATATCCCTCCCACCCCACCCCCATGTTCCGCTTCTTATTATTTAATAAGAGTCAGAACTTTACAAGAGTTCTGCCAGCCCTAGCCTCTGGTGGTCAAATATATTCCATCTTTCAGCATTGAGCTGTGCTATTCTGATCTATATCATAAAACAAACAGGAGCTGGAATACTACATAATTCAGCCACAAAAAAAAACACTCTGTGTGTCCTACAGCAACATCAGTCACCATCTGCTAGCTTCTGACCCCATGTAGTGTTTCTTGGATTAACTATTAAGACTGGATAATGACCAACACACACAGATGCAGCAGAATGCTAGCAGTGCTTTTATTCAACCACATACAGTAAGTGGAACTAAAAGTACACACTTCCTTGTTGTCTGTTTATTATAGCAGCCCCTAGAGGACAAACTAGTAAAGTACAATTCTATATATTACACAGTTGGCTTATATAGTCCACTGCCATTGTGTTGCCTGTATATCCATCGCACTCCCAGATTCATTACATTATGTCTGAGAGGCTGCTTGATGCACATGTGACCTAAGATAAGATTTCGATCTACCACCAAGCCCCTTCTCCATCCTTACTATCTTCAGTTCTTTATGTGCATCTAATCAAGCTGCAGCACCTTGCCAAGCTCCAGTGTCAGCAATCAGAGATTTGAGGTAATGCAACTCTTTTACTATACACAGACAGTACTCCTTTGATTGAAAAGGAACTAATGCAATTATTATATGATATCAGTTATTACCACGTATGTATGTTTCTCTGAATGTATTTTACCTGATCAGTTAGACAAGCAATTATAGCCCATTGTGATAATTCAGTGTAGGCATAGTAGGGTCCTATGTGAACTGCGTTGCTGGTTATAGTGCAGGCCAGTTGAAAAGCTAGTATAGACATCTGTGCATCTCATTCTGCATTTTAAATATAGCACCTCACTCTACCACTCCTCTTTTCCCAGTGAGTAAAACCTGACGCCTCCACATGTGTAGATCCTGACTCAGCATCTACACAGTGCAGGCACACAGGATTAGAGTTAATTCCCCCAAAAGCTTTAACTGCAGTACACTCCCCTTATGTAGTGGAGTGCACAGGCAGAAAGAAGAATACATTCTGGTAGCTGTACACTTCCCTCACATAGTGGAGTGTACTGGCTATCAGAACAGAAGCACCTCAAGGCAGATTCCCTCAAAGGAGCACTCGATCGCAAACAAAACTGAACAATTGCACCAGTAATGATCCCTACCTGGAGAGCCAACAAGGGAAAAACAGTGTATGGAGAGTTTCAGCACGACCACACAGACCGGCACCGAAATCATTCAAGCCCAAGGCCCCACTCACTCAGGCCATATTAGCTTATACAGCTAGACTCCCCGATGGGCACTAGATTGGCCACTATTTAAAGATGGCCCCATCCTATCCTTTCCTGATTGGCCATGGGTATAGCTTCTCTTCTCTTCTTCCTCACGGACAGGAGCAGTGCAGCCACACATGCGAGATGATGTTGGATGCTCGCGCATGCACACTGCCCCCATGGCCACTATCTTCATTTATTTATTTATTTTTGAGTTTAACCAGGAAAGCATACTGAGCAGGGTTGCTCAATTCCAGATGCGACCTGGGGGACAAGTCCCAAGAAAATAGTACATCACAGGGTACAGTAGTTATACATCACAGTGAGGGGGACACCTGCCATACAGACAATCAGCAGATAGAAACAAAGGAAACAGAGGAGGGAGGAAAATACAAATGGATAAAATGACACATTGGAGTGCACTGGCTATCAGAACAGAAGCATGAGGGGAATGAATGAATAATAAATAGCAAATGGCACCTAAGACACATGCTCACACAGACACACCATGGAATGGTGCAGGGAGGGGCAGAATGGTACTGCACACAGAACCAAAGCTCTGAGCCACCCTTCTGCATGAATTAGCCCCAAACTGACCACAAGGTGCAAAACACAACCCTGTTCTGCCCATCATAAGGAACAGCCCAGGGAAATAATACATGAAACAAGTTAAGGGGTCAATAACTCCTGATGGTCAGGAAAACACAGGAGCATATACTAGGGTCTCTTAAAGGGGAAACACAATAAACATAAGGGTAGGGGCATAGAATATCATAATTCATTACTTACCAATAACTTAATCAGGGATTTAAGATAGTCCCTTACTGTATTGCAGATGTTGAAAGCAAGGGAATGCCAATCATGTAAGTCACCAATGTCGCTGCATCATAAAGGGATATACTGCCCAACATGAGATGGGCAACCATGCACAAGCCATGGAGACACAGGAATTTAAAAGGGCAGGACATAGCATTCCGAGACAGGAATGGCAGCTCGATCCAGCTACAGTAGCCCTCCAGAAAGCCACTGTGGCTATGAAGGAGAGCCAACAAAGTTTCATGCTCAAAATGCTGGAACACATGATGAACATGAACAATCTCAGACCCTCCACCAGTGACACACCCAGGGCAAGGCCACCTAGGCAGGACACCTTCCATGCATCTCTACCACAGAGTCAGGACTCTCAACATCACATACCTGATGAGTCAGACTCCCAAGGGAAAGATCACCCACATGATGAAGAGGAACCAGACACACCTCTAGATAGTGACCACAAGCCTGATCACAAGGCACCACACGAGGAACCACCGGCCAACCCAGAGACGGCATTCATAACGTCTAAATTATTCCCCATTGACAATATAACAGACCTAGTCAAATGGATTCGTACCACTCTAGGCTTCAAGTTAACACAAACAGCTCCAGAAAGTGAATTAGATCCCACACTTCAACAACCACCAAGACAGGAGAACTAATTTCCCATATGCCCAGCACTGAATGACATAATAGTAAAGGAATGGGAATCGACCGACCCAACGAGACTCCCAGAAAAATGGTTACTCAACAGAATGTACCCCTTACAGGAGGACAAGGTGAAGACCTGGTGCTCCACCCCTAGGAGAGAGCCGAAGAGAGCAGAACTCAACAAGAGGATAGTGCTACCAGCTGAAGGTACAGACGCCCTAAAGGATCCAGTAGATAAGAGAATGGAGGAGCTACTAAAGAAGATGTACGAGTTCTCAGGTCAAACAGTGACAGCCTCCACTACCACATTCTATACCTCCAGGGCACTGATCAGATGGCTAGGAGAAGTGGGGTAAAAGCTAGCTCCAAAATCACACAAAGCTGAATTGCTGCAGTACTCCTTACTGGCAGCGAAGTACCTGGGAGACATGTTGATTGACTCTGTGAAGATCAATACCAGGTCAGCAACAGTCGCCAACAGGGCCAGGAGGGCACTATAGCTCAAACTTTGGGACGCGGATAACGAGTCCAAGGCAAGACTACACAAAATCCCATTTCAGGGAGGACATGTATTTGGAGACAGACTCCAAGAATTCCTCAGACATCGGGGCCAAGGAAAGGACCACAAGATCAATAGAGACTCAGTCTACTTGCCATCACACCAGGTACAATCCTATGGACATCGACCCAAGGGAGACAGGAGATACTACTCTACTTTTTGTGACAAAAAGAACACTAGTCAGGGCAGGTACAACTACCAAAGCAACTAACAGAGCAAGGGAACCTCCACGTACTGAGGCAGAGGAGGACAAACCCGAGGAAGAGTCTCTAACCAAAGAGGTAGGAATACCAGAAGAGCCACACAATGACTACTCAAGGCCAGACAGCCACCTACACCAAGTACTAATACAGACAGACACAAAACATACCTTTAGGGGGCCAACTTCAACAATTCATTACGATCTGGGCAAACACGACCTCAGAAAAATGGGTCAACAAGGTCATCACAAAGGGGTACTCAATCAAGTTCCTAGAAAGGCCTTACAGAAAACAGTGGATAATCTCCCCCCAGCAAAAAAAAAAAGGTCAACATGCCAAGTTCAGAAATTACTAGACTCACTGAAACCTCACGGGCCATACAACCAATCCCACCAGAAGAGGCCAGAAAGGAAATCTACTCAATCATCTTTTTGGTACCAAAAAAGACCGGAGACTTCAGACCTTTGCTAGACCTCAAGCTAGTCAACAGGTACATCACACAAAAGACATTCAAGATGGAAACCATACATTCAACACTAAGCGTAATAAGACCCAGCAATTTCCTCACCTCCATAGATCTCAAGGTCGCTTACCTCCACATCCCAATGAGGCCCTCTCACGGGAAATACCTATGCTTCCAAATACTAGGGCAACACTTCCAATACAAGTCACTCCCATTCGGACTTGCATTCACACCAAGAGTATTCACCAAAGTGTCGGTGGTGCAAGTAGCAAAACTTCGAGAGCAGGGAGTCCACATTATCCCATACCTGGATGAGTGGCTAATAAGAGCAAGGTCACCACAGGAATCAAGAAGGGCCACCAGCCAGACAATACAGGCCCTCTTAGGTCACAGCTGGGTGATAAATGAAAACAAGAGCTGTCTAATACTCTCACAACACATAGAACATCTTGGAGCTGACAGACATGAGCAGGGGGAACATACGGCCCACACAGACCAGAATAATGAACCTTATTGCAGTGATGAGGAGACTACAGTAGTCACCTGTGCCAATGATAGCCCTAGTCTCAACAGTTCTGGGCTGCATGTCATTGTGCATAGATCTGATCCCATGGGCAAGATGGCATGTTGTACTACAAACACTACTCCTACAGTACAGTTCACTATCAGAGGACAGCTTGCAACACACCATAACACTAACCAACAAGGTCAAAGGTTCACTGGTATGGTGGACATGCAGAAACCACCTGAGCAGGGGCAACCCACTGGAACTATCACATGAGGTGAACACAGACACAGATGCCAGCCTATGGGGATGGGGTGCACTGATGGGACACAATTCAATGCAAGGCACATGGTCCCCAACAGAGAAAAAGCTACCAATCAATGTATTAGAGATGAGAGCAGTGTGCAACACACTAAGATCATTGAAAACACAGGTAACGGGGAGAACAGTACTGATAAGATCAGACAACAGAGCGACAGTAGCGTACATCACAAAACAAGGAGGCACCAAAAGCAAGGGACTGCAAAGGGAGACAAATTCAATCATGATATTGGCACAGAAGCACTTACAACATATAACAGCTATACACTTAGCAGGCAAGTTCAACACAACAGTGGACTGGCTCAGCAGGGAACAGATACATCCAGGAGAATGGCAACTCCATCCAGAAATATTTAAATGGATACAACACAAATGGGGATGATAGCCATGGACCTCATGGCTACCAACAGAAACAAACAACCAAACAAATTATTTTCCTGATTCAGGGAGCCCCAATCCAGGGGAGGTGATGCACTATCAATACCGTGGACACATGACTACTCATACGTATTCCCCCGATTCCTTCTGATAACACAAGTATTAGGGAAAATACACCAGTCTCAGAGAATAATAATACTAGTCACACCTTACTGCCCGAGGAGGGCATGGTTTGCCACATTAATAGCAATGGCAATGGACAGCCTACGACAACCCAGCTGACCAGACATTCTAAAACAGGGGCCAGTAACACTCCCATCCTTGAACAACCTATAACTCATGGCCTGGCTCCTGAAAGCAGAGACTGCTGAATGCTGGGTACCATACAGCAGTTATTAATACTATGTAATAGTCTCACAGAGCTACCACAACAACCACCTACTCCAAACAATGGAAAATATTCTCCACCTGGTGTAAGGACAGAAGCTTATCACCACTATTAGTCTCAATGGCAGACATACTACTGTATCTACAACAAGGACTGGACAAAGGACTAGTGCCTTCCTCACTAAGAGTTCAACTTTCAGCCTTTGGAGCAGCAGTGGGCAATGTCGAAGGGGTATACCCAGGTTCACATCCAGATGTCATACGCTTTCTAAAGGTGGCAACCAACATAAGGCCCCACATAAAGAACAGGGTACCACCTTGGGGCCTAACATTAGTACTTGATGCCCTTACTAGACCACCGTTTGAACCCCTAACAGACATCAGTGATTACTGAATAGTGCTGAAAGCAGCATTCTTAGTGGCCATATGCTCAGCCTGCTGAGTCGGAGAATTAACGGCATTGTTGTATAAAGAGCCATTCACAATATTCACTACAGATGGGGTCACACTACAGACTATACTGTCATTCACCCCCAAAGTAGACTCCACATTTCACATGAGTCAACCCATAGAACTGCCATCCTTTTATAAGGAACACACAAACAGCTGGGAAAGAACTCTTCACTCGCTGGATGTCAAGAGGATACTAACAGTGTACTTAGAAAGGACTTCACAAATATGAAAGACAGACAGAGAGACTATTCGTCATCTCATCAGGACACAAGAAGGGTGCCACAGCAGCAAAGGCCACCATAGTAACATGGCTGAAAAGGACAATCACAGAGTCCTACAAATCAAACAACAAAGTTCCCCTGATGGGAATAAAAGCCCACTCCACAAGAGACAGTGGCATCATCCCATGGCACTTATCAAAAAAGAGTAGGGGAATTTTGTATTATTATAACATCAAAAACAAAATAATCATAAACAGTGTGTAAGTCACACAAAATATTGTACAAAGCAAGAAACCAAATAAAATAAGTATTAGAATCATACATTAACAAATTGGTAAATACAGGAACCATGTACAAACATTTCCCCCCTCTTCCCTCTAAAAAAGTGGGCAAATTGTAACAAAGAAACTAAAAGGAACACAAATTCGTATTAGATCATACATATATATATATATATATATATATATATATATATATAAACTCAAAAAAAACTCAGTCATACCTTATAGAATACCATTAAAGTGTATATATATATATATATATATATATATATATATCCAACCAACCCCCTCTGTCCAATAAAATAATAACTGTCACTTTTTAATTTTACTTATGTAAAAATCTTTCTCTAAATATAATAAATTAACTGCTTACAGTCTATTTATATTTAATAAACATTGTAAACCCTTTCCACCAATTAGTTACTTTCTTTGTGGTATAAATTTCTAAATCTTTGCGATAAATCCTTTCCATAGCCCCTTGAATCAACACTGCCACTGTATCATATGGCATCAGTTTTTGATACAGCACCCATTGGCATCTGGCCTGCCATAAATGATATTTCAAACAACAACATAAAATTTGTAAAATATCTATATTGTAGGTAGCTCCAAGCTGAGAAAATTGTCCTAAAACCAGTTTATCATAATTTAAGTACAGTAACCATCTCATATTCCATTTCGAAGCCAGGAATTTCCAAAGAGAACTAGCGTACGAACAATGGAACAAAAAGTGGTCCACAGTTTCTTCTTGGTCAATGCAGTCAAGAAAAGGACATAGTCATTCATTGTTTACCTTAGGTTTGGCATTTCCCCTAACCCCAATCCTCCCATATACCGCTAACCATAAGAATTCCCACATATATTCTGGCAATCTGGGGTTATTCAACTGCTGAATCACTCCCGGAACCATTTTTGTAGGACAATTTTTAAAAGCAGGTTCAGAAGGATATAATAATGACATCACTGTGTCATATAATTTTGGTCCTGTACTCTCTTTTACTATGTGCTTCACCAAACCCCATTTAAAGAGTTTCTGTGCCACAGGTTTAAAATATTGTGGCACCGATCATTTTTTGAAGGTCTAGGAGGAATTGTCAACCAAGCTGAATAAAAATTAGCTAAAATATGTTTTATTAATAAAACATACCGAGATGTAGGTGGAAAAAGACCAACCTTAACATTTTGTGCTATAAAAAGAGTATTAAAGAAAATGACTGCATCCACCATTCCCAACCCTCCTTTGTCTTTGGCCAGATATGTATACTGTCTCTTAATGGTATTCAATCTATTTCCCCAGACCATCTGAAAAAATAAACTATATAGTCTGGTTTCAAACACAATTGGTAATAGGAATATCATAGCAGTATATAGCAAAATGGGTATTAGAAACTGTCTAATAACCTGTACCCATTTTAATTTTGCCAATTTCCAATGCTTCCAGATTTGTACTTTGTAATCCATCAAAGATAGTGCTTTTTCCCAGTTCAAATCTGGAAGATTTTGAGGCCCATACAGCAGTCCTAAGATTTTAATTGGATCTGAAGAGATTCAAAGACCTTGAATCATAACCTCATCAGGCTGCCCTACCCCAATTAACAAATCCTGACTTTTTTGTGTGTTAATTCTGGAGTTAAAGACAAAGGAACAAGAAACCATAAAGTCCAAAAAAATGTAAAACTTGTTTATGTTCTGAAAAAAAAAACACAGATATCATGTACATATGCCTGTAAATGCAGTTCCTCCATAATTGGAGGCCCCAGTACCCCTTTCCATCATGGATGTTGTGATAATGTTTGAATTAGTGTATCTATTGTGAACAAATATAACAGTGGACTCAAAGGGAATCCTTGGCGTATCCCTGTGGGAATATGAAACCCTTCTGAAATTTCATTCTGAATGACAGGATGAACTATGTCATTTTATAAAGGGATTTAAACCAGTCCAAAAAAAGAGTCTGGAACCCCGTAATGTTGTAAGGTCATAAATAAAAAAGGGTGGTAAACCCAATCTAAGGCCTTCATTTGATCCACTGAAACCATACATCCTGAGTGTCCATTTAAGGAAAAATGTTTTATTAAATCCCTAATAATTATAACAGCATGTTGAATTTTTCTCCCTGGAAGCCCACAATATTGTGAAGGAGAAATTGCAGTACTTGCAAAAAGTTTGAGTCTTGAATTCTAAATCCCAGTTAATAATTTATAGTCAGAATTTAAAATTGTAATTGGTCTCCAATTCTCCAAATTTTCTTTATTTTCTGATTTAAAAAGAAAATTAAGAGACCCTCTGAGAACCAAATGGGAAATTTAAAAGGGGATAGGAAAAAATTAAATACCAGAACTAGACATTCTGAAAATTCAGTGGGAAAGGTTTTATATAATTCAGACGTAAATCCATCAACCCCTGGAGAAGTTCCATTTTTTTGAGATTTAATGGCATTTACAATTTCAGCCCCTGTAATGGGTTTAGTTAAAAATGACATAGCAAACCATTTTCTAGAATTATAATCGTTTGCAAAAAATTTCTAATGTCCTCCACACTAGGGGACGTTACTGGTTTGTGAGAAAATAAAAATTTTTTATCACAGCATGAAGACCTATATTATCCTGTACAGATTGCCCTTTCTGATTTAAAAGAGAGTTCATAGTTGTTTTAGATTTGTGTTTTTTAAAGGCTTCATAGGGATCACCCGAGGTTGTTTTTTCATCCCATATTAAAAAAAGTACTTTCATTGTATTAGCGCGATCATATTGTATATCTTGAATTTGTTGTTTTAGATTAGTTATTTTGGTAGTGAAAACATTTTTTGAGGTACTTGCCATAGAAAATAGATAATATAATTGCTGCCGCAATTTTAAATAATGTAGAAATTTCAAATTCTCACTGGACCTACCTTGATTTTTTAACATTACTTGGAGAGCCTCTTTAGACTCCCTCCACCATTCCCATAAGTTCTTATATAAAATTGAAACTGATAGTCTAGCAATAAGCAATGACCTAATATTATTGATTACTAAAGGATGCTTCAACATAAGTGAACTTAATTTCCATCTTGACTTCTGTGGTGATGGTAGGGAAACAGATGCAAAATTACACTGAAGAAGCATGTGATCAGAAAAGGCCATCAGGAAGGTATAAAACTTAAAAGAGAGAAGACTGCGGGAGAGAAAAATGTAATCTATAATAGACGTTTATATGTTCCTTTTATAAGTAAATTTAGGACCGCTATACTGGTAATTTCTACTGTCCACCAAACCTGATGTATTTATTAATTGAAACAGAGCATTGGAATCACAATAGATTTTTTTCCCACTTCCTATGATCTTACTTTTCCCAGTTTTTAATTTGCAGTTGAAATCTCCACATAGGAAGATTTCAAATGAAATTAGTAAAATAGGTTTAAGTGTCTGAAAAAGAGCAACCTGCTAGCTTTTACCTGGGAACAATACACATTAATGAATCTGCACGTCATAGAATTCCATACCCCATCAAGGATCATTAATCTTCCCAGAATTAAATCCATTAATTTACTAAGTGAAAAATTATAGGAGTTAAAGAGAAAATCTAATCCATCAGCCGTCTGCTGTCCAAAGGACCAATAAGACGGACCCCAACACTATTCCTTTTGAAAAAACCTGGCTTGGTCAAGTGTAAACATCCATGTTTCTCGAAGTAAACATACATCTATGGAATTACCATAAATATAATCATAGACTACTTGCCTCGTCTAGAGTTTAATAAGCTGTGAACATTCAATTAACCCAATTTAAAGAAAGCCAGTTATAAAATACAGTTTCAATCGTCTTTTTTCCTTCTCTTTTTTTTTCCCCTTTATAGCCTTCTTGAGCATGAAAAGGGGATGGAGGGCTGTCCTGTACAGGCTGAGAGTCAGGTTCCATACAATCCATTTCAGAATCACCCCACTGTGTTGATAACACTGCAAAGGGATTATTAAATTCTATATCTACGGGGGGAAGGGGAAACAGGAGAAGGTTTCAAGTTCCTTGAGGACCTCCTTACTTGAATTACAGGAGGACTAACTGGAGGGTCTGAAGGTAGTGTCTCCTTTTGTGTGCTGTAGCATACAGGAGAAAGGAGAGGAGAAACCTTAGAGGGAGAAGAAGGAGTTTTTTCCTCAGACATTCCTAATCCCTGAGGTGGAGCCGAAGGAGAGGTAATCACATCAGCTGAAAGGGTAGTCTCTGTCTGGTTAGAACCAGAAGCCAAATCTTATGCCTTCTGGATCAAAAGATCCGGACTACCACTGGATGCTTTATTTTTTGCTGCCCATATACACTCAGAAAATACATGGCCTGTATCATCTCAGAGATCACATTTTGTTACATTAGCATATTGAAAAGAGATATGACCTATCACCCCACAGTTGTCACATCTAGGTTTGTCACAGGAGCTAGACAAATGTATCCGGGCACCGCATTTATAACAGGCCCTGGGTTGCCCGGCATAAAAACAAACCCCCCTATCTCTCCCCAGTAAAAAAGCATTAGGAATGTGCTCAATCCCAGAATCAGTCAGCCTAAGTTTCACTTTAAAACACCAACCCCCTGTCCAAAATTGCTCAGTATCTAGGATGGCCTCAGGAGAGCTCAATACCTCACATTTTTGGGACAACCAGTAAGTGATATCATCCACATGAACCCCCTCATTCCGGAACATGATTGTGACATATTTAATTAATGGTTTTGTTAATGGGATAACCAAAAAGGGGGTCCATGTGGGTGAAAACTTAATCTGGTTGTACCGCTTCCAAAATAGATCAAGAGCATAGGCTGAACGAAAGCTCACATCGAAATTGTCTTCTCCTGAAATGTTGATAAATGCGAACACTTCCCTAGGAGAAAAATGTAACAAGTTCTTCAACAGATATTTACTAACATAATGCCTGTCAGGCCTAACATCTAGACCCCCTTTATAGCAGAGCCTAACCACATTTCTGTGAGGTGCAGTTTCTTTTTTTATTTTAGAAAATAAGTCTGAAAATAAAGGCTTCTCTACATCTATATTTCCTTGAAAATTATTAGAGGACTGTTTAGTTTCAGAATATTCTGTGACTGCCAGAGTAATGGCTTGTGAGGCCACAACAGGAGGCCCTTCTACATCTTGCACCCTCATAACAGAATCTGAGTTTGAAGGTGGACCAGCCACATTTGGCTTCCAAGAGTTTTCATTTTGTGAAAAATTTAGCTTGGGATCCCAATCAGGTGTAGGACGCCATGTTCCTTTTTCTAAAGTCCATCCTGCTTCACTCAAGGCTCGCTGTGGGGACCATGTCTCTTCCATAAGGGGCTGTGCAAGAGACACCAGTTCTGAGGATCCTGGGCTAGCTTCTGGAATGTTATGAACAGGAGTGTCCTTGAACCACTCTAATATCTCCAAATTTCTTTTTGAAAAAATTACAGCAGCTCTCTTTTCTTTACCTTCATCCCCAGGTTTCTCATATATTGACTGACTTCATTTAGGAAAAGAAATTCTGAAACACCTTCCTGGTTAAATGGATTAGTTTGAAACACACATTTCCCCTCAGTATCTACCAGACTGAATGAATTTTTCCATACTGGGTTACAAAATACAAACCCTGCTGCTTTAGACAGGGTAACAGTTTGTAAGTCAGCAACGGAGCCGCCGTGTCCCAAATTCAACTCATCCGGGTCTTTGGTGTTTGCCGTAGCAACAAGCGGTAAGCTTGAATGTGTCCCAAGTGTTCCTAATTCCTGTAATGGCTCTTGGCACTGAACCACACCAGGTTCTATACTGCCAACCAACTCAGAGTCTCCAGAAAGCTTTTTAACATCAGGAAAAGAAGTAGAAGTTTGCATCAACTCACCCGACCGTTCTGTGTCGGGAGCCTCGTTAGGATCTTGAGATTCCAGATGGATGACAGCATGCTCTGAAGATTTGACAGACTGAGCTGCAAAATGCAGTGAAAACAGCTGTTTTTGCAATCAGTCCTGTTCTTGTGCAAGAACTTCTAGCTGAAGTTTAAGCTGCTCCTGAAGATCCTCAGCTACAGTAACTGTAGGCATCTCCATAGTATTCTCCGATAATGGTTTAATTTGTGTTAAATCTTCTGAAGACACAATACCTTCACCATCCTCAGGCTCCTTGTTGAACAGAATAGTTTTCTCCATTGCATCAGTTTTCTCAGTAATTAAAGCAGAGCCCAACAACTGCTCTCCTTCCTCTGAGACGTCCATCCTCACCCAGGTCTTGACCGAAAGTGATCTCGCTCACAAACAGCAAGTCCCCCTACTGCCAGCAATGCAGTAGGGAAATTTCCCCAGTGTCCTGGCCAAATTTCTCCCATTCACTAAAAATACCACCAACAACTTAATCTGGTTCAATTTCAGTTGCTTACCATCTGTATCCTCTCTCCCCCCGGTCACCCCTGAAAAAGGGACTTCTAGGTCCAGTGGGCTTACTGGGTCAACAGAATTCAATAAATAAATCCTGGGCAGAATGAAATTCTGCAACAGCCCAGGAAATCTGTGCGGCAGCCACCTGGTCCACAAACATACCTTCACAAAACATTGTAGACTGGACACAAAAATCCAAGAGAAGAACTTCTTTGGACATAAGGTCTTAATGACCGCCACCTTAACAAGCATATAGAACTTATGCTCCCCCCCACCCTATAGGTAGGGCACTGCTTTTGAATCACCCTAAGGTAATGGATCTGGGAGTGCCATGGATATACAGGCAACACAATGGTAGTTTACTCACCTGGTAAAGGTGATTGTATTACTGTTTAGAAAATGGGCTTTTTATTTCCTGGCATCTGATTGGCTAGTACCCTTGCCAAGGGGGTACATTAACTTTCAATAGATGCCCAGGAAACAAAAAGTACCAGTCTACAGTGCCCCTGCACCCAGTAGTATTGTGCCCACCCTGCTACATAATTGGCTGCAACAACTAATTTAAAATGTAAAACGCCGCCATTTTTTCCCTTCTTCACTTAGCGAGAGAGCTGAACCACCATCACTTCTCCCAATACACTCCTTCCTGACAGAAACAACTTCCTGCTACCTACAGTAATCAATTTAACATTTGTTATCGAAATAAACCCCGATACTGTGTCTACTTACATTCCCACAACTGGCAGCACTCTCGCTCATTCCTACAGCTCTCTACATTGTGGCTCCTCCTGCTCCGCTTGCCCACTCGCCGACTCGTAAAATACACGCGCACCCTCGCAATCCTGCCAGTTGAAACAGATGTTCCCGCTCCACAAACCACCGAGGACAAAGAATGTTTTAAAAAAATATAAAACAACTGGCTCCCGAGTACAGCAGCTTACTATCCCACACCGCTCTTCCGTGTCACCATAGTAACCTCTGACCTACCACACGCAACCTCTGACCTCTCTAAAAAAAACTGTCACAGAAAACAGCTTCAGGCAACTGGGGGGAGTGGCACAAATGAAGAAATAAAAACGAAGCCGTGAACCCGATCGGCTTCAGGCAACTGGTGGAGTCGGGCACTAATCAAAAACAAAATGAAGCCATCAGCCTGACTGGCTTTGGCGTAACTGTCACTGAATTGACTGCGCCTCCATAACTGCCACACTCCGATCTCAACAGCAAAAGCTACTTCCGAGTTGATAGTTAAAGAAACAAATACCGGGAGAGACACACACACTATCTTTATTTTATTTATTTGTGATTTATTTCCATGCAGTACAAGAAGGACGTGTCTACTGTAATGTACAGTGCAGTGTCCAGATGTACCATGTAAAATGAAGGCGTAGGAACTATTTTATTATAAAAGTTATTTTAAACTAATTTTTAGTTAATTTTTTTAAATTAAACTTACATTCTTTAACAGTGCCCATTTTCTAAGCGTAATAATACCCTCGAGGGTGAGTGGTATGGGAATACGGACCTTCCAGGGCTATAAGGCCCTCGCCTGCGCGCCGGGCCTCATTACGCCCCTGGGCGGTCCGGTATTGCCCAATACCGCCCACCCTCTCGGGTATTATTGCTTAAATATCCATGGCATTCCATTCCATTCCACCCAGGGGAGCATTCTGGAACACCAAGTGTCAAAGAGAAGTCTCAACAATTGTTAGGGAGTTTGTTTTAAAACTATAGAGATTGGAACTGGACAGGGAGAGGAATGGACATGAGTCCAACAGGTACCCAAAAGAAGCCAGCCAGCTAGCTGAAATGAATCCTCAGTGTGAACAAGTCTGTCCATTCTGCTGCAGTAAACTGGAGCAAGCGTGAGTGCCAGCAACAGACTCTATATTGTTTCATCATGAACTCACAGATTCTTTGCCTAATTGTGTTACAGCTTGTGTGGGGGGGGCTCAGCTGTGAGCCCAATCAGATTGCAGGCTGAGAAAAGGGTGGCAGGGTGCAGCTCTTCAAAAACTCATGCCACCAGAGTGAGCCAGGATACCAGCCAGTCAGCTGAAGTGAGCCCCTGGTGTGAGCAAGTCTCTCTGTTCTGCTTCAGTAAACTGGAGCAACAGTGAGTGCCAGCAACAGACTCTGTATTGTTTCATCACAAACTCACAGACCCTTTGCCTAATTGTGTTACAGTTTGTGTGAGAGTGGCTCGGCTGTGAGCCCAATCAGATTTGAGGCTGAGAGAAAGGGTGCAGGGTGAGGCACTTTAAAAACCTGTGCTGCTGCACTGCATGAGCATAGTGCACGAGCGTGAGTGGCGTGTGCATCACTCATGAAATATTTTACTTATTCTTATTGTAGAGTCTGCTTATTACTTGCCAGAACTGTATACAGTACCTTAGCTTTTAAACAGTTGACAATGTGTAAGATGATGTTAGTAATTTAAATGGGGTTAATACTACTTGCATCAGGAAGACGGAGTGACTGCCCACAAAAACAGTATGAGCAACAACATGTTTTCCCAGAGGTATTTTTACCAAATGTTTACACAGGACATAATGCTGACTCTCTGTTAAGCAGCTGTCACATTACATTAAAAGCCCATGTTTCTTGTATTCGACTATGCTTTTAAAATTAGGCAAACATGTTGCTGTGAACTATATATTAAAAAGATGTATCTGCCCCATAACAAGGCACTTTATACTGCTTCTGTTACTGATTTCAGGAAATGTAAATGTGAAGCCCGACCCTATCGAGTTGCAGAATTATTTGTCCTTACATGATTTTTGTGGTCAGACTAATTTGGGATTATCGCATTTAAATGCTAGGAGCATGTTGCCAAAACTTGATCACTTGAAAACTCTAGTGGGTGTATCAAATCCAGATATTTTTTTACTTACTGAGATGTGGTTAAGTGATGAGATTTATGATACTGAAATTGCAATAACTGATTACAATATTTTTAGGCAGGACAGGACAATGAGGGGGGTAAAATTCATCTTAAAAATATATACAGGGCCAGGTTAAGTACTCTAAATAAATTCTTAAGAAACTAGATTTGTTGACATTACAAATTACAGGTTCCAGTAATTTTTATTTCTACTTGGCAGCCTGCTATAGACCACCTTGAGCCACACACAACTCCTTGTACCTGTTAAGTTCCTTAGTTGCTACCTATTTGGGACATGAGTTTACCTTACAGGGGACCTTAACTGGGATATGATGCATCCTAACCAGGAAATTCTTAAATAGTTTACAGCTCTGAATTTATTGCAGCTGAATTCAACCCCAACTAGATTTCACAAAACTAATAGTGATAAGAATACCCTATTAGATTTAATTTTGACAACAACACCTCAAATATATGTCTCTTCTGTATTTGATCCTGATATTAGTGATCATTGTTACACTGCATGCATTAGGAGTCATCTGAAAACACATTTCCCATTTTGAGTAATATATATATATATTTTTAATAATATCTTGGAGAACACCTGTGAGTGAATGTTCATTTGTAGGTTCCACATCAGTTACAAGAAAAAAAAAATTGAACAGCTACATAGCATTACATTACAAGCAAGTACAAAATTGCGCTGGTACAGGACAATACGTTATAAGCTAGGTAGACAATAAATTGCTGTGAATTACAAGATTGGGATAACATTTAGCTTAAGGTATAACATTTAGACACTGCTATGACATTGGTGAGAATGTGCCTGCATCAGAGAGTTAAGCATACTTGTGAGGGGAGAAACAGAGTGGATAACAGGCACAGCTGTGGCATAGTGAAGTGCATGCCTGCGTAAGGGGTTAAGAACAGACTTAAGGAAGGTTGGAGACAATGGGGCTAGGAAAGCAGCAGATGGGGGGCATGAGGGTGGGGACAGAGAGGGGAATGGGTGCCCAGTGGAGAGGGGAAGGGGTAGATGGGGGTGGGACAATGAAGTGCTGGGAAGGCAGGTGCCCCTAGGATTAGGTGGAACACTACGTGCTACTGCTTTATGGTTGTCCAAATGTAGGAAAGCTGTTTTTGTGCATGTATTTAAATCATTCTGTGATCAAGCTTACTTACAAGATGTATATAACATTAATTGGTCTTTACTGTATGCGTGTCCTGATATCAGTACTTCATGGGAGTATTTTAAATCCCCATTTTGACAGTATTGAATAAACATGCCCCAGTAGTTAGAAAAAGGATTAAAAACAAGGCTATTCTGTTGTTCACTCAAAATTTAAAAAAAGCTTCCACAAGAAAAAGAACAACTTTGGAACAAAGTTAGAGTATCAAAAGATTGTAAGGACAAATCACGGTACTACTTAGAACAACTTTCTGAGTCATCTAGAAATTTAAGGAAAGTCTGGAAGGGCATTAATTCATTGCAAGGGAAATGTGATATATCCATATTACCTACATTTCTAAACTATGGTAATTTAATAATACATAATACAAAAGAACAGGTGAAAGCTTTTAAAACATTTTTCTCTGAGGCTAGCCTCTCTTTCAGAAAAGAACATCCAAATTTGTCATTACCCTCTTTAGATACTGACTTTACAGCTAAGCTTAATAGGCCTCTATTCTTATTCAGAAACATAGATGAGGAAAAAGTTTACAAGGAGCTTTCTATGTTGGATACTAGTAAGGGTGCAGGATGTGATAATATTGCCCCCTTTTTTATAAAATTGCCACAAAGATTTTGGCAAGGCGTTTAACTTATATTTATAATTTTTCTTTAAAGATTTCACAACTTCCAGATGATTGGAAAACTGCCTATCTAACACTTACAGGGGGAGATTCTACAGACCCCAGTTGTTATCGTCGGATTTCTCTACTCATTACAACTATAAAAATATTCAAGAGATTGATCCATAAGCAACTTTCTCAATATTTTTCTAAGTATCTTGTAATTATGGATTTTCAGTCACAATTTAAAAAGGGTCATAATACCATTAATGTGATTTCTAAAGTTACTAATGATATTTTCTCTGCATTTGATAAAGGACAAAGTACACCAGTTGTTTACTTAGATTTATTTAAAGCGTTTGATACTATAGACCATACTACTTTACTTAACACACTAAAAAGATTTGGATCAGGCCCCTTGGTATTGCTTTGGTTTTATTCCTATCTTACATCACATCTGCAATGTTTAAGAGCAGGTAAGAGTCATTCAGACATGGCAATCATTAGTCGGGGGGTACCACAGCGGTCAGTTCTTGTCCTGCTACTATTTTTGCTATATATAAATGATTTACCCAAGCATTGTTCTATCCTCATGAATATTTAACAATATGCTGATAATACTATAATGTATACTCATCATGGTAAAGCAGCTATAGTGGTCACGACTTTAGGAAAAGATTTAATAAAATACAGGATATCTTAATTAACCTAAGATTACTTTTAAATGAAAAAAGACACAATGGATGCTCTTTACTAAGAAAAACATGGATTTCCCTAATCTGTGTATAAGATCTAACAAAGGGAGTAACATCACAAGGGTACATACATATCAATACTTAGGCATGATTCTAGATGATCAGTTAATATTTAAATCACATATACTAGACCTTTCCACTAAACTGAAAATATTGTTGGTCTTTTTCTATAGATACAAAAACCATCTCAACTACCTGATTAGAAAAATGTTGGTTAATTCATTATTTTTACCTGTACTAGATTATGGTGATTGTGTCTATAGAATTGTGACTAATACAGTTCTTGGTTTACCTGATCCTCTTTATCACACTGCACTTAGGTTTGTAACAGATTTACCTTAGTCAGTACATCATTGCCAACTGTATATCTCAATAGGTTGGAGTTCTTTATTGAACCGAAGAGAAATTTATTGGTATTTGTTTTTATATTGGTTTATTATTAACACTTTAGCTACATTCTTACTTGATACTCTTTATCATAAGTCAGCATCTAAATATAGTCTTAGGTCTTCCAAATTTCCAACTTACTGCATTCCTGGATATCAAGCTAAATTTGGAGATTATACCTTTGCTGTTTCTGTCCCCCATACATGGGAAATGATTTGGAAAAAAATGTAATATGGACATTTTACTGCCCTTCTCTTGCTTTAAGGCTTCTATTGTTAGGCTTGCATTCAGTCACTGTGATTGTTTTCGATGAATTTTAATTATTTTTAATCTGTATGGAACTAACTTGCTAACTGATTGTAAACTAATGTCTGTTGAATATTTGTCTGTTTTGATTATTATGTTTATTGTATTTGGACACAATTGTAAATGAGAGTTTTTTTTCCTTCAGTTTGCCATCTAATAAACTGATGATGATGATGATAATGATGATATAAGCTTAAGTGGTGCTGGGTCCATTGACACTGTCCCTCCTTTTGGCCAGCTGTGTTGGCAGTTTGTGTTCTCTGTGGTCTGTAACAGCATGGTTAGGGGCTCAGTATTGCCCCTTTTTTATTTTCATTTTTTAAGTGTGATCCCTTGTCAATGGCATGAGTAGAGCTGTATTGGGACCCAGGAGCAGCAGCTGAGTGGAAACGAGTGAGCAAGAGAGGAGGAGCAGCCAGAACAACAGCATGGGTGATGTGAAGTAGGCCACACCTCCAGCACTTCCCTCCTCTGCAGTTCCCAACCGGATCTTATTCCTGGTATGGAGTGGTGAGTTGGCGGCAACATTACTTGCAAAGTGCTGACCACCAAAGCAGGGGAAGGGAACCCAGGGTGGAAATTGCTGCTAGACAGCACTGGGAAAATGACCACAGACATGGAAAGGGACAGGCAGGCTCCAGGAAAGAAGAATCACCCAGAGAGTGAAGTTACAGGAGTGAGGCCCTCCCTTTAGCATAGGAGCTCCCAAAAGGGCAGAGTAAAAGGGGAGGAAAGCACCAGGCTCATATTTATTTTTATTTTAATTGACTCATGCCCAGGGTGCTAGCCAAGGTGGCTGAGGCCACAAGAGTGAGAGGGTTTGTTCTTTAGTTTCCCATCTCCAGAATGCCCATAGAAGCATCCAAAAAGCTGGAGTGGGCCTGCAAGCCCTGGAGAATTTGGGTAGATTACTGTGCAATTGCCCTTTTGCCCAATGAACTGCCACATGAACTGTGTTATGCTAATGCTAACTGAACTGCCAAGTCTGTGTTTTGCCCAATAACTACTGATTGTGTCGCTATGTGATATCCTACTGCACCAAACTGCCAATGCTATGCTTGCCCCTGGCCGCTGAAGTGCTGAAACTGTGTGTTTCCCCTATTTCAAATGAATGGCCAGATTGGTGCTAGGCCTGACTGTAAAGGAACCACTTAACTTTAACCTTTCTGGATTACAAAAATGGGCAGTACTTCTAGCTAGAGTTAGGGAATAGTTAGGACAGGCCCCTAAACTACTCATCTTTGCTGCATTCCTTCCCAATAAGGAAAATGAAGTAAGACTAGGAGCAACCCTGGCTTAATAGTTTAGGGCTCTGACACATGGTGTGGTGGGAATTTTCTTCTTTCAGGGATGACAAAAGCAGCAAGATCACATACGATGAAAGTGGCAAGATCAAGAACACTGAAACTGGCAAGGCAGGGACAGCAGAAGCTCAGGAAATCTGGATTGCAGGTCTCTGTACATGTTCCATGCGACCATAGTGGGTTGCCCATCACGACCTCTCTACTGATGCCCAGAGGATCTGGTGAAAAGAAAAAACCCTTGTTTAATGCTTATCCATGGTTTGCCTTGATCTCCCACTGATATCAAAGTTTCAGAAAGCATCTAGCCTGGTGGTCTATTATGACATTTCCTGGGCCATTAGACCTTCAATTCAGAGATAAGGGGCTTCCTCTGTTGGTCCCCCTGTTGGAAATAAAGTGTCCCTTGTCCTTCTGAGAAGTGCTTGCCTTCATCCTACTTTGGTGCATGAGTTCACTGGAACCCCTTATGGTGTACCACATTTCCTAGAGAGAGTCAACTAACAAGTCATTCTTTACAGCTTCAATGAAGGTTAACCAGACAGTACTTTGAGTAACCCCTGGTCAGGGCTTGATTTTAGAGTTCTTTGTCACTGCTATAGAGTTTATAATTTGTTGCCACTATTACAGAGTTTAGAATTATTTGATATTAGAGTGACAGAACCTTTGCATGCTCATATTAGCTTCAGAGTTCCATAGAAGTCATACAGTCTGTTAGTCTTGAAAATCACTTAGAGTGCAATAACCTTTTAGAGTTCAGAATTCTTGACATTGCTTGTAGAGTTAATTGCCTGATACTGTATCTCCAGTGGTTTAGTTTGTAAGAATCTTGCTGACACTTGCACTTCTCCATAATAAAACATTGTGTTGCATTTAAAGTTGTGCCTGCCTCTCCTTGCAAGACAGACACCCTACAGGTCTGAGTGAACAACATTTGTATTTATTTATTTATTGAGAAATCAGAATTTCAACCTTTGAGCTAAAAGCTCTTTTACAAAGGATCCTCATCAGAACATGGGCTGGGGAACACATACAAGAGGATGTGATACAGTAGTAGCCAGTAAGCATTGTCTGACATAAACAGAGGAACAAACTGTACAGGATAACATGCTATATACAATATCAGGCAAAGCATAACATCAAACATAGCAAAGCTTGGTACAGAGTACAGTAGGATACAGTACCCACAGTGGCATAGGAAGTTAGTACACCAGTCTACACAAGCAAAGGCATGAGTGAACAGAGGTGGAAGGGGCAACTGTGGCAGCATACAGCTAGTACATGTAAAGATCACAATCTTAGAGGGAGTGGGGAGAGATAGAGAGAGGGGACAGCAGTGGGGCACAATTGGTGGTTGAGGGGGTAAAGGGGGGAACTGTAGAGGGCACATCTGGGGGCTCATTCATGAGGACCAGGGGAGAGAGTCAGGTAGGAGACAAAATTAGAGGGAGAAGGGAAAGCACCGGGTCACATTGGGGGCGGGAGGGTATGGGGAAGGCAGTCGAGGGTGCATCGGGGGGATGGCATTGGGAGCAAGGGGTTGCCAGGTTGGTAGGAGGGAAAGGAGGGGAGAAGTAAGCTTCTTAGCTCAGTTGGTCAGTAGAGGGTTGATCCAGGCAATGCCCAGGTATACTGCAGGCTATTACCAGCTAGGTTATTTGTGGCAGAATCAGTGTTCTGGGGGGGAGATAGTATTCCAAAGCTCAGACTTAAAGTCCCTTGGATGGTGGCAAGAGGCTATGCCCACCACAATATTATCTTGTGAGTTGGGTATGTCACAGATGATATTTTTCCCCGTTGGGTACATCACAATGCATGATGATCCAGTCAGACAGCAGCTTTCACAATGCTGATAACATTACAATAGCCATGTGCAGAACTGAAACGAGCAGTTCCAATCAAAGAGAAACAGTTTAATCTTAATACAAATAGCAGATCTAAAAGTTATATTTAGAATATGTTGTATAAATCCAATATGCTATGGTCTGACTCAAAATACGCAGTTTATTGTAACTTGTGAGGTAGCAGGACTGTCATACTGGAAATCTCCCAAAATGTAGCACAGTTAAAGGAGTAGAAATTGAATTAATTTACTGACTGTATAAACAAAGCAAGATGGACTAACCAGTTCCAGCATTTCAAGTCCCACTGACTCTTGTTCAGTGAGCAGGACTTTCATAACTTACTTCTGGCTCTGCCACTCGTCACTGAAATTAAGATATCATGTTGTCTTACAAGTTGTGTATCTCACAATCACTATCTTGAATGCTGGGTGGATACCAAGAAAATACTGAACCAATAAGATATCAGCTTTCACAATGCTGATGGCATCCTAACTGCCCTGGGACACATCAAAGCCAGCAGTTGAAATAAAAATGAAACACTTTAATCTTCACACACACAGCTGAGTTAATGGAGAGTTGTGCTGAACCTGTAAGACATTTTTTCCCCAGTGGAACTTGTTTTTTTAATTATAGGTTCATACAGTATTTGGATATTATTCTATTATTTATTTATTTAAAAGTTGGTAACTGGGAAAAACATCAATAAACTGAAGCTTTTTTTAAGATGTGACCTGGAGGAGGATATCCTGAGATGTGGGCTATCCGCAAGTTGGCGCCTACCAAAATGGTGACCTACATGTGCAGTAGGAAGGACAGGGTGAGGGTATGAGAAAGGCAACAGGATGGGGAGGCTCGCGAATATAGCGACAGGACATCGCTATATGTATACACAGGTGGAGGGGAGTAAGCATGAGAGAAGGGAGGGAGGGTTGGTCTGGCATGGTTGGGGTGGGGCTGCCGTGCTGGCCCCATAGCATGGTGGATGGGTGGCAGCCTAAAGCTGTGAGGATTCCAGGTTCAGATCGGAGCACACCTACATTTGTGTGTGCCTGGCCCGAAATTTATTGGCCCCAGAATTGCATCCCCGACATGCACCTCCTGGAGTTAAGAACTTTAGTAGTGCGGGGGTACAGCCCCTCATTAACATCAAAATTCTAAGTCCTCAGCACCGCTTTCCTGTCAGCTTCAGGGATGTACATCAACAAATTGATTTTTGGCGATGTACCCTTGCCATAATGACAGTTGCCTTTCGGCAATCACTATTATGACCTAGAACCAGGGGGAGGGGGTACAAAAGTACAGGCCTTTTAATAACTATAGTGCACAATTCTGATTTACACTCTCATAGTAAGTACCATTTTAGAACTGTATGATGTAGCTTATTTCCCTTACAACCATAAAATTCTGTACTAGAACATAAATGCATTGTGCCAACAATGGAAGTATGGAGCAGGGATATGAACTATATCACTGAGTTCTAAAATGGTCCTTACCAGCAGTGTGTAAATCAGAAACACCCACTGTAATAACAAAAAAGCCTGTTTAGTAGAACAAAAATAAAATAGTATTTGTAGTTAAAAAAAACAAACAGCTTCTGCTGGGAAAAATGACTTGCAAGTTCAGTGCCGTTCTCCTTTAAAGTTATAACTGGTATACTAATGTAAACACCAAATACACAATGGCCTAACTCTGCCACCTCATACTTGAAGATAAACTGTATCAGTATTTTAAGTAAGGCAACTGCACATCCCTATGTATCATCAATAGTAAAAATAAGACATTCATAACCCACATGAGTGTTTGTAACATGTGAATTATGAACGATATCCTCTCGAGTGAAGATACTGTAAATGTGGCATTATACTACAAACCATTACATGTCCTTCCTATATAGATTGTCTGATTTCTTAAAACTATAACAAAGTTTCAATTTAATCTAATCCACAGGGGTGGGATTAAATAGTAAAGTAAATCAGTTTGCAGACGACAACAAATGCTGTAAAAGGGTAGACACTGATGCTGGGATAAGCAGCATGAAGAGAGATGCAGAAAGTCTGGAGCAGTGGTCCAGCATATGGCAGCCAGATTTCAATGCCAAAAAAATGAAAGGTGATGCATATTGGTAGCAAAACTCCTCATCTGAAAAAGGAAACATAGAAGCTGGTATTAGGAAACTATTCCAGTGAGAGAACCAAAGATGATACAGGAGCAATAAGGAAGGACCAATAAGGAAAGGCTAGGCAGCATAAACATGCACTCATTAGAGGATAGGAGGGAGAGGGAACACAGGATAAAATATTACAAATACATGCAGAAGTACAATGGGATTGATGCCACCGATTTATGTAAACTACAAAATAACACAACCACAAAAGAAAGCAACCTTAAACTAGCTGGTGGGAGGCCAGCCTGGTGGCACTAAGGGTTGAGGCACTGGACGCCACACCTCATGCCACGCCGCCGACCCGAGTTCAGGAGCAAGCTCGGGTATCAGGGGTCGGCAGGGGAGGGACTGGATTGAGTGCCCGATGGGCTGCTCTCCAGTCCCAGGGGGAGGGTGCTGGGGAGCTTGGTGCTCCAGTGGCCTCTGGTGGAGACTGGGGGCACTGCAGTAGTGTGGAGCAGCATGTACAATAGCGTGCCTGATGCTGGCAAGGTTGCCTATGCGCCAAGTGTCAGGAATGTGCACACGCTAGGGGGTGGGTGGGTGGAACAAGAACAGAGGAAAAACCCAGCTCATGGGGCAGGCAACGGCACTGATCCCCCATGGTCTCTGCTGGGTCCCCCCTCAGATGGCCTTCCAGTATCCTCCCCCAGGTACCTACCTGCAGTTGGAATCTAAATTGCAGGAGCCCAAGAGGCATAGGGCTACCCTCCTTGGGTTGGTTAAACTGAAGGTGCCAGCTGCAGGTGGGGGGAGAGAGGAGGTACAGTCCGGAGGGGGTCTCAGGTGGGCAGGACAAGGACCAGTTGCCAGAGAGAGGTCCTCACGAGCTGCAACCGGAGAGAAAGAAAGTTGAAAAAAAAAATAGCTGGTGGGGGGACAAAAGGAAATATTGCTTGAGCTTTCCAATATGGCTGCTGAGGCAGCAGCACACTTGCAATAACACTCCAAAGGCTTACCAGATTTTTCTACACTTATGGTTCATTTTAAGTTGACAGAGTTTAATGTTTACCTGATTTCATGGAGCTTGAGTCTTCTACACTGATTCCATCAAAGAAAGACCAGAGAAAATTGAGAAAGCAGTTAAAAAAGGAGCACAGATGAAAAGATACTAGCTTCTCACCAACTGAGCTAGTTTAGCCAACTAAAAATGAGAAAGCAGGTCCACTGGAAAAGTACCTGATTCAGACCCACTCGAGTATACAGTATCACATCCACCAGCAGCTGAAGTGGAGGAACAGGGCTGTTTGGCAGCTGACACTGAGAAACTTCGACAGAAATGGATACTGGACAAAGAAAAAGAAGGTACTGTCTCTAAAGGTCTTACTGTTAAACCAAAATGCTGATATAGAAATGGCAGCCAATGTTCAGGACTTAATGGAGGTGGTGGTTTCAAAAGTGGGTGCTGAAAGCACAATCCTCCCCAAAACCAATGCCATCCCTTGTTGTAGAGAGGAAAACTGAAACATTCAATGATGTTAACAGATCCTTTGTGATATTGATTACTATGATACAAAAATTGGACTCTAAGTGAGATGGCAAGTTTGAGAAAGCTGAAAAACAAACAAAAGTGCATGATCTGGTAGTACAAGAAAAACATTAAAAAAAAAATGTTGAATTAAAAGCCAAGTTAAAAACTATTTCTGCTCTAACAAGTACTTTAATGCAAGAATCTATAGTTACAGATCACAAGATGGATACAATAGAGAACAATCAACGGCTTTTGAATTGCCAGTTTCTGTGGGTTTCCTTTATTAGAAACACAAGTACTAAACATACGGGACCTTATGAAACAGTTTTTGAAGGAACAAATTACTTTTTCCTAATGTGTATTGTCCTAACGTTGTATATGCCTTTAGATTACCTGCAAAAGGTTGTAGGCAAAAACTTTTGCCACTTTGTTAAAACCCACTGCAATTTATCTTAATTGATAGCGAAATGATAATGAAATTTGCACAAATGAAAGGAGCTTATAATTTCAAAGAGGGTAAAGTGTGTATATACCCAGATGTTGCTCCAGCTATGCAGCAAAGATGGTGCAGGTTTTTGGCTTTCTGAGAGGAGATCAAGGATTTAGGAAGTCAGCTATATGTATAATACCCCTACAAGGCAAACGTTGTCTTAGGAGATTTAAAAATAATTTGTTATTATGAGAAACAAATTAAAACTTTGTTAGACAACAGCAAGTAGCAAAAGCTACCCAACATGACTCTGTTAACTCTGATGATTCTGACCTTAGTGAAACATCATGCTGAAAGTCAGCCTCTATGGATTTATCTCTGAACAATTTGGGTATTACTCAAATTGAGGCAATACCGAAATCACAAGAAGCTGTGTCCCCTAGCAGTCAAGATAATAACATTGAGGGTCCTAGTGAAGCTGCTGTAGATATGAGTAAGGATCCTTCCAGATACCAAGAGCCTGCTGACTCAGTCTGAATAAAAGAAACCTCCTTTTGAGACACGGAACTCTTGATGACTAAGTTTATAGGATCCCCATTCTTGGACTACACTGTCATAATTTGATTTTGACTCTCATTAGATATTTGGACTTTAATGATCTTAAATACTGTGGAATCCTACTTACAGAATTATTAGTGTTTTAGTGATCATCAACTAAAGTCTCCCTCCATGGATCACAATCAAAACTCACATTGGACCAAGGCACATATTCGGATTAATGGTAAAATAAATGGGGAGTAGAAATCCTTAAAAATATTTATTCTGTTAAGACATAACAGGACCACAGCTTAGTTGTTTTTATGGACTGTATTAACCCTTATTAGAAATTACTATGGGTGCTTAATGGGAAAGTGTAACTGATGCAATTGCACCTAGAAAGCATGAATAAAATCACATTGCAAAGGTACAAATAGATGGACCAGTAAAAACCTGAAATAATCAGTGAAATGCTATACACCACTTGGTAGTTAATTACGTCAGGATTTTTTAAATAATGTTCTGCTATTATGGGTAATACCATGCAGAAAAAATATGGGTCCCTGAATCATGAATAACATGCATGGCTATAAGATTTATTTTATTTATTTCTTTATTTGAAAAAGTTTCACCAGGAAAAGGCACAATGAGTTACAATAGCTTGTTTCAAGGTGTGTCCTGCAGGAAGGGGAAATGGGAATACAACTGGTGTATATATGCACCACGTTACAAAAACAAAACATTATGCAAGGATATAAATCTGAAACAGTAAAAGCTATGTCCAGCTTAATATGTGAAGAGGGCAAAAAAATTAGAAATATAATATTGCAGGTTCAAAACTTGAAGTTAGCAACTAGTCCCTTAGCAGGGACAGAGTAGGTGAGGGGAAGAGAAAGAGAGAATATAACTGGGCTGACTGAAGAATGGAGCAGGGGGAGAGGGATAGGGTAAAGGGGGGACAGACCTTTGACCCTGAGGGATGTACACCCCCAAAGGGGCAGACTTGGAAGGGAGCAACCCAAAACTGAAGTTACTGGTTCCCCAGGCCTGCAAGAAAACAGGCAGGGTAAAAGGGAGGAAGGCAGTTTCTTTGACCCTCTGGAGTGGAAACCCCACAAGAGTCGAACACTGCTTGATGCTCACCCAGTAAGTGTCATGGGAAATCAGCTTTCCTGGGGCAAGGTAGGCATGGTGAGCAGGAAAGAGTAGTTAGTCACAGTTTTGAAAGACATAAGGGGTGGGGAGGGGTTACTGGGAATTGGGTCGTGCACAGTTGCAGGATGGAAAAAAGAAATTGAGAAGAAGAGAGTTAGGGTAGAAGGGAGAGAGGCAAACCTTGACCCTCTGGAAAGTAAACCCCTCAAGGGAACACTGCTCGATGCACACCCAGTCAGCATCATGGGGTACTGGCTTTGCTGGAGAAAGGTAGGAGTGGGGGAATAGGAAGGAGTAGTTAGACACAGTTTAGAAAGATAAAAGGGGTGGAGAGGGCCATTCGGAAATGGGTCAGGTGCAGTTGCAGGATGGGGAAATGTAATTGTGAACAAGAGAGGAGAACAAATGAGGGGATGGGGCAGAGCAGATATCTAAGAAAAGAGAGTTCCAAATTTTAGGGAAGTGGTAGGAGAAGGCAGTCTGTCCTGAAGTGAAATATTGGGCAGGGAGGGAATGGGTCCATCCGGTAGCCAGAGTTATGGAAAGAGTAGAGACTGAAAAGAGCATATTTATATTTTGTTTTGTGTGGGTATACGCATCCTTTTTACTTGAATAACTGTATTGTAATGGCATTTCTTTCTTTTTGCTTTAGAAATTTTATTGAGTTTACCAAACAGAAATAAAACATATTCAACAAATTACATTCGGTATGTTACAGGTCAGAAAAAACATATTATATATTTAATTTTATCAATCTATATCAAATGTGCTAATAAAATACATAGGTAGACATTTAAACATTCTAATCTTACTGTAGCATATTTTAAAATCCATTTATAGGCACTATCTTAAAGAAATCAAAAGGAAAAATAACAGCTATTGGGTTGAGACTAGTACCGAGTTCCCTATATCAATTAAAGTAGTTCTCTCTACTCATAAAGGATCCATTAGGCTTTTAAATAATGTAGAAAGGGAAGCCATATCTTTCCAAACAGTTCCTTTTTACACAAAGCATGGAATGCCAATCTCTCCTTGTTAATCACCTCGCTCAGTGTATTGCTCCATTCCTCATAATCAGGTGAAGAGGAAGATTTCCAGTGAGAGAGCAAAATTCTTTTAAGTGTTAAAGCAGCAGACCACACCACAGAATTCTGATACTTAGACAATTTCACATCTTCTGCTTTTAGTACCAAAATGAGGTATTTAGGTGTAAGGGATTTTCCATTCCAGAGCTGATCCACATACTTTGTGTACCTTTTTCCAGATTTCCCCTAATACAGGGGCAGGACCAACACATGTGAAGTAGGTCTGCATTTTCTTTCTGACATCTTCAGCAAATTCCATCCAGCCCGAGTCCCATGGACACTAGCCTTTTAAGGGAGTAGTACTAGTAATGCACACATTTCTACTGAATTGCCCTACCTTGCACCTCCTACCTACTGAGGCAAGCATTGTCCCATGTAAAGGCCCATTCAAGATCTGAAATAGTTTCTCTGATCTCTCCCTCCCTTTTTGCTTTGGCTGCAGCTGTCAGAAGTAAAGGATCCTGTATATTCATTACAAGTTTATAAGTTAGACTTACTCCTTTCCTCAATTTTGTCACCTTTAAAATGGAAGCCCATTCGGACTCTTCTTTCAGTCGCAAATCCGGGCCCAAAACTGAATCTTGAAGTGCATTTCTTAACTGGAGATAATTTGCTAAATTGAATTTAGGTATTTTGTAGCAAGATCTAAGGAGCTCAAAAGATAAAAGCTCCCCCATTCCCCCTAAAAGGGCTTGTAAATTAGTGATTCCTGAACTACTGCAACCAAAATCTGCCACAGGGATATGACTGTACCGCAGATTAGAATTGTTCCATAGCATTCTCAAATGCATAGGTAGGTCTTCTATCAGCAAAAGTTGCTATATTCTTTTAATAACCCAAATAGTAGAATTAAGACACTATATCCTGGAGTATCTGGGGTAAATTTGACAAAAGATAGTCAGACATTTTGAAGGTATAATATCTGCTTTTCAACTTTAGCCCACAGTGGCAGATTTTCTTGACCCTGGATTTAGACACCAGCTACTCTGCTTAAAATGGAAGGCAAAGTAGTATTTTTTCCAATTTGGGAGACCAAAGCCTCCTTCTGGCCTATACACCCTTAGCTTTGGGAGTGAGAGTCTGGGGGTGATATTCCACAAGAAGCATCTAGTTATTTTGTTTAATGAATAAAAAGTCATTTTACTGACTCTGATAAGTATATTTTGAAAAAGGTAAAATAACTTGGGAGCCACTATCATTTTGAGTGAATTTATTTTTCCTCAAATAGGTAAATTAAGGCCCTGCCATTTTTGCAAGTCTATTTCAATTTCTTTTATAAGTGGGAGCAGATTAATATCCCCATGTCTACGGATAGCACTCGAAAGCTTTATGCCTAGATAGGTCAGGTATTCTGAGCACTTAAGTTCTGACTGCATCACCCTCAGACTATCACCAGGTTTCATATAAGGATTCAGGGATAAAATCTGGGTTTTATTCCAGTTTAAGGTGAGAACAGAGAAAGAGGCAAAGACATCAAAAATATTTCCTAGCTTCCTTACTGATTCCTTTGGATTAGAGACAGTGACAAATAGATCATCAGCATAAGCAAATACTCTATTACTAATTTACCCATTCTGACTCCTGTAACCTCTGGGAGGTCTGAGATCTTTCTTATTAAAGGCTCATTAGCCTGTATAAAGAGGTAGGGGATAAGGGACAACCTTGTCTAGATCTTTTGTTTAGCAGGAATTGGTTTGAAATAACACCATTACAGATTACTCTGACAGTAGGGTTTCTATATAAAATTTTTAACCAGGAAGTAAAGTTTCTCACAAATTTAAATTTGGAGAGTTCTTGAAATAGATAACCCCACTCAATAGAATCAAAGGCTTTGTGAAAATCAAAAGATAATGCTACTGCTGAGCTTTGCATCTTCTTTGCCTTCCACATCATATTCAGTAATCTGTGTAGATTATCAGCCCCTCTCCTGCCCAGCACAAAGCCCACCTGCTCTACTCTCAACAGTTTGACAAGATAAGGCATTTATTTGGTGAACAATTAAATAAACACTTGACTTGACTAGTGTTTTAATTGAGTACTACTGGTATTAAGATATTGTTAAGATAATAACTAGTTCATACTTCTATGATTAATTCTGCCAGTGCACGAATGGGGGGGAAGTACATGCCAGAGGCACGTATCCTGCCTTTGTAGCTCCGCACCTGCGGACAGGTGCGCACCAGCTGGTATTCACCAATGGATGCCACCTGTCTGTGGGCATGCCCCTCTTGTTAGTGCAGGGTGGCCAGGGGTGGAGTCGCAGTCCCAGACAAGCATCCAATGGGATGCCCTGCCTGAGTCCCAGAGTGGATCCATTGTGCCTGAAGGCGTGGGTCTAGATGTGTGAATAGCACCCATGTGCACCTCGACCCAGGCAGCTATGCTCCATTGTCCACTGTACCCCCCTGGCCCAGCCCATGATTCACAGTGCCCTCATAGCACACCGATGGCCACCTGCAGTAGGTCCCTGCCCCCTCCAGTATGCTACCACCCCTGCCAGATAGCAGTGCCCCAACCTCATGGTGGCAAGAGGCATCCTGTCCCCTAAAACACACATTGCTGTCCATCCCCACTGTAGAAATACCCACCAAGGCCTCCATGCCCCATCCCCAATGGGGGTAGATCCCCCACACACACTCCTCTATACCCCATCTCCGGAGTAGTCCCCCCCCCGGAACACTCTCCCACCCCTGATCCCAGCACACCCCCTGCCCTCATTGGTGGTCAGTGTCTCCCCCTGACATGACATCACCCCCCCGTCCTGTCCCCCATACCTGCCAGTCAGTGCACTGCACTTTGACGGCCAGCAGCTCAACCCTCCTCACACCTCCTCAGCTGCTGGTGTGCTCCCAGCATCACTCGGACAGATGGCGGCCAAGGAGGTGTGAGGTGGGTTGTGCCACTGGCCGTGCCATGCTGCTGCACCAACAGGGAGGTATGGGGGTTAGAGGCAGTGCTGGCAGTGCCACAGGGGTAGGGGGACCACTGACCACCACTGATTGCCCATAAGGGCTAGGATCAGGGGTGAGGGTGGACTGTGTATGTTGCATGGGGATGGGGTGTTGCAATCCAAGTCAGTGCCCCCATGTCTGTGTGTGTGTGGGGGCCTGCATTCCCAAGGCTGGTGCCCTGTGTGTGTGTGGGGGTCTGCATTTCGAGGCGGTGCTCCTGTGTGTGTTTGTGGGGGGGATCTGCAGTCTTGGGGCCAGTGCCCCTATGTCTGTGTGTGAGGAGAGGGTAAGCATTCATGGGGATGATGACAGGGCACAGCTGTGTGTGTGGGGTGGGTGGCACTGGGAGGCCAATGGGGATGAGGGCTGGGGTTCTGTTGGTGGGGAGTGGTGGCTATCTGCCTGGACCGGGTGGCAGTCTATGTCTGCAGGGCACATACTGGAGTTATGGCAGAGTCCCCCTGCTGTAACCTGCGTCCTTCTCTGTGCCCCCAGAGGGCAGCATTATGCAGCTATGTGCATGGCGCATAATGCTGGCATGCCTCCTGCCCAGCCCCGGTGCGTTGCAGTCTGCGTGGCTGGGGGATCAGTTGCATAGGGTCTGCATGTCCCAATTTGTGCATCCTATGCAGGGGACGCGATGGGTGCGTGGTGGCTATGCGCTGCAAATACATGGCACATAGGCAGTCTGCACATCTGAGCATAGGCCAAATTGTGATTTGCCCTGAATTTATTTTCCCTTTGACAACAGTATATATTCAATATTAGGCAATGATGTACCTGATAATTGTACTGCACCCAAGGGAAATGTATAGATTTTTTTCTTTTTTGAAATAACAATGAAATTGGATCTCCCCATCTCTAATCTTTTGGACCTAACTGTTGCATAAATATATTATTTTATTTATTTATTGAAAGTATCAGAACTGCAACCCTTTGAGTCAGAGACTCCTTTGCAAAGGCTCCATATCAACAATAAAAGCAAGAATACAAAAACAGAAAAACAGTATACAGTAGATAGTAAAATGCAAAAGTACAGTCAGGCAATGATAACAGTAGGGTGTATATATGAGAACAAACCAAAGTTAGGCAACTAGGGAAATAATGCAAGCCAGGCCAACTCAGACTGCACAGGGTCAGGCAGACCTTGCTATACACAGCCCTATTGGGGCAGGCAGTCCAAGACAGACCTTGTCAAGAGGGGTAAGGACACTAATCAGCCAGGGTCAGGCAGACCATACTGATACAGAGCCCCAGTTTGGACAGTAGGCAGTCCAGAACAGACCTTGTCAGGAGGTGCAGGAAGTGAGGAAATAATTCAGGTACAGTCACACCTGACGAGAGAGAAGGTGTTCCCTTAGTGAACATTTGTAGGGGCCCAGATAGGCACAGAAGGAAATCTCAGGTGGAAGAGAGTTGAGCCAAACAGAGTCCCAGTAAAGGAAGGCCCTCTTTCAGTGAGAGGTTTTGCAGTAAGGTATAGAGAAAGTAGGCTTGCTGGAGTACCTAGTGGTCCGGGTGGGGGTGCTGTGGGGGTTAACGAGGTGAAGGAGGCCAGGGGGAGTGAGGCCAGCAATGATCTTCTTGGCTAGGAGACAGGTGTGATATTTTAGTTTGCCCTCAAAATTCAACCAGTTGGAGAGGCGGTACAGGTCGCAGGTGTGGGTGAACCTGTCACAGCCAGTCACCAGACTACAGGCTTTATTAAGGGACACCTTTAGTCTATGTAGTGCAGTATCAGATGCTGCGCCATAAATGACTATGCCATAGGGAGAGAATATTAAGTCAAAATAAGAGTACTATTTGTTTATATAGTTATAATGTGTTTCTTCCTTTTGAATTTTCTGATATTTGGATACTAGATCCTGCGATTAATGTAGTATGGAAAGTACAAGATACATTTTCCATACAGATATATAAAAGCTCTATAAGTAAATCATATAAAAATATTTTTTTTTTTTTCAAAAGTGTGGTGGATAAATAAAGCAGACTGTGCTGTGAAGTGATTAATGTTGGCACTGTTTCAGGGTTCAGAACCCAATGGGATGATTACAAGGGGGTAATTAGTAAACAACACGAGGCTAGGGACTCTATAAGCACTGAAATAATTGAGTAAGATCTAGGTCAGAACAGACAGACGGGACTTTTTGTCTTTATCGGTCCTATACCATCTATGTATCCATGTCCTCAAATATGCAGACAGTTAACCTCAGAATTTGCAGAGGTAATAACTGAAATTACCAACATTGCACAGGGAAATGGTTAATTATGTGTCTGCTTCCAGAGGAAATTGGTTCATGTACCTTGGTAATACCTCTAGTAAATCAATGCTTAGGTAACATTCAAAGTCAGCACTGGTACTCTGTCTCACTGTGAATCATCAAAAGCTAAACTGGAGATCTGAAGAGTTTTTCAAGATATCAGGATCAAGCACCCCAGATACTTTACACCCAAACATGTCTCCTCAAAATTTGTCACTGTTACATTGTGCCCCCTTCTAGCCCCAGTCATTATATTCTAGAAATATGGTTAAGGTGGATTATGAAATGCATACAAAAAACTCCAGAAACCTAATTGACCAAGGAGCTTGGAACCTAGTGCTGATATCCCAGCACTAAAGCACTGGGACAAATCTTTGACCTCACTGACCTGTTTATGTAACCAATAAGACATGACAGGGTGTGCGTTTGACAGTTCTAATACATGGCTAGGGGGAGTAGTGAAGCACAAGGTCACAGACTGAGTGTGCCCAGCCCCTAGCTGTGCACTAGAACTGTCTAATGCACATCCCAAAGTGTCTTATTGCACTTATAAAATGAGTCAGTGTATTTTACATTCATGTAGAAATTTAAATCATTATGTTTTCATTGAAAAGAGTTAAATGTTTAATGACTTTTGTTGTAAAATAGTTCCGCCTGCACAGGATTTCTGTTTTTTTTTTTGTTTTGTTTTTTGCCATTAGGACTTTTGTCTTTCTGTGGCCACCATTTCTTTTTCTTTTTTTATTAAACCTTTTAAAGGAGTACAAAATATATCATTAGACCTCATTATATACCCAGGATACAGCACAATATATTGGCATAAGCAAGAAGAGAAAAGATAGTGGACCAAGGATACAAAATGTGGCAGAACTAGAGGCTTTCCAGCACTGGTCATCAAATCATCCTGAGCTTCCTGAAAAGTAGATTACGTTTGTAATGCCTTGAAGTATATGTACCTTAAGAGGAAAAAATACACCTATTTTTAATTACTTAACATTAACATAACATCTAACAAAGAGAAAAAATACAATGAAAAGGTGGTGTCTGCCCCCATTGGCTATATAAAAAAGATTTAAGTTGTCTAGATCGAAATTTATAAATCTTATATCTTAAAACATACACAGTTTCAATCTTCTCCTAGAATTGTCTCCAGCCATCACCCATTGTCCCAAAGCACCAACTGATCTAGCACTGAAATACCTTCAACAACCTCAACTATAGATGTAAAAGGGTACCATCTCAAATGAAGCTGCTCCACTCTAGAATTGAGCAGAGAAGTCAAATTTTCCATCTTTCTAATTTGCTTACAGTTTGACAACCATGTCTCAACACTCAGGGGAACAGGGCAAAGCCAATGCTGTGTTATTGCCTTCAGGGCTGCTACAGTAATAATTAAAAATAAATATCTTTTAGGCCCCCGGGGTCCCCATAGAGGAAGCCCCAACACCATGTTAATAAAGCCCAACTGGGTATTTAAATCTAATGCCTTAATAATTAAATGACAGATCCCACCAGTAAAAAGATCATTGTGGACATCCCCCAAAAATACGAAATGGAGTGCCTCTTGGACCAAACCCCTGCCAACACTGATCAGTCAGGGAAGTCCCCATATGGAAAGTTCTGTCGGGTGTTAAAAAATACTGTACTACCACTTTTCATTTAAAGTCATGCCAGACAGCCAGTCCTGTAGTTTTATGAGTCAGAAAACAGATTTTACTCCATAATTTATATAAGGGAAGAAACTTAGCTTTATGTTACCAAAGATTCTGTACCCGTCCCATCTGGGCTAAATCTGACTCTCTCATACACAGTGCATATAACCTGGAAATTAAGAGGTCATTTAAAGGCCGTTCAGCAGCTTTCTTCACCTCAGTTAAGAGAGACTGCAACTTCTCCAAGAGGTCCTCAAGCTGACTGGGTGAGATCACAAAGTGCCTCACCTGTAAGTAATGAAACAAATCCATAGGGAGCAAAAGAAATTTGTGTTTGTGGCCACCATTTCTGGAGTTTGTTATCATGGTTACTGTGTGACCTCCCCATACACACAGAGTACTGTTTGGAATCAGTGTATATTTTTTTGTTTGCTTGTTTTACATTTATCTTTTTAATTTTCAGTTTATTTTTAATATATTTCTGTTCCTTTACTTTTTGGTCTGGCAATATTAAGGGTGACTGGGAGAGAGTAAATGAGTGGAGTGGACAGTCGAGTGGAAAGCCAAGCAGACAGGACCAAGCATGCTGTGAAAGCATCTGTAAGTAGGAGGAGGTAGAGGAGATGCCACTGATATGGACAGTTATTGGTTTAATGTACTTTGTTTTCTTATTTAAATTTTGAGTGGAATTGTGAGCTTGTGAGCTGGTGTTGAGTGGACAGCCATGGGAAGTTCCGTGAGCATCGGACCTCAGCAGAGAATCGGTAAGAGGCAAGTTCAAAAAAACACCCACAGAAAAAGCAGAATTGAAACAATCATCAGAGCACTCCCTGTAGTTTAAAAGAAAAAGCCAATTAAACTACAGGGAGTGCTTTGATGATTATGAGGTTTACAGTGTTACAGCACATTCATGTTTAGCAGTGAAAAAAATGGTGGTGATTTAAAAAATGAAGATTTCATTTGGCTTCTTGATATCTAATTTTAAAAATGTGCCTTATTTACCTGAACTTGTTTGTAACCGTGTGTTAGAAACTTCTAACACATGACTGCCAACCAATCAAAATACAACATTTTTCTACCCATTTTATAAATTAAGATGACATGACTGTACAATGATGCCTCAATGCACTTGCTCATATTTAAAATAAAGTACAGCATCTGCCATCTACTGATCAAATAGCAAAATTACAATGGCTCAATAGGACTATTATTCTTCTTTTCCTCTTTTTCTACCATTTTTCCTTATTTTTACTAATTTAAATAAAACGATTCAGTTCAGCTTAGCTTATCAGCTGCAATGGTGCTAAATGCTTTGTGAATATTAATTCCCAGAAATGAAATTATGGATGCATTACCAATTATGCAACCATGAATATTTGAGAAAATGTGGCCAATACTTTGGAGTATTTTCATTGTAAATTTAAAACTACTAAATCAAATTTCTACAGCACTGTTAGATACCAGGATTAATTGACACTGGATTGCTTGCCAAACTGAGGTCTAAACCTGCAACAACAGAGAAGTTCCAGTCATCCATATTTTCAGAAAGTGTTCACAGAATCTCATAAATAATAATATAGTAAAATTGTAAGTCCCTGTGACTTAAACATTTCTATACCAAATCTCTTTTTATTTAGTAGTTTATATAATCCTTCCAAAAGAGTATGCATGCTAATTGCACATCTCTAGCTTCCAAAGTGGTCACATTGCAAGCAGATAAATAGTTTCAAACAACTCCTTTCCCCTAAAATAAAATGTCAGACTTTGAGCCCCAATCGTTTCAAAACATCTGATCCAAATGTCACGATAACTGGAACACCTTTAGGCCACTCAGCATAAAGTAATCTTGCCAGAGGTCAGGTGCCTAGCTTAAAAGATGACTGAGTTATGACCAAATTAAATAAAGAAAATAAATTCTGCTACATTCCACAGGATTACATGAAATTTGGAATTTTCCAGTTCTGTGCTGCCCTACTGTACTACAGCCTCTGTGCAATACTGTATGTTCATCCACACCTGGATTATTGTGCACAAATATGGTCCCCATTTTTGGGGAAGGCTGTGGCGATTCTAAAGAGGGAACAGGGAGGACAGCTAGGATGATCAGTAGTAGAAGCAGAAGATGCTATCAGGAGAGATTGCCTGTTTAAATAGCTATGCATTAAAATTTAGAAGACTGAGGGGAATATGATGACAGTATACACGTTCATTCATAGCCATTGAAACATGAGGAGCAGAGACATCTGGGATTGGCCTGATGGTAGATGTACTAGAAGATGTACTAGGGGGTATAAATATAAACTGGAAGCAATGAGCTTCAGGCTAGATGTGAGAAAGTACTATTTATACAGATAAGGTGGTGAGAGAGTGGAACAGATTGCCAGCCAGTAACCTAGCAATCTTTTTTTTTTTTTTATGTTGGCGCGCGTGCGCAGCCAACATCTTGTGGCAGTGGGGATTTGGAGGCGCGGTTGCTGTTCTGCGAATGCAGGGCATGCACCAGTAGGTGCATCTCACATTGCCCAATCAGCCTGCATGCCGGCGCCACAGCATGCATACATAATGGAGTGAGCACATCTAAGAAAAGGTCTGCTGCAATCTGAGGCAAAGCTCGTCAGATGCAGCGGTCAGCACCCTAACACACGTCTTCGCCACCGTATGTGCATGGTCGATGAGCAGGCAGCGGCAAACGCTGTCAACTTTGTTGGTGCCTAATCCTGTCGGTTAACCCTCCACTGTCTTTGTGTGCCGATGGGGAGCCCACTCCCTGTCAGCATAACCCCCAATTGTCAAATGCTGAGGGTGCCCAATCCCCTCAGCTCGTGACCCCCACTTTCTTTCTGTGCTGATGGGGTGCCCCATCCCATCGGCATTACTTCCTCCTCCCCGTGTTGTGAGGTGGACGAGGGTGCCCAGTCCCGGTCGGCTACTGACACCCCCCCAAAATAGTTAGGTGGCACGCTGGGAGCCCACCCCAGTATGCCAAATGCCCTGCAAAAGGAAAACTGTCCTGCAATGTTTTTTTCTACTTTTTTTTTACCTGTAAAATGAAAACAGTCTCTCATAGTCTTGATGACCCCTTCCCCCACCTGCACCCACCCACTGTGCACCCTGCCTCCCCTCACTCCCCTCGCCTCATACTTACCTCCAGAGTACAGTGCTTCTGTGGACCGGGAACATGTTTACACTCTTCAAAGCTGACCGTGAACTGAGGAAATTCCGGTAAGCTGTATAATGGAATGAATAGGGGGTTTTCAACTTTAATGCATATCTCCGGCATTTTTGGGAATTTTGGCCCCAAATTTTCAACATGGGTTTTTGGGACCCCTTCTCATTAATTCTTGCACTGTCATGGCGTTATTCGGTCCCGAAATGTGATTTTGCAGTCACTGCATGGAATCACCTTTCAGGACTGAGTAACAAAATGACAGTGCCATTGTTCATGAGAGGGGCTCTCAAAAAGCCTATGTTGCAAGTTTGGTGGGACAAATCCAAAAAATGGCTGTTCTACAAGCGTGCATAGCAACTGCACAATGCACATTCATAAGTTAGTGTATTCACGACTATTTTCATGCCAGATTCTCAACATTGGCATTTTACCACACCTTCTCGTGAACCGTACAGCTGTCATTTTTCGCATCCTGCCCAAAATGTGTTTTCGCACTGCCGGCACAGAATAGCACGGTCGCTGTGCAAAATCAGTGTTCAGGGCACATTGCAAAAATTACAGTGACACTGTTCATGAGCAGAGGTCCTAAAATGCCTGCGTTGAAAATTTGGTGACAATACTCCATAAAATGACTGTTTTACGAGTGTGCGTATCAACTGCGCAACGTACGCTCATAAGTTAGCGCATTTGCAATATTTTCATACCGCATTCTCTACATTGGCATTTTACCACACTTTCTTGTGAACCGTACAGCTGTCATTTTTCACATCCTTGCCGAAATGTGTTTTCACACTTCCGGCGCAGAATAGTGCGGTCGCTGTGCGAAATCAGTGTTCAGGACACATTACAAAAATGACAGTGATACTGTTCATGAGCAGAGGTCCTAAAATGCCTGTTTTGAAAATTTGGTAACAATGCTCCATAAAATGACTGTTTTAGGAGGTGCATAGCAACTGCACAACGCACGCTCGTAACTTAGCGCATTCGCAATATTTTCACACCAGATTCTCAAACGTGGCATTTTACTACACCTTCTTTTGAACTGTATAGCTGTCATTTTTCATATCCTTGCCAAAATGTGTTTTTGCACTTTCAGCGCACAATAGCATGTTCACTGTGAGAAATCAGTGTTTGGGACACATTACGAAAATGACAGTGACACTTTTCATGAGCAGAGGTCCTAAAATGCCTGTGCTGAAAATTTGGTGACAATGCTCCATAAAATTACTGTGTTACGAGCGTACGTTGTGCAGTTTGCATGCAAGCTCGTACGTTCGCAAACTTCTAATATTCTCACTCAAGATTTTCTACAGTGCCATTGTTCTGCGCCTCCTAATGAATAGTATAGCTGTCATTTTTCACATCCTGACCAAAATCTGTTTTCGCGGTTCTGGCACAGAATAGCGTGGTCGCTGTGGAAAGTCCGTGTTCGAGACACACGATGAAAATGACAGTGACACTGTTCATTAGCAGATGCCCTAAAATGCCTATGTTGAAAATTTGGGAACGAAAGTCAATAAAATGAGTGTTTTATGAGTGTGCATTGCATAGTTTGCACGCACACTCATGACTTTCTGAATTTGTAATACTTTCACTCCAGCTGTTCATTGTTGGCATTTTTCCATACCTCCTTATGAACACTCCAGCTGCCTGAAATGTGTTTTCGCACGTCCGGCACAGAATTGCACAGCCGCTGTGTGAAATCAGTTTTTGGGACAGTTTGAGGAAATGACGGTGACACTATTCATGAGCAGAGGTCCTAAAATGCCTATGTTGAACATTTGGTGCTGAAACTCCATACAATGACTGTGTTGCAAGCGTGTATTGTGCAGTTTCCACGCACCCTTGTAACTTTGTCAATCTGCAATATTTTCATGCCACATTTTCACCACTAGCATTTGTGCATGTCTCCTTATCAACAGTCCAGCTGCCATTTTTCAAAGCCTGCCCAAAATGTGTTTACGCAGCTGTGGTGCACAATGGCATGCTCGCTGTGCAAAATCACCTTTTGAGACACATTCACAAAATCACAGCACTATGCGTCTCTAGCTACGCCACTCCCGCTGCCAATGCCAGCGCGACAACGTTCGGCATTGACAAATGTTTATTTTATTTAGTTGTTTAACCAGGTATAGCACACTAAGCTGGAAACTTTTTTACAGGAGCAACCTGGGAGCACAAGGAGGTTAAGTGACTTGCTCAGGGTCACACAGTATGCAAGTGGAAGCTGTGGGATTCAAACCCAGATCCGGTCTGCTGGATGTCACCAGATTTGCAGCTCAGAGCCTTAGACCACTGCACTATACTGCCTAAATCTTTAAAATCCAGTTGAATGTTTTCCTAAAAGAAAAGGGTATAGGTAGCTATGTCCACTGAGCTGCAGGTGGTATGGACTAGATAGGATCACTTGCTTCCATTCCGACACATTTTACTGCATTATAAATATTGGTGAGCCTGTTTATTAAACAGGCTACCGCCACTTTCAAAACCTGTAATATACGTGTTTTCCCATAATACATAGTCATATATTACAGGAATCCTGTCAATCAAAAAAATCAAACTCTATCAATTACTATATTTCCTCATGTATCAACAAAACAGAAAAAAAATGCAACTTTCCTTCTCACATGCTGCACAGATGCTGACATCTAAAACTTAAAGCAAGAACATCTATTTGCTATAGATCATCAGAAACTCCACAACTTACTTTGGATTTTAGTCCTAATCCTGTCAGTCATCTTTGCAACCTCCCCCAGTGTCTCTCTGGTTGGAAGAGAAGCTGACTGCAGTGAAAGCATGAACATGCTTGAATTAAAAAGGTGCTCAGTCTGCCGACCTGGTGGTGTGGAGGACAGAGGCACCATTTTTCCCTCACCTCTCACCATGCCAGTGACCCAGGTTCAGTGATGAACTCTGGTCTTCGGGGGCTGGTCGGGGAGAGGAAGTATCAAGCATCCAGTGTACTACTTTCCTCCTCTGGTATGGGATGGTTGGAGGTCACGGCACCTGTCTGGCCCCTAGCAGAGGCTTGGGGATCAGCAGCCAATGCCAGTATACTGGGGTATGGAGGGCCAGTGGTTGTGAATTTTCCATGCATGGTAGCATGTGTGGTGAATCTGCACAACACTGCCCATCCACCTCTCCACTGGCATGCAAAACCTCAGTTGGTTGCAGCCTGGAGGTTGCTGACCCTCTGCAGGACCCGTGCCAGACTGCAGGACCCCTCCCCGGCACTAGATCTGTATGTGTTGACAGGTGACCTCCTGGCATTGTTGGTCTCTGCCACGGGGGGCAAGCAGTGGGGGACATATACTGGATCAATTTCTCCATCAGCAGTGGGGGGGCCCCTGTTGACACCACATCATGGAGGTTAAGCCATGGGGAAAGACTGTGCCACAGTGAGTGCCTGGACACCGGAAGCAGGGCTTGGGGTGGTTGGTGGAGGACTTGGCTGTGCCACCCTTATAAAAGAGATTAACTGCAAAGAAAAGATGCTCAGTGTATCATTGCTGTCCCTGGTGCTGACCTAGCAGAGGCTGGGGCAGCGTAGAGAGTGAGAGAAAGAGGTGAGGTGCAAGTAGAAAGAGCTGCCATTTGGAGAGCTGCTCCTGTACCTATATGCAAGTGCTCCCAGGGACACAATGAAACAGCAATTACAAAAAGTGGGTGTTTTTATTCATTTTTTATACACCCTCAGTGTGGGATGCCTTCATAAACCACGTGTGCTTCAAACTTGTGGTTTCTGTGGTATCACACACCTTAGGAGTGTAAACAAAGCTCATAATGTACAACACTGCATACATTATTCTATATGTACAGTATTTCATATGCATTATTTTCTATAGAGTTCTCCTCTGCCTTATTTTTTGCTGAGGAAATTTGCATGAAAACAGGATTTTATTCCTTAGAGTTAATCTGCCCTCCAGATCATTCTCATTTAACATCATAATCCTCTGCTGTGACATCGCAATCTGTTACAATGGTAATAATTGTGATGTCACAGTGGTGCAGAATAAGAAATAGGAGCTGATGAACTTCCAAAGAATATACATTTGTCATGTATATAACTTCAGTAGTAAATAATGACGAGAAGAAATCTAGAGAGAATGTGGAATATAAGCAGAACGCTGTCCAAGTATTGTATTTCTCCAATTCCTCCATGAGGTGTTGGCTACTTACAAATAAAATACTGTATGGAATGTCCACAAATTCAGACATTGGGAATGTTTTCTGAAAATCAGAAAATGCTTTGAGCTATGCAATTTGAAACACGTTTATCTGCAGAAAAATATGTCTTGGTGTTGTAGAACTACATTGCAAAACCAAGTAACAATTCACAATGCTTGATTTAACTTCAGAGTATAAGTTAAGCATCTACAAGGTCAAAAATAATGATGTCTGCCCCGCTCTGACATCCTGGAATAAGATAAAAATTGATACATTTAAAAAGAGGTTGTGTATGCGTATATTATGATTGCTGGAGTGGAAAGCCATAGCACAATAAAGCCTTAAAAATAACAGCATAGCATAAACAACTAAGAAAATTCTATTTAAAAATTATGTACATAAGCAGTGGTGTGAGCATAAATCAAAAGCCTTTAAACTAAGCCTTGACAAATCCACTTTTTCTTTTTTTTTAGGATTTTTGTAACAGATCACTGATCAAAATATAAGACTTTCAGGCAAACAGCACTTTTTTAGTTTATTAAAAAACATGTTCATTAAGAGCCTCATCTTCAGAAGTCCAGCACCCAACCACTTCAGCACCTGTAGAGGGGGGTTTACGAGAGCTTGTGGTGCCAAGGTCCCACTCCACACATGTGGGGAGCGCCAGACATCCACAGCCCTGTCAGTTGGTCCACTCCTTACCAAACCTCAAGGCACGTGTGTGGCTATGCTGGTGAATGACATTTAGACAGAGGACAAGTGCAAACGTGTCCTGCATCCTCACAGCATTCTTCATGGTGCCAAGTCCTGGTGGAGTGGAGGAGCCACAATGTCTACCTAGGGACAGCATTAGCAAGTATGTGTCCACCCTTCATGTGGCCTGATTGGCTTTCCTCCTCTGACCTCCCCCAGTAAGAGCTTCCATAGTGGGTCATGGGAATCTCCTGCACTGGCAGGATTGTTGTCATACATTATGCAGATTCTGGTGGGGGATATGGTAGACTTGGAGGACTACTGTATCCCTACATTCCCTGTATTTTGTGCAGGTATGGCTCCACTTGTAGACTGGCATGGATATCTGGTTGGATAACTACGTTCTGGATCAACTCTTCCCACCCCTGCCACCCCTTACCCCAGTGTGTAGCTGTGCACTAACATAGCATGGTAGGTAGGGGCATGGATTCTGTTCAGTGTCTAGTGGAAACAAGGGTGCAGAACCATGGCTGGGATACTCTCAGTTTGAGTGTACTGAGTATAGAAACATAGAAACATAGAAACATAGAAGTTGACGGCAGATAAGGACCGCAAGGCCCATCCAGTCTGCCCATTTCTTTTTCTACCTTATAAATGTGCCATCGGCCTTTGCTCTGTCAGTGACCTATCTATTCATAGTCATTTGTATTGCTCCCTTATGCCTATCCCATGCCTGTTTGAAGCCCTGCACTGTAATCATAGCCACCACTTCTTGTGGTAAGCCATTCCATGCATCTACCACCTTTCTGTGAAAAGAATTTCCTACATTCCCCTTAATCGGCCTCCTCTAATCTCATGCTGTGTCCTCTTGTCCTGCTATTTTCTTATATTTAAACATGTTAGACTCTTTCACCTTGTTTATGCCCTTAAGGTGTTTAAATGTCTCGATCATATCACCTCTCTCCCGCCTTTGCTCAAGGGTATACATATTGAGCTCCATTAATCTGTCCTCATATGTCTTCTGATGCAGTCCCTGCACCATTTTGGTTGCCCTTCTCTGGACTGCCTCAATTTGGTTAATATCCTTGTGAAGGTGTGGCCTCCAATACTGCATGCAGTACTCCAGATGGGGCCTAACCAATGTCTTGTACAGAGGGATTATTACCTCCCTCTTACGACTTGTGATACCCCTACTAATACACCCTAACACCCCCCTAGCCTTACCTACTGCTTTAGAGGTCTGCTTGGATGATTTTAGGTCATCAGTGATGATGATGCCCAAGTCCCAAGTCTATAGGGCACCATTTGCCTCATGCAGTGGCTACCTTGTTTGCTGCAGCTCCCTCAAAGGATGCCAGCAAGGAGGCAGTGCGGCTGGACCTTGGTAGGCTCCATGAGGGTGGAGGGAGGAAGGAGGCAGAGCACTCTTAGACCTTACTGCTGTGCAATTCCTTTACCATTCTGGTGAGATGGGGAAGCCAAGAGGACGCAAATGAGGTGGAGTAAGAGAGAAGGTGGAGGTCCTCAAGGGAGCAGTAACTAAGGAGGGTGGGAGAGTCCTCAAGCCAAGGAGGAGGCAGTTGCTGGTGGGGGAACTCCATAGTCAGGGGGATTGACTTGGGGGCAGGGGAAGGGAGGAACACAGTAGCACATTGCATTCCAGGTGCTTTGGCAGGACTGGAGTTCAAATCTTGGAGATTGTCAGAGAAGAAGGGGTAGGGATGGAGCTGGATGCTCTTGTCCAACTGGGGATGAATGATCTGGCAAGGGAAGTTGTAGGAGTAGTGCATGATAGACCTAGGGAGCTGGGGAGGGGCCTGAAGCAGGTAGATTGCATACTGGCCTTTATCATGGTGCTACCCGTGCATGGTTGGTGGAATGCTAGGGAACTCTGCACCAGGTCCTTCAGTGAGTGGTTGAAGGCATGGTGCAGGGAGAAGGGTTTTGGCTACATAAGAGACTGGAGTCACACCTGGGGAGATGGATGCATGTGCAAGGGAGACAGCCTCAATCCTTCGAAGAGGGGAATGACAGTCCTGGCTGGAAGGTTTAAATGCTACATTGACAAGCATTTAAACTAGTCAAGGGGGGAGGCAGAAAGACTGATGAAGGCATAGCTTGCTCCCCCCAGACTAGTGCAACAAGGAAGGTTAACCTAGGGAGAAGAAATTCCATGGAGATTGATGGAAATAAAGAGAAGGGCAAGACAGGCAAGTCTGGAGGAGGAACGTCGCTTGGAAGAGAGGATAAGGAGGAAAGGCATGAAGACAATGTGACAGGTAAGGACAGGACTGAGGCAACAGAAGAGGCAAGGGGGAGCAGGAGAGGGAGGCAAGTTAGAGGTAGAGAAGGATGAAGAGAATGGAGATCCATGTGTGTCAATGCAAGAAGTCTGGGAAACAAAATTCCTGATCTTGAGCATTCAGTGTGGAGACAGACCTGGATCTGGTGGCCATAACAGAATCATGGTGCATGGACAACCACAGCTGGGAAATGGCCATCCCTTGGCTATACCATGTTCTGGAATGACAGGTCAGGGAGAAAAGGTGAGGGGTTGTTTTAAATGTGAAGGAGAGTATGAGGATCACTGAGATATTGGGGCAAGAGGGGGATAATGAAAGCCTGGAGGAACTATGGGTCTGCATAGAGATGGGGTTGGGGACCATTATTTACATAGGGTAGTGTACATGCCTCTGACACAGGGGGAGGATTTAGGCTGAGGCCTGGGGGAAGCCATTAGCAAAATGGCCAGCAAAAGTGAAGTTTTGTTATGTGGGACTTTAATCTGCCAGATGTAGATTTAGGGGCATTCTCACCACAGCTACATCACGAGGCAGGACCATACTTAACTCCATACAAGGAGCATTTCTCAGCAGCTGGTTTGGGAACCCATTAGGGATGGGGCAATGCTGGACCTTCTACTTACAAAAACAGACAACATTGCTCATGTCACAGTGGGTAGTCCACTGGGTACAAGTGATCACTGTATTCTGTGGTTTGGCATACATATAGGTCAGGAAAAAAACACACGAGGGTCCTGGACTTCAGGAGGGCAGATTTTAAAGAAATATGAAACTGCCTTAGAGAACACCTTAAAGGGTGGGGGCAGAGGGGGAGAGGAGGCTCAATGGAGAAAAATTAAGGAGGGAATAGCCCAAGCAACAGCATGCTGTTGAAGGAAGCGAGCAAGGGAAAGAGGAGAAAAAGACCATGATGGTTTTCTAAGGAGGTGGCAAAGGCAGTGAAGGAGAAGAAAACAGCATTTAGAAAGAACAAGAAGACCCAGAAGGATGAAGACAAGGAGGAATATCTGGCAAAATAAAAGGAGGCAGGAAGTAGGGTAAGAGCAGTTGAAGCACTAGCAGGAAAGGATAGCTAAGAAGGTCAAAAAGGGGACAAGACCTTCTTCAGATATAAGGCAGAAAGAGGAAGACAAATGGAGGGATAGTGAGAATCAAAAGGTTGTGGGAGACTGCACAGAGGAAGATCAAGAGAATGAGGAAATACTAAATGGTTATTTCTGTTCAGCTTTAAAAGTAGAGAGATGGGGGGAAGTACCACCATGCTACAGTAAGCACCAGGGAGAGGGGGTGTGGACAGAAGTCCTTTCTTGGTGGAGAGGGTCTGGAAGGTACTGGAAGCCTCAAAGGAGAATAACATGATACGGTCAGATGGGATTCGTCCAAGGGTCCTAAAAGAACTGAGCACAGTGCCGGCTGCCCCCCTTGCAGTGCATTTTAGCTCCTCCGTAGAGATTGGGGAGGTTCCAGAGGACCAGAAAAAAAGGGGTATTCAATGAAGCTAAGAGGGGGAAACTTTAAGAGAGATGTGCCGAAATACTTCTTCATGGAAAGGATGCTGGATTACTGGAACAGACTGCCAGAGGAGGTAGTATGGGCAAAGACTATGAGGAGCTTCAAGCATGTGTGGGATAGACACAGGGAATGTATTAGGTAGAGGAATGGGGTGAGGGAGTGACATCAATAACTAACTAGTGTCAGTGGTGATGGAAAAGGCAGGGATGAGGGTCAGACTGGATAGGCCTATAGGTCATGTTCTGCTTACAAAATCTATGTTTCTACATTTCTGTGTATTGCAGCCACCTGTGTGGACTGGGCCCTAAGTCTTTAAAGAGCACCTTCCCTGCTGGCCCTAACAGAACTTTCTTTGTATCAATTTGTATAGTAATGTACCTCAAAGGTTGTGCGCATTTGGTATCTCTGTAAAAGATGCTCCCATATTTCCATATGTTGAGTAGTTGTGCTGGCGCACTTTAGCCCTGCTGCTCCTGATTTCTCTGGTCAACTCTTCAGCCACTCGCTCCTACTGACATCACTGTAAGAAGCATGGCTGCTGCATACAGTATTACACAGTGAAGGAGCATCATTTCCACAAGGGAAAAATGTTATGCCATGTTATAAATTGCTCAGCAGTGTTCCCCCTTCCCCTCAGAAGACACCCTGGTATCAGTAAATCATAAAACTGTGGTGGCTAAGTAAACTGTACTTTATCATTATGTGTACATTTCAAGGATGTAGTGTGTGCCTCAGTAAAAAGGTACAGTGAATGACAGTGTGGCCTGGTACTGTACATTGTCCACTGTGTTATCAGTGGTATTGTGCCTATAATCTGTAGTGAGTAATGGCCCCCTTTGATCAGTGTGTGTATCTGTTTATTCATTCAACATATTTCTTTCAATAGTGAGATCCCATATATCCTGGCCGAAAATCGTGGACTGCACATCCATTTCTGCACATCCCTGACATACACAGACTGCCACCGTGGGAAGCCTAACTCGTGCATGAAGAAGTTCGGTGATTTTGGTGGATTGTAGAAAAAAAATATTTTTTAATATTCCTAACTGTCCTTATGTCCACTATCAACATGATTTGTAAAACCAAGGGCTAATTCCTACTGTAATTCTTGTTTGAAAAGTGACAGCTGTACTTTGTGCATGCCAATCAAGTGATCCTGAGAGATCCCATTTTGGCAAGAAACCAACAATGCTATTAATGCTGATGTGGATCCAGAAGTGTACCTTTTCAGATCAGAGAGAGACTGAAGATAAGTATGGAGTTGTAAATGATAATACTCCAAGGACAGTAAGTGATACCTAACCTGATGGTCTCCAAAGGGCCAACCCCTATAAGATCTAATACTTGACGAACATATACCAGACCCATCCAATCCACCTACAAAGGAAAGAGTCATAAAGATTTAAAGGAATTTGTCAATTCTAGGCCAGAGCACTTACAAAAAATATATCAGCTTTTAATAAACAAGTGCAGACTTCATGCCAAGTAGTCAGTATTCCCCTTGTAATACAGAAAAAAATTGAAAAAGGTATATAATTGAGAGGGTTAGAATAAAGGAGGCAGCTAATATTGTGGAGATCATTTAAGACAATACTATAGAAACATAGAAACATAGACTTTGATGGCAGATAAGGACAGCTTGGCCCATCTAGTCTGCCCATTTCCTTACCTAAAGGATAAGCTGCAGATCCTATTTAACCAACAGCCTATTTCTTCCTACCCTCCACAAAAATTGCCCTATGTCTGTCCCGAACATTTTTGAATTCTCCCAGAGTTTTAGACCCCACAACCTCCTCAGGAAGGATGTTCTATGCATCTGCCACCCTCTCTGTGAAAAAATACTTCCTCACATTGCCCCTGAGCCATCCCCCCTCTATCTTCAAATTGTGTCCCCTTGTTCTTGCACATCTCTTTTTCTGAAAGATGCTACCCTCTTGGACTTTGTTGATTCCACTGAGGTACTTAAACATTTCTATCATGTCCCCCCCTCTCCCTCCTTTCCTCAAGGGTATACATATTAAGCTTCTTTAGCCTCTCCTAGTATGGCTTTTCTTGCAGACCCTGCACCATTTTAGTTGCCCTCCTCTGAACTGCCTCCATCCTGTCTATGTCCTTGCGGAGATGGGGTCTCCAGAACTGGGTGCAGTACTCCAGAAGGGGTCTCACCAACTGTCTGTACCAGGGGATAACAACTCCCTGTTTTCTGCTGGTGATGCCTCTCCCTATACATCCCAGTATCCCCCCAGCCCTCCCTACCGCCTTCTCACATTTGCTTGCCAAACTTTAGGTCATCTGATATGATTACCTCCAGGTCCCTTTCCATTTTTGTTGTTGTTACCACCCCCATTTTGTAATCTTCCACTGGGTTTTTGTTTCCCAGGTTCATTACTTTGCACTTCTTTGCATTGAATCCAAGCTGTCATACTTCTGACCATTCCTCGAACCTTGCCAAGTCCCTTCTCATCCTTTCCACGCCTCCTTGTGTATCAACCTTGTTGTAGATCTTTGTGCCATCTGCAAAGAGGCACACTTTTCCTTACAGTCCCTCTGCAATGTCACTTATAAAGACATTAAAAAGGACTGGACCCAGTATTGAACCCTACAGTACCCCACTAGTAACCCCTCTTTCTTCAGAGTGGACTCCATTTACAATTACCTTCTATGTCCAGTTGTTCAGCCAATGTTTTACCCAGGCTACCACCCTGGGACCCACTCCAAGGCTGGTTAATTTGACTACTAATCTTTTGTGTGGGACTGTGTCAAATGCCTTGCTAAAGTCTAGGTAGGCCATGTCCACAGCCCCTCCCTGGTCTACTACTTTGGTCACCCAGTCAAAGAAATCAATTAGATTCATCTGACATGACCTTCCCACTGTGAACCCATGCTGCCCTGGGTCCTCTGCCCCACTGGCCTCTAAGTATTCAACAATTCATTCCTTCAGAAGGGATTCCATCACTTTCCCTACCACAGAGGTCAAACTGACAGGTCTGTAGTTTCCTGGCTCTGTCTTGCTCCCACTTTTGTGAAGGGGAATCACATTAGCATTCTTCCAGTCTTCAGGTACCACACCATCTTCCCATGATTTGTTATAAAGGGTAGTCAGTGATATCACTAGTTCTCTGCTTCATTCTTTTAGAATTCTGGGGTGAATTCCATCTGGCCCCATTGCTTTGTCCACCTTCAGTTTTAGGAGTTCTTTCAGAATCCTTTCTTCTGTGAAAGGACTGGGATCGACCCCCTCTCCAGAGTGCTTCTGTTAATTGGATTAGGCACCTCCCCCACTTCCTCTTTTGTGTATACTGAACATAAGTATTCATTCAGTATTCCTGCTTTTTCACTGTCACTCTCTACCCACCCACCCACCTTCCATTCTATTCAGCCTCACTATCCCTTCCTTTGTCTTTCTACGCTCCCTGATATACCTATACAAGGTTTTATCCCCCTTCTTAACTGAGTTGGCTATCTTTTCCTCAGTTTGTGCCTTTGCTACTCTGACTACCCTTCCTGTTTCCTTCTGCCTTAACTGGTACAGTTCTCTGTCCTGCTCCTTTTGTGTTTCCTTATACTTCCTAAATGCTATCTTTTTCTCCCTAACCTTCACCACCACTTCTTTTGAGAACCATAGTGGCTTTTTCTTTCATTTTGATTTGTTTATTTGCTTCACACAAAGGCTTGTTGCCTCTGTGATGGCAGTTTTGATATTTCCCCATTGTTGCTTCACCCCTCCTTCTAGCCTGTTTTCTAGTGCTTTTCTTTTTTTTGAAATTTCTCTTTTATCCTCCTCACAGCCTGCCTCCTCTGACCCTTCAGCGATGACCTCAGGACATCCCACTGCCCGGAACCCTGCCCCCACAGACCACGGATCCCCATGGAGCCGCGGTTTACCCCCTGGGCGGGGATGAGGTGGAGGGGTTCTAACCCCGTAACTTTACATTTTCATTGGTCTCGTGGTCTGTTGGGCGGGCACGGGCACATCATGGGTACGTCCGAGGTCCTCGCCTCTTCCCAGATGAGGCAGGCTCCTTTTCCTCTTTTCTCCCTCCTCGAGCAGCTGACGACCTCCCCTGACGTCATGACGCGCACGTCGATGTCTGTGCTGCTCAATGGCCAGCCATCCCCTAGTGGGGCTTGCAGTTCCCTGAGCCTCCACTCGGGGTCATGCAAGTGCCGGGCATCGGCCGAATCCCTCCCCGGAGCAGGCGAGCTGTCATTGGACACTCAAGCCTGTCTCCCCCCGGCCGACCCACCGACTACCCGAGACCGCTCCCGAACCCGGGTCGCCGGCGTGGAGCGAGGTGTGGCATCCAGCGCCTCAACCCTCAGTGCCACCGGGCCGATTCTACTGCTTTTCTAAGGCACTCTCCCATCTTGCCAAAGTCAGCCCTCCTGAAGTCCAGAACCCTCACTTTTGTGTGGCTTGACTCTGTAGCTGAGTTTATCGTGAACAACACTGTTTGGTGGTCACTTGTTCCCAAATGGCTACCCACTTCTAGATCTGAGATCCTCTCACTGTCCCCATTTGAGAGTACAAGGTCTAAGATTACTCCCTCATGAGTAGGTTCCAAAACTAGCTATCTGAGGCATGCCACCTAAAGGGCATCAAGAATGGCCCTGCTTTTGGATGTGGCTGCAGCAAAGGTGCTCCAGTTAACATCTGGCATGTTAAGGTCCCCCATCAACAGTATCTCCCCTTTCTCTGCCATCCTAAGTATGCCTTCTATCATATCCTCGTCCATTCCCTCCCCCTGACATGGGGGTCTGTATACAACCCCTGTGTGGATTATTGTGTCATTTCCAGTCTCTAAGGTGACCCACAGTGCCTCCTCTCCTCCCTGTTTACTCTTTTGTTCAGTTGCATTTATCCCTTCCCTTACATAGAGAGCTACTCCCTCCCCCTTCTGCCCTCCTGATCTCTCCTGTAGGTTGTGTACCCTGGTATGTAAACATCCCAGTCATGGTTCTCTGTGCACCATGTTTCTGTGACTGCTATGATATCCAGGCATCCCTCTTCCATCAAGGCCACCAGTTCAGAGAGCTTGTTGCCCAGACTATGGGCATTGGTACTAATTAACCTCCATTTCTTGATGGCATTACCCCTTTTTGCCCCATCCCTGTCCTTATTGCATTTGTCATTTTATCCATTTACCCCAGCACTTCTCCCTATTGACATCTCTATGTTGGTGTCTACCTCACTAAGTACCCTGATTTTTTTTGGGGGGGGCTAGGATTTCCCTGCTCCTTTCCAGTGCCTCCCCTCTTGGCTATTTTAAATGCTTGCCAATGAAGTATTTAAACCTACTGTATCACCTAGGATCCTGGTTCCCCTCCTGGACAGATGCAGACCATCATGCCAGTATAGGCCTGCATCCACCCAGGTGGACCCCCTGTCCCCAATGAAACCAAGTCCCTGAGCTCTGCACCAGTTTTTCAACCACTGATTGATTCCCATGGTGTGGAGCACCCTAGCCTCATCCATGCTACAGACAGGCAGCACCTCCAAGAAGGTTACCATGTGTGCTATTTGTCTAAGCCCCCGACCCCATCTCCACAAACATTTCTTGCACTGCTCTGATCCCTTTTTTAGCCAGGTCATTTGTCTCTATGTGGACAATGACATCCAGCTCCCTCCTCTGTGCAGCTGCTCCTGTGATCCTGAGGATTTGCTCCCTGTCCCTCCAAGCCATGGTGCCAGGTTGGTACCCTACCTCCCTCTCCCCTTCCTCCCCCAGTTATACCTTCCTAACAATGGAGTCCCCCACCAGGAGTTGTTTCCTTCCCCTGTGGGGTCCCATGCCACCCTCCTATGGGTCTCTTTTGTTCCCAGCATCCTCCTTGGTCTCCACTGTGGGAGCCTCCATAGAGGAACCACACTTTTCCAGAACGGCATAGAAATTGTGGAGAGGTACAACTGGAGGGATGTGCCTCTGTTCCACCACCCTCACCCTTCCTGAGCCCACTGTGGTCCAACCACTCCTCTTTCTTGGCAACCTCTGAGGCAACGGCAGTGACCCTGGTGGTCCCTGGGTGGGAGAGGAGGTCCCACAAATCCTGGCCAACTCAGCCTGGAGATGAGCAACCTCTGCCCTTAGCCCAGAGAGGTGCCTGCAGATGGGACAACACTGCATCCTCTAGAACATTTCCCTGAAGATTGCTGCTCCACAGCCACTGCACTGTACCACTCCCATCATGTCTTTTTTCTGGCTATTCTTGCCCTTCTAGGATGATGAGTCTTTGGTGGCTCTGTGATCACTCACTTCCTGCTCCCAAACAGGAAGTTTCTGTTGTCAGTTAAATTCTGTGCCTATAGAAGTAGAACTGGTTTAGGGAGGGGAGGGATGGAGGGCGATATAGTCCCAGTAGAGAAGTTTTAGTTATACCAGTAGCTCCTTCCTCCTGGTGTTCTGTCTGTTCTCTGGCAGAAGCTACAGCAGTCTTTACTGCTTAACTGCCTCACCTATGTTGGGAGCCTAAATAGAGCTAGTTCCATATAGCGTGCATACTTAACTACTTTTTGCAGGGTGTTTGCAGTTGTCATTAACCTGTGTTATACTTTGTTAAACTGCTTTCTTTATTGTCTAGCTGCTGGTGTTCTATTGTGTAGGAGGGCTATCCTGAAGGGTGCAGTTTCCCAGAGGGTTGTACCTCACCATTAGCTAACCCATAAAGTTATAATTTCTGTGTGGAGACACTACATATCGAAAGGTTACACTCACCCAAGCTCAGAGGTCTGCTGAAGGTTCATCAACTATCAGGGGTTGAGTAAGGTGAGACTGCATCCCGAAAACCCTTTTACATTAGTATTGATAAAATTATTCATCTTTTAAAAATGTATTTCCTAACACAGTGCATAAACAGAAGCAAACAAAAGATGATGAGAAAGGTGATCCTGTTTCAAACATTAAATTAAATTTGTAAGCTTAAAGGGGACAGGAAATAATTTCCCATGTGTAGCGGTTTATAATATTTCTATTTTCAGAAATTTTATTGATACCCCAGATTGATCCATGTATAACTGTACCAGATCAAAATCTATTTTGTACTGTTTTCATTATGTGGGTAATAGTCTGCATAGTTCTCTTCATGGAACCAATAATTTAGAAATCTGCCTATGTCACTGCATGGAGTCAGATCTCCAAGCACTGCTCTGATAGGCCAGTAGCTAGTGGTCAGAGTTCTGAATCCATGCAGTAACACACAGTACTCAAAAGTCCCAGTTCCTGGTTTCATGAAGAGAGTGTGCAGAATGTTGTGCATAAATAGAAACAATGAAAATTAATTTACAGTTTTAACTTTTATTTGGGTATAATTAAATGTGGATCATTTGGAAGGTATGCATATAATTTCTGAAAATATGAACAGTACATGCGACTACAAATAATACACAAATGTCCTGCCCTCCTATAATCAACTTTTAAGCATGACAAGTGTGCTTAATTTAAAAAAGGTTGCTCAACAGCATAAGATCCCTTAGCTGCAGGTAAGGCAACAGATTTTATCCTTCATTGTTACATATTTCTTACTGTGCTTCTTTTGGAAGGGAAATGATTGTAGTTTAACAAACTCTTTCACTTCTTGCTACAATTCTTTTGGTGAGTTCTGCCCACCATCACTACCACCATCGTTTTGAGAACCCACTGTTTGTAGAACTCTCATATAACTCAATAGGGCTATCTTTTCATTATTTGTTTTATATACCTTTGGGTGCCATTTGTTTCAAACCAAAACCACTGCTCAACTAACAAGAGTCCTGCTGGTTGATGGAGGGTTTTGACTTCAAAGAAAGGACACTCAAAAATATTAAATATATAGATAAAAAAAAAACCCTCCCTATGATTTCATTGACAAGTGTGAGCTCTCCAAACAGTGACATCACAAAACATCACCATGGAAGGCAGGGCTTCCTAGCATAATGGTAGAAGGAGTCAAAGAGATTGGTCTGCCCAGCTCCATGAAACCAGGTTACAATGCCTTCCCTCTCAAAAAGGCCACAGTAAAAAGAAAAACTTAATGATTTAACTGGCTACCTTATATGCAGGAAAAGGGACATGATGCTGTTTCAGATGCTGAGCCTAATATGTTAAGACACAAACTTTTAAAATAGATAAATTAGAGACAAATTTACAATATTTAGGTATAACAATGATCCAAGGAAATTGCCTGGGATGAATTGTAAGATGGGGTGGTTTGTCTGGGGGGGTCAAACAAGCAGAGAAACACAGACATTTATAGACAGAAAAGACCTGCAGGTCATCCAGTCTGCCTGGAGACCTTAGCAAATTGGAGTGATATGCCTAAACTAGATGGAGCATCCTGGGGTTAGAGATGTTGGGAAGTTTTGCTTTGCCAGTGAAGTTCTGGTGAAACTGCAGAATTCACCTTTGTGAATAACTTTGTGAATTGCCCCCTTTGCCACTTCGCATTGAGTTTTCTTTGGGAATGCCACTTTCTGAGGTGCACTTGTAAAGTGAAGTTAAGGTGAAGTTGCAACTTCACTTGAACTTTGCCTGAAAAAGGCAACTTTGCTTGCCAAAAGCTTCATGAAGTTGGCACTCCACACTTCGTGAATGTAGCAGACTTTACTTAATTGTTCCGTGGAGCGAAGTTTGCCAGCTTTGCACTTTTCTACCTGCGGTCCTACAATGGACTATACAAGGTTGTCCAATTACTTTACTAAAACCACAGCTGTTCTCATAAACCCTACTAAAGCCTATTATGCCAGTTGAACACTTTTAGTTCCATGAGACTAACCAAGAATGACTGTCTTACAGTTGAATACAGTATTTCAGTTTGAAACCTTAATTATCCACCAAGCAGGGAACAGATTTACTGGGCCTGATTTTCAAATGATTGGGAATGCTGCACAGTGTTTATGCAAATGTGGAATGGCACAAGTGGCATGTGGCACCACACAGTGCACCATTGATTTTCAGATGCCACCTGTGTCAACTGGGGGCGTCCTGCACCAGCCAGGCTTGTGTCAACCTTACAACAGATGTACTGGTACAGCAAGGCAGACAGGGGGTTGCACCAGGGCAGCAGTGCTGCATCCCCTTAACTGGGATTCTGCAAACTGTCTCAAAAGGTGCATAGGCTGCCAGAGTTAGATCAGCAAGGAGCTGGTCTATTGGCCTATGCATCATTCCAAGTGCCATGGCATGGTGGGAGCTGTTTCATTATCCCCTGTTGTGCCTGTCACTGGCAGACTTCTGTGGCCATCCTGCACCTGGCCACCTGTCCCAGCACTGCTGGAGCTGTGGCTGATGCCATCCAAGGTCTCCCTGTGCCAGTCACATGACTGCTTCCCCTCACACTCAGTCCCTGGCACCAAGGCACCCATTCTATGTCCCCATCAGGGGTCCTTTGCCACCCCCATCTGACAACCCACCCTGTCCTACCCTCCTCAGGCCCTGCAGTCCTTCCAATGTGTGGCTGGCAGGTCCCTGCCACAGCTGCCACAGCTGCACTAATGTTTTGCAGCTTGCAGAATTCCCCTCCCATGTGCCATTTGTTCAGCACACAGGACAGCTTGCAGCAAACTCAGGGACTTTGGCGCTAGGACCCTGCTTCTTCAAAAATCCAGTGCAGGGTCCCTGGTACCCCTGAATTAGCTACAGGTGGGGTTCAGTGCATGGTGCACCAATCTAAGGGGAGCTTTGAAAATTGGGTTTAATGTCTTTACAGAAAGATTTTGGATTACTGCTATTTTCATCCACAGAATTGATCTCCCAGCATCAGAGTAGAACAGAAGCCAGAAGACACAAAATGAGAATTCTCACTCACATATTTGACAATTTCTAACTATGTTTTAGACTTTTCTAGTGGCGCATATGACTTCCTACTTAACATATATAGTGGCAGCTTTCCACATCTTCCTCTTTACCACAAAACTGTTGACCACAATAACATACAGCATACTACAACAGCACTTCCCCTTTACCGCAGTACCCTCAAGGTACCACATCAGCTGAAGTGTTTCCTTATTGAGTTGACTAAGCACAATAAAGTAATACTTCAGCTAATGTGGCACCTTGAAAATTTTATAGTAAGGAGGAAGTGCTGTTAAGCAGTACCTTAATGTGGTCAACTGTTCTGTGGCCAAGTAGAAGATCAGGATAACAGCAAATGTATGCGTCACCATGTGGAGAAATACTACATCATTCATATAACCCTGTTTGAAATACATTTTGGACACAAGAACTTGGGTGTAACTATGCAGTGCTTCAGTTATATTTCACTTTTTGTTTTTGCACATGATTTACTGAGAATAACCCACCTAAGATATAACATCTCATTTACAATGAGGCTCCATTTCTAGCTAATTCAGATACACTTTGTCAGTTAACTAAATTGTAGTTATTGTGTAACTACACTGTAACAGCACTTCAATCACACTGTAGTTGCATGCAACAAACATGTAACTACAGTGTAATTACCCTGTTGCATGCAATTAATGATTAGTTTCATTGAAGCTTACACTTATGATAAAGTGTAATCACTAATTATATAGCTGGGAGAACTGGAACAATGGGAAGACTGGTAACAACTTGCAATACATGGGCAGTGTTTTTTTGATGTTGTTTCTTTGGTTTTTTTGTTTGTTTGTTTGTTTTTGCATAGAAGCTATGCCGCTCCAGAAAGTTATAATACCACAGCTGTGACATCAGGAAGTCATGAAACCATTGATCTGACAGCAGACTGATGGTTTTATGACTTTGAATCTGCTTTAAATTGCACTCATGCTGACGCTTCAAACCACTGATCACAAACACCAGAAAGATGCATTTTGCAACTCAGTCATTACCATGATGATAGGGGAAGGTCTGCAAAAAGGTAAAACTGTGTAAAAAATAAAGCACTATATAATGCACTCTCATTTTGCATGATCAAATTGGCATGAACAGCCACCAGAAAGTGCATATGTTATTGTTTAACTGGGGGAGGTGCCAGAGTTCACAGCAGTTGAAACCACAAGCCAGTGAGTACTGTAGGAATGGGATTAGAAATGCTGTATGAGCATGGTCATTATGGAAAACAGTGTTGTTGGGGGTGAGAGACTAACACACTGAGTACTGGATAAGAACTGTTCCCATAATGAGGGGGTGGGAGAAAGGATCCATGCATTACAAAAAATAAACAGCTATAACTCCATTGAGGGGTTCCCGTGACATCATATACCTTAAGAGCAAAGCAATTTTTCCTAATTCTACAACTGAGAGCACTGGAACAAATAAAAAAGAAACAACGACTTGTTCAAGGTCAATGAGTGAACCTGCTGGCTATAGTGGCTTATTAGCCATGTGACATGAAGGAGATTCAAAACGAAGTCTTCAGCACTGAAAGGCTACTTCAATATCCATTAAGACAGCCATCCCCAGACTCTTGTTCACATTAAGGCTAGTATTCCATTATCATGCAATCTTCAGCATCAACCTGCAAGATAATGGTTTTAGAGCAAGTAAGGAAGGCAAGCATAAACGTCTCAGTTTTTTCTCTGGTGGATGATTTAATTGATATTTCATATAGATTTAAATAGCTTCAGTAGAATTTTATATTACACAGCTGCTTTTGCTCAGATTACATGTGCTGTACCTTGTGCAATACATAGAACCCCCTCTTAAATTGCTTAGCTTCATAAGTTGTATCATATAAGCAATTATGGTACATGTATGCATATTATGCATTAATTTTAGGGCAAAGTCAGGCAGGCCATGCTGAGCTGTTTAATTGGCACTATGTTAATAATCAGACCTTGGAAACAGTATTTGTACAAAGTTCCACAAATTCCTCTCAGATAGACTCAGCAAGCTGTTGGCATTGACTTCAGGTAACACACTACACACTTTTACTGCCTAAATGTCTGCTTATTACAGACAACAGCATTAGGTGAAACACGTAAATGTTCCTTTGACATGACATTACTCTAGTTGGTAAAAGCTTGAAAAATCAAAATAAATTATAAAATAATTGTTATAGAAAAATACTTTTCCACCATTACAGTAATGATTTTATTACATTTTATATTACTTTACTAAAGGAGAACAACAAGCAGTGTGTGACTAGAGTTTAAAGAATGGTGTTGAGGCAAAGAAATAAACCATCAAACTGGAACTAAATTATCAACAGACCTTTGCTTATGGATTCTCCATTTCATGAATATTTGTTAAGAGCTGATGACACGTTCAGGAGAACTTTAATAAAACCTAATATTTAGACACAGTTCAGCTTGTATTTCCCATTACTGTTGTATTTCTCCTCCCCATTATTTATTACTGAGGTCATCTGTATGTAAACAGGATCTTTGCTCTTGAAAAGCTTGTTTGTTCCTGCTGCTTTCTCCATGGCTGAAGTCATACAGCACTGTTTGTGATATCACAGTTACTCCCATGGCAACAAACTGTGATGTCACAACAGAGGATTATGACTTGAAGTAGGGAATAAGCTGTAGAGGCAGATGGGCTCTAAAGGAACTCTAAGGGATAAAGATAATATATGCATGCAAATTTCCTTATTAATAAATAATGAGGAGGAGAAATATATAGAATATAAATGGAATGCAGGCAAAATTGTACCTAACTATTATGTTTTTTGAAGTTTTCTTTGTGGCATCAGTAGCTATTTAAATACATACGTCATTTAAAGTAGTATACATAAATACATAGGGGATATGCAATAGGAAGCCTCAAAATATGTAATTTCACTTCACAAATGAGGGCGACAGGACATAACTCCTGAGTGGCAGAGCCATTACTGAGTTATAAAAGTCCTGCCTCTTCACACACAATGATAAATTGCATAATTTGATTAATTGTATTACATATTTGATTTATACAAATCTATACATATTCTTCTACCTGTTAATTATATGTATCTATTTTTGAATGTTTACATAATGATAACAGTGTACAATTCTGCTTATAGTGTATAGTTGAGTGGTGTTCTGTATAGAAGTCCATCCCTTTCAAAATGCTGTTGTACCACAGTTCAAAGGTCATGTAATGTGAGTCTACCCTGCTGTGGTAGAACAGCATTCTAGAACCTTTAGAGACTGCTTAAGTCAGTTTCATTTTGAAAGCAAAACAACTCACAAATGCACATTTCACACAGTACTATACACTATAAAAAATACAGGATGAGCAACTCTATGCACAACCTACGTGTTTTGCCACCTCGGGGTTCTGATTCCCATGGACCTCTCAAGCTTTGCTCGTGAGGTCAGGGGAAATCAGAACCCATCTGTGGCAGAACACACTGGTTGTGCAAAGCTGCCCATCCAGTATTCTCTATGTTTTCTGTATCTGTTTTTGTTAAGTTCCTGTACTTCTTCATTATATTTTCTTTTCTTTTCAGTTATGACATCGAGCCTTTGTAAATGAATCCCTGACTCAAAGGGTTGTAATTCCTAGACATTAATATATAAATAAATACATCAGTTTACTTGTTACAGCTTTCAGATCATTTGTTTGTCTGAAGATGTTACTGTCTCTCTTTCATTTCAACTGCTGGCTTCAGTATTGCCATTGGCTATTGTGATATCATTAGCATTGTGAAGGCTGCTCTTTAATTTATTTAGTATTTCATTATGATAATGAACCTAGCTTTGTTAAGTATCAGTTGTATCATACAGTACCACAAAATGCAAGAGATCATGATATCTTGCAAGACGAGTCCAAAACTAACAGTTTTATGCTATAGCATTTCTCTATGCCACAGTTGTATAAATACTGTAGATTCTGATGGCAGATACTCAGTCTATTCAGTCTGCCTATTTCCTACCTAACTTCATGTCCAACCTGATGTCAAACAGGAGTAACTGGGCTTCTTGCTGTTTTTGGTGTCCCACTGCCATGCCTCCCCTTGGCTGTTCATCCTCCCCCTCCCTTAGATCTTACTTTTCCTATGTGCCTATCCCATCCATGCTTGAAACTCATCACTGATTTGACTTGTACTGCTGGTTTTTGTAGACTATTCTAGGTGAAAGTCATGAAGGTTCAACTCCTGTGTATTTTCAAACTCTCCATTTATCTACTTCCATCTACGAATGCTCAGTACGTTGATGTTTCATGGATTGCACCCACTTCATCAGGACACCTAGACAGTAGCAACTTCTATTGTTTCTACACAGGTCTGTGCTTAATGTCAGGGCTTTACAAGGCACTCAAATAATCACTGCCTTGAATTTGTCCTACACTGCCTCTGACTAGATGAGTGCGGTTGGCAGAAAATCCTAAGCTCACTTAATTTTACAATTTAGAAGTCCAAACTAAGACAGAACAAATCAAAGCAGCATTCCTGGGAGCATCTTGCAAAGCTATGCGCAAGCATACACAACAAGGCAGTTGCGATCGAGAGGTTTCCGTGGTAACCTGAGACCTCAAGAGCATAGCTCGAGAGGTCCGTTACCACGGAAACCTCAAGATCGTACAACTGCCTTGTTTGTGTATGGTTGCTCATACACAATCTTTTATAGTGTATGGGCAACCATAAATAGCACTCGTGAACACTCGGGGAAAAAAAAAGCTTACTTCTGTGTCTGCCGCCAAAGGCTTCCTTCCGTGTTGCCGTGCGCGCCGCTTTAATGCGCATGCGTGAATGTGTTCGATCTTGTTGTGCTGCACCGGTGATGCACTGGGTGCAGCACAACAAGATCGTGACGCACCAAGTGAAGGACAACAACCCTGTTCCAGGCATAGATTTCCATGTGGAACAGCGTTCCACCATACACTATAAGTGGAACTGAATATGCATAAACAAGTGTGTCATATGTGTTAACAGTCTTGGTCATGAAAGTTTTTGAGACATGAGTTCCTTCTAGTGGTTTGTTATGAAACCTATGAGAGTTAAACATATTAAAATATTTATTTTTTATAATGTATTAACTCTCGCATTGTGAAATACCCAAGTTGTTTTAATATATCTGTAAGCAATAACCCACAACAGGGTGTGGGGTTATAGGCATTGAATCCATGCCTGGGTTGCACTGTGAGGCATAAGGTCACAGGCTGAGTGTCCTCACAGCACCCCAAGCATGGATTTATTGCCTATAACCCCACACCCTGGAGTGGGTTATTGGCTTATGACATGGGTTACCTCCCCCATAGTGCAGAACCCCCCAAAATTCAGTTAATTCTCTTCTTTTACCACTTGAAACCATTATCATTCCTCTCTGCAAAGTATTCCCTTACAAAATATGTCTTTTGTATTTTTTCTTACATGCTGAAGGCTAACTGTGCTCCTTTACTATATATTCTGTGCTTTGGTAAGGATTATACACTGCCACTGAATAGCACACAGCCATGGAATGATTTTTGCACAACTGAAATTTGCTCATTGTGTGTGTTGTTGGTGTGGGTTAAACAGCTACTCCACTAGATGATTGGTGTCTGCTGTACCGTTCTATTACAGTACCTGAAAGTCACATCTCTAATCAATATTACTTTATAAACACTTCTCCTGTCATTCCGTCTGTAGAGAAGACTGGTCTGTACCATATTTCTACAACTGTGGTAACACATTCTTACTGTGTGTCCTACTGGTAGAAAGAGCTATCGCCTGCAGCAGAACTCACGGAGACACAATGGAAGTTCTGTGCTTTCTATCATTAGCATATCATGGTAGTACTCTGCTGCAGACAATTGCAAAATGGACATCAGTGCATTTATACCTGTTACAGAGCACAATAACTCACACTGAAAAATCTTTCATATGAAGAGGACTCTCGCTGCCTTATGAAGATATAACTGTCACTTGCTTTACCTGCGAGTGCTGTGGCGGCATGTGTTACCACAATGCATATCTAATGCTGGATTTATGCATTGCTATGCTTGCACCTTTGTGTCTTGCTCTGAAGATGACACTGTTGCTTCACAAATGCTACATGGTGAGAGATTCATATACACTGATCTGCAATGTCCCTCTCCTGGGTAAACAAGTATTGGGGGGGCAGACTTGGACATGTGCAAGAACAGTGGTATATTACATAGTACAAATTTTTATGTGCAACACATGACTCCAGAACAATGCCACCACTGCCTTCATATTGCACTACTACTTCCGAATTCACTATTTGTCGCAGCACTTGTGACAGCAGGTGCTACCAACAAATTCCTTCTTTCACCTTGTCAGTAGACTGCTACTCCATTAGTAAACTTCTCAATCAGCCAGTCATCCACATTTCTGTCTCAAAATAGGGAGAAACTAATGTCCATCTTTAGGGCAGAAAAGGCAGAATAGTAAGCTTGCTAAGGAAATTTACAAATGGCTATTGTCAACTGGTTGAGGAGACTGTGCAGATCCCTGATGTATGTGATCAGGTTCTGTGACAAGAAATCAACAGGATCTGGTAGCTGAACCATGGGTTAAATAGGGAATTTAATCCATGCCCAGCTGATGCCTTCTGACCAATTACAAATATTTGCTAAGTTAACCCATGTTACAAATATTATTAATTCCTAATTGAATATATTGGTTCTAATGAAGTACAAACTCCTCATACAATATTATCAAACATGTATAGTGGTATGTTAGCAAAATTCTGCATAGTCATCTTTCTGTCGAATGAACTGAGATGGAAAACATTTGCTCCAAAAAATGTACTGCATAAAAATACTGTGTGACTATTTCTTGAGAGAGAGATATGGTATTTTCAACATCTGACACCATCATCAAGGTAAAGTATAAGTTTAAAGGTCTACAGTAAGTACTCATCAACATTACCACAATAGTATCCTTCTTCATCTAAAGATGCTACCACATCACCCACAAGCAACAAATCTATCTGTAGCAACCTCAAAGCTATCACACTGCAGAAGAGAAACAAAATGAAACATACTGTGTCATCTACTACTGTATGCCTCACAGTCATGATATGACAAACAGCTAACTCCAGCTCCAAATATTTACCACAGGACAAAATCATTGAGGGAAAAATGCCAGCAAACATCACCTCCCCATGGACCAGGTTAAAAAAATGTTTGTAAATGAATGCAAACCCTTCCTAAACATAACTTCCTGTTTAATTTCTCACCTTTGGTAGGTGAATAAAATGACAAGGAGTGAGATTTTATATGGGGTGCTGTGGGCTCATTGAGTGGCTATTGTGTGTGCACATTTTGCTAAGTAGTGTATAAACTGTCATCATCTGGATTAATTACATGCCAAGCTGAAATTAGGACTGTTGTAATGAGGGTATCTGCCAAAAAAATGTCTGTTCAAAGAACAAACCATTCCAGTAACACCTGCCTTCAAGAGGGAGGGAAAAAGACAATCACCAATGTAATTGGCTTCTAACAAGTGTGCACTGGTACAAATGTATTTTAAAGAGGCTGTTGTTCAGTTACTTGCTAACTGCTTATATAGCATCTTCTTCTGACTGTACTAAAAATAAATGCCAGCTGAGTAATTTAACTTTCTTCTCTGGTGAATGGTAAAGCACGGGCCTTGTAATTTATTCTTGCCCTACAAAACCCATGGCGTTGTTGGATTTATGTGAGGAGTTAAACTGGGATTAAGATTTACTTTTGGGCTATCATAAAATAAATCTGTTTGCTTACTGTTCTATTATATTTTACTAAATTTATTTATACCTATGCATGTTTTGTACCTATTTTATTATTTTCTAGTTTTTGTATTCTGCATTTTTAATTGTACAGTGCCCAGAGCCTCTGGGGCTGGGTACCTTAAAAGTAAAATTTGCCTTGCCTTTGTCTTGCCTCCCACATATATGCCTTCCAAATTTGGTTTGGGGTATCTTAAACCAGGACATAATGCTCACAACCTCCATCCCCTGGTAACTGTGTTTTCATTATTCATAATTAGATCCAGGTAGTCTACCCTGTTCATATCTTGTCAAAAAACATGTAGGTCTCAGTCATGTGCCCCTCTTCCTTCTGGCCTCAAGAGAGTACAAGTTTAGGGTTTTCCATCCTCTCCTCATAATACATCCTCTCCTGCTGCCTCTGTACCATTTTCATAGCCTTGCTCTAAATCTTCTACAAATATTTTCAAAAATGGGCTTTGTGCGTGTATCCACTGCTTCCAAAATGCTTCCGTTAGAGTCCAAGCAATTTTTTTTCTTTTCAGAAAATTACCATAACATCTTTCAAGTCATAGACTTACTGTCCGACGGCCAAAATGGTAGAATTTCCCTTTCTGTTCAAATATTGATAGGAAATGTAATGGCAGCCAGTTTCAATTCAAAGTAGCATAGTACTATGTTGGGAGGCACCAGTACAGGCATCTTCACTCCCAACAAACATGCCTGACAGCTGAAACTCACAATAAACACACACAGATTTCAGGCATGTGTAGAAAACAGAGTGACGGTAATTCAAGGGATGGATGATAGATACTGTAGATGATAGACAGACAGAGTGCAGTTCTTTGTGGGAGTCTGTTCCACATACTGCACCTACAAACTGTATAAGGAACAATTAGACACATTTACAATAAAATGGGATGTACAAGTGAATGGACACAGCAATGGCATCATCTGTTAGTAAACAATGCAATCATTAATTCTGGAATGCAGTGTACTTTTTCTTTTTTTTTTTGCAAAGGATTGAAATTACTGTAATTTCTTGAAGTGTTTTTTTTATTTATTTAGTTTTTGTTTACTGGGTAGGGTGCACTAGGCATACATATGCCTATTTTCAGGCATGTCCAGGGAATTAACAAAGAAAGTTTAACATAACAGATAACAGAAACTACAAGAAACAAACCAGAAATTGTACAGAGTTCTTAGAATATCACCAAAACAATTGCATATATTGGATAAGAACAACAGACAACATATAATTTGTACAGCGTTCACAGAATATCATCAACAATTGCACATATTGGATATGATCAACAAACAGACAAGATGTTGTACAGAGTTCATAGGTTATCAGCAAGACAAGTTTTTTGGGACAATTTTGAACAGCACTGGAATGGGGAATCTATGATTACAGAAGGTTAACAAGAACAGTACATAACTGAAGTAGATTCTAATGAGTATACATTGACAATGGGGTGGGGTAGGTTAGATGTAATTCCAGATTCTTGGACTAGGTAGCATGCTAAGTTGCTCTACAATAGGAAGATTATCCAGAAGAGCTTTTGGAAGGGAAGGAATGCAAATTAGTCAAATAAGTGTTTGTATATAGGATTTAGTAGGGTGGCAAGTTTGATATATAAGGAAGAGGAGGTGTGGCGGAGGTGTGTCTGGTTAAGAGCAGACGCATCAGTAGTTCTGAAGCAGAAGAGTATGAAGCTGAGATCCAAATATGCAGACTGATGATTTCTGTCAAACTGGTAAAGGCATACTATTACAGAGTTTGGGGGCTACCGAGGAGAAAGCCTGCTTTCCATATTTAGACCACGACCTGGGGATGGTCAGCTGTTTGGCTTCTGAGGGTCTTAATGTGTAGTGGTTCATATAAGGTATAAGGTAAGAAACAAGAGGGTGAGATACTTGGTTCTGAACTATACTGTGAACATTACCTAGGGTGAGATCCATGAGAGCTTGGGGAGAGGGCCAGTCAGGCAAACTGTAAAGTTGGCAGTGGTGGATAAGTTGGTTGCATGCAAGGGCAAAGTGCAAATGTTATTATAGTCTACAATCTATTTATGCAGTATGAAGACAGAAATGTTGGCAAAGACTGGTAGTCCATAAGAATGTTTAGGCAGAAGTAGTGCTCCTACTATAGTGATCCTGGGTGGCAGGTGAAAGGTTTGTACTAGCTCAGTAGGCTTGGCCAAGGCTTGAGTTGGTGGCATTACAGACAGTAGATATGTGTGCTGTGAAATCCAGAGATGGGTCTATAGTGATACCCAGGTACTTGAAGGGAGTGACTGAGTCAAGATAAGACCCACTGTCACAGATCACTGAAAGAGGAGTGCCTAGTTTTTTTTAGCCATGGAGGTGTGCCAGAGATCATGGCCTGGGACTTGGCTTGATTCATTATTAGTTTATTGGCAGTGAGCCAGAACTGAACTGCTTTGAGATCAGTTGATAGATCATTGCTGATGTGTGTTACATCCGGGGCATGACTGAAGAACACAAGATTGTCTGCATAGAGAAGAGGATTGCTATGCATGAAGCAGTGATGAATGGAGTTAACATGAAGAAGAACAAGAGAGGCCTAAGGACCAAGCCCTGAGGGACATCAATGGCAGTGGGGAGATAGTCAGAGAAGGAGGATGCGATCTTAACCTGCTATGACTGATCTGAGCGGTAACTGGTGAACCAGGTTAGAGTGTGTTCGGTGATCCCCAGAGAGTGTAACTTGCTGAGCAGAATAGGATGATCCACCATGTCAAAGGCCTTAACTAGGTCAATAAACACTGCACCAGCATATTTCCCTCTGCCTAAGGAGGTGTGGATAGTGTTGATTAAGGTTAGTAATGCGGTTGTGGTGCAGTGATTTTTCTAGAAACTGTGCTGAGCTGGACAGAGCATATTATGGTTTTCCAGACAGGCGCTGAGTTGTGTGGCAACAGTTTTTCTGCCATTTTATTTAGCACCAGTAATATAGCAATTGGCCCGTAATTAGATAGGAGTTTTTTGCTTCCTTTTTTGAAGACAGGGACAATATTAGCTTTTTTTTTCCAGATGGTAGGGACAGTATTGGTGCAAAGAGAGAGGTTAATTACCTCTGCCTCTCCACCACCCTACCTCCACCTCTCCACCACCTTATCCTCTACCTCCCTCTACCCCTCCCCCCACTACCAACTCTATCTCTACCTCACACCCTCTTTGGCCCACTACCCATCTCCTGCATCAAATCTTCACAGCTCTTCTCTGTATGCCCATTCCATGCTCCTCCCCTAGCAAGCCCTCCCACTATTGGTACCGAGAAAAAAGTTGCCTATGTACTGCCATCCTATGATTAGTATCCCTACTACTACTAATATCTGGCAACTTTCATCCCAACCCAGGCCCAGGAACCCACAACCAGTCACAGGCCACCCAGGGCCTCCGAATAGCCACTATGAATGTTTGCACCTGCCCAAAAAAACAGCACCCCTGCAATGTTGGATAGCCCAGTATCAACCTGATGTCCTTGCTCAAACGGAAACCTGGCTCTCAAAAAGAATACCTGACACTTCTGTCACCATCCCTGTCTTTGTCCTACTTTGGGAAGACAGACTGGGAAAGCGTGGAGGTGGTTGTGCCTTCTACCTACGGGACACTCTGCACTACCAAGCACTACCCACTCCAACCCTGGATAATAATGCCCAAGCCCTCACAATAAAGACTACATCTGACCCAAATAGAGCCCCCGCTAATCATCACAGTTGCATATATTCCCCCCCACAACCAGACAGCTGCAACCCGATTCTTAGCAGATTACCTAGCCACCCTCCCCCACCAACTGGAGTGAATATTGGTTGGGGATCTTAATATAAACTGGTTAGCAAACATAGCCTCCCATGCCAAGGACATCTTTGCCTCACTGGACCTATCTCAACATGTATCCAGTCCCACAAGGTTCGATCCCTCTAATAATTCAGGCTCCCTGCTGGACATACTACTTAACGAATCACCCTCACTGGGTCAAAGACCTGGTAGTCCTTCCTAGCTCCCTGAGCAACCACTCCCTTATCCTATTCACCTAGTCCTGCTATCTGCCGAAGCCACCACCCAGTGTCACTCCCCATCATTGCCAAAGGCCTGGATGTCTTACCAAACTCAAAATCCACCTGACTCATGCTGACTGGACCCCATTATCACTGACTACCAACATTAATGATGCCCTGACCTACTTCACAAGTATTTTCAATAATACCTGGGATGTTTTTGCACCCATCACAACTGTAACCTCCAAGAAACATAGCACCCCATGGATAACCCCAGCCTTGCTACATCAGCTAAAGGAAAGAGATGCCCTTTGGTACCATGCCATTAACTCAAGGTCACAGGTGGATAGGCAGGCTTACAATGCTGCCCGAAATAAATGTACTTGGGAAATAAGGAAAGCCAAGGCACTCCACTTCAGAATCACCCTGGCCACTTCCTGGGAGAGTACTCAAAACTTCTGGGATAATGTCAAAGATCTCAATGGGAAGGCTCGACACCCTTACCCCGCTCAACTAACCATTGATGGCAACATCACTACGGATCCTGTTCATATTGCAAACAGCCTAAATTCCACCTTCTAGGATCGAAGCCAGGTACTACCAAAGAACTTCTTTGACCCCATCCAACCCACCTTGGGGCCTAACCTGCACCACCCCTTTTTCCACCTCAGAGTCATTACACCTACAGAAGCCAAACACTACCTATCCAAAGCACTCAGGGACTCTAACTACAATAAAGACAACTTCAACATGAAAATTCTATTCTGTGTCCTTGACACAGTTCTGTTCCCACTCACTGATCTTCTAAACAATTCCTTCTGTCTAGGCCAATTCCTGGATGCATAGAAAACTGCCGTTATAACCCCAACTCTAAAAAGTGGTGATTGCACCTCCCCTAATAACTATCAGCCCATCTCAATTCTACCACCACTCTCCAAAACCCTCAAAAAATTATAGTTGACCAACTCACTGAATACCTTCTCACCCATAACATTTTATGCAGGGAACAGCATGGTTTCAGAGTAGGGCATAGCACTACTACAGCTCTAATAGAATTTTCTAATGCTCTGCACTCTGCACTAGATAAAGGGCACCTCACTGGGGCCGTATTTATAGAACTCTCAAAGGCCTTTGACACGGTCTCCCACCCCCTCCTCCTGGCCACTCTGAAACACCTTGGAGTTGGTCAAGGTCCTCTCACCTGGTTCACCAGCTATCTCTCTAATCGATCGCAGTGTGTCAAAATAAACAAGACCCTGTCATCCACATTACCGGTACGCCCAGGGTGCCTCAAGGGTCTATCTTAGGTCCCTCTCCTCCTCCTCTCCTCCTCTCCTCTCTCTCCTCTCCTCTCTCTCCTCTCCTCTTCAGTCTTTATCTAAATGCCCTGCCTGACTCCTGCACTGGAAACATCCTCCTATACATGGACGATGCAGTACTAATAGCCTCACACCCCGACCCCTCCTCTCTTCAGCTCTCCCTACAAGACTCCTTCAAACAGATTGCAAACTGGTTTATAGCCCCCAGACTAGTTGTCAACATTAAGAAAACAAAATCTATGCTCTTTGTACACCATCAGCACAGGGCCAGAGACCACTCCCTCACAATTCTATCCAACTCACTTGTCCCCCTGGAAAAAGTCTGTACTTGCAAGTACCTGGGAGTCACTTTTGACTCCTCGCTTACCTTCCATGAGCACATAAAAACACTCACCTCAGCCGTTAATATCCACTTAGGCCTCCTATATCAATACATAGATTGCCTCCCACCAGAAGCTCTACACTTGGCAGTCTCATCCTCAGTCTTGTCCCTAGTTGACTAGGGCCTCTTAATCTTTTCAGCGGCTGACCCCACAGCAATACATCAGATTCAGGTTACCATCAACAAAGCCTGCCAGCTCATCTCAGGTGCAGACAAATGCACACACACCTGTGCCCTCTGTGCTCTGGCAAATATTCTCTCGCTAGAGGAGCGCCTGCAGTACCAGACCTGCCTACTTACAAAAAAGATACACCTGGGACTAACACTGATAGGTGTAGCGGCCTCCCTTCAATCAGCCACCTCACTTATTACTACTTGGACAGCCTCCTATCTATCTGGAAGGTACCCAAGGTCAGACCATCCCTAGCACAAAGATCCTTCTCATACAGAGCCCCACTATGGTACAATGCCCTTCCCCAGCTATCTCATCCATTAACGAATTAGGACCTTTTAAGGTAGCACTAAAATCGCATATACTAGCCTCATGTAGCTGCCATTGCACCCACTAGCTTCCCCAATGGCTCACATAGCCTCAGAACCCTCCCTGGTGCTGACAAGGCCTCTCTGAGGCTGCCCTCTGTCATGTTTTGCTGTGGCACCAGTTTCGAAGGTTCATCCAGCATAATTAAAAGATCTCAAGACCTGTTTAAAATCTGACAATACCTTTTAGAGGTAGCAACTGTATCTATATGTTATATAATACCTAGCTAAACTCTTGTATAGGCAACTTTGACTGTATGTACCATGACGATATGTATGGAGCCGCTTAGGCTTCTACCTTGAAATTTTATGATTCAAATCTAGTACATGTCCATGTATAATACTCCAATGTACCCCTCTTCTAATGTTATCTCTGTCAATGTATCAATATGTCTTGTGCTTCCTGTGACGCGGAGCCTTTGAAAATGAGTCCATGACTCAACAGGTTGTAATTCCTATGTACTTAAATAAATAAATACATAAATAAATAACTAAATAAATAAATAAAATTATTCTGGCTAAAGGAGTGGCCAGTTCACGTGTTGCAAGTTTGATGAGTTTAGGTTCTAGTCTGTCCAACCCAGCTGATTTAAATTCTGGGATCCTCTTGAGAAGTTTAAGTACCTCTCTGAGAGTGACCTGTTTAAATAGGAAGGGAGCGTGTTGGTCTTCAATTGAGGAGGATGGGGTTAGACCACCTTGAAATGGGTTTAGCGTTTCGATGGTTGGGGATAGATCTGAGAATTATTTGTTGAAGGCATTGGTGATAGTTTTAAGATTGTTGCAATTTACCCCGTCTATTTCAAAATCTGGAGTGATGGAGGGGTTAGAATGACCAAGGTCCTGTTTGAGATAGCTCCAGAACTGGCAGGGGGTTATTGTGCTGTGTAGCCAACTTTGTACGTTAATAAGTACTTATACTTTGCTGAATCACCTGCTTGCACTTATTCCTAAGGACTCTGTACAAGGACCAATCTGACTGGGACTTAGATGCTTTGAATGAGGACCATCATCAATCCTTTTCTTTCAGAATTCTTGCAACAGGAGAGTTGTTTAAAGAAGTGGTTAGAGCCATGTGTGTACAAGCAGAAACACTCTAAATCTGAAGTGCTTCTGTCAATTGTACTTAACTCCAGGCAATGCATAGCTACAAAGTTCAGTTTTCAGTCCATTCCAGTTGTCAGTGTACAGTAGCAAAAATTGATATATATATATATATTTTTTTTTTAATTATGCTTTATACTCTCCTACTGCCTGCCAGCTCAGACTTCTTCGGGACATCCAAGGGGTCATCCTCCTGCCATCTACCCCTCTGAATCAACCTCCCGGTCCTCCATGGAGCTTCGGTTTTCCCCCGAGCAGGGATGAGGTGAGGCTCTGACCCCCATAAACCTTCATTTTGTCAGGCCCCAGAGGTGGTCAGGAGCAGGGGCAAATCGGAGGCATGCCCCAGGAAGTCCATCATCCTGGAGCCGGCAGGTGTGTTTTTCCCGTTTTCTCCCCAATGCAGTGAAATCCCCTGATGTCAGGGCACTGAGCACCAACTTCCACTGCGCTACTTGGCTGCCTGTCACCTCCAAGTGGGGCTTGTGGTTTCCAGGCTTCTGCTAGAAGTCATACCCAAATAGCGTGGGCATTGCCCAACCCCACTCCCCGAGATGAAGGTCGGGGACGCTCAAGCCATACCCCCCAGCCGATTTTAAACCAGCCACCCGAGTCCGCCTCCTGAACCGGGTCGCCAGCATGCAGTGAGGTGTGGCATCCAGCGCCTCATCCCTCAGTGCCACTGGGCTGGAATAAAATTGATATTTAGTAGTAAAAGCTCCATCAGTATCAGGTCTTAAGAAAATATATGCAAGTCCATTGCTTACAATCCATGCCTCATATTTATATACCTCTCTCTCACTGCAGATATACAGTATTTCTAATTTTAAATAGACACATCAAAAAACAGGGCAGTCTGATTTCATCTTGCCAGTCAGCTGCAGGTTTTCCTTATAAATGCAGGAGGCATCCCCTTTTCACCTTCATCTTCTGGAAACATTACTGTATTTGGGGTGATGATGATAGCTGTGGCTTTTGAGAGTTATGTGGGGGCTTTTTATTTTTTTTTAAGATGAATTTAACCATTTAAGCCAAAGGTTTCTTTTTGAAGAGTGGTACACATACTTTACTCTGATGTGTCTGAGCAATTATTTAGGGATGTGGCAGATTTGTCAGTTTTATTAAAGGTTTTCGGAAAAAAAGGCATCTGCACTTAAAATTCAGGTGCTGGGGTTTCTTTTTAGTACAGAAGTTGTATTTAGATGAATTAAATACAGGCATATCGAATTTTCTCCAAAAATGGGCAAAGAAAACTACCTGAATTGTGTTTCTGTCTGTCTGTCTGTCTGTCTGTCTGTCTGTCTGTCTGTCTATCTATCTATCTATCTATCTATCTATCTATCTATCTATCTATCTATCTATATCTACTTTCTACCTATCTATTTTTCTAACCATATACTGTTTTATACTTACTTGGCAGTGCACGAATTGCTAGGGTTAGGGTTGAGCAGAGTGTTCAATATTAAAACTAAAATCCTTTCACCTGAATAACTTTGTGGGTATTTGACAAAATTGCATGACATTTAGCATATGTGGTCCCGGTGGCAAGTTCTCAAGATATGGGAAGTTTCGAAACAGAAGCTTATCTGGATTCCAAGACCTAGAAACATCAAAGATACACGAAAAGCACCATTGTGGGTCATATTTTGCTCTCACTTACAAGCAAGAAGGTATGGACTTTTGTTTTGAAACTTTTAGGGTAGAAGGGGCATGTACTAATGGTGTGCCTTTTGAAGATTTGGGGAAAAACTGTTAATCAGTTATAGAGTTTTAAAGTTTTGAGACTTGGCTTCTGAGCATGCTCATAAGGGTTTTGAGGATAACCCTTTGATACAACCCCCAAATTTGCAATTCATGAGCTGTTCATAGGGTTACGTTCAATTGCATTTTTGGGTGTGAGAAAAAAATTTGAGGTCATCTTGTTTTTTGTTTTAAGGCATTTTCTGATATAAGGGAGCTACTCACATATGTGGTAGCTGCCCTCGGCGATAGTTATTGTAGCCCAGTTTTAAGAATTATCTACAGCCCATTTCTGCATTATTCCACTCATGAATTGCCCCTGGATATGGGTAGCCCAATTCATTTACAGTGCCCGGTCATGCTGGCATGGCCCCGTGCTCAAGCATGTAATGACATCTGACCAGGGAGAGCACGGGGGTGCAACCCATTGAAATGAATGGGGCTCAATTTCTCTTCCATTTTTAAGCTCGAGAATGGCCAGGTAGAGATTAATGAATGTCACCGCTCAACAAACAAGGCCATTATTAGTTGAGTAGTGACCTTCATTAATAGCCACCTGGACATTCTTGAGCTTCAAAATGGAAGAGAAATCGAGCCCATTCATTTCAATCGGGCACGCCCCCGTGCTCTCCCTGGTCAGACATCATTACATGCTTGAGCACGGGGGCATGTCAGCATGACCAGGGCACTGTGAATGAATTGGGATGCCCATCTCCAGGGACAATTTATGAGTGGAATGACAGAGAAATGGGCTGCAGATTATTCTTAAAATCTGGCTATAATAACTATCGCTGAGGGCAGCTATCACACTATGTGAGTGGCAGCTGCTATTTAGTAAGTTGAAAATCACTTTAAGTTGTAAAATACATAAAAAAGAGCTACCTAAAAAAATGAATATTGCTAAATGAGACCTATTAAGCTCAGTTCTGATATTTGTTTAAAAAAAATAGAAACACCTTTTCGAGTCTTAGTAAAGTTCTTTGTCCATCAGCTTAGCGAGAGGGCTGATTCCTGTGTCGCAAGGTGCAAATTTTTGGGTCTCACATTTAAGTGTGACCAAAGATTTTTTGTGCACACCAAAAATTTTGTTTTTCTGCAAGATTAATTCCTTGGTGGCACATTTCTAGAAATTTTCATGTGAACTACAAATATCAGTTTTTGGGTTGGACAGAGATTTTCATATGTAGATGAAATATTCTTTGGTGGCACTTACAGTAATGACACAAGAATTCTTTGTATGCACTAGAAGTTCTTGTTTTATTTTGCAGTTGAAAATGTTTATGTGTTATCTAAGAATTGTTAGATTGCACATTAAGTACAGTAGTGCTTGGCACACAAAAAATGTGATTTCTCTTTTTTGAGTCTCACTTTTATTTATAACTTGGCCATTTTACAGTATTTAAGTCTCATATTTTGAATATACTGTTTACATGACCCTACCTCAGGCACAAGGTTGGTGGGAATTTTTAAATACAGGTCAAAAAGTGATTTTGCAGATACTCTACAAAACCACCTTTCAGGCAGGTTTTAATGTATTCCAGTGACCAAGTTTACGATGTGGGTCAAAATGTAAAAAAAAAAGTTATGAATAAATATTGTGTGTGGGGACAGCCTTTGACCCAGCAGGTAGTGTGTTGTGATCCCATCACACTTTGTGGGGGGGAATGAGTTCAGTGCCAGCTGAATGGGTTAAGACAAGGGAGATGGCACTACTGTGCAGCACCACCCCCAGCCTGGGAAGGGATGGTACAGTGTTGGCTGAATAGGCAACAAGTAACCCTATAGTAAAGGGAAGTCTTCTCTTGATATAGGGCCCAGAGGGTCCTGCACCTCTACACCCGCAGCTGTACAGGAGCATAGGCTATACTTCCATAGACAGATGGACTCTGCACATCTGCATCTGTAGCAAAATGGATGCACAGGGCCCTGAGCTTCCACAGCCCCCAAGACAGCACCACAAATTCTTTGCATCTGTAGCCACATAAAAATAGTTTAGGGCCCTGAGGGCACTTCCACAGACAGATGGACTCTTCCATTGGTACAGGGACTGGAGGGCTCCGTGCATCTGAATGTGTTCATGCAGGTGAATGAGAATACAATTCCACTATCTCAAAAAGAAAGAAAATACATTTCAAAAATCCATGTTAATGCACCAGTTAGGATTTAACTTAGCCTTACATAAGTAGAAAAATGTGGTGTTAGGGTTTCCAATCCTAACTCCCACCCCCAGAAGAAAAAGGACAAGACCACACAAGTGACCACAGAAAGCCATCATCAGGTAAGACAAACAACATACAGCTGTTTCCAGATGACACAGATGAACAAGCACTGATGTACCACCTTCATGGATTTGTGTCTGCGGCATGCATACTGCAAGACATCCACTCAGGTATTATATAACATGGGCTTATTATATCATGATTTCTGCATTAGGAAGCACTTCAATCCAAATATCTGAAATACATAAGGAATATGTCAGTAAAAGAATAGTCACAATAATTGTGCAAGTTCAGTTTCATCATTCAAGACTTGTCAGGTCGGTGCCCCCAACTTGTATATCCAGTACGCCACCATTCTGGCCACACTTTTTTCAGTGTCACCACTTTTGGGTCTCATTTTCTTATGTTCTGTACCCATTAATTTAGGGCTGCATTCTGGGATCTGAACATTGCAACCATAAAAATACAGAATGAGCCAAGAAACTAATTGCAGCTAGCAGCGAGCAGGAAAAGGAACTTGTAAGTTATTAAAATCCTCATTTAAATGCACAGAAGATTTAAACTTAGGAGGGAGCACAACTCCAAGTTCAATGGTATAAAACATGTGAAACTGGGACCAGGTACAAAAAACAAGACATAATGATCCCATGTTGTGTAATGACTGAGTGGATCTTTACAAAATTGTAATCTCATATGCTCATTTCTGTGCACTTTAAATAGTGGTAGTTTTATATATGTGATAGAACTGCACCTTTGCTCTGACAACTTCTTTAGTGTTTTTTATTAGTTTGTTACTTTTTGAGCACTTTTATATGGTGGTCTGTTTTTACACATTAAAATAGTGAATGTATGTTTAAAGCTACACTATATATTATGTTGACTGTAGGGGGCCACATAGCTTGTCAAAGCACCAGGAGCAGCAGCCGTGAAATGTTGGGGATCCAGTGTGTCCTTTCTGCAATGTTGTTTGCAATGTGCACTGTGCTTGCATGAATCTTTTAATGCTATGAAATAAACCAATTGCTGAAGATAAACCAGCAGCATAGTGTATTTCCTTCAGACTGAGGGCTGGATCCTGCACCTCATATTTCTGCTCTGGAATTACAAGCACCACCCTGTGGCAATGGCCCTGTTCTTTGAGTACACCTCACTGCTCACTCCATGCAATATTTACCATCTTCAGTCAGCAGCACATCCTGCCCTTGTTCGATGGTACATTTACCATCTACTGCAGGGCAGCAATCCCAGCTCTGTCTCAGTGAGACATTGACCAGCTGCCACTGGGCAGAATATCCCAACACTGACTCAGTGTGATATTTATCATATACCACCAATCAGAACATCTCAACCCCTCTTAGTAGGCAGTGAACACCTGCCACCAGGTGGCACATCCTAACCCTTCCTCAGCCAGAGAGGCAACACCAGGATTGGGACAAAAACTATAAATAGACCACATTCATGAAACTGAAAAATAATGTGTCATGTATAGCATAGGTACTGTACACTGCACTGATTCTGGCCTGGGATGACTTGTGCACATGATGTGAACTTAACCTAGGTGCCTTCTCAACTGCCAACACATAAAGCTGCCAAATTATTGTTCCAAAATCAAATTAACCTGCATAGATGATGGATAAATAGCTTTCTTCAGGGACTAATTAAGAGATCCTTGGGTGAAAACTGCTCACAACAACCCTTGACTTGAACCTATATGTCTCACTAATAGATTTTCAGCAGAGCTTTTGTCAAATAATTACATGAGGAGAACATCAAATACTAGTCTGACACATAAAGGGCCCTGTTTTATTTAACATTTCCCACTGGGATAGGTCCCAAGAGTGAAAACATCTTATTTGTGAGGGGTTCCAGAGTAACTAGCAGTCAGCTCGATGTTGGTTCTTATTGACATAATGAAATTCTATATATAGTAAGGTAATTTGTATTTCTAATAGAGGTAAATATGTCCATCAGCCATAAATGCCTAAAATTAGCAGAGTCTAAGCTTCTTAAAAGGACAAACAGGAATGGACTAAATCTGTTCTGAAATAAAAGATGCCACTGGCCATTTCTGAAATGGAGAGCCAAGAACAACATTCTGAATGGGTTAAAATGCAAAGCAGCAATGAACATGTAATTAACTCATGACATGGCTACTATGCAAATGAATGTAATTTAGTAGGTTATAAAAAGGTTTTGAAACAACGTTTTAGAACATTTTTAAGTTCAAATTTCAACTTGTTTGAATCAGAACTGGAGAACTTTAGCAAATCCTTGAGCAAAATTACTTTACATAAAATAAGGTATGCACATTTATACTAGTTAAAGTCACATTTTTGTAATACTTTTCTACATTTCTAAAAAGAGGGGTTAATACAGAAATAGTGAAAATGGCAATCCTCTAACAGAAATAATGAAAATGGCAATCGTCAGTTTATTCCTCTCACATGCCCTTGATTTGCAAGGATATCCCTGATCTTGTATCAAACATATCCCTTCTGCTCCAAAAATCCATGTTTGTGTCACTGATTGTAGGAATTTGAAAGCAAAAAAAGTTTCAAACTGCAAGGTGAGAGCCATACTGGGGTGAGGAAGCGCTTTACCAGTGCATCACCTGGGAGCGCTTTCTCTTTGATTTAATATTTTATTTTGATTGTTTTGGCATGACAACAGTGATATTCCTCTGGTGCCCCCTTTTTGTAAGAGGTAACTTGCACTTATGTAAAAAATAAGGCTTTTTTGTATTGCCATTCTGTGTCTTCTGCTTTGGAGGGTGGTGCTGGAATTTTCATTCTGCTGCATTGTTGTTTCCTTTAGCACACCCTACCATGGGGCAGTCTCTGTCTGTCTTATTGAAACAGCACCACACATTCTCGGCACCTACACTACCACACCGTGCCAACATACTTGCTTAGAAAGCAAATATAAAAAAATAAAAGAAAAGTAAGGCACTGATCATTCACAATCATGGGACAAAACTGAGCAACCTTGTAATCACAACACTAGAGGATGACAACCTGGTGATGGTTGATGGAGTGCGATAACTGAATATTTGATGTCACAAATATCTCTCCTTTGAAAACCATGCAAAAGAGACAATCAAATTCCTTTACAAGAAGTCAGAGGCTTTACAGTAAAACATGCTTTTAATGGTAGAAGGAGGATGGCAATCCAACTACAAACACCATTACCTCTAGCATATGAAGTGATCATCTATAGGTTATCCAGCAATATTGTCTTTCAGATGCTGACATTACTTTACAACAGGCTATGAAGGTATACATTAGGCTGCCTACACATGACACACCACTGCAAACTGTATACTGGGCTTGGCCTCTTCTCATCACAGAACAGGCACAAATTTCATTAGGTCACAAATCTCCTTCATTTCATGTGTAGAGATTATCCCAACTGCCTCAGAAATCCCCTTAATTGTATTTGCACTTCAGTTATGACAGTAGCCTGCATCTCTTAGTAGTTTTCCTGGAAGCTCACCTTCTCTTCCTCCACTACTGCCTCACCCTTTTTTGTAAGTACTAGCTAGCTACCAATTTTACTTCACCCCTCAAATCTTGCTCCTGTCCTACAGCACCCTGCTTTCAGGTCATGTCTCATTGGTAGCACATTATAATGGCAACTGAAACTGAACGACTCAGTTTTGAATGATTCAGTTCCAGTGCCTGTGATGTGAGCTACCCTGAAAGGGTAGCGAGGCACGATTATAGTGCCAAGGGATGGATAAAAACAATGAGATATGAGGAGGGTGAAGGACTGAAAGAGGAGAGTTCAGGAAGGAGAAGGTATGTGAAGTGAAATATAGCAGTGTGCTGCTAAGCAGCTGTTTTGGTGTGGTGGCCAGGGCGATGGGCTGGGTAGGGCTTCTATTTTTTTGAATGTGTGCGGCACTTAATTTTATTGTTCTGTCCAAGTTTTCCCCCCTCTCCGATATGCACTCCCCTGGAGTTGAGAATCATAATTTAGGGGTGGTGTGGGTTGTGGAGGGCACAGCCCCCTGCAGAGATACACTGATTTTCTGTCGCTGTTGTTGGGTTCGCTGGGGAGTGTACATCGCCGTTTTGATTTCTGGCCACATTCATATTTCTCTGGTGGAAATCTAAACTTCACTGATTATTTGATGTTTTACTCAGTAAGTTAGGGTTTATGGGCTGACTAGACTAACCAAGGGTCTTTTTCTGCCATAATTTTCTATGCTTCTATGATATAATTATTGTTTTTCCTACCGTGTAACCATTCCATCAGTTTGTGCCTGGAAATGAGCCTTGGCTCAGCGTGTTCTCTTGGTCAGTTAAAAGAGAGGTTGAAGGGAAAGCCTTTTTGTACCCAACACCTGTACTTGGGATGCATTTCCGGAACACCTGGGTCATGAAAGAACTACAACCAGTCAAGGCCACATCATTTAGCACTACCAGTAAACCCTATAAATGCTCTCAGTATATCCACCCTGACCCTTGCTCTCACTATACCTCCCTCTCTCTTAATTGTACTCCCACATTCCTTATTCTGTTAATTCTTTGTGTTTCACAAATACTGTGCCTGTAACCTCAATATGAGTACTTCTCCATTCACATGACCCCCCAAGCAACTACATAGTATGATTCACCTTTGCCAACTAAAAATAATGCTGCTTTATGTTTGTACTACATTTAATGTAAATGCTGCCATGTGTATCTTGTTAAATGCCATATAATTGCCTACAGTATGTCATGAAGTCTGAAATTTTGTAATTGGTAACTACTGCTCTGAAACATACTGCAGAAACACAGAAACATAGAATTCATTGGCAGAAAACAACCACTTGGCCAACCTAGTCTGCCCAAAGGTTTCCTGCCTATTCTACATCCACAGATCTTTTCTGGTCTCCCACAACCCTCTCCTCTCCCTGCCTCTGCTCTAACATACCCCTATGTTTATCCCCTGCATGCCCTGCATACTTGAGGCCTCCCACTGTTTTAGTCTCCACCATTCTGACTGGCAGTCTGTTCAGGCACTACCACCCTTTCAATGAAGAAATATTTCCTCAAATCTCTCCTCAACTTCCTCCCCCCTCCAGCTTCATCACATGCTCCCTGTTCCAGAGGCTCCCCTCTTGCACCCTGTTTACCCTCATGAGGTACTTGTAGGTCTGTCATGTCACCTCTCTCTCTCTCTCTTCTCTTCCAAGGTGTATGTGTTGAGATTCTCAGTGGCACCACCTCCTTCTGCTAGAGATACCCCTCCCTATACACCCCAGCATCCCACTAGCCCTGCCCATGGCCTTGACATACTACACTGCTACCTTGAGGTCCTTTGATACAATATCCCCATGTTCCATTCCTGTCTAGTGACTGTCAATACTTCCCCTCCATCCTATTCTCTGCGCTGGTGTTCCAATGCCCTAGATGCATGAGTTAGCACTTTTTGGTACTGAATCCCAACTGCCATGTCTTTGACCACTCCTAAAGTTTCCCTAGACCTCTGTGCATTGTCTCTCATCTTGGGTGATAAGGGTGAAAGAAAAATGGGTGCCATCAAAAAGGGTGAAGTCAGAAGGTCAACAGCACGCTGTCCTCCTGATGCTCTGTGTGCAGTAGTTGCTGTGGCCCCGAGGATGGTTATATAGAGTGATAGAGGGTGTGGGGGGCTTCACCCCCCACAATGTGTGAGTGCTCCTGCGCTTTCGAATGTCTGCTGTGCCTGTCATGATAATTGCTGTCGCCCTTATTCCTTTACCCTTATTGCATGGTACCATTCTCTCTACCCCTTCTTGAGTGTCCACCATATTTCAGATTTTGGTATCATCTGTGAAAAGGTATACCTTCCCCTCCAGCTCTTCTGCATTGTCCCTATGAAAATGCTGAAAAGGACTGGTCCCGGTACTGAACCCAGTGGTATTTCACTGATCAATCTCCCATCCTTAGAGTGAGTGCTATTAACCACCACACTCTGTCTCCTATCTGTTAACTAGTTTTAAACCCAAATTACTAATTTGTTCCCCACTTCTAAGCTGGTCAACTTCCTAATCAGCCTTCTGTGCAGCATAGTGTCGAATGTCTTTTTGAAGTCCAGATAAGCTATGTCCATTGCTCTCAACTGGTCTATTTCACTGGTCATTCAGTCAAAGAAATCTATCAGATTAGTTTGGCATGACATTCCTCCTCTGAATCCATGATGCCTGTGGTTCTGCAGCCCACTGGATTCTAAATGCTCAACTAGCCTTTCTTCCAGTATGGTTTTCATTAATTTCTCCACTTCTGAAGTTAGGCTGACTGGCCTACGTTTGCTAGCCTCCTATCTACTTCCACTCCTATGCAGAAGGACAACATGTTCCCCTCTCCAGTCCTCTGGAACCACACCTGTTTCCACTGATCTGTTGAACAAAGCTGTCAGTGGGGCAGCTAGCACTCCCCTGAGTTCTTTCATTACTTTTAGGTATATTCTGCCTGGTCCCTAGCCTTATCCACCTGTGCCTTTGCTCCCCTAGCCATTTATTTCCCTAATCCCTTCTTTTATGCCCCTTGGGACCCTCTTTCAAGTTAGTTGTTGCACCTAAATGTGGCAATCCAAGTGTGCCAACCTTTAGCAAATAAATAAATATGTTCAGCAATAACATATGTATTATCGCAATTAACTTGGAGTGGTCCTCCTCACCCTCAGACATTGGGAGCAGTTTGCTCCACCGACTGTTAGAATATGAAATTGTCTCAAGCTGGCTCTTTTAGGGAACTTGTAACCCAGACATTCCATGGAAGATTACCCCAGGACTCCTAAATCCAGCTCTGTGACCAAGGTGATTCCATAGCATTTATGTCAGTTCCAAGCAGCAATGCAATTAGCCAGCACAACATGTAGACAACAGAATACTGCAAACATTGGAAACTATAATGCAAAATACTAAAGGCAAACAAAAAGGTGAAAAGATTTTTTGAAAAGAAGCCATCATTTTAATGTATGTTCTTATTATTGTTTCTTTTTTGTTGTTGTTGACATGGGTTCAGTCATTGTTGTACCAGCTATTGTTCTGCAAAAGCCAACTCAATCTCTTTCTATTCATATACACTGAAACATCATACAGTGCTGAGAGGGAAATAATAAAAGACAATTTCCAGATGGAGCCAGTATCAAGTTTTCTGCCACCATTACTTCCTTTGTAACAAAACAGTCACCATTTTCTGTACTTCAGTTTTTAATTTTTAGAAGATATGTAACCCATTCTTATGGTAATGGATGACCTTTTGGTAAGTGATCTGGCCTAGCAATTAGCGCACAGAGATTTAAACTTGGAGACTTAGATTTGAATCTGAGAATCTCCACTTACTCGCTGTGTTAACATGGGCAAGCCACTTCTGCTTACCAGGCTCCAGTGACAGACACACACACACACACACACACATTTGCACACTGCTCTCTGGAATTTAAGTGGCCATAACCATCTTTGTATTGATGATACATATTCAGTAATCTGGATGCACACATGCATGAGATATGCAGATGGGAGTCTAATCCTCACCCTACCCAATACCATGTCCACTAACCTCACCACCATGAAGAAGATTCCATTTTGGAGGTTCTGCTTCCTCCTGGTGGATCTGCAAACAAGTGTGAACATGGGCAAGAATGGATCTTGATCTTCCTCAAGGATAGGCACAGGTCAGAGTAGGTTTGCTCCCCCACTGCTGGAGGTCCTGTACATCCAAGGGAGGTTTTAAGCAGTGGAATACTGCCCACATCTAGCAGAGCTCAAATCCCCATCAGGATAATATTCATAAGGGAGGTGTTTTGACCCATCTGGATAAGGTGCAGGTTTCAGAAGGCCCTCCTTTCACCAGCCTTAGCTGAACCAGCTGGAATAGGTACTGTTCCGTGTTCTCCTACATAACCCCAAACATGTTGGAGATTCCCATACCACTAGGACTATAGATAAATGTGAGAATTATTGGAATCTACATGAACTTTCCTAATTAACTCCTTATTGAAGGCAAAAAACAGTAAAAATTACTGGAAGCAGGGAGAAATCAAGAAAATTCCTCCATGACTAGTAAAGCAGTCCCAAAACTGTGACAAAGATGGTCCCTACTCTACTCTTAGTCTAGCATTACCACTAACAACATTACAGGAAAGAGGGAAGGGGGAAACTCCTGCACCGACTTGTATGCAAGACACTATATAAAACCAAATTCCTATCACTCAGGATTTTAGGCAGTTACTTTTTTATTCCAACTATGCTCACAACCACAATTTAGGGATCTTTAAATAACACTAGAAACAAGAAAGAATTAGCACAAATATTAACCTGTTTTTTTAAAGTATGTTTTGTGGTTCTTTTTTCAATCATTAATATTTTCCTTCCTGGTCCTGCTCCTGCTCCCCATTGTTCGGGGGAACCCACCCAGCCCTGTTGCCCCATCTGTGGCCCTATCCTTTCATCCTCCACACTTGCCTCCCAAGGTGGGGACAAAAGGTGGCAGCTCCTCCCCAGAGACTGTATGGGTGGAAAGGGGTACATAAAGGCTGCACTGGCCTTGAGTGTACAGTACTCAACATTATAATGCAGGTCAGGGAATTTTCTCCCTCCTTATATTCAACCCCAAGGAAGTCCACATGCTCAGGCTGTAATGCATGCACATATATACAGCTGTGAGGTGCCACATGCAGCAGGCAGACCTCCTCTTCTCCCCAAACACTCCATCTCTACTTCTACTTGTGATTGCTCAGGTGGCTATGCTAGTGCGGAGTCTGGCATCAGCCCTCCCTGGAGACTGAAAGCATCCTTCCATGTACATAATTCTCTCACCTCCCCCAACCAATCCCATGACACCCAGGCTTTTCCCCGAACCTTGATTGCATGTTGCAAGTGGTGGCTAGCCACCACACTGATGCGCTGGCTAAGTTTGTGATTCTTACACTGAACTCCTGTCTTTGTGATTTTTGTGCTACTTTTTGCAAGGACATTTCAAATCTACCACAATGGAGACCAATAGAATGAAATACTTCAGGCTCAATAACATTTTCAGTGGCTCAGTGGGTATCATGCTTTCCTGTGAAATGAAGGTTGTGAGGTATATCCCCAACCCAGGTATTTGTGATCATACCCATAACAGACATTGCAGTGTGGTATGAAGGGTTGTTGAACTGTTGAAGTAATGTCCTTCAGATGAGATGTTAATCCATGGTCTCTTCTGCCCATTTTTGATCACTGCCTAAATATAGGTTAAAGATCCCGTGGCATATACATGGGGGGGGGGGTGGAGGGGAATTTATTGAAAGAAGTCAAAACAATAGATTGAGGGAGAGAGAGAGAGAGAGAGAGAGAGATAGATAGATAGATAGATAGATAGATAGATAGATAGATAGATAGAGAGAGAGATAGATAGATAGATAGATAGATAGATAGATAGATAGATAGATAGATAGATAGATAGATGGACAGACAGACAGGCAGACAGATTTATATAGCACCCCTTCCAGGAGGCTCAGAGCACTTGACAATACTAAAAAAGAAACAAAATATACAGACACAAACCAAAAACCCATACATTACAAAAAGAAACAGAAAATCATATATGTTTCATATCAATATTATATATTAGTATCATTTTAAAAGTGCCTCCTTGGCACAAAACAATGACAGGTATTTCACTGCAGGGTCTAGAGTTGTAGCGCCTCTGATGATATGCCCAGCACTTTTTGAGCACTGTTTGATGTTGTAAGTAAATAAGAACTTTTTACTTGCACCTCTTGGGAGTTTTATCTGTGATTTTAGGTATTGTGTGTGTGTGTGTGTGTGAGGCTTTCTTGACTGTCTTGAGTATAATCAACTAGCAGGCAGCAGACAATACCAATGAAAACCTGGTTTGAGGCATATTGAAAGAAGTGCTCCTTTTAGCATTTTAAATGCAAAAAAAATGTTAACACAGACTCAGAATGGAGAAAGAAGAATATCACACAAATCAAGAGATTAGGGGCAGTCTAAAATAAAATAAAGAAAGGGAAATGTAATTTTTTTTCACTTGTTTAACTGGGAGTGGCACACTAAGCTGAAAGCTTGTTTATAGGTGAAACCTGGGAGCACAGGGAAGTTAAGTGACTTGCTCAGGGTCACACGGTATGCAAGTGGCGGCTGTGGGATTCAAACCCACTTCTCCAGATTTGCAGCTCAGAGCCTTAAACCACTGCACTGTACTGCCTCCCTTGTTAGGCATCTATCCCAGGGTCTAAGCACTGTACAGACAGCAAGTTAAAAACTATTATTAAAGATAAGTTAAGAACAGGTAAGGTTAAAAACAGACAATATACAGTTTATCAGTATTAGAGCCAGCAAAGTTAGCATACATTATATTCACAAGGAAGTTCATTCAGCTGATAAAAATCATATAGATAGTACCTTGTAACTAGGAAAATGTTCCAGACAGTGCAGAATTTAAAGTGTTAAGTGCAAATAAAGTGCCTGGCGGAAACCTTCATGAAATTGCTAAACTGTGCAAAATCAAGCTTCAAAATAATGTGGCCTTCAAAGCTCATAAATAGTAATCTGAAAATAGCTTCATTTTACCAACTGAATAAACTTAACTGTGACTATAATGTACACTAACTTTGCTGACTGTAATACTGATGAACTGTATATTTAAAGGGACAGGCAGCTTATGTGGTCTGGAAGGTTTTTATTTCTCCAAATCATTAGACGGTATATGCCATACGCAAAAGTCAGAGCTCCACCGGATTTTTTATGCACCAAATAAATGTTGAACTGTTTTCAGCCTTCTTAAAAAAATCAATACGGTGTGGGCTCAGTTCTTTTTGAGTGCTGCAACCGATTATTTCATGTTTTTATTATCTTTCCTAAGTACATGAAGTGATTACCACATACTTGGTTGCTAGGCTCACCCTCAAGAGTTGCAAGGTGGAGTCTCCTGCTTTGCTCATATTCTAGTTATTGTAAGGAATCAACAGGATGGATTGTAAGGTCTTGCTCACAAGGAACAAGGGCATAGTATGAGGGAACACAGGTGGAGACTGGTGGGGGGGAAGATTTGGGAAGAAGTGGGAGGATGTTCTTCTTCATGGAGAGGGTGGTAAACAACTGAATTAGACTGCCAAGAGAGGGGGTTAAAGCCAAGAGTGTGACAGTCTTTACATTTGGGTGGGGGAGATATAATGAAATAGTGGGATCTACAGGCAGAAGAAGGGAAGGGATTCCTGGGAATGGCGGTAGCAAGCGATAGGCCACTTGGGACATTCAGATCTCTAAATCCATCCTGGTGTTAGGCCCAACATGAAGGTAGGCAGAGAAATGGGAAGACTGGGTGGGCTTCTTGATCTTTTCTGCCAATACAATGTATATATCCAAGTTTCTATGAAAATATTCTGCTTAAATGAAAATGTCTTCAGCAATAAAAGAAATGGATGGTCCAGAAATTCAAATTTTGGGCACTTCAATTGTAACTGAATTCTCTTGATGACAGCTAGGATGTATTTTGTTGAGAACTAGAAAAATCTTTTCAAATTATTATGTTACTATGTTTAAAGCAGCAGTATTAATCTGCAAAAAATGGCATATTAAACTTTTTTAGCAATAATGTAGTCATGCTATTCTTAGATTCTTCATTCAGGTATTTTGATTTATTCAGCTATTTTTAAGACAGTGATAAATTCTATATGTTGTAATTTGTGTAGCTCTGCAATAAAGATGGCAGCCCCCAGTACTTTTTAAAAGCCTCCTCCCCAGAGGTTGCAGTTTAACTGTACCTACTGTTTTTATAATGCAGATATGTCGGGGAATAGCTAGGACAAGTTTCTGATGGCTAAAATCTCAGTACTACCCTATCTGCCTACATCAATGATGGGGTGCCTGGCAAATGAGGAAGAACTTTTACGGACATCAAAATGATCTACCTTGCTTCTAGAGTGAAATAATGCAAAAGGAAAATCAGATATATTGATGCTTCTGTTTGTTCCAACTGCCAGTCAGATTGGTTACAGTTTTGCTAACTAGCACTGCTGCTTTAAGTGATAACATGATAGTGGATTCCCTTTACCAGGCAGTAATCTGATTGTGGAATAGACAAAGTAAGAGGCTAAAGTCTGAGCACTTTATTTACAAGAGACAAATGGATTTTTGCAGAGCATAGCGAATCCACTGTTGTACTGTGCTGTGTTTAACAACAACAAAATGTCACTGCAATTTTTTTCTGTTTCAATTCTGCATTTAGAACATAAGGTGACATGATGAAGTGACTGCTGCAATTTTATTGTCAATAAAATTACAGTAGCGATGCTACTACTACTGTCATTTTATTATGAATAGAATTATTGTCATGAGTTTGCTGTAGGATAAACTATACCCCGGAGGCAGGAGGCCTCAGAGAGATTATACTTAATAACTGGGGTATTACAGAAGCAGACCCAGTTCTGGATAGGGTGTTGAAGGATAACCCTCAATTTATATATCGCTGTGCCCAGAACCTGGGTTATTACCTTGTTTCTTCACTTCAGCCACAAATAAATCAACATCAGTTGTATCTGTGGAATTTCACACCTACAGTCTGTGTCTGTGTCCCTTGTGGACATTGTATAATGACAGTTATGTGAATCGGGGGGAAAAGTGTTGGTACATCCCAACATGGGTAAAAGCTATATCATATGGCATCTCATTACATGTGATACTAAGAGTATTATACACATGGCCAGCTGCGCTTGCAGAGCCTTCTATATAGGCCATACAAGTCACTGTTTTAAACTCTGGATGGGAAAACATGTTAGAGATGTGAGAGGGCGAAACCTTAAAAATGTTCCTGTGGCACGTTAGGTTTTCTGATGGTGGACAAGAACACAAGTGGAAATTTATGGGGATTGAACTGGTGTCTTTTGGTCCTGGGGTGGTAATCTGGACCAGATATTGCTAAAGAGATAAGCCTTTTGGGCTTTCACACTGGGAGCATTTTACATCCCTGGCCTCAGCAGTCGTTTTGAGTTAGGCCCCTTCCTGTGATGAGCTGTATACTGGCTTATATGCACCCTGCTTGTTTTCAGCCTGTTATTCTGAACTGTGTATTACACAGTGCTTTTGAGTACATATATAGGGTGGGTGAGTAGAGACTGCTTTGATAATCTTTTGCCAATATTATAATACTGTTTCTTCCTTGTTTTGCCATACAGACTGTATACTATAAATTTGTGATGGGCCCCCCTTTATGGATGTTATGCAGTGACTCAGTTATACAGTTTGAAGATTCCAGATGAAATGAAGATGGCTTTTTTGCCTTTGAAGATACAAAGCTGAACAAATTATACATGTAGGCGCACTTTGAATAAGGATGTTACATGGACACTGATACGTTTTTTGTTCAGCTTGGTTTTAGAAATGTTATACCTGGGTGTGAAATATGTATGTCTGCAGATAAAAGGTTATTAAAGACGGCTTTTTGGATTAGATCTGGGCTCAATGAAAGGGGTTTGCATGCTAGTTTGTGTGTTTGTATTACAGTTAGGAGCTGTACTATTTAAAAGATCACTTTTTTGTATCTAAATGATCACTTTTCACATTAATTGATCATATGACCTATGATATAATGTATTACATCAGGTGAAATGCACTAATTATTGCCTTATTTACTGAATGCTATTCACCCTTGATTAAGCTCTATTTAGGAGTGAAACATTGTTCGGAGTTTTTACAGACTGTGTGAATGGCATCTTTCCATCACTTAGCCTATATTTACTGTTTGTAGATATGGAACTTTATAAATAATTCAGTTTACTTTTGCTTTGCTGTCTCTGTTGTATTCGCATTTTTCTAACAAGAGGGGTAGAGTGTACAAGGCTTTTTCAACTACTGGATTGTTTTTGCTTTGCCTTCATGCATCTCTGTCCATGGGCAACCCCTTTTGTGTTTCTTAAACTTTTGGTAGGTAGCTCTGTCTTCTGATTGAATGAGTGGGTTGTAGCATAATTAAGTGATAACATTTAGTTTGCTGGAGTGTATGAAATAATAACAGGCTGGTGTGGGGTCATCAGCCGCAGCATTATTGTGATCAACACCAAATGGATATTGTGATTATACTCCAACTAACTGAATGCTATTACTGTTATATGACGTGGAGTTGACTTTGAACTTTTTATATAGGAGCAAGCCATGTAAGTATAAAATGCTGGCACCAGTTGCACTATTATAACACTAGCAGTATATGTGACAATCAAGTGGGCAGTCATGTTTTAAATGTCCATGCAGTGAAAGACGCTGCGCTCTGAACGAGGAAACCAGTTGGATAGGTGAGCGTTCATTGGGGACAGAATCGGGAAAATGATTTAAATAGTTGTGAAAGTGGTTTGGTTTACAAGGGAAATTATACTGATAGTTATGTGTAGTATATACATTTAGTACTGATTTGTGTGTGAATCTACACGTGCAGGCATAGCTTGAAAAATGTCAGTGTGAATGGCGCAGAGGGAAGGTGTTCTGAATAAGGATTTCTAGTGTTTTAAAATGCAAAATTAGTTCAGTATGTGTAACAAGCTGTGTATCAAGTGCTGCAGTATAATGCTGTTCTCATGGTCACTGTGGCTGGTAGAGAGGGATGTTCAGTGCGCCATGGCAGTGACTGAAAGTGAATAGAAATAGGTATTGTCCTGGGAAAAATATTAAAATGTGAGAAAATAGTTTTGTGATGTGGAAAAATACTTTTCTTTGACAGTGTGATTACCTGAGAGGTTTAGTGAGTTTATCTCATGGTTTTTCTTTTCTGTGAGGGTGTAAAAAATTGCTATTTACTTGCTGTGTAGTGGCCAAAGTGGATAATAATCTTTCTGACACCATTTTATTGGTTTTGGATTTCATTTTCAAGAAGTGAATAACCAACTGTGGGTGTGGATAGAGGGTGATCAACCAACTGCAGGTGTGGTTAGAGGGCAATTAACCAACTGTGGGAGGGATTTACTTGAGAAACCATCTCTGGGGGCTCAATTTTCAAAGCCCAATCATTTGGCATATGGGGCTTGTGGCATTCTTCCAGCTGGGAAATGGGATTTTCAATCCCAAGTGCAACATGCTGCAAGTGAGACCAGTTTTTTCTTGGTCTAACTTGCACCATTTGGGGATTGCTTTTATGGGGCTTGTGCCAAACCTGTAGCGCAAGCTGCTGTAAAATGAGGAACCTGTCGCAACTGCACTCAATGTACTAAAATTAGGTGCAGTTGCATCAAAGGAGTTTGGCACAGATGCGCCAATAAACAGGTGTGATGTAGGGCTTGACACAAGCCTTACATCACCCTTTAAAAATCGAGCCTTGGGTTTTTTCAGATATAGTTTGTGAGAGAAGGCTGTTCTCTGTTATGATTGGCTTACAATAGATACCTGTCATATAATACTAAATCACTGAGCTGTGCAGAAGTTTCAAATTCAGCTTCCAAAGAAATTCTGTGGAATTTGATCAGTTCTGTCTAATTCCATGGACTTCCAGCAGAAGTAGAATTCTGAAAATCTGAAAGCAGTTTGCACCTTTTTATTCAAACTACAGATTTGAGATTCATGGTTAGTGATTCTGTGGTTTATGTGATCTGCAGTTTTTGTTTCCACAAAATGCAGACAATAAATCCACAGTAAATGTAAACCGTGGAAAATTAATCAGCAGTTTAAATGAAAAGACTTTCTGAATTCCATGGAATTTATCAAAAGCAGAATTGTTATTCTGGCTGAATTCTGCTGGTGAAATTCCATATTTTGCACAGCTTCACTGGAGAAATAGAAACATGAAACATAGAAATGTGGCAGCAGAACAAAAAGCCTTGTGGTCTATCAAGCCTGCCCAGTGTGCAGATGCATGCCCCTTAGAGGTCTGTGTCCATCCAACCCTCTGTCCTACCCCCTCACTAGCCTTGATGCTTATTCTACTACCTGTTGGAGCTCTTCACAGTTTTTATATAGGCACCTCCAGGAACTTTTTCCACCCATCCAGCACCCTTCGCATGAAACAGAACTTCCTGGCATCCCTCTTGAACTCCCCCCCCCACCACACACACACTAACTTGCTGCTGTTCCCCCAGTGTCCTTTTTGCTCCTGGTCGTGAACAGTTCTCTAGAGTCCACCCTTTTTTGCCCTTCATGTATTTGAATGTCTCATTCATGTCCCCTGCTTTTCCTCCTGGTTTCTAGCAAGTACATACTCTGTGTGTTTAGACTCTTCAGTTTTTGCTTGTGCATATTCCCCTGCTGACTGTCTAATTTATCATCTTGGTTTCCCTTCTCTGAAGTGCCTTCAGCTTGTTGATGTCCTTCCTCATGTGAGAGTTCCACAAATGGACACAGTATTTCTGCTGAGGTTGCACCATGGTTCTGCACAGGAGCAGGATACCCATCTTCCTCCTTCTGCTGAGCCCCACCAATGCAACCTAGCATCTTGATTGCCTTACCCACTGTTTTATTCCATTGTGCAGATGACTACAGGATGCCTAAACTCTCTACCCCAGGTCCTTATCTTCTTCTGACACCATGACTGTGGTAGCCTATGATGACAGCAATTATAAATCAGTGACTGTAGAAACTGTGACTCATTTATAGTGCTATCATCACAGCTACCCTGCAACGGTAACAATGGTATAAAACCTAGAGTGACCAAAAGGGGAGGGATGGGGAGCTGTAGGGGAGGGATCAGAGGGAGGGTTTAGAAGGGGAGGTGAGCCTGTGGCAACCAAGCCAGCCCTGTGGTGTGGTGGTGATGGTGACTGGCTATGGTGCAGTAGGCACTGGGTTTGGGACCTGCTTAAGGATAGTGTTTTGCCACTGCTTGCGGCTCTGTATTTTATTTATTCTGCCGCAGAATTTCACCCCCTCCTTGACATGCACCCCCTGGAGTTGAGAATCCTAAGTAAGGGGGGGTGCATGGGGCAAAGTCCCCTATGAGGAGGTGTGTGGGGGGCCCAGGCCCCCATGCAAAATCAATTTATTTTACAGGATGTTGGGTCACTGACTATTATGTATCACCAAAATGCTTTTTGGCCATATACATTCACAATGATAGCTGTTTTTCGATCACTGTCATCACATGAAACCCATGACTGCCACACACCTCAAGTTATACTCAACCCTACCTACATGCATGACCTTGCACTTCTTGGCATTGAATCCCAGCTGTCAGATTCTGGACCATCTTCCCAGCCCTTCCAGTTTCTTCCACATTTCTCTGATCCCCTGTTCACTGCTAACCCTGTCACTAAACTTGGTGTTACTACAAAGAAACATATTTTGCCCTTGATGTCAGCAGTGATATCACTGATAAAGATGTTGAAAAGCATCATCCCCGAGCACTGGTCCCTGTGGGACTCCACTTGTGAGGGTGGTGGTTAATGGGGTTAAATCAGAGGAAAGGGAAGTTACAAGCAGGGCTCCACAGGGATCTGCACTTGGTCTGGTCCTCTTTAACATGTACATTAGTGACACTGGTGAGGAAATCCAGGGCTGGCTGTGCCTCTTTGCATATGACACTACACTATGTGGGAGGGTGGATAGTAATGTGGGAATAAGGGATATTAAGAGGGACATAAAAAAACTAGAGGGGGTGTTCAAAGGTTTGGTGTTACAATTCAATGTCAAAAAGTGCATGGTAATGCACCTAGGGAAATGGAATCCCAAGACAGAATACTGGATGGGCGGGGTGAGACTTAGCACTATAGAAGAGGAACAGGATCTAGGAGCTATCATCAGTAACTCCCTTAAACAAATGAGCCAGTGCAACAAGGCCTATAGCAAGACTAACAGGATAATGGGATGTATCAAGAGGGGTACTGATAGCAGAAGAAAGAGATAATACTTCCCCTATACAGATCCCTAGTAAGACCTCATCTGGAGTGCTGCATCCAGTTCTGGAGCCCTCAACCTCAGAAAGGATAGAAACAGGTTGGAAACAATGCAGTGCAGAGTAACAACAAGCATTTGTCAATGCCAAATGTTGTCGCACTGGCATTGGCTTTGGTGGTGCAGTGTGGAAACACATTTTTGGCAGGATGTGAAAAATGACAGCTGTACTGTTCATAAGGAGGTGTAAAAAATGGCAGTGGTGAAAATGTGGCATGTAAGTATTGGAAATTTACGAAGTTACAAGGGTGTGTGGGAAATGCACAATGCACACTTGTAACACAGTCATTTTATGGAGTTCTGGCACCAAATTTTCCACATAGGCATTTTAGCACCTCTGCTCATGTACAGTGCCACTGTGATTTCCTCAAACTGTCCCAAAAAGTGATTTCGCACAGTGACTGCGTTGCCATTCTGCGCCAAGCGTGTAGAAAACATATTTCTTGCAGGTTAAATAAAATGGCAGCTGTACTGTTCACCAAGATGTGTGGAAAAATGCCAGTGTTGAAAATCCAGAGTGAAAATATTACAATTGCACAACGTTATGAGCGTACATGCAAACTGAGAAACACACACTCGTAACACAGTCATTTTATGGAGTATCATCACCAAATTTTCAACATAGGTATTTTAGAACCTCGGCTCATGAACAGTGTCACTGTCATTTTCATAATCTGCCCCAAACACTGATTTCCCACAGCGACCGCGGTATTTTGCGCCGGAAGTGCGGAAACACATTTCGGCCAGGATGTGGTAAATGACAGCTGTGCTGTTCACAAGGAGGTGTAGAAAAATGGCAATGTTTGAAAATCTGGCATGAAAATATTGTGAATTCACAACATTATGAGCGTGCATAGCAACTGCACAAGGCACGCTGGTAAAACAGCCATTTTTTTGAATTTTTTCCACCCAAATTTGCAACATAGACCTTTTGAGAGCCCACCTCATGAATACTGCCACTATCCTTACATTAATCAGTCCTGAAAGGTGATTTCACGCAGTGACTGCAAAATCACCTTTCAGGACCGACTAACATCATAACTGTGACAGAATTTATGAGGAGGGGCCCCAAAAACCCCATGTTGAAAATTTGGTGCAAAAATTCCAAAAAATGCCTGAGGTATGCATCAAAGTTGAAAAAAAACTATTTATTCCAGTATACAGCTTACCAGCATTTCCTCAGTTCGCGGTCGGCTTTAAAGAGTAAAGATGAGTTCCCACTCCACTGAAGATCATTGCACCAAGCTCTGGAGGTAAGTGTGGGGTGGGGGGTGTGGGGAGGCATGGTGCACAGTGGGTGGGTGCGGGTGGTGGGTAGGGAGACTACGATGGACCATTTTCTGCTTACAGGTACTAAAAAAACACATCGTGGATGGTTTTCTTTTTTACAGGTGGTTTCTTTTTTGGGGGGGACATCATGCCAATGGAGAGTGGTCTCCCCCATCAGCTGTTAAACTAGGAAAGTGGGGAGGATGCTGATGGGGATTCAGCACCCCATCAGCAAACAACAAAAGTGGGGGGGGGGGAGACAAGACCAGGGAGGAGAGTGGAGTTCCAGGGAGGGTTCCAGGGATTACAGGGAACATGGGCAGACTGGGTGGACCTCTGTTTTTTTCTGCTGTCATGGTCTATGTTTCTATGTTTCTCATGCCAGAGTACTCTCCATTGACTGTTACCTTCTGCTGTCTGCCCCCTGTCAATTGCTCACCCACCTGGTATGTTTATTTCCTATCCCAAGATCACCATTTGAAGACACAGTTCTTTATAAAAGGAAAAAATACACAGCAAGTATAACTCTGAATTATTTGCCACACTTGGCAAAATATTAAAAGCAATAAGGAGATACTGTCACAGCTTGAGACCTTTTTACTAACGTGTTCTCAGGTTCATAAACATTTATATCTGTAACACTACCTGTTATAGTATTTAGACACCTTACTTAAGTTTATGAAGACAGGGAAAGGGTAACTTTGTGCCTGTGAAATACTACTTTTAATTATGTACAGTATATTTTCATTACACCTATACTAAATGTGAACAAATTTAATAAAAATATTGACAGCTTGCAAGCTATTGGCCATCAGTTTACATTCAAAGATCCTGCAGTTCTATCACAGACATACCTTCTACTGTGGGTCCTGGTCTTTGAAGAGTAATCTGATGGATACTGCACTAAGATGTCACACCCACTAAGTTCAGTAGCCATTTGACCTTTGAGATTTGTATAGGACATCTAAGTTAAGAAACATGTTACAGAAAAAAAAATGTAAACATGTTATGTTGAGCTAGTTAATGGGCTGCTTGGCATGTGAGTAAGCTAATAATCTTCTTCAAGGCCACACTGCCACATATAATAGGTCAAAATGGCCTGAAAACATGTGGTAGTGCCTCTTTAATGAAGACTGCTTTATCTTTTAGCAGTTCCCTGGAAGTCTACTTTGCCACTCCAGATGGAAATTAATTGTTGCAGTGCTTTGTAATAGGAGGCACTTAGTGCCAGTCCATGCACTGCAGCTCATTCCCTTCCAAAGCTGAATCACAGATTCAGTTCCAAGTTTAATCGCTCTTCAAGCTGAAAAATAATGAATGACTTTCCTGAAAACCATGCAGATGATTAATATTAATGACACTGCCCAAAAGGAGTGGGAGAACTGGGGCAATGTTTCCTTTCTTCTGCTAGTCTACCTTATTTTCTGCCATTTCATGCTGCAAAGATTAAGAAAGCCTTCTCTACTGATTAGAATACATTGCACATTTCAAAGAACTGTCTTGAGCTTTTAGTTTCAGATGTTTTGAGAACAAATTCCAGCAGAGAAAAGGACTCACTTTCATAGAAAGTATTTTAATGTTAGTTTTTAATTAATAATATTAATGCCATTTTTATTTTTAAGAATCGCATACACCATTGAGTCAATGACTCATTCACAATGGTTTCTAGTAGCAAAACATAATCTGATTCCAGTACTTCACAATAAGTTATATATCATACTAGATATATATATATATGTATGTGTGTGTGTGTGTGTGTATATACAGTATATATATATATATATGTATGTATATATACCGTGTATATATATATATATATATAGCAGCAGACTACCAATGCATCTAGTTACATTGCACAACATTACATAAGGATTGAGCACCAAGAAAATCAGTTCGTGAAAAAAATATGATATATCAGCACACAAAAATGTTAAATAGTCATGACTTAGATAATATTGCTAGATTGGGACTCGTCCATCAGCTCATGATTGCCAGACAAGGACCAAAAAGATGCCATGGTAACCATTTAACCACAACATAGCCGCAGCCAAGTACAGATCAAATGGTACCAGTTAAGGATGGAACTGAAGGTAGGAAAATGATCAGCAACTGGACTCAGGCCAGCACTGTAGGTACAATATGTTGTTACAGGACAAAGAAATAGCATGAGAAAAACAACTAGTATCTACTCTAATTTTCACAGGGGGAAATTAAATTCAAACCCCATAGCAGATATGGGTCCCTCTTCAATGGATCTAGGTTCCAGTATTGCCATAATATATTCAGGTACCTTCCAAGTAGCACATTCATACTTACAAATGAGATGAAGCCTCATACGATCCTTTAAATGCAACTAATTCAACTTAGTATAAAGTGTGCAGTGGTGACTATTGCAGTGTATAGTACAAATCAAACAAGCCTAATACAGTAGTTTGTTTAGAATGGTCTTATTAGTCCCTCCATAAAAGAAATCTGATCGTACAAGAGAAAAATTAGCATTGTAGTTAATACATGTAAATAACAGTTTGTGAAAAAACAGTCCTTATTTATAAAGAGGAAGACAATTTTTAACCTGAGGTTTTTGGTATTTTTTTAAACCTGCAGATTCCATTGAAAATAAGCATCCAGCACAATGCACAAACCCAGACTCTGTATTCATAAAAGGTAGTGAGTTAGAGCTCATGATTATCTAGAGTACTCATTTACCTGTATAAAAGCTCTCAGAAACCTCTTTGGTTGCTGTTGCTGTATGTTTAGACAGACAGATTTGTTCATAGACAGAGAGTGTTGATTATTAGCGTACCTTTCCATGACACCAAATATTGGTTTGTTCTTGAATTGTTGTTTTTCAGTAGCCTTTAATGCATGATTGCATAGGCTGCACTGCACTGTAAGACTGTTTTCTACCATGTTGCTATTACAGTATTCTAGTTTATTTGCAGTATAGCAAACCTTTATTTTTATTTTCTCCATAGTGTTGGTATGGGTCAGGAGGTAGCCCATCCACCTCTGGGCCAGAGAGTCACAGGTTCTAGTCCCACACCAGGACTTGGACTCATAGTCCAAATGCTGGCATTCCAGTGCAGTACTAAAGAGGTGCTGTACTGCTGGGGTGAGTTGTCGTGTAGATGAGACACTAAACTGAAGTCACTTCTGTCCATCTCTGGTGCTGTCCTTGTGGGTGCCCAGATGAAAGTAAACAAAAAAAAAAGCCATAAGCCACTTTTCATAAGAGAAGGGGCATGTTTATTGGCAGGAAAATCAAACATTAACATAAAACAGTAACGTCAAAACAAAATGAGGTATACCGGAAATAGTCCGTAAAATTTCCATAAAGAAAGAAGGGAGGTAAAAAAAAAAAGATGAATCAAAACCAGTAAGGAAATTAAAATATTAACTGTATTAAAAATTAAGATAAAGAGAAAAGAAAACATCTCCCTGGTCTGACGTAACAGCTCAGAAAAATAAAATACTATACATGAAAAAAAAAGAAAATAAGTGAATATCATTCACATACAAATATTTTAAACAGGAAAGAAAAGGGTGAAATAGGTTGATATAGAACAGGAAATAAGAGGAAAATAATCAGGATATATATATCATATTTTAAAAAATACTCAAACAAGTAATCATGTCATAGTTACTACAATATAAAATGAGTAAAATATCTCCATCTGTCAGCTAGGGTAAGTTTGGGCAGTCTCTGGCTTTCTGACCAGTAAGTAGAGGTCAATTCTGTCTCAAGTATCTTTACTAAAGATAGCGGTAATATAACTTGATGACAGAGATAAGCACACCTAGAGTGCCATAAGTAAAACTTAATGGTAGTAAAAAAAAAGTCTGATTGTATTGTTATAATATTGTTTGTGAGTGGGCAAAATTCCTAATATTATATCTATATATGTAAGAGTAGACCAGGCTGAGTCACCCCACTGAATTGCTAAAGTTTCCCATAGACTATTTGCATATGGACATTCCAAAAGTAAATGTTCGATTGTTTCTAAAGACAATTCACAACCTGTTTGTGGACAATATCTTTCCACTATGCTTTTATGCTTAAAATTAGCTTTCACGCTAAGTCATCCATGACAACTAAGTCATAGAACAGTCCACATTTTGGGGGTGTCTTCTTATCCATTAAATAAGAGTGTACTTTATTAAATTGCTGGGAAACCCCTGGGTAGTATAATCAGTCCACATATTTAGCTCATATAATGGTATTAAACAGGCCCTTTCATGTGGAGTGGGTTGTGTTAACCTTCCATCTCCTTCATTTTTCATAATGGTGGAAACAAAGGATGGAGTGTCATGAGTTTTCCTAAGTACTGAAAAATTGGTAGTCCAGATAGTGACCAAAGGGATCATTTATCGTGCTGTTCAGGGGTGCCAGAATTTTGACATTTGAGATAGGAAGCTTTTTAAATTCTGCATCAAACATATACAAAAGTAATATATTAGTGGATTCAACATGTTTAAACCTCACATGTGAATATGTAGGAATGAAACATTATTTTTTATGGGGTTCAGTCTGCTGCCCCATATAAGCTGAAAGAAAAGACTAAATAATTGAGATTCAAATGACTTAGGGATTGGATTTTACACTAAGATATGTAGATGCTCAAAATAAGTGATTTCATACCTTTTATTGGACCAACAATGATTTCCCAAACATTTTTTTAAATCTTTGTTGATCCAATAAAATGCATCAAATCTTCTATTTTATGTATCTTAGTGTACTAGGACCAATACAGCTACAGACAATGTTTTGACTAAAATATTTAAACATAAGAAGAATGGAAGTTTGGGCTATTGCCACTTTTTTTCTTGGTCTGTTGCCTTTGTTTCCAAATTTCTGTTTTCTTATCACAGTAAGTTAATTTGTCCTCCCAGTTCAAATTCACCATAAGGACTGGATGTAATAGTTATCCCTCCCATATCATGCCTTTGAACAGGATCCTTGACAGTCAGTTGACAATTTTGTTGTCGACTGATGTTACAGCAACTCCTTTATGTCAACCACATTTGCAGTTGGCACAAAGGGAGTCACTTCAGACTGTGTTTTCTTCTGGGGGGCTTCACCCCCCCAAACCCCCATGTGGCGGGCTCTGCCCACTGGAACCCTGCTACTAAATTAATCAACTCTTAGTAAGAATTGCTTTGGGGAAGGAGTGCAATACCTCCAGAAAGCAGTGCTGGGGTTCTGCGCCAACGCTACAGTGACCTGGCACTGTTATCACTGTAGTGTCAGTCACGGTAAAGATGTCACCATAGTAACGGCATACCCTTCAAACCTATGACCATACCTATGCTTTTATTAAGATTTAATGCTGCTCCTGAGACAGGTGCAGTGGACTGAAAAATGTCATTTGCTAAGAGGCCCGATTGATAATCTTTAAAAAAAAAGTGTGACATTGTCTGCATAAACTACAATTTTCATACTAGTTTTGCCATCTGGAATTTCAGTACCACATATGTGTGGGTGCTAAACAAGTTTCCTAATAATAGTGTCAATACAGATGCTATACAGCAAAGGACTAAGGGGACATCCTTGTCTCACACCTGTCCATAGTCTAATTCTCTGTTCTGTATGTCCATTAATCAAAGGAAGAAGTCTGATCCATATAACTTCTGTATCCATGCGATAAATGTGTTTGGTAGTCTATAATATTGCAATACCTCATTCAGGTATTGATGTGGGACCTTGTCAAAAGCCTTCTCTTGGTCTAATGACAATAGATATCCCACATCCTTACTATTTGTCTTTAGGTCAACTAATCCCCGAATAAGTAGTAAGTTGTCTGCTATGTTCCTCTCTGGGATTGAACATGTTTGATATTCAGAAATAACAGAGCTTAGTACCAATCTGGTATTCAGTATCTTTATTAATATCTTAAGGCCTGTGTTTAAGAGACTTAATGGTCTCCAATTATGTAACTCTGATTCCACTCCTTTTTTAAACAACAGTATATGGAATGCTGTTCCGAAAAAGGTGGAACTATTACCCTTATTTAGTATCCAATTATAAACAACCAATAAACTTTCCACCAGTGTGAGAGTAAAGTGTTTATAGAATTCAGCAGTAAGTCCATCTGGACCAGGGGCCGCTCCATTATGTAAGAGTGCAATAGCCTGAGTTACTTCCTCTGGATTGATAGGTCTGATTAGTGAGGAGATGTCTACAGGCGGCATAGTAGGTATCTTAACAGAAGCCAGGAAAGTGCAAGCCGATGGGCTATCTTCCTTTTGTCAGACAAAATTATTCAAATGTTTTTTTGTACTGTTTCCATAATTCCCTCTTTTTCCATAACCTGAGTCCTATTGTCTGTGGTAACCTGTCTAAGATTCTTGTGGAATATTCTATCCTTACAGCTTTCAAAGGTGCTCCCAGCCTCTTTTGTTCCTTGTGTCCCACTACGATGCTCCATTAGTAGTGATTGACTTCTGTCATATTGGGCAACTGTAATTTTTTCTTTGATCTTTGGAATCTGAGAACTGTAATCCCCAGTTCCCAGATTCATTTCAGTCAAAGCCTTTGCTAATTGGTACCTAAGTTGTCAGTTCTCAATGTACTCCTTTTGTTTTTTTGTAAGGGAAGTAAACATTTTCTTCAACTCTGACTTTATTCCTTCCCACCAGATTCCAACTTCTTCTTCTTCCATGCTTGCAACAGATTTGTCTTGCCTCAGAAGGTTTTGGGTTTTACCTGGTGTCTTCTCCCATTCTGAAAGGAAATTATTTAATTTCCAATATTCTGGTCCTGGAGTAATCACAGATTTTCCACCCAAATAAACATCCCAATAAGAAATGGTCTGAATTTTCTATAGACATTAATTTAATGTCATGAGTGTCTAACTATGCTTATGTGAACAGAAAGTCTATTCTTGCCACTAGGGCATTCCTATAATATGTGTAGCCCCCTGAGGGATTTCTTCACAGATGACACAGTCCTCTACATGGCCAACCCCTCCTTGGACATTGTGTACAAGGATCTACAGCAGGATTTTATCATCCTCCAGCACAACCTGCTGAATTTAAAGCTCTTGCTAAATGCAAAAAAAACAAAAGCTATGATTATCTCTCCATCCCATAATACGGGGATACCTGGGACCCCACAGATTATTACCCTCCTTAATGAACCACTAGAGCTAGTGGATAAATTTAAATATCTGGGAGTCTGGTTGGATAACAAACTCATCTTCAGTGTACATCTAAGTGAGTTAACAAAAAAGCTAAGGCGTCGCCTCGGTATTTTCTACTGCATCAGATGCCTGCTCACCCTGAAAGCTAGAAAGTGGCTGGTTCGAACAACCCTCTTCCCCTGATTGACTATGCCAACTTCCTATACAGCCATTGCCCCCAGTATGAGCTCCAAAAGCTGGATACACTCTATCATCATACATTGAGATTTGTTCTTGACTTGCCCTTGCAGACTCATCACTGCTTATTGTGCCAAGCATTAGACTGGCCATCCCTCTACATGAGAATGCAAATAAACACCCTCATGTGGCTTTTCTGGGCTTTGTCCAACAAACTACAACCCTATATCTGTGACCTGTTTAAACGTTCAAAAGGAGCCTACAGACTAAGGGACTCCTCCTTTGTCTTCCTTAAGCTACCACGAACAAGGACATGTCTTGGCTCAACTGCTATTAGCTCCTTCTTACCAGCACTTTGGAATAACATGCAAAAATTAATTAAAATCTTGCTGCTGCCAAGCCATTTTATATTTAGGGGGTTGCTCTATAGAGGCCTGAAAACAGTGTGTGGTTGTTTCAGGTAAAGCCTTACCCCACTCAACTGAGTCCCTTAACCTCTGTAATCCTGGGCCACCTATTTCCCATGTTGGCCAGCATCCCTTTAGGGCAACCATCTCCCACCTCCCCACCTCCTCCCTCTCATCAATTAGCTTTGCAGGGGGCCTCACTCTATTAGGCTGCCCTATTTTCCCTCTCTAATATGTGTCTGATACCCTTTCTTCCCACTGCCCTTCTCTATGTCCCTCCTTCCTCCCTCTCCTCACTTGTACTCTATAAGCTACAACCTGTGTACGCTGCACTTTAAATTCCTAAATTTGCACTTGCTTTACATGTCTGATTCATCCAAGTACTGAGTTTGCATATTGTAACTGCCTGTACCGATGTCTACTTTTGTATGAAAAGTTGTCTACTGTAAGCAAAAGTGTCCTCTGTGTCCAGGACCATCTTGCAAATGAGCTTGCTCAATGATGTAACTGCCTGGTTAAATAAAGTTTGATTGATTGATTGATTGATTTTGTTTTATATGCATCAGTAAGTGATGTGTCTCAAAGCATTTTATTTAAGTAGTTTGGATCACAGTATATTTTTTGTGTTTTAGCTCCCCTGTCCTGTTGAGAGAGCCCACAATTAAAGTCACCTCCTAATATTAAGTGTCTAGATGATTATAGGTATGGGTGTACCTTTTTTAGGAGGTTAGTCCTTTCTTTCTTTGTTGAGGGGGGCACATAAGTTAAAAAGTCTAAACTGAGTATCTTGAAAAACAACATCTATGAGCATTGCTGTTCCTGGTTCAATATCTACCAACTTTAATACTGTATATGTTGATCCCTTTAGCAGGATGCCCACCCCATCACAGATGTCTGAACCCAAAGAACAGAATGATGGGTCCCAGTACCTGTCTTTGTGTATGTACTATGTCCATTGAGGTGGTCATTCTTGTTTCCTGTAAAAAGAAAACATCATACAATAAGTCTTTAAGGACACTGAAAAGGATGGTGCGTCGAACAGCATTCTTTATACTGTTGGCGTTAACTGTGACCAAGTGAAGCAGAGGAGCCATAGAGATAAATGATGGAGGTTAAACACATCCTTCAACTGTTGCAATCCATATTCAAAGTCTTGTGACTCCTGGAAACCAGCCTCTGTTTCTTCCTTTGTTTGTGTGGCATTTTGACTCTTTTGATCCACTGTGTCACTTTCAGAGTCAGAAGATGCTTTTCGTAGTGTTGATTAGTATGAGGATGCTTCTGATTCTTGACTATCTGAGTCAAGATGTTGGTTATCCAATATGTTGCATCTGCCATCTAATGGTATAGGAAGAACCACGGAAGATGTCTTTATAGTATGCAATCCACCTTAATGCGATCTCAATGACCTCTAACTATTCACTAAAATCATGTCAGGAGGTGGCATGTTCCCTTCAGTGTTAGTTTTTATTTCTGAGATGTCCATGGCATGTTTTTCCTTAGGTTCAAGAGGTGTTACAGATGTTGTAGGTTCCTTTTCTAAGAAGGCTAAAGGTTGCATTCCTAAGATGATCTCTTGATTTGCATTAGGATCTTGATTTGTAGTTATTGCACCTGGTGTAGGTAAAACAGAAGGTTCCTCTGAGTGAGCAATCAGTCTTGTCGCGTCTTTATATATTTGTTCTTGCATGGATTTTTGTGTTTTTTTTAGTATACAATCCTGTGAAAGATGATCATCCCTATTGTGAAAGGCCCATGGGCAATTCCTATAAGAAAGACCACTCTCTTCGCAGAGATTACATCAAAACTCATTCTGACAGTACACACTTGTATGGACAAATGTGAGACAGATAACAACGAACCTTATCGCATCCATTACTAAGATGTGCCTCAAAACCACATTTAAAACAAGTCTTAGGTTGACCTTGTTAAAAATCATTGGCCTCTGTCTGCCTAAAAAGAAAATACTGGGAACCTGTTGCAAGCCAGAGTCATCATGTTTGAATTGTACCTGAAATTTCCAGTTCCCAGTCCAGAATTGCTCTGAGTCCATAACAGGTTCTGGATCATTTATAATTTCATATTATTTGAGCTAACCAATACCTTACATCATTTACACCGACTCCTTGAATTTTTAAGAGGATGGTGACAGTAGCTGGTTTAGTAAGTAGTATTGCTTGGAACGGAAGCCATAGGGGAGTATGCTTTAAGGAACTATATTCGGCCCAAAATCTGTCCAAATTTGCAGGTGTTTTAAAACTAAGGTCAAACTATCCATCACTTGGTGTGTGGATCAACGCATACAGTTCATTTGGGAGAAAATGTATGGATTCCTTCAATTGTTCATGATCTACATAAGTTCTATCTGGAGGTAATTCTAATATTCCCTTATAAACTAGACGGACTGCATTCTACCTTTGTGCTGGACGTGGAGATCTGACAAAGGCATCACCCTTCCAAAACTGTGTCAATTTCTGTGCAGAATCTAGAGTTTCCTAGGGGTTTTTTTTGTAAGTTTGTTTTGAAAATGAAATCTCTTCGGCTTGCACAACTCTCTCTGCCAAGATAAGGTGCTGTCATCCATTTGTCACACATTGGTGTCAGCGTGGCTCAGATGGTAGCACACCCGCCTCTGGACCAGAAGGTCATGGGTTCTCGTCCCACTCTGGGATTGGACTTGCACCTAAAAATTGCTGGCATCTGAGTGCAGTATTGGGGGGTGCTGTACTGCTGGGGTGTGCCGTCCTTTGGATGAGACGTTAAACCGAGGTCCCTTCTGCCCATCCTGGTGTTGTCCTGGTGGGTGTGCAGGTGGAAGTAAAAGAACCCAGAGCACTCTTTGCAAAGAGAAGGGAACATTCCCAGTGTCCTGGCCAACATTCCCCTTCCCATAAACCGGTTCATGCAATTATCCAGGCTGTGAGTGGGTGATGATGTGCAATATGGCCGCCACCATACCACTTCACTACCAGTCTAGCATTGCTTGTAAAGCGCTTTAGATGTATGAAAAACTTTATATAAATGCTGATTCTTCTCATTCTTCTTCTTCATCCTCATGAGACATCAAATCCTCTGGAGGTGGTTGTGAGTTTGTAACTGTCTTTGAAGCAGCTATTATGGTGCTATTGTCAGTTCTGTCTTAACCCTCAGGAATCATAGGGTAGGTAATATCATATTGGGATAGACCATTCAATTCTTCTGCTGTAAATTCCATCCTTTGCCAGTGTATAGCAGGTGAAGAGGGAGCCTTATTTTTAGGTGACTGTTGCAAATCATTGGCCTGTGAGTGTTGCTCAGAATTTTGTAAAAGGGAAGAGGCATTATGTTGTCCTCCTTTTGAGCAATCAAGTCCGATTCCCTCACAACTGCACGTGTCAGCAGAGTAGTTACTAAGGTTTAATTCAGTAGGATAATACTGTCATCTGCCAAAAACAGCATTGTTTGTGGTTCTGCAGGTGTTTCAGGATGCCACTGTCCTATTGCATCCCTAGATCAACCTGCATCTCTTAATGCCGAAACCAAAGACCAGTCTTTTGGGGGGAAAAGCAGTTCCACATTCTCTGTGCCATCCCTGTCTAAGTTCTAATGCTTTGGAGGGGTTTTCCAGTTTCTTTTTCCAAAGACTGGAGCCTGTATTGCATTTTGTTGTTCTGTCAGTTTGCTGGGAGGCTAAGTAGTGGTCAGCATGTGACCTTGTTGGTCAGCAAACATACCAGGAGTTGTGCCTTTTTTGAGCGTATTTTATTCCAAACTGGAAAATATTCTGAAGAAGAGCAGTCTGTAGATTCTCCTCCATAAAACCTGGTGATACTGGCAGATTGTATGAGGTAGGTCAGGATAGTAATGGAACAGCAGCATCCCACAGTGGCTTCTTTGGTGCTTCTGCATCATCCAAAACATCTGAGTGCAGCTTGTCAGTGTCAACAGGGCCAGTGAAGGTTGACACCGGAGTTTGTAAAGTATAACCTTTTGCCTTCATTTCAGCTGCATTTTGCTCTTTCTGCATTTTAAAATGTGCTTCCTTGTTTTCTATCAACAGCAATAATAGCTTTTTTTCTGCAACCGTGCTTGCTATAGCCGTTCCTCCTCAGAGGTTACCTCAGTACCTGAATGCGTATTATCCTCAGACTGTCCTGAGCTTTGGACAGGATTCTGAACTTCCAACATATTTTCCACATCAGTTTCTTTGATCTCCTGTGCTGGGCATGCAGGTAGGGAGATCAGCTCTCCTGAAGGTACACCAGCTCCCTCACCATCGGACCTACCATCCGCCATGACAGATAAAGAGACAGCAGCTCCCCCAGTCAGGAAGAGAAGGGGAGATTCCTCAATGTTCTTGCTAACATTTTCCTTTTCCCATGGCTACCTATGAGCAACAGCTGTCATTACACATTTACAATCATTTCTCTCACTGATTCCCCAAAATTTGGAATTCCCTCCCTCCTCCTATCCATCATGCTGCTTCCTCCAATACCCTCAACGCCCTACTTAAGGACCACATCCCCCCTTCCTGTAATTATGCTTAACTGTTAATTTTTTCATTACCTTAATTGCCTCTGCTCTCATTTGCAGATTAGTACCTATCCTATATTAACTATAAAACTGTTTATTACTAGTGTTGTTGTTTATTGCAATGTATTGTTATATTATTTTTTGCTCATACAGTGTGAGTTTGGATTCTTATTTCCATTATGAGCTGTCTTGACTCATGTTGCTATTTTGCTGTGCATCCCTTTCCGCTCACCCCAGGATGCATCTAGAAATGAGCATTGTCTGCTCAGTATGTCTTTCCTGGTGAAACTTTGAAATGAATAAATAAATACACTTCTCTTATCAGTCTCATTGCTTGTAAAGTACTTGGGTTACAATGTGTATGAAAAGCACAATCTGAATGCAAATTCATTGTCTTTTCATGAGCTTCAGCATACACATTTTTTTCCATCCTCCAGGACATACAGTAACTATGGACAACACCTGGGGCAGTTTTCAAAGGCAGGTGCAGGGTTTGCGTCAATCCCTGCATCAGCCCTGTTGTTTGGTACAACTGCACCAAATACATTTGATGCAATTGCACCCAATTTTAGTACATTGGGTGTAGCTGTGACAGTTTCCACACTTATATTTGGCACAAGCCCCATAAAAAGGGACCCTAAATAGCACAAGTTAGACCGGAGGCTGGTCTAACTTATGCCATTTTACACACAGAACATAAACTGACATAAGGTGAATGACAAGTCCCCTGCACTAAATGTTCAGCACCAGGAGCTTAAGGCATTCTCATGGCTTTTGAAAATTGATCCTTGGTGGTGCTCAGTTTGTTATCCCCTAACATAAGCAATTTCAAATAAATGAATACATTAACTCAAGACATGTATTTTAAATGACTGACAAATAGTAATGCTTTATTTCATATTATAAGTCTCATTAATTATTCATGAGATATACTAGCTTTCTGATTGGCTGTTGTGCCAGTCTGAAATCTTTTAGAAATGACTGGCATGGTAGCTACACTCAGTAAATTGTGTACTGAAATACCTTATGTGCCATACAATATTTACTGTTAATGTTTTAACATGTAAAAACAAAAAAGTGAACAATTCTGCATGCATTCAAATGAATAATTACTATACTCATCCTTGTGTCATCATCAGTTTAACGGCCTGCACATCAGCATCTCTCCAACATTTTGCGAGGAGCCAATGTGACCACACAGCAGTCTCAACATGTGCTCCACAAAAAAAAGAGATAATACAACAAAAACCTGTAAAAAAAAACTTACATTATTACCATTAGGCTTGTAATTACAATAATGACTGAACAGCTGGTTATTTCCTGGGGATTAATGACTGACCGGTGGGGGTTGGCCGTCAGCTGCACCTCGGGCCACCCTCCCCATCAAGTTGTTAATCTACGGGACATGGGTTTGGTCATTATTGCTTAATCGAAAACAAATAGAATTGAGTCAGCATTAAGTTAAGAGACCATTTGACTGATCTCTCACTAGAGCTGTGTGGAATGTTCAAATTTAGCTTCCATTGGAATTCCATCAGAAGCAGCCTTCCAAAATGTCTTTTTTTTCTCTGTCCTTGCTCCCTGGAGCCCCACTCCTTTGGGCTCCCAAGCTTCGACCCCTCAACTGACCACTGTATGACCTCACTGCCTGCCTACCTCCAGATTCCCCAAGCTTTGCTGTCACCCACAATGGTCTGGCTAATCTCTGCAGGGGGGCTCTTTGCTGCCACCTGTGGAGAAAGCACCTCTACACTGGAGTGACAGTCTAGGGGCAAGAACAGTGCGCTGGTGGATGGCAGCATAGAGGACTCCACAGGGGGCCATCATCTGGTGCCAGAGGGTGGGCCATTTTTCATTTCCCCCAGTCCCTCCCCCTTGCACATAGTGGCTGCACATTCACTATGTTCTGTGAAGGATGCATGGCGGCACATGGTCACCTATGCCACCAAATGTGCTTCCACTAGGGAACCATCTGGAGCTGCTCAAGGAGTGTGGCAGGCTGCAACGTTACTCCCAGGGAGGAGCGCATCTGCACTTAACCCTCCCCGCCAGTCTCCACTCCTGTTGTCCCAGCCACAGAGTGTGAACCCAAATCGCCAGCATGTCGCGCAATCCCCCATTGCTTGGTGCCATGGATCCAGCTCCAAATTTCTAAAGCAGAATATTTACCGAGGAATCATATTCCTCAGATTATGTAAACTGCAAATTAACTTTCCACAAAGCATGGAATAATAGTTAGCAAATTACATAATCCATGGAATTTTATTCCATGTTTTACACAGAAATGCTTTTTGGAATTCCATGGAAAAAAGAAATTCCAAATAGCATATCAGAAGTGGAATTGCAATTTCACGTGGCTTCTATCTGCGGAATTCTGTGATTATGCATATCTTTATTACTTTATTAATCCTATATGGAAAATATTGTTATACCATTATCATATTTTGCCATTAATTTTATTAGAATATTATATTATAAATATAGAATTATACATGGGTGGGTGTGTGTAACCAAAATTTTACACACACCTGAGGTGTGGGATGATACATAAACCCCAAGAGCAAAGTTCAAGGAGCTTATAAAAGCATCTCACACCTGGGGTGTGTGTAAAATTCTGGTTTTACATGCACCCACCCATGTTTTATTTTATTTAATTACTGGTCATCATTATTTATAACATTGGGTAGACTGAGCTGGTGGTATTAGGAGTATACGAACATATGAATCTGCTAGCAGAAACAGGCCTTGTGGTCTATCTTGTCTGCTCAAATGTGCAGCTAGCACCCTTAAACTACAGCTGCCCAATCCACCCCCCCTCCTTGACCCCCCCATGCCCTGTTACATGCCCTTTTAAAGCTTTCCACCATCCTGCAGGATACCACCTCCTCTGGCAAAGTGTACCATTCCGACACCACCTTCTCTGTGAAATAATGTCAGCTCATCTCTCTACTAAATCCTAGTCCTGGTTAAACAATTAACAAAAAAAAAACCTACCCTCTCCAACCTTAGTCAGTGCCCTCTTGTGTCCCTTCCTTTCCTCAGCCTAAATGACCCATCTGTGCCAGATTTGTTGATCACCTTCAAGTATCTGAAGGTCTCAATAATATCCCCCCGATCTCTCCTCTCCTCCAGGGTGTACAAACTCAAATCCTTCAGTCTGTCCTTGTCAGTTTTGTCTTCTATCCCCTGGATCATTTTCATTGTCCTATGCTGCACCCCCTCCAGCAGCCTGATATTCCTCTTCAGGTAAGGACATCAGTACTGTACGCAGTACTCCAAGTGTGGCCTGACCAATGACCTGTACAGGGGCATGATCTCATCCTTGTGTCTGGATTAGATACCACTTGCAATACACCTCAACATCCTATTAGCCTTAGCCGCTGCCTTCCTGCACTGAGCAGAATTGTTCATGCTCCTCGTTACTATCACCCCAGGTCCTTTTCTTCCTAGGTGACACTTAGCCGAACCCCTTCCTACCAATATTCCCCCCTAGGGTTCTTTGCTCTGAAGTGCATAACCTTGCACTTCTTCACATTGAAGCCCAATTTCCAATTCACTGACCACTTCTCCAGTTTGGTCAGGTCCCCCATAGCCCCTGCCACCAATCTCTATCATCCATACCACCCCTATCTTTGTATCATCCATGAACAAACCGATCCTGCCCATAACTCCATGTGAGATCTCCAATATGAACAGTCCAAACAACACCGGACCCAGCACAGAGTCTTGCAGCACTCCATTCGTCACTGCCGTAGGGAATGAGAGTTCTTCCCCCACCACCACACTTTGCTGCCTCCCCTTCAGCCAGTTCACAATCCAGTTTACCATCTTTTCTCCTACCCCTACATATTCGAATTTACCCCCCAGCCACCTGTGAGGCACTGAATCAAAGGCCTTGCTGAAGTCCAAGTACAGGACATCCACTGAATGGCCCATATCCAGCTCCCTTGTTACCCAGTCATAGTTATTCAATTAGATTGGTCTGACAGGATCTTCCCCAGATGAACCTATGCTGTTGCCCATCCTGGAGTCCATTATCCTCCAGAAAGATCACCAGACTGTCCTTCAGGATTGCTTCCATAAGTTTACCTAACATAGAAACATAGAATTTGACAGCAGATAAGGACCGCTTGGCCCACCCAGTCTGCCCATTTCCCTACCTAATGGATAAGCTGCATATCCTAGTTAACCAACAGCCTACTTCTTCCTACCCCACCCCCTAGAATTGCCTTATGACTGTCCCATGCATTCTTGAATTCCACCACTGTTTTGACTCAACAACCTCCACCGGAAGGCCGTTTCATGCATCCACAACCCTTTCTGTGAAAAAATACTTCCTTACATTACCTCTGAGCCACCCCGCCATCTTCAAATTGTGCCCCCTTGTTCTTGCACACCTCTTTTTCTAAAATTTGCTACCCTCTTGGACTTTGTTGATTCCCTTGAGGTACTTGAATGTTTCTATCATGTCCCCACTCTCCCTCCTTTCCTCGAGGCTATACATATTAAGCTTCTTAAGTCTCTCTTCATATGTCTTCCGGTGCAGACCCTGCACCTTTTTAGTTGCCCTCCTCTGGACTGCCTCCATCCTGCTTTTGTCTTTGCAGAGATTGGGTCTCCAGAACTGCACGCAGTACTCCAGATGGAGTCTCACCAGTTGTCTGTACAGAGGGATAACAACTTCCTGTTTTCTACTGATGATGCCTCTTCCTATGCATCCCAGTATCCCCCCAGCCCCTTACTGCCCTCTCACATTTCTTGCCCACCTTTAGGTCATCTGATATGACTACCCCCAGGTCTCTTTCCATTTTTATTGTTGTTAGTATCTCACCCCCCCATTGTGTACTCTTCCCCTTGGTTTTTGTTTCCCAGGTGCATTACCTTGCACTTCATAACACTGAATCTAAGCTGCCATACATTTGACCATTCCTCCAACCTTGCCCAGTCCCTTCTAATCCTTTCTATCCTACCTTGTGTATTAACTCTGTTGCAGAGCTTTGTGTCATCTGGTGTCATCTGCAAAGAGACATACTTTTCCTTCTAGTCCCTCTGCAATGTTACTTATAAAGACATTGAAGAGGACCAGTCCTAGTACTAAACCCTGCGGTACCCCACTGGTAACCCCCTTTCTTCAGAATTGACTCCGTTTACTATTACCCTCTGTGTCCTCTTCTCCAGCCAATTCTTTACCCAGGCTACCATCTTGGGATCAACTTCCAGGCTGGCTAACTTGTATATTAATCGTTTGTGTGGGACTATGTCAAATGCCTTGTTGAAGTCTAGGTAGGCCATGTCCACAGCCCCTCCCTGATCTACTACTTTGGTCACTGAGTCAAAGAAATCTATTAGATTCATCTGACATGACCTTCCTGCTGTAAATCTATGATGGAAGTGAGGCTTACAGGTCTGTAATTGCCTGGTTCATTCTTTGGACCAATTTGTGGATAGGCACAGTTTCATTAGCTTGTGCTGACTCTAGCATGAGCAAGAATTACAGTCACTGATTACAACCACCGGGTTGAAACATAGGGTGAAACTACAGTTATCCATACATAAAAAAAGATGACCAGGAATTAAGTTTGGAATAACACACAGCAGGGTGTGTAGCTTTAAAGCAACAGTACAACAAAATAAGTTATTTCAAAAAGCTAATTTTCAGCTATGGTTATGAAAAACATTGGTAGAACTGTTGATTTGGGTTTTCTGGATGTTTCCTGTGCTGCATACTGTATATTTTGAATTTTTTTCTGGACTCTTACCCTCTTTGGGTCCTCAATATTATTTCTATGCAAAAATTAGGTGGACATCTTTTTTTCTTGAGAAATAATAATTTTAGAACTTTAATAAAATTCTTAAATGATCATGAAAATGAAAAATTTTACCACTAAAATAAATTGGAAGATGTCTGGTGTTGATTAAGAAAAAAGAAGGTAAGGTAAAATTTTAACCCATTTTCATTGCACTGGACTTTAAGGGAACGCAAGAAGAAAATCTGTAGTTCTCCTAAGCAGTAAACCATCTGCATTATCCGAAGCACCACGGTCCCACACTTCATCCTCAAAGATAAGAAAGTACAATTATTGTAAAGTTTTGTAAAACCATTCTTAAAAAGTGCATGCTTTGAATTTCTCTTTTTTTGATATCACAGAAGAAACCATATCAGAAAACGACTGTAGTTCTTCTTGCTGAAATACCACTAGTACAGTACCTCCTGCATACTTGATACCAACTATTTGGGTAACTGTCACTTTTCAGCTGTAGTAACATTATTTAAATATATTAATACAAGAAGACAGTACTGAGGGAACATACCTGTGCTAATCTGATTCCAAGCTTTCATTAACACAAAAAAGTTGAATTTCTAGTTGTAATGGCTGCAAAGCTAGCATTTTCTAAAGATAATTTCTTTGAAAAGGATTAACTTAGGGACCATTAGAGTTAGAAGCTTAATACTGTAGATATAAAATGCAAACTTGGAGTAAGGTCAACTTACCGTGTAGACAAGATTTGTTGATAGAGGTTTTGTGTATCAATATATAAAATAGAGGTGCAAAACTGATTTTTGTACATACTGTACACCTGATGTGTGTGATGCCCTATAAACCCCAAGAGCAAAGCTGCAGGGGTTTATCAAGGCATCACACATTGAGATTGCGTGTTAAAAAAAAATCACACCCCTACCCATACTTTCTTTTTAATAACTGCTGACTTTATTGACCTCCAGTTTGTTTTCCTGCATTGTCAGAGTGTGCCTGGCACTAAACAATGAGGACTTTCTGCTTCCCAGCCGTGCTGCCTATCATGGGTGTGGGAAACATATTTTAAATTCTTGCCTTGATCTCCTGAAAATCCAGTTCCAGCTCCACTGCCTGCCCTGGAGTCCAGGACCCAATAATGCTGTGGGCAGCATTTTCACTCCATCAGTGGTTTCAGCAGTTGGCAGTGGTTTTGGCAGTCAGTGCGCATTTTGCAAACCCACTTGTGCTGCTGTATGTTAATTGACAGCTCTCAGCTGTCTCAGGTTTGCAATTATAACTGGCTGTTTTTTCCATTTTTCAGTTCATTTTTTTAACACCACTTAGCAGATGAGTGGTATTGCCCTTTTTCACTTGAAACCAGTAGTGTATCAGCCGATACTAATCATCTTTATACTTAGACTTATAATTGCAGATTGCACCACAGTTATCCAGTTGTAATCATGCCTAGTCAGTGACTATATGAAAATATCAACACAGTTGTCACATATAGCAATGCAGTTTAAAGTATATTGATGCAGTTTAAAAAGGGCGTATTATGAATATGAAAGATCAGTTTTCACAATACCAAGTGTCAGGATGCCGAGACTGAAATTCTGAAATTCAGAATCCCAACTCCTGGTATTTGTCCATGGTGGAGTTTGTTATATTGAATAAGGGGGTGCCGACCCCCAAAAAATTCTGCCGTGGGCACGTACCAAGTGTTGGAATTCTGAGTTGTGGGAAATAAGTCTTGGGCTTCTGACAGTCGGTCTTGAAAATCCCAGTCTTTCAGTAAATCCATTTAAAAATATATTGATACAATTTAACATATATTTATGTATATTTTGCATGACATTTTAAAAATAAATTAAAAACATTTTCTAACATTTGTTTATTTTTGTTTCACATTCAGACCCAAAAAATAAACATTCAGTTAATTTGTATAACCCTAACTCATTTGCAAAGTACTACAACTGCATTGTGAAAATTGATAAATTCTTTATCTAATATTCAGTATTATCATATCTTCCTTGTTTTCACTTTGGAAGAAAATAATGTAGAGTTGTTAGACGTAATGTGCAGCAAAGGGCTGCAACCACCTGAGAAGTGCACTATTCCATTATGACGACACATCCAAATGTATTCAATTTGAAAAATTGTTTTTTTTGCTTGCAAAAAGCAAACAAACATGTTGTTCAGGTAGGGTGCATGCTAATAAACAAATGATCAACAGTTATGCAACTAATTTCAACAAATAAGGTCTAGCAAGAGGCTGCAGTGGAAGAGTCCTCCAGCTATGAGAAGATACACTGCATACTTCAGAAAATATTTATGGAAAAGTTCTTCTTAAGGGTAATGGAAAACTCTAGGAACATACAATTTCAGAAAAGAAAGACCACTGGTTCATTGAGTTATTTCCCCATATTGACTCAGGGAAGTAACCTGTCACTCCATTTTCTTTATAGTACCTACACTATCAAATCTAAGTTTAAATGTAATTAGTATCAGCTGATACCACCTGATCTTGAAATTCATTCCAAATTTCTCCACTAATTACCTGAAGTAATTCTTCCTGATACTTACATGAAATGTTTCCAGGTCTTTTCCATGAGATTGTGCTTCTCCTTGTCATCTCATCATTATATATTCTAAAGAGCTGCTTTGAGCTCATGGTGTTATCTCTTTTAGGTACATACTGGAATAATGTGATCATGTTTCCCTGAGTTTCCTTCTTTCCAGTGAAAAAGCCCTAGGTTTGTCCACTGGATCTAATAACTCAATCTCTAAATCCAGAAGCACGTTGGTTGCTCTCCTTTAGATGTTTTCAAGCATACCAATATATTTTCCAAGATATGGGGGCTCCTTTGCTGACTGAAATATTAGCTGCTTTTAGAATTCAAGGTCAATGGTTCAGTTTCTACCTAAGACTTTTCTGTGTTGTGTCCTGAAATGTTGTTTATTGGCAAGTCCCCACATGAACTGGGCCAGCTATTCTACTGGGCCCAGATAGGATGTACCACTCACCAGTGTCACCACTGACCTGGAACCAGTTTATTACCAGTGCTTATTTGGGATTGGCTTACAGTATACTGTATTCTAGTGGAAATCCATTTCTTTACCTAGTTAATATTTTCAAAATCACACTTAGGCAGTATACAATATGTGGAATCATGCTCTTCTGTTGGCCTGAGGTTCCTGCCATTTTCCTGAGTGAATTACCTGACAGATGGACTTTGTCAAATATTGTCACCATCTTTTTTCCAACTTGTTTTCTCTCCTCTTCTGCTTTTGTGCTTAAAACTGTTTATTATATTGTGTCTTCCATGCCATATATAGCATCTGAGCTCACAAAGAGTGCTTTAAGTAAGCGATAACTCACGACATGGTATACAATTATTGGGAGATTAATCAACACCCCGGTGCATTGTGAGACACGAGGCTGCAGGTAAAGTGTACTCACAGCACCAGAGGTGTTGATTAATCCTCAATAAACACATACCCTGGAGTGGGTTATTGCACTTATAACATGGGTTATGTGTACAACAACAGAAAAAAACAGAGAAAGGCATTTCTCCACCACTTAAATGGCAAAAAAGAGACTGTATTCTGACACTTTGCAAAACAGTGCCCAAAAATAATCCATATATCACTGATGTTATAGAAATGTGAGACAGACAGTAATGACAAGATTTATCACATTTCTGCTGCATAACATACTGTCTTCACTTCCTACAACATTTACTGCCCCAACACACACACACACACACACACACACACATATACAGACATGCATGCATCAACTCAAAAGGGAGTTGCCAGAATGTATATCTTTCTCTCACCTCTTGCATTCTCCCTCTCTATCTCTCTCACCCTTTGTCAGCTAACCATAAACACAGACTTACATAGTCTAGCTGAGCTGCACTTTCCTGCTGCTCCTGGGGAGAATGGACAACAGGTTAACTGCCCTGCCAAGTTCAGAAAGCATTGAGAGTATCGAAGGGCACTGTACAGCACCGGTGAGCACAGTGCACTATGCAGCACTTTGAGACACGACACAGGGAAACAGTCACCGGTGGAGTGAGGAGAACAGCAGTTTTGTCTTTGCAAATAATGCTCATGCTTCCCTGCTCCACATCTGTTTGACATTGTGTCTGTGTTGTATCAGCGTGGGGGCTTTTGCCATGGGAGCGAAGGAGGATGAACAGAAACACTGCCAGCACTCTCCATCTCTCCTGTGTCTGTGTGTATCAGTACTGGGGCTCTCTCCATGTGAGGGAAGGAGCAAGATCAGAAATACTGGCACCATTCTCAAGACAGAGAGAGAGAGAGAGAGACAACACATGAAGAGATCAGCGACCACAGATTCAGCTAATGACCTGCACACTTGACAGTAAAGACAAAGGGAGGCAGAGACAACACAACAGAAATTCTACAGTACAACTCCCGATCTCCATGTCACTGTGTGTGTGTGTGTGTGTGTGTGTGTGTGTCTGTCTGTCTCTATCTCTCTGCATTTTCCTGCTATGCCAGTATGTCACACACTGACAGGAGTGAGGTGAACTGATATCTCTCTCTCTTCCTTCCCAGTGTACGGTCTCTATTTTTGTGGTGCTCTCAATCATGTCAGCAAGGCTGAAGAAGAGCACATTGTGTATAAACATTCTCATGGCAAGGGGGGCCAGCAGGACATTGTGGGCACCCTCTTATCTCTGTCACTCTCTGTCATGCCTGACCACTGCAAAAGAGCAGCTGTACAGCTCTGTCTGGTGTCCCTTTGCTGATCGTGATGTGGCTGTCTCAGGGTTTCTGTGACTCACTCTGTCGGGGGTGGGGGGATTGGCACAAATTATGCACTGGAGACCATCATGTGTGAGTGGCCACATCCTGGGGAATAGAGCAGCACCAAAGTAAGGTGCCACATTTCCAAACCCACTTTGTTCATTAGGTTCTGCTGGAAGGCAGAGGACAGATTATTTCCAAAGACAGAACAACAGTTGCTGTCACACTGCATCCCACTTTCCAGATGTTTAAATGGCTGCCATTGCATTTCATTTTCTGGAGCACAAATGGGTCCCGAGGGCACTTTACAGAGTTTTTCCATGGAACTGTGGATTAATGCTAACTTAATCCATGGCCCCACAAAGCAAATCGCCGAATCGTGTTGCACATTTCTGTCAAACCATGTTACAAAATAAATTATAATGTGGATAGAAAAAAATGCAAGAACTGATTGGTGGAGAACCAGTTTCACCCATAATGTTAGCCCAGCAAAACCTTACAGGTGAAACTTGTGTCCACAATACTGTCTACCTACAATGGTAAACATATAAATGATACATTTTATAATTGCAATAAGACATGTCAGGGTATGTGGCATTTGGGTAACATGACTTCTTAGGTGATTAATAATAATAATAATAATAAACTTTATTTGTCTGCGCCTTTCTTAAAACCAAGGCGCATTACAATAAATTACAGATAAAAACATTCTAAAACTATACAATACTTCATATAACTAAAATTAACAGACGGGCAATTAAAGGCAATTGAAGGTACTTGGCCTGTGGTCTCATGCCTAGCAATGCACCTGAGCTGTGATGTTATCCCAGCACAACACATGCTCTTGAGTGCCTTACTGCTCAAATAAACTACTACAATTACTACAGTGAGCACTGTTCTGGGGTCAGTAGTTGTTTTTGTGAAATGTCTAAGACACACCTGCACATACATGCAAAACTGCAGCCAGCATAGCCTAGTGGTACTAGCACAGGACTGTGAAGCAGGTGATCTGGCTTTTAAACCACAACATGTGTAACCATTCTAAAATGCTGCTCTACCCTCAATTCTCACCAGAGTGTGATCTAAGGCTGAGTGGAGTTAAAATAATAAATCTGTACTAAAGGGAGATACATGCTAGAAAGAATAGCTCTGCAAAGTATTTTCAAAGTGCACTGATCCAAGACCAGCACTGATAGTTAACTGATTCTGGGCTAGTGGTCATCAGCATAATCCAACTGCACCATTGTGACAAGAAAGAGGCAGTCACTAGAAACAGTCTATAGAAGTTTCCTGGTGAGTCAGTCTACCAAAAAATGAGTCTAGGTATAACATAACACCTCCTCTTTCTGTTCAGAGCAGGCAACAAAACTCTTCAAAGAGTTTTTATACAGTAGGTCTGCCTTGGCAAGTTGCCATCCCTTCTTGTAACAAGACGCAAGGACGATTTTTCTGCAAATCAAGAAATACATAAAAATAAACAGCAATACCACCAGAAGGAGACTAATTATGATAAAATATAAACATAGTAGTTCTTTCCCAAAGGGGTTGAGCTATATCAGACTAGATGCAGCATTGTCCCCTAAAGGACGATGAACTGACACATTCTAATGCATTATTGAGTACTTACAGAAAATGCAGGACTGCTTTATCTCTGCAGCACATGGGCTAAATCTAATAAATACAGCATATCAGGTCAATGTGCTGCTAAAAATAGAAATAACCAGGCATCCCACTTTATGATACTTTTTATTACAGTTACATGTTTTCTGCAGTGAGATGACTAACAAAGCCTTTTGAATAGATGATTGAAAATATTGTTACTCTGAAAGTGTGATCTCAAATGATAATGTGTGATTTCACAGAGTACAAGTACAGGAAGACAAATGAAAACACGAATCAAGAATTTCCTCCAGTTCTCAGTGCCTTAATAGGTCTTACATGCCCCTTTATCTCATGAAGCAGTCAGCTGTGAGATGCATAAGTCTTCATGATTACTTCATTTTAACCTTCTGATCATCTGTTATATCATTTTCTTCCATACAAAACAAAATGAATCCAAACATGGCACATCAGTTTGTCAAATAGTGCAAATGTCATTCATCAAGAAGGTATGCCCCTCCCCATATAGCAAAACTTCTACAGTGATATACGTCAATATCAACAACAGCGCCATGTCACTGCAGAAGTTCGCCTAGGACCCGGAAACACTTTCCCCCTTCCTGCACCTCCTCCCCAAACCAGCTCTGGCTCAGAGTTGGAATCTAAATTAACGGGGGGTACGGGGGCAGAGCCCTCCATGGAGTTCAGGCAAAGCCCCCAAAGAAAAAACACTATCCGAAGTGCATGACTCCCTGCCAACTGCAAATCATGGCTGACATGGGGCCTGGTGCTGTGATTCCAGTCGATGAGATAGTTGTCAAACTGGCATCTTAGAGCCCATGAAGAAAGGCACTGCCAAGGCATATAGATAGCTTGAATGGCAGCTGATGCTGCAAGAGGTACTTTGAAAAACAAAACATGGAGATATAATTCATAATATAGTTCATATATGTGTCTCTATTTTATGACCTCTTACATTTGTTATGAGGCATATTTGCATGAAAACATATCAGCACATCACGATCATCCATTTCTCTGTACATTCCCCAACTATATAGTTCTCTGCATGTGACATTATAATCACTTATGTACAGAAACAACATATTTTGTCACACACAGAAGATTATTCATTCATTCATTTAATTTTATAAAGAATAACCAGTTGAACAAACCTCATTTACAACTGTATCCTATGCAGTATTAGAAACAATAAACAATGACATTGCAATTACACAGTAAATATAATTAAATGACAGTTAATAGCATCAGAAATTAACATACAAGGACTCAGGACAAATGAGTCATATACAATAGAGGAATCATGGCCAATCCATTGGTGCAACAATAGCATTGCTGCCTGTGTTGCTGCCGATCCGGGTTTGGAAGCAAGCTGAGTCATCATGAACTGGCCAAGGGGAGAAGAGGACTGAGCTTTCCAGAAGATGCTCTCTTCCTCCAAGGAAGAAGACTGGTGTGCTTCACTGCAGTACTGCCACCTGGGTGACCACAGGTGGCATTGCAACCAAAGCCATGATGGGTGGGCAGGTTCCTCCTGACTAGGACATTGTTACAGTAGCGTACACATGTTTGCTCCCAGTCCTAGCCCATAAGGCACATGGAGGATGGGAACAGATACTTAGGGAAATCCCCCAGACTGCATAATGAAACCTGTCCACCCAGGCTTGGGGAACCCAGGGGACTGTGCCGCAGGGGGCAAACTGTGAGGTATTGTAGGGTCAGAAGGTAAGTCCCAGGGACAGCGGTGATGGGGTTGGAGGAGAGAGAAGCTGACAGGCAGGTTAGGTCTTAAGGGGGCAAAAAGCATAGTACTTTAAAAAATAGAGGAATCTTACATCAGGTGGCATCAATGTTGACAGAATTTGATGAAATGCAAGAAGACCATTAGGACTGGGAGCTACTTAAAAAACGTAAGGAATAATTGTAAAAGTCAAATTTAAAAAGAAGCTAGAAAACAGCACTATAAGGATAAAATAAATGTCTCAGCAGGGTCCATATCTTACTAGAATATAATCAAGAACTTTGAAGCCCAACAATGTAACACAAGTTTTGTTGATAGCTGTGGAAGCAAACTGCCCTCCCACAAACACTGCAGATACCCTAAGTAAATATTTCTGCACTTTGTCAGACATCCAATTCCCAGTCCCTGATATGAAAATAGGAACAGTGCAACCCATCCCTGAGGCTGAAGACCAAACTCACCAAAACCCCCAAAATTTCAATTCAGAATCCTCAAGTATGGTAACGTCCATAAAGAAATTAACAAACTTAATGCAAAAAAGTTATTTGAGCAAGATCAAATAGAAATAAAATTCTTAAAGACATTCACTGAGTATATCCTCCCTGTGCTAGCAAAACTGTACAATAGGTGCCTGACTGAATCAAACTTCCAGACATTTGGAAGTGTTCCAAGACTGCATCTATCTTCAAGGGATGTGAAGTTAAGAATCAGACAAACTATCAACAACTAGCTCTACTGTTTGTGATTTCAAAACTATTTGAAAGACTGGTATGCAACCAGCTCTGTGACTTCTTTGAAAAGTATGGTCTGCTGACTCATCCCCACTTGGGGTTCAGGGCAGGGAGGTCCATTGGTACTGCACTCACAGAATTCATGGACCTGATTACTGGTGCTCTAGACATGGGAGACTCCAAGAGCATGGTGTTCCTCGACCTCTCAAAGGCATTTGACCTTGTAGATTAGAAAATCCTAATGGAAAGGATGGACCAAGTAGGAATCTCAGGGGAACTACTGAGGTGGTTCAACTCATACCTAACTGGTCAGTCTCAGCATGTGACTGTTCAGTGCATTCTGCCTGAGGTAGGTACCTCCACAGAGGGGTCCTACAAGGATCCATCCTCAGCCCTATGCCATTCATAATATGTATAAACAACCTTCCCAATCACATTGATTACTCAGACATAAAACTTTATTCAGATGACACCGTACTAATATGCAGAGCACAAAAAAGTAAAGAAATGGAATCAAAATTCCAAAAGGACTTCAGTTCACTGAAGAAATGTTTAAAAAAATTGTTCTTAGCTCAAAAAAAGATTCAAGAGATATGTTTCAGAAACAAAAGTAAAAATGGTGAAAACAATTTATTGGTTAGCCTTGGGTGACAAGAGAAATCACTACACCCTATTATTCATGATCAAATGCATTATGGGAAAGGTTCCTGAGTGCATTATGGAGAGCATACATTTCAGAAATCCAAAGCAAGGCCTCAGATCTGCCAAAGGCCTAGGATGCTTATTACCTAAATTTAAAACTGAAATTATGAAGAGCCATTTTATTCATCATGGACCCACCAGATGGAATAAACTTCCAATCAGTTTGAGACCTATTAACAGGAAAATTCAGGTAGGGAAAATAAAATCCCTGGTATTATCTTAAAAAAGGCAGTAAGAGAGTGGGGCATCAATATGTATTAGAAGAGTGAATTACAACTATATCTTTGCCTAGTTGTATGTCATGATTTTGTTTATGATGATGAAATTTGAGTCATATTGATTATGTCTATTTGTATGAAACCATTAACTATGGAATTTATGTATACCTGTGTGACTTTTGTGTTTGATGTAAATGTAACTGGAATCTTGCTAATGGACCTCACTGAAAGTGAGCCTTGGCTCAGCTGAGCTATCCAATTCATTTGTCTATGAAATGAATACAAGTTTTACTACTACTACTACTTATTGGACAATAAACTTACAAACAGTACTAAACTAGAAAACACTAATGAACAGAAGTACCTAGGGGTGGTAATTGACAGTTCCATTCAATTTAATATCCACATATACAATATAGTTAAACAAGTGAACTTGGAAGAGGAGCATCGAGACACAGATTCTTTTTCGTCTCAAAGAATGGTATGGCAAAAATCACACAGCAGTTAATTCTGCCAGTACTGGAATACAGGAGCTCAGTTTACTGACACACAAACAATCTTTTGCTGAACAAGCTAGAAGTGGACTACAATAAGCTTGCCCCCTTCGTCTTGCTGTGCCCTTATGATAACAACCATTGCACGATGTGCAAAAGACAAAGCTGTGATTCAATAAATCTATGTTTCTGCCTTAATTGGCTAATTTTCCAATCTGACATAGTCTTTTGGAATACTGAGATTATGGGCTACAGTAATTTGGTTGGGGGTGTAGACAACCTGACCCAAACCCAGATGAGTCTTGTTTACTCCTGTAAATTTGTAGGGTTTCTAAGAACTTTCCCCTCCTGAATCCTTCCTATTCTTCAGGTTGCATAATGTTGGAAAATCACTGGTATTTTAAATTTTTACTGTTATTTTATTCTTATATAAAAGTTTATTGCAGAGAGGTGGGCCATAACTATTAAAGTATGTTATCAAACTTTTATTATGTCTGTATCTTTTTTAAATTGTTTTGTAATGACTTGATGTCGAACAATAAACTTAAACTGAACCTTAAATCTACAGAGACAAAAACATTCCAAGATTATTGCATCAGATCAAAGAGAAAACTCAAAGCCCAACAGACCAGGACACAAAAACAATGTCCCACAGACAACTTGAGAGAAGTCAAAAACAGAGGTCTTGAGCCACGAGATGCACTCTATGTGAGAGGCAGCTTCCTTCATAGCTCTGTGAACCAAGCTAAACAAACAAGGCCAAATCCTGTTTAAAATGATAAATTATTTGCAGACATAGTTCAGAAGTAATCACTTTTGAATGCCTGCAGAGCAAATCCAAATGAAAATGGACCAGGGAAAGCGTCAGTAGCTGGATTTGATGATCACTCCTCCTGTGCCAGCTTGAGCCCAGGCACACAAACAGCACAAGCAGGGCTCACATCTTGACTCCATGCCTGAGCTGGACAGCCGGGAAGACCCAGTTGACAAACTATCTAAATCACATTGCTAGAATTAGCTGGAGATTTCAAAGCCTTCTAGCCAGCTCTGGAAACACTTACAAGAAGAGTGGGTGATGCTGAAGCCCACATCAGTTCTGCTGAGAATCAGTGGGACAAAGGATCTCTAAAATTGAAAGAACTGAAAAAGAAAGTTAAGAAGCTGAAGGATAATATTGAAGATCAAGAAGGGAGGCATAGGAAAAATAATCTAGTGCTGGTGGGCATCCCGGAGGAAGCAGAAAGGGGAAATACGTTGTCCTTCATTCAAAAACCACTTCTGAAGGTAGCGAAGCCACCAGACTTCAGGACTGTGTACACCATTGAGCAGGCACACCACTCACTGATAGCACAACTATGGTGACTGAATGTTTTTGTGCACTCAGCGCTGTTTTAGTGCTATGGACTACTCAGGTAATGCGACAGCTTTTGATGTGGGCAACCCACTGAACTGATTTTCCTGGCCACTTGGTATGCTTATTATAAACTGTTAATTACAGTTGTTACCACATGGCAACCCAAACATGGTGGCGACACCAGAATGACAAATAAACGATAACCCTTCTTCATGCCAGGCAGAGGGCTTTGCTTTTTCTCACCCCTGACTCTTCACTTGCCAAACAGTGCAGATGCAGCTGGCAAACATTTGACAAGAGCTGTCACGCCTGTCACTCCAACAGATGTTCCACCCCCAGGCTGCATCTCTCTTAGTAACAGAGAACCCAATCACAGATGATGCTCTGCTGGCTGGAACATGAACATGTGAGGGATCCAATGCAGGAACTATCCCAGAGGAACCACCACACACTTGCAAGCCGTGAGCACCTGTAGGTCAGTGCTGTGCACCACGACCACACTTAAGATGATGCTGGACACAGCAGCTGCTCTGTCCTGGCTGTTGAATGCTCAGCAAGTTCCTTATGTCCACAAAATTTCACAAGTACCACCGCTCAAGACATTTTACTACCAGGCGAAGAGGGGACTTGAACTCACTCCTTGGACACATCCTTCAATGTCTCCCATGGTGAGGCAACGCCTAGGGTCCTGCTGAGCAAACTCAAATGACACTGATCTAAAACTGTTTAACTCACGGGGAGGCTGTATTGTATATGCTGAGGGTATCAACTCTAAGGAGTGTGGGAGGGTGAAAAAACAACCATAGGGTTGGGGGCTTACTAGTGGTTGAAATGGCCATGAAATCTGGGATCGATGGGGAGATGCTGACCGGGGGGGGAGTGACATGTTATTGTCCCACAGTACTGTTCTCACTACAGGGCTTTATTTATGTATGTATGTATGTATGTTTGTATGTGTTTATTTATTTATTTCATGATTCAAACATTACCTTTGAGCAAAAGCTCTTTTACAAAGGTTCCACATTAGGTACAACAAAGTGTGAACAATTGAGAATAAGAAAACAAAGGAGGGTGAAGCCCCAGTGTAAGCAAATTACAAGGGTGAAACATTTCTAACAGAGACATAAGCTATCTGGTAAGTGCAAAGAAACATGATAAGGTGAAACATATCATGTACTATGTCTTAGCACATTTTGTGTAACTGTTTGTCATTGCAACCGATGTATTGTTGAATTTTTTGTACTCTGTATGTATAATTACTGAAACTATATAGTGTCTTCTTGTGTTAATGTATCTGACATGGAACCACTCAATGAGCATTTGCTCACAGGTGTCATCCAAGATTTTAATAAATAAAAAATAAATAAATAAATAAAACATTGTTAAGTACATAGGCATAATTTACAACAGCCAAAGGCTAGGCACAAAGGTATAATCTTCAGTAGCCAGGGAGCTAGATCCATCTACATAGTGGAATTGATGTAATAATAATAATAATAATAAGGTTTATTTATACTGCGCCTTTCTAAGAATCAAGGTGCTTTACATCAACAATATATTAAAACACACATACAATAAATACTAGTTCATAAAAACAATAAAACATCAAGTCATGTACACCTGATACCACAAATGGATCTTCAGGACCTGTTTAAATTCCTCCACGGACATGCATTCCTGAAGCAGATGGGGGGGGTAGAGAATTCCAAAGGGATGGGGCCATGTACATAAAAGCGTGGGCCCCAGAAGATTTTAAAGAAACCCTTGGAATCTTTAGCAATCCCTCTTCCACCGAGCGGAGCGATTGCTTAGGGCAGTAAGGTACCAGAAGCTCTTTCAGATAGTCCGGGCCAAATCCATGTAGGGCTTTATAAGTCAGAAGTCCAACTTTAAAGGTTATCCGCCACTGTACTGGCAGCCAGTGCAGTTCGCACAGCATGGGGGAAATATGACAGGTACGGGAGTACCCTTCAATAACCTGGCCGCAGTGTTCTGCATTAGCTGCAAGCAGTGGATATCGACTCCTGGTAGCCCTAGATAAAGGGAGTTGCAATAATCAAGGCATGAGGTCACAAAGGCGTGGACCAAAGTCGACAGATCACCGGATGGAACAAGGTGCTTAATCCTGGAGTTGTTCCTCAGATGGTAAAAGGAAGATTTGACGACCGTCGACACCTGCGATCACAGTGTCAGCCTGTCGTCAAAAATCACCCCCAGATTTCACACCTGTTCAGAAGTGGGGAGCTGGGAACCACCAAGAAAAGTCCTGAAGGTAATCCAGCTCCCCTTCCCTCTATCCGGTGACCCAGGTCCACAACCAACACCTCTGTGTTCTCCAAGTTCAACCTCAGCCAACTCAAATCCATCCAGTTCTGGATTTCAGTGAGGTAGTTGTTTCATGATGAGAGAGCTCTATCCTGGTTGGGAGCAAAAAATAGGTAGAGCTGAGAATCATCAGCATAGCAGTGAAACCTCAGCCCATACGTTCTTACAATGTCTCCGAGGGGCATATACACCGGCGAATAACATATGAGACAAATAATCGAATTTCTGAGGTACCCTACATGACAAAGAGACTGGGCTGAGGAATTAATCCCTGACACCACCCTCTGAGTTCTGCCAGTGAGGAAAGATCTAAACCACCCAAGGACTGTACTACACAGGCCACAGATGAACCTCAGGTGTTCGAGAAGAACCCCATGGTCCACAGTGTCAAACGCTGAACAGAGATCAAGAAGAACCAAGATGGAGCTGTTCTTCTGATCTCTCGCCATCAGGAGATCATTGAGCACCCAAACCAGTGCAGTCTCAGTGCTATGCTTCTTTCAAAAACCAGACTGGAATGGTTCATAGATGTCATGGATGGTCAAATGGTTTTCCAGTTGTATTGTCACTACTTTCTCAATCACCTTCCCCACAAAGGGAAGGTTAGAGATTGGTCTGTAGTTTGCATGGGAGTCTGGGTCCAAAGAAGCTTTCATCAAGAGGGGCATCACTACCTACTCTTTCAGAGAGCTAGGAAACTCACCCATCTCCAAGGAGCACCAGACTATCCATGCTAGGACCGGGCCAATGGTATCCCAGCAACCCTTAATCAGGGAAGTTGGGCCCGGATTTAAACTACAGCATGTACTGTGCATACCCTGAACAATCCACATGACATCAATGAGCTCCGATCGGGCAAAGGAACTCCAGGAGAATTCAGGGTTAGTGACCAAGTGCTGATCCATAGCTTCTCCCATAGAAGGTGCAGGAAGGAGTGCCACCCTGATGTCAGCCACCTTAGCCACAAAGAAGTGAGCAAACTCTTCACACTCTACTTGTGAAAAGGCTCTTCGAACCTGCAGGCAGGCTGGGTTGCACAGTCTGATTACAGTTCAAAAGAGCTGGGCTGGTTGGTTCTGAGCAGCCACAATCTCCCCAGACAGGAACTCTGCCTTCTTACGGGAGACTGCGGAATGGTAGACTTGGTAATGTTCCATCAATCTACGATGGTTGGCATCAAGGGCGGATCTCCACCAACAATGTTCTAATCTTTGTCCTTGTCACCACATCTCCCTCAAAGTCCCATCAAACCATGGAGACTGAGGGCAAAGGGGGAGAGGATGAACACGGACTGGAGCAATGATATCCAGATCCAAGGAAATGGCCTTATTATAAACCAATACCAAGGCATCTGGGTCACTGCTCACTCCAGAAAACTCCAACAGGTCAAGCACCGCCATCAGGCCCTCCTAGCCTATATCTTGTAAAGGGCGGTACCTGACCATCTCCACAGGGGTGGTCCTATGAAGGGGAGGTGCAAAAACTGAACCCCATGGTGTAGTGATCGGACCATCTGACTGGTTCCACCCCCAAATCAAAGGAATCGATCCCCAGGAGAAAGAATAAGTCAAGGGAGTGACCGCCTTTATGAGTGGCAGAAGTAGCAACTTGTGTGAGGCCCAAAGATGTCATCAAATTGGAGGAAGTGTTGTCCAAATTGTGAGAGTTCATCATCGACCCAGGTGCTGAAGTCGCCCAGGGCCATCAGCCTGGGCGACTCGAATGCCATGTCGATCACAAAGTCTGCAAATTCCTGCAGGAAACGCTTCTCATCACCTGGTGGACAGTAAATGAGGGCGATCCTGCAACCCACACCCTCCACTACGGTACACTTGAATGACTCAGCCTTTCCAACTGGTACAGTCGTGCAGCCCAGCTCAGTCTTGAAACAGACCGCAACCCCCCCCTCCAAGTCCAACACAGAGTACCCAGCCAGAATAGCGGCCTCTAATATGGGGCCTGCATTCTCATCCAGCCAGGTCTCTGTAATGCATGCCAGATCCACAGATCCAACAAGATCTGCAATAACTGCAGTCTTATTTTTAATAGATCTGGCATTACATAGCACCGATTGGGTAGGACAGGCCTCTGGAGCTGCTCGGGCTACCTGCCCACTATCACTGTGGTGCCTTGGCATGTAACCAGGCTGGAGGACCACGCTCCAGATTCCATTTCACCCCAGGGCATCTTCTGTGTCTCATTACCTGAATACAATGGCCCCACTCATTCGGCCTCCACTGTTCGCACCCCCCAGCCCCTTTCCCTCCCCTGCGAGCAACACCAAGCACTCTACAGTGTTGGTATGCCGATAACTGTAATGGGGAGGGAAGAGAGGATGGTGGGCATGAAGAGTGGAGGACGAATAGCGCACGAGCATGGGGGTAGACCTCCTACGCGTACTGAAGACTCCAACAATTTCCTATGGGGCACTAATTAAGCCGAACCAGGTAGCTCAAAATAAATAAAAACACCCACAATACGTATAACCGGGAATGACTCCCTCAGTACTTAAAATAAACAAAATAATAAAAAATAAAATCAGTTATAAGACAATCCCAGTCAATAATGAAAATAAGGCCACAGTTCACAATTAGGCCAAATCAATAAGAAATGAAAGTCGATGTCTGGGAGGGTCTCTCAAAGCCTCTCACCTCAAGTAAAACCAGAAACAAGTTGAAAAAACTAGGACTCTCACTCCCAGTCAATGGAAAATATGTCCAAAATCCAGATAAAGTCAGTGTCTGAGATGTTCTCTCACAACCTCCCTCCACAAGCAGAACAAAAATTAAAATCAGTGTTAATATTAATCCCAGAAACACAGGAGAAGGACAACTTTCCAAACCATAGTTCATAGTTCCTAAACCAAGAATTTGTCCAGCCGAAGTCCAGGCAAAACAAACTTTCTTCACCCTTTAAGCTCCAAGCAGGGAAACGAGAAACAGACCGACACAGCACAGTAGTAGCTGATACAATGAGTGAATCCAAGTCTTCCAGGCTGGGAAAGAAGGGAGGGGAGAGCCACACAGCCCCCAAAGCCCCCCGACAATTCAGATGGCCCTGCCATCCACCAAGCACAAGGCAATCTATGCCCCTCACCACCTGCCCCCAATCCTCCAACAGGAGTCCAGGGAGCAGGGTCCAGGAGACTCCAGGCCCACAAAGGAAAACCCCCAACCAACCCCCAACACAAACCCAGCAAGGATTCTAGTTGCTGTTACTCACGACCCTATAGCTGTAATCATCGGCCATTGTAGACTAAAAAGGCCATAAACTTCTTCAAGCTTCTTCAGACCTCCACATAAGTCACCTGCTTGGAATGTAGAGAGTTGGGGGTTGGGGATCCGGGATGCGGGCAGCGGCCCTGTGGGGGCTTTGTTAAAAAGGGTGTGGGAGGTGACTTGATTCATGCTCATTAGCCAGGCATTTGTGTCTTAAGACTTGCAGGGCTGGGAATGCAATTACTGCCTATAGTAACAGGCCATGCTTCCAGAGAGGTACTGTTTAAGCTCGGCCTTAAAGGCAGGTAGGCTCGAGTTTATTAGTAGGTAAGCCGGGATCATGTTAAGCCACAGGGGATCATGGTACACAAATGGCCAATGTCCCAGTGTCATTTTTCTGAAGAGGACCACTAGCGAATGCCAGGAGTGGCCTCTGGTCTGGTATCCAGATCTACAGGCAGACAACAAGCCACTGAAGAATGAAGCAGCTTTGCCTAGTAGTGATTTCTCACCTAACAGGCACGTTTAATATTTTATTCTGCTGAGTAGGTTAAGCCAGTTGGGAGCATGTGTGCATAAGGTTGTCTGCCCCAAGTGTTAGCCTACATGTCTTGTTAAAGGCCATTGTAATGTGTGCAAGTGCAGTATTGGAGGCGGCCCCATACACCAGAAATCTGTAGTCAATGACTGACAGAACTGAGGAGGAGACTGAGAGATGAAGGGCTAATGGTGTGAGGTACTGCTTGTGCCTATAGAGAACACCAAGCTTTGCATTTACTGTTTTAACCACATAGTCGATGTGCTGCACGAAGGAGAGGATGTCATCGATAGTAACCCCTGAGTACTTGAAACAGTGTACCTGCTCCAGGGGGCAGCCTTGCTATTGGTGATAGTAAGGGCAGGGAGGGTTTTCTTGTGCTGGGGACTAGAGATGATCATCGTCTTTGTCTTTTTGTGATTGAGGAGCAGCTTTTTTTTTTTTTTTTTACAGAGCCAATCATCCAGCCCATTGAACGAGCTCTGAAGATCTGCCTGCAGGGCCATATGCTGCATGCTGCTGCACAGAACAACAGCATCATCCGCATACAAGATGATCTTGCTCTTGCAAGCTTCAGGGAGTCTATTTATAAATAGACTAAATAGGAGCAGCCCCAATATTGACCCTTGGGGGATCCCTAGTGTAATTTCCCTTGAGGGAGATATGGCTGTCCAGATTTTGACACTTTGTTTTCTGTGGGATAAGTAGTCTTGGAATCAGTGGACCACTTCAGGCTTAGTAGGTCAGTAAGAAGGATGCAGTGATTGACAGTGTCAAATGCTTTAGTGAGATCTATGAATATAGATCCCACCAAATGGCCCCTATCCATGGCCTTGTGCACGTAGTCAGAGAACTCCACTAGGGCAGTAGCCATGCGGTGGGGTTCCTGCAGAATCCTTGCTGTTGCGGGCATTGGAGTCCATACTTATGGAGGTACTCAGTAACCTGGCCCATCACAATCATCTCTAGGGCTTTAGAGAGAGGAGAGAGGATGGAGATCAGCCTATAATTGGCAGTGCTGGACTGATCCCCACTTTTTAAAACTGGAGTGACCAGGGCTAACTTCCAGGTTGAAGGGAACTTCTACTGGGCAAGGGATCTATTAAAGAGCCTGGTAATCGGTCTCAGTAGCTCTTCAAGTGCTACTGCCACAAGCTTCATGTCTAAACCATCACTACCTAGGCTTGTTTTCCCAAGCACCTTATGTACGTAGGTTCTGACTTCACTAATTGTGACCTGTTTAAAACAGAATTTTGGATGGGAGGGGTTATGTTGGTCTCGTGGTTGGGGAGGTTCTGGGCTGTTTAAATAGTCTGGTGGCAGGACAGCACTAAGATCAGAGAACAACAGGTTAAAGGAATCAGCTATGATGTGCAGGTAAGTGGTAGGAGTCCCATTAATGGTGAACATTCTGGGGTGTCTCCTGTCTTCCTTCCCAAGCAAGCCTTTGATGTTGTCCCAGAAGTGTCTACCACCCCCCCCAACTGTTGTTTAGCTTCTCTTTGTAATGTGCTGCCTTGGCTTGCTGAATGAGCCCAGTGCATTTGTTTCTTGCTGCCTGGTAATTTTTCCAGTCAGTGGGGTTGCCAGAATTTCTAACCAGACACCAGAGGTTATCCCGCTCCCTTATACAGTTGAGTAGGTCACGGGAGACCCAATCATCGGAGGCTGCCCTTATCCTTCTCTTTCTAAGTGGTGCAAAGGTATCGCAAATACCATTGAAGGTGTCTACAACGAATTGCAGGGCCTGGTTGATATCATCAGTGGTGTCAAATTGGAGATGAGTCGGTTTTGACCAGGGCAGCTTTAAAGGCCAGGGTTACTCCGCACTTGAGAACCCTGTTATGTACGGCTTTTATAGTGTTACCGGGTTTATTTGTTCACCAGACAATCCAGGTTCATGATCAAATGGACACCCTCATGCAGGACCTGACTGGACCTACTGAATCAGCTGGATAATCTCCTACTAGTAATATCACCCTCACCATTGGACTGCAGGTAGGACATACCTTGCCACCCTAACTTTCAGTACTTGTTAGAGTTAATTTTTTTTTTTTTTTTGTGCACCATAAAGTTTGTTCCATCAGTGTGGTGCTATGTGTTTACTGTTTATCATTCTTGTTTTGCCATTTAGGGTTACTACTGTATTATGGTCACTAGCCACTACTCAGCTGATGCTCATGATACACACTTTTGCCCCACTAGCTAGAGTCATTAGAACTACTACTGATTAAATCCAAATCTTCAATGCCCAGGGCCTGATGTGCAAAACTGAACCTCAGGAAAGCTGTCCAGAGGGTTTAAATATTGGCAAAGGGGTTACTAGACACAAACTAAAAGAAACTAAAAAAAAAATACAACAGTAAGTTATGCATATGGTTGCATAACACTGAATATCAAAGTAATAATAGTAGTATTTTAGTCATTTGTGTCGCCCTTCCTCCTAGGCCCAGGGTACTATTATAATGAAATAAAAACAATATATTCAACCAATAATATTTAACAATAACATAATAAACAATAAAAGCTTTTAAAAAATCATAAAACATTGTTAAATACCAGCTAACAACCCACTTAAGTACCAAATGCCCGAGCAAGCAGATAAGTTTTAAAGCCTTTTTTAAAGCAGCACGAGAGTAATGTGACATGACCTAGAAAGGCCTGTCAGCAGTCTCCCCACCATGTTCTGCACACAATGCCTGTAGCTTGTGCAGAACATGGCTGGGAGACTGCTTGTAGTTGCAGTAATTAAGACAAGACATCACAAAGGTATGTACTAGTGAATGCAAGTCTTCAGGGGGCATAAGGGAACAAATCAGATGGATATTTCTAAGGTGGTAGAAACCATGCTGGATGACTGTTGACACCTGAGCCTCAAATGTCAGCCCTTCATCCAGAATGACACCCAGATTCTTCACCTTTTGGGCAGTATCAAGGCTGGAGGTACTGAGGCATAGGTCCAATACCTTGTCAGATACTGCCAATCCCACCCTCTTACCCAGCTTAATCACCAGTACTTCAGTCTTTCCTTGGATGAGTCTCAGCCAGCTCAAGGATATCCACCTTTGAATCTTAGCCAAACACTTGTTCAGCATATGCACCGCTCCTCTGATACTGAGGTACGAAGGACAGCTAGAGCTGGGTGTCATCTGCATAACAGTAAAATCCAACTCTGTATTGCTTAATGATCCCACCCAGGGATAGCATGAACACTGAAAACAGCATTGGCAAAAGGACCAATCCCTGCGGTACCCCCACAGTCCAGGTCCCATGGGTTCAATGAGAAATTACCCATCACAACCCACTGAGACCTGCCCTAAGAAAGGACTCATACCAGCTAATAACTTTGCCAGTGACTCCCATGTATTCCCTGAGATGGTCCAATAACAGCCCATGGTCAACCGTGTCATATGCTGAGGAGAGAGCCATGTGAAGGAGAATTGACTGCTTTCCTCTATCCCTCACCATGAGCAAATAATTGTATACCCTGGCACACATATTCAAAAGAGATGTGCGGCACAAAATGGAGATGCATGACACATCCTGGAAAATGTGAGGAAGCACAATATTCGAAAAGGAGAAATGTGATCGCACAGATATAATGTATGTGGCACAGAATAAGGGGGCAGGCACCTGAATACACTGCACATGTGTATATTCGGCCAAGATGAGCGGCGCATGTGTCGCGCAACCCACATTTGAGCTGCACAAAGTTAGGCAAGCAAGCAAAGAGTTGCCCTAAATCGGCCAGCCACCTACAGGCAGGCTGCAGACAGGCGAGCCTGAGACAGCCCATGGAGGTGCACCAGGATAAGCTCCAGGCACCCACACACAGCAGTCATGCCAGGATGGTAGTACCCAAAACCACAGCTGATGTGACACCACTGGCACCGCCAAGACAGCCACCCCGCACCACATCCAGGCTGTAGATGCCCAGCTGCCACATGCTAGTGTGGTCAGGTGCCCCCCAGCACACCAGCAGAGCAGACAGCCACAATGCAGCACCTGTGCCAGGGGTCATAGCTTGCACCCATGTGGCCATCAGAGAACCACCCCGTGGTGGCATGCACCCATGGTGACGTCCGGGACAATGGTGCTCAGGATGCATGGCGGTAATGGTGGAAGCATGGCATGGGTCAGGGACTGACCAGTGGCACACACCCATGGTGATACACCATAGGTACACACAGCATGTCCGTGCTGGCCCACACCACCAGGAGTCACATACATGTCACCGACGCTATCCATGCATTGTGACAATTCCACAGGGGCTCTGCAGTCAGTCAGTGTGGTGTTCTGGTGCTGGACACTGCACAACTGTGGGCAGCGTGGAGTAGGGGTGGCACCACCTGTGGCCTAGAGGTGACATGGGCATGCTTCGCAGACACAAGACCCTTCCGGTGTTGTGTGTGCAGCCACCATGGGCATGTACATGTCCATGGTTAATAGCACTGTATACCTCTCAACTGTCACACATTATGAGGTACCTCACTCATTGTATCTCTCAGAAACCCTCTGTCCTACATTGGAAAGGGGACATTCCACATGGACCACAGAGACTGTTAAGCAGAAATGTATAAGAAGATGCTAGGTTATTAACAGCCATTAGAAACGGGAGGCAGTATAGCGCAGTGGCTTAAGGCTCTGAGTTGCAAATCTGGTGACATCCAGCAGAACAGACCAGGGTTTGAATCTCACAGTTTCCACTTACATACTGTGTGACCCTGAGCAAGTCACTTAACTTTCCTGTGCTCCCAGGTCGCTCCTGTAAAAAAGCTTTCAGCTTAGTGTGCTAGTCCTGGTTAAACAACTAAATAAAAAAAAGAAACATTAGTGCACTTATTTCCACAGTATTCTGAGATTTCAATGTCATGTTTGATGATGTGTCACACATTTTGTCTAGTTGTCACACATTTGGGTGTTAAAAGGTTGAGCGATATGTAGCACCGTACCAGGCCAATGCAGTCCATCCACACACAAACATGTCTTCTCACCTGCCTGCTAGCCTGCAATGCATTCTGATCACCTTTGTGGAGTGGTGGTGCTGCCCTGCAATGCTGGAACTGCACATTCCAATGGTATGCAAATGGCATGAACACATTCATAGAAACACAGAAGTTGACGGCAGATAAGGACCGCAAGGCCCATCCAGTCTGCCCATTTTTTCTACCTTATGAATGTGCCATAGGTCTTTACTCTGTCAATGGCCTATCTAATCATACTCATCTGTATTGCTCCCTTATGCCTATGCCATGCCCATTTGAAGCCCTGCACTGTATTCATGTCTACCACTTCCTGAGGTAGGCTGTTCCATGCATCCACCACTCTTTCTGTAAAAAAAAAAAACTTCCTCACATTACCCCTTAATCGGCTTTCCTCTAATCTCATGCTGTGTCCTCTTGTTCTGCTATTTTTCTTATACTGAAACATGTTAGACTCTTTCACCTTGTTAATTCCCTTAAGATGTTTGAATGTGGAGGAGGCAGTAGAGCGCAGTGGTTTAGGGCTCTGGGCTGCAAACCTGGAGACCTGGGTTTGAATCCCACAGCCCCCACTTGCATACTGTGTGACCCCTTCAGCTTAGTGTGTCTCTCCTGGTAAAAAAAAAAAATGTTTTGATCATATCACCTCTCTCCCTCCTTTGCTCTAGGGTATACATACTGAGCTCTGTTAATCAGTCCTCATATGTTTTCTGATGCAGTCCCTGCACCATTTTGGCTGCCCTTCTCTGGACTGCCTCTATTTTGTTAATGTCCTTCTGCAGGTGCAGCCTCCAGTACTGCACACAGTATTCCAGATGGGGCCTAATTAGTGTCTTGTAAAAAGGGATTATTACCTCCCTCTTACGACTGGTGATACCCATGCTAATACACCCCAACATCCCCCTAGCCTTATCTACTGCTTTAGTGGTCTGCTTGGATGGTTTCAGGTCATCTGTGATGATGATGCTCAAGTCTCTTTCTTCCCTTGTGATTGCCAGCAACTCCCCTGCCAACCTATAGGTGGCTTCAGGGTTTCTCTTCCCTCTGTGCATGATCTTGCACTTCTTTGCATTAAACCCCGGTTGCCTCTCTTCTGACCATTTTGCCAGTTTTTCCAGATCTTTTCTAATTCTGCCCACCCCATCTGGATCATCTACTCTGCTGCAGATCTTGGTGTCATCTGCAAACAGACAAACCTTACCCTCCAGTCCATCTGCAATGTCACTAATGTAGACATTGAGGAGGACTGGCCCCAGGAGTGATCCCTGAGATACCCCACTTGTGACTTGTATCTGTTCTGACTGTATACCATTTACCACCACTCTCTGTGTTCTGCCCATCAACCAGTTTGCTGCCCAGTTGACCAACTTCTGACCCATGCTGAGCCTACCCAGCTTATTAATCAATCTTCTATGTGGAACAGTATCAAAAGCTTTGCTGAGGTCAAGGTAGGTGACATGAACTGCACCCCTTGGTCCACCACTCTGGTTACCTAAGCAAAGAAATCTTTGAGATTAGTTTGACAGGACCTTCCTGTTGTAAACCCATGCTGAATTGTCACATGACTCATTCCAGTAATGAAATGTAAATATGCTGTTTGAGCACTGATTGGGCAATGAAGCCATTTGCATATCCTGGCTGAATATTGCATGTCTGCATGCCACGCACGTGGCTTCACATCGTGCAGTTCCATATGCTCTGCACTGGTCTCAAGTCACCTGCATGCGGTGCATCTCCCACTGCATGATCACGCATGATTGTAATATTCCGCGGAACATGAATGATTGCAGTTTCCAGTGCATCTTCTTAATATCCCATTGTTTTGTGCCAGCACAGTTGAGATGTGTGGTGCAGTCACTTGCACGATGCAGCCTGCCACTTTTCAATATGGTGGTCCCTGACCAGAGCAGTCTTAGTCTTGAAGTTGGGCCAAAACTTCAAATGGAGCAGTCACTCTTGTCACTCCAAAAGATATTCCACCACTCTCCCAGACTGCATCTCCCTTAATAACATAGAACCCAATCATGGATGAAGAAGTAGCCCAAACAGAAGAAATGAGGTATCAGATCCTCAGGCACCCAAAATCTTTGGGAACAAAATTGCTTTCTTACAGGAGACACATAGCCTGACAGCCAAGCCCACATTATGGAGGACAGAATGGGTAGGCACAGTATTTGCAGCAGGAGTGAGCTACAGAGCGCAATAATTGCAATTCTTATATATAGGAGTATCCTTTTTTGGCTACTAGATCAAATAGACCTACAGGGCAATATGAATAAATTGATTCTATTAGACAGTGTGAGCAGGTTATGGCTTGGATTTCTAAATGACTAGGCAGAGGCATAGCTCTTTCCTTGTAAACTGCTCCCAGGCACTGGAGAACACCATTAAAGAGCAGATAATGCCTCCAGGAGAACTTTGAAAAACATAATATTCAGATACACTTGTGCCTATATTTCACATTAGTTAGATAGTTCTTCTTCTCATTATTCATTCCTGAGCTCATTTGCATGAAAAGCGGATCTTTGTTCCTTCAGAGTTCATCAGCTCCCATTGATTAGTCCCCACTAGATGTTATAATACTCTGCTTGTGACATCACAATAATTCCCATGACCGCAGACTGTGATGTCACAAAAGAGGACTTCGAAACATAGAACCATGGATGATGATGGAAGAAAAAGACTTATGTTCTATCTAGTCTGCCCATATTATCCTGTTATAGCCAGGGACCTGTTGTTCCTGTGGGGTATTCACCTACCCTATTCTCCCTGTTGTTCTCCTTGTTTCCACCTTCCTTGTCCCTCTGAGCAGCTACTATACCCTTGGCTCTATCCCAGCTGTGTTTAAAACCATTTATAATTTTGGTGCCCACTATCTCTGCCAGCAGACCATTCCATGGCTCAACCACTCTTTCTGTAAAATAACACTTCCACATATTCTTTTAAAACCTTCCCCCTATTAACCTCCACTCATGATCCACTGTCCTAGCTGCCCTGCTTCTGGTAAATAGCTCTTCATGGTTCACCTTGTCTATTTCTTTTGGGGGCATATTTCTTTCAGGAACTTGAAGATCTCTATCATATTCCTCCATCGTGTTTGGTTTAGAGTGAATACATGTTCAGTGCCTTCCATAGATCCTCATAGGATCTCCCATCCTGGCATGGAATCATCTTGGACACCCTGCATTGTACTGTCTCTTGCCTGTCCCTGCCCTTTTTTAGGTGGGGACTCCAGAACTGGGCACAGTACTCCAGGTGTGGCCTCACCTGTGACCTATACAGGAGTGGCAGCTCCAGATTCTGTTGGTTATCAGGGCACTGGGTGGGCACTACAGTTGGAAGCCAATGCACCTATAGACACCAGACTGGAAAGTGCGCATGCATATTTGTGCACTCCTATTGGGGTATTTCAACAAATAATAAATGCTATGTTTCTGAAATAAAAAATGGTACTCCCATTTTATTTCATAGAGCTTTTATTATTTGGAGAAGCAGACCATCCTTCTCCTGAGCAAGGAGAAGCAGTGCCAACCCTCCCCCAAACCAGGAGAAGCAGGGCCACCCTCCCCCCCCAAGCCAGAAGAAACAGAGCCACTAACCCCCTTTCCATCAGGCATTAGCCTCTTACTGCTTGTCCCCTATGGACTGCCTACAGTGGCAGGGCCAGGAGAGGGCTCTGCATTCTCTTCCCCCCGGCCAGGAGATAGGAAATCTGTGCATTCTCTCCCTCCCCTCTGTACAACTGAGACATTTTCTTCAAATAAATGAATAAATATCTTGAATAAACCAGCCACTTACCTCAACAAAAGACAAACACAAGCAGTTAGTATAAAAGAAGAAAGCAATTAATCCCTAACCCTGGCTCTGGTTCTGCAGCTTCTGGCTGTTGGACTTTTAGGGACTGGCTTGGCATGGTTTGACAGTGACTATTGCAGGCAGCTACTGAATGGCTGTTACCTCCCATTATGGTTATGATGGAAATAACACAGTACTTGCACAGCTCTTTTAAGGCTGGCTGATGCAACCGTCTGTACTGCTGCACGCAATGCACGCGGCAGCTCCTGATTGGGTGGCATCTGATTTCCTCATGGGCTTCATAGCTAACAGCAGTCAGTGGCTTCACTGAGAAATTGATCCACCTCTTGCTCAGCAAAAGGCAGCTTCCAGGTTCTGGGTGAATGTCCAGTCCTGTCCAGCACTCTGGAACTTTGCTAGGCAGACTAGTATCCATGAGCACTAGAGGGGATTATATGTGCTGTGCGTTGACCTGAGGGGAGACTGAAATAGCTGGCTGATGGGGGCAGAGGTGAACAAAATGGAGATGGACTTTATCATTTGTGTGAGCGCACACAATTGGCTGCGTTGCTGTGCTCATGCCAGACACAATACGCATCCGTACAACAGCAGACATCCGATAGTCAAACAAAGGATTAAAACATGGCCCTATAATGGAAAGTGCCATGCAGCCCATTCCAAGATTGGGACAGGAATCAGAGGCAGGCTGGGACTTAATCTCAAACACTATAAGTCTGTAACAGGCATGAGGGTGGGTGGCGGGGCAGAGCTGGAACAGTGGGTACCTGGCTGGAGAATTGGAGAATCAACAGTTTGCTTTTGAGCTGGAAGGCAGCAAGGACCCAGAGCACTGGGGCATGAACTGGGGCACAGCACTTTTTGACCGGGGCACATGCCCTGGTGTGCCCCAGTGTAGCACCACCTATGCTATGCAGATGTAACAGTACCTCCTGTTTCCTACTGTTGAACCCCCTCTCACTGCACCCTAGCATCCTGTTAACCTTGTTGAAGGTTTTGTTACAGTGGCTGGTTTGTTTAAGGGAGTTACTAATGACGACTCCTAGTTCCCTTTTCTCTGATGTCGTTCCCTTCCATCCAATACTCTGTTCTGGGGTTTTTGTTCTCTAAGTGCATCACTTTGCACTTCACGGCAATGAATTTCAGTTGCCATACTTTGGACCAGTTTTCCAGCCTTTGCAGGTTTCTCAACAATTCCTTTATCCCCTCCATGTTGTCAACTCTGCCGCAGAGTTTAGTGTATTTATTTATTTAAAGGTTTTACCAGGAAGGCATGCTGAGCAGGCTACTGCTCGATTCCAGATGCACCCTGGCGGTAGGGTAAAAGGAAATACATACATTTTAGACATGTACAGACAACTTAACAAAACAATCATACAAGGTAAAATTGCAATAATGCAGGCAGTTGTATGAGTCAAATGACAGTAAAATATAGTAACAGGTTACAGAGTCAAGGCATATGACAGTGAAATATAGTAACAAGTACATAGGATTTCTACAACAGATTTAGGAATTCCTGTATACAGGATCAAGACCTAACATGGGTGCATGTGCAGATGGGGGAGAAATGTTTTTTGACATCAAGTAGTAGTAGTAGTAGTCATATAATTTCAAGTATGGAAGGACCTGCAGGAACAGATGAACTCTGAGGGATAAAGATCCTGTTTTCATATATATTTCTTCAGTAATAAATGACAGAGAGGAGAAATGTACAGGCAATGAAATACAAGCTGAATTGACTCTAAATGTTATGCATTTCAAAGTGTTCTTAGAGGTGTCAGTAGCTCTTTATGACTGACCTTTATTAATGTGAAACAAGGAAGCTGGAGGGGGTCTTTGCAGAGAAAGATAATACAGCAGCAGTACTTCAACTCACATCAGGGATGTAAAGATAATTAGACTGGCACAGTGTAGGACCTACCCTAAAGGGCTGACCCTGAAGTGGTGGTTAGTCTTATTCAAATCTCAGCTAATCTCTGATAACTAAGAATCCCTGTTTAAAGCATAATATGATAAAGAAGAAAACCTCAGTTACAGACCGTTGTGGCACTATTTGGGGGTGCACTGTGGATCTTGTTAGTTTAACCATATTGAACAGCAGTACAATGACAGAATGCTACACATCTTGCCAGTAAGGCAAGGTAAGTTTTATTTTTATGCACCCAACCCGGAGGCTCTGGGTGCCGTACAAGTAAAAACACATGCAACACAATAAATAAGATGAGCACCAAAGTAAATAAGTTACAGCAATACAAATAATAAACAGGCCACTGAGAGTGAAAAAAGACCAGAACTTAAAACAGTTTCTGAAAAGGGGAAGTCCCAAGAATAAGATCTACAAGGCCGTGTCTGGGAATGCATGGCTGAATAGAAAGGTCTTGAGGTGGGTCTTGAATACCTCCACTGACAGGACCTCCCTTACAACTGGAAGAAGCGAATTCCACAGGATGGGGCCGGCAACATTAAAGTTATGTCACCAGCAGATTTCAACCTCGTCCTGGGAATCACGAGGAGGCCCATGGAGGAGGAACAGAGGGAGTGGACAGAGGCAGCAGGTGTGAGAAGGTCTAACAAGTAGCCAGGGCTCAGTCCATGTAGGGCCTTAAAGGTGAGCAAACCCACCTTGAAGAGTATCCTCCACCTGACTGGCAGCCAGTGCAGTTCATGCAGCACCGGAATGATGTTGCAGAATTTAGACTGCCCTGTCAACAACCTGGCAGCTGCGCTCTGCACTAGCTGCAGCTGGCAGAGGGTACCTCCTGAGACCCTGAAGTAGAGACCATTTCAATAATCCAGCCTTTACATCGCAAAGTCATGCACTAAAGTGGGGAGATCCATAGGTCCATCCTTTGTACAGGATCAATAATACTGATCCTATACAAAGAGTAGACCAAGACATGAAAAATTCCCTCACTGGTTTCAATAATTCAATTTCTAGTACTTATGATAAAAAAACATGTGAGGGGGGCAGAGGACAACCAGTAGAAACCAATTTTGATTAGCACTGGTTTCAGCAATCCAGAGGGTTATATCATTTCAATGGCCTACGCAACCAGTATAATGTTATGCTTGTGCAACTGTGTTACTTTGCTTTGGCCATTTACATTCTCTGTTCCATGAGGAATTACCACCCTGTAGGGGTACCAAAGGAAAGGAACCCGGAAGAGGGTTCCACCCCTAGAGGTGACATGGGAAGGTTCCCTTGGCTAAAGGTACCTTAGGAAGAACCCCCAGAGGAGAGAGGTGATGCTGCTGGAGGAGGAGGGGAGGATGGTGGGACAAAGAAAAAGTGATTCAGAAAGAGGCTTGGAGGAACTGCTTATATAGCTCAGGAAAGGGGAGTGTCTGTCTGCTTGTCCATTGAACTGCAGGCATAGTCTTTCAAGTCAATGGCCAATGCAACCAGTATAGTGTTATGCTTGTGCAACCATATTACCTTGTTTTGGCCATTCGCACTCTCTATTCCATGAGGAATTACCACCCTGTAGGGGTACCAAAGGCAAGGAACCCAGAAGAGGGTTCCACCCCTAGAGGTGCCACGGGAAGGTTCCCTTAGTTAAATGTACCATAGGAAGAATCCCCAAAAAGAAATTGTAGTGGCACCAAAGAACATTAGCAATCAGAGGCCATGAGGCACAGAAGTAAAATGACAGCAACAGCAGCTTGATAAAACATAAGGTGTGCAGATTAACAAGATTGCATGGGTGCTATGGAATACATTGGTGACTGAGGGGGCCTCCTAAACAGAGAGGGAATGACAAGTAGGGACACCATCCACCTTTATCCAACAGTGGAAACTATCTAAGGGAACTAGGGAATATTAACTAAGACTAAATAGGTATTATGACCTTCAGAATGAGGAGAGAAAAAAAAACCTTTGAGGAGGAAATCTCTGGGGATCCAAGGCCTAGGTCGCCTTACCTCCCATGGGATAATTTAGTTAGTAATGGCTCTGCTACTGCAATTTGGAGAGTCCAATGAATGGGGGGTGGAAAATATTCCAATTTGGAGGGAAGCTCTCACTTTATTCTAACAAGAACATCATAGAGGGTTACGAGCCGGTTTGCTCTTCAACAAACCACCTCCATGGCAGGAGGAGGAGAGCAACAACCGCTGAGGCACTCACCTGGTCTATGGACCTAAGAACAAACCAGGCAAACCAGAGATGGTTGTTTGGAAATAGCTTGGAAGGGTGCCTACCAACCCACTCGGGCAGCTAAAGGGGCCCTCTTGAGAGCCCCACCCCTTTGCTTCTGAAGTCTTAAATTCTACAACTTGAGGTTACGTTGGTATGGTTGACGACTGAAGGTCTACCCAGAGCAAGGACATTCCCAGCTATGGGCCAGGTGAGAAGGACCCTGCCCCAAGCTTCGCATGCTCAAGATGTGAACTCCGGGGTGCAGAGCGAGACTGTTGGCACAGGGCAAGCCCTGCACCAGGGAACTCTAGGATGAGGTTGGCATTCCTATTTAAGTGTGTAGGTATTTCTTATGTATGCATTCATTCATTTATAAATTTATTTAGTATACTGAAATTATTTATTTAGTTTGCTGAAGTGATTCAGTTTGCAGAAGCTTTATTGCAGCAAATATGGGATCAGTAGGGGCAAGCCAACCAAGTCCCATCGAGGAAGCCAATTACAAGGGGACATGATTCTTGGAGGATTTTAGCGGAGGAGGCAGGATTCAAACATGATGCAATAGGCCACATGGAGCCACGGCTCTTCAACAACACCCCCCATTTCCCCACCGTAGGAAAAACAAAAAAGTAATGAGAAAGCGTTGTGACCCACATGCAGCATTTAAAACTAGTTTACAGCAATGTCAGTAGCTAAGCTGACCTCCAGAGTATAATAAAGCAGTATGCAAAGTAAACAAGCAGTGTCCAGTAAATGAGCAGCATTCAGCAGCAATTAATTATAGCTTGTGGGGGTAGCAATCTGAATGAACAGAGAAACTGCAGAGAGAGGCAATGTGCTGAAACAACAGAACTTCTTTTTTTGGTATTAATTTAGGAAGCAAAATTGAGTTCCATGGGCAATGCACGGAAAATAGCAACAATATTTGCAGCAATATATTCTTGGTATAAGTTCAGGAGCAGGATTGAGTTCCATGGACTAGGTTGTAGAGTGAGCCTGAATCAGGTGAAAACAATAAAGGTGTCTAACAAGGAAGAGCAGTAACAGGGAAGCAGCATTTGAGCTAAAACACACAGATAACAAGTGCAGTTGCACTTGTGAGTAAATGGGAGCAAAACAGCACAAGCTCAGGATTAACAAAAAATGAACCAAGACAAGGATTCTAGAAACAGAAGCCCCCCAAAGAAAGAGCACAAAACAGAAATACACAAACACAGAACAGTAAACAAGCAACACAAAGAAGTACACAGCCGGAGGCAAGTAATACAAACCAAACGCAGCAGGACAGAAAAACAGTAGGCCAGCAGAAAACACAGGAAGCTGGGGGGGGTGGCAAGCCCCAGCAGGCTGCAAAGAAGACAACAGACTGACAGAGCTCCAGCTGCAAAGAAAAAGTGCTTCAGAAAGAGGCTGGGAGAAACTGCTTATATAGCTCAGGAAGGGGGAGTGGCTGGCTGCTTGTCCATTGAACTACAGGCAAAGCCTTTCAAATGTGAGCAAGGACCTCATATTCAAAGTCAACTTTAAGTGCCACTAGGTCAGGAGCACTGTGTGGAAGACGGCGCACAACAACCTCTAGGGCTATATTCAGATAGTGCACTCCGACCGGAGCGTGCCAGCTGTCTGATAATGGAGCTGTGTTGGTGCAGCGCAAAGTGACTATGTGCTGTGCTGAAACAGCCCTGACAGCATATGACCCACAGAAGCCAATGGAGATAGTGTGTCCATAAACAGGATAGCAAAAGGGCTCCTGTAAGCATTATTCAGCCTGAATACGCTAATGAGACCACTGGGTATGCAAGTCAGAAAATGCCATTAGCATGCCCATTATAGGCTCATTAGCATGTTGCACAATGCCGCTGCACAGGCACAGGCTGGCTCGACCGCTCCCCCAATCGCCGACCCAGGCAGGCCTAAGCATACAAATTACCTCAGTGGTGGCTAGTATACAACCACGACCCTGATCACTGCCCCAGGTGGATTACAGAATACAAATCTCTTCAGTGGTGGATCAAGTAAGCCACCCAATCCCACCTCCTATTGCAATGGCACCCCTGATAGCGCTATAGACCCCCATACCATTACACCCACTCAGGACCCTCCTCCCCACATTCCCCCTTGCCCCCACTCACTGAAAGCATGCCACTATATAGCATGGGGATGACAACTGGTACAGCCCTTCCCTTCCCCTCAGCACCTTGGCCTTCTGCCATCTGATCAACAGGGAGAGATTGTGCACTTACAGTACATTCTGCTGTAAGCAAACAATCTCTCCCCATCCATCAGATGGTGACCAACCAAAGTAGTGAGTGAAGGGATTGTGCTGGTCTGTATCCCAGTTCCATAGACAGATGAACAGACAGATGAATGGCACTTGGGTCAAGAAGTCAAAAACACTCCAAATATAACAAAAGTAAGTTTATTGTACTAACTGGCATGCCCTCTGAGGAAAACTCACGTGGTAGAAGTGCTGGGGCTCAGCTTGTCAGCATCCACCTGAATTTAGTACAATAAATTCACCTTGTTATATTTGGAGCATTTTTGACTTCTTGATCTGAGTGCCATTCTTCTGTCTGTTTGTCTGTCTACATTTGGGATCATCGATCCATTAAGAGCACTGCCACAGCTATCCTGGGTGCCCTACCTAGAGCGAAGCAAATCCCAATTCTTTATAGCTGCATGTGTTCTATAAGTGGAGGTGTGGGGGAGTGTGGGGAAGAAGGTTCTGATTGGGTAGGCTGGGAACAGATTCTGTGGGGTGTTCTGTGAAGACAGTAAGGGGAAAATGGCATGAGGGAAAAAATGGTGATGAAAAACAGCGCAGCTGCAAAGGGCGACTGTGAAAACACAGCAATCACCGAAATGGTGACCTATGGATTTTCCCCTCCTGAGTCCTGTTCCCCCCAGAGTTTGTTATATTTGTAAGCGGGGTGTGGGGGACAAAGCCACCCACAAAGGGGGGTGCGGGGGGGCAAAGCCCCCTGCAGAAAGTCACTCTGCCACTGTTGGCATTTTTGGCGATCGCTGTGTTTTCACAGTCACCCTTTGCATCCGCACTGTTTTGCACTGTTGTTGTTTCCTCTCACCATTTTCCACTTGCTGTTATGATGTGGAAACATTTGGTAGCAGCATCTGGAGACTGTGGAGATTGGGGGACTGGAGAGAGTATACACTATCCACCACCAGGGAGATTTGCATTCTTCAGCCCACCTGGATGGGTGATTGGGGTGGCAGGAGATACTGCCTGAGACTGACAGCCCCTGCTCTCAGTCCATACCCTTTCACTAGGCCATCTGGGGGGGGGGTCATGCACGCCTGTGCATTTGGATAACGGTAGGATTTTGGCACAGTTAAACAGTGCTGCAACTATTTAACACTGCCAAAACCTTTGAGTATACTGCTGTGTCCTGTATGCATGGGGATCCCTCATTTGCATGACCGCATTACTATATTCTGCACAGTCATGCTGACATGTGACCCCCCATCGCGTCAGTCCACATTACTCTTGATTATCTGCATTATCTGAATGCACACAATAGTCTATGGGTTTTACATAGAAACACAGAAGTTGTCAGTAGATAAGGACCTCTTCGTCCACCTAGTCTCTCTTATATTCCCTACCTACTGTGCCACTGCAGACCCTACTCAATCTCTGGTCCCCCCCCCCTTACTTAATATCACCAATGTAATAAATCTGTGAAGGTAAATATGGGATATATGGCTTAAAATGTCACATTTATTGTTAGCCATCCATAGCATGTGTCATTTCTACAGTGACAGTGCCTATAGTGTCTATAGTAAGGTAGGTCCTAGTGTTCGAATCCCACTCTTTTGTTTTAAAAAAAATAATGTTTAAAACCTTTATTATAAGCTTTTTCCCTCTCACAATGGATAAATCAATTGTTGCCATGCACATTCATATGAGCACATTCAAATGAATGTTTGCAAACATTCCCAAATAAGTACAGAAAAGGACTTACATCCTTTAGGAATTCTGGAAGGTGTTCTGGAATCTGACAATGGTCCTGGAGTTGATATGCCACTTATCACATGTGAGGTGGTAGGACTTCTAAAACTCACTTGTGTCTCTGACACTCAAGAGTTACTGTCCCGACCGCTCACTCATGAATATAAATGGCGTATTTTTAGTTAGGCTATTACATATCCCATGTGTATCTGGCAATTTTTATTCTCAAAGATACTGTAAAATTGTGTCATCTCATACCAAGTCTCAAAGATTAACATGTTTTCTTTACTGTTGGGTAGGCCACACCTGATTGCTTGAAAGGCTGTGTATATCACAATGGAATACTTAACCAATCAAATAGCAGCTTTCACAATACTAATGACATTTTATTTATTTATTTATTTGATAACCAGATAGGTACACTGGTCCAGGGGACCATTTTTTGAAATGACCTGGGTCATCAAGATTGTACATCCAGAAACACAGGATCCTGCACACAGTGCATAAGTAATAACTTACAATCAGAGAAAAAAAAACATGTAGTCAAATAGGTGCATACAATTACCAGTAGCACGGAATCAACATACAAGTGGAGGTGATAAATCAAATTAGGATAATGCTCACAATCCAACAGTTCCTACGAATAACTAGTATGCTGGAAACATCATACGGGGAAGGTGATAAAACAGATCATACAACTAGAAGCGTTGCCCCTAGTCTCTTATTAGGAGGTGCATCTGCAGACTGTGGCAGTTAAAAGGGAACTTTTGAAATGTGATTTGAAGAAACTGGAAGTGCCTAGTAAGTGGAGTGAGGCCAATAAGCCATTCCAGAGCTTGGGGACAGCAATGGAGAAGGCTATTTGCCCCATCTCAGTTGAGTTCCAAGGAAGGTCAATGACACACAGAGAGGAGGAACTCAGCTCATGTGTTCCAGACTTAATACTAAGGAGTCTTGTTAAAAGAGAGCTAGCTCATCACGAAGGGCCTTGTCAATATGCAAGCCCATGAGATAGTCACTGCGGACCTGAGGAGACATCCAGTCAAGCGACGTGTAAAAGGCACAGTGGTGTGTGTAGTACAGGGCAAGTGCTACAAACCTGCAGATACTGATGGAGGCAGTAATGAGTCATGTGAAGCATCAATTTAAGGTCTGCGAAAAGACTGGAGAGCAGTAGTCCAAGAGAGGTAGAAATGTGCCTTGAGCAATGGCTAGATACACCTCTAGGGTAAGAAGGTGCTTTAGGCGGTACCAGATGCTTAGTTTCTGATTACTTGCCCAATGTTGTCCACAAAAGTTAGGGAGGGGTCCTGGGTGACTCCCAGGTATTTCAAAGCAGTTACCTATTCAAGGGAGGCCTCCCTGGAGTTGGAATGCTCAGGGAGTTTTTTTTTTTGCTCTGCAGTGCATTTGGCAAGCTTTGGTTTGGACCCCAAAAATATTGACTTCATTATTTTAGCATTAACAAGTAATCTGTTGGATTCTAACCACTTTTGGACAACCCTATAATCCCTAGAGAGGGAGAGAGATAGATTTGATGGGCTCTTATCACGCCTGTAGAGGACATGGTCATCAGCATACATTAACACATGGCAGCCTGCATTATATCTGAGGAGGTGGGTGACAAAAAGGGACAGTAGGATAGGTCATATGATGGATACTTGAGGGACAGCACTGTGTACCACCTGGGGAGGGAGGGAGGAAAAGACCCCCCATGGTGCCATTATCCTCTGAGATCTACTGGTGATGTCGTTCCTAAATCACACTGAGGGTCCTGGAGAGAAACAATAGGAGCAGAGTTTGTCAAGGAGAATGTCATGATCAACCAAGTCAAAGGCCTTAGATAGATCTATGAAGATGGCCCCAATAGGTTTGCCTTGAACTGAATTTCTCAGGACATGGTCAGTAAAACAAGCAAGTGCTGTGGTTGTACTATGATCCTTTCTGAGGTCACACTAGAAGGGGGATAACAGGTTATACTTTAAAACGTAGTTGGATATTTGTTGGAAGGCAATTTTTTCCATGATTTTGCTTAAGAGGGAGAGGGTTGACATGGGCCTGTAATTTTAAAGTAGTCTAGGGTCACCGGATCTGAAAATGGGAACAACTCTGCCCTGCTTCCATAACAAAGGGATGGCCATGGAGGAGAGGGACAGATTAAATAAGGTGGTAAGAGGTTTGGTAATGAGGTCAGCTGTTAGCTTCAGGAACTGAGGGCAGAGACCATCACTAGGGGCACTGCCAAAAATTAAGGAGTTTCCTGAGAAGTCACCGGACCTCAATTGAGGAAATAGTCTTGAAACAGAAGGCAGGAATGCCACCCACCTCCATCTGCCCCTCCACATGGGTGGGTGAGGCATCCTTGTGTGGAAGTTTAGCCAGGTAATCAGCTAGGTTAGTGAATTTGTGGTTCACAGGCTCAGTGACTTGAGCAGGGTCAGTAATGAATCCAGAATCAGTGAGCAGATTGTCATCACAGTACCCTGTGCAGTACTGAAGCTATCAGTTGAGATAAAAAAAATAATCGTTTGCATCTTCACATAAACAGCAATTTTTAAAAGTTATAACTAATAAACTTGTTGTAATATATAAGATAAATATAAAATGGTCTGACTCAAAATACACAGTTTATCATCACTTATAAGGGGCCAGGACTTTCATACTCCTTCTGGCTCTGCCACTCATTAGCTATGTAGTAGCATCAGTTGTTTTATTTGCATTTTGTACCATTCCTTGGAGGCCCAGGTTGCCTTACATAAAGTGCATGAGTAACAATAAATGAAAAATGTAATAAACAGCATAAATAGATCACATCAATAAAACTTCAGCATAAAACTGTAAACAGATAACATTTAAGTCAGGATGAAAGCTTGATGTAGGAGATTATTAATCCCCGAAGGCTTGGCTGAATAAAAAAGGTATTAAGACTCCTCTTGAAGGCCTCTCCCTAGGGAGCTTCACTCAGTGACCTCAGGAGTGAATTACAAAGGACTGGGCTAGATACCTCAAAGGCCTGCTCCCCCAAGGTTTTTAACCTAATGCTAGGTACTATAGGGTGGCCCACCTTGGCGGAGTGCAGAGGACATGAGGACATATAAGGGTGCAGGAGATGTTCGAGATAGCACAATCCAAACCCTTTTAGGGTCTTATAAATTTGCAAGTCAACTCTGAAGGGGGTATGCCACTTTACCAGCAGCCAGTGCTGTTCACTCAGCACCAGGGAGACATACTGTATCCTAGAAAGGCCAGTTAACAGCCTAGCAGCTGCATTTTGCACCAACTGCAGACACTGCAATGAACCTTCACTGACTCCAAGGTACAGAGCATTGCAGTAGTCCAGCCTAGATGTCACAGTTGTGTGATCCAATATCACCAGGTCTCCTGGGGGGAAGGGACAGCAGAATAAGAGATTTATTCTGATTTAATATCATCCTGCTCACTCACACTTGAAGATAAATTAGATTTTTTTGAATCAAGTTATTAACATTCCCTATTTATAAAAGGGGGCAGGATTTTTTTTATGCAAAGAAGGTAAATCATTTAATGACCTGCATAAATAGGGCCTTTGCAAGTAAATTAGTGGCAGTAATGATGTCCTTGTATAAAACCTACGTCAGACCACATATGAACTATTGTTCACAAGCATGGACCCCCAGTCTTATAAAAAGATATTGAAACATTAGAAAAATCGCAACGTAGGTACACCAAACCGGTTAGGAATTTCAAACACACCCGGTACCCAGCAAGATTAGGATACCTAGGACTATGGCCACTAAAACAGAGAATACAGCAGGGTGACCTTTTAACCATGTATAAGATCATAAATGACCAGGAATTAATAACTACTCTAGAAATTAATGTTATAAATAAAGAATACAACTTAAGGGCCCACAATATACAATTGAGTGGTGAGATAACCAGGACAAATGCGAGAAACAATGCCTTCTTACCGAGAACAACTTGAATCTGGACCCAACTACCATCAAGCGTTATTAATGAAAGAATCTTCCTAGGATTCAGAAATAAACTGGACAAGTACTTCAATGAAAACATGGCAAAAACACAAACAATGTGAATTGGGGATAGCAATTATGGGCTGAATATGCCTTCTGCTATCTAAATACCACAGTATGCTTGTAATGTTCTGATCGTCTGTAATTATTTTAATAACACCCCAAATTATCCATAGTTAATGGTACCAGAACAAACATTATTGTGAAAATGTTATTTTGTATTGTTTTCATAATGCGAAGACCATTCTGTACAGTTCTCTTCATGGAACCAAAAATTTGGAGTTCTGCCTATGTCACTGCATGGAGTCGCAACTCTGAGCACTGCTCTGATACTCAAGCAGCTTGTGGTCAGAGTTCAGAATCCATGCACTGCCATTGTGAAAACTCCATATTTCTGGTTCTACAAAGGAAGGGTACAGAATGTCATCCACAAAAAAACATGATAAACAGGTTACAGTATTATTCACTTTCAATCAGGTGCAGTTAAATAAGGACCATTTGGGGGTCTGAAAATGATTTCTGAAAGTAGGACCATTACAAACAGCCACAAGTTCACACAGTCTTCCTTTTCACCTTCAACTTCCTAGCTCTGCCCTCTTACTGTTGTATCATAGTACAAAGCTGGAAGGCTGGTAAAGAGCACTGAAAGGAAAGCCTGTTTTTGACATTTAGGCCTTCCAAAGCCCCATGTGCCACCCCTCCCCCATACACACAAGTGGTTTGCATGCTGTGACTCACAGTGCCTTGCACTGGGGACTTCTTGTATTGGAAATAAATTAGCAGTGATTTAATAACTTCATAGTTCTACTGAGCTAAGTACTGTACGTACCGATAGCTCTACTGAGCTAAGTACTGTACGTACCGATAGCTCTTCAATAATTCATGAGTGACTTCATAGAGTACTGAACTATAACACAAAGCTGTGAAATGCAATGTGCTGCATACCTCTCAACATTAAAATGCATAGCACTGGCCTTTAAAATTCAGAGCAAATGGCCAGAACGTGTAGCACTTTTTATTTTAAAGAATACTATATCGAGCAATAGTGGGACCCATGTGTTTAGCATTAAGGAATGTTTCTATGACATTAGTTCAATGTTTTAATAGTTTGTGTGTTCAGAAATAGCGCTAAAATTATGAGAAACATCAGTAAACTTTCATAGAGCAAGGGTAAATTTGAATATAAAAATCGAAGTACTGTGCAGAATTCATAGCAGTTGAGAGGTATGGTGTGTTAAAAGAGTTGATCAGCCCAGGGGAACAGTTCATATTGTAGTCCAACAGGGGAGTGGGCAGTGACCTTTTGCCATAAGCAATACAGCAGAGGTTCGAGTTGTGTCAGGTTATTGCCCAAAATGTGTATGTGTGTGCTGTACCTTTTCATTTGTTCATTCTCTTGTCTGTATCTCTTGCATGTAACAGTGACCAACATAATGTACTGACCATCAAGCTGAGTGTGCAAGACAGGGCTGTGAATTTGCTGAAAATCTTTCTAGGATGCTCATGTTACTCAACATTATCGATCAGCTGTTCCAACTCTGTAAATCAGTTGGTCCAACTCCCCAAAGTATTCCTAATCTCCCTGTGACAGGGTTGAATAAGGCCCAGTCCCATTTGTTATGTAAAGAGAGTTAAATGCAAGGATCTGTTCTATTCTCCCTTTTCTGTCTCTTGTCTGTCTGGTAGTGCAACCAAATGTTCTCATGAAACCTAGGAACTGATCACTCTGACGGTCTTGTGGTTCTCCGCCTCTCACTGTCTCTCTGCTGGTACCAAGGAAGCACAGAGGAAAGGTATGGATTTGCAGTGGCAAGTACAGGAGTGATTACCAGACAAATAGCAGCCAAACTAGCAGAGAGAAGTCCAAGCTGAGACTGTACATCCAGCACCAGTCATGGAAAAAGAAGAAGAACAGGCAGTGACAGAACCTGAAAGCCTGTCTGCCTTTTTCAAATGGTGGGCTATACAACAAAAAGAGATGGAGAAACAGAGAAGAGAGGGATGCAGCATAGAGAAAAAGAAATCCAGCATTTAGAGGAACAACGAAAAAAAGAGATGCAGTGACAGGAGTGGCGATGGTTGGATGCCTTTGTAAGCTATCAAAGCTGGAGGATCTCGCATAGGTCCAACACAGCAACAAGACACAAACACCTTAAAATACATTAAACTTACAAAGTTGTTTCCCTTGGATGATATTGAAGCATACCAGACAACTTTTGAAAGGGTTGCCACAGCCTGCCAATGACCAAAGCAGCAATGGGCAATCATGCTGGTACCTTACCTTACTGGTAAAGCCTAACTTGCCTACAGCAATATGGATGCCACACAGTCAGAAAACTATGATGTGGTGAAAAGAGAGAAATTCTGAAAAGGTATGACATCTCAGAAGAGACTACAAGCAAAGATTCCAGTTTCTGAAGTACAACTCAGTCAACAATCCTCGAGAAGCCTTCACCCAACTCACAGAACTCCTTATTAAATGGCTCCAACCAGATGGCAAAACAGTCCCACAGATCATTGACACACTTACAATAGAGCAGCTCATCAACATCCTGCCTACAGACATGCAGCTTTGGGTAAAAGAACATTGACCAAAAACTGGGGAAAAGGCTGTTTATTTTGCTGAAGACTACTAGATGGCAAGACAGATGCCACAGCAGTGAGGTAACAGCCAAGCACCAGTGAGATCCTCTTTTTCTTGATTTAACTTCATATCCAGTGATAACAGCGATCACATATGGGCAACCATCAAAATGGCGACCCATATTATGGCGCTATTATCATGGGTGACCTGCCAGAGTGGCGAGGACTGCCACTGTGAGGGGAAGGAAAGGCAAGCAGAAAAGGAAGATAGTGAAGGGAAGGGAAGGGATAGGGAAGAATGTTATTACCCTCTAGTGTGCCTGCTCTGATGAGCCAACCATGTGTTGTGGTGGATAGGGAGGCTGGCTCCATTGGAGCAGGTCCTGGATTCGGGGCTGGGGCATGGGAAGATTTTTTTTGTTCCCACAGCTGCAGGACTTACATTTTTTTTTAAACTGGTCTGTGTGCCCTCTCCAACATTCAACCCCCTGGAGTTAACAATTCATAATCAGAGGAGTGCATAGGGCAAAGCCCCTTTGAGGGGGGTGCAGTGCCCCCTCAAACACACTTAATGTATTATGTGCACCTGGTCACTGCAAATGTATATCACCAAATTGTTTTTCAGTGATATCCACTCATCATAATAGTGATAGTCATAACACATTCACTGTTATAATGTAGAACCATTGAACTCCAAGTCTGATAAGAACTCTGGTGGGGATTAAAAATTTGCACTCAAAGACTTTGCTTGCTATAACTGTAATAAGCTTGGCCATATTGCAAGAAACTGCCACAGTAAGGAGGATACACTGGAGCAGATTTGTCCATAGCAAATTAGGGCAAGTAATTAACAGATGTCAAGGTGGGAGATAAGACTGTGAAGGGACTTATTGGTTCAGGAAGCAGACAGACCCTAGTGCATGTTGAAGTGCTGGGAAAACACTGTGCAAAAGGACCAGGTACTGGTGTCATCTGCATCTATGGGGACACTCAATATTATCCCACCACCCAAGTGACTCTGAATATTAATGGGGTGTAACACCAAATGAAAATGGTGGTAGTATCAAAATTACCTGTCCCTGTTCTTACTGGCAATGACTTTCCAGGATTTACAGAATTAATCGCAGATGGAGTAAATCCAGATGTTTCAGCAGCTGTGATGGCAAGAGCTCAGGCAAAGAAAATCTTGGACAGTGGGGACTCTTTTCCTTTTTAGTGATTTTGATTCAGACTTGTTTGAGCATAGCTCCAAGATCTAGAAGTCCAGGAAAGAAAGACGATGCCTGAAGAAACAGTGGCAACAAAAGACTGATGGACATATGGGTTAACATATGAAAACGCTGAAACTAAACTGATAACTGCTTGTGATTTTGTTTCAGAGCAAGCCAACAATGTTTCTCTCCAGGGTTATTTTAAGTAGCTGGGGGTGAAACCAAAACATGGTGAATCAATGTTTAAAAAATGTAATGGGTTACTGTACAGAGTTTGGGTTAAACCTCAGACACATAAACTGTTAGAACAATTGATTATACCACAAAAATATAGGTCTGAGTTATTACAGATAGCACATGCTAGTCCTATGGCTTGTCACTTGGGGAGGGGATCATACCCTTGCCAGATTGCTGTCCAAATTTTACCGGCCTGGAATTCATGAAGACGTTGCTACCTATTGCAGTTCTTTTGCTGAGTGACAGAAAGTAGCTCCAGTGACTAAAAAAGGTAAGGTGCCCCTACCACTGATAGATGTGCCTTTTAAGAGAACTGCAATGGATGTGGTTGGCCCCTTAGACAAAAGTAAAAAGGGTATTCGATTCATTTTGGTAGTATGTGACTATGCTACTCGATACCCAGAGGCACTCTCTGCAAACTGTCACAGCTGCAAAAGTGGCAGCAAAGCTTGCCAAAATTTTCAGCAGAGTGGGCATACCTAAAGAGATGATTACTGATCAGGGTAATAATTCTGGTGCTGCATTACTGAAGGAGCAGTATCGACTACTAAGTATCACTGTCATAAGAGCCTCTCCTTATTACCCTCAGACAGACGGTCTTGTTGAGCATTTTAATCAAACCCTAAAACACATTTTGAAAAGGTTTGCAAAAGGGTAAGGGAAAGATTGGGACCAATACCTACCTTACCTGCTTTTTGCTTACAAAGAAGTGCCACAAGCCTCAACAGGTTTTTCACCATTAGAAATGCTGTACGGTAAACAACCTGGAGGGCCACTAGATGCAATAAAAGAAATATGGGAACATAACACCACTCAGAAAAAAATCCATTTCATCTTATGTGTGTGCCCTAAGAAAGAAGTTAGCAAAATATATTGAAATCACCCATAGTAATCAGGAAGATGCTCAAAACCAGCATAAGGCATATTATGACCACAGAAGAAAAGAAAATGTCTTTGAGCCAGGTGAAAAGGTCTTGCTACTGTTACCCACTACAGAAAATAAACTGCTAATGAAGTGGCAAGGGCCTTATAAAGTGCTTAGACGTATTGGCACAGTTAACTATGAAACTGAGACCCCTGATAGGAAAAATCCTACCAAGATACACCACGCTAAACTCCTGAAGAAATTGGTTGAAAAAACATCAAAGGCTGCTTTGCTTGTTTTACCAGAAACTGATAAAGAAGAAGATATTGATATAGCTTATCACAGACTGGAACAAACTGTAACTGCTGATGCTATGCATGTTTCCTTAACATTCAAACAAACTGCAGAAATTCATAACTTGCTAAACACATTTAACAGTACTTTTACCAAAGTGCCAGGCTGAGCAAAAGGGTATGAGCATGTAATAGTGACAGGCAATGTTCACTTCATCAGACAAAAGACATACAGATTACCAGAGTGATTAAGAGCTGGCGTGGTTAATGAAATACCAAAAATGAAAGAGTTGTGTATCATAGAAGGGTCGAGTAGTGTTTGGTCATCACCAGTGATGACTGGTAAATAAAAAAAAGGGGGTGTAAGAATCTGCCTTGATTATACCAAACTTAATCAAGTGTTGGAATTTGACAGTTATCCCATGCCCAGGATAGATTATTTGGTGGACAGACCAGGGAGTACCAACCAAGTACATCAGTACCCTCAAGCTCAGCAAGGGTTACTGGCAAATCCCCCTAGCTAAAGAATCCAGGGACAAAACTACATTTGCTACTCCTATTGGATTCTATCAGTTCATCACAGTGCTTTTTGGTTTTCATGGTGCACCCACTACATTTCAGCAGTACATGAATGTCATTTTAGCCCCTCACACTGGCTATTGTACTGCTTACCTGGATGATGTGGTGTACCGTCCAGACTGGAAAAGCCACATGGAACACTTACCAGCAGTTATCCAATCTATCAAAAAGGCAGTTAATCATACCAAATGTGCATTGGGCATTCAGGAAAGCAGATATTTGGGTTACATTTTGGGAAATGGATAAGTCAAGCCAGATATTTCTAAGATAGAAGCTGTAGCTAACAGTCCTATCCCTAAAACAAAGAAGCACATCAGGTAATTTTTAGGATTGGCTGGTTACTATCGGAGATTTGTTCCCAACTTTGCCCAGTTAGCTACTCCCCTCACTGACCTCACAAAGAAACAGTTCCCAAATACTGTGAAATTGACCCAAGAGTGTGATGAAGCTTTTTGAGCCATTAAGGCTGCATTATGTTCAGACCCTGTTTTAAGAAACTCAGACTTTGAGAAACAATATTTGTTACAGACAGATGCATAAGAGGTAGGCCTAGGTGTTGTCTTGAGTCAGACTATTGATGGGCAGGAACATCCCATTCTATAGTAGGAAGTTGCACGGCAGAGAGAAGAGGTACTCCACCATTGAAAAGGACTACCTTGCAGCAAAGTGGGCCATGGAGTCCCTTAAATTTTATTTGCTAGGAGATGACATTGTACTTATAACAGATCACAGTCCTCTCTGTTGACTTAACCAAATGAAGAATAAAAAATGATAGAATCACATGGTGGTACCTGACACTACAGACATTTAAATTTAAAGTGATGCACAAATTTGGGAAAGAGAATTTCAATGCTGATTTTTGTCACGATATGGATCAGGAATTGAGAATTCTGAAGTTTGAAAAAAGAATGTGTTTGAGTTTAAACATCTCTGTTTGCTATACTGCATATGCACTGTACTGTAAAGGTTATAAGCAAATGTTAGAAAAGAAGTAAAAGAAAGTATTGGAAACCTGTTTTTAAAACAGGTTCCCTCTTAAAGAAGGGGGTATGTGACAGGGTTGAATAAGTTCCTGCCCCATTTGTTATGTAAACAGAGTTAAATGGAATGATCTGTTCTATTCTCTCATCTCCTTTTCTGTCTCGTCTGTTTGGTTGTGCAACCAAATGCTCTCGTGAGACCTAGGAACTGATCACTCTGATGGTCTCATGGTTCGCTGCCTCTCATTGTCTCTGTCTTCACTTGCTGTTTCTATCTTTTTTTTTCCTGTGTGTCTCTGCAGTTATAAAAATATATGTAAATCTTTGTGTGAGACTATGAGTGATACTGGGATCCCCTGGTTTGAAATGTGTATAGTTATATGCTTTAAATTATTGCAAAAAGTTATTTGGAATTTAGAGGGTTAACCTGAGATGCAGTTTGAGCTCCTCTCAGGCTTGTTTGCAAACTCTTTTGCAGAGCTGTCAGCAGGAGGCCAGCTTGGGACATTGTTCTAATTGTTGCACCTGCAAGCAAACTGATAAAAACATTTTGAGAAAAGCAGGATGTCTCGTAACGAGTTCCCAGCCAAAGACTTATAAAAAGGGCAGTAATGCTTTTTCTAGAGAGTGAGGGAGACTGAGAAACTGAAACTTGGAATTAGAGATACCATTAGATGAAGGATTTTGTTTTCTCAATTGTTACTGCCTTTGTAAGTAGTTATACTAAGCAATTTTTATTTTTTATTTTACTGTTATTGATAATAATAAAACGTTACTTGAGAATTTCATAACTGCTCCTGATCTTCCTATGCTTCCTGACCTGTGCCTCAATGAAACTCCATCTGACACTGGTGCTATTAATTTGTTTTTATATTATCATAAAATCATGGAACTGAGATGTATTTTACAGAGGTTAGTAGTATAAATAGGTGGGAGTGGGAGAGGTGTGCTACGGGAAGTACAATGCATGCTGAATATCTGCTTGAAACTATCCACTATTAGGTTTTTTTAGCTAAATAAAACTCCCAAAGCAGTTCTGTCCTTTTGGCATTAGTTTTTTTTTTCTTTTCATAAGTTAACTTGTATTTTTCAGAAATAGCAATGCCCTTGCTTTTGGAATCTCTCTTTTCCAATGTGTATCGAATTTGCCGCTGTTTAATTCACAAACCCCATCTGCAGCCATTACAAAGTCAGTGTTGGGCTTAGTTTACGTTTAGTCTTGGCCATCTAGTTCTCAGAATCCATACACAGTACACTGCAATGCATTTTATCCCCTCCCCCCATTCCATTTATTGAGGAGATGACTGGTGTGCATTTTGACACAGATACCTGAACCTTGCTATAAATCAGGAGAAAGTGACAGCCCTAAGGATTTCTCAAATGAAGACAAAATGGAGGGAACTGAGAGAGTTTGAATGAGCATCCAGCGGCTGAGGCTGACACACCTGAGCCTTGTCTGAAAAGGAAGGAAAGAGAGCAGAAACAAAATCTACCACTCATTAGGCCAGTTGTAGCAGCCCAGCAAACTCCTCCTATTGCTTGGATTCACATCACCTTGACAGGAGGAGCACAGAGTGTGCAGAAGGCACCCCAGTCCTCATTGCCCAGCTTAGCAGTTTGGCAGGACTTTTTTCTAAAGCAGAGTCCCTGGTCTAGAGGCAAAAAAAAAAAACTTTGCAAGAAGAGAGGGAAAGAAGTGAGTGCAAGGGGAATGAGACAAAGAGTTGGGACAGAATGAGAAGATAGAGCGGAGAGGGTGACAAAGCCAGTCACCCAAGGATGCTGAAATACGTTGTTCCAACTCCATTCCATTCCAACTGGGAGTGCAGACAGCCAAGAACAAATGACTTATCTGTCACTGACTTCCTTAGCAATGTTGAATCCTTGGGGTCACTTGTGCCAGCCATTTTCTTTCTTGGCATTCTACTTCTGCACCAGCCTACAGTTAAAGTGTGATTTTGGGGCCTCACACAGATGAGATTGGTTGACCTTCCTCAGGTTTAGTATTCTCACTTTATGTATTCTAAGCCAAGTAGTAGGGATTGTCAAATGATTAGTCTTCTTGGGCCCAATTCACAAAACTGGACAGAGAGCAATGCAAGCTGTGGCGAAGCAGCTTGCTTTCAATGCCGGTGCACCAGGGACCCTGCACCCAATTCACGAACAGGTAGAATCCATTGCCAAACTCTCACAGTTTGCCGCAACCACTCCCATGCCTCAAACAAAAGGTACATGGGAGGGGAGTGCTGCAAGCTATTGGAGGGTCATACAGAGCTCGGTTTGCCTAGTTGGAGCTCTGCAAGGCAGTGCATAAGTCTTGGATGGAGGGTACATTGGTGGGTACAGCAGCACACACATAGCCTGCCTGGAGAAACTCCCAGTAGCCGATGGCCACCACTGGGATGTGCACATCATAAACATAAGTGCTGGCCACTGTACAATCATCCATCATGTGCAGGGGTATACCAGTCAATGACAGAGCTATGTGGCTGTCATGGGTTGGCACTGTAGTGGATGACACCTGTGTGGTTCAGACAGCTGCCAGTTGATGGTGGGTTATTCCAGGTGTAGTTCTCCACAAAGGGCAGCATGTGCCAGTATCCAAGATGCCTGTCATCCCACTGTGCCCATTGGCATGGTGCATTGCTGCCTGCCTCAGCAGACCACCATGGTGCCAGGCCACATATGGCACAGATAGTTCATACCCCATTCACCGCCCTGCTTGCTGTACTGTGTGTCCATTCTGTCATGCAGGAACTCCATAACAGTACCATGTCTATGTACTATACTATAATCCAGGTATAGTGTGTGCTGCAGTGATCACCCTAGATCCAGTCATCTCATGGATGCCACTGTTCCAGTAGTAATTTCCACTAGTGTCACTTGTTGGCAGCATGCTGTACAGCTCCAGGAGTGGAGCATGGGCTGTTAGACCAACTCTGGCTGGTCTACATACTGACAATCCAAGCGTCATTGTGGCACTTTGAGAATCCAAAAAAATAAGGACATGCAGCACCACCACAGCACAAGCCCCCATCCACCAGGGTGCAGCTGTGCATCTACTACAAGGGTGAAGAAGAACCGACCAGCACACATGGCTCCCCCATATGGCATAGGTCACGTTTGTGAATCAGAAATGTTGCAGTGTGGCACAAATTTCCCCTTGCACCATTCCTGGTTGGCACAAGCACTGTGTGCCACTCCTGATCATTTGTGAATCGGGCCCCAGGTGTTTTGAGTCAGGCAGCCTTTGACTTAGTAGAGAGCATCAGGTTTTTGGTGGGTTCCTCTAACCATCTTGTTGATGTGTTGTTCAAAGTTCAGGTTGGGATCTAGCCATAGACCAATACTTAAAAGACTGCACACAGTCTAACGGTGGTCCAAAGTGTGATGCAATCTACAGGGTGTGTTGGGGTGTTCCCCACCCCGCAAAGGCCAAAAGTCTAGTTTTGGCATTGTTCAAAAGTAAGCTGTTTGAGTACACCCAGTCTTGTGTTTTGTTGATGACCAGTTGGAGTACTTTGTCCAGTTCATTAGCAGTGTTGAACCTGACGTAAGTGAATTAGCAGGAGGCATTTTCTTCCTAACCAGATTTTACTTGTGAAGAAGAAAATAAGCTGTTTACTGTTTTAAAAAAATGTCAAAACTTTACAGCTGGTAAACAATCATGCAAACATGTAAGGTCTGTCCACACTTGGGATTTTAAAACAGATGCCCTGTAACATTTTAAAATAGGGAAACACGGTTCATGTCCACACTGGTAACATTACCAAACCGTGTTTCAAAACCATGTTTAAACCCTGATATAATCAAGGTTTTAGCACGGTTTTGAAAACGTTTTAAATGAGAAATGTTTTCACTTACCAGTGTAGATGGATTCCAATCCATGTTCCCTGCTGGTGATCCTCCTGGCACCTATCATGCAGCATCTGCATCGAGCTGATAGCCTTATTTCAGGAGGTGTGGACGGGCACATAAACTTGGATCCAACTAGTGTGGATGCATCAACATGGTTAGATCCCTAACGGTTTTATAACCATTACCAGATTTAATTACCAAGTGTGGACAGAGCCCATAAAGCAAAGTTCATTGCTGAAAGAAGTATGTATTTCCTTTGAAAAAGAAAGACATTTTCTTTAGTTTCTCATTGAAGTACATTGGACTCCTGAGTAATTGGTAGTTTCTGACATCATGTCACAGCGTGTGGGAATAAACTTCAGATGAGGCAAATTTACAGGCTTAGAACACACCTTAGTGTGATGTTTATTTTTCAAAGGTTAGAAAAATAATAAATGAAAACAAAAAAATTGCAAAGAAAATCACTACTTGACATCAGTAGTTTCTCCCATAATACAGTCCTGGATCTTAGAGCTCCTAAGACCCTTCTCGTCTGCATTCAGCAGTTTGTCTAAAGTAGCAGTAGAACCGCTCTCCTCTCTCTCTCAGGGCTGAGCCCCACTGGGATGAACTGAAGTGAATGCACTGAAGAGGTATTTATATATTTTTGGTGGGATCACCTGACTGAGTCCTTACATGTCTGGACATGTTTCAAAACCAAGGGGGATTGTATCAGGGGATTTCCTGGTTCAGTTAAAGGTACAGTGTGTGTATATATAAATATATATATATATATCCACAGAAATTGATTTTTTATATCTCTGATTCACAGGGACTAAGCTCTCTTATACATAGAACCTTATACAGTAACAGGTTTATAGTGTGAATTTGTGAAAATACCTAAAGGATTTATTATACTGTAACTGTATTAAACATGAAATTATTATTGTTTTACAGTATATGGCTTCTGAGTCCTTTTTTCTTTCAAAAGGTTTTATTAATTATATTAATTCCTGCTATCTCAAATAGCCTTCATGCTTTTTTGTATACAAAATGCACTTATACACTTTACACAACACCTCTCCAGATGTTTGACACCATTCCAGGGACTGAATGGATGGAAATGGAAAAAGAATGAAAAGAGAGAACTATTAGGAAGTTTACTAGGGACAGTAAAGAGCTACGCTAGGTGGCTAACCTAGAATAGGGGGAAAAAGAAGAAAAGCAAAGAGAAAAGCGTAAACTGTTGCGCAACAGAAGTTTTGGTAGCTAGGAAATAAAGAGATAGAAAAGTGGTTCATCAGTCACAGCTGAGGGTGTAGCCTAACTCCACCATACATCACAATACCATAATTCTATTGAACACTTTTTCACGAGCAGTGTGAATAGCAACGGTAAAAACCAACTTGTTTCAATGCAAAAGCACATATATTTTATTACAAAAATAGAAACTAATTACAAATACATCAAAACACCATAAATAGACTAGCCAACTGTCTATTTAACAGAAGCGAGCACTTGCTCTTCATCCTTCTATGTGGTGAATACACTACACTCTATGTATGGTACTATATACAAGACATAGCTGGGGCACCATGGTGTGAGTATAGGTAAGCAATAAGACATGATCGGGTGTGCATTGCACTGATCTAGCCATACACCCAGTGACATAGTAAGGCACAATGCCACAGGTGGTGTGCCTTCATCCCCAGAAAGTGTGGCTACAGCAGCACAATGCACAACCCAATGTGTCTTATTTTACTTATAAAATAGATCACCCAGCTAAAATACACTAAGCTAAAATAAAAAAATGGAAAGAATTAAAAAAAAATAATAAAATGTTTTAAACACAAAAGTGACATTGTCCCACTACCAAAGCACTGTATGCCACTAGGGCTGCTGGCACAAATGGTATTGGCCTATACTAGTTGTGGCTTTGAAAATTCTGAAATTATGGGGGATGGTGAGCCAGCAAAACCAGTATTAATGTGCTTCCTGGGTTGGTGAAATAAATTTTTTTTACCACTTTCATTTATGCCATGTTCCCTTTCTACGTTTGCTTGCGCATAAGCAGCAAACATATTAAAACAAGTCAGCACTGTAGGGCTTTGCAGATGTGGCCAATACAGTTGAGATTTGTGGAGGCTGGGCTGCGAGCAGCTAATTGCAAGCAGCCTGCTGATGATGCTTTTCAGTTTGCTGATGGGTGGAAATGTCTTAAATATGAAAGAAGGAAGACACTCCTATAATGAGAAGTTTTCACCCATTACCATACTAATTGAGCATGATCAGCACCAAACTTGCCTCTCACTGCTCATTCTGTTGCTGGTCTTCAGCCTGCCAGATCCAACTTTTTGCATTACTGGCAGTGGGTGTTCATTCAACCACACCACCGGTATCCCCCTCCTGCCCAACCTGCTGGTTAAATGACAATGATAGTGAGTGCTCAATCCCACTGCCAGTAATCCCAATCCTGCCTGACCCACTGTTTAAATAACACCAGCAGCATGTGCACAACCCCATTGCCAGTATACCCTCCATCTGACCTGGCGTTTGTCTCCCCCCCTGCAATAATATGAATATCACCAACAGCTGGTGTCAACTCTGTACGGATATCCCCCCTCCCACAACATTTGTCCTCCCTCCCCACAAGTCCATCACCAGGGTGTCCACCCTGGTGCCAGCTAACCCTCCAAAACACAAATGCAACACCAGGATACCCATCTCTGGTGTCACCAGCCAAGTACCCAAAAAGAAGAAAACTGTACCTGTCATCATGGTCATCTGTCTGCTGGCCCTCCTGACCCTCTGGTCCCCACCCCACACACTCCCTCTCAGCACCCACCACCCCACCCCACCCCACTTACACCCTTCACTTACCTATGGAGTCCTCTGATGATGACTGCCATGTCCTGCTGCTCCAGCGCTGAGTGGGAATTGAAGAAAACAAGGTAAGTTAAGTTAATGGCTTTTTAATGTGTTTTGAACATTTATTTGTTTTTATTTTAAACTTTTTGATCAGTAAAGCCACACTAAGCCAATGCTTGTTTCCAGGTGTGTCATGAGAGCACATGGAAGTTAAATGACTTGCTCATGGTCATGCAGTATGTAAATGGTTGTTGTGGGATTCAAACCCAGTTTTAAGGTTTGCAGCTCAGTGTCACTACACTATACTACCTCCCTTTTACTCATAACGTTGACATTTTTCAAACATTTTTATGCCAAACTTTTCAGCATAGCCTTTCTGGGACCCCACCTCATGAAGAAGGTAGGTGACATTTTTCCAGTTCCCCCAAAAACATGTTTTTTACAGTTGTTCTGTGAAAATACCCTTCAGATGTACAGTATTTAAAAAATGTCACCTGTCTTGTCCAGAAGGTATGGTCATTAAAAGACTTTGTGGAAAATTTGGGGTCAAAATGTCAAAAAACAAAGAAATTATAAAGAAACACTGAAGACTATGTTGAAAACATGGGTTCAAAATTAAAAAAAATAAATGAAGATATGAAGAAACAATGAATTTTTTCAAAATTTACTCATAATTTTATTGTTGCAGATTTTGATCCACAATTCAAGTATCCCGTCTGTTAACCCCACAAACATGAACATGGCAGGTGTCATTTTTAAAACCCTCTCCAAAACATGTTTTTGTAATAGCTCCTCAAAGCTTCTTTGGAATGGGATTTAAAACATCCCCCCTGGCTTGATCTTGTAAGCAATAAGACACACAACAGGGTGTGTATGGAACATATTTTACTGCACGGCCAGAGGTGTAATAAGGCACAAAGGTCTTGGCCAAGTGCCTTTAACCACTAGCGCGCAGTAAAATATGTTACATGCACACCCTGGAGTGTCTTATTGTGCTTATAAAATAGACTCTTTTTTTTGTTTGTACGGTTAAAAAAACATGTTTGTATTAAGAATTGACAGGTTTTTTTATAGGATTTATAGGACTTTATCATAAAATAGTCCTTCCACATATTACTTAATGACATCAGTCAGGAAATGCAGCAGGAGCTCTGCATATTACTTAATGATATCAGTCAGGAAGCGCAGCAGGAGCAGTGGGAACTCATAAAAAACAGCAGCAAAATGAAATAGTTTTTGTAACATGCTTTTTCACCCCTCATTGAATTTACGGCCACTGCTAGGATGAACCAGGTGATGACCTATAGGAATTACTTCACTGCCGCACACCATGACTTGCTGATGAACTGGAATCTGTCAGCATAAGAGCAGGGAAACTGTACTTTATATTGTACACTATGTTGGGTCGGGAGAGCGATCGACAGCTAAGAACAAGAGCACACATGCTGTGGAAGTGGCACCTCAACAGTTGCATCAGGTCTTATCAGTACTGTGCTGCTTTTTTTTATTTAACAGTTTCAGGTGTAGGGCTAGTGTTCAAAAACATGAAGTTAGGGAGCGCTACTGAATGGAGGCTGCAGTAATTCATTACGGGGGTGTCTGCAGCAGGGCTCACCTCAACACTGTTGTTGGTAACAGCAGGGTGAATCAATGTTAGCAAGGAAAGAATAATGGTGGCATTTTTAAATGTCAACATTCTAACGCTTAATGATATTTGCCTTTTTACTGCTGTCCTTTTTTTACCCATGCATGGAAAATATTTCATGCATGGTGAGCTAGGTCTCTGATTGGATGGTTTAGCCTACCCATTTTATAAAGCGATCATAAATGGACTACATTGGAAACTTGTGGTCAATATGTTGAAGCCCACTAAAAACAGAAACATAGAGAAATAGAATTTGATGGCAGATAAGAACTGCTTGGTCCACCTAGTCTACCCATTTCCTTACCTGTTTGATAAGCTGCAGATTCTAGTTACCCAACAGCCTACTTCCTCCTACCCCTCATTATAATTGTCTTGTGTCTGTATCTGTCCCATGCATTCTTGAATTGCCCTACTGTTTTTGACCCCACGACCTCCTCAGGAAGGTGGTTCCATGCATCCACCACCCTCTCTGTGAAAAAGTACTTTCTCACATTGCTTCTGAGCTGTCCCCCCTCTATCTTCAAATTGTGTCCCCTTGTTCTTGTACATCTCTTTTTATGAAAGATGCTCCCATCTTGGAATTTGTTGATCCCCTTGAGGTACTTGAAAGTTTCTATCATGTCCCCCCTCTCCCTCCTTTTCTCAAGGGTATATATATTATGCACTTTTAGTCTCTCTTTGTATGACTTCTGTTGCAGACCCTGCACCATTTTAGTTGCCCTCCTCTGAACTGCCTCCATCTTGTCTATGTCCTTGTGGAGATGGAGTCTCCAGAACTGCACTCAGTACTCCAGATGGGGTCTCAACAACTATCTGTACAGAGGGATAACAACTTCCTGTTTTCTACTAGTGATGCCTCTCCCTACACATCCTAGTATCCCCCCAGCCCTCCTTACTGCCTTCTCACATTGTTTACCTACCTTAAGGCCATCTGATATGACTACTCTGAGGTCTATTTCCATTTGTGTTGTTGTTAGTATCACCCCCATTGTGTACTCTTCCCCTGTGTTTTTGTTTCCCAGGTGCATTATTTTGCACTTCTTTGCATTGAATCTAAGCTGACATATTTTTGACCATTCCTCCAGTCTTGCCAAGTCCCTACTTATCCTTTGCATCCCCCTTGTGAATCAACCCTGTTGCAGATCTTTGTGTCGTCTACAAAGAGGTATACTTTTCCTTCCAGACCCTCTGCAATATCTCCTAAAAAGACCGGTCCCAGTACTGAACCCTTTGGTACCCCACTAGTAACCCCTCCCCCTTTCTTCAGAGAATACTCCATTTACTAATACTCTCTGGGTCCTGTTGTCCAGCCAGCATGTTACCCAGGCTACCACCCTGGGACCCACTCCCAGGCTGGCTAACATGTTTATTAATCTTTTGTGTGGGATTGTGTCAAATGCCTTGCTAAAGTCTAGGTAGGCCATATCCACAGCCCATCCCTGGTCTACTACTTTGGTTACCCAGTTAAAGAAATCTATTAGATTCATCTGGCATGATCTTCCTGCTGTGATTCCATGTTGCCTTGGGTCCTGTGCCCCGCTGGCCTCTAGGTACTCAACAATTCTTTCTTTCAGAAGAGATTCCATCATTTTCCCTACCACTGAGGTCAAGCTAACAGATCTATAGTTTCCTGCCTCTGCCTTGCTCCCACATTTTTGAAGAAGAATCACATCTGCCTTCCTCCAGTCTTCAGGTACCACACCATCCTCCCATGGTTTATTAAAAAGGGTAGTCAGTGGTGTCACTAGGTCTCTCTTTAGTTCTTTTAGAATTCTGGGGTGAATCCCATCAGGCCCCATTGCTTTGTCCACCCTGAGTTTTAGGAGTTCTTTCATGTCCCTTTCTTCTGTGAATGTACTGGTATCGACCTACCTATCCAGAGTGCTTCTATTGTTTGGCTTAGGTACCTCCCCCTCTTTTTCTTTTGTGAATACTGAGCAAAAGTATTAGTTCGGTAGCTCTACCTTTTCAGAGTCACCCTCTGCTCACCTCCCCTTCCCTTTATTAAGCCTCACTATCCCTCCCTTGGTCTTCTTCCACTTCCTGATGTATCTATAAAAGGTTTTATCCCCCTTCTTAACTGAGTTGGCCATCTTTTCCTCAGTTTGGATCTTCACTATTCTGATTGTGTTCCCCACTTCCTTCTGCTTTAACTGATGCATTTCTCTGTCCTGCTCCTTCTGTGATTCCTTGTACTTTCTGAATGCTATCTTTTTCTCTCTAACCTTCCCTGCCACTCCTTTGAGAACCATAGTAGTTTTTTCTTCATTTTGTTTTGTTTATTTGCTTCACACACAGGCTTGTTGCCTCTGTGATGGCAGTTTTGATTTTTCCCCATTGTTCTTCCACCCCTCCTTCCTTCCTGTTTGCTAGTGCATTCCTTAGGCACTCACCCATTTTGCCAAAGTCAGCCCTCCTGAAGTCCAGAGATATCCAAATGAGATACTGCCCCTCAGCTGGCCTATCCTGGGTAAATAAATAGCCCATTTACAGGACTGACCCAGGGTTGATGAAGCACTGAGCAACATGATAAGGCATACTGTACTGCAAGACTACCACAGTATGGGTACAGATTACATAAATTGGTGAAATCAGCTTTATAGAGCGAGAACAGATATTTGGTTCACAGAGTATTATTACAAACTGGAAACAAGGTTGTTTCTTATTTGGTTACATTCTTAGTTTGTTTCTAAACAGTGAGTGATTGGGAGCTTCACATATAGTAACATCTTAGGCAGATGATTCCAGAGTTTTGGGGCAAGGTGGAAGAAAGCTCTTTGTCCCATAGTAGAGGAGATCGGAGAGCTACAGTAAGGAGGTAATGGTTGGATGACTTCAGGTTTCTGGTACAAAATTTGGGTTGCAATAATCATGATGATGATGAGTAACAAGTAGATGCTTGTTTTTATCTAAAATTATTTTGTAGTATAGTACTAAGTTTTGAACTTCCTTTTTTTAGAAAGCAGTACAGTTGGCACAGTAATACATTATTTCTTCAGGAATGCTGCATGAGTCTCTAGTTATGAAAAGATGTGCGGAAATGTCTGGAAAGGAGTGACCCTAATTGGTTGACATGACCTAATGGTTTATTACAGTTAATGATCAACTAGGTGGCCTACGGTGATAGAAACTCTAGTCTGGCAATAGGAGTTACTTACACGCAGACAGTACTGCTTGTGAAGCCATAAGCCATGCAAAGCTGCCACATGAAGCTGCAAATGTAGTGACTGAAATCATATATTAAAGAGGGGGCCCAGTCACTATGAAAACAAATCACAACTGGCATCAACACAACTCTACTTCATTGTATTCTAAAACACATTACAAGACATTCGGGGCCAGATTCACAAAACGTTGCCCAGGGCAAACTGGGTTTTGCCCGGAGTTGGTATTCAAAAAGCCCAATTTGCCCCTGCAAACTGAGTTTTTGCCCAAGCAAAGTAATGAGGGGGGCCACTATACAAATGAGGGGGAAGGAGTATGTGCTCATTTTGAGCTCAGTCGGCAGCCAGCCATGGAGGTGAGAGAAGGGCTGTGCTGGTCACTAGCTGGGGTGGGGTTGAGGGTCTATCTCTGATTGGGTAGGGGGTCCACTTGACTACCAGTGATTTGTACTTTATCACAGAGGGTGATTGGAGATGGGGGGAAGGGACCACTAGACTACCAGGGATAAAATATTTTTTATTCATATGTGACGGTGATCGAAGACCAGGGAGGGGGAGGGACACTAGACTATCAAGGATAAATATTTTTTTTATTTATACAGAATGGTGATCAGAGATTAGGGAGGGACCACTACACTATGGAAAATAAATATTTCTATATATGAGGCAGGCAAACAGGGACCGGGGAAGGACCACTACACTATGGAAAATAAAATATTTCTATAAATCGGGTGGGTGATTGGGGACCAGGAAGGGGGGAAGGCATCACTAGATTTCCAAGATACTGTTTTTCCATTACAGGACAATGATCAGTGGATGGAGGGGGCACTAAACTACCAGGGATTACATTTTTTTCTTAAGAGCCAGCGATTGGTGGGGCTACACTAAACACAGCCCATGCAAATGAGCACTTAATGGGCATACAAATGGCCAGTTAGCACCATGCATGCCCAATGGGCTCATTTGCATGGCTGCCTTAGTGAATACTGACTTAGCACACTGGCACTATGCTTGCGGGGGGTATTCACTTGGCTGGGGTCAAGGTTGTGCAGATGGAGTTAGAGGTAGTGGTATTGGTGTTACTGCTGCCTCTATATAGTCCTATTCACAGTCAGATAGCACCATTCAATATATGTCTGTGAATAGTGAGTTTTACATCCTTTGTAATCACAAGGTGCCATGCAAACATTTGCATGGCACATTGCAATTTTTCATGAATCCTGGCCTTCATTTTTTTATTATTGAGTAAATGAACACAGAAGCAGGACTTTGTCCCCTTAGGGTTCATATACAGAAGAGGCTTATTCTGGAGCTGAAGTCATACTGTCCTGCTTGTTACATCACAGCCAGTTCAACAGCATCAGGCTGTTAGGATGACACAAACAGGGAGTTCTAACTTAAAGATCAAGTAGAACCAAAATAGCAGACTGGAAAATGTGACCAATGTTTAGAAGTAGTCAGTTGTAACTTTTTATTTCTAAAGTATTTTTCGTTTTCTATTTTGCTCATTAGAAAGTTTTCTCTGTGAAAGTACTATTCTGGATGTGTGAAATAGCCATCTGCCTGGTAGCTGGCATATCTTGCAATTATTTATTTATTTAGCTTTTGTTGACCAGGTAAGTGCACTAGATAAATTCTGCCTATTTTCAGGCACAACCCGGGGGGAGCAGGATACAGATGCATGCCAACTGACCTTGAACCAGATTAAGCTGTTGGTGATATTTTTAGTGACCGGAGGGAAATTTTGGCCAGGGCACTGGGGAACTTCCCCTACTCTTTTTTCGAGAAGTGCGATGAAATCTTTAACATCCACCTGAACTACTACCAGAACAGGCAGATGGGACCTCGGTTTAATGTCTCATTTAAAAAGACATTCTATTCCGCCCATTACATTATCAGTGTTGTGACCTCACTGACAGTGACATCACAGGTGACTGACCTGGTATCTACTGAGTGGCTGTTCCTGAGCAGCTGTGATGTCACAGTCAGGGATATCACAGTGCTGATGATGTAATGGGAGGAATAGAGCTATACATGTCAGCTGCCAGGCAGAGTGCTGTCCCTGTTTGTATTTTATCTTTGTTTACTTGTGAAGAGAATAGATACATAGATACATAGACAGTGTCGGCAGATAAGGGCCTATGGCCCACCCAGTCTGCCAATTTGAGCTTGTAAGTTCAGTTTATGTTTTCCTAGAAGTCTGTTGCCCCTTAACCCTAACCTCCAGAATTCCTTTATGTCTATCCCATGCATTCTTAAATCCCGTGATTGTTTCAGCCCCCACTACTTCCTCTGGCAGGGTGTTCCACTTGTCCACCACCCCGTTCTGTGAAGAAATTCTTCCTCATGTTTCCTTTAAATCATCCTCCCTCCAACTTCATCCCATGCCCTCTAGTCCTGGAACATCTTTTTCGCTTAAAAATAGTGTATTCCTGCACCCTGTTCCTCCCTGTGAGATACTTGTATGTCTCAATCATATCCCCACTCTCCCTCCTCTCTCCTCCAGGGAGTACATGTTCAGTTCCTTCAACCTGTCTTCATAGGACTTGTGATGCAATCCATGCACCATCTTTGTTGCCCTCCTCTGAACCTTCTGTACCCTGTCTATGTCCTTACGTAGGTATGGTCTCCAGAACTGTACACTGTACTCCAGGTGGGGCCTCACTAGTGTCTTGTATAGCGGAATTATGACCTCCCTTTTCCTGCTGGTGATGCCCCTGCCTATACATCCCGGCATCCTATTTGCTTTACCTGCTGCCTTGTCACACTGTTTCCCTACCTTGAGGTCATCAGAGATGATAACCCCAAGATCCCTTTCCTGTTCGGTGCATGCTATATCCTCACCCCCCAACTGATATATTGTGCCAGGTTTTTGTGCCCATATGCATTATCTTGCACTTCTTTGCATTGAATTTCAACTGCCAAACCCCTGACCATTCTTCAAGTTTCTGCAGGTCCCTTCTCATTCTGTCTACACCCTTTGGTGTGTCTACTCTGTTACAGAGCTTTGTGTCATCAGGAACAGTGAAATTCTGCCTCTAGGTCCTGTGCAATGTCACTGATGAAGATGTTGAATAGGGACCGGTTCCAGCACTGATCCCTGTGGTACCCCACTGGTCACTCTTCCTCTGTGGAGTGACAGCCATTTACCACCACCTCTGTGTCCTGCCACCCAGCCAGTTACCTACCCACCACACTACTGTCCTGCCCACACCCATATTCCCAGTTTGTAATAGTCTTCTATGTGGCACAGTGTTAAAGACCTTGCTGAAGTCCAGATAGGCCATGTCCACTGCCTCCCTGATCCACCTCTCTAGTCACCCAGTCAAAAAATTCAATGAGGTTGGCCTGACATGACCTCCCCCTGGTGAAACCATGCTGCCTTGGGTCCTGTAGTCCATTGACAACCAGATGTTCCATCCAATCTCTCCTTCAGTAGTGCTTCCATGATCTTCCCCACTACCGAGGTGAGGCTGACTGGTCTGTAGTTCCCTGCTTCCTCTTGGTTCCCGCTTTTGTGTAAGGGGACTACATCTGCTGTCCTCCAGTCTTTGGGTACCTCCCCTGTTTCCAGTGATCGGCTAAACAGGATAGCCAGAGGTTCAGCCACCACCTCTCTTAGTTCTTTAAGGATCCTGAGGTGCACCCCATCTGGTCCCATTGCTTTATCAACTCTGTACTTCCAGTTCCTTCAGGACCCTTTCGTGTAAAGGACTTGTGTCCATTTCTGCTCCATTCTCACCCTTGTACTCCTTCAGACCCATTACCCTCCTCTTCCTCAGTAAAGACTGAGCAGAAATACCTGTTCAATATGTCAGCTTTACTGTTGTCATCCTCCACGGACCCCATCCTCCCCTTCAGTCTCACTATCCCTCCTTTGACTTTCTTTTTTCACTTATGTACCTGTAAAGGTTTTGTCCCTCTACCCACTGATTTTGCAATGTGTTCTTCTGTCTGAGCTTTGGCTTCCCTACTGACCTCCCTGCCTCCCTTTGCTTCTCCTGGTACTTCTCCCTATCCCCTTCTACCTGTGTCTTTTGTATTGCCTGAATGCAATCTTTTGGCTTTCACTTTCTTTGCTACCTCTTTGGAAAACCATAATGGTCTCCTCTTCCTTTTCCTTTTGCTAACTTGCTTAATGCATAATTCTGTTGTTCTTGTAATCCCCATTTTAAATACTGCCCACTGTTCCTCAACCCCTGATTCCTGTACCATTCCCCTTAATGCCTCTTTCAAGTATCTCCCCATTTTCCAAAAGTTTGCCCCCCTAAAATCCAGGATACGTCTTTTTGTGTGGTTTGGTTCTGCTCTTTCTGTGATTTCAAACCACAATGACTGGTGGTCACTGTTCCCCAGGTGCTCCCCCACTGTTACCCCCATCACACTGTCCCTGTTTGTGAGCACAAGGTCCAGTATTGCCTTCTGCCAGTTGGTTCCATCACCAGTTGCTTGAGAAGGCACTCTGAAGGAGTCCAGGATAAATCTGCTCCTAGTTGATGCTGCTGCTGGGATGCTCCAGTCCACGTCTGGAATATTGAAGTCTCCAACCAGTACTACCTCACCCTTGTCTGCCATCCTTTGATGGCTAGCATCAACTCCCTATCTGTTTCTTCCTCCTGGACTAGTGGTCTATAGACCACACCTGTGGATGGCTGTTCCCATTTTCCTTTCCAGCTTAACCTACAGTATCTCTCCCCCATTTTGTTCCTCCTGGATCTCTGTGGCCCTTATGTCATTTTTCACATACAGTGCCACTCCTCCTCCCTTCCTGCCTGCTCTGTCTCTTCTGAATATGTTGTAGCCAGGTATGGCCATCTCCCAGTCATGGTTATCATTACACCAGGTTTCAGTGATGGCCACAATGTCCAGGTCTGACTGCACCATGACAGCCTCCAGATCTTCCATCTTGTTGCTAAGGCTCCTGGCATTTGCACACATGGCTTTCCATGATTTGACCTCCCTAGTCTGTTTCACTGTTCTACTCCAGCCCCTTCCTTGGTTGTCCTTTATCCCTGGTTCTCCTTGCTGTCTGTCCTTCTGCTGAATTTTGACCCTTTTCTGCCTGTCCACCTCTTGGGCACTAATCTCCATCTTTTGCACACTGCTTTGCAGAGATAGCCACTCCTCTGGTTCTCTGGTTCCACTGCTAGCTGTGGGGGGTGAGCAAGTAGGTACCCTCCTTGCTGGCCTGCCAGCCCCCTTTGCTAGTTTAAATGCTTGGCAATGTAGCATTTAAACTTATCATTGAGTGCTTGGATTCCCCTCCAGGATGGATGCAGGCGATCAGGCTTGAACAAACCTCCATCCCTCCAGGTGGGTCCCCAGTCACCAATGAATCCAAACCCTTCCTCACAGCACCAGTTCTTCAACCATGTGTTAAAGTTCCTGGTGCATGCACTCCTATGCTCTCCCTTGCCTCTCGCAGATAGTACTTCTGAGAAAGTGATGGCAGTAGCTACTTGCTTGAGACCCCTCCCCCATTTCCTAACCTCTTCCTGAACTTCCTTTGGCTCCCCATTTGCCAGGTCATTGGTACCTAGGTGGATAATGACATCCAGCTCACCCTCCCATCTTGCCTTCCCAGTGATCCCCAGGATCTTCCTTCCATCCCTCCATGCCGTGGCACCTGGTAGGCACCTCACCTCACCTCTCCTCCCTATCCTCCCCCTCCTGTGTTCCTAGCTGGATCCCTCTTATGATGGAGTCCCCCACCAGCATTTGCTTCCTCCTCCTCTGAGGTCTACTGCTTTCCCCGCTGAGGTCACCTCCTTGGCTAACCTCCACATCCTTTCCTTCCACTTCTCTGGGTACCTCTATTTGGTTGTCCTCATTTGCCAGTGTGGCATATGAGTTCTTGAATGGAATAGGATCTGGGATGTGCCTCTGCCTGACCACTCTAACCCTCCCTGAGCCCACTGTCATCCAAGTGCTCCTCATTCTCAGCATCCTTTGAGGCAGTTGCATTGGACTGGGTGGTCTCTGGATAGGGGTGATGGTACTCCTGACCCAGTTTACTTCCACTCTGAGTCTGGCTACCTCATCCCGCAGTCCAGATAGATGCATGCAGATAGGGCAGCACCTCAGTGTTCAGAAGGTCTGCCTGAATATGGCTGCCCCACAGCCACTGCATTGCACCACTCCCCACATTATACTGCAATTTCACTACTTGTCTGCTACTGAAGCTCTCCTAGTTCCCTTTTTATTAATTTACTGTCCTAAAAATCCTGCCACTGATCCTCAGATAATTTTCTTAAAAAAAAAAAAGAAACCGATAAATAAATAAATAAGTCAAAACACTTGTGCTGAGAGTGGACTTCTTCCCCCTTATGCCCCTCCTACTTCACACCCCTTATTATACCCTGTGTTTAGCTCCTGTCAATCAGATTTAACAGGGCATATAATTAAGAGTTGGGGAAAGGGGGGGGCGAAAATTTGCAGCAATTAAAGACAGCACACAATTACACCACCACTGTGTTTTAAATTTTCAACAGCCCAAAAACAATTATAAGTAAAGACAACAAAGAAAGTACAGTGCCACTAAAAGCCCAAAATCTAAGTTTAAAAGAAAAATAGCAATTACCAGTTACTCTAAAGCACTGAATTGAATATGTTTCCTTCCTTCCCCTTCTGGCTTCTTCTGAGAAAATAAAACTCTACTTGCTACCTCAACTCTGACTAAGCCCCACCTCCAGATATCACGTAGCTGAGGTCAGAGGCCAGACAATTAACACCCTTCACCCAACTACAGGGCAGTCAGACAAGCCAAGATAAAATTTGCAGCAATTAAAGACAGCACAAAATTACACCACCACTATGTTTTAAATTTTCAACAGCCCAAAAACAATTATAAGTAAAGACAACAAAGAAAGTACAGTGTCACTAAAAGCCCACAATCTAAGTTTAAAAGAAAAATAGCAATTACCAGTTACTCTAAAGCACTGAATTGAATATGTTTCCTTCCTTCCCCTTCTGGCTTCTTGAGAGATATTTTGCAAATACAGTAGTTCAGCTGGTTTCTTACTATCAGTGCACATAGTGCACAGCAGCTTCTTGGGCTAGTGGGTGCACTACATTCTTTGTTTTTGTAGCTCTTTAAGTTCCAGCCTCAGCTGTAACAATGATTTAGTTTTTACAAAAACAGACTTAAAAAAATGAAAAGAATGGCACCAAATTCAAAAATGTTTGGAATGTTTGAAATTGAGTTCTAGTGATGCTAAGGGAGGAAAAGCAGGAGTCAGGACTAATGCTACGTAAAATAAGAAAAATCTGTTTCATACACTTTTTCATGAAACTTGGACAATTTTGTGTAATTTCATGCAATTTCATGAACTAGAACAGTGTATTTAATATGGGTAAATTTGGCTGAAATTGCACCTTTGCTTAAAAAAATGTATTTTTTTTTAAATGAACAGTTTGGGCAAAATGGTGCTGTTTGCTAAAATTACACATTTTTGAAAAAGTCACTTTTTTAAAAATGTGCATTTTGTGGAAATGGTGCTAGCTGAATAAAAATAGAGTTGGTGAAATTAAGCCATATTCCAGTAAATTTTGTGAAAAATTGCATGAATGGGAAATTGGCCTTTTCATACAATGTCACAAGTATAACACAAATTTTTCCCAGACTACTAGAATGCATATGAAGCAACTGTTAGATGAACAGTTCAAAAGTAATTGAACAGCTAGTCAAATATGTCTTCACACAAAGAGTGGTGGGGTTGTAAAATAACCTGCCGAGTAAGGTGGTAAAGTCTGTGACACAATAATAATTTAAGAAAAACTGATGCAAATACACCAGAAAGATCAAATGTTAACTATTGAGAAAGGGGATACAGTCGTGACTAGATAATCAGCCTGTTCCCATCTCAGATTCAGCAGCTCTTATTTTAAAGGATACCTAATCCATTAAAAAGGACTGTCAGCAATTTGAAAAATTAAAATCAGGGTTCTGTACTGAACAGAAAGGCTTTTTGCACTATATAGTAATGTACCTTAAAGGGAGAGGTTTTTCTAGTTTTGTTGTATTTAAAAATATAAACAAAGATGGTCAAACCAGCCCAGTGGTGGAGAGGACTACAATGCTTTCTTCGTTACCTATCCCACACCAGTGACCTAAGTTCAGGAATGAGTTCGGGCCACTGGGAAGAAGGGCTGGGAGCAGGATCGAATGGCCATCAGGCAGCCCTCCTCTCCCAGATTAGGAAGGTTGGTCTTCCCGGCACTTGGCTGCCACCGAGTGGTGGCTCAGTGGTAGTGCTATGCAGATGGGAGGGCCGAGCATTAGGCCAGGATGTGTGGAGTGGGGCTGCCAGTTCTGGTGCACACAGGCACCTCCACAAGCGTGCGTTTCTGAGTTATAGGGAGGAAAGTGGAGGAAAAATAATGGGCATGGCAAGGGCATGAAAATCTGTATCGATGACTACCACACAATGTAAAGACTAAGAAGGAGCAAGCATGGAATCACAAACTTGTGACAGTCACTTGAGTTAGTTGAGGAGCCAGGCACATCAACAAATATGGGGCCAGTGATCAGAGGGTGGGGGCGGTGTCACTAGACACCAGGGAAATGTTAAATTCTTATGGGGCCAGATATCAGAGGATGTGGGATGCCACTAGACACCTGGGAAATGTTAAATTTTGCATGTCCAGTGATCAAAAGGTGGGATGCCACTAGACACCAGGGATTGGAAACATTACAATAGGGGGCTGATGATATATAACACAGATTTCATACATTTATTCTGTAGTTCAGTAACTCACTGAACTGTGGAATGAATGTATGAATTGCAGATTAATGTATTAAACTGCTAAAAGAAATTCCACAGAACCGACCCTTGACAATGATCAGCTCTGTGGAATTTTGTTCTGCAGTTTAATACATTAATCCATAGTTCGTACATTTATTCTGCTGTTCTAAGTCAGAATTTCCATGAAAGTTGCCAAATGATCTGTCGAACTTTCATGGTGCAAAGTCTGACCTTCATACAGCTCTGTTTCAAATACTGTACTGCCCAACCTTGCTGTAAAATGTGTGTACACAAATGGCAAGTTTGAAAGCTAAAAGCTGATGGAGTCATCTGGGAGGAGTCTTCTTGTAGTGAAACTAAAGGAGCTACTTCTTGGATTCACCAGAAAGAGTCATTGAGTTCTTGTCAGGGAGTCTCTGGTACATACTGTTTCCTAACTCTTTCTTTTTCGCTCATTTTGACTGTGCCTACACATAAACAATAAAGCACAATGAGGTGTGGGTTATGACTTAATAAGAGCATGCCCCAGTTGTGTTATCACCTGGGAAGCATTCTTATCAGGCCATAACCTATACCTTGGAATGTCTTATTGCGTTTATAAAACGGGTAGAAAATTGTCAATATAGATTGTGATTAAGTCAGTACAGTTTGAAAAGTAACATGCTATTGATTAATTTTTTTTTGTTTAACTTTTTTCCAGGTTACAAGAAAATAGTCCCTTTTACTGCAGAGCTATCAAATGCTTTTAAACTTATTTTAAGAGCTTAGGGAGGTGATATCTGTCTGTCTCTCCCCCCTACCTCTCCCCTCTGTCACACACAGAAATTACTTTTTTTTTTCTGTTTTTTACAGGCTGTCTTTGGCAGGGAGTATCAGAGGGAGCAAAACACAGTGTCCCGTTTCTGTCTCAAGATGTTCTTCCAGGCAACTGCTGACACAGAGAGATAGCTTATTTTGTTTAGCTTTTCATTTCTTTTTTTCTGCATGTTGTATTTAACATTGTATTGTATACTGATTAAAATAGCTGACTGTGTAACTACTACCAAGTGGCCAGCTTCAGCAGCAGGAGCTGCCATATTGTTGTGTTTTCTGCTTTGTACTTCTACAGCGAGCGGCTTCCCGAATAGTGCAGTTTAAGCAAGCCGCTTGCTCTAACAAACACGGTTTCCTTTTTTCTGCATGTTCAATTTAACATACTATTTTAGGATTCACTATGTGACTGTGAGTGGGGAAATGCTGTGAGCCAGCTGGTGGATTGGCAGGAGGGTTGGGTCGGTCAGCAACTAGAATGCTGGGAGTCTAAGGACAGAAAAAAAACAAAGCAGGTCAGTAACTGAAGAAAAAGCAGCTACTGTTTTATTTCAGGTTTCCTTTCTGTATTACAAAAAGTTGATTCTCACTGCACTTTATGCAGGAAGAGGCAGATGAGCAGCATGGCTGGTGGGGGGCTGGTGACCTACAATCATGCAGTGTTTGGGGAAACTCAGACTGGAGCGGAGACATTTTCATTTAGAAATGGTATGGGAGGTATGGATATCTTCTGTGCAGTGTCTTTCTGTGTTTAATTAGGATTGGTTGGCACATTATGGCTGGATAAGAGGTAAGAACACAGCAAAATGTGCCTTTTATCCAATCAAAGCCAGGAAACGTTCTACCCATTTTATAAAGTATGGGTATACTAGTTGGAATTCTATACATGGCCACAAGTTGCAACCTGCTGAAGCTGTTATCAAACTAATGGCTTTCAGACCTACTGCCCTAGAAGAACTGAGGAAGAGCTCTGGTTGAACAACAGAAAGGGTGTTGGCTAGCTGTCGTATGTGAGGACCAACGTATTTCACTTAATGAACTACTGAAGTAGCTTTTTTTTATTCATCCAAAACAGACAGACCTAGAGCTGTACAAATTTGTCCAAAGAGTCACTTTCAACTTGTTGTAGCTATTTCTCTTAATATATGGGTAATTCCACTAACAGAAACGTGGGGCTCAATTTTAAAAGGGTGATACAGGGCTTGTATCAAGCCTTACATCAATCCAGATGTTTGATGCAACTGTACCAAACATATTGTCACAACTTGCACCCAAGTTTAATATGTTTGGTGCAGTTGCAACGTTTTCTACACTTTACGGCAGCTTGCCCCAAATCTCTGGCACAAGCCCCATAAAAAGGGTCCCCAAATGACACAAAGTTAGACCAGGAGGGAGCAGAGCTAACTTGTGGCATTTACCGCACCTGACAGAAAATCACAATATGCATCAAAGGAATGCTGCAAGTCCCCTGCCCCATATGTTCAGTGCACCAGGGACTTGCAACATCCACAAGTGCTTTTAACCCTTGCTGTGCCGCAGACTGATATATCAGTTCAGAATTCCTATATGTTCTAAGTCTGTTGGCAGCCTAAGGGTTAAAATCAGCCCCTGGTCTCCTTTTTACTCAGAGAAACCATGCCTCTCAGCAGTCAAGCACCTGAAACTTAAAGAAGTATGCTGGATAGATTTATTCTAAAGGTATTAATCCAGTTACAATTTCTTGAAAGAGGAAAAATACCTATCCAACAAAAAAGTTTATAGATCTCTAGTCTCTGCTTTGGAGTTTTGTGAATCATCGCCTCAGATTTCTGCTCCTCATGTTTTCCTTATGTCTAATTTGCACACATTGTAAGTCAAATTCTTTTTCGTAGGAGACAACAACCTGCTGACAGCTGTGACACCGTGCTTCAGGCATAGTATATTTCAAACATGGAGTCATTCTGTTATCTCTGTCTTGAATTTGCAGGAATGCAGCATCAGCTTATCAAGGTCTCTTGAGAATTTCTGTAACTAGTTATTAGGGCCTCAGTAATATTTTTCAAAGGAACAAAAATATTCAACAAATCCAAAGCTGGAAACATGGGCAATTTATTGGAAGTAAAAATAATTCTAAGTCCCATACTCCCTAAATCATGTTGACTAATGTCCTGGGGCAAAGCTTTACTTTTTACTTCAGTACACCTTACCTACAGGGTAATTGTGATACAGTTACATGCCAGAAGCAAGTGACTACTACATAACTGAGCACTAAGGCATAACAGGGTGTGGGTCATTGTGGAATTTACCCATGCCTTGTGTGATGTGGCATGAAGTGTACCCAATAGCCTCAAACTATGTAGGAAACAGGTACCCTGGAGTGCCTTATTTTGATCTTCAAATGGTCTAATTTGTTAAAAAAACAGTAAAACATGAATTAAATGAAATCTATTACATATGTCATTAAAAATACAATAAATAATGTTGTGATGCAATCGCCTTGGAGAGTGCAGCATGGGACAATGCTGAGTGCATTACACACCCAAGAAAGGCCATTATCCCAAAGCTACACACAGCTTGAAGTGCCTTGTTGCAATTATAAAATGATTCCTCTAAATTTTTATGTTAAAAATGGAGTAATTAGTTTCAGAAAGTAAATATTGCTGACCTATGTTGTAGTCCTGGAATAATGCATGGTCATGTGATCACATCCAAATAATCACAGGTCTTGGTTTCTCTTATCCATTCTATAATGCCAGCATGAGGTCATTATTTTTTTTTATTTATTTCTTAATGTAATTATCTACCATCTATCTAACTAAAAGGAATGGGAAATAACTGCTCATGGACACTCTATCTCATCTTCGGTGAGATCTTGGGATATGAGGTAGCAACACATGATTTTTACATAACATTACAATAAGTAAAAATATGGTAAATGATATACAAATAGCCATACACACACAAAATCATCAATATTCAAAGTTCTGCAGTTCAAAAACTAGACAGTGAAATCACCATTTAAATAATTTCCAGAGGTTAGTCTTAAAAGCAGAAGGTCGGAAATGGGTTTAATGCTTTAAGGGAAAGCCTTCCAGATTGATGGGTTAGAGGAGGCCGATGATTTAGAGGTGAGTTCTGTTATGGCCCTGGGGGATTTTTAAAAGCCCATGGTCAACACTGCTGAGTGAGAAGCAGGAGTCAGGAGATATAACAATATTTAAATAATCTGAAGATGTGTTATCACAGTATTTAAAGATGCATGTGAATAACACAAAACTAGCATGTTTGGTTTAAGGCAAGGTCAATTTAGATTCCAAATATATATTTTTTTCTTGCTGTTTGCATGTACTAGCAATAGAAACTGTGTCGACGTAAAACAAAAGTTATTTGGACTTACCACAGGGTTGGTGCCGCATACTTTTTAACTACTGCTCTTTTTCCTGATCTCCCAGGCACACAACACTTTAATGCTGTTATTTTAGTCCCTAGTCTTTATTAATTACTCATTCCTTTAGGAAATGTTTCTTTTTTCTAATAAATTAAGATATACATTGATAGTGACAGGATACATTTTTGGGCACAAGGTGTTCAGTTTACCTACATACAAACAATAAAAGCCATTCTATAAATCCCTGGTGCCAAATTGTAAACCAGTACATTGAACCGAAGGGAGATTAGCACTCTGAATAAATGAAAATGTACTCACCAGTGAGCAGTGGGACCTCTATTAAATAACACATAATTACATATAAGAAGTACAGAAATGCAAACATTTAAAACCCACATTGTGTAAGCTGCCACAGGGGCACATGGCAGTATATACAACATGCATTTGTTGGCATTTTTGTACTTTGGATACAACACTGTGTGTGATTTAATAAGAAAGTCCTGCTACACACTGATAAGTATATTTCCATTTAGAGTGCCATTCCCATTTTATTCCAGCATTCAATTTGCTTTTAGCAGGAGGAAAACTATGCTGAGAATACATTGACATCATACTATTTCCACATGGAATGTTTCTTCTGTGAGAGAGCAGAGACAGCAGTGACCAGAACACAGTTTGGTGGTGGTATGCATCAACATTATTATTATTTTTTTAATAAAGAATATTTTGTTATAAACACACCTGTGCAGTAAAATGAACACACAGAACACTGTATATGTATCCTACTATTCATTTTACCGTATTTATTGCCCTATTTATTCTGTTACCTAGAACTGTGATTACCTGGTGTAATGTTTTTCAGCTGTATTGGATGCAACCATAAATCTTTAGCTTTCTTTCCAATAAATAAATTGAACTGAAATTAAACTGAATATTTTCACTGATATTTAATCCATGTATTATTTGCCTTCTATGCTGCTTTTCATTGCATAGTTCTCTAATGCAATTTTGTAAATGTGGTGCCTAAATGCATTATTACTTTTCTATGTTAAGTGGTTTGGGTTAGAGTTGTGGAAAATAAGTTATATCAAATAAAACAGCATTGATATGTAATTGGGTTGTATTTAAAGGCAGAAATGAATGCTGATAAAAGGCACAGGGTAATTCTGGTTTCACTGGCAAGACTAGTGACAACAAGCATTTGTCAATGCCAAATGTTGATTGCGTTGGTCTGTTGAGCTCGCTCAGTGGACCTCTGTCATTGGCTCAGTCTGTTTGTCCCCATGCTGCAGGCTGTTCTTTTGTACTGGGCTGCTGCCTATGTTGGCACCTTGTTCTGCCGAGGAAGAAATCCACAGCTGTCCTGACAGAGCTCCATTGAGGTGGCTCACTCCCCCTCTCTCACTCGCTCATTCTGGTTCTCCCGGCGCTGCAGGCTGCCCTTTTGTACTGGGCTCCTGCCTCTGTTGGCACCTTTTTCTGACCACAAAGAAATCTGCAGCAGTCCTGACAAAGCTCTGTTGAGCTCGCTCATTCCCCTTCTCTCACTCACTCATTCCGTTTCTGCTGGCGCTGCAGGCTTCCCTTTTTTACTGGGCTCCTGCCTGCGTTGCTGCCTTCTTATGCCCACAAAGAAACTTGCAGCAGTTACAATAAAGCTCTGTTGAGCTCGCTCACTCACTTATTCTGGTTTTCCTGCCACTGCAGGCTGCCCTTTTGTACTGGGCCCCTGCATGCATTGCTGCCTTTTTCTGCCCACAAACAAATCTGCAGCAGTCCCAACAGAACTCCGTTGAGCTCACTGACTCCCCTTCCTCACTCACTCGTTCTGTGTCTCCTGGAGCTGCAGGTTGCCCTTTTGTACTGGGCTCCTGCCTGCATTGGTGGCTTTTTCTGGCCACAAAGAAATCTGAAGGAGTACCGACACAGCTCCATTGAGCTCGCTCACTCCCCCTCTGTCACTCACGCATTCTGTTTCTACTGCGCTGCAAGCTGACCTTTTGTACTGGGCTCCTGCCTGCGTTGCCGCATTTTCTGCCCACAAAGAAATCTGCAGCAGTCACAATAAAGCTCCGTTGAGCTTGCTCACTACCGCTCTGTCACTCGCTCATTCTGTTTCTCTTGGCACTGCAGACTGCGCTTTTGTATGGGGCTCCTGGCTGCTTTGGCACCTTTGTCTGTCCACAAAGAAATCTGCAGCTGTCCCGACAGAGTTCAGTTGAGCTTGGTCACTCCCCCCTCTTACTCAGTCGATCTTAATCTGTCCCAAACACTGATTTCCCAGAGTGACTGTGCTATTCTCCGGCAGGACTGTAAAAACATATTTTAGCCAGGATGTGAAAAATGACAGCTGTAGTGTTCATAATGAGGTGTGAAAAAATGCCACTGTTGAAAATGTGGTGTGACAATATTACAAATGTACAAAGTTACAAGGGTGCGTGGAAACAGTTCAATGCATGCTTGTAACTCAGTCATGTTATGGAGTTCCATCACCAAATTTTCAACATAGGGAATTTAAGACCTCTGCTCATGAACAGTGCCACTGTCATTTTCTTAATCTGTCCTGAACACTGATTTCCCACAGTGACCACATTATTCTGCGCTGGAACTGTGAAAACACATTTTGGTCAGGATGTGAAAAATGACAGCTGTACTGCTTATGAGGAGGTGTGAAAAAATGCCACTGTTGAAAATCTGGTGTGACAATATTACAAATCTGCGAAGTTACAAGGGTGCGTGGAAAGTGCACAACACACACTTGTAACACTGTCAGTTGATGGGCTATCATCACCAAATTTTCAACATAGGCATTTTAGGACCTCTGCTCATGAACAGTATCATTGTCATTTTCTTAATCTGTCCTGGACAGTGATTTCCCATAGCGACCACTCTATTCTGCACTGGAAGTGCGAAAACACATTTTGGCCAGGATGGGGAAAATGACAGCTGTACTGTTCATAAGTAGGTCTGGGAAAATGGCAATGTTGAAAATCTGGAGTGAAAATATTATAAATTCATGAAGTTACGAGCGTGCGTGCTAACTGCGCAATGCACGCTCATAACACAGTCATCTTATGGAGTATCATTACAAAATTTTCAACATAGGTATTTTAGGACCTCTACTCATGAACAGTGTCACTGTCATTTTCTTAATCTGCCCTGAACACTGATTTCCCACAGCAACCATGCTATTCTGTGCCGGAAGTGCGAAAACACATTTCAGCCAGGATGTGAACAATGACAGCTGTACTGCTGACAAGGAGGTGTGACAAAATGCCAATGCTGAAAATCTGGTGTGACAATATTTCAAATTCGTGAAGCTACGAGCGTGCATAGCAACTGCGCAATGCAAGCTCGTAAAACAGTAATATTTTGGATTTGTTCCAACAAATTTGCAACATAGGCTTTTTGACAGCCCACCTCATGAACACTGGCACTGTCGTTTCATTAATCGGCCCCAAAGGGTGATTCCACACAGTGACCGCAAAACCACCTTTCAGGGCCGATTAGCACCATGACAGTTCAAGAATTCATGAGGAGGGGCCCCAAAAACCCCATGTTGAAAATTTGGTGAAAAAATTCCCAAAAATGCCCGAGATATGCATTAAAGTTGAAAAAACCCTATTTATTACATTATACAGCTTACCGGCATTTCCTCAGTTTGCGGGCGGCTTTGAAGAGTGCAGACATGTTCCCGGTCCACCGAAGATCATCGCACCAGACTCCAGAGGCAAGTATGGAGTGAAGGAGGTGTGGGGAGGTAGGGTGCGCAGTGGGTGGGTGAGGGATGTGGGAGGGGGGCAGGGAGACTACGAGGGACTGTTTCCTTTTTTCAGGTAAAAAAAAAGTCACGGACCGTTTCTAACTTTACAGGAGCATGTGGCACTCTGGGGTGGGCTCCCAGAGTGCCACCGAGTCTTGTTTTGAGGGCAGCTGTAGCCAATGGGGATTGAGCACCCCATCGGGCAAGCAACAAAAGAGAGAATTCCTTTCTGCTGGCGGGGGTGGGCACCTGTGACAAACAACAAAAACAATAAAACGGGGGGTTATATTATGCCGACGGGAGTTGGCTCCCCATCGGAAAATAAACATGGTGGGGGTAAATATTGTTTGTGAATACCGCGGCAAGCCACAGCCATGTTCTCAAACAATATCAGGGATCCTACATCCCGCCCTGCAATGATGGGTCGCTCCTTCATTGCAGCAGATGGCTGACACTGCAATGATGAGGCAGCCCCTGATTGCAGCGGCTGATTTTTTAGAAGGTTGTGGCACGGTGGCTGAACTACTGTCAGCAGCAGCATGCCATGGCATTGGGGGATGAGGGACAAGCCTTTGCAGGCTGTGGGGGCATTGGTAAAGTCCAGACCGCTCCTCAGATGTGTGCACAGGTAACCTAGGTGCAGAGTATGGGGTTGCTGGCCCCATCCAATAATGAACAAAATCCAAGCAATCTCTGCACTCATGTAACTATTATGGGTAATAGTGTTTGTTGGATGCACTTACAATGGCTGTAATTTGGAATTCTTGGAGCAGAAAGATTTACTTGTGAATCCTGACATCATACAATAAAAATTCACAGCTTTGTGGAAAGAAAAAGAAGGTTGGTGTCTGTTTTGCAACATTATTGGCACATGAGTGCAGAGATTGCTTGGATTTTGTGGGGGCATTGGGCACAACAGTGCCACGCCTCCATAACGTGCCTGTGGAGAAAGCTGCTGCAACATGTTTCTTGAGCATGTGCACAATCAACATAAAAATGCAACTCTCTGCTCTACTCTTTAACCCTTAGGCTGCCAGCAGGATTAGAATGTATTGCAGTTCTGAACAAATAGGTACATTGACAACCCTGTAAGAAAACCATTTAGGAAGCAGTACGAATTGTTCATCTAAACTACTTTGAACAATTTATGATCTACTTGTCCAATCATCTTTTGAAAAACAAAACCAAGTAGCACACCATTTTCAATAAACTGAGGATGCCTTCATTTCACTGACAGAAACTCTAGGATGAAAGTAAAGCATAAAGTGAAACTCATGGGGAATGTGGTAGAATAGTTTGGAACTGCTCATTTCAAAGTGTGATAGATGTGAAATGAGAATATAACTGGGATCACTCATAAGACTGGGAAAAACTGCAGGACTTTGCTCCTGCACATTTTGCAGTGTGATGGATAATGTCTGTAGATAAAACTCCACCCAGTTGCCTGTAAAATCTGTGGGCATTTTAGTTGCATTTGTGAGAATTGCATTGTTTGCATTTCTGCACAGTCTTGCAACATTAATGGAACCGGGGAAATCAGCTGTGCAACTTTACCAAACTGAATGTGGAAAAACTGTGAACATTTAAATTCTGGTGGTGTAAACACATTTCTGTAAAGTGAAATCTGCAGATTTTTTATTGGGCAGATTTGACAACATTTCCAAAGACCGCAAAGTTGAGAAATATATCATTCCACATTTTTTCACTAGAAGAAAAATGATTTGATCAGCCCTATTCCCTGATGAGGACATCATGCCAGACTGACTTGTTGGTCATTTGTTTAGAAAGTAACAAAGGAACTATGCAGATGAAAGCCAGTTAACATGATATACTGTACTTAAAGTTCAGTGAGGCATTTGACACAGTTCCTCATCAGAAGTTGATTCTGAAGTTGAGGACCTTTGGAATTACAAGAAATATATCTCACTAGATAGTGAGCTGGTTAAGAAATAGGGTTCTGTGGATGGTGGTGGTACATGACTGGCCAACATCAGACTGTAAGAAACTCATTGATGGGGGTCCCACATGGTCAGTACTGGGACCCCTACAGTCCAGTTTTTTTTTTATATGGAAAGTTAGAGGTCTCAAATAAGGCTATCAAATTTACAGATGGCACAACTCCAATGAGGGTGTTACATTCCTGGGAACAGAAAGACAGTGTCCAAAGCAACATACATGTATATGGGGAGTGATCAACAAGTAGCAAGTTAAATTTCATGTGAATAAGTGTATGGTCTTTCACTGAGGCCCAAAGTATTAAAGTCAGAGGTATCAATTAAATTGAGAACACCTAGCAGCAATGGATCATGAAAAAGTCCTTGGGATCATTATTAATAAGAAATTTTAAAAATGGATAGAAACAAATGCTGAAAGCTGATTGATGGAGAGCCAGTTTCACCCATGATGTTATCCCAGCACAACCTCACAGGTTACACTAATGCCCACAAGACAGTCTATGTATGACCATAAACACATAAATGGATCCATTTTACGATCGCAATAAGGCACTTCAAGGCCTGTGCTGCTGAGGTAACATCACTTCTCAGATGGTTAAAGGCACTTAGCCCATGGCCTCATACTTCACAACACACCCAAAGCATTATGCTATCCCAACACAACACTCGTGCTAGAATGCCTTATTGCTTACTTCAATATGCCAGCTCAATGTACAGTAGCAGTAAGAAATTCAAATTTAAAGATCTCCTGACACTGTTGGGGCAACTTCAATAAAATGCATTGTTCAGACAGAGTTCAGCTGCTATGTCAAATTTTTTCTGTAATTCTCATCTCTGTTTTTTTATTGCTTTGAGCATTTGCATGAAAACATGATCTCTGCCCTATTTGCACTAGCTGCTTGCCTACACTTGGCATCGCAAATCTGTTTATGACTTCACAGTCTGTTGCTGTGGAGATAATTGTGAGATCATAATAAGGGGAGTGTGATATCAGGTGTAGATAAGCAGCCCAAGTCTAAGGGATAGAGTCCTTGCTTTTATGCAGTTCTTCTCAGTAGCAAAGAAAAAAGTGGGAAGAATTACAGCAAATATATAAAACATAAACTGCATTGTTTTTAAATCGTAGTTCTTTCTTAACTTTTCAAATGGTGTAAGGGGCTCTTTAATGTTGGGGTACATTATAAGAGGAATAATATGCAGTGAAGTTGATGTGATTCTGCCCCCTTACATGGCACTAGTGAGGCCCCACCTGGAGTACTGGGTGAAATTCTAGCCGCTGTGGTATAAAGAAAGGTGTTGTGACAATCAGGAGGGTATAGCAGAAAACAACTGAAATGATTAAAGGAGGCAGTGTGGCTAGCCACTGGCTGAGATGGGCACATCAAGAAGAGCTCCCACCTAGGGCTGCATCAAAACACTTATTTCTGCTATTTCAAAATCTCTTTTACCTTTTAAAACCCCACCAGAGCTTAAGTGCAGTAGTTCAGAGGGAATATGTGGAAGCATCGGAATTGGCAACAGCCCTCGTAGACTTTTACAAGCCAAAGCAGGTGGCCAGAGGATCTGGTAAAGGAGAAACTCAAGCAGGTGGGCAGGTCATACTGAACCTCATTACAGAAATTAAAAACTCTACAAATCATGAACCATTCCTTACAAGCAACTGAGCAGAGTTTCAATTACTTTTCCTCCCATATGCACTCTGTGTAGCAATTGGTAGTGAGCTGCACTGACAAAACAAAGGCGGCTGCAGCCCATGCAGAAAAGCATTGGCAATGGCCACGAGCATGATTGGAAAGAATGGTGTTCTGTGTAGATGGTTACAATCAGCCAAATCTGCACTCAGGGAATGGAATCTAATGCTGATTGAACTGCCAAGGAATACTGATGTGGCAGACTTGGTCTCACACCTTGAAGTATGGCTGTTGACTGCAGTACACTGCTGCCCCCCCCCCCCCACACACACTGCTGAGTTAATTGAATGGCCTCACCGTGTTAACCCTAGAAAAGCACCTGTTCAAACATACCATACAAATATGGTCCTCACAGTATTAACCAGGCAAGTGACCAGATTTTGAATGTGGCCCAACAGCTATGTGAGCTACTGCAAGGAATGCCCTTGTTCATCTGTACCTAAAACTCTCTTGTCCACCAGGGCTGGGAGAAAAGACTTTGAAAGGGGTGAAAAATAGACTTCAGTCCAGTAAGATCCCCTTTGCTCTGCTCTTACCAGCAAATCAGGCAAGCCGTACCTGTTCAGCAGCCACCAGGACCACACTAAGCTTTATCAAAAAACTTGAGACTGAGCATTGTCTGACTCTAGGTTTTATGTGTTTGATTTTGGGACTACTTTGATACTGCATGCTAGATTTTACATTATACTGCAGGTTCTTCATCTGGCACGAATACACCTTGTGATGCAGCAACAGATCTGTTGGACAAGAAGGGGGAAGGGCAAGTCTGCCTGCAGTCTAGTGTTGTTACAGACTCTGAGGGCTTGAAAATTATTCTGATCTTAAGATCTGAGGTATTTTCCTTCACAGGGAGTTTCTTTGTAATCTGAAGGCAAAAGTTTTACTTCAGTCATAATTTCAAGTTTTAATGGTTCTCTAATATGGACTGCATTGCAATCCTCAGCAAATGTTTTGATTTATACATATTTTTTAGTTATCTTTGTTATTTTGATAGGTTTTGCACTGGGGTTTGTTGGGTACTTTGCAGTCTGTGGGCATTTGTGCGAGACCTTATTCACTTTCAGTGCACATAAAGGGGCCTATGCATTATGCAGCACAGGGTATGCATGAGTGAAGTGTGCCCTGGCCACGCAGCTCTATACCTTTGCAGACAGATGCATGGTGACTTTCATGCACAAACATGTGCCATTGCACGATGCCTGTTCATGGCCCTGCTGCCAGTGTGCTAGTGCATAGGGGGCAGATCGAAGGAAACAGGTGGGCATCCAATTGGATGTCCAGCCTGGGACCCAAAGCGAATCCTCTGTTCTGGTCGAGCAGGGATTTCTGGGAAGGCCTGGGAACTCTGTTTGTGAAAAAGATGGGTGAGTGCCCAAATAGCTGCCCTCCAGCCCTTCCTGCCTGCCCAGAAGGCTGGGGCAGCATGGTGAAGGGATGGCTGGTTCTGAGGCAGCCAGTGGTCAAAATCCAGGTAGACACCCAATGGATATGACAGGGTCTATGATGTGGTGTCCTGCACCCCCCCCCGGCCCTCTATGCTGTCCTGAATGGCACAGTGTGGGTGCACACCCCCAGACATACCCCTGGACTGTCTGTGCATGTAACTGCACAAACATCTGGGGGATCCAGTGTGGAAGGGTCACCCATCCCATCCATGCATGCAGCAGCAGCATGTAGACAATCAATCCATAGTGATTATTTGAACTGTTGGGCATATCCTGCAATGATTATGCTTCCATGATGGCATATAGCCAGTTCACTTATTGCCACACAATCCTTTTATTACATGTACATCTTTACTTTCTGTTGGATTCTGGAAAAATACATTTCTTGCTTATGTAGAATGACTACTTATTGAGTATGTGATCGAGCACTGTTCATTGCGCTCTATTGAAATTTCAGTAAAAAGCATTTATGCAAAATTAATGATTAAGAGAAGTGAGGTTCAGCATTGGGTAATGTTTACACAGGCTACATATGTCTCCTCTGGAAAAAGGAAGGCTAAGAGCAGATATTATTTCAGTTTTTAACATTTTAAACAGATTGAATTAGATGGATCGGAGATACCTTTTCAACTGGTTCAGGATATTAGAACTAAAGATAATACCCTATGTATAATGTGAATAGCGTTAGGGGTAATGTGAGGAAACCTACCCAAAGGGTGATTACCTCTGTAACAATCTCCCATAGAAAGCAGTTCAAGTGAGGACTGTTCAATCTTTTCAGCTCAACTGGCATCAGTTCCACATGGATAGAAAACAATATTGGATGCAGCATTTAATTCATTGGGGAAGGATGGGATCTCGGAGCTATATTTTACATAATATTGAATGATGCAGCTGCCTGGATGGCAGGAAAGGAACATGATGGTCCACTGAACTTTTGTTACTAGCATTTCTTATGTTCTGTCTTTGGCATGAATTATCTTCCAATGCTTTTATTTTTTTATTTATTCTTTCTCTTGCCCAGGCCCCCTGCACCCAGTAGGGCTCAGACCCATACCCCAGCATCTCCAGTACTTAATAGTAGTAAGTAGTAAAAACTTTTATTCATTTATAATGAATCGTAAACTCATCTGAGACAAGCTCATTTTCAATGAGGTCCTTAGTACCAAACTAGTTACAATATGTAAGCAAATATACATATATACAGACAATACAAAATAAATAGTAACAAATATGCAATACATTCCACAATATTGAACAATGAAACAGTACTTACTGTTGGTATTTCAACAACACAGGTATTCCTGTGCATGCACACAAATACACACACACACACATTTGGAGGGCTAGCAGCACTGGGTCAAAACTCCCGGCCCCTCCAGGTTATGAAGGGGGGAGTTCATGGGGCAGCTGGTAACTGGAGACAGGGTATGAGCACACCAAGTCCATACTGTGCAGAGCAGGCCTCTTTAGCTCTTTTAAGGTCCCATGACCTGGGATGCTGGCACTCTCAGAAGTCCAGTCAAACGACCGAAAACATGTTCACTCAGACCCCATCCAACTTCTCCATTCCCACATGCACTGCCTACTGAATTACCATCTGTGGTCGCCTAAGTGGCAATATAGCAGTGGCAGTGGTGGCCTGCCCTTCTCAGAGGATAAAAGTTACTTCTGGGATATTCAGCCTTCCTCCCCTGGCCAACCCAAGCTCATTCTTAAACACGATTCACCAGTTTCACAAGTGGTAATGCTACCACTGCACTGAGGGGTCTATCTTTCAATACTTTTACTGGAGTAGCCTGCAAAGGAAAGGAAGTTTACAGATTGTTAAATAAGAACAGTGAGCACACCTGTCAACTGCTATGTGTTTTATCTAGTGCTACATATTGTATTTTATACTTACCTTTACCTTTGCTCCAGGAGGATTTATTAATGTTTATCATGATGTCACAGCTATTTCTGGACACTCAAACTAGTAAAAAAGTAATCTTACGTGGTAGAAACATTCCTTAGCACTAAACATATGGAGGCAACTATTCTTAAATGTATTATACTTTAAAATAAGAACGTGTTGCACATTTTGACCATTTTCTCTGCATTTTGAAGACCAGTGCTATGTATTGTAATGCAGAAGGTTTGAGTGATATTAGGGTGAAATGTGTATGACATGATTTAAGGAACAGGTTAACAACTGCACAGTTCTTCATGAAATTGGCTGAAATGGGACCATATCTCAGAATAAGTTAAAAAAAAATCTCTAAAAGATGTTTTTCTAAGAGCCATCTTACAGTATATCAATATATGTAGCAACAGGATAGTATACAGTGCATTTCTGTATCACTGTAACTGACTGCATGCTTTCATTTAAAAGAAAATTATGTTTCTGTCCTAATGGCTGTATGAAATTATCTTTCAAAAGACCTAACTTTTGCACTATTAGAACTAGAAACCATTTTTTTTCTATGAAAGCCTGGAATCAGCTCAGTAGAAATTATACAGTTGTCATGTGTCAGTACAAGTCAATCTCAATATACATCAATGCATTATTAAAAAGTGTGCTGGTGTTCTGTATACTGACATATAGCAACATATGAAAACTGTTTCGCTAGGACTCTTCCATGTTGGCCTGACTCAAGAGTTGATTTAATAAAAATTAAATTTCTAGCACAACAGTACCAAAGTTAAACCTTTCTAAAGATAATTTACTTGTGAAAGGCTAATTTCAGAACTGTTATGACTATGAACAATGTTTTAAAATACCTTTGAGCTGTGAAAATTGATATATCCAATGAGTATACAATTTAATTACACCTTTCATATACTGATATATCTTTCATATCAAGCAAGAAGCTGGTTTTAAAAGAACTTATAAATACACATTTATACTTTTTCAGAATGTTGGTTCCACTACTGTCTATTTCATAGTTAAAAGTGTACTGAGTTCACTTAATTGTGTAAAGTGGTAGTAGACTATTAGGGCATGCAGGCAAACTGCGTTCCTGCTCGAGTCTGGGACAATAGGAGCAGAGGCCAACAGGAAGTGTTTACTGCCTTGATATGGTCTCGCCACCCCCAGGGGTGGGTGTGGCTTACTGCACCACTTGCTGAGAGAAACTTAGTGGTGGCATGCTGGGCATGTCATTGGTTGCACTGGTGAACAAGCACTGCCAGGCACCCCCATTCAGGGCAGTAGTGAGTGTGCACACAATACAGGCAGTTGGGTGGTCCTTAAGGGGAAGAAAACACTTCCTCAATCACATAGAATGATGGTTGGGCTCCAATCATGACCCACACCCTTCAGATACATGAACATATCATCCACTCCCCATTACTATGCTGCTAAGTAGCCTTGCAACCTACTCCTAACTGCAGTGACTGTGCAAGAAAGGGAAACCCCACCACAGGAGATAGTCTGAGGTTATCTTGGCAGTGTGGATAGTAGTTCTATGTCAGGACAAGAGCCCCAGATAAGTAGAAAAGATACAGTAAGGGAATCTGCTGATAGAGCCATAGGACCAGAAACAAGTCTGGTGTCTCTGTACAAACAATGAGGTAAACAAATGATACACTGCTGCATATTGGTATCGGCGTGCATCAACAAATGAAAAACATACCAACAGGACTTGTTTACCTCATTGTTTGTACAGAGACACCAGACTTCTTTTTGGTCCTATGGCTCTATCAGCAGATTCCCTTACTGTATCTTTTCTACTTATCTGGGGCTCTTGTCCTGACGTAGAACTACTATCCACACTGCCAAGATAACCTCAGACTACCTCCTGTGGTGGGGTTTCCCTTTCTTGCACAGTCACTGCAGTTAGGAGTAGGTTGCAAGGCTACTTAGCAGCACAGGTGAAACTACCTCTGGCTGGAAGCTGCAATACTGAACATAGGATTTGCAAGAAAGTGAGTTGTGCTCACAACAGAGGGAGGTGAACCTTACAATTGTCTTTGGTTTGTAGCAGATATTCTGCAGGTGGAGGCTACTTCTAACTGAAAGGTGAAATAAGGAACTTAGAATTATCAGGAAAAGACAGTCTTTCAAGCAACAGAGGGAGGTGGATCTAGCTTTACTTTTGTTACAATTTTTAATATTTTCAGTGCAGGAAGAGTTTAAAGCACAGCTGACTTATTTTGGGGCTGACTGCTTTCAGAGCATAAACCACCAGGCTGTTTTGGGGCTGGGGAGGTTTACCTGTGTCTGACTTGGATGTCTGGATTTTTCTCTGTTTGATTAGCAGGGTATTTTCTCTGTCAAACTGTTGTGTAGGGCATCTTGCTGACAGGAAGGCACTCATTGCAGCGGTGGGTCAGAGCTTTTAGCTGATTGTTTTGTGAGGGCACAGTTTAGGCCCAACCCTTCCCACCCCTCACCCCACCCACCCCTGGAAATAGTTCCTTTATACCTGGGGTTCTGACATCATTTCCTCAAGAGTGCAAGGTGCATATCACTGTCATATCCTCTCTAGCACACTGCACTGACAATATAAGCATACACATTGTATAATATATATATTTCTATATAACAAACCAATCATAAACACACACACACACACAAAAAAGTAGATAAACATGTGGGGAGTAGTGCAATGTAATGGTTGTGGGGCAGCAGTCTTCCGGGAGTCTTTCTGGAGACTGAGATGCTGCCCTGTTTGCAGACAACTCTCTGCCCTGGGGAGGAAGTTGCCCATCTTCAGGCCACACTGGACAATAGAAAGGGAACCTTCCCCCAGGCCACACTGAATGGTAGGAAGGGAACTTCCCCCATCCAGGGAGCACCAGAGCCACCACCACTACCTCAGAGGTTGTGAAGAAAGCACAGCAGTTGGACCACAGTAGGCTCAGGGAGGGTGAGGATGGTGGAACAGAGGCACACCCAGTCAGTTGTTCCACTCCACACCATATTACTCATTCTGGGGAGCATAGCTCCCCTATGGATGCACCTGCAGAGGAGACTAAGGAGGCTGAGGACAACTGTCACAAGGGAGGCCCACAGGAAGGAGGCAGATGACACCAAAGGAAAGGAAGCAGCTCCTGGTGGGGACTCAGTTATTAGGGGATAGAACTGGGGGGAGCAGGGAAAACTGAAGTAAGGTGCCTGCCTTGTGCCATGGCTTGGAGGGACAGGAAGCGCATCCTCAGTATCACGAGAACAGCTGCATGGGAGTCTGAGCTGGACATCATTGTCCACCTAGGGACAAATGACTTGGCTCATCATGAGATCAGAGCAGTGCAGAAGGACTTTGTAGAATTGGGGAGGGGTCTAAGACAAGTAGCACACACAGTATCCTTCTCAGAGGTGCTGCCTGTCAATGGCATGAGTGAGGCGAGGGTACTTTGTACCATGCAATTTAATTAATGGTTGAAAAAATGGTGTGGAGCACAGGGGTTTGGCTTCATTGGGGACTGGGATTCCACCTGGAGGGACACCAGCCTATACTGGCAGGATGGTCTGCATCTGTCCAGGAAGGGAACAGGTCTTTTGGGCAATCGGTTTAAATGCTTCATTGGCAAGCTTTTAAACTAGTCAAGGGGGGAGGCACTGATAAGCAGCAGGAAATTCCCAGCCTCTCCCTACAAAACAGGGTACTAAATGAGAAAAAGACCGAGGTAGAAGGGTCAGTGGGGGATGCTGCAACAGAAGGTAAAGCCATCAAAAAATGGAGAGCAATGAGTACCAATGCCTGTAGTCTGAGTAACAAGCTTCCTGAATTAGTGGCCTTGATGGAGGAGGAACATCTGGATATCGTGGCAGTCACAGAAACATGGTACACACAAAACCATGACTGGGAAGTAAACATATCAGGATACACTATCTACAGGAGGGACAGAGAGGGTGAAAGAGGAGGAGGAGTAGCTCTTTACATAAGGGAAGGAATCAAAGCAGCAGAACAAAAGGGTAAACAGGGAGGAGAAGAAGCACTGTGGGTAAATTTGGAGACCGGCAATGGCACCACAATCCGCACAGGGGTTGTATACAGACCCCCTTCTCAGGGGGAGGAAATGGACAAGGAAATGATAGAAAGTATACTTAGAATGGCAGAAAAAGGGGAGATATTGCTGATGGGTGCTCTGAATATGCCAGATGTTAACTGGAGTGCAGTTGCAGCAGCCACTTCGAAGAGTGGGGTTATTCTAGATGCCCTACAGGGGCATGCCTTAGACAACTAGTATTGGAGCCCACTCAAGAGGGAGCAATCTTAGACCTGGTTCTCTCAAATGGAGATGAAGAGAGGATCACAGATGTAGAAGTGGGTAGCCATCTGGGAACTAGCGAACATCGAACAGTATGGTTCATAATAAACACAGCAATAGAGTCAAGCCATACAAAGGCAAAATTACTGTACTTTAGGAGGGCTGACTTTGCCAAAATGGGTGAGTGCCTAAGGAATGCACTAGCAAATGGGCAGGAAGGAGGGGTGGAAGAACAATGGGAAATAATAAAAACTGCCATCACAGAGGTAACAAGCCTTTGTGTGAAGCAAATAAACAAAATGAAAAGATGCAAGAAACCGCTATGGTTCTCAAACGAAGTGGCAGTGAAGGTTCAAGAGAAAAAGAAAGCATTCAGGAAGTACAAGGAATCACAGAAGGAGCAGGACAGAGAACTATATCAGTTAAAGCAAAAGGAAGCTGGGAAGGCAGTCAGAACAGCAAAGGCCCAAACCGAGGAAAAGATAGCCAACTCAGTTAAGAAGGGGGATAAAACCTTTTATAGGTACATCAGGGAGTGAAGGAAGACCAAGGGAGGGATAGTGAGGCTTAATAAAGGGGAGGAGGGTGGGCAGAGGGTGACTGTGAAAAGGCAGAGATACTAAACAAATATTTTTGCTCAGTATTTACAAAGGAAGAGGGGGAGGTACCTAAAACAAACAGTTGAAACACTCTGGATACAGAAGTTGATACCAGCCCATTTACAGAAGAAAGGGTCTCTGAAAGAACTCTTAAAACTGAAGGTGGACAAAGCAATGGGGCCTGATGGGATTCATCCCAGAATTCTAAAAGAACTAAGGTAGAACTAGTGACACCACTGACTACCCTCTTTAACAAATCATGGGAGGATTGGGTGGTACCCGAGGACTGAAAAGAGGGCAGATGTGATTCCCTTCACAAAAGTGGGAGCAAGGCAGAAGCAGGAAACTGCAGACCTGTTAGTTTAACCTCAGTGGTAGGGAAAATGATGGAATCACTTCTGAAGGAAAGAATTGTTGAGTATCTAGAGGCCAGAGGGCACAGGACCCAAGGCAGCATGGATTCACAGCAGGAAGGTCATGTCAGACAAATCTGATAGATTTCTTTGACTGGGTTACCAAAGTAGTAGATCAAGGAGGGCTGTGGACATGGCCTACCTAGACTTTAGCAGGCATTTGACACAGTCCCACACAAAGATTAATATACAAGTTAGCCAGCCTGGGAGTGGGCCCCAAGATGACAGCCTGGGTAAAATTGGCTGGAGAATAGGACACAGAGGTAATAGTAAATGGAGTCCACTCTGAAGAAAGGGGGTTACTATTGGGGTACCGTAGAGGTTCAGTATTAGGACCGGTCCTCCTCAATGTCTTTATAAGCGACATTGCAGAGGGACTGGAAGGAAAGTATGTCTCTTTGCAGATGACACAAAGATCTGCAACAGGGTTGATGCACAAGGTGGGGTGGAAAGGATGAGAAGGGACTTGCAAGGTTAGAGGAATGGTCAAATGTGGCAGCTTAGATTCAATGCTAAAAAGTGCAAGTAATGCACCTGGGAAACAAAAACCCAGGGGAAGAGTACACAATGGGGGGTGAGATACTAACAACAACAAAAATGGAAAGGGACCTGGGGGTAGTCATATCAGATGACCTAAAGGTGGGCAAGCAATGTGAGAGGGCAGCAAGGAGGGCTGGGGGGATACTGGGATGCATAGGGAGAGGCATCACCAGTAGAAAACAAGAAGTTATTATCCCTCTGTACAGACAGCTGGTGAGACCCCATCTGGAGTACTGCGTGCAGTTCTGGAGACCAAATCTCCGCAAAGACATAGACAGGATGGAAGCTGTCCAGAGGAGGGCACTAAAATGGTGCAGGTCTGCACGAAGACATATGAAGAGAGACTTAAGGAGCTTAATATGTATAGCCTCGAGGAAAGGAGGAGAGGGGGACATGATAGAAACTTTCAAGTACCTCAAGAGAATCAACAAAGTCCAAGAGGTAGCATCTTTCAAAAAAGAGTGTGCAAGAACAAGGGGCACAATTTGAAGATAGAGGGGGCTCAGAGGTAATTTAGGAAGTATTTTTTCACAGAGAGGGTTGTGGATGCATGGAACGGCCTTCCGGAGGGTGTGGAGTCAAAAACAGTGGTGGAATTCAAGCATGCATGGGACAGTCATAAGGCAATTCTAGGGGGTGGGGGTAGGGAAAAGTAGGCTGCTGGTTAACTAGGATCTGCAGCTTATCCATTAGGTAGGGAAATGGGCAGACTGGGTGGGCCAAGCGGTCCTTACCTGCCATCAAATTCTATGTTTCTATGTTTAGGACTTGTCCATCTTGACATGACTCCAAGCTTTCATTAAAAAAAAAGTTTCCAGCCATTGCAGTTCTAAAGTTAGCCCTTTGCAAATACATTTTCTTGAACAGGGCTAAATGTTGAACTTTTAGGGTTAGGAAGTAACATGTTTATCACCTGCTCTTGCAGATGTAGCCAGCTAAAGTAAGGATGATAAGTGTTTACTTGAGGAGAGAGTGAAATGTTTGCAACTCCACCAATGGTATGATATAAAAGTATACTGTCAATGGTATGGTATAAGATAAAAGTATATAGGTTAGAAATGGCACATCTTGTAATGAAATAAGCTAAAGTGGAACCAAAGTTCAGAAAGTATAAAAAAGTGTGTCTAAAAACACTTTTTTGAAAAACATATAACCCTGAGGACAGCGGTGTTAAAAACATTCTGCACCAACAAGTGTCCTCTTTGTGAGAACTGTTAGTTATAGGATTTTCTATGTTGTGACAAAAACAAGCACTGTATACAGGGACCATATCAGAAAAATGGGTTGCCAACACATAGCAAGGTTTCCATGGCTGGAGAGGTACAAATAACTAGATCAGGGAAAGACTAGCAGAACTATGAAGAATGTAGAGGAGAAGCATTCTCACGCTCCTTAAGGGCACACTCTGCCCATGGCACTGGCTGTGACTAGATTGGGAGGGCATATCAGGCTCAGGGTGTGGAAGTGGGATTTAATTCTGGGATGTGGCACAAATCCCCTTTGTGTGTGGCTCCCAGGCAGGTATCTTGCACATGATAAATGCACCAGAGGGATGGTGAGTAGCAAGATGGATGTTGACCCTCAAGGGGTTTGTCTGGATGGTAGGTTTCCACCATGTGACCCATTCATGATTTAGAGACATCCAAAGATTAGTGGCTACAGTTACTGAATGGATATAATGGTATAAGCACTCTTCTTTAACATGGTAGTTTGGACTCTGGTTATAACTGAGCTCCTTTTGTGTTCTTCTATGGCTAAGTTTACAAATCTTTATTAAAGTGTATCAATGTATTGTCAACATAGTGCTGGGTATGAATGCAAAATAATGAGTGTCGTAGGTTGCACTGTTCTCATTTTACTTGCACCTTGTTACATTTTATACTTTTAGCAACAATACACTGATGCACTTTAAAATATTTTGTCAGTATTTTAATCTCAGCAAGCCTTTTTTTGTGCACAGGTTTGTGTGTGAACAGTTTCCTGTTTTCAACACAGTTTATTAACTGACAGCACCATTGGTTTCCTCACTTCTATTTACATGCAGTGATGATTTGACTTGAGGGAGAAGAAGAGGGGCACCTGGACATCAGGGAATATAGATACAGTAGGTTAGGCAGGGTGATGCCACTGGACACCTAACAAAAGAGATGGAGGTATACAGAAGTGGAAATACATTTCAGAGACAAAAATCACAGAGACTACATGCTGCAAGCAGGCCTCTTTTCTAGACTATTATTTTAGCAGTATGTATAAATTTAAAAGTAAATGTTTCTTGAGCATATCATTAGTGAGTAGAGACATGACCTTGTGACCTCCTTGATGTGTTTCTTTGGTAACTGCTTCACTTTTTTACATTATTGGACATTTCATTTGGGTTTCAGTATGTTATTTTATCAACATTCTGGTGTCTGCTTTCAGCAATATGCTCCTGAGCTGTAATATGAATGTGAAATATTGTTTTGATTCTTTAAACATGATGTATGAAGTATGACAGGTATGCTCAGAGCTCCACCCCCTGTTGAAGACTGAGGTTATGGGACAAAGTGCCAGGGTATAGGTTTCTAGACTGTTAAATTTGTAATATTCTTTTCTCTCATTTTACCTGCAACTTTTGAGACTTGCCTCGTATTTGGGATTTAGTAACATAGTAGTTGATGGCAGATAAGGACCGGCGGGCCCACCTAGTCTGCCCATATTCCCTGCCTGCATCAGTGGCCTCTAACCCTACTTGGTCATTGGCTTTTGCCTTTCTCCCCCATATCTAGGGCTGCCTTATGTCTATCCCATGCATGTTTGGATCCCTCCATTGTGTTAGTACCCACCGCTTCCTGGGGTAGGTTATTCCAAGCATCTACCATCCTTTACGTGAAAAAAAAATCCTTCCTTGTATTTCCCCTTATCCTGCCCCCCTCCAGTCTCATATTGTGCCCCCTCATCCTTGTACAACTCTTGTACTGAAAGATGTCACCCGGTTGCACTTTGTTCAAGCATTTAAGATACTTGAAGATTTCTATCATATCCCTCCATTCTCTCCTCTCTTCAAGTGTATACATATTGAGGTCTTTAAATCTGTTCTCATATGTTTTCTAATGCAAGCCCTGCACCATCTTGGTCACCCTTTTCTGGACTACCTCCACCCTCTCTATGTCCTTGAGAAGATGCGGATTCCAAAACTGAACATCATATTCTAGATGAGGCCTGATTAGCGTTTTTTACAATGGCATCACCACCTCCCTTCTACTAGTGATACCCCTGCCTATGCATCCCAATATCCCACTGGCCCTCCCAACAGCCTTGTTACACTGTTTTGGCCACCTTTAGGTCTTCTGAGATGATTATCCCTAAATCCCTCTCTTCCTTGGTGACTGTCAGCAACCCCCATCCTGTAGTTCTCGGCAGGGTTTCTTCACCCCAGGTGCATGATTTTGCACTTCTTTGCATTACATTTTAACTGCCACACTTGTGACCATTTTTCCAGGATTCCCAGATCCTGCCTCATTCTTTTGTCCTCCTCTGGATTGTCTACACTGTTGCAAATCTTGGTATCATCCGCAAATAGGCAAACTGTCCCCTCCAACCCTTCAGCAATGTCACTGATGAAGACATTTCCCTGACCTTGGAGTGCCGCTCTTCTGTGTTTTACTGAAAAACATTTAAGTCAGGCTACTAAGTACTCAATGCCACCTACTATACTTGGAGCGGTACTGGGCACAGTGACATGAACCAGGCATGTGCAGGAATGTCATGCTGTACCATATTTGCATGCACATGCTGGGGTAATAGCTAACACAAATCCCATTTGCTTTAGCCAACCTCATTTGCATTGTTCCATGGTTGCAGGGCCCTATGACTGGCACCTATAATTTGTGTACTGCAGGTAGGGTGGTGTTGCAATATTGTAAGCACAAATGGGCTCTTTTACTCTGCCTCCAACTGCATCTCAAAACTGCGCCCATGATTTGCATATAGACATATTGGCTTGGGAATTGGCCTACAAGTTCAGAAATATGTTGTCAGCCAGTATATTTACTACCACCAGCAGCTCCATTCATTCAGAAATGTCACATTTATCTTCACGCCAACACAGTTAGTGTTTTTCTACAATCACAGATGTGCATATATTTAGGCTGCAGCATAAATCTCAACATTTCTGTTCCACAAGTGCCTTGACTGGATTGTGGAATAAAGATATAGAAACTCAGAACAACAAAGGGCAGATTTTACTCAGGTACTCTGGGAAGACAGCATCCTCTCCCTTTAAGATTTTGTGCAACACAGAATAGCCAAATAATCATAATCTGTAGGGTATAATTGTGAGCAATCATTTGTACATATATTTTTTTGTTGGCCAGCATTCTTATGGTTTCCTGTATTTGCAATGGGAAGTCATGTCCATTCACGAATGTGATGCTATATTAAACCTTGCTATTTAGTAAGCAATCCAAACAGTATTAGACTGTCTCCAATTCAACACCCTGTGGATTCCACAAACAGCAGAGGCGCAGAAATGAATTACAATTGCCTTGAGTCACTGGCAGTCAGCAATTTCTTTATGCATGAGGTTTAGCCCTCCAAGTGAAGCAGAATTTAAAATGTATTTACCCAGGCTAGCCCAGATGTGACGTACTGTCACCCTTCTAGTGCTTTCCTGCTTTACAGAATTGTGCAGCCACCTAAGAGGACTGACTTGCAGAAAGGTCAAATGACAGTGATCCATTTTGCAATGGTGATGGATTCTGATGGTGTTTCCCCTCCTCTTCTAGTTCCTCAGCCTTATATTGTTTTAATAGCACTTAATACTGTAGATAGCTCCCTTTGGCCTATGGATCCCCTTTTCCACCCCCTACTACTACCCCCACCTTCCTAGAGTATCCTCTCCGACAACATTTCATCTTTCCAGCCCTCCCCAACCTACATTGAGTATTCTCAACTCCATCTAGTCTCCCTTCCTGCACTCCCCCCCCCCCTTGTTCCACCCTATTGCCTTGGCTAACAACCCTAGTCAACTAGCATGCTATTGCACATTTACTGGCTACTATGGTCCTTACCCTCTTATTTCTCCCCGCATATTGCTGCACTGACAATGCCCATTTCCTTGGCTGCTTACCCTTGTAAATTTTTTGACTTTGCAATCTCTGTGTTTTTTTAGGTGTGTTCTTTGCTGTACTTTGGTGTCCATTTATTTATGAGTATTTGCAACTGTTGGCGAATAGTTAATTAAGCTGTGTTATTTCTCTACCTTATTGCCTATCTTTTTGGTGAATAATTTGTAATGTCTTACCTCTGTATTGTCCTGCTGTCTGTTGAAGTGGAACCTTTGAAAAAGAGCACTGTGCCCAAAAGCTATATCCATACAATGAAATAAAATAAATAAATAAATAAATAAATAAATGGTGGGATTCAAATTGGGGATTCTCCAGTTCATTGATCTTTTTCTAACCAATGGACCAAATGTTTAAAAATTGGAAAGAAAGAACTTTGGCCCATTATAATCTCCCATAAAGTCAGTAGGCATAACCATCTAATCCTTTTTACATTATATATCTAGCCTTTATGAAATGGGCTTCTGAACCATATCAACTTCATTGGTCTAAGGAGCCCATTGCCTGACCATTCACTAATTCATAATAAATGCATGGTTGGTAACTAACGTGATATAATCTCCTTGGCAACAGCATACCTAAAAAAACATAAAATAAAACCTTTTTCCATTAAAATAAAAAAATGCTTCAAATCCAATAACCCTTAACAGCGGCATAGGTTTCTTCAGAATTAATGTACTTCCTGAGTGCAGTCAAAGGCAGCAGGCCTTCATTACCATACTGACACATCTTACTTAGTAACAGTCTAACTATAGGAAAATAAAATATTTTTCCATTTTATAAGTGGGATAACCCACTCCAGGGTATGTATTTTTTGAGAAAAAATGCACTTCTTGGGTGAGTTGAAAAGCACTCAGCCATTGGCTTTGTGCCTTCAACTCACCTGAGGTGTGTATTCATCTCTAACAATACATGCCCTGTTGTACATTATTGCTTACTTTTCTGAAACATGGGCAGGTTTGATTGATACTACATTAGAAAGAAGACTATTGCACAAAACTACCACTTTCTGTGAATATTTCTTTCTAAGTCTTCCTTATGCCCCACTTATTGTATTTGAGTACTCATATTTTTTGATGTATTTAGCAACTTTTCCTGATCATATAGAGTTACTCATGCCACCTGTTGAAAAATGGTTTTATCTCCTCTTTCAGTTTTTTACCATTTTTATTTACAGATTTTTGGTTTACATTCATTCAGACCATTTCCATTAGCATAACTATTCTGTGATATAGCTCACATCCTACAATACATAAACAACAATGTTATAAATTAGGACCAAGCAATTAAAACTAAAATGATAAAGTCCTCTGCCCAGATATTCAGAAATGAGCTAAAGCCTGGTGCAAGTCTGGTGCAGCACAAATCCAATGTGCCATGGTGGAACTGCAGCCATATTCTGAGGTTGTGCAGGCCAAACTGCACCAGCACAACATGGCTGAATATGGCAGAGTTGTGCCATGGTGCAAACAAAGTTGAGCCATGGTGCTAACTAAGTTGCGCCATGGCGCACACAGAGATGTCCCATACACCCATGGCAGCAGAGCAGCAGAGCAACAGAGGGGGGCAGAGCACAGAGAACAGACCCAGGGACAGGGCCATGGCAGCACAGTAACAAGCCACAGGAGGCCTCCACCAGCAGGGCACAACAGGGCGCACACAGGCACCCCGACACTGGACCACAGAACACATCAGTGGCATGGAAAGCAGGTGACAGGGGGTGCCAACGGCCAATGGACGGCCACCAAGAAAGCCCCCCCAGCAGGCTGCTGGCCATGCCCCACTCCCCCAAGACCATAGCAGGTGACACCCAGGACCATGCAGCCAAGCACACACACTCCACACAGAGAGCCCACACAGTGGGCACTGAACAGGCCAGGTGGCAGGCAGCATGGCAGATCACATGGGACAGACTGTGCAATGCCAGTCAGAGGACCACAATGCAGTGTGCAGACAGTACCCAACCAATGGCCATGGCCGTGAGCCACCACCATGCACACACCCGTCACACACCCCTGACTGCCACCCCATGGGCACACCAGTCCACAGCCACCAGCCCAGGGGATGGATACCACCACAGTAGGATAGACCACAGCACACAGCAGGGAACCACGGAAGCACACCATGCACTGCCTCACATGCACACAACATGGACGGACACTGAGCCACTGCAGCATGGCGCCTCATGCCACCTGTAAAGCAGACATGGACACAGGTGGGTATGCCAGACAATATATATGTATGGAACAACCATGTACAGAAACAGCAGGGGCTGGGAAGGGTAGGGACAGTGAGGGAAGGGTAAGGGAACAGGGACTGGTCAGTGGGAGGGGGGATCATAAGGAAAGGCCCAACAGGGGTAACAGGGGACACAGGGGCAACCCTAGTGATGGCATCAGCTGTCTTCCTTGGCAAGCCATCCCTCACCCTCCTGCTGCCAGCATGCCCTGCATGGCTGCCACCACCCCAAATATGCCCAAGACCATGAGCAAGGTCTGCCACATGAGCTGGCTCAGCATCTGGCATGGCGGTGTCTGCACTGGATGCTGGACACCTATAGCAAGGGACCAGACAGGTGCCCAGTGCAATGGCCCAAGGAACCATGCCCACCCACAGTGCTCATGTGTGTGATAGGGAACACTCCAGCATGCGCGAAATTCATGTTGCTGGCCCTGTGCAGCTTGCGCTGTGCTGCTACATCATGCTGTTCATGCATCTTGTGTGACTGACACCATGGCAGCACAGTGCACATATGCACTGCAGGCCCAGGCACCATGCATGTGTGGGCATTATGCCGCCACTTGCTCTGGTGCAACACCATTGTGCATGGTGCAATAACTCGATATTCAGATGTCACATGTAAATGGACTCATCAGCCAATGTGTGGTGCAGTGGGGTGCATTAGCATATCATTACCATTGCGCACAACCTCATTTGCAGACTTTGCACCACATAAACACCACCAAACAGCACATGCCATGTACCGGTATTGCAACCATTATAGGTGTGGTGGATGCTGCAGCAGCACACTGGGGGCAGACATCACTGCAGGGTGGGATGGCCCAGGGTGATGCTGCCAGGGCCTCAGCAGGTATGCGCTGTCACCTGTGTGGAGAATGCCATGGTTAGCCCTCTGCTATGCTGTGCTGTGCCCCTTGCCTGTACCTAGCACCCACACCACCATGGACACCCTGAACACTCCCATTGCCAGGACTGCACTGCCCATTGCACCCTGACCATGCCATACACACCCACTGGGTGGCCTGTGGGGTCATCCCCATGGTCATATCCATGGCATGGCACAGGGCTTTGCTTTTTGATGGTGTCCTGTGCACTCCCAGGGTGTGTGGCACAGGCATTAGTGTGTGCCCCATGGCATTGCACGCCATCTGACAGGTGATGCTTGGGTGCCCCTTTCTGTTGATATGCACCAGTCCCACAGGGCCAGGTGGCATGTGGATGCCCACATGGGTGCAGGCACTGGTCCTACTCATGTCAGGCATGCATGCTTCCCTGTGGCTGTCCTGCACTGGTGCTGTATGCTCTGCCTGTGTGCTGGGGAGACAGTTGCATTCCACAGTATGTGGCAGCACAGCAGTGGGGACCTGTGTGGGGAGGCAGGATGTGGCCACCTGGGTGATGCCCATGGTGTCCCCTGTTGGTCCTTGGCTGGTGCCCATGGTGAGCAGGCACATGACAGCAGTCACCGTCATCTCCATGGACATGGCATGGCTCTGTCTGGTGGGTGCCTGCAGCTCTGCACTGCACAGCTCACTGGGCTGCCTCAGCATGGCCCTGTTCAGGTGGTACTTGCCCATGTTCTCAGTGTCACTCTGGTTCCCAACGGTGCTGTGAGCACAGTACCACCTGTGTCAGGCATGCTGCTGCCAGGCCCTTCATCGCCACGTAGGTGTTCTTCCTGCCACTTCACACCCCTCATTACTGCCCCCGTCAGGATGGGTGCACTCTCCATGTCTTTTGCTGTCCACTGTACCCCTGGGCAGTTGGCTGCTGGCTGTGTGCCGCCCTGGTACACAGGCTTAGTGTTGTGTGTGTGTGTGTGTCTCTCTCTCTCTCTCTCTCTGCCTTTCTTTCCCCCTCCCACGCCACCTCTCTGTCCCTCTCCCTCTGTTTCCAGTCATGTGTCTGTCTGTCAGTCTGTCTCTCTGTATCTCTCCCTCTCACTCCCACTCATGGCGCAACTGCTGTCTGTGTGTTTGTGCCCTGTTTTACTAGGAACAAGTCTGCTCGGAGCAACTTCGATTTGCTCCACACTTGCGCCATAGTTTCTCGGTTGAATATGCCACTGCACTGGATATTCATGGGAACACCCCCTGCACTTGTGCCTGCATTCATTATAGTTGGCGCAATGGATTTTGTGCTGAGCAGTGGCTCCCGCTGAATATGGTCCCTTGGTGCAATGCTGCACTTGTGGTGGTGCAACTCAGCCGCACCATGTGCAACTGCTCTGAATATCTCGGCCCTCATGTTTAAAGAGTTCCAAGATATCAAACAAGATAAGCCATCTGGATACAGTATATTAATCGGAATCACTATTAATTAATATGTGAATGATAACGATCATCGGCAATAATTTCAAACTGATCAGTTTCATCACTAGAGGTGAGACACAACAGGTTTCAGGAATAGCTAATGTCTAAGATAATTCCCATGTTGTTGCTCACACTAATTACACACGCACAAACATTATAAATAAAACTACTGCACAAGGCATAATCCAAAAGCCAAAACAGAAATCCCTACATTCAATCAACATAGCAGCCCAGTCAGAATGTTAAAATACTTCAAAGAGAACTGTATCTGAGGAATCTTACAGAAAAAAAAAAACACACAAAAGGATTTCATAGATGCTACCATTTAAAAGAGTTCATAAGCATAACAGCTGATCTTGTCATTATCATTTTATCTTCATAGATGTACCTTTGCTTGTTTTATTTATTCCAGGTCAGTAAGTGCACCATCATCTGTATCTTCATCCATTAGAAACATATCTTTATCACATTGCTGTTCTCGCTCTTTTTTTTTTGTTACATTTTGAGCAGCAAAAGGTCTTTAAGATGATCAGTACTGCAGAAAATGTGCATATTAGAGTTTAAGACAACTACACAACAAGCCAGGAAAGTTACTGTGAAAGAGGGCACTCTCAATACTAATATTTCCTCCTTAAAAAAACTCAACAACATTTTCCTTCTCTCCTGCAGTCGAAGGACCACATCAAGAAAAATATATTATGGGATTTATTCAATCTAAAGACTAGGGTACCCTTCCTCCATATAATCTGCAGTATAATTTCCCAATCTGTGCCATGGGCAACAATAATTATTATAGCTGATCTAACTCTAAAATTCAGCACATCTCCATTCTGTTTATCAATTTGTCCAGTCTGATCATTATGTTGCAGTTTTAGTAATAGATTAGTGGCTGCATTCAACTTTACTGGCCGCTTTCACGCCAACGTGTGTATGTTACGTGTTTATTTATTTATGTATTTATTTATTTATACCTTAAACAGAAATATGTTTATGTATTTATGTGTTTATTTATACCTTAAACAGAAATATTGCATGCCTTTATTAAGAAAAGTCAATTATCCTGCATGGCATTACGTGATTCTACAAAAAAAAAAAAACACTTTTATTAGCTCTCTTGTTAAGGTGAAGTCAGTATCTAGATTGCAACCTTCAGGTTGTAATATTAGGTTGCATTTTCAAGAGCTTCAATTTTTCTTAGTAGTATGACTGAATTCTTAGTGTCAACCATAGCATGCACCTCAGCAGTGAGAAATGTGATTGGAAATGGGATGAGGCATAAATTATAGACTCTGTTTTAATTTTAATATTTTCCACTTCTGGTTGTAAGTCCAACATTAGTCTTTCAGCAAGATCAGTTTGTTCCATCAATCTATCTGCATTTAGAACAACGGACATCAATGGACAGGTAGCATTTAAAGGTGGGATTAAAAGAGGGGAGAATGGAGGTGTGAGGTCAAGGGTGCCGGAAGATGGTAAAAGCTGAGGGGCTGAGAATCAAAGGGCACTTATGATGGTACAAGGGCACTTTTTCTATACTAGTTTTGCCATACAAAATAAAAAGTGGAGTGGCTACTGCCCTCTTTCGCCCCCCCCCGGTTCCGCACCTATGTGTGAGGTGCTGAGAGGTGGGGATAACTTTATTTTCCTTCAAAACTCTGGCCAGTAAGAGTTGAGCTTTGTAGGGGGTAATGTTATATGGTGGGTGTGAGGATGGGATGCCAAGGAGTTCTTCATTGAAAAGCAGGTATTTTACTATTTTATGAAATTTAATGTGTTAGTAGTAAAAGGAAAAAAAATGTTAATTTTGCAATTATTACTTTGTGCAATGAAACTGGTAGATATTAGTACTGACTACTAGCAAAAAGTATATGATCAAATTATAGTTCTGTGATGTCAAAAAATCCCAAATATTAAGGCATTCAAAATATTTTACTGTAAAACTGTAACTTTGACACAAACATTTTATTCAATAACATGCTTCACCTTTTATACAGTATATGTCTAATGTTTATTTCACTTCTGTTTTCTTCTAGTCAGGTAAAATTTTTTTTGGATGAAAATAACACCTGCTAAATTATAACAAAAACTCTCAGATTATCAAAAACCACACAACTCTGTAAAGTCAATAATTTGGCAGTGTAAGGAAAGCTTTATTTCTCTCTAATAAACTAAAAACAGATGTGCAGATTCCCTCTGAAATGCATTGCCTGCTTTGCCAGTAAGGATGTTTTAGAACTACAGTATATTTTATTTATTAGAATCTAGGATTACAAGTACCTTTGAGCCAAGGCTCATTTACAAAGGTTCCACATCAGTTGCGGTATAATTCAAACAAGACATTGAATAACAGTATAACAGTGGGTTACAAGCAGTTACATACAGCTTTATACATTCAATACAGTGGCAAAAATGCCAGAAGAAGGTCTGGTTGCAGGGTTGACACAGTATGGAGGAGAGACACACTAGTGGGGTTCGGCCATAGGCACTTGTCAAATACCAATTAAAGTGCTATGGGGGGAAGGAAAGGAGGGTGGGAGGAGGGGATGATGAATGGGTGTATGGGAGAGGGAGTTGAGAGGGAGAGGGTTAAGTGCTAGGTGGAAAGAGCAAAGAGGAGAGGGGAAAACTACTAGGAAGGACAGTCACAGAAGCTAGATGCAGACAGGATGTGATGGAGACTGGATTTGAACGGACCAAGCTTTGGCATTGAGGTGATGTCAATGCTGAGACCACTGAACCAGATGGGAGCTCTGTGCACAAATGATCTTTGCCCTTGTGTGGTGCGGAAATGTGGGATATGTAGAAGCTGGGATTCAGAGCCCCTGGTGATGCGAGTAGTCGGAGCTGGGCAGAGGAGAGCTTGGACACCTGGGGGAGCAAGGCCTAGTGTTATTTTCTTTGTCATAAGGCAGGTTTGGTACTTGATCCGATTTGAAAGTTGAAGCCACCCAGTCTGTGCGTAGAGATCACACGTATGGGTGAGGCAATGGACACCGGGTTATGAGACAGCAAGCTTTGTTTAGTGCAATGGCTATGCGCCTGAGGGCGGTGGCAGAGGCAGAGCCGTAGATGATCAGGCCATAGTCGATTATTGAGATTACTGAACTCTGTACTGCAGTCCTTAAGGCATCTGAGGTAAGGCATTGCCTGTGCTTGATGAGTAGGCCAATGCAAGTGTTGGCAGCCTTGGCAATGTTATCAATGTGAGTAAGCATATGATAGGTTATAATCAATGGTAATACCTAGATATTTAAAGGATTGAAACTGTTTGGGGGGTTCACCAAGGCAGTTTTTGATCGTGATGTGCTGAGTCTGTGTTTATTGTGCGGACTGCAGAAGAGCATGGACTTTTTTTTTTTTTTGTAGTTGAGAACCAATTTATGTGTACTAAACCAAGTTTCAATCAAAGTGAAGGCAAGCTGTAGATTCTTTTCAAGGTGGTCTGGATCCTTTGTGAGTGGAGAGGATGACAGTGTCGTCAGCATAGAAGAGAATTTGTACTGGACGCGATTGTGGAAGATCATTCAGAAAGAGGCTAAATAGAAGTGGCCCAAGAATGGAGCCTTGAGGAACTCCTGAGTGAACAGGACATGCATCTGAGAGAACATCAGCTATTTTCACTCTTTGGGAGCAATCCTCCAAGTAGCTCTTGAACCAGGTAGTGGACTCAGGTGAGAGCCCAGCAGAACGTAGCTGTGTGATTAATAGATTATGATGTACAGTGTCAAAAGCTTTGGTCAGGTCAATGAAGGCTGACCTGGTTAGGAAGCTCTTGTCCAATCAGCTGTGGATAGCTCCGGTGAATTCAAGGAGGGCTGATGTAGTACTGTGATCTGTACAGAAACCATGTTGTTGGGGGCAGAGGCTGTTGTGTTTGTCCAGGTATTCCATTAGCTGGTCAGATACCATTCATTCAATGGCCTTTGGGGGGGGGAGTAAGGAGATAGGCTGGTAGTTCACATGCAGATCCTTGTTCCCACTTTTGTGGACTGAGGTTACTGTGGCTGATTTCCATCTGTCGGGGAACTGGCTGAGGGCGAGGGAGAGGTTGAAAATTTTGTTAGTGGAAGTAGCACTTCATCAAGGGTGAGGGACACCAGCTTAACGTCGAGTGAGTCCCCACTAGTTCTAGATTTGGTGATTGCATTAGAGATGTATTTACGGACCTCATGCGCCCTGACTTCCTTAAAGTAGAATGGTGGGCGGTTGGAAGGAGGGGGTTGTGGGCTGGGGGTAGGAGAAGGAGGATGGTCATCATTGAAAAAGTCAGAAGGGAGAACACTACTGAGGTCAGAGAATGCAGTTTTGAAAGTATTAACAATTGTGGTAGTGTCAAGAGTTATGCCACCATCAATGACCAACATAGTAGGTGAGGTTTTGGTTGCTTCCCAGTTACTTCTTTAAGATTGTCCCAGAATGATTTTCCCTTACCCCAGGTGTTTCTGAGGATATCTCTGTAGTATGCATTTTTCTCCTGGTGGATTGATTTAGTGCAGTCATTTCGTGTCCATTTGTAGTTCTGAATATCGGCTTGATTACCAGTGGCCCATGCCCGAAGCCAGAGGAGGTCCCTTGCTTTCAGATCCTTAAGTAGTTCAGCAGAGAGCCAAGGATTGCAAAGGCCTTTGATTTTATGCCTTTTGAAAGTGGCATAGGTGTCACAGGCAGCATTGAAGGAGTTGATGAAAAAATCCAAGGCTGAGTTGACATCAGAAGCGTTGAATATAGGAGACCAGTCGAGCTGTCAGAGGTGGGATTTGAGGCGTTTCAAATGACCATGTGGAAGGACTCTACTATTGATTAATTTGGGGGTGCTTGCAGAATTTATTTGACCATTCGCAGATGACTGGGGAATGGTCACTTAGTGTATCTGGAAGGACAGAAACATCCGAGATGTGGGAGGGATGGCTGGTCCACTTCATTATTTTTTACTAGTACTTGGAAAACCAAAACAGGAAAGAAGAGCATTTGAAGCGAAGTTCTAAACAAACAAGACTTACTATAAAGGTATTTAAAAGTACAAAATCCTCAGTTCATTAAACTATGTGTGAAATGTATCCTCACTAGGACCCTGGGGCTTTATGTTCAGTCTCAGATTGTGGTACTATGGTAAGGGGTCACTGCAACCACTTAGCACCACAGGTGACAGCTATGCAGTAGTAAAAAGGCTTCACTAAAGTGATGAGGGAGCACTCTTGTGTCTCCGTGCATAAACACTGAGGCAAGGGTTACCCCAAAGGGCATTTGGCTGGGAAGCCAAGTTTCAAGAAAATACAAAATCACACATGCCCCCACAATGCAAAGCATCATGGGCTGTATATGCAAATCACCACAGAATGTTATGCTGGTCCAACTTTAAGCAGAATTGCATGGTGCCGAAAGGCCTCTCACACAGTTTGCAAAGGATGCTAACAGAAGACATAGACACGTGTTTCGTCCTACCAGGACTCATCAGTATGCCTCGTCTGTTTGACACCCCAGTGGAATGGACCAGCTACCCCCTAAGGCAGTGTGCCTGGGATATATTGTGGTGAACCCATTAAAATAAAAAACTATTTAAAAGACAAAGAACCTCCGTGCATAAACACTGAGGCAAGGGTTACCCCAAAGGGCATTTGGCTGGGAAGCCAAGTTTCAAGAAAATACAAAATCACACATGTCCCCACAATGCAAAGCATCATGGGCTGCATATGCAAATCACCACAGAATGTTATGCTGGTCCAACTTTAAGCAGAATTGCATGGTGCCGAAAGGCCTCTCACACAATTTACAAAGGGTGCTAACGGAAGACATAGACACGTGTTTCGTCCTACCAGGACTCATCAGTATGCCTCGTCTGTTTGACACCCCAGTGGAATGGACCAGCTACCCCTAAGGCAGTGTGCCTGGGATATATTGTGGTGAACCCATTAAAATAAAAAACTATTTAAAAGACAAAGAACCTCCGTGCATAAACACTGAGGCAAGGGTTACCCCAAAGGGCATTTGGCTGGGAAGCCAAGTTTCAAGAAAATACAAAATCACACATGCCCCCACAATGCAAAGCATCATGGGCTGCATATGCAAATCACCACAGAATGTTATGCTGGTCCAACTTTAAGCAGAATTGCATGGTGCCGAAGGCCTCTCACACAGTTTGCAAAGGGTGCGCAACAGAAGACATGACACGTGTTTCGCCCTACCAGGACTCATCAGTATGCCTCGTCTGTTTGACACCCCAGTGCAATGGACCAGCTACCCCTAAGGCAGTGTGCCTGGGATATATTGTGGTGAACCCATTAAAATAAAAAACTATTTAAAAGACAAAGAACCTCTGTGCATAAACACTGAGGCAAGGGTTACCCCTGTGTCTGTTGTGATCTTTTAAAATAAATTGTGGTAAGCTGGGAAACCTTGTATGCAGAGCTACTTAGAATGTAATAATAACAGTATCTATTATATGTTTATATGTAAAGTTACTGTGTCCCTTATGGTTATAAGAGTCCATGCTCATGTTTTTTGAGGGAAAGAAAAAAGTAAAACTTCCAGGTGGGATGTCAGCACAGTCAACCAAAGGACTGGATCACAACATAATGTAGTGGCTTACAACCGATGACATACCATGCTGTGACAGTTTCTGGCACCAGTCAGAATGTTAGCAGGTGCAACCTCCATTTGCACTCTCTGACATCTGGATTACTGATATGGATCATGATGCCATCACAAGGGAGTCTCCACCCCCTGTGACTAGTAACACAATTTTAATATAGCATATATAGATAGTGGCACTTCAAGGTGTTTTGTATTATTTATAGGCAAAACATTTCAATTTCAGGAACCTCAGTAGCTATAGGTCAGTCTCAGACTATGTCCACCAAATCTATAGCATCCTCCTCATACTTCTCTGGCTGTAGTGTATATATGTGTGTACAGATAGTGCCTGTACATTAGGGTTGACAAATACAAGTGTGGAAGAGCCTATATTTTTTTTCCCAATTCTTTAACCAGGTGAGACACTAAGCTGAAAGCTTGTTTACAGGTGCAACCTGGGAGCACAGTGAAATTAAGTGGCTTGTTCAGGATCACACAGTTTGGAAGTGGGGACTGTGGGATTCAAACCCAGGTATCCAGATTTGCAGCTCAGAGCCTTAAACCACTGCGCTAAACTGCCTCCCTAAAGTATATCCCTATATATTAGGGTCCAGTAAGCACTTTAATGTTAAACCCCAGTTTTTGCACCTTAATAACTTTGTCCTCGTTTGACTGATTTACTTGAAATGTGGAAGACACGGACATGGTGTTAGGATCTCTGGATCCTGAATATTTTGCGGCAATCAGTTAAGGGGGGGAGAGTTGCGGAGGTGCAAAAAACATATAAAAGACTGTAACTAACTTATTTTTGTTCACCTGTAACTAAATAAACAGGGGGCCAGATATTCAAAAGGGTTGCACCATGCGCAAAAGGGTTGCGCCTGAGCAAGTCCAAACTTGCTCCATTCTGCGATATTCAGCAGGAGGCAGTTGAGCCACAGAAAACATGCTGAGCAACAGCGCAATGCAAATGAATGCATGCTGAACTGGAGGGGGAGGAACCATGCATAAACTGCACAGCCCGATATTCAGCCAGGCTGTGCAGAGTTGTGCAGGCGCAACCCCCAACCTGCGTCTGCAGGACTTTGAGCCAAAAAAAGGCTTAAGTCGAGGGCCACCCACAGGTGAGCTGCTGTATTGCAGGGCGCAACACAGCAGCTGCCACCTGTGGCTGGCCCCCAACCCAGTCCCTGTGACCCCCCGCAGCCCGATCAGGGCATAGTGTACTCTCCCACCAGCCCGATTATGGCATCACGTGGGTTTTCTCCTTGCTTGTTCAGGTCTCAGTGGACCCAAATGCCCGATCATGACGGCATTTCACTTCTTCAGGCCTGGTGGTCCAGTGACTGGGCCGCCCGGATCGCGGGCAGTATGTGTGACAAACCGCCTCCCAACACAGCCCTGGTGGCTAGTGTCTCACCCTACCCACCCATGAAGCCTCACCACCGCCTCTCCCTGCAGCCTGCGGTGGCAGCATCCCACTTCCATCACACCCCGCCGCTGACTGACTGTTTGCAAGACAGGCAGAGCAAGAGCCACGGCGTAGCCTATATCAGACATGATAGTCCAGATTTGTGAATGTCATCTCACAAATCTGACTGTCATGTACGGTATGGACTGCACGCCCACTGGCTCTTGCTCTGCACCACGGGGTGCAGCCGCATCGGGTCAGCCGTCGGGCGGCGGGGCGGCAGGTGGGTGGGATGCTGCCGCACCGCTGCAGGGGTGGGAGGGGTGGTGGGGCTTGGGTGGTAGGGTGGGGACACTAGCCACCAGGGCTATGTTCGGGAGAGGGTGGTTTTTATCACACATACCACCCGCGATCGGGCATTTTGGTCCACTGACCACCAGGGATGTGTACGGAGGGGGTGGAATTATTATACATACCGCTCGCTAATCGGCATTTCAGTCCACTGACCACCAGGGATGTGAACGGAGGGTGGAATTATTATACATACCACCCACAATCGGGCATTTCAGTCCACTGGACCACCAGGGATGTGAACGGGAGGGGTGGGAATTATTATACATACCGCCCGCGATCGGGCATTTCAGTCCACTGGACCACCAGGATATGTACAGGAGGAGGTGGGGAATACATTGATGCCCGCGATTGGCTGGTGGGGGGAGTACACTATGCCCGCGATCGGCTGCAGAGGGATGCCAGTCCTCATGGCTGCTGGCCTGGCAGGGCGCCAGGTGCAAGTCCTCGGGATCGGCGCACCTACATGCTAATGGCATGCAAATGGGGACATAATCACATGCAAATGGCCCCCCCTGTGCCTTGCATGAATTATAGCCCCATTTGCATGTCACCTTTTGAATATCGTGATTTTGCGCATGGCGCAATGGTACTTGCGCCACCGCAAGTTGAATGCTCCACTCTGTCAACTTGCAGTGGTGCAAGTTCTACTGCACCATGCACAGTGGCTGTGGCTTGGGGGTGATATTCAAAGGAGTTGCTCAATAGCGCAACTCCTTTGAATATCGCCCAGGACACACCCCTGTGCAACTATTTTGTGCAGCTCAAGGGCTTGCGCCTATGAATGGTGCAGTTTGAATATCCAGCCCTGGATGTTTTAAAATCTGAAACTTACAGGTTGGATAGAGTTTGGTCCACAGTGTGTGCTTTTGTGGTTTTTATCTCCCAAACTCAAGTAGTTTTTTAAAAATATTTAAGAAAAACAGTTCTGTTTCTGACCTCATGTGATTGCATTACAAGAATGTATTCATTTACCAATTGGCAGGACTGTGTTTGTGTGTGTGTGTGTGTGTGTTAAATCTGTGGTCATTTAGTAGGAATGGGGCTATGTGTTAGTGCATAACCAGGGTAACTGCACCCCTGCTGAATGTGCTTTACATCAGTTTGTTTACTTTTCTCTCCTGATCACTGCCATTAGCCTGCTGCATTAGATAGCTACCTTTTGTTTTAAACTGTACGCCAGAGTGCCCAATCCCTGATACCAGCAAAATGTATTTATGTTTAAAAAATACCAACAATGGGGTGCCCACCTCCCAGTGCTGGTTCATCTGCCGTCCATCTACTGACACTGGGGGGGGGTCCAAGTCCCCAGCGTCAGCTAGTCCAACCTCCTAAGCAAGCAATCTGGGACACTGGTGTTCCCACCTCCCAGTGCCTCCAAGTAAGGAGCCAACACTGGGCTGCCCAGTCCCAAGCATCGAAGGTACTGTACTGAATCTGAAAAAAAGAAAACTGTTCCACAATGTCTTTTTCGTGGTTTTTTTTTTACTTAAACCCTGAAATGAAGACAATCATCTCTCATTGTCTGCCACCATCCACATCCCCGACCCCCTCACTCAGCACCCATTAACCCACGCTCCCATTACCCTGTACTAACCTAGAAAAGGTCCAATCCACACTCCCATTACCCTGTACTAACCTAGAAGAGGTCCAATGCAGTAATCATCTCTGTATTGGAGAAAGGTCTTCACTCTTCAATGCCAGACCAGGGAACTTGGGAAAACAGGTAAATGCTGTATAATGTATTTCAGTGCATTTTGAACATTTATTCATAGCTTGGTCATTCTTGAATATTTTTAGATCAACTTTTCAATATAGTCTTCTTGTGACTCCACCTCATGAACAAGTGAGGTAGAATTTGTCAAATCTGGCACAAAAGCTGATTTTGTAGTCACTCTGTAAAATTACCTTTTGGGCGGGATATGAAAATTGTCACCTGTCGGGTCCGTGAGGTGGGTAATAAGAAGGTTACATTGAATATTTGGTGCCAAAATGTTCAACAAAGTTATGAGCATTCTTTGAAAATTTTCAACAATCACTTTTAACTTTGGCAATTTTCAATATTTTGACCCCAAATTTTCAACACAGCCATTTTTTCACACCATTTCATTAACCCAAATACCTGTCGTTTTTCAAATCCTTACAAAAATGAAATTTCGCACTTGTGGCGCAAAATGATGTTTGTCCAGTATTTTATAAATGACAGTTGTCATGTTCAGAAGTAGGGGTCATAAAAAGGCTCTCAGGAACATTAGTTGGACTAGTGGGGACAATATTCCCTTCCTGTCCCAGCAACCTGAGCTGAAATGTGAGCTCAGTGGGCTGGCTCAATGGACCAAGGCTGCGGGAAGGCACCACAGCATGTAGCACTGGCCTCAGTCTTGTGAGGGACAGAGCAGTCTTCAGGTATACACACAACACTTTGTGGTGGGCTGGGGATCCTTTGCTCATAAGGGATTGGCATGCATGTTGAAGCCTTATGGGCCCATGCACTACATTAGGACTATCTCCAGTAGTCTATTTCTTTCATTTTATGCAAGCTGAAATGGGATCTGTGTGAATGAGGATACAATTCCACTATTAGAAAAAGAAAGGAAATTAATTTAAAAAAAACTATGTTAATGCAGACATTAGGGTTGAAGAATGCAAAATGCACAAACTAGGGAAATGAAAAACATTAAGGTTTTGGGTCTTCAGAGTATTGGTGACTCAGTGGTAGGTCTTCCTTGGGGTTGTCAACATAGAAACATAGACTCTGATGTCAGATAAGGACTGCTTGGCCCACCTAGTCTGTCCATTTCCTTACCTATTGGATAAGCTGCAGATACCAGTTAACCAACAGCCTACTTCTTCCTGCCGCCCGCCCACCAGAACTGCCTTATGTCTGTCCCATACATTCTTGAATTCCCCCACTGTTTTTGACCCCATGACCTCCTCAGAAAGGCTGTTTTATGTGTCTACCACCCTCTCTGTGAAAAAATACTTCCTCACATTGCCGCTGAGCCATCCCCCATCTCTTCAAATTGTGTCCCCTTGTTCTTGCACATCTCTTTTTCTGAAAAATGCTACCCTCTTGGACTTTGTTGATTCCCTTGAGGTACTTGAAAGTTTCTATCATGTCCCCACTCTCCTTCCTTTCCTCGAGGGTATACATATTAAGCTCCTTTAGTCTCTCTTCGTATGGCTTCTGTTGCAGACCCTGCACCATTTTAGTTGCCCTCCTCTGGACTTCCTCCATCCTGTCTATGTCCTTGTGGAGATGGGGTCTCCAGAACTGGACACAGTACTCTAGATGGGGTCTCACCAACTATCTGTACAGAGGGATAACAACTTCCTGTTTTCTACTGGTGATGCCTCTGCCTATACATCCCAGTATCCCCCCAGCCATCTTACTGCCTTCTCACATTGCTTGCTTACCTTTAGGTCATCTGATATGACTACCCCCAGGTCCCTTTCTATTTTTGTTGTTGCTAATATCTCCACCCCTCTATCATTCTGTACTCTTCCCCTGGGTTTTTGTTTCTCAGGTGCATTACTTTGCACTTCTTTGCATTGAATCTAAGCTGCCATACTTTTGACAACCCTAATGCCCACCTCCTCCTCTGAGCAAACAAGGTTAGACATGTCCCTTTTCTTCACACAGGGTCCTATGGGCCCTGCATGAAGAAAGCTATGACATATTCTGTGAGCAAAATGTGGAAAGCCACACTTTTCTACCTTTGAAGAGTGTATCACTGAAAGGTACTGCTTGGAGCTGTACCTTGTGCTTTGTACAGGAAGCTACAGGCTGGGTGGAGGGGGTAGGCATTAGGGTTGGCAGCCCTAAGGAAGACCCCAGCACAGATTTGTTAATATTCCAGAGACCCAAAACCCTAATGTTTTTTATTTCCCTCCTTTGTGCACTTTGCATTTTTCAACCCTAATGTCTGCAATGATGTAGTTTTTTTGCCACACCAGTATTGTTAGGGTTCAGTGACAGGTTCTATGCTAAACCCCTAATTTTGCACATTAATAACTTTGGCAGCATTTGACAAAAGTAGCTGAAATTTTGCAGGCATTGTCTAGTATGCAAGGTCTAAATATGTGGAAAGTTTTGTGATGGCAGTGTGTGCAGTTTCTGAGATCCGCATATGTCATTGTCCTGTAGTTGAGTTTGATTCTATTGAAAGTACGTATAAAAATAAATTATTACATACATATTTTGTTTAAAAGCACATTATACATCACAGTTACATGTTTTAGATACAGTTGCTTATTGCGCTACTGCCCTACCATAAATTACCTACTATAATACAGGATTCCTTCTTCAGTCACATTCTATCCTAAAACTTACACATTAATTTGTAAGCATAATTTGCCATAGCGAAAATTTGCTCTTCACTCATAGAGCTGGTTTCAAAGATTTCATTTCCTTTCACATTATCTGTGTGTTTATTAAACAGCAGATTTATCAGCTTTTCCCTTTCTTCAGCCATTTTAGGACATTCCCACAACAAATGAAGGGCAGTCAGTTTTATATTTTCATCATATATACAGAAGTTTTCAATTGGATGTACCTTATCTGGTTTCCATATATTCCCAAATTGTTAAAACCTTAATTTAGTAAATGCCCTTCTATGAGTGCTTTTTTCACAAAATGTTAGCTACTTTTCCATCCCATACATATGCTTTGTTTGCTTCAGTATCCTAAATCTTACAGAGTCTCTAATATTGCCCAAGTCTCCATGAATTGCATTATCCAAAACTCTTTGTAAAGCCATTTGGGGAAAAGTTATAAGATCTGTAGAAGGTTTTAACACAGCATTATATGGTAACCCAATTTTGTTTAATTCCTGATTCACCTTTGATGACCAGCAGTATGGAGTCTTATTCAAACTGTTAATCATATCCTCTCTGCAGATATCTAATAGGCTGCCTTCTGGAGCTTTGAGAAACTTTTTGGAGTATACAATCACTCTTTGTAAAATTTTTACTTTTGTGGGAATAGTTCTTGTTTCTAAGCATACAGCACTATTCATAGGGTATATAGGGACCCTTAGAAGATTTTTTATAAAACAGTCTGCAGTAATTCAAGATCTTTTGTGTTAGTATTAAATCCCCATGCTTCTGCAGCATAAGGTACCTTAGAGTTAATTTTTGCATCAAAGCATCTATAAGATGATACAAATGAATCTTTAGAGAGGGATTTTGCAAAATGATTGATTCCCAGCATGCTATTTTTAACATCAGCCCTAATTTTTTGATAGATGTGATTTCCACTTTAAGTCCCTATTGAAGATAACTCCCAAATATTGGAATTCTTTGACCTCTGCAACACGTGAACCATTAATAATCCAAGGAGTAAGTATTTTCTTTTTGGAACCAAATGTTACTATTTTTGTTTTATCTATATTCAATGTTAAATCTAGATCCAACAAACTATTCTTCACATAAGTCTAAGCCCTCCTTAACCCCAACGGTGTCTGTGCTAATATTATAGTATCATCTGCATACATAAGAACTTTTACTGGGAGATTATACATTTTAGGGGCAAAAGTATCAATTGTTAAAATATTTTCTACTAGGGAATCAATATAGATATTAAAAAGTGCAAGGGCAAGGAGGCATCCCTGTTTCATCCCTGTTTTGTCCTGTAGATGTCTTAAGTTTTTTTCTTATACTTAACACGGGTTTTTGGTTTTGCTGTCCTATGCAGCCTACACAGAATGGAATTTTCTTCTGAAATGTTCGGGTGAAAGCATGTTATGACAAGGTAATGCCTTTGGAAGGTTTCATGAAAAAATATTAAATGGTTCAATCTAGGGTTATAAAGATTTAACTTTTTTTTTCTATTCTGAGCATGTTCAGTAGGGTTTTTGGGACAAAGTTCTGATACGACGCAAAAAATTCCCTGTCACGTGACCCTTTTTGGGTTTTTCTTCACTTGCTTCTCACATCAGGAAACAATGTTTTTGCCATGACAGCCATCATCTTCTAACTAAAAAGCATGGAAAATACATACAAAACATGTGAACCTAGTTAAACAGGACCTGTTGAGCTAGATTCTGGTGTTTGTTTAAAAAAAATGCCCCAAATACCTTTCCTGGGCACCCCATAATCCAAGGTGCCCAGCTTAGCAAGAGGAGCACTGTATGAGAACAGCGGGATATTCTTGAATGCTGAAGCCACAGCTGGAGTCATGTTGCTGGCTTCATTTCAAGCAGTGAGCCGGCAATCCCGTGTTCTCTCTGCCTCTATCTCTCTCTGTCTATTTTTATCGATGTACCTATTTACCTATTTATCTATCTATGGAGTCAGCAATTTATTGACTTCTGAATTAGTATTTCAGAAATGCCCCTTTAGAAGAAGAATCAGCATTTATATAGCACTTTTCATACACAGTGTATCCCAAAGCACTTTACAAGCAATGCTAGACTTATAGTGAAGTGACTGAATGTGTAGTGGCAGCTATATTACACATCTTCACCCACACACAGCCTGGATAATTGCATGAACCATTTTTTTGTGAAGGGGAATGTTGGCCAGGACACCGGGAATGTCCCCTACTCTTTGTGAAGAGTGCCCTGGGTTCTTTTACTTCCACCTGGACACCCACCAGGACAACACCAGGATGGGTAGAAGGGACCTCAGTTTAATGTCTCATCCGTAGCCCCATGTAGTCTCCAATAAAGAGATAGAACTGTACTGTGATCCCTGATTTTCTATTATGATTTATTTTTCACTTTTTTGTAAGTCTCTCATAATATACAAGATCACCAGGATCAAGCCCAACTCTGCAGAATTCTGCAGTAGAGTTACTGCAGCAAACAATGCAACTTCAATGGGAGTAAATCCCTTTTGTCAAGCAGGAATCCTGTGACACTGCACTTGATCCTGGTGGGCTTCACTGTAGGTGGCCCACTGTTAGTGTAGCTTCCCAATGTTCTGATGCATTCACACAATGTCACGGCGCCAGAGTTACACTAACTTCATACATGGATTGAGAGTCTTTTTTGTCCCATAGGCCCTAAACACAGTTTTTGATACTAGACATCCACCTGAGGCTCTTGATGTATTTCTCATTTATATATTGGCCCCTATTCTCTAAGGTGCAGAGAGACTATGGGCCATGTATCTAGGGCATGTAGATGCTCTGCAGCTGCCACGCCCCCTGCTCCTGATTCTCCAAGGGGCTGTTACATGCTGGTTACCCTGTCCTGCCAGTGATCCTTGCCTGGGGGCGGTCTGGTGGGTAATGCAGGGGGTGTGCCCATGCTCCACTCTATTCTCAACAGAGCATAGTGCCAGGTGAGGGGGGGTGCAAGTTACAAATTCTTAGGACAGACATAGTCACTGTGCGCCCCCCGGATGCCACCGCCAGCTGCAGCAGTCATGTCTGGACATGGAGTACCCCCTACACACTGCCCCAGCACTTGGGTCCCCATGGAGGGCTGGGGTAGCCATCCAGTCACCCACCCGCCCGTTGACATGGCCGCACCACAGCCACCTGAATGCTATGGTGCCCCACAGGTGCAAGTGATCCAGTGGTGGACTGGGTCCAGGTATCCTATTGGATGCCTACCCATGACCATGGATAGGCCCCTGCACACCGGTGTGCCAGGGGGTTGGGGCCACAGAAGGGGGCTGTGCGGTGGCCGGTGGATAAGAATACAGCCACCGTGCATCAGTCCATGGGAGTGGGTGTGACCGGGTTGTGTGGGTGGGGTAAATGAGTGACACAAAACCTTGTTTTAAGGATAACACAACTTTGCTTTGTGTGATCTTTATTAGTCCTGAGGACTGCTTTTTTGTAAACAATATATACAAAAATAAAAGAACATCCATAAACAACCTTAAATGATAATGAGTCTTAAATTTCAGACAATAAAATAAGAAGAAAATAAATAACAAAAGAAAATAGCTCTTACTTGAGCTCCAGAACTGCCATTCTTGGTAGTCCTGCCACAGCGTAGTTATTTTTTAAACACAATTTACTATGATCTTCTGTGCTATGACACAACCTCTCCCTTCTCACTCCAAGGTTGATCTGCCATTTCTGAGCACTAGGGCAGTTTTTATACTCTTCCCCAGAGTGTCATCAGGTCAGTTGATCTGCCCCTAATCTGAATTACCATCATTCCTGCTCTAATACATACAGGTTGGAAGATCAGCTTGACCATATGCTCAGATGATCATACTGGTATCATTATAAACACTTTTTCTCCTCCTTTTGGCAGTACAGAACAAGATATAAACAAATACCTACTAATTGCCTGTAATTTGTGTAGCTCTTCCCCCAACTCAAATGGAGTGACAGCTGTCATGTCTTATATAACAGCCTCATCATGGGGCTGCTGGCTCCTAAGGGCTCATTTTTTCCAAAAATCCAGCACTCAGGTAGGAACTCACTTTTATTTCTTCAAACAGAATGCAGACATGTATTCAGTTCATATGGCCAATGATTCTTCAGTGCACACATACAATAATAATACTCTTAACACCTTACAGCTGCTTCTGAACCTGGTGGCTGAAAAGGTAAGCCATCGGTAAAACATTTCAGTCCTGCCGTTTTCTCTGTGTCTATTTCACAAGGGGGTCCTTTTATTTAGCAAGAATAAATTGTTTCTTTAAGGCACGCATCAAGGAAAATGACAGCCTTGCACTTTCAGGGCACTGAGGTGCCGTGAGCAATCTCCCAGACTGTTTAAACACAGTCTTTCGCTGTTTTACAATAGGGAAGCCTTTCTATGCTACGGGCTTCTCTCGCATTGCAGATCTCACTTTTCTAAGATCCTATTCGGCCCCTTTACCCTCCGTAACCAGTGGCAGCCCTTTTTGTCTCACAATGAAGCTAAACACGGCTCCTTTCAAGGAACAGACATCCCTGCTTTTATGAGATCCCCACAGGGGCTGGACTATAGTGCAAACACGCATTGGGACATAATTCATAAAGAAAAATATTGCGCTCTGTTTTTCTGACTGGAACTCATGCTTTTCACAGAGCATATTCAATAACCTGCTCTTTCTTACTGGTTCCTTGGTTTCTTAACTGGCAGGCATAAGGCAGGGATAAACAAGAATATATAGCGGGAACAGCCAAGTGAGTTTAAGATACTATAATGGGTGGCCTACACATAATAGTAGAAAAAGATATATTCAGAAAAATAGAATAGAAAGAAGTGCTACTGCAAGTAGACTTTAGGGGGAAAAGAAATGCCAAAGCCTGTTTTCGGATGGGGGGGTCAAACTACCACACACCCCCAAGGTCAAGTGGAAAATTGGGGCTACCCTATCTTGTTTCCAAGACAATCTACACAATAAATCTGGGTGGGATGGAACTACCACCCACCCTTGCTTTGGTAGCTCCACCCCAGGGTCCCTTAAATATATATAAACACATAGGTAATACTACACAAATATCCCTACGATACTCAAATACAACCCTGGGGTGTCTAATACATTTTCACGTAACAACATTTCATTTTACATCAACAGGTGTACTTTCATCACAGTCTAGTTTTTTTCATTTTTGTGACAGCAAGCAATCAAATCAGGGGCCCCATATCGAGACAAAAAATCAGCATTCACATGTTGAGTACCAGCACGATGTTGGACAGCAAATTTGTAAGCTTGAAGCACCAGAAATCCCTGCATTACCCGATTATTATGATCTTTCATCTGGTGTATGAAACATAGCGGGTTATGATCGCTATCCAGCGTAAATGGTACTCCCCACAAACAGAATCATAGTGCCTTGATGGCCCACTTGGCCGCTAGGCATTCCTGCTCCACAGTCGGGTACTTCTGTTCACAATCATGGAGTTTGCATGGAATGTACAGGACTGGGTGTTCTTCCTCCACAGTCTGACTCAAGACTGCCCCAATACCTGTGCCCGAGGCATCTGTCTGAACCTCAAAAGGCTGACTAAAATCTTGTCTGGGTAGCACTGGTGAAGAACATAGGGCTGCCTTTATATCCAAAAAAGCTTCTCACACTCTGGTGTCCACAATATTTTATTGCCAAATCTTTTCTTAGTCAGGTCAGTTAACAGGCTAGCAATAGCTGTGAAATTGGGGATAAATCTACGGTAGTAGCCAGCCAATGCAATAAACGAGCAGGCATCTTTCTTTGTCTCTGGTTGGGGACAATTGGCTACCACCACAACGCTATCAATTTCGGGTTTGAGGTTTCTGTTACCTAACAAAAAACCTAAGTACCTGGTTTCCGACATGGCCAAAGAACATTTTTCAGGGTTCCTCCTGCTTTGGCAATTGAGCTAATGACAGCCCTCAAGTGCGCCAAATGAGTGTTCCAATCCAGACTAAAGATGATGATGTCATCCAGATATGCTGCACAAAAATTAAAGTGAGGTGCCAGCACATGGTTCATAAACCTCTGGAATGTCACCGGAGCTCCGTGGAGTCCAAAAGGCATAGTCAGGAATTTAAACAATTCCATAGGCATACTAAAGACCATTTTCACTCTGGAGGTGCCTTCGAGGGGAACCTGCCAATAGCCTTTGGTATGGTCCAAGGAGGAAATGTATTGGGCTTTGCCAACTTTATCCAGGATGTCATCCACTCTGGGCATGGGATAGGCATCAAACTGGGATACTGCGTTCAGTCCCCTGAAATCGAGACACAGTCTAATACCTCCCTCCTTTTTGGGCACTACAACAATGGGAGACCCCAAGCACTGTTAGATGGTTCTATGATTTTCATTTGCAACAGTTTCTCTACTTCTTGCTGCACTTCTTGTCTCACCCTTTCTGGGAGTCTATATGATTTATTTCTTATGGGTGGGGATGTGGTCCCGATCTCATGCTCCACTCTCTTAGCTACACCTGGCACACTCGTGAAAGTACTCATGTAGTCTAGTAACATATCTTGTAACTTTGTTCTCTTTTTGGGGTCTAAGGCAGGATTTACTTTCACTTCCTGTATCGCTTTTCTAGTCTCCAGTCTCCCATAAGCTGTTTCCATTTCTGTCTCGGGTGTTTCTGGTAATATCAGCATACTCAGCCCTCTGAAACTTTTCTCATGCTATTTCTTTAGCAGGTTCGCATGGTAAATTTTAGTCTTATGAATCTTATCTGGTGTCTCTAGCGCTAAGGTAACAGGTCCCATCTGTCTTACTACCTGATAAGGTCCCTGCCATTTCATGAGGAGCTTGTTTGCAGTGTTTGGGAGTAAAAATAATACTTTATCACCTTTTATAAAGGTTTTGGCCTGGGTACTCTGATCATGTGTAGCCTTCTGCTCCATCTGGGCCTGAATGCTCAACTCATGGGCCTTGGCAGAATATTTCACCAATCGCTGCCTCAGTTCTTTCAGATACTTCGCTATTCCAAGGTGTTTCATGTCCTTTCCTTCCTCCCAACATTCTTTAATTACCTCTAAAGGTCCTGTAGGGTTCCTGCCAATTAAAGGAGTTCAAACAGGGAATGATCAGTGGATGCCTGAGGGACCACTCTGTATGTGAATAAGGCAAACGGTAGATACCGGTCCCAATCCTTATGTTCCTCATGAACAAATTTTTTTCAGCATTCATTTCGACATTTGGTTAAAACGTTCGGTTAGGCCATCTGTCTGGGGATGATAAGGGGACGTGCAGACAGCTACTATACCCAGCAATCGATATTACTCCCTTAATAACTCTGCATTGAAACTGGAACCCTGGTCGGTTAATATCTCCTTCGGTACATCTACCCTACTGAACAATTTCATTAGTTCTTCTGCTATTTTGGGAGTAGTGACTGACCTCATGGGGGTGGCCTCAGGGTATTTCATTGCATAGTCACATACGACCAATATGTATTGGTTCCCCTTGGAGTTTTTGTTTAGTGGGCCCACCACATCCATCCCAATCCACTCAAACAGGGTTGCTACTAGGGGTAAGGGCATCAAAGGGACTTCATCCTTCTTCCCTACTTGGGCAACAAGCTGGCATGCCTCACATTCCCTACAGTATCTGGCAACATCTTCATGTATTTTGGGCCAAAAGAAATATTGAATTAGCCTGCCCAGTGTCCTATCTCTCACCACATGTCCTGCCCATGGTAGGTCATGGCTCAAATATAACAAATCATCTCTAAAACAAGAGGGTACCAGTAATTGTTCAATTTCTTCCTTAGTCACTGGATTTTCATACACTCTATACAACAGATCATGTTTCTTTATCTTTGGGGCTCCTGAAGTCTGTATTTTTCCCACCTGTTGGAAAAAAGGCAGCAACCCTACATTATTTTTATGTTGGCTCGTGCATGCACAGCCAACATATTGCAGTAGTAGCAGATTTGGAGGTGCAGTCACTGTTGGGCGAATGCAGGGCATGCATCAGTAGGTGCGTCCCTCATTCCTCAATAAGCCTGCATGCCGGCGCTACACCATGCATACATAATGTGACGAGCACATCTACCAGAGTCCGCTGCAATGCAGCAAGGCTCGCCATGCAGCGGACTCCAAATGTGCTTTCCCTGTGAGAAAAAATTTTAACATGGTGGCACACTGCCTGCCATAATGCCGACTTTGGGGTGCCTAACCTCTGTCGGCATGCCCTGCCCCAATGTATGTGCTGACGGGAGCCCACTCACCATCTGCATAATGCACCCTCCATTTGTTATGTAGCGAGGTGGGTGCCCAACTCTTGGCTCTTGCCCCCCACTTTCATTGTAGGTGCTGACGGGGTGCCCAGTCTCCATTGGCTACAGCATCCCCCAAAACACTTAGGTGGCACACTGGGAGCCCACCCAGTGTGCCAGAATCCCTGAAAAACAAAACCGCCCTGCAATGTTTTTATTTTTATTTTTTAACTCTGTGAAAGAAGAAATGGTCCCTCGCGTCTCCCTGCCCCTCCCACAACCCACACCCACCCTCTGTGCCCCTGCCTCCCCATACCTCCCATCACCCCATACTTACCTCTGGAGTCTGGCGTGACGATCTTCGGTGGACCGGGACCACATCTGCACTCTTGCACTCTTCAAAGCAGACCACAAACTGAAGAAATGATGGCAAGCTGTATAATGGCATAAATAGTTTTTTTTTCAACTTTGGTGCATATCTCGAGCATTTATTGGAAGTTTTGCACCAAATTTTCAACACAGGGTTATTGGGTTCCCTCCTCATGAATTCAGTCACTGACATTACGTTATTCAGTCCCGAAAGGTGATTTCATGGTCACTGCATGGAATCACCTTTTGGGACTGAGTAACAAAACGACAGCGCTACTGTTCATGGTGGGGGAGGGGCTCTCAAAAAGGCTATGTTGCAAATTTGGTGAAAAAAAATTCCCAAAATGGCTGTTTTATGAGCATGCATTGTTCTGTTTCCACACACACTCGTAACTTTGTGAATTTGTAATATGTTCACTCCAGATTTTCAAAATTGGCATTTTTCCACACCTCCTGATGAACAGTACAGCTGTCATTTTACAGATCCTGGACAAAATTTGTTTTCGGAAGTCCTGAGCAGAAAAGCGTGGTCGCTGTGTGAAATCAGTTTTCGGGACAGTTTGAGAAAATGACGGTGACACTGTTCATGAGCAGAGATCCTAAAATGCCTATGTTGAAAATTTGGTGCTGAAAGTACATAAAATGACGGTGTTGCAAGCATGCATTGCGCAGTTTCCATGCACCCTTGTAACTTCGCAAATCTGCAATATTTTCATGCCAGATTTTCAACGTTGCCATTTTTTCACACCTCCTTATCAAAAATACAACTGTCATTTTTCACAGCCTGCCCAAAATGTGTTTACGTAGCTGTGATGCACAATGGCATGGTCGCTGTGAGAAATCAACTTTTGGGACAGATTAACAAAATCACAGCACCACTGTTCATGAGGGGAGGTCCCAAATTACCTATGTTGAAAATGTGGCTTAAAAACTCCCAAAAATAATTGGGTTACAGACGTGTGTTGTGCAATTTCTATGCATGCTCATGACTTCACCAATGTTTCATATTTTCACTCCAGCTTTTCAACATTGCCATTTTGTTATGCCTCCTCATGAACAATACAGTTGTCATTTTGCACATCCTGCCCAAAATGTGTTTTCGTCCCTCTGTCGCCAAATGTCATAGACACTGTGCAAACCACCTTTCAGCTAACAAACTGATTGTGCCGCTCTTCATGAGGGGGGGGGTCACCAAAAGCCCATGTTGAAAATTTGGAGTGAAAATACCAACACATGCCTACGGTGTTAGGGTTTCCAACTGTAGCACCCCACCCTGTAGAGACTGACAGGCATCAGGGGTGTGACTTGGGATGCTCACGCCATTCCACCCCTACTCCCACCCTGCAGCCAGTAACAGGCATTGTGGTGTGCCTTGCAGTGTTCGGCCACAAAGTTCACCCCATTCTGCTATACTGCACCCACCTCAGCATATTTTCTTATAGAATGAGGTACGTATAATGCTCAAAGACCCCAAAGCACACTGCAACACTTGTCAGTGTCTACAGGGTAGGGTGAGGTAAAATGGCATGAGCGTTATAGCTGATGACCCAAAGGCACACCCCAATGCCTGTCAGTCTCTGCAGGGTGGGGATGGGGTTGGTGTCACTTCAGTACTTCACTGCCATTCCTATTATGCATCTCTAACTCCTGCACTACCAATGACAATGCCAGCGAGACAACATTCGGCATTAACAAATGCTTGTTTTGTTCAGCTACAACATTGGCTTTCACAAAATCATTTTGTACATTTTCAGGGGTTAACCCTTTCTGTTTATCATGCCATTGTCTCTGTATCTTCTTCTTCATGTTGTGGGACAGTTTGGTTTTCCCAGGTATATCAACCACCTCATCTCTGAAAGGAAATATGTCCCACAACTCTTGTCGTCTCTTCTCCCGTGCTCGTGTAGTTACAACAGCGACAGTTCCCTTATCGGGCATTAAGTCAGCAAAGTCTGGGGAAATCATGCCTGACAACTATTGGTACTGGCAGGTGTGGTACCAATCCTGTTGTCAACGTGGTTGATTTTTCCTTCACCACCATGTTTACTGGCACCGTGGGGTATACATGGGTGTCTCCATGAACACATACCACACTCGTAGGAGGCCCTCTTTCCTTTTTGGTAACTAATTCTGGGAGGATTAACATTTGCTTGCTTCTGGAATCAATCAAGACCGTTACATTTTTATTTTCTACGTTCACCTTGGTAAAAAAGTAACTGGGATTTAACAATGCCAGATGTGTTTCTCCTCTCCTAGTTGGACAAAAAACGTGCAATGTGTCCCTGGCCCTTGCAATTCTGACAGATAATGTCTGCAGGGTAGGGTCGTCCGCTAGTACCACCCCTGTTATCTGGTTGATCTTCATATCTCCCATATCTCAGTTGTTCGTAACCTGGTCTCACTAGGGGGATTGGTTTACTGTTGGTATTTTCCAGTACTCTGGCACCTCCTTTCTTTATATTCTGGTGGACAGAGAGGTAGTCATCTGCCAAGGTGATGGCAATTTCAGCTGTCTCAGAATTGTGCTCCCTTACCCAAATCTGTACATCATAGGGCAGGACTTGTAGGAACTGTTCACCTGCTATGGTATCTAACAATCATCTATGGTTTTCCCTTCTGGCTGCAGCCATTTATTACATAGGTCCCTCAATCTTATAAAGACTCTATGGGGGTGTCTTGGGTCTGAAATGTTAAAGCCCGGAACCTTTGCCAGAATGTTTCAGTATTAATATTATACCAGTTTAAAATTTCCTTTTTGACTAGATCATATGTATTGGCCGTTCTGGCATCGATGTTACCATATGCTAACTGTGCCTTCCCAACTAGGTATGGATCTAGTTGTGCCACCCACTGTGTCTGTGAGCATGCACATGCCTGAGTAACCCTCTCAAAAGTGGTTAGATACCCCTCTATATCATCTTTGTCAGCTTGATATCCTTTGGGTATGGTTCAGACCTACTTCCATCCTGACCTCTACCTGCACCCAAGTTATGTAAGTCCCAAAGGGTCTCTGCCCACCTGGTATCCTGCTGTCTCCTCTCATGTTCCCTCTCTCATTCCATATCCATCTATCTGATGGACAGCCATCGTAGTAATTCGAGTAATTCCTCTGGTGGTTCCTCTAGGTACATCTGGTGTTCCTCTTCCTTCTGATCCTCATCCTCATCCTCATCCTTGTCCTTGACCTCCTGATCCTTGGGTTTCTGTGGTTTTACCACCTGTCCTAATGCCAGCATCTACTATGATCTGCTGTGCTATGAGACCACCTCTCCCTTCTCATTCCAAGGCTGATCTGCCATTTCTGAGCGCTAGGACAGCTTTTATACTCTTCTCTAGAGTGTCATCAGGTCAGCTGATCTGCCCCTAATCTGAATTACCATCATTCCTCCCATAATACATGCAGGTTGGAGGATCAGCAGGACCATATGCTCAGAATATCATACTGGTATCATTATACTCCTCCTTTTGGCAGTACAGGACAAGATATAAACAAACACCTACTAACTACCTGTAATTTGTGTAGCTCCTCCCCCAACTCAAATGAAGTGACAGCTGTCATGTCTTATATAACAGCCTCATCATGGGGCTGCTGGCTCCTAAGGGTTCATTTTTTCCAAAAATCCAGCACTCAGGTAGGAACTCACTTTATTTCTTCAAACAGAAAGCAGACATGTATTCAGTTCATATGGCAAATGATTCTTCAGTGCACATGCAGCAGCTTCTAAAACCGGCGGCTGAAAAGCTAAGACATAGGTAAAATATTTCAGTTTTGCCATTTTCTCTGTGTCTATTTCACAAGGGGTTCCTTTTTTTTTAGCAAGAATAAATTGTTTCTTTAAGGTGACAGCCTTGCACTTTCTGGGCACTGAGGTTCCATGAGCAATCTCCTGGACCGTTTAAACACAATTTCTCACTGTTTTACAATAGGGAAGCCTTCCTATGCTACGGGCTTCTCACCTGTGGCAGATCTCAATTCTCTGTGATCCTATTCAGCTCCTTTACCCTCTGTAACCAGCGGCAGCCATTTCTGCCTCACAATGAAACTAAACACAGCTCCTTTCAAGGAACAGACATCCCTGTCTTTACCAGATCCCCACAGGGGCTGGACTATAGCGCAAACGTGCATCGGGGCATAATACATAAAGAAAAATATCTCGCTCAGTTTTCCTGACTGGAACTCATGCTTTCCACAGAGCATATTCAATAACCAGCTCTTTCTTACTGGTTCCTTTGTTTCTTAACTGGCAGGCATAAGGCAGGGATAAACAATAATTTATAGAGGGAACAGCCAAGTGAGTTTAAGATACTATTATGGGTGGCCTACTCATAATAGTAGAAAAAGATATATTCATAAAAATAGAATAGAAAGAAGTGCTACTGCAGTAGACTTTAGGGGGAAAAGAAATGCCAAAGCCTGTTTTCGGACGGGGGGGTCAAACTATAACAACGGGACTCTGCAGGTGGGTTATGCACCTCTGGCATGTTATTCCCACCTCTTGGAGAATCACTCCCATTATTTTTAAAGAAACTGCATTAATGTACCAGTTAGAGATCAGCCTAATGCAACAAAAATAGGGAAATGTGGCATTAAGGTTTCCAACCCTTACCTCCCTACCAGCAAAAGGACAACACCACACAAGCAATCACAGACAGACATCATCAGGTAGGACAAACAACATACAACTGTTTCCAGATGACACAAATGCAGTAGCACTGATGTGCTACCTTCATGGATTTGTATCTGCACATGCACAGTGCAAGACATGCACACTCACTTGTTGCTGCACATAGAAATCCAGGATACTCAAATTGTAACACTGCTTTTGTATGCAGGTGCACAGTGCGGCCTCTGCAGCCACAGATATAAATCCATGATACCCAAATTACAAGAGTTTTTTTGTCTGCAGAAGCACATGCTCCTATGGTGGCATATGCTTCTGTAATGTCAGGTACTCATGCACACTGTAAGACACACACACATCTGATGGGCCTGCGCTTCTGTAGCCACAGGTGTAAGACATACACACCAGCCTCTGGCTACAGAAGCGCATGTGCCACAAAATCCATGATACCAAAATTGAAAGACTGTTTTTGTCTGCAGAAGCAGAAGCCCATGAGAGGCCTGCGATGCTGTAGCCATAGATGTAAGACATGTGCACCATCTTCTGGCTTCAGAAGGGCAGAACCCTGTGGGGCCTGCATTTACACAGACTGAAGTACAATTGCAATGTAGGTATAATAGCTTCAGCAACAGATCTAGAAATTGTTCAAGGAGGCAGCAGTTTTTCAGTTATGCAGATGCATATAGAAAAGCATGCACTAACAGATCATGCTATCTCGAAGAAGTACTTTGTAAATTGTGCATGAGTATAGTGGAGACTGCCATGACACAATGCAGAAACGTGTAGTAAATGACACGTCACAAAATACTGAAGTAAAAAAGGGCTTAATTGCCACTGAACTGCAGAGTTCCCTGCAGTATACTGCAGTATTGCCATGATATATTGCAGAATTACTGCATTGCATCCTGGCTGGTGCCACCATACCTCTGGCTGCAGATGTGTAGGCCCCATGAGGCCTGCTGTCCACGAAAGGTCAGGCCTCGATGGTGCCTGTGCTTCTGCAGCTACACATACTCATACACACAGTACTGCATATACACAGGTCATAAATCCACAAAGGTAGTACATCAGTGCTACTGCATTTGTGTTATCTGGAAACAATTGTATATTGTTTGTGATGATGGCTGTCTGGGGTTGCTTGTGTGGTGTTGCCCTTTTGCTGGTTTGGGAGGGTGGGAAGTTAGGGTTGGATATCCTAACACTATATTTCTCTACCTTTGTTGCATTAGGTTGAACCCTAACTGGTACATTAATGCATTTTTTTTCAAATAATTTCCTTTCTCTTTGTTATAGTGGAATCATATCCTCTTTCATGCAGGTCACTTCGGGACTTGTGTGAACAGATGCAGAGGTGCATGGCCCAAAGGGAAGACTCTGTCTGCCTACAGAAGTACAGAACCCTGCTGGCTCTGCACTTCCATGTAGAGAAAGATGTCAAGAATTCATGGGGCTGTCTACTGGGCTGCAGAAGCACATGGTCCTCTGGGCTTTGCACTTCCATGTGACCACAGATACAGATACAGACGCACAAGGCGGAGTCCATTTCTCAGCCCAATTACACAGGCCCTTCTGCCACCCACAGCTGCAGAGGTGCAGGCCCTATGCAAAGAGAACTGCCTTCACTATATGGTAGCTGTCCTGTGCGGGCAACCCTGAATCTTTCCTTCCCTGGCTGGGGAGGGTGTCACATAACATTACTATCCCCCCACCCTAGGCTCATCCAGCTGTCTCAATGAGATCAACCCTGAGTTCAACTCTTCGGCATGGGATCACAAAGCACTGCCTGCTGGTGTAAACTCTGGCACCACACACGTAATTTTTTTTTTTTATTTTGACCCCCAATTTTCAAGATAGTCATTTTATGACTCCCCTTATAACCATGACACATTGCATTTATAGTATATTGGCTGAAACATAATTTCACACCACAAGTGTGAAAATATGCCTCATCCAGGATGAAAAAAAAATTACACCTGTCACGTTTATGATGTGGTGTGGAAAAATGTTGCATGTTTGGAGTAAAACAATATTGAAAATTAGTGAAGTGAAGAGGGAAGATTGAAATAGTTCAACATTCACTCATAACTTGATCATTTTAAAATATTGTTACACCATGGGCCCGATTCCAAAATGCATGGGGCAACTCATGGGCATATGCGAGTTGCACCATGTGGCGCCACACCAGGGGCTCTGCACCCTATTCTAAGACAGGCAGGGTCCCCAGCAGCAATGCCCATGACTTGCAGCAGCTGCAGGCTAGTGCCAAGGGAATGGTGCACTGGACCGGGTGCCACAAGTCACTACATGCAGTCTACAGCCCCCTACCCTGTAATGCACCATAACACACCTGGAGTCATTGGGGGGGCTGGCCAGTTGGCACTGGTGATTGGGGGGGAACAACAAAATTTGGACCTGGGGTCCCTGATGTTAAGGGGTGGGGGCATGACAGTGCAGGAGGGAATATGGGGGCACACACATGTGTTTTCTGTGGCACTGTGGGGGGACATCCATCACTGTACCAGGACAGATGCCCCTTAGACAACCTCCTAGCAGGTCTAACCCTGCTACTCCATAGCTTCTTCTGGAATGGCATAAGTGGGTTACGGCAGCCACCCTTCTGGAATAGGGTGCAGTTGCTACCATGACCCACCCTTGCGCCATGCCACTGTGGGTGTAGTGGGTGGTGTAGCCCACCTTTGGCGCAACCTGCATATGGCATGGCGCAAGCCGTGACTTGGAATCACGATTTGCTTTATGCCTGGCACAAGGTGCGATTTGCTCCATCGGGTTGGGCATAAATCACCTTGCACCAGGTGTAACACCTTCTGGAATTGGGACCCAAATGTTCAACATAGCCTTCTTATGACCCTGCCTCATGAACCTGGTAGGAGAACATTTTCAAATCCCGGCCAAAACATCATTTTGTGCCATAAGTGCTAAAACACATTTCGACCAGGAACTGAAAAATGACAGCTGTATTGCTCATAAGGTAGTGTAAAAAAGTTTGCTGCTTTAATAATGTGGATTCAAAATATTGAAAATTATGAAAGTTAGGAACGAGCATAGAAAAAAAATCAATCTACGCTCATAACTTTGTTGTTTTTTAATATTCTGACTCCAAATTTTCAACATAGCCTTTTCATGACCCCACCTCAGGACCCCTGTAGGTAAAATACTTTCAACCACCAGCTGAAATGTAATTTCTTACCACAGATACGAAAACAAAGTTTGGCCAGGATTTGAAAAAAGCCAGCTGTCATGTTCACGAAGTGGTGTTAAAAAATGGTAATGTTGAAAATTTGGTTTTAAAAATATTGAAAATTATCACAGTTATGAGTGAGCATAGAAATATTTCAATGTATGCGTAAATCTTTTTTGTTTCTAATATTTTTACCCAAAATGTTCAACATAGCCTTCTCTTGACACCACCTTATGAACCCTGTAGCTTAAAGTGTTCAAATCTTGCCCAGAAGGTGATTTCGCACCACGAGTATGAAAACACATTTTGGCCAAGGATTTGAAAAATGACAGCTGTTACATTCATGAGTTGGTGTGAAAAAATGGCCATGTAGAAAATTTGGGGTCAAAATATTGAAAATTCTCAACGTTATGAGCGAGTGTTGAAAACTTCGAACATATACGTATAACTTTGCTTTTTTTTTATATTTTTATCCCAAATTTTCAACACTGCCTTCTTATGCCCCCACCTCATGAAAAATGTTGGAAAACATGTTCATATCCTGCCCAAAAGGTGATTTCACACAGCGTCCACAAAATCACATTTTGGGCTGGATTTGAAACATTTCACCACCTTGTTCATGAGGTGGGGTCCCCAAAAGGTCATGTTGAAAATCTTTGGTAAAAATATTAAAAAATGACAAAATTATGAATAAATGTTCAAGGGCCTGATATTCAGACTTTTGAGTGGGTACTAACTGGAGTTGGCCTGCACAACCTGGGCTTTGCGCTGGAGCCCAATATTCAAAGGGCTCTCTTGCACCGGAAAACAGGGGTATGCAAACAGTGGTGTGGGGATAGGAATATCAGCACAAGCTGATATTCAATGGATTTGCACAGTGCAAGAGGTTTTGCACATTCCTTTTGCACCATACAAATACTGCTGATTAAAAGCTCCTCTTAGTTCGTGCAACTCTAGTGCCTGCCAGAGGTAATGCAGACAACCAGCCAGTTGGCTACCAGGGGAGCATACCCACCCCTGCGATCTGTGGCACCTCTCTTCGATCACCAGTCCTGTATAATAAAGATTATTTCCAAGTGCTAGTGGCGCCCCCTCCAACTGCCAGCCCCATATTAGGAATGTCATTCCCCAGAGCTAGTGGTTTCACCCCTCCCCAATGCCCAGCTCTGTATAATAAAGATCATTCCCTGGTGCTAGTGCAATCCCCTTCACTCTGATCCCCAGTCCCATATAATAAAGATCATTCCCTGGTGCCAGTGGTCCCCCATCCTGATGATCCCCAGCCCTAAGTTTAGAATGAGAATCCCAGGTGCTAGTGACTCCCCCTTTCCCCAATCACCAGCCAGGAATTAAATAACAAGCCATCTCTGGCAACCAGTGGTCCCCAGCAGTGGCACCAGGCACCCTCCCACTCAACATACTTGTATGCGCAGTGCTGTGCATTCCTATGGTGACTGGTACAGTCCTTCTCACACCTCCTTGGTTGGCCCCATATGTACAGCATGGAGTGTGCCTCATATTTATAGGACATGGTGCATCATCCTGTCCTACAAATATGAGGTCCATGCCTGTACATATGGCAGCCAGCCAAGGAGGTGTGAGGAGGACTGTGTCAGTCACCATAGGCACCTGCAGCACCACACATACAGCTACTGTGAGTGGGGGCAGTCGCCCGGTGCTCCCAGAGGGGCACACTGGACACTAGGAATGGTTTGTTATTTGATTCCTGGCTGGTGGTTGAGGGAAGGGGGACCATTAGCACCAGGGATTCTCATTCTACACTTAGGGCTGGGGATTGGAGGGAGGAGGGACCACTGGCACCAGGGAATGATCTTTATTATATGGCGCTGTGATTGGGGGGACCACTAGCACCAAGGAATTACATTTCTAATAAGGGAATTACATTTCTAATATGGGGCTGGGCATCATAGGGTGGGGGGATCACTAGCAACAGGGAATGATCTTTATTATATGGGGCTAGGATTGGAGGGAAGGGACCACTAGCACCAGGGATATGAAATAGTATAACAGGGCTCATAATCAGAGGGAGGAGGGAACAGCAGCATCAGGGATAGGTACGGCTATCTTGGCTGGGAAGGGTGGCACTGCACTACTTGCTTCTGCTACCTGTGCCAAATGGGTCCCTAATGGGCATGCAAATGGCCCCTTAGTGCCTTGCATGCTCAATGGTCTCATTTGCATGGGTCCCTATGAAAATTGTTGATAGTGCTCTGGCGCACACGACTGAGAAGGGTTTTAAACAAGCTCTTAAAACCTGGCTATGGAGTCAAGCATATGGTATTTAACTGATGAAAATAATATTTACCTGTTGGAAAGTTTTAAGATGTTATGATTATCTGTTTTTAAGATGTTTGTTGATTATGTTGTGGTGAAATTTTATGATTATGTGGTTTTAACTTTGTTCGGCACCTTGGTTTTGAAAGGCGCCATAAAAATAAAGTTTATTATTAATATTATTATTATTATTATTAACTCTTGGGGCCAACTCTGGGAGCCATGTCAGGGTGGTGCTACCTGACATATCGCTGGTATTGCTGTGCTGACATGACCCTATCTTCAGTCGGGTGGTGCCCAACTGAATATAGCATCCTGGGACCCCTGCGCAATAGCAAAGTGTTGTGCAAACATTTGCACAACACTTTGCACATTTCTGAATATCAGGTCCCAAACCCCATTAAAATACATTAAACCATACTTACACCTTAATTTCTCATATTGCTGTCACAGGTTCCAGCAGCAAACCATGCCTTTGATCAGACAGTGGCCCTACATCATGGGACATGCTCAGGTGACTTAAGGTGTGTGGGGTGGTGGGTGCTGAGTTGTGGGAGTGAGGGTAGGGTGGGTGGTGTCTGGTGGAGATCAGAAAGCAAATGGACCATTTTCTTGTTTTCAAGTAAAATAAAAGAAAAAAAAATTAATGAGAGATGGTTTTCTTACATAGCAGGAGGACACTGTTGACACTGAGGACTGGGCATCCTGGTGTCAGGATACTGTCTGGTGGCACCAGAGGTGGGTACCTGGTGCTGTCAGCTGATTTGGGGGAGACTTGGAGGGAAGGAGTTAGTCCAAAGTGGTATTGTGGGTGGGCACCCAGGTCTGCTTATAATATAAAACACATTGGTAAATGGGACAGGTAACCTGGAGGGAGAGTAGGCAAGTGGTACCAGGGGTGGGCACCCTGGTCCACTTTCATTATATTAAACTCAAGGGATTGGGAAAGAAGTAGGAGGGCTGGGAGGAGGGAATAAAAAAAATCAACAGGTAGATAGGTAGATAGATAGATAGATAGATAGATAGATAGATAGATAGATAGATAGATAGATAGATAGAGAGATACAGCAAGAGACAGAGCGAAGTCAGGGGAATGTTGGCTCAATGATCCAGCTGAAGCCGGAAGCATGACTCCAGCTATGCTTCCATAATTCTAGAAAGTCCTGCTGTTCTCATGAAAAAGCAATACAAAAGAACAATACTTTGTTTGCATCATTCTTTTGTATGAGCCTTTGGCAAGCATGATAGCTCACCATTCCAATTGAAGCCAGCAGCATGACTCCAGCGGTGGCTTCACAATTCAAGAAAGTCTCACGGTTCTCACAAAAGAGCAAGTTCTTCCATATCAGTCCTCACTAAGCTTTCCAGCTAGGATTTAAAAGATATCCCCAAACTATATTTTGGGGATCTTTTTTTTTTTAAAAAATAACAAACTCCAGAGTCAAGCCAAATGGGTCCTGTTTAGCTAGATTCTGGTGTTTGTTGTTCTCCAAGGCATTCCTTATATGGGGCTTCATTTTTTTTTAATAAAAACATGATGGCAACCAAATAAAAGAACATTTTTCTTCTGAAAGATGAATTTCAGCTCACAAGAGAAGATTCTTCTTTTGTGAGCTGGAAATGTTGATTTTGCACCAGACATATGGGGCTGGATATTAAAACTGCACCAGGCAGGGGCGCAAGCCAAGGCGCAGCACAACTGGGCTATGCCATGGCATGGACCAGGCGATATTCAATGGTGCTGCAACATAGCAAAGCACCGTTGAATATGACACTGATGGTGCATGCACTGAGCACGGTGCAGTGGCACTGTGCCAGTGCAAGTGGCAGAACAGGAACATGGGCTGCGCCAGCACAAGTGCAGTTGTGCTAGGTGCATCAACTGTGATATTCAGCACTGGGCATGCAAATGATGCCATTATGCATGCAAGGCACAAATGGGGCCATTTGCATGTCATTATGACCCATTTGCATGCAGGGCACTGATCCTCGGTGACTTGCGCCTAGTGCCCTGCCAGGCTGCAGCCATCGGGGACCAATGCCCTGTGGTCCCATGGTGGTTCCCCCACTCCCATATGCCTGATTGTGGGCAGAGGTATTGAAAAAAACCTGGTGGTCCAATGCATACCCCCATCACCTGATCACGGGCATAAGTAAAGTAAAAGTCCCTGGTGGTCCAGTGGATATTCCCCATCACCTGATCACAGGCATAGGTAGAATTACACCCTGGTGGTCCAGTGGATACCCCCCCCACCTGTTTGAGGGCATAAGTAAAGTAAAAGTCACTGGTGGTCCAGTGGAAACACCCCCATCTCCCGATCGTGGGCATATGTAATAATAAATCCTGGTGGTCCAGGAGAAAACCCTCCAGTGCCCGGATCATGGGTATAGGTAGAATTATACCCTGGTGGTCCAGTAGAAGGTCCCCCATTGCCTGATCGTAGGCATATGCAAATCTAACATCCCTGGTGGTCCAGTAGAAACCCCCCCATCACCCAATCATGGGCATATGTACATCTAACATCCCTGGTGGTCCAGTGGAAACTCTCCCCATCGCCTGATAGCAGGCGGAGATAGCAAATGATGCCCTTGTAGTCCAGTGAACCCCCCTCCCCATCCACCCACCCACTAAGGTCCCCCGCCATCCAGCGGCGGGCAGCAGTATCCCACCCGCATGTCACCCGGCTGCCCACCGACCAACAGTGTACAGTACGGTCTGTATGCCTATTGGTCACCGCGTGGCCAATGGGCAGCCGCAGACCATACTACACCAGTCACGATATGTGAATGAACACGTTCATTCACATATCAGGTCTGTGTAGTACAGTATGCACATCGCAACTTGCCCCTTTGAATATTGCACCGGGGTGCATTGGTGGGTTGCACATGATGCATCCCTGTTGCGCCATGCGCAACCCTTTGAATATCCAGGCCATGGTACAAATGAAAGACCCTACTGAGCATGCACAGAATTGAAATTTCAAATCCTTATAACTCGAGAACCAATTAACATTTTTTCACCAAATGAAAACAAGGCCTCTTTCTCGGGAAAGCCCCTTCTACCCAGAAAATTTCTGAACAAAATTCCAAACCATATGGGCTGTAGTGAGGGAAAATAAATGGCCCCCAAACTTTTATTTTATTTATTTTTTTATTCTATCTTCTTTTTTCCCCCCAAGCTGTCAGCCACCAGGTACTTTCAGCCCAGTCATGGGCTGCGGACTTCCGCCCCTTATATTGGCCACGAACCCTTCGATACCCCATGGCTGCCCCTCCATGGCAGGGCTGCAGCACTCACCTTACACACCGCAGATTTCGGGATAGATCAGAGGGCCGGCCTGAGGGGCTAATTGAAGCCATGGTGGGTTTCATCAAGGGTGGCTGGCAGCTATCCTTTTTCTGATTTTTCTGGGGAGGCAGGGCTGTGCAATGATGTCCGGCATCCACCCCACCTCCTGTACATACTAGCGTCAGTAGCTGTGCGACTTCCAGCCTCTGCAGGGGTCTATCACATGCTGGGCACTTCCCCACCCTCCCCGGAGAAGGAGAGTAGTCCATAGGATGCTCTGTCCTTCTCCCTGGCTGACCCTCCAGTGACCCTGGTCCATTCCCAAACCTGGGTCGCCAGCATCGCAAGCGGAAATCCAACCGCTGCACCAACGGGCTGGCCTCAAACTCTGATTTTAATACTTTTTGTATTATCTGCATTTTGGAATCCAGACATCTAACCATCACAGAGCTTAACAGCTCAAGAGACCTGGACCCCCAGACCACAGCTGCAAACTTTCATGCAATTCTGTTGAACAGGGCAAAGTTATTAAGGCACACAGTTAGGGGTTTAACATTCAATACTTTACTGAACCCTAACTATATTCAGACCTAACTATGGGGTGCTACCTCACCTCAGAAATACAGTATATATATATATATATATATATATATATATGTATAATATTTATTGTAGAAAACTGTGTTAATGCATATGTTAGGTTACAAAGCTGCAAAATGATGAATTAGGCATTTTTTAAAACCCTCCTGACTATTTTCTTCCCTTGTGACCCAATAACAAGCTACAGGTCCTGGGTCAGACTTATGCCCCATCGGTGTGCCACTTCAAGTTACAGTTACAGAGCCATGCCCCACAAATCTGTTGCACATTAAGTTGACAAATTTTTTGAAAGATGAGTTGTTGAACAGTTGTTACTGTAATATTTATGTTCTGAAAAAATCAATAAACAGTGATTAAAAAAGATGTGTCATAACATTCCTTGCACAGGCCCCTCTGAAACATGAACTAAGTTGTACTTTGTTTATTTTTAGAATTTTCTGTAGAGATAAATAGCCTTGTATATTGCTAAAGAACTTGTGCAGGGCAGATGTGAGCTGAACAGGGAGGAGAACAATGGGTAAGAATGGGCCATTGTATGGGGTATTTATTTATTTGTTTGTTTATTAATTTATTTTTTATTTGAATTTTGGTATCCAGGTAAGCCCCACTGAGAGAAAATGTCACTTTTTCAGGGGAAACCCAGGGAAAGGTACATAGGGAGGTACAGAGATACAATAAATAACAGCATTAGGTAAGCGTACAATGACACTTTTACAAAAAATCATAGATAAGAAAATCACATGACAATGGCAAAACATATTTTACACTTCTAATTAAGTACAGATAGCCAAAAGGATTGCAACAAAGAATGGTACATATACTAGGCATATGAACATTAAGTGCAAATGATGCAGTGGATACAGACACAGAGGTAGTATTTACAGATGGAGTATTTAGGTACAAATGATACAGTGTATACAGGCGTAGGGGTAGTATTTACAACTAAGTTGAGCAAGAGAATCGTAGTGAGACATAAGTGGCACTAAATTACAACACAGTATGAGTGTAACTTCAGAGCAGTAAAGGAAGAGCACCCAGGAGAGGGTAGGAGTGGGGTTGAGTGGGCAAGAGGTTAATGATGGGAGGAGTCAGGAACAGGTACACAGCTGAGAGGAGGCAAGATGGGATTTAAGAGAATGCTTGAACATATTTATATAAGGGCATATTTGGCATTGGGTGGGATCACAGGTTACCGGAAGGGGCCACTGGACTATCAGTAATACATTCTTTAGTACACTGGGGATCAGGTGGGGGTACCACTAGCATCAGGGATAAGTTATTCATTCAAACAGTGATCATGGTGGGAGGGTGGTACTATTAGCACCAGGGATTATAACTTTATTCAAACAGGGATTGGGTGTAGGAAGGGGATGATAACATTATTCAAACAGGGATTAGGTGTAGGAAGGGAATGATAACCTTATTCAAACAGGAATTGGGTGTACGGAGGGGTATATTTGTGTGTTTTGGGCAGGCAGTAGTGCTGTTAGTGAGATTTGCACATCACTGTGCTTGTTGCTAAGAACAGGGTTTTGGAAGTGTTTTGTAGTGTTGCCACAGCAGTCTTTTAACGCTTCCAAAACCTTTTCAGTATACCACTGCACCCTCTGTGCAAGGCATTCACCTCATTTGCTTGGATGCAGGGGGTTATTCAGGGCAACCACACTAACCACGTAGTGATGTGCTAAGTGTTTTTTTTTAAATAACAGCAGCCATGCTAACTGGCTGTCTGAGATGCAATATTCCACTAGTGCAGCCCTAACCCTGTTACAGTAGCTCTATGCTAATGGGACCCTGAGAATTTAAACTATAAGAAAATCAATTACAAAAATTAAGAACATTTTAGTTTAGTAACAGCAGTATGGCATGATCAGGGGTTTACATAGATACATAGATACATAGATACATAGACAGTGTCAGCAGATAAGGGCCTATGGCCCACCCAGTCTGCCCATTTGAGCTTGTAAGTTCAGTTTGTTTTCCTAGAAGTCTGTTGCCCCTTACCCCTGACCTCCAGAATTCCTTTATGTCTATCCCATGCATTCTTAAATCCTGTGATTGTTTCAGCCCCCACCACTTCCTCTGGCAGGGTGTTCCACTTGTCCACCACCCGTTCTGTGAAGAAATTCTTTCTCATGTTTCCTCTGAATCGTCCTCCCTCCAACTTCATCCCATGCCCTCTAGTCCTGGAACATCTTTTTCGCTTAAAATAGTGTTTTCCTGCACCCTGTTCCTCCCTGTAAGATACTTGTATGTCTCTATCATATCCCCTCTCTCCCTCCTCTCCTCCAGGGACTACATGTTTAGTTCCTTCAACCTGTCTTCATAGGACTTGTGATGCAATCCATGCACCATCTTTGTTGCCCTCCTCTGAATCTTCTCTACCCTGTCTATGTTCTTACGTAGGTATGGTCTCCAGAACTGTACACTGTACTCCAGGTGGGGCCTCATTAGTGTCTTGTATAGCGGAATTATGACCTCCCTTTTCCTCCTGGTGATGCCCCTGCCTATACATCCCAGCATCCTATTTGCTTTACCTGCTGCCTTGTCACACTGTTTCTACTTTGAGGTCATCAGAGATGATAACCCCAAGATCCCTTTCCTGCTTGGTGCATGCTATATCCTCACCCCCAACTGATATATTGTGCCAGAGTTTTTGTGCCCATATGCATTATCTTGCACTTCTTAGCATTGAATTTCAACTGCCAAACCCCTGACCATTCTTCAAGTTTCTGCAGGTCGCTTCTCATTCTGTCTACACCTCTGGTGTGTCTACTTGTTACAAAGCTTTGTGTCATCAGCGAACAGTGAAATTCTGCCTTCTAGGTCCCAGCGAATGTCACTGATGAAGATGTTGAATAGGACCGTCCCAGCACTGATCCCTGTGGTACCCCACTGGTCACTCTTTCCTCTGTGGAGTGACAGCCATTTACCACCACCCTCTGTGTCCTGCCACCCAGCCAGTTACCTACCCACCACACTACTGTCCTGCCCACACCCATATTCCCCAGTTTGTGTAATAGTCTTCTATGTGGCACAGTGTCAAAGGCCTTGCTGAAGTCCATATAGGCCATGTCCACTGCCCTCCCCTGATCCACCTCCCTAGTCACCCAGTCAAAAAATTCAACGAGGTTGGTCTGACATGACCTCCCCCTGGTGAAACCATGCTGCCTTGGGTCCTGTAGTCCATTGACAACCAGATGTTCCACCAATCTCTCCTTCAGTAGTGCTTCCATGATCTTCCCCACTACCGAGGTGAGGCTGACTGGTCTGTAGTTCCCTGCTTCCTCTTTGTTCCCACTTTTGTATAAGGGGACTACATCTGCTGTCCTCCAGTCTTTGGGTACCTCCCCTGTTTCCAGTGATCGGCTAAACAGGATAGCCAGAGGTTCAGCCACCACCTCTCTTAGTTCTTTAAGGACCCTGGGGTGCACCCCATCTGGCCCCATTGCTTTATCAACTCTTATTACTTCCAGTTCCTTCAGGACCCTTTTCGTGTAAAGGGACTTGTGTCCATTTCTGCACCATTCTCACCCCTTGTACTCCTTCAGACCCATTACCTCCCTCTTCCTCAGTAAAGACTGAGCAGAAATACCTGTTCAATATGTCAGCTTTACTGTTGTCATCCTCCATGCAGCCCCCATCCTCCCCCTTCAGTCTCACTATCCCTCCCTTTGTCTTTTCTTTTCACTTATGTACCTGTAAAAGGTTTTGTCCTCTACCCACTGATTTTGCAATGTGCTCTTCTGTCTGAGCTTTGGCTTCCCTTACTGACCTCCCTGCCTCCTTTGCTTCTCCTGGTACTTCTCCCTATCCCCTTCTGCCTGTGTCTTTTGTATTGCCTGAATGCAATCTTTTGGCTTTCACTTTCTTTGCTACCTCTTTGGAAACCATAATGGTCTCCTCTTCCTTTTCCTCTTGCTAACCTGCTTAATGCATAATTCTGTTGTTCTTGTAATCCCATTTTAAATACTGCCCACTGTTCCTCAACCCTGATTCCTGTCCCATTCCCCTTAATGCCTCTTTCAAGTATCTCCCCATTTTCCCAAAGTCTGCCCCCTAAAATCCAGGATACGTGTTTTGTGTGGTTTGGTTCTGCTCTTTCATGATTTCAAACCACAATGACTGGTGGTCACTGTTTCCCAGGTGCTCCCCACTGTTACCCCATCACACTGTCCCTGTTTGTGAGCATAAGGTCCAGTATTGCCTTCTGCCGAGTTGGTTCCATGACCAGTTGCTTGAGGAAAGCACCCTGAAGGGAGTCCAGGATAAATCTGCTCCTAGTTGATGCTGCTGCTGGGATGCTCTAGTCCACGTCTGGAATATTGAAGTCTCCAACCAGTACTACCTCACCCTTGTCTGCCATCCTTTGGATGGCTAGCATCAGCTCCCTATCTGTTTCTTCCTCCTGGGCTGGTGGTCTATAGACCACACCTGTGCAGATGGCTGTCCCTATTTTCCTTTCCAGCTTAACCCACAGTATCTCTCCCCCATTTTGTTCCTCCTGGATCTCTGTGACCCTTATGTCATTTTTCACATACAGTGCCACTCCTCCTCCCTTCCTGCCTGCTCTGTCTCTTCTGAATATGTTGTAGCCAGGTATGGCCATCTCCCAGTCGTGGTTATCATTACACCAGTTTTCAGTGATGGCCACAATGTCCAGGTCTGACTGCACCATGACAGCCTCCAGATCTTCCATCTTGTTGCTAAGGCTCCTGGCATTTGCACACAGGGCTTTCCATGATTTGACCTCCCTAGACTGTTTCACTGTTCTACTCCAGCCCCTTCCTTGGTTGTCATTTATCCCTGGTTCTCCTTGCTGTCTGCCCTTCTGCTGAATTTTGCCCCTTTTCTGCTTATCCACCTCTTGGGCACTAATCTCCTTTGTTAATATAAACCTATATGCATAAGGCACTCTGCTTTACCTTGTGCCTCCCCTATATATTAACTGATGGTAAGCCAATCCCTGGTCATGTCTTAATGCTATTATTACATTAAAATGTTTTTACTTTGTTTCTAATTTATGTTCTTATAGTTTAAATTCTTATAGAATAGAGTATAACCAGTTCAGACACCTGATTGGTCAAGACCTGGACAAAAAGTGGCATGACAATGGGTTATGAATCATCTACATAATTCATTCAGTTTCACTATGCAAAACAAATGCAACCACATGACAACTCCACCCCCTTGCCTTCACTGCATAGAAAAGAAGTATAGATAATGCTTAAAATAGGCAAAACACACAGAACCCAACCTGCTTTACACAAAAAACAAACCTAGTTAAGTTTCAGATTCACATAAAACACAACTTCTGCTCTAATCACACAGAACTTAAACCTCCCAAGATTGTACAGAAAAACAAACTGAAGAAAGATTCACATACATACCTAGATCTGCTTTATCTCTGCTGTATCTAAACACTATATAAGGAATAATGTATGGGCAATCATACATATCAAGCCTGTGTTTCCATCAAGAAGTTGAGATAACAACATATGGACCTCGAGAGTGAAGCTATGGTGTTATCACAAGCTTCAGATGAAAACACAAGGCAAGTTGTGTATGGTTGGCCATATTTTGTTTTTTATAGTACGTGGTTTAAAATAAGCAACACAAGTGTTAGAATAGGGCCTGCCTTGTCCTTCTGGCCTTGGCTGCTGCACTGTCTGGTCCTGGAAAGCACTTTTTTTTAAAACAATCAGGTGGTCAGCACCTAACGGTGCTGTTACAATTCACCACCCTAACCAGGTAGTTTCCTCCAACTGCTGGGGATTGCTTTCTTTGTGGGTGATCTGCTGGGCCTGACAAGCCTGAAATCCCAGGTGGCTCTGCTCTGACTCTGCCTCATGACAGTACCACAGCATTTGAGTGAAACTCGGCGTGAGTGGGTGCACAGGTGCACATAACAACTGAACATGCACAACAACATTTTTAGAATGTGCGTAACAACTTTTAGAACATCCACAAACACCTTTTCAAACTGCCTTACTTCTACATGTAGTAAGGCTTAGCCATATACTGTACTTTAACAACCTGGATGCTTTCCAAGACTGTCTATTGGTGCACCTTGTTAAGAGACCTACCAGGTAGAATGCAATGCTTTAAAACTTGTCTGACAAAACTTTGAGACTTTAAGAGAGATGGGGGGAGATAAAGGGAGCCATTCTTGAGGCATCAAAGGAAAGCATAAGAACCGTACCTAAAGAAACATGCGTAAGAGACTGCTATGGTTCTCAGATAGCGTCAGCGATGCTGTTAGGGCTAAAAAGAAGGCCTTCTATAAATACAAGGAAAAGCAGGGGAGGCAGAAAGGGAGGATTATCTACAGAAAAATAGGGAGGCAAAGAATGTCTTCAGGGAGGCAAAAGCAGACACTGACCTGTGTATTGTGGAGAGAGTCAAGAATGGAGAAAAACAGTTTTTTAGATATATCAGTGAAAAAAGGAAAAAAGGAGGGGCATCACAGAGTTAGCTGAGGGAGGTAACATGAGAGAGGAGGATGACCAAAAGGCCACCATCCTGAATGACTACTTTTGCTCAGTATTCACTAAGGAGGACTGTGGGTCCATGCCAGAAATCAGCATCTAAGCAGCCGCTAAGGGAGTCCCGGAAATGAGGCAGCCGATACTTACTAGCGAGGGGGTCCTGAAAGGGCTGGCAGCCCCTAAGATAGATAAGGCCCAAGGACCAGATGGGTTGCATCTGAGGCTGCTTGGGGAATTAGCGACAGAACTGATGAACCACTGGCTAGGCTGTGCAGCAGCTCACATACGTCCAGAGAAGTTCCAAGGGATTGGAGAATGGCAGATGTTGTACCATTTCATAAGGGGGGATAGGAAGCAACCAGGGAACTATAGGCCTGTCAGTCTGACCTCCATGGTGGGGAAGCTGATGGAATCACTAATCAAAGTAGACCTCGTGGACTACCTAGAGAGCAACAGGCTCCAGGATAGTTAACAACACAGTTTAGTGGTGGGAAGGTCTTTCCAGATTAACCTGATTTGTTTTCTTTGACTGGGTGACCAAGGAAGTAGACAAGGGCCACGCTGTGGATCTACTGTACTTTGACTTCAGCAAAGCTTTTGATTCGGTACCACATAAAAGGTTGCTCAATATGGAAGACTTGGGTGCAGCTAAGACCATATTGAACTGGATGAGTAGTTGGCTAGAAGGAAGGCAGCAGAAGGTGGTGGTCAGTGGGATCAGATCAGAGGAAAAAGAGGTTACAAGTGGGGTTCTACAGGGATTTGTCCTAGGTCCAGTCCTCTTCAACATGTTCATTCGTAACATTGGGAAGGGAATCCAGGGCAGGCTGTGTCTCTTCACAGATGACACAAAACAATGTGGGAGGATGAATAGTGATTAGGGAATAAGGGTAATGCAGAGGGACCTACAAAAAATAGAGGGGTGGTCAAAGGTCTGGCAGTTAAAATTCAATGCCAAAAAGGCCAAGGTAATGCACCCTGGGAAATGAAACCCCAAGACGGAGTACTGGTTGGATGGGGTGAGACTTAACTCCTAGATCCCATTCCTCTTCTGTAGTGCAAGCATCACAAACTCCTTTTAACAAATGAGCCACTGCAACAAGGCCTATAGCAAGGCTAACAGGATGCTGGAATGTATCGGGAAGGGTACTGATAGCAGAAGAAGTGGTAATACTTCCCCTATACAGATCCCTGGTGAGGCCTCACCTGGAGTACTGTGTCCAGTTCTAGATTCCTCACCTCAGAAAGGACAGGAATAGGTTGGAAACAGTGCAGCCCAGAGTAACAAAAATGATTCAGGGCCATCAGGGCAGATCATCTGACTGGAAACCAGAATGGAAAAGGGGAGATATGACAAAGGCCTTCAAGTTCCTTGAAGAAATTAACAAGGTAAACTGTGGAGAATTATTTACCCTGAATTCCAACTTGAGATCATGTGGTCACAAGTGGAAATTAAGAAGATGGAGATTCAGGCGGGATGTGAAGAAGTATTTCTTTACAGAAAGGGGTGGTGGAACTTTAGAACAGTCTGTTGGCTGAGATGGCAGATGCAAACACAGTCAGGGGATTCAAACAGGCATGGGATAGAATGAAGGGAATAGCGGTTGCCCAGGGTGACAAGACCAGGGAGGAAAATGGGGATATGATGGTGGATAGGGATTATAGGGAACATGGGCAGACTGGATGGTCCTCTGGTCTTTTTTCTGCCATCATGATCTATGTTTCTGTCTCACAATCACAAACATTTTAAAATGAAGGATGTCATGTCATCAGCTCCAGACAAACTTTTCAAAATGTAGAATTGGATGTCATTGAATCAAAAGCCCATGCCAACAGTTGGTATATAAGCAACAGCTATATTACAGTGTGAAAATATATCACCATATACAACTCTTAAAAAGTTTAAATGTCCACACTACTTGTAATGATTTTATTAATGTTTATCTTGTTTAGCTTAAAACACTTTCTTTCCATTGTTAACTCTCCATCTGGCCCATTGTTCTCTGTATTCCATTTTCAGAGTCTAAGTGGAAATAACATGTTCTAAATGAAATAATCTGTATTCCATATGAAATAAATTGTATTCTAAGTGAAAATAATATTTGTCTCATAATAACATGATTCATTTACCCAAGGTATTCACCGCTGGTGTGGTATATATCACCACATACAACTCATTAAAAATGTTTTTTTTGTTTTATTTTTCATCTTGTCAAACCATACACATACTCTCAAGCCTCATTCCCAGAGCAAGGCATCATGGATATAAGGGATATGCAATAGACTGGCTTAACATATACAGTTTATCTTTATATCTAGCTACCGAAGCAGAGGCCGCAAGATAGCATAGTGCTACTCCACTCCCTGCAGCTCATCCTTGAAGTGGTATCCACAAGTTTTTTGCTGCAATCTGTTTTACTCTGCCTCATTTAAATTAATGAGTGAAACTTATGTTGGTTTTGTGATCTGACAACTTTACTGATGTTGTATTGTTTTTTCACTCCTCAACGTCTCAGTCCAGAGCATGCTGTCAGTGTGGTGTGGTGTGGTGTGGCTGGCTCAGTTGTGCTTTCAGAGATTTGGGGTTTGCCCAATGTTTGAGGTGGCTGGCATCTGCAACTGAGGAGCAGATGAACCAAATGCCCTTGAAGATGATTCTTCTGGTGCTCTCCTTTGGAATGAATTTGGGACAATATTGAGAGGAAAGGAGGATATCCAGGATTGTTGAAGCACTTTATGTTGCTGACATGCTGGTTTGCCATGTGAAAAGGTATGCTAATGTTGCCACAGGGGGAGTGACTGTTTTCTTTGAGCCTGAAAATCTCGGAATTACTACACTCAGAGAAGTGTCTTTCTAGGTTTAAATTACAGGTGGCTGCTTTAGTGCAGAAGAGGGGAGCTAGACAGATCTAGACAGAGCTAACACCCCAGGTCCATGCAGAGTCCTTTATTTATTCATTCTTTATTTATTCATTACAAATCGGGTTTACAACCTTTGAGTCAGAGACTCATTTACAAAGGCACCTCGTCGCAGGGGGGCAGACATCAAGACAGTTATTACAGTGCAGGTTAAAACAGAGGCTAACATTACAGGTGCAGTAAAAGGAACATTTAACATAGATACACTTAGATTATATAATGTAGTAGTTTGTATGTTACTTAGGTTACATAGTGTTACAAAATTGCGAGTTACACTCATGGATATAATAGGTCCTCAGAGAAGACAGCAGGTTATGTCTCTGTTTGGACCTAGTAGGGAAGGATTGGGTGTGGGGAAAGGAGAGGCTGTCCAGTGGTCATTGTCGAGCCAGGGGGCAAGGCGAGCGGATACCTCAGGTTACAACAAGGGCTTAGATGCACCTACAACAGCGGGTATTAAAGATATGGTTCCAAAGGGCTGTTTTGAAGGACCCAATTTTTGGCAAGTTGGAGATGCAGCTAGAGAGGGACTTGAACCAGGTGGGGCTCGGTAGAGGAAGGATCTCTGGGCAAGAAAGGTCTTGGTTCTGAGCACTTTGAAAGTGGCCTTAACAGTGCTATGGGTGGTGATGGGCGATGATGACTGCTGTAGGGAGGTGGAGACCCGGGGGGAGAGTCCTAGCAGTGATTTCTTAGCGAGAAGGCAGGTCTGATAGAGCAGTCACTCCTCAAAATTGAGCAGATTGGTGGTAGTATAGAGAAAGCAGACGTGAGTGTGGCTGGGGGCACCAGTCAGGAGCCTGCAGGCCTTATTGATGGAGAGTTAGATTTTGGAGAGGGCAGTGTTGTCAGCTGCAGCATAGATGGGCAACCCATAGTCCACAAGAGACAAGATGGAGGAGGTGATGGTCAGCCAAAGGGCAACCTGAAGCTGGCTGTCCCTGTGCCGGTATAGCAGGCCAATCCAAGAGTTAATGGCGGCTGACAGGGCATTAATGTGGGTGTGGAAGGAGAGGGCAGTATCGAACATGATGCCTAGGTACTTGTATGTGGTCACTTGTTCTAGCGAGTGCAGAGTGCTGGGGATAATCAAGAGGGGGGTATTTTTAGCTTTATTTTGGTGGTAGGAGAAGAGCATTGATTCGGTTTTCTTTAGGTTAATGACCAGTCTGTGGTCGCCGAACCACCTTTCGGCTCGGTTGTAAGCTTGCTGAAGGGATAATTTCAGGGAGGTGGGATTGGGATGTGAGGCAATGAGGACTGCATCATCGGTGTAGAGGAGCATTTTACTGATACATCAGTTGGGGAGGGTGTTGAGGTACAGATTAAAAAGTATTGGACCCAGGATGGAGCCCTGAGGGACCCCGGAGTGAACGGGAAGAGCGCTGGAGAGGGAGCCGCTGATCTTGACATGCTGGGATCTAGCAGAGAGGTAGTTAGAGAACCAGGAAATGGGACTGCCAGAGAAGCCAAGTTGGTGGAGAGAGTCAAGTAGAAGGAGATGACAGACAGTGTCAAAGGCTTTGGAGAGGCCAATGAACACTGCTCCTGCAAGGTTGCCAGAGTCAAGAGCAGCATGCAGGTGTTGGGAGAATTCCAGGAGAGTCATGGTTGTACTGTGTCCTGGGCAGAATCTGTGCTGCTCTTGGTGCATAATGTCGTACTTGGTTAGGTATTCAGAGAGCTGGATCAACACCACTTTTTCAAGAGCTTTAGAGAGTGGGGGAGGATGGAGGTTGACCGGTAATTGTTGGGGGGTGGACCAGTCCCCACTCTTATGTATGGGTGTGATTTCAGCAGTTTTCCAAGCACTTGGGAACTGACCGATGCATAGAGACTGGTTTAGAAGGTCAGTCAGAGGGACTAGGACTTTGTCCAAGACCATACGGAGGATCCTGAAGTCGAGGGGGTCACTGCTGGGGTTATTGCTGCTTAAGGCTTTTAGCAGGTGTGGCCTGGCTTCTTGGGGGGATAGGGTGTGCAAGTAGAATGGTGGGCGATGCAAGACCAGAGGGAGAGAGGTGGGGATTGGGTCAAAGAAGCTGCTGGGGAGGACCGAACTTAGGCCAGAGAAGGCAGTGTTAAGGCAATTGGCTATAAGGAGTGGATCTGTTGTGGGGATGCCATTGATGGAGACCTGAGATGGTTGGGGGGAGCGGGACTGCCCATTTAGTGCTTTCACATTATCCCAGAAGGTCTGGGCTGAACCCCAAGTAGAAGCGAGGGTGGTCTGGTAGTGCTCTGCCTTGGCACGCCTAATGGCCCAAATTCACTTATTGTGTTCTGCGTTGTAGGTCTGTCTATCAGACACCTTTCCAGATTCTACAACAATGTGCCAAAGATTATCTCTGTTTTTGAGTCTCTGGAGGAGGGGTTGGGTGATCCATGGGGCATTGCATTTTTTGAAGTGGATCCTGGTGAGGGGGGCACAAAGGTCACAGGCCTTACAGAAGGCATTTGTGAAGTGGTCAAGAGCTGAGTCAATGTCAGGGGTGCATTGGATAGGGGACCAGTATAGCTGGGCTAGGTATTGTTTTAATTTTCTGAGGCCGCCGGGGCGTAAACGGCGGCATAGAGTGGCCTGGGACATGAGAAGTTGAAAGAACTCTTGAAAAGGATTAACTATGACTGCAGACGGCTAAAGGGAATTATATTGTGTTAAATCCTGTCTTCAATATTTCTGCAAATGGAGTAAATGTTTGTGGTAAGCTCCAAATTCCCTATCTATGCTGGGAGGGGACAGTGGTATCTTATCTGATTTAAAAAAAACTCCAGGTAGGCGAACTGCCTTTAGCATAATTCAGCACCCTTTCTATCAATATACGTCCATCAATGGGAAGCACTGGTGAATGGACCTTACTGAATACATTTACAAATTTTTTTTTTTGAACAATGAACCAGGTGTGTGGACTAAAAATGTATCGTCTCAGATTAGACTCCTAGTCTTGGAGCCGGAGGGTGCAATGTTTAAATGACCTGAGCTGAAATTATTTCCAAAGGCTAAAAAACTGATCTGCAGCCTTCAGACCAAATTATGTCATCATTGACCTTATTTGGGCCTATATGTGCTTCAGTTTTAGCAGTTTTAATGAGGTAACCCTCTGTAAAGGACATAAACATCAATTTAAGTTGCAGGAAATATTATGATCTTTGTGTGGTTTGGGGAAGCCTGATGGGGCTCCAAGAATTTTTTTGTTTTCACCAAAATCACAGAGATGGTCAAAACAATTAAAAAACTGCTACAAACTTTCAGTTTATATTGACTCTTATACTACAGGTAGCAGTTGTATGGTTAAGCACACTTCAAAAACTCTTGTAAATAAATTCAGTGTTTTGAAGGCTTTTTATTTTGAAGTGATAAGAAGGACCTTATGCTGGTGGATATCCTGTTTCAAATGTGAACTTATATGATGTTTCATATGATGTCTTATGTATTTTGAATGTTTTAGATTTTCTTAAGTTTATTATCACTTAAGTAATACACTGGTTGATTAATAAGTTATTATTATCTTATACAATGAGCAACATAAGGCTGTTCTGTGGTCTACATTCTTTTATAATGTATTATGCAATTGTGGGCCACGTAGGGCCTTATTGAATCTTGACAAAATTTGCAGGAGAGCCTGTAGGTATAGGAAATGGTCATGGTTTTCATGGTCAAGATTTTAAAGTAAGAGGGTGTCTGGGACTATCCTGTAGAATATCTGGCACTGAATGCCTAACATAATGTTCCAAGATGGAAACCAGGGGTCTATGATATAGAAGTGTATAACTGGGGCAAGACCAGAATTTTGCTGGCACTTGGAGGGCATGACAGTTCTGATGTAATTTCTTCCTTGTAACTTACAGGTAATGAGGGATGGCTAAGGTCCCAAACAGCCACTCTGGTTAAAAGGAAACCTTGCCCTAAGTAAGGGATAGCAAGTACGAGGGCCTACTATACCATGTATCACCATTAGGTAGGAAATGGGAGTTATTGGGACTTTAGCCCTCTTTTTAAGCTGGCTTATATTTGGTGGATCCCTGGAAGATGCGCCTAGTTATTGTAGCTCGGAATCCTCTGAGGGATTGGGGAAGGTTTTTGTAGCTTGATGGATACTGGAGGGCCTGCATTATCTCTCTAAATAATAACTTTTCTCATTTTACCTACCTTTCCTTTTACTATGCTGGATTGGTCCGGTACAGTGATCTATTAAAGTTACGCTGGTTTAGCAATAATACCAGGGACTATTTTGGGGCTTATGTCTGGTTCCCTGGTTTATGGGGAAATGTTTTACCAAAGATGTTTTTGCACTTTCAGCCTAAAATTAATTAATTGTATGGAAGAAATGGATATTCAAAAAACTGAGATAAAACTCCACTCTTTCTATCTATGTAGAAGGTGCATTGCTTTTGTGAATCTTTAATTAGGCTTGACTTATACAGCATACTGTGTTACTTTATGCAATAGAAATTTTACATGTACATTTATTGAATTTTTATAACCTGCCGGATGATTGTAAAATGTCTTTTTGTATCATAATGACTTGTAGTCGAACGAATAAAACTAATTTGACATTTACATCTGAGGGGGCAGGACAATAACTCACTCTTGGTAGAACAACAAGTAAGTTATACGTGTCCTGATCCATTATAAATGACATTAAACTGTGTATTTTGAGTCAGACTATTCCAAATTCTACAACTTATTTTTAGTAGTTAGAGCTTTAAAATCAGCTAAGTGAGGGTTTAAGTTTCTCTTTTAGTTCAACTGCTGGTTTCAGCACTGTACACAGCTATTGTGTTGTCATCACCATTGTTAAAGCTGCACTCCGATTGGTTCAGTATGCTTTATGATGTACCCAACAGGGAAAGATATCATCACTGACATACCCAACTCACAAGATACCATGGAATCTTGGGAAGTGGGCATAGGATGTCACTTTTTATCTAGTCCTTTTTATCTTCACTTGTATATAAATGCAAACCCTTATAAGGGTCAGGCTAAGAAGACTTAGCAAGAACAGGCATTACCTTTTAAACAGTTTTGTACATCTGATCTAGATTCCCTCAAATCTCTTAACAGCATATTATTACTTCTGCTCAAATCATATGGACCTTAAAACAACACTTAAATCCATTTTATTCATTAAAATCATTCTATAAGTAGAATAAGGCACACCAGAAGGGATATTATACCCCATCAATATTCCTATTCTGATTGATTTCCTGAGGACTTCAACCCATCACTTGGGATGTTAACCATAAAAACATACAAACATAGACTTTGACAGCAGAAAAGGACCGCTTGGCCCACCCAGTCTGCCCATTTCCTTATCTATTGGAAAAGCTGCAGATCCTAGTTAACCAACAGACTTCTTCCTCCTACCCTCCACTGGAATTGCCTTATGTCTGTCCCATGCATTCTTGAATTCCCCCACTGCTTTTGAGCCCATTTCCTCCTTAGGAAGGCCATTCCATGTGTCCACCACCCTCTCTATGAAACAATACTTACTTACTCACATTGCCCCTGAACCATCCCCCCTCTGTCTTCAGATTGTGCCCCCTTGTTCTTGCACATCTCTTTTTCTGAAAAATGCTACCTTTTTGGGCTTTGTTGATTCCCTTGAGGTACTTAAGCTTCTATCATGTACCCCCTCTACCTCCATTCCTCCAGGGTATACATATTAAGCTCCTTTAGTCTCTCTTTGTATGGTTTCTGGTGCAGACCCTACACCATTTTAGTTGCCCTCCTCTTGACTGCCTCCATCCTGTCTATGTCCTTACAGAGATGGAGTCTCCAGAACTGCACGCAGTACTCCAGATGGGGTCTCACTAACCTTTTTGTACAGAGGGATAACAACTTCAAGTTTTCTACTGCTGATGCCTCTCCCTAAGCATCCCAGTATCCCCCAGCCCTCCTCACTGCCTTCTCACATTGCTTGCCTACCTTTAGGTCATCTGATATGACTACCCCCAGGTCACTTTCCATTTTTTTTATTGTTAGAACCCCCCCACACACACTGTGTACTCTTCCCCTTGGTTTTTGTTTACCATGTGCATTACTTTGCATATCTTTGCATTGAATCTAAGCTGCCATACTTTTGACCATTCCTCCAACTTTGCCAAGTCCCTTCTTATCCTTTCCATCCCCTCTTGTGTATCAACCCTGTCGCAGATCTTTGTATCGTCTGCAAAGAGGCATGCTTTTCCTTCCAGTCTCTCCACTCCAGTCCCTCCGCATTGTCACCTATGAAGTCATTAAAGAGGACCAGTCCCAGTACTGAACTCTGTGGTACCCTACTAGTAACCCCCCCTTTCTTCGGAGTGAACTCTGTTTACTATTACTCTCTGCATCCTGTTGTCCAGCCAATGTTTTACTGAGGCTACCACCCTGGGACCCACTCCCAGGCTGGCTAACTTGTTTATTAATCTTTTGTGAGGGACTGTGTCAAATGCCTTGCTAAAGTCTAGGTAGGCCATGTCCACAGCCCCTTCCTGTTCTACTACTTTGGTCATCCAGTCAAAGAAATCTATTAGATGCATCTGACATGACCTTCTCACTGTGAATCCATGCTACCTTGGGTCCTGTGCCCCACTGGCCTCTATGTACTCAACAATTCCTTCTTTCAGAAGTGATTCCATCATTTTCCCTAACACTTAGGTCAAACTAAAAGGCCTGTAATTTCCTGCCTCTGGTTTGCTCCCATGTTTGTGAAGGGGAGTCACATCTGCCCTCCTCCAGTCCTCAGGTACCACACCATCCTCCCATGATTTGTCAAAAAAGGGTAGTCAGTGGTGTCACTAGTTCTCCCCTTAGATCTTTTAGAATTCTGGGGTGAATCCTGTCAGGCCCCATTACTTTGTCCACCTTCAGTTTTAGGAGTTATTTCAGGACCCTTTCTTCTGTGAATGGACTGATATCGACCACCCTATCAAAAGTGCTTCTATTGTTTGCTTTAGGTACCTCCCTATCCTCTTCTTTTGTGAATACTGAGCAGAAGTATTCATTCAGTATCCCTGCTTTTTCACTGTTATCCTCTGCCCACCCCCCTCCCCTTTATTGAGCCTCACTATCCCTCCTTTGGTCTTTCTTTGCTCCCTAATGTACCTATGAAAGGTTTTATTCCCCTTCTTAACTGAGTAGCCTATTTTGTCCTCAGTTTGGGCCTGTGCTATTCTGACTCCCTTCCCCTCTTCCTTCTGCTTTAACTGGTACAGTTCTCAGTCCTGCTCCTTCTGTGTTTCCTTATAGTTCCTGAATGCTGTCTTTTTCTCTCTAACTTTCCCCACCACCTCTTTTGAGAACCATAGTGTTTTTTCCTTAATGTTGTTTTGTTTATTTGCTTCACACAGAGGCTTGTTGCCTCTGTGATGGCAGTTTTGATTTTTCCCCATTTTTCCTCCACCCTTCCTTCTTGCCCATTAGCTAGTGCTTTTCTGAGGCACTCTCCCAGTTTGCCAAAGTTAGCCCTTCTAAAGTCCAACCAGGTATAGCAACTCCTCTGTCATGCCTTATCCCTTACTTAATACCTGCATTGTGAGTGCTATGCTATAGTCCTGAATCAGGCTGCTCCTCACCTATATCAGGAGAGAACTGTAATCGAACTTAATTTTTCTATTTCATTTGTTCCATATTTGTTCATTATGTAGTCTGTACCTAATTCTCCTTCCATCAGGATGGACCTAGAAATAAGCTATCTACAATTTAGGGTACTCTACTGGCCATTTAATTTACCTAAATATATAAATATATTACAGCATAACCCACAAACATTGAAGTATATTATTGTGCTTATAAAAAGAGTATTGGAAATAGAAAAAAGCAAGCATTTTAAAGCTGAAAATGAAACATTTTAGTTGGTCGATATATCTGGAGTGGGGGTTTAGTGATGTACTGTGGTTGGCAGCCAAACAAAATACCTAGCTGTGGGTTGTTTTGATATAAACAAACTCCTTTTGGGCACCAACAGTGGGTCACATCACAGCATTTTCCTGGTCCATTTTTATAAAGAAAATAAAGCTAGTGTCTTTGTTTCCATTTTAGAAGTTTCCCTCTAATGCAATGAGAGGCACATTGACTTCTAGGATTCAAACATTTAAGTTGCTTAACATAAAAAGAATTGATACACTAGGCTAATGGCCATGGTGGTAGTTCTATAGCATTTTAACTCAGTGGTCTTAAAATGCTAGCCTCCAATAAGAAAGACCCTGACTGGAGAAAACAGTAAAATCTCTAAAGACATGCTGCAATTAGGGATGCTTGGGACTTTGGATGTTAAAATCCAGAAATGTTGTATTACACTCTGATTTTAGTATTTCCAATTTTCAGAATCCATGACCTGAAATCCTAGGTACATTGTAACAGATTTGGATGTCAGAACTGGATTCAGATTCTGAATTCGACTACTAGTAATCCTCCTCCCGTCCAGTACACACAAAAAGGCATTCAGTAGTACTGAAAAATAAAGGCCTCTGATTTTCCCACCCATATTTCTATCCTGCCTTACCTTAAATGAGTGCTGGGGAGGAATGACCATAAGTGTTTAATTCCAGTTTTGCATCAGACTCCAGGGCATCCAAAATTTCTCTTTTTTTCTTTAGTTCTTCAGTACTTATACCACCCTTCCCAGTAACCAGTCAGTCAGTGCTTCCTCTGACTGGCATCCACACACCTGCCACAGCAGAGCTGCCGAAATTGCTCCCCACTACTGTTAGCCAGCCTAGTCTCCTCCTGAGTCTTACTCCTTGCAACACAAGTCTCCCAAGTCTGTTCTTCAAAGTTGCTTAGTGTCAAGTGAAAGTGAGAGGGACTCCTTCTAAGGCAACCACCTCTGGTTTGGCCATCATTGTCCCTTTGTGACCTGGAAAAAAACACTGAAGTGGCTGACTGGAACAAAACCCTGTTCTTAAGGCATCTGCTGGTTACCAAAATTTTTAATCTAGTTAACCACCTATTTTTTTCCCAGGACATACAAGGACACTGATGTCTGGGTAAGGGGTGGTTGTTTTAGATGGAGCCCTTTTCAGACTCACCTGACACTTAGAAATTTTGAACAACAGAATCGTGTTGGGAGGGAGACAGGCTTGGAAAGGGATTGGGCTGATTATTGGGGGGGGCATGATGGGCAAGTCTGCAGTGAGTGTTTATGTGGTCATGAGTCAGGGGCACACTGATAGGTTAGTTACTGTACATAACACTGGCATCTGAGTTATTGTAAAAGTTTACCTGCTTTGTGTTTTTGATAATTGGACCTATAAGTTTGACTTCTTTGCTTCTAGGGAGCTGAGAGTTCCCCTTCAAAGTAAGGGAGAAGGCACACAAGGATGAGAAAAGGGGGGGGAGATCTTTATGTCTGCACTGGGACAACTACCCTCTTGGATCTGGTCTTCACAAGCTTCCCGTACAGAATTACCAACACCCAAGTCCTCCCCAGTGCCCTAAGCAATCACTCTCCTGTGCTCTGCACTTGATCCCATGGGAATCCCAAACATCCCCCCAAAATCACCCTACAACGCAATCTTGGTCCTGGCAAACTCGCCTAACTCAAGGCCTCCCTTAGATACTGGGACTGGACATGCCTCCTTAACACCCCTGATCCCGATCAAGCACTTGATCTATTTACCTCCATTTTCAATAAGATCTGTGATAAGTTCGCCCCCCTTACCAAGACAACGTCCAAAGACTACCAGGTCCATTGGTTTTCTGATCACCTCCTGGTCCTAATGAAACAGCGTGACTCCCTCTGGCATATTGCCAAGGAAACCAAATGGCCAGCTGACATGCAACATTTTAAGGAGGCTCATAACAAATGCACGTGGTCCCTCCGTGCCGCCAAAGCAGACTATTACAAAACGTCCTTAACCTCCACCTGGGGAGATAGACAGAAATTCTGGAACAATATAAAGGAACTCTGTGGCAAATCCTCAAACCAGCCCCCTGACCAACTAGAAATAGGCGTTGACATTGTCACAGATCCCATTCGCATAGCCTCAGCCCTAAACTCCGCTTTCACTAATCTCAACCATATCTTCCCCCCCAACTTCTTCGATCCTCCGCCAAACCGGGCCCATATCCCTCCCCCCGCTTCTTCCTTTTGCCTTCGTGTCCTACCCCCAGCAGATGCCAAACCCTACCTAGACAAAGCCCTTAGCCATTCGACAAATCACAGTGGCCCCCTGGACCTGAAGCTTCTTCGCCTTACTCTTCAGGAAGTCCTCCTCCGTCTCACCCATATCCTAAATCGCTCCCTTTGTCAAGGGAAATTTCCCTCCCAGTGGAAGCTTGCCAATATCACCCCTATCTTTAAAAGTGGGGGCCCCACCTCCACAAACAACTACTGTCCAATATCCATTCCCCCCCCAAAGCCTTAGAACGTATTGTCGCCAACCAAATCACTGACCACCCAACTAAATACAAACTTCTCTGTGATCAACAGCATGGTTTCTGTAAGGGTCATAGTAACACCACGGCCCTCCTCGCTTTCACCTCACATGTCCACTCCACCCTGGATCGTGGTCACCTCACAGGTGCCATCTTCGTGGATCTCTCAAAAGCTTTTGACACTGTCAACCATGACCTTCTGTTTAACACCCTCGCCTCCAGTGGTTTCTCCAAAGATTCCTTAAACTGGTTTGCCAGCTACCTGTCGGGTAGAACACAACAGGTAAAGGTAGGCACGGTCCTGTCCCCCTGCCTCCCGGTCCTCTCTGGAGTACTGCAGGGGTCTATTCTAGGCCCCTTACTTTTCAGCCTATTCCTAAACTCCCTCCTGTCAGCTGTCTCCAGTAACCTGCTCCTCTATGCGGATGACGCAGTTCTTTTCACCTCCAATTCCAACCCTCTTAATCTCCACCTTTCACTCCAACATAGCTTCCATGAAGCTGAACACTCATTCTCCACACAACGGATAACTATCAACTACAAGAAAACTAAATTAATGATCTTCTCTCACCCGCAGAACCCCCGCAAAAACCACTGCCCCCCTTTTCTCAATATCAACCACACCCCCCTTGAGCAGGTTGACTACTTTAAATACCATGGGATCACTCTGGACCCAGCCCTCAACTATAAACAACAAATTCTCCTCCTTGCCTCAGCCCTAAACTCAAGATTAGGTGTGCTATATAGACACAAACATTGCCTTACCCCGGAAGTCTTATGGCTCACCGTCAACTCCGCCGTCCTTGCCCTCCTTGACAATGGTATTACCATATACTGTGCTGCCCCCAACTCAGCACTAAAAAGTTTCTGTCTCTTACTCAACAAAGCCTGCCACCTCATTCTAGGCTTTGATGCCTCACCCACACCTGCACACTTTACAACGACTCAAAATGGCTTAACCTAGATAACAGAATTAGGTATCATACTTGCCTAATAACTAAGAAGATCCTCCTAGGACTCGCCCCTCCTTCTCTCTCCTCTATTATTCATCCAGCAGACCCAACCAGATCCACTCGAAACTTGAACAAGCAGCTACTATGGGTTCCCCACCCTCATACCTCCCAACTTCAAAGGACCTTCAGCTTCCAAGCCCCTAATCTGACTAACTCTCTCCCTATCCAAATAGCAAATGAAATGAGGCTTGGTCCCTTCAAAACTAGACTGAGGGAACTCCTCCAAGACTCCAATGTTTGTGACTACTCCCGACACTATCCTACCTCCTTGCTGTCCTGCTAACGCCCTTAACTATTCCCCCAGTTACGGTGATCTACTCCCCTAACCCTCCACTGACTATCAGCCAGCTGCAGTCTGTTCTGCAACTATATGGCTGTGCTGTACTGTATCTCCTCTATACTGACCTATTCCCCTTTCCTGCTTTACCCTGTATCATTTATCATGAAATATAATGTAATCCTTTGTTGTTACTGCCTACTCTGTATTATCAAATGTTTGTACTGTCCCTTGATGTATGACGTGGAACCTTTGTAAATGAGTCCCTGATTCATAGGACTTTCCGAATATCTCACAATAAACAATAAACAATTTCCAGTACTACTTGTCTTTTTGCAATGTATGCCTGGGGGGTTGGGGTTAACTAGCAGTCAGATGTGGAACTTGAAATTCATATTCTGACTCCTATTCCAATTCCAGTGCCTTGACTGTCACCAGAACAGAGCTGGAGTTCGAATCAGAATTTTCAATAATCTGATGGATGGCAATTGAATGGATTCTAAAACATCCAAGCAGCTTTAGCAGCAGTTGAACTTGATTTTTTACACTTTTTACCACACTGGTGTAAGAATGTAAAATTCAGAGTACACTGTATCTGTACACAAACAAAAGCATCATTGTCACTGAAAGAAATTTTCAAAAAACAAACATAAAACATCCACAGCTGGACTCTACCAATCCATTATATAAGATGGTGATTTCACTGGTAGAACAAAAAATAAATTCTCTAAATCTCCAGAACTGGTGTACTTTGGGCACATTGGGAACAACATTGGGCATGTCTAGTTCATAAATGTTGTTGCCTGTCCAAATTTCTAAGAGACAAGCTCATCTGTGACCCATGAGCATGTGATTTTGTCATAGCAATAAGGATCCCAAATCTTAACTGCATACATATCATTTTGTGATGAACATCTATATGGAGCAAAAAAAAGAACTACAGCCTACTTTTCAAATGCATTACTATATAAAGGATAAATACCACCAGCGTAGCAACATACTGCAGGAATTCATGCACCCTTGATTTGCAAAATTACATTTTCACCATGCATGTATATGTCATTGCATGCTGGCACCCTGAGGAGAAAACCAGAGTAGGGAGAAAAATGCTTGCTCCTCTGTAAGCCAACACCTCCATAAGCTCCTGCAAGACTAACATTATAGTCATTATAGGGAACAAGCTGGTCATCAAGGAATGGCTGGAGAGGAAGGATAGAGCATCCCAAGGACTGCTGTCCTTCGTTTGGGAGGGGGAATGCTGCTCTTGCTGTCTGGCTACCTCCTGGTAGAGACAAGGTGGCAGCTCAGCCAGGGAGCACTAGTCACCAGTTTCTGTCATGTATGCAGGCCAATGCATGCATGCATGCAAGCACACAACATTGCATGCTAGCACTTTGGGGAGCAAACCAGAGTTGGGAGAAAAATGCTTGGTCCTCTGTATAGCAGCACCTCCACAGGATCCCGTATGACTGACATGGATGGCTACTGACCTATACAGGTCCTGGGCAAGAAGTGGACAAGCTGTAAGGTTGGTGATTGGGCAGCAGGGGAATCCGACAGGCAGAACTGGAGGCAAGAAAAAGTTCTATAAAAAATTATCACTGTTATTTTGGCTTTGTGATGCAAAACAAAATACCAAGGTCTACAAACTGTACCTTGTTTCATTTTGTGTTATGCATCTACTGTAAATACTGCCCTAAGTGCATTCTGTATCATCTTTTGATGCATAATAGAATTTGGATTTAAATGTGACAACAAGCTGACATCAGAATATCATGGGAATTTTTATAATGAATATCTGCCATATCGGGTTGCTATGACCCCACTGTCACTCTGGGCTGCAGCCTGCATCTGAAATCACAGGGTATCATATGTATTTGTTGCTCACATCTTGCTAGGACACACACTTGATTGAGATGTAACATTGTTTTACATGGCATCCCAGGAACATGACCTAGCATCAGAATTGGATCAGCCATAGAGTAAATATCTGTCAAATTAAAAATAATTCTTAGATTAAACACACCACAAACAAATTACAGGGGAGAAGAAACAACATAGTGTTTACATTCCACAGACACACTGAGTCATTAATTGGTTCATTCTTCGCCTTCTGTATTCACCACTGTGTTTCAGGTTGTTTGTGTCTTGGAGTGGGCTGAACAAAACAGCACAGCGGTAGTCAAATATAAGTCCCAGTATATCTAGTTATAGCTAGATTTATTACAGGAAATCCCTAGTCATTTCAATAGGATTTCCAGTTATATCTAGATATACAAAGTAGTTACTCTATCGGCATGGTGCATTGGACCGTGCATTGATTACACTGAGATGTTTCAATATTCAGACTGTCTTTTGAATATAATTATTTAGGCTGACCAGGGTGGTTGATAATACCTTCAACTACTCACTGATGGATGGACAGATCTTGTACCACAGCTCACTGTCCAAATTCCTCTCAGATAGTTAATTGGTAGACCTCTAACACTCCCTGGTATTAAACAAATGGGTGCTACATCCCACTGATCACTAGTTTTATTATGTAAGGAATAACACATGATAGCTGGGGTTATGCTACAGTTACATCCTAACTGGTTTGTAGGATCCTAAGGCCTCAGGCAGAGGGATAATAAACTCTAAGAGAGATTTCACTATAAAGTATAATCCCAAAACACAGTAAACTTCAATAAAATAGAACAAGAAACAATGGCTGGGAGTATCACATGCCAGTTCTAAAATGTTTTAATAATGAGCAATGAATCAGTATTCGAAGGGCAATGTATTTCACTGCACATTTTAAGAAATGGAACTCTATTTAGAATTGGGTTTATAGACACAAGTTTGTTAAGGATTTTATGGAGTTGTGGACCCACTTCTCCTGTTAATGCTTTTTCTGTTTTAAGAGAGGATCTAAGCTTATCAGCTGGCAGTTAATGTTGCTTGACTGCAATTTGAACTTTCTTGCATTCTGAACAGGCTGTTATGTTTTTTCCCTGCATCATTCAGGTAGAATAATTGTACAACTGAATTTTGCTACAGTTCAGAGCACAATAGACCCGATATTTAAAAAAACAGGGCAAGCACTGTGCAGCCTTTTCACTGCGTTTGCCTCTACGCACCCCCCTCTCCCGCTTCTGTGATATTCAGATGGATAGTGCTCGCTGACAGAGCAGCAGTATCTGACAGAACATCAGTCCATGTTGGTGAAATGCAGCGGGAATAGTGCTGCCCCAAGTTGGGCCAGGGCACCATATGGCCCACAGGGAATAGCAATACACGAAATAGGATAGCACCAAGTCCCCCATGGGCCATATTCAGCCTAAGCATGCAAATAAGCCCATTGGGAATGCAAGGCACTAAGAACCATTTGCATGTCCATTAGGGGCTTATTTGCATGCAGTACAGCAGCCCCTTAGCAACCCTTTCATAGTCCAAACAAGAGCTCTGATGGTCCAGTGTTTCCCCCACCTCCCAATTTCCCATTCCCTATAATAATTCCCTGGTGGTCCGGTGTTTCCTCCACCCCCAAATCACCCATTCCCTTTAATGATATAATTCCCTGGTGGTCCAGTGGTGCCTCCACTCCCTGATCATCCATTTCCTTTAATGTTATGATTCCCTGATGGTCCAGTGGTTCCCCCCAATCTCCTGTTCCTTTAAATGTTATAATTTCCTAGTGGTCCAGTGGTTCCTCCCACCCCTGATCACCCATTTTTCATATCTGTATGTATTCACTGGTTATCCAGTCATTCCCCCACCCATGATCACCTGTTCCCTATAATCTTATAGTTCCAGTGGTGCTCCCACCCCCTGACCATAGTGAGACCCCCCAACCCACACATCATGAATCCCCCACTTTCAGGAGTCAGCCCCATGAACGAAGCAGTTGACAAAGCCCTCCCTCTCACCTCCTTGGCCAGCCACCATCTGACAGTCATGGGTCACAATCACATACATTATCAGGCTTCATGACTGTCAGATGGCAGACAGCTGAGGAGGAGAGAGGGGGGCTGTGCCAACCACCATGTTCACAGAACTGGCTCCCAGAGTAGGGCATGTGGGGCTGTGGGTCCCGGGACAGTTGGGGATGGGGTACACTTCTGGACCACTAGGGAGTTATAATATAATAGGGAACAGGCAATTGGGGGAGTGGAGGAACCACTGGATCACCAGAAAATGATAACATTAAATGGAAAGGGTGATTGGAGGTGAGAGGAACTACTAGACCACCAGGAAATTATAACATTAAAGGGAAGAGTTGATCAGGGGATGGGGGAACCACTGGATCACAAGGGAATTATAACATTAAAGGTAACGGGATAGTGGTGGCGGATGGTTGCAGTACAGCCACCCTGCCTTGAGGGAGTGGGGGCAGGGCCTTAATGCCCAGTTAAGAGGTGGGTTCCAGCAGTGGTAAACAGCACCTCCTGGTGGCCTGTTTACCACTAACACAAGCCTCTGAAAATGCCTTTGTGGTGGTATGCATGAGGGAACATCCTTATTTGCATAAGCACAGTAGTATTTTATTGCCTTGGCAATGCCAGGTTTGTGGGGCACTCCTGTGGCCTCTGCATATGGCCTGCCCAGATCGCTGCCACAAATGCAGGTTAGCACTGGCACTAAGCTTTGAATATTGGGCTGACTATGTAGAATTCTGGGTGATATTTTTATTGCTAGGTAGTCTATGTTTATGCTTGCCTTGTGTGGAATTGTATTACTGTACACTGCCTAACTCTGTCTTCAGAAACACAGACAATGTCGGAAGGGAAATAAAACATCAGTCCATCCAGTCTGCCCTGTTTTACCCTATCCTACACCACAACCTATTGTCTAAATGAGTTTTTGCCCTTTTCTCCATCCTTGCTCCCTGCCTTACTGCTACTCCCAAGTAGCTATTAGCAGTGAGGGAACTGCATTCTCTCTGTGAGAACAGCAGGACTTTCCTCAGTGCTGCAGCCATAGATGGAGATGTGCTACCAGCTTGAGTGCCAGCAGTGAGCCGATGGTCTGTCGGCTGCATGCTCAAACAATAATCATTGCTGCAACAAATGTTGTTGTTACATCTATGTTGGTCCATTAAAAGGTATCAAATCATTTGCTTCTGGATCTATTCTTGCAAGGACCAATACGGCAACTACTAAATCTAGATTGCTGCAACAAATGTAATTTGCAGATGTTTTTAAGAGTAGCAATGCTCTCAAAGAAGTATGTTAAATTGTATAGGTTTTCAAACTAATAGGAAGTAAACCAGTCCAAATGACTTCAAGGGATTGCTGAAAATGCTGATCCAGAGGTCAAAGGTCACAAAAAAATCTGATTTTAATGCTCCTTTCAGTCAAAGTTATCTAGGACATTAAAGGTAAGGGATGCACATACCCACAGTGTCAATTGTTAATGAGGCTCTGTTTGCAAAGCACACATGCCTGAATGGCATGGATATCTGGTGCACAAAATAACAGAAGAAAGAAGTAGGGATTAGCATGTTATAAAAACAAGTTTTCAGACTTTAGTTTGCCCTGCTACAGCTATGACCATTTAGGTAAAGTCTCTCGTATGCATACATTTGACAAATAAAAATAGAAACTAGCCCTGCTTGGTCAAGCTTTAAACCCTTATCTGTCTATCTGTCTGTCTGTCTGTCTGTCTGTCTGTCTGTCTATCTATCTATCTATCTATCTATCTATCTATCTATCTAGTCAGTGGACCTGGGTGCCTGACACTGGGGTGCCCAATCTCCAGTGTCTGCTACTGTCCCTCTGTAAAAACAGAAAACCATCCCTTGTTGTTCTTTTTTTTTTTTAATTTTAACCTGCAAAGAAGAAAACGGTCCCTTATTGATCTCACCACCCCCACCCACCACACTCACTCACCCTGACCCCCCATTAAGCATCAACCACCCCATACCCCTTCCCCCACACACACACCCTCACTCACCTAAAAGTGTCCCATGGTGTAGATCCACTCTCCAATTGAAAAGATGTCCTCCTGCTGGAACCGCGACTGTGATATGAAAAAGTAAGGTAAGTCCAATGAATGTAGTTCAATGCATTTTGAACTTTTACACATAACTCATTTTTTGGCATTTTTCATCCACATTTTCAACATGGCCTTTTTGGGACCCCACCTCATGAACAAGATAGGAAAAATGTTTTGAATCTGTCCCAAAAAGTGATTTTTGCAGTTACTGTGCGAAATCACTTTTTGCACAGGATTTGATAATTTTCACCTACCGGGTTCACGAAGTGGGGTTTTAAGAAGACTATGGTAAAACTTTGGTTGAAAAATATGGTAACATGGCCAAGTTATGATTAAAAATTGAAACATTCAATGTTCACTCATAATTTTGCCAATTTTTAATATTTTTCCACCAAACGTTCAACATTGCTTTTTTGGGACCCCACATCACGAACAAGGTAGGTGAATGTTTTCAAATCTGGTTGGAAGTTGATTTTGCAGTCACTCAATGAAATCACATTTCGAGCAGGACTTCAAAATTTTCACCTACCGGGTTCATGACTTGGGGTATTAAGAACACCATATTCACAATTTAGGATCAAAATGTTAAGTTGTGAATGTTCATTGACATTTTTCCATGATTGCTCATAACTGTCAATGATCAATATTTGATTCCAAACTTTCCACGCAGCGATTTTTTAACAACACCTCATAAACATGACTAGTGTTGTTTTTCAAATCATGGATGAGATGAGTTTTTAAACTTTATTTGAATTTTGGTAACCGGGTAGGCCCACTGAGATGGAATGTCCCTTTTTCAGTGGGAACCTGGGGAAAAGGGTTACAAAGGGAGGAACAATGATACAATAAATAATAGCACATGGTAAGTGTACGCAGACACTTTTACAAAAACATACATAATAAACAAAGCAAAATGTCACACAGGCAGTAAATTAAGTTACATCTTCAAAACTGGTGTAGGGATAAAAGTCAGAGAATGATAACTAAGCAAAGTATAAGAGTAATTAGGTATACTTGAATGCAGAGTATACAGGCACAGTAAGAAATTATTTACAACTGAGACCAGCCAGACAATCAAAGTGTGACTTGTATAGCACCAGAGCACAGCGTAGTATAAAGGGAGGATAAGAAGGCTCAGGTAAAGAACCCAGAAAGAGGGCAAGAGATGGGAGAGTAATGAGAGATAAGGGGAGTGGTCAACAGGAGCAGGTACACAGCTGAGTGGAGGCAAGGTGAGATTTGAAAGAACATTTGAATAGAGGTACAGGTCATGACAGTGGAGGGAAGAGAGTTCCAAAGAAAGGGACTCGAAAAGGTGAAGGCATGCCTTGTGGCATAAAATTAGGTTTTGTTGTTTAGTCTATAACTTGTAAAAAAACAAAAACAAGGCACTGCGTCAGCATGTGGTCTAAAAGCAAAACAAAATGGTTATATTAAATGCACGCTGAAAATAGAAAATAGAGCTAAAAATCTACGTTTCGACCTTAGGTCTTCTTCAGGAAATATCTAAAAGAGAAAAAAAAACAAGTTAGTGTAGAGGAGAGGTAAAATTAGAGAGATATATATGTGGAGAAAGAAGAAGGGGGAGGCTAAGGGAGAAGAAGTGATAAATGATAAGATTAAGAGAGAATCTGTGAAACAAAAAGGTGATGATGGGAAAGATAAAGCATAATGGGAGAGAAAGAGCTCGGGAAGTTCCCAGGTGGAGACTAATTAACAGGGCCTTGTAAGAAGGCAGAAAGGTGACAAATGTGTGGGAAGGAGACAGAAATGGAGACATATGGTGAAAATGAAAAATAAATGAGTACAAAAACAAATTGACTTTAGGGAAATAAAAGGGGATGGCTGAAAGATGTTAGTGGAAAATAAGTCTATCATTTAAACCAGAGGGCTGCTGGGAGCCAAGGCGGATGATCAGCTTGGCTTCCATGTTTTTTCTATGGTCAGGATCCTGGAAGCCCTGCTGAAGGATACAAACAGAAAGGTCATTGACATTGTGGTCCCTGGAGATAAAGTGGGATACAATGGGTTTAGCAGTTTCACCATTCCTGACTGTTCTGTAATGTTCCCTGAAATGGTCAGCAAGACGCCTACCAGTTTCTCCAATGTAAATAGCTGAACACTTCCTGCAAAGAATACAATATACCACATTAGTGGAGGTGCATGAGAACTCCTTGGTGATGTGAAAAACACCTGTAGGCCCCCGAATCTCAGTCACACTGGAAATAAATTTTCAGGTGTAGCAGCGAGCCATAAATCATGTTTATATGGGGGAGTCGTAAAATGGCTAACTTGAAAATTTGTGGTCAAAATAAAAAAAAATATTAACGAACATGTGTACTGACAATCTTTATCCCAGCAGGTAGTGCTTTGTGATCCCGTGCCAGTGAGCAGAGGTCAGAGGTGAGCTCGGTGAGTCAGCTGGATGTTCCGAGGCTGAGGGGATGATGCTGTCATGTGGAACCACTCACCAGCCTGGGAAGGGAAGGTACAGGGTTGCCTGCATGGCTAACATATCATATAGTGAAAAGAACACTTCTCTTGGCAATGGACCCTTCACCTCTGCACCTATGAGTCACACAGGGTGCTGCACTTTGGCTGACAGAAGGACTCTTTGCCCTGTGCCTCTGTATCTGTCACCAGAGGGCCATGGACTTCCACAACCCACCAGATAGACCCACAAATTCTTGACATCTGTTGCCACACAGAAGTAAAGGGCTTGCAGGGCCCAGGACTTCTGTAGGCAAATGGACTCTTCCCTTAATGCAGGGTCCAGGGGGCCCTGTGCATCTGCATCTATTAATGCAGATCCCAAAGGGACCTGCATTAATGAGGATACATTGGTTCCATGGCAATGAGTGGTGAGGCACCTGCTTGGCACACTGGTGACCCAGATTCACACCCTGCACCCAGGATGACAGGAGTGGAGACTGGAGTGGAAGGTTAAAAGTATCCACACAGACGCTCTCCTCCCTGGTAGGAAGGGTTTGGCCTACACTGCTTTTTGAGTGGCTCCTGGTGGTTGGTTGGTGGAGGTGCACTTGGCAGCATGGGTGACCACGTGCCACGATGCGTCCTTCCCAGGACATCACAAATGTGCAGCCATCACATGGGACGGGGAGGGACGGCACGGGGTCATAACTGCGCATAGAATAAAAGTGCAGCAACAAATGCCGCAAGCAAAATGGTGTGTGATACAATAAGGTTGAGAAATACACCGACCTTCAGAAACAGCACACGCCATTGAAATAAATGGGATACTCTTTTTTTTGCAGGGGACTGTGCCCTCCGCACCCCCTCCCAACGTGGGGGGCTTCAACCCCCCCCACACACACACACAGAATTAAAATAAGCTCAAGGAACAGGTGGACTCAGGAGATGGGGAGAAAGTCTGAAGGAAGGAATTTTTTTTTTTAAATGACAGCAAAAGTAGTAGCACTGGAGCACCTGTGGGGAATCATACTACTGCCTCAGGTCTCCCCAATATGCCATGTGCTGGTGCCTTAACTGCTTCACCATGGGAGTGGCTGAACCAGGCATCCAGCACAGGGTAACTTGATACCTTCCTAGTAATTCATACAGTGACGGGGTAGCCGTAATTCCCTATCACTATTGTATCAGTCACTGTAATTCATAGTGCACTTTTCACATCATGGTTAATACCATGCTATTTTCCATGCATGGTATTGACCCAGTAGGGGGAGGGACAGAGGGAGAAAAATGGAAAATGGCCTGTCCTGGGGTGGGAGATGATGGTCCCTGTGGAGTCCTCTATGATGTCATCTGCCCAGTTCATTTTCCTTGCCTCCCCAACCACCACCCCAATGACACAGGTGCTTCTCCCCTGGTGGCATCAGGAGGTTCCCCCCGGCAGGGATAAGCTGGAACATTGGGGATGTCAGAGAAGCTTGGGGAGTCTGGAGGCAGGAGACAGCAACAGGGTAGAGGATGGTCGGTCAAGGGGGCAAAACATGGGGAGCCTGAAGGAGTGGGGCTCCAGGGGTCAGGGTAGTGCAAAAAAAATTAGGATGGTACTCCGTTATCTCAAAAAATGGAAATTATTTGCAAAAACCATGCTAATGTCTCAGCTGAGGTTCAACTCAATGTCACAAAAATAGGTAAATGTGGTGTTAAGGTTTCCAACCCTAACTACCCACATCTTCCTCCCAAGCAGCAAAAGGACAACACCACACAAGTATCAATAGACAGCCATCATTAGGTAAGACAAACAACATATAACTGTTTCCACATAACACAAATGCAGTAGCACTGATGTACTACCTTCATGGATATGTATCTACAGCCACAGCTATGTGGGTATGTTGTACAGCATCCATGAGAACCTCTGGTTGTAGATGCAGAGGACCCATGCAGGCCTGTGCTTCTGCAGACAGAAGTACTGTTGTGATATGGGTATCATGGGAGTCACGTGATGACCTTGCCTGAACAGCAGCCCCACAGATGGGCTCCTGCTCCACCCATTCATTTTCATCTTAAAATACCAAATTACAGGCTTCAAAGTCTACCAGGCAGTTGCTATACTTCACACAAAGCAGTACTAGATTGCAGAGGGAAAAAAAAGGGGAAAAGCAGTTCTGTGGGAGGCAATAGAAATGGAGACAGAGATGCGCCAGGCCCCGCTGCACCACACGCTGCCACAGACCCCTGAAAAAATCTCTAAGAGGTCCAAAGGCCAGCCTACCAGTTCCAACAAACATGCGGCCACCTCTCCACAACAAACACTGCTCACAGAGCAAAAGTTCCTGGAGGAATTGCAACCATTCAAGCTAGCTCTGCAAGACCTGATGAAGGAATTGAAATCACTACGAGGAGACCTGAATGAAGCCACGAGAGCTATTACAGACGAGGCGGCAAGCACATCCTCTGTGGAAGTGTGGAGAGACAGGGTGGATCCCGAACTAGCTTCTCAGACAAAAGATCAGCAAAATAGACTCTAAACTCGAGGATCTGGAAGGTTGAAGTCACCGGGATAACATTGTTGTCTTTGGTCTTCCAGAAGAAGCAGAAGGGGCAACACCAATTCTATTTTTACAGAAAATGCTCACTAAGATCACGGGGCAGTCTCCGAATAATACTACTTATATTATTGAGAGGGCGCACTGCTCGTTGAGGCCCAAACCGGTGACTGGTCTCCCCCCCCAGGCCTTTGATCCTTACGTTCCTCAATTACCTCAATAAAATCCATGTCAATGGAAAGGTGAGAGAACTCAAGGCAGTTCTGTGGGAAGGGCAAAAACTACAGTTTGCTCAAGATTTTCTCGTCACCACAAGGTAGAGAAGAGCAGCGTATCGCTCCATGGTTACAAAATTAATAGCTGCTGGCATCAAATTTAAAGTGATTTACCCTTCTCGCCTTTCAGACCTACATCAAGGTTCCTGGCATAATTTCGAGTCTGCAGAACAGGCCCTACCAGCATTGCAGGCCATGTTTCTAGAACTGTTCAGTGCACATTGATTTTCACCACTAGAGGGCCACCTCTAGCTAGTTTTTGCAGCACGAATATGTGCACTATTGGCTTCAAGATGGAAGTAACTGTTTTTATTTTTCTCTCCTGATAACCTGAACTGCAGTGTTGATTCTCCCTGCTTTGGTATCTTTGCCTCTTGACATATTTTCTGTTGATCTGTCCTCAGACCATCTACTGAGCAACATGCTAGTCTAAGCAGCATCGCCATCTATATTCTGCATGCAGTAACCCACAGTCTGCCTATGGTCCTAGGAAATGCTTCTACTCACCAGGACGCAGCATGGGAATGCGCAATTGCTGTGTTGAGGACATTTCTCTCCACAACTTAATTTCTGGCTACCTGCCACCACTTCCAGGTGACATAATTCCTTTTTTCTCCCACCTTTCTCCCCACTCAGATAGTCTCGACAGCTGTCGCCTATGCTCTAGGACAGCAACTACTGGGTCAGAGATTCAATGGATTTAAGGCTCATATGAGCCTATCTCAACACAGATCCCCTTTTATCTTCTTTTTTTTCTCTATCTCCCTTACATGTCTGTGATGATGCAATGGTATTATTGGGTACATCAATGTAAATGGGGTATTCTTATATAGAGGTGGGGGGGGTTAGTAGTCAATTCTGCTTTCTTGGCAGTGAATCTCATATCAGAAAAGGGGATGAGGTCCTCACAACTGTAATATGGATACTTGGTTCTGTTTGGACTTTGTTACTCAACATTACAGGGCTCCTGACAGCCCACTGGGACTATCTGGACGTTCTCATTACACATTTTGCCATGTTTTTAGGGGTATTGTTCCAAGGGTTGCGGGCCTGGGTTTATTTGGGGGAAGGTGAGGGGGGTAACACCTGTTGATTATGTCAGGGACATCTCTACTCACACTTCTGGTTATGATCTATATATTGGGGTGAATTTGGGGGAGGGGAACAGGGTCGTTATAATTGAATATGCTGGATTTTTTTGCATCTACAGTGTTGGTTATGTGTTCTGTGTTATTGTTTGGGTTGTTTATTGGGATGGGTATGCGGGGAGTTGAAGTACGTCATGGGGTTTATGCTAACAACTTCTTTACAGGATTCTGCTGTTTTCTGCAAACCTCATTTATAGATTTGGTATTTCAGATTGGGGTCGGGTGGTAGGGGGTAGGGAATGCACTACTAATGTTGTTGTTCTAAACTTTATTCTGAAACTGGAAACAATCTTGGGAAGATCATCCTATATCAGCAGAGTATTACATCTCACCCCACACAATGGCAATAAGTCTTAAATTCTGCTCATGGAATGTCAAGGGGGCCCAGTCTCCCACCAAGAGGGCCAAAGTTCTTTTACATTTACACAAATTAAATGTATATGTTGCCTTTCTACAAGAAATGCAGTTACCCCCTCTCAGGTTCTCCAGTTTAGGAGGTCCTGGGTGGGGCAGGTGCTGGGTACTGGGCTGGACTCATGTAAAGGGAGGGGTCTCCATCTTGGTGGCTTGCAAAATGCCGTTCAGAATGCTGGATTCAGTTACCAACTCCCAGGGAAGATATGGTACATTCTCTTAACGGCACTCCTTGGCCACTCAGAAGTTATGCTTGGCTCCATATATGAACCAACTACCGAGGACCCCCAATTCTTCACCTCCCTATGACATAATTAGCCCCTTGGTCCACCCTGCCCATCCTGTTAGGTGGTGATTGGAATCTTGTGTCCTACAATGTCCTGGATAGATCCAGATTGTGCAATTACTCCCTTTCACCAGCCCAACTTGCTCTCAGAGAATTAATGGACTCCATGGGGCTCATTGATCCCTGGAGGGTGCTTTTCCCTTCCCACAAGGAATACTCTTTTCACTTGATCCCACACAACTCATTTTCTAGATTATTTCTTGCTGGGGATTGGGCATCTTCCCGCTGTGTTATCCTGTAGCTGTCTAGCAAAGGTAATCTCAGAACACCATCCTATACTTCTACACTGGAATTTGGGACCCCCTCACCCCACAAATAGGGATGAGGTCTGGAGGTTTAATATTCAATTATTAAAATCAGATATATTTTTATCTTGGCTCCATATCTTTATCTCCATTTTCCTTATCAATAATTCTCCATCCATGTCTAAGTTGGATCTCCTCTGAGGAGCAGTGAAATGCACCACAAGAGGGGGAAATTATATGCCTCACCTGCATTCGAAACAAAATCACTACTCAGGTCACTTCTACTCTTCTCCAGCAAATCCGGCAGCTAGAGCTGCCTCTCTCTCTCTCTCTCTCTCTCCTCAGCCTACCCCCGTCAAGTTTAACCAGTTAGAGACCCTCCGTTCTCATTACAGCACCCTATTAAATGATATAGCTGAACATCTTATATTATGGTCTAAGGTTCACTATTTTGACCAGGGTGACAAGACTGGGAAACTACTTCTTGTCTTCAATTACCGACCTATCTCGCTGATCAATGTAGACCTCAAAATTCTTGCAAAAGTCCTGGCCAACCGTCTAGCATGTCCTGATAAGCCCAGAACAAGTTGGCTTTGTAACAGGCAGACTCTCTACAGATCACCTGCATAAATTAACCTATCTAATCTCTGCGTCCAGGGACTCCCACACTCCTGCTGCGCTGGTATCCCTGGACGCAGAGAAAGCTTTTGACAGGGTTTCATGGGATTATCTTTTTCACCTGTTGCCTAAATACAGATTTACCCCTCAATTTGTACATTGGATCAAGCTTCTCTATACACACCCCACAGCCTACATACTCTGTAACGGAGTACTGTCACATCCCATTACTTTTCAACAGGGCATCAACAAGGAGGCCCGTTATCCCCATTCCTGATTAATTTGTATCTTGAATCTCTTATCTGATGTATTAATACCTCCCCCACTGGTTTCCAGGATCGCTATTGGACCCAACCAATACAAATTGTCTGTCTACGCAGACGATATACTCCTTCATATCACACCCCTCCACCTCTCTTACTGCTACCCTCACAATTATTGAGGAATTTGGTAGGTAATCCAATTATAGGTTGAATCTCTCCAAAATGGAAGTAATGCCACTTAATGTCTTCACTTTCCACGTGGACATCCAACACCTGGGGCTCACGTGGGTCAAAGACAAGATGAAGTATCTAGGCATCTATCTTTCTCAGTCCAGTACCAAAATGAAACAGTATAATTTGGATGGTGTCCTTACCCACATTAAAGTTGACTTAAACAGCTGGGCCTTGCTTCTTCTCTGCCTTTGGTGTCAGATAAGTGTGGTGAAAATGAATGTTCTTCCTTGCCTTTTATACCCCCTCCAGACATACAACTATTTCCTTCCAAAAGCCTGGTTCACAGGTACACGGAATTATTTCCAATTTTATCTGGCTGGGCAAACTGCCCCCCCATAGAGTATTCTGCAAACTGCAGTTCACAAAGTCAAGAGGGGGCCTCCAATTACCCAATCATCTCCTCTATTACCTTTCTATTAACTGTTCATTTTTTTCTCCACTGGTTGACCCCATCACCGCCAGCACATTCAATGGCATATTCCCCACTATGGTTACAAATAGAGAAATCACTACGTACCTTACACAGTATCGACTTAGGCTCTCTGTTATGCGTTCCTCTTAAGAATATCCCTAAACAACTGTGAGATTCTCCCATTATGGCTGCACTTCATGTACACTCCCAGCTATGAGACATCATCCATACTTCTCTCGTACAAGATGTCTTGCAACCTATATTACACAATGCTAACTTTAAGATAGGAGGACAGATCCTCAGCCCATCCTTCTGGCCATATGAGAGGAGGAGAATAACCATCAGTGATTTCTTAAATAACCATAAACTACGGTCTTTCCAGGAGGCTCAACTTAAATTGGGCCTCCCCACCTCCTATTGCTTTAAATATATCCAGCTTTCCCACATGCTTCTTCATCATTTTGGGATATGACCCTGGGACCAAAATCTAGCCAGCCCTATTCTCCCAGTCATCTCATCTTCTTCCTCTTCCCATCTCATTTCATTTTTCTATCATCATCTGTGAGATTTCCTGGGGGACATGGAAGGGTAATCTCACTACAAGTGGGACCAAGTCTTGCCTCCCAACCCTTCCACCACCCATTCCTGGTCTCGGATATGAACCCATCCATACAAGGATGTTAAATGGGACTGTTATCGCCTTCTCCAGTTCCAGATAACTCATGATCTATATTAAACCCCAGTCAAGCTCCATAAAATGGGGAAGCTCTCAACTGATCTCTGCTCCCAGTGCGGGAAACTACCTGGCACCTTACTCCATATATTGTGGGACTGCAGCAAGGCCTCCAAATTTTGGTTGACTATTAAGGCAAGGTTAGACCCCCTTCTCGGCCTCTCTGATGCCTTCCAACCTGAGATATGTATACTGGGGGACTATGGTGGCATCCTGACTGTAATCAGGGCAAACATATTGCTATAATATCCATATGTGCTAAAAAGTGTTATTGCACCACTGGCTGGACCAGCACACCCCCACATTTATGGAATGGCTATATGAAGTGCTTTTTGCCTTACAGGCTGAAAATCTTCTGGCCAGTCTCTCAAACAGAACAAATTATTATCACAGAGTGTGGGCGCCTCTATACACATTTCTGACCTTTAATTTATGGATAACTCTGACCTTCCTTAGTTAGGTCTTTCTCCTAACCACTCTTCTATGTAACTCAATATTAACAAACTTTTTACTGGTACATGGTAATATCTGTGTATATTGTTATTAGTGGTGTGGATCGGAGGGGAAGGGGGTCTTGGATAGGGGGAGGGAGGGAGAGAGAGGGTCATGTCTGTTTGTTTATGCCTTAATGTTGTTTGTAACAATTGAAACAAGCATTTGTCAATGCTGAATGTTGTCTTGCTGGCATTGGCATTGGTAGTGCTGGAGACAGAGATGCATAATAGGAATGGCAGTGAAATATTGAAGTGACGCAAACCCCACCCCCACCCTGTGGAGAGCAACAGGCATTGGGGTGTGCATTTGGGTCATCAGCTATAACGCTCATGCCATTGTACCTCACCCTACCCTGTAGACACTGTCAAGTGTTGTGGTGTGCTTTGGGGTATTTGGGCATTATACGTACTCCATTCCATAAGGAAATATGCTGAGGTGGGTGCAGAATAGGAGAATGGGGTGAACTTTGTGGCCGAACAGTGCAAGGCACACCACAATGCCTGTCACTGGCTGCAGGGTGGGGGTGGGGGTGGAATGGCGTGAGCATTACAGTCGATGATTCCAAGTCACACCCCTGACGCTTGTCAGTCTGTACAGGGTGGGGTGCTACAGTTGGAAACCCTAACACCGTAGGCGTGTGTTGTTATTTTCACTCCAAATTTTCAACATGGACTGTTTGTGAGCCCATCTCATGAAAAGCGGCACAATCAGTTTGTTAGCTGAAAGGTGGTTTTGCAGAGCAGCTATTCCATTTGGTGACACAGGGATGAAAACACATTTTGGGCAGGATGTGGAAAATGACAACAGTATTGTTCATGATGAGGCATAAAAAAATGGCAACATTGAAAATCTGGAGTGAAAATATGAAAGGTTGGTGAAGTCAAGACCATGCATAGAAACTGTGCAACACACGTCCGTAACCCAATTATTTTGGGGAGTTTGTTAGCCACATTTTCAACATAGGCATTTTGGGACCTCCCCCATGAACAGTGGTGCTGTGATTTTGTTAATCTGTCCCAAAAGTTGATTTCCCACAGCGACCTTACCATTGTGCGCCACATGTGCGGAAACACATTTTGGGCAGGATGTGAAAAATGACAGCTGTACTGTTCATAAGGAGGTGTGAAAAAATGCCAGTGTTGAAAATCTGGCATGAAAATATTGCAAATTTGCGAAGTTACATGGGTGTGTGGAAACTGCGTAATGCATGCTTGTAACACAGTCATTTTATGGACTTTCGGTACCATATTTTCAACATAGGTATTTTAGGACCTCTGCTCATGAACACTGTCACTGTCTTTCTTCAAACTGTCCCAAAAAATGATTTTGCACAGCGACCGTGCTATTCTGCGCCGGACATGCGAAAACACATTTTGGTCAGGATATGTAAAATGGCAGCTGTACTGTTCATAAGGAGGTGTGGAAAAATGCCAGTTTTGAAAATCTGGAGTGAAAATATTACAAATTAACGAAGTTACACTCCTGCGTGGAAACTGCACAATGCACGCTTGTAAAACAGCCATTTTTTGGATTTCTCCCACCAAATTTGCAACATAGGCTTTTTGAAAGCCCCCCTCAAGAACAGTGGCACTGTCATTTCGTTAATCAATCCTGAAAGGTGATTCCGCGCAGTGACCGTGAAATCACCTTTCGAGATCGAATAACACCATGACAGTGCCTGAATTCATGAGGAGGGGTCCCAATAACTCATGTTGAAAAGGTGGTGCCAAAATTCTCAAAAATGGCTGAGATATGTAACAAAGTTGGAAAAACCCTATTTATGCCATTATACAGCTTACAGGCATTTCTTCAGTTTGCGGTCGGGTCTGAAGAGTGCAGATGTGTTCCTGGTCCAACGAAGATCGTTGCACCAGACTCGGGAGGTAAGTATGGGGTGAGGGGGGTGTGGGAGGCAGGGTGTGCAGAGGGTGGGCCAGGTTGTGGAGGGGCAGGAAGACTGTGAGGGACCGTTTCTTTTTACAGGTTTAAAAAAAAATCACAGGACCTTTTTTTTTTTTTTGCAGGGATTGGCACACTGGGGTAGGCTCCAGTGTGTCATCTATGTGGGGGATTCTGGGCGACGGGGATTGGACACCCCATCAGCACATACTGAAGGGAGACACAGGCTGGCGGGATTGGGCACTCCCTCAGCATGCAACAAAAGTGAGGGGGAGACATTATGCCGATGCAGAGTGGGCTCCCCTATTGGCACAATCAATGGGGATGGGGGATAAATGCTGATGGGAATTGGGCCCCCATCAGCAAAGAAAAACTGTTGGGGGAGCTGCATAATGCTGAGGGGGATTGGGCACCCCCTCAGCATACATTTTAAATGGGAGGGTGTTCAGTATGCCAATGGGGAGTGGGCTCCCCCATCGGCATTCTGACAGGTGGTGGTAGCAGTCACTGCCGCCATGTTTACTTCACGTCTGGAGGCGTGTTGTGGTCATGCTGCATGAGACCTTCACTCTCATTGCAGTGGACCTTTTCTTAGTTCTGGTGGCCACATTAGGTATGCATGAGGTCAGCGCCTGCTGCTGGCTGATTGGAGAATGAGGGACACACCTTCTGATGCATGCCCTGCATTTGTCCAACAGTTACCGCACCTCCAAATCTGCTACTACTGCAAAATGTTGGCTGGCATACAAGTGCGAGCCAACATAAAAATGGAGCAATAAGGTAGGCTTCCTCATCTGCAATGTACTACTGCCATGCTCCTACTTAACACTGTTTACTTCTCTTGTATTTTCTTCTTGAGCTTGAATAAAGTATAATAAATTTGAAAAAAATATGGGTATCATGGTTTCAGCAGCAGATATAGAAATCTTTCAAAGGGTGTAGCGGTTTTATCTAGGGGTGGGACATTCACCAAAAAAATAAAGTGTTACCTTTTAAAGCTCAGATAGTTTAAAACAGCTACTTTTTGCTGACCTAAGGGGGCAACAGGTGATACCTCCCTATATAGATGGATCCACCACTGCATGGTTTTCTATATAAAGTTGCATAACTACAGGGTGCCACATGGTCCTGTGCTTCTGCAGCTAGAATTCAGTGTGTATGTCTTACATCTGTGGCTGAAGAGGCACAGGCCCCTCAGGGGCTAACACTTCAGCAGACAAAGTACTGTGGCGAGTTTGGTATTATGGATTTCGTTGCACCTGTGCTTCTGCAGCCAGAGGTTGGTGTGTATGTCTTACATCCTGCAGCTGCAGAGGTGCAGAACCATTGGGATCCTGGGCTTCTGCCATGAGATGTGTATGAATGTCTTAGAACGTACATGGGTACCTGTGGTTACAGAAACACTGGCCCCACCGTAGGCTGCCTTTCAGCAGATAAAAGAGCTTTTGTATTTTGGATATCATGGATTTGAAGCTGTGGCTGCAGGGGCCTGTGATTCTGTAGACAGCAGTAGTGTTGTGATTTGAGTATCATGGTTTTTTATCTACAGCATGAAGTGAGTGAGTATGTGTTGTGGTGTACATATCACAGATATAAATCCATGAAGGTAGCACATCAGAGCTACTGCATTTGCATCATCTGGAAACAGTTGTATGTTGTTTGTCTTTTATGTCTGCCTGAGGTTGCTTGTGTGGTCTTATCCTTTTTTTTTGTTTGTTTGGTGGAAGAGGTGGGGAGTTAGGACTGAAAACTCTAACTCCACATTTTCCTGTTTTAGTGGCATTAAGTTGAACCCTAACTGGGGCATTAAGGCAGATTTTTTGGAAAGAAGATAGACAGACATATACCCTCAAATTACTGCTTGGTCCCTATTGCACTGCATTGATACTTGTACCTGACCCTAGTCCTTGCTGTTGCTATTGATTGCATTTTAAGTGCTGTGCTACTGTTCTTCCATCTGTAACATCCCTGTCCTTTTAACATTTTATGACTATATTATATGATTTGCTGCTGTTCTGTACCTCTTGTTATGGTCATCAGACTACACACTGGTGTAATTTACAATATTCCTCATCCTGCATACTTGTCATCACTGCAATTTTCTGTATTATACCATCCTAACCAGGACCACCTTGCAAAAGAGCTTTATTCAATGGAGCTTTTCCTGGTACGACAAATAAAATGAAAATGAAATGAAATAGATAGACAGACAGACTTACTGACTTATTACTGACTCACTGATTGATTGATTGATTGATTGATTGATTGATGCCATTGCCTTAATGAAAATAGCACTGATATTTTTCCTAAATGTAATTTGATCATTACAATGGACTAATGTCAAAACATCAAACCTGCACGAGGGAAAATAGTTGATTTATGCCATGCTTTTATTATTCAATGGCAAGAAGGAATCCTGCATCTTGATTGTTCAATGGCCACCTTCAATAGAGTTGTTAGCCCAGCATAGCCTCACTGTATGAAGAAGATGCATCACAGCTCTAATCTCTATACCTTCATTGCTACTATAGGATACATGGATCTAGAAGGAGCATAACACTGATATCCTCATTCTATGTCCATAATACCAAAAAATATCACTGTGATCTGCCATTTGTTATTCTCACAGGCATGATTTATATCTTCTTTACAAAATACTTCTTCAATGCACTAGTTAGGGTTAAAGTGACAAAAGTAGGGAAATGTGGCATTAGGGTTTCCAACCCTAACATCCCATCCCCACCCTGCAGGCAGCAACAGGCATGAGGTGTGCCTTGGGGTTGTCAATCATAATGCTCACCTCTTTTCCTTAGTAAATAAGCTGAGATGGATACAGTATGGGGTGAGCATTAAGGCATTAGAGCAAAGGACCCTGCGCTCCCACCATAAAATAAGGATACTGCTATACTATCTCAAAAAGTAAGGAAATAAATTGCGGAAAACTTCATTAATGCATCAGTTAGAGTTAAAATGACAAAAGTAGGGAAACGTGGCATTAAGGCTTCCAACCCTAATAGACATTCCCCACCCTGCACAGACCCACAGGTGGTGGAGGGGGCTGTCTTGGGGGCCAGGAACACTAACGCTTACCCTATTCACCTATGCTGTAGCCATGTCACCTAATTTTGGAATGGAATGGGGTGAACGTTAGGGTACATGGACCCCAAGACAGCCCTCTCCCCTGCCTGTGGGTCTGTGCAGGATGGGAAATGGGGTGTTAGGGCTGGAAATCCGAATGCCACATTTCCCTACTTTTGTGGCTTTAACTTTAACTTATGCATTAACAAAGTGTTTTGCAACATATATATCTATAGAGTTAGGGTTTCCAACCCTAACACACCACCACAACACTGCAGACACTGACAGGTGTCGGGGGTGTGACTTGGGGTTTTCCGCCTTAACGCTAACCCATTCCATAAGTAAATAAGCTGAGATGGGCACAGTATAGGAGAATGGGGTGAGCATTGGGCCGACAACCCCAAGGCACACCCCTGACACTTGTCAGTGTCTGCAGGATGTGTGTGGTGTGTTAGGGTTGGAAACCCTAACACCACATTTCCCTGCTTTTGTCACTTTAGAAAGAACCCTAACTGATGCATTAACAATGTTTTTTGAAATATGTGTGTGTGTGTGTGTGTGTGTGTGTGTGTGTATATTTTGCAAAAAACTTTGTTAATGCATCAGTTAGGGGTTAAGCAACAAAAGTAGGGAAATGTGGCATTAGGATTTCCAACCCTAATACCTCATTCTGCACCTTGCACAGACCCACAGGTGGGGGAAGGGGCTGTCTTGGGGGCTGTGAATCCTAGCACTCACCCCATTCCATTCCATTCCAAAATTAGGTGACATGGCTACAGCATAGGTGAATGGGGCGAGCATTAGGGTTCACGGCCCCCACAACAGCCTTCTCCCCACCTGTGGGTGTATGCAGGGTGAGGAATGGGGTGTTAGGGTTGGAAACCCTAATGCCACATTTCCCTACTTTAGAACAATATATATGCGATAGATAAACCACTCTGAGGTGTGCGGTCACGTTGAGATATACGCACGCCTTGGTGTGCATTTTTACGCACAAGGCCTCAGAGTGGTTTATCTATCTTATAAAATGTCCAAATTGTTTTGGAGGGGGGTTAAAGTGCAGGTGTGCGGTCGCATTCTGAAATACACACGGTCATGTGATGTGTTCCAACAAATCAGCAGACATAATTTTACCTACCCATTTTATAAATATATATATATTTTATATATATATATATATATATATATATATATATATATACACACACACACACACACACACACACATATATAAAATGGGTAGGAAATTGCTTGGGATTGATTGGATTTTGATCATCACATGACCATACGTATAGCTGAGCTCGACCGCACACCTGCACTTTTACGACCCCTCCAAAACAATATTGACATTTTATAAGATAGATAAACCACACTGAGGTGTGCTGTACATACGCACACCGTGGGTGGCTGACACACACCAAGGCATGCGTGTATCAGAGCATGACCGCACACCTCAGAGTGGTTTATCTATTACATATAAATATATAAATATATATATATATTATATTCTTTAAAAAAAAAAAACATCATTAGTGCAGCAGGCTGGCAGCAGAGTGGCTGTGTATATGTGGAGCTCCTTAGATAAATGAACATTTTCTATATTTTTTCTAGGTTTTAAATATTTTTTGTGTACAGTTTGTGGACTGAGAAGGAGGGTATTGTTGTTGCCTACATGAAGGTGTGGGATATGTGTATTTCATGTTAAATGGGAACAGTGTAGTCAGCATGTTTGCTCTGTCTGTTCTGTGGTGAATTATATCTTGTGTAGGTTTCATTTTGTACAATAGATAGGCAGTTTGAGATTTATGTGGGGTTGTCCTCATCACCAGGATTAGCTGGCTTGTTGCTGGGTGGTTGCATGTTTTTTAAGGTGATACTGTGACTTACTTTGTCAATGTTGTAAAATATTGTTTTTAGCTACAATCCGGTGGTTGCTAAGAAACAGCTTCCTTGCCATAGTGTCCTAGTATTTATTTATTTATTTAGTTTTTGTTGACCGGGTAAGTGCACTAGACAAATCCTGCCTATTTTCAGGCATGACCCGGGGGAAGGGGATACAGATGCATGCCAACTGACCTTGAACCAGATTAAGCTGTTGGTGGTATTTTTAGTGAATGAGGGAAATTTGGCCAGGACACCGGGGAAATTCCCCTACTCTTTTCGATAAGTGCCATGGGATCTTTAACATCCACCTGAACTACCACCAATCCAGGCAGATGGGACCTCGGTTTAACGTCTCATCCAAAAGACGGATGTTGATAGAACACTGGAAGTAGCAGTCTACTGAGTTCTAGACTACTGAGATTGTTGTTACATTCTGATGGTTAAGTAAGATAGTAATTAATATATTTTTGAATTTTATAGTTATGTATAACTGGAGGCTAGGAGAAGCTGGGCTGGGAGAATGTGGGGTAATAGGTACATGTATGGGAAGCAGGAGAGTGGTAAACGGCAATAGCTGTGGGGCAGCAGTCTTTCTGGGGGTGATGTGGAGTAAAGGGGGATGACCTGTGTGCAACAGCCTGGAGTAGCTAAGGGTTGAAATAAGGCTGCTCAGATGGGAGCTGGGAAGGATGGTGTGGGAAGTCAGAGGAGCAGAGCAGTGGAGGGAAAAGGCAAAGGGGTGATGCCCAGGGGAGTGATGCCATCAGGCAGGGGATGGGAGTGGGGAGGAGCACACAGTATATAGAAGTATCTCTTCCTCAGATGACTAGGGAGCTCAGGGTGGAGGAATGGCAAGTGGTAAGGGGAAGGGGTGGAAATGTGAGAGTAGCATCAGGGGTGGGAAATTCTAAAGGGGTGCCTTTATTGAATATATTTGCACCACTGTCTGGAAGGAGAGAGAGGCAGCAGGAGGTGAGGTAGGAGGTCAGTTTTAGCCAGGGTTGAAAGCAGGAGTAAAGGGGAGGGAGGAGGGAACTGATCAGGGTGGGCTGGGAAGAATATGTAGGCAAAACGGAGTGGAGGATGTGGGAGGGAGAGAAAAGGAATAAAAGAGGGGAGGAAAAACTGTCAGTCAGAAGGTGAGGGACAGATTGGGAGATGGAAAAACATTTATGGGAATAAATTGTGGATGTATAGATAAGTTCACCAGGGTGCAGAGGAAGCAGTTAGGTGGGGAAGCAGCTAGTACCGAAGGTAAGAAAGGAAGGACAGCTAGCATGGATGCAGGGAATGGAAGGGTGGCAATCATAGGGGACTCCATAATTAGGGGTATTCACTGGGGAAGGGAAGGAAAGGGGATTCAAATACAAGCAGGAGGGTGGTTTGTATGCCCGGGATGACAGCGGGTAAGGTGGGCCCAAGAATAAGGGAAATAATAAGGGAGGTTGGAGGAAAACCTAATTTAGTTATACATTTGGGAACCAACGACCTAGCCGGGGAGGAGGTTGAGATGGTGCAAAGTAGGCTCACGGAGTTAGGGAAGATCTACAGGGAGGAAGGAAGCTCACTGGCCTTCTTAGAGGTGATACCAGTACCAAGGGCCAGCACAGCTAGGAAAAGAAGATTAGAGGATTTTAAATAACTGGCTGAGGAAATGGTGCAGGGAGGAGAGGTTCATCTGTATTGGGGACTGGGAGGAGACCTGGTCAAACAAAGCACTCTTTCCATCAGACAGGCTATACCTCAATAGGGAGGGTTTGAGGGTACTCAGGGACAGACTGGGGGAATACATAAGCACTACATGTAATTTAAACTACTGGGGGGGTGGGTGTGCAGGGCCATAGACTCCAAGAGGAGGTGGTCAGTGAATCTCTCCCCCACAGTGATGGAAGAGGTCTGGAGGGAGGAGGTGGAAGGGGCCAAAACATAGTTAGCAGAGGGTGGAGGGGGTGAGGAACACATAAGGGTATGTGGAGGGGTGCACACAGAGGAGATACATGTGAATAGAAGAAATGAGGGAAGAGAAGGAAGGTCAGACTCTAGACTGTACTTTAGTCAGGAAACTACATAACGCTGGTCTCAGCCCTATATTGTTGCTGAAGGGGCAAAAATACAGTTAGCAAAGGGTGGAGGGGATGAGGAACACATAACAAGTGTATGTGGAGGGGTGCACACAGATGGGATAAATGTGAATAGAAGAAAAAAGGGAAGAGAAGGAAGGTCAGACTCTAGACTGTACTTTAGTTAAGAAACTACATAACTCTGGTCTCAGTCCTATATTGGTGCAGTGGGTTAATAACTGGCTAAATGATTGAGTGCAGTGTGTGAAAGTCAATGGATGTTTATCAGACGAACAAAAAGTGACAAGTGGAGTCCCCCAAGGTTCTGTTTTGGGCCCTACACTATTTAGTTTTTTCATCAGCAATATACAAATGGGTGTTACAAATAATCTGATCAAATTCGCTGACGACATTAAACTTTGTGGTGAGGTGGATACCTTCTGCAATCATCTGTCCTTGGTCAATGATCTAAATAAGTTAACAGAATGGTCTGTTCAAAATGGCATGCAATTTAATGCCAAGAAATGTGCTGTCATGCATTACGGCTCTAATAATCGCTCTTATAAATATATCATAAATGGTTCCATTCTGAGTGCTGTTACTTCTGAAATTGATCTCGGGGTTAAAATAAATAATAGACTTACATCATCTGATCACTGCAGGCTTATCACTACCAGAGCCAGAGGTCTTCTGAAAAAAATGAACCAATTCTTTGTAAGTCTGAACAGTTTATTATCCCCATTTATAAGTTATATTAGGCCTATTCTTGATTATAGTTTTCCTGTTTGGTCTCCATACTTATTAAAAGATATAAATATGGTTGAAGGTGTCCAAAAATCAGTTACTAAGTTAATTCCTAGGGTTAAAAACTTTCCATACACTACTAGATTAAAGGAAACTGGTTTGTTCTCACTCAAACAGAGGAGGGAAAGAGGTGATCTTTTATCGTTGTATAACCTGCTACATTCCCAGGAGTTAAGTAACCAGTGTAATTTTGTGTTTAGTAATTCACAAAATAATTTAAGGTCACATGATATAAAATTAGTGGTCCCAAAGTCTGTAACGTCTAAAAGAGACAACTTTTTTTACCATCAGAGCTATTAAAGTGTAGAATGGCTTACCCAAGGAAGTAGTAGAGGTTAAAAGTTTTATGGAATTCAAAAATACATTAGATAGGACTATCTACTCAAAATCAAATCTGGTTTTAATATAACCCACATGCGTGGGGGATGATCATGATGGGCCTAGTTTCCTCCTTTCGTCCCATTCTCCTAGTAGTAATCCTAGTACTGTAGTAGATGAAGGGTGGTGTCTCTGAATGTGCAGAGTATTGGAAACAAGATGGATGACCTGCAGGCACTATTAGCAGACAGGAAGGTGGACATAGCTGCAGTAATCAAGACTTGGGCAACATCACACCATGACTGGGACCTTGAGATCCCTGGATATAAACTATACAGGAGGAACAGGGTAGTTGGGAAGGGGAGGAGGGGTGGCCGTTTATATCAGGGAGGGAATAACTTGCATGAGGGAGGGTCAGACGAAGGGGAGGTGGAGGCATTATGGGTTCAGTTAAGGTCCAATAAAGGGAGAAAGGTGAGGTTGGGGGTGATTTACAGACCACCCAGTCAAGATGAGGAGAGGGACATAGAACTGATCTCACAAATATTGGAAGCTGCAGGGAAAGGAGAGGTAGTAATTGTGGGGCACTTCAACCTGCCCAAGGTGGACTGGAGTACACCATCCACAACATGTGCTAAGAATCAGGAAAGACTGCAGAGTGGGTTCCTGACTCAGGACATCACTGAACCAACAAGAACTGAGGCAATTCTTGATCTGTTATTCACAAATGGGGAGCATGTACAGGAAGTAATGGTCAGAGCCACTGGGTGAAAGTGACCATTGCACAGTTTGGTTCCAGTTAGATATGAGCATGGAAAGCATCCTGACTAAGACCAAAATCTTGAATTTCAGGAGGGCGGACTTCAGCAAAATGGGTGAAGTGCTAAGGAGCCATCTGGCGGGCATCAGAGCAGATATGGGGGTGGACCAAAGGTAGTCCATCAGTAAGGAAGGAATACTGATTGCCACAAATGAGTGCATTAGGCTCAGGGAGAAGAACATAAGGGCCAAAGTGCCCAGCTGGTTCAGTTCTGGGGCTGCCAAGGCAGTAAAGGAAAAGAGGTTGCCCTATAGAAAATTCAGGAAGACCAAGAGAGAGGTGGATTGGGAAAATTACCAAAGGCTGGCTAGTGAGGCAAGTAAGGAAGTCTGGTGAGCAAAGGCACAGAAGGAACTGCAGATAGCTAAAGGAATTAAGAAGGGGGAGAAGGCTTTCTTTCACTATATACGTGAGAAAAGGGACAAGAAGGAAGGGATTGTTAGGCTTAAGAAAAGGGTGGAGTGGGTGGAGGATAATGGAGGAAAAGCAGAGTAAATGAATACTTCTGTTCCATCTTCACCAGGGAGAAGGACAAGCCAGTGCCTTCAGGAGGGAAAAGAGGAGTGGGGGGAGGGGAACTCAGATGTAGTGATAGAGGAGAATAGAGTGAGGGAGGGTTTGCTGGCATTGAAGGTGGAAAAAAATCACCAGGCCCGGACAGAGTACATCCAAGGGTACTAAATGAACTGGCTGAGGAGCTGGCAGGGCCACTGGCAGACCTATTTAATAGTTCACTAGAGTCAGACATGGTACCACAGGACTGGAGTACAGCACTTGTAGTGCCCCTCCACAAAAGCAGTCCCAAGGATGACCCAGGGAATTACAGACCAGTCAGTCTGACCTCCATTATGGGCAAGCTCATGGAGACCATACTAAAGGAAAGGTTGGAGGAATATCTAGAGGACCATGGTTTCCAGGATGAGAGACAGCATGGGTTCATGGGGGGAGATCATGTCAAACAAATCTGATTGACTTCTTTAACTGTGTCTCTAAGACAGTACACAGGGGCCAAGCGGTAGACATCCTCTATCTTGATTTCAGCAAGGCCTTTCACTCTGTGCCCCACTAAAGGTAGATCAGGAAGTTGGTGGATCTTGGAGTTGGGGCAAAGATGGCCAGATGGGTGGAAAACTGGCTGAGGGATAGAATCCACAGGGTAGTTGTGGGGGAGAGTTATCTGGCACCAGAGAGGTAACCAGTGGGGTCCCACAGGGCTTGATGCTGGGGCTGGCGTTGTTCAATGTCTTCATCAATGAAACATTGGGGATGGCATTAAGGGCAAAATGTGCCTATTTGTGGATGAAACCAAGCTCTGTGAGAGAGTGGATACAGCTGAAGGGATACAGGACCTACAAGAAGATCTGCAAAAGCTTGGGAGGTGGTCCAGTGTCTGGCAGCTTGGCTTCAATGCCAAGAAATAAAAAGTTATGCATATTAGAGCCAAGAATCCAGGACAGAGTCTACCTGGGTGGAGTTCGAGTATCTGCATCAGAGGAGGGGAAGGACCTGGAAGTGATGATCACTAGTGACCTAAAGCACTCCACGCAGTGCAAGAAAGCAGCAGCAAAGGCAAACAAGATGCTGGGATGCATAGCTAGGGTGATCAGTAGTAGAAGAAAGGAGCTTATACTGCCCTTGTACAGGTCACTGGTAAGGCCACATCTAGAGTATGGAGTTCAATACTGGTGCCCACACCCCAAAAAGGACATTATCCTGCTGGAGACAGTCCAGAGGAGGGCTACAAAGATGATAGCAGGTCGGCAGGATAAGGCATATGAGGAGAGGTTGAGGGCACTGAACATGTACTCCCTGGAAGACAGGAGAGAGAGAGAGAGAGAGAGAGGACGTGATTGGGACCTTCAAGTACTTGAAAGGGATAAATAAGGTTGATAAGAAGAGTCTCTTTAAGCTGAGTGGCAACCATAACACGATGGGGCACAGTCTTAAGCTGGAGAGTGGGAGGTTTATGAGGGAATTCAGGAAGCACTTCTTCACTGAGAGGGTGATGGACACTTGGAATGTGCTGCCGGAAGAGGTCATCTCATTGAAGTTAGTGGGCAGCTTTAAGAGAGGCTTGGATAGGCATGGGGGAAGGTAAGGATCATGGGTAGGAGGGATGGGAGGAGTGGGAATGGAGGGCAAGGACATTAGCTCAAGCTGTGGACCCTGCAATAGTAGTAGACTTGATAGACCAAATGGCCTTCTTCTGCTGGCTTCTTCGTATGTTCCTCTGTATGTAGTTAGGGTAACTTAACGCCTCAAGAATAGATAAATGTAGTGTTAGAGTTTCCAACCCTAGCTCCCCACACCACAGGGCACTACATGAAGAAAGCTACTACACACTGTGTTTGCAACATGTGGCAAGACATACTTCTTTACCTTTCAAGAGTGTATTACTAAGAGGCACTGGTTGGGAACTGTAGCTTGTGCTTCAGACAGAAGGCTACGGGCTTGGGGGGATGGGTGACTATTAGGGTTGACAACCCCAAAGAAGATCTCACCACTGATTCACCAAGACTGTGGAGACTCAAAACCCTAATGTTTTTTTCCTCTTCTACTTAGGGGAGTGGGGGTGGACAGTTAGGATTAGATCCTAACACTACATTTTCCTACTTTTGTGGTGTTAGGTTACCCTAACTGATGCATTAACAAAGTTTTTTTTGCAAAGAATTATCTTTGTTTTTGAAATCTTGGAATTGTATCCTCATTCATGCAGGTCACTTTGGGGCCTACATAAACAGGTGCAAATGCACAGGGCCCTTTCAGCCCCACACCATAGGAAGACTCTGTCCACCTACAGAAGTACAGCACCCTTGTGGGCCCTGCACTTCTGTACAGCAGCGGATGTCAAGACTTCATGTGGCTATCTGGTGGGCTGCAGAAGCACAAGATCCTCTGTTCCTTGCACTTCCATGTGGCTGTAGATGCAAGAGCAGACAGTAGCTACCGCACTCAAGGAACTCATAGCCACGGCTTTAGTGAGAAAAAGTGTAGACTTTGCTGATGTTAAAAATCAGTGCAAAAACATGTGGTGTTGGAGCACTAATTAGCTGATATACCAGTTGTCCCAGTGCTTGGCCATAGTCTTCATCGGGGTGGGCTTCTGGTGTAATCCCACTCCTAAGTACAGTACCGCCACATCATGATCTAGACCAGCTGTGTTAGACAATTGCAAATGACTGATGTGTTGGGGTGCAGTGAGATTCGAACATCAATTTGCACTCCAGTGGTACATATAGAGGATTATGTATGAGCAATCATACACAACAACACTGTTTTTCACTCAAGAGGGTTCCGTGGTAACAAGAGACCTCGAGAGTGCAGCTTGAAAGGTTTTTATTACCATGGAACCCTCAAGAGTTAAAAACAGCGTTGCACAGTGGTAGCCATAGAAAAGTTTCAGTATGATTGCCCATACGCAATGTTTTATAGTGTATAGGCAATCAGCCTGAGTCCAAAGAATGTCCCCGGAGTGCTCAAAGTGTCTTACTTTACCACAAGCTGTTGAAGTTCTCTCGAGCACCTGTCTCTTCCTTGGCTAGCTCTCACCACCACTGCCACTTCATCATGCATGCATGAATATGTTTGATCTTGTTGTGCTGCAGTAGTGATGTTGCTAGTGCAGCACACCAACATCCTGATGTCACTACTGCAGCACAACAATGCTGTTCCAGGCATGGATTTCCATGCACAATGGTGTTCTACTATACACTATACAGACATTAAAATTCAGATCCTTTATATAAAATGTTAAAATAATTTTTAGACAATAAAAGTGCTAACACAAAACATTCAATAAAAAAGTATTTTTGTCTCTCAAAAATTATCAAGCAATTTTATAAATTCGTAAAGGAAAGAGAGAAAAGGATAAATCAGTTACATGCTGGTCTTAAAGAACTGAAAAAACAGGGAGTGAGAGTAAAGAGGCAAAGGGATCTCAAAGAACAAAGAATAAATGTGTAAAGAGTGAATGGATAAAGAGTGACTGTGTAAAAAGTGAATGCATGAAGAGTGAATGTGTAAAGGGTGAATGTACCAGTATTAGGCAGGGGGATGTAGGGAAAAAAGGGAGGGGAGGGAAGGAGAAAGCGTTAGATGGAGAAAAAAAGAGGGCCAAATAAGTCAAGTGAGAATGGGGGGGGGAGCCATAGAATAATTGGAAAGAAATCATGACAGTAAATGAAAAGTCCATCTGTCAGGCAATGCATGGGGCCCTCTGACATCCATGGGTGCAGAGGTGCAGGGCCTTGTGCCAAGAGGACAGTAGTCTTTTCTATATGGTAGCTGAACTAATGTGGACCACCCTTCAGCTTGCATTCCCTGTGTGTGTGGGGGGGATGCCACATAACAGCAGCATTCCCCCACCCAGCTGGGTCACTGAGCTCTCCCCCAAACTCAGCTCACCATCACAGGATCACAAAGCATACCCGCTGGGGTCAAGACTGGTACTAAACTGTCTTTCGAATGAGATGTTAAACCAAAGTTCCATCTGCCTGGATTGGTGGTAGTTCAGGTGGATGCTAAAGATCCCATGGCACTTATCGAAAAGAGCAGGGTAATTTCCCTGGTGTCCTGGCCAGATTTCTCCCATTCACTAAAAATACCATAAACAGCTAAATCTGGTTCAATTTCAGTTGCTTACCATCTGTATCCCCTCTCCCCCAAGTCGCCCCTGAAAAAGGGACTTCTAGGCCTAGTGGGCTTACCGGGTCAACAAAATTCAATAAATAAATAAATATAAATAAACACAAAGTTTGTTAACAATTGTATATAAACTTTTAATTTTGACCCCAAATTTTCAAGATAGTCATTTTATGACTCCCTTCATCAACATGACATGTAACATTTATAGTGTATTGGCCAAAATGGAATTTCATACTAGAAAAGCAAAGACACATCTTGTCTAGGATTTAAAAAATGACACCTGTCACGTTTATGAGAAAGTGTGGAAAAATGGCTATGCTAAAAGTTTAAAGTCATAATATTGAAAATTAACAAAGTTATGAGTGAATGTTGAAATATTACAATGTCCATTCATAACCTGGGCATTTTACTGTACTTGTACACCAAACTGTCAGCATAGCCTTCTTATTAACCCATCTCATGAACCCCATAGGTGAAAATTTGCAAATCCCTACCGAAACATCATTCCATGCCACCCAAAGTGTAATTCCGTGCCACTGGTGAAAAAATGCATTTTGGCCAAGATTTGAAAATGACAGCGGTCATGTTCAGTTGAAAGTTTGTGGTCAAAATATTGAAAATGACTAGTCATGAGTAAGCATAGAAAAATTTCAATGTATGCCCATAACTTTACTATTTTTACATATTTTGACTCCAAATTTTCAAAATAGCTTTCTTATGACCCCACCTCATGAACAAGGGTGATGAAAATGTTCAAATCCTGCCCAAAAGGTGATTTCATCAAGTGACCAAGAAATCACCTTCTGGACCTGATTTGCATAAGTCCACCACCACCATTGGTCAAGAGGTAGGGTCACAAAAAGGCCATGTTGAAAATGTGGGGTCACAATATGCAAAAATGTCAATGTTATGCATCAGAGTTCAAAACCTCATTGAAATACATTGAAATGCACTTATCTTAATTTCTCATATTGCAGTTAATGGTTGCAGCAGCAAGATACATCTTAGATTGGACAGTGGATTTTCCCCATGGGATATGTTCAGGTGAGTGAGGGTGTGTGGGAGCATGCTTGCTATAGTATGCCTTATGTTCTTTACAAGATGAACTTACTCGTTTCTGATGCTTGTTGGAGAAGCAGAGCTTCCGGTGGTTATCTTTTACACATTCTCTGGTCCTCTTCTATTATTCACTCTTATTGGTGACAAGTACTTACCTTTGCAGTTCATGTACTGTATAAATACATTCCATCTTCTGCCCCACTTGGCATTTTAGGCCTTACATCTGAAGCCCTGCATCTCATTTTTCCCAAACAAAGATGGTTTGCCTTGCTTTGTTTGCATGCTAAGCAACTCCTTTTGATGAAATGATGCACAGTTATCCCTCCTGCATTTCAGGAGCTTTTATTTAATTTTGCACAGTTTGCTACTTTAGACAGATTGATGCATCTGGTTTCCAATAAGCTGGAGTTATATCATAGCTATTGGCGCCCATATTTGTGCTATCTGGAATCTTTCGTTTAGAACTCTTTTTTTCACAGCAGACTGGCTTCCTTTTTCTCCATTTCCATTTTTGTTTATATTTAATAGTTACTATGTTATTTTCTTTTAGGTACAGGTACTCATAGAAACATAGAATCTGTCAGTAGATAAGGACCATACAGCCCACCTAGTCTGCCCATTTCCCTACTTGGTTTGGCAATCCCTATTCTTATCTGGGCTGCCTTTCCCCATTGCTGTTGATGCATTCTGCTGTACAGCAGGGTGCCTTTACACTTATCCCATGCACTTTTGAATCCCCATTCTGTTTTTGCTTCCACCACTTCTGCTGGTAGGCTGTTCCATGAATCCACCACCTTCTCTGTAAAAAAATACATCCTAGCATTCCCCCTAAGCCTCCCTCCCTCCCCCCAGCCTCATGTTATGTCCTCTTCTCCTAAGGTATTTGAAAGTTTCTATCATATCCGCTCTCTCCCTTCTCTCTTCTAGTAAATAGAGGTCAAGTTCCTTGAGTCTTTTCTCAAAAGGCTTGTGTACTCTTCTGTGCCTTGCTGCTTACTTGTTGTTTGTACTTTATTATATAGTTTATTAGGTTTTGTTGGAATTCTTATTTTTTACTGTTGACACATTATATTGTGGTGGTGCCTTACTGTTTTGTATATTTATATAACGTTGTAAGTATTGTACAGTACTGTACATTGGTGTTGCTCATTGTATCTGTGCATGGCTTGTTTGTTGCTTTCATCAGTATTGAAAATTAATAAAAAGTTTAACTATACAGCAACACAGCATTAGCTATACATGTAAAATGTGGATCATATATAAATAAAAATGTGGGTTCCTCGCCACTTAATTCAGGCAAAGTGTAAAGCAGCTGCAGCAGTTTGCATTTGTTGTTATAATGCCATTGGCCCTCTTCCCATGGATGTTAATATTTAACTTTTTCTATGAAATGAGGGCTTGAGGCCCGATGTACAAAACATGGTGGCATACACAGAACACGGAAACAATTTTGTGGATAGCACTTAGTACTAGCATTGAGATACTATAGTTAAAATACTATTTGGCATTACCTTGTTCATTCAGTATTCACCATCAACCATCTCAGCCGTCCTCAATTAATTGATCAGAATCAGCAGTTGGAATACTTTTGTAGGAATATGAAAATATTACCTTATTAACTTTAATAAATGTTTAATAAATGTTAGTATGCACATTCTCTGGCAGCAATCTGTTTCAGGTGTCAGTTACAATGTTGCCAGCAGTATGAAATGTAATGTTCAGAGAGACACTTGTTGAAGGACAACCAATTTATTTAAATGCTCCATTGTACAGCTCAGGCCACATTAGCTTTTATGATCTCCAGTATTCAAATAAGTATGCACCGACAGCAATAAGTGGTTCTTGTGGAACACAGTCAGGTCATTTTCTCTTTCCCAGGATGGACAACTAAGTAGCATATAATCCTCAAACCATGGTATCTATATATACCCTCTACCGATGTAACAAGATGTATCAGATTAATAGAGTATAATTCACTGTTGACTCTTTCAAAAACCGATTCCTGATTTTACCTAAGTGATGCTATAGGTGCTTTTTTATTTTTCTTTACCTAGGGTATCTGATTAATGTCTTGATTATTGTTGTGCTTATGTTTAAAAATTTTCAATAAAAATGAATAACTACAAAAAATAAGAGGTTCTTGCAGGTAACTGTCTACCAGGGCTTAAAGAGAATGCTCTGAAGAAGGGTTAGTATAAACTGGTACAGCAACAATTTGTGAAAGGCTTTGCCATAGATTCTGTCTGAAACCAAGGCTTAATTTTCAAATTTTCCTGAATGCAGCAAGCCCCGGGTGTACCTAATATATGGCGCACAGGCATGCGACATTCTCCTGGCCAGTGACTGGGAATTCAATCCCATGCGCCAACTGCCACTAGTTAGGCCAACTTTTTCTGGTATAGCTTGTGGCAACCCCGAGTACCCTTTTTATGGAGCTTCCACCAAATATTTGGTACAAGCTGCTGTAAATCAGGTAAAGTGTTGCAGCTGCACCAGACCTACACAAATCAAGCGCAGTTGCATCAAAGGTATTTGGCACAGCTATGTAAATTTCATGGTCTGATGAAGGGCTTGATGCAAGCCCTCTGTCAGAGTTTGAAAATCCACCCTAGAAGTTAAACTACTGCACACATTTGGTAACTTCTGTTGTAGAGAATTTCTATGAGATGCTGGACCTGTACATTGCAGAAAGAAACTAACTGGCTGTTTTTGCATTTGAGTTCTGTGCCTGCTTCATCTCATGTATAGTACATAACAACAGAAATATAGAAACATAGAATTTGATGGCAGATAAGGACCGCTTGGCCCACCTAGTCTGCCCATTTACCTACCTGATGGATAAGCTGCAGATTCTAGTTAACCAACAGCTTACTTCCTCCTACCCCCCCACTAGAATTGCTTTATGTCTGTCCCATGCATTCTTGAATTCTCCCACTGTTCTTGACTCCACAACCTCCTCAGGAAGGCTGTTCCATGCATCCACAACCTTCTCCATGAAAAAATCCTTTCTAACATTACCTCTGAGCCATCCCCCCCTCTATCTTCAAATTGTGCCTCATTGTTCTTGCACATCTCTTTTTCTGAAAGATGCTACCCTCTTGGACTTTGTTAATTCCCTTGAGGTACTTGAAGGTTTCTATCATGTTCCCCCTCTCCCTCCTTTCCTTGAGGGTATACATATTAAGCTGCTTTAGTCTCTCTTCATATGTCTTCTGGTGTAGACCCTGCACCATTTTGGTTGCCCTCCTCTGAACAGCCTCCACTCTGTCTATGTCTATGCGGAGATAGGGTCTCCAGAACTGCACACAGTACTCCAGATGGGGTCTCACCAACTGTCTGTACAGAGGGATAACAACTTCTTGTTTTCTACTGTTGATGCCTCTCCCTATGCATCCCAGTATCCCCCCCAGCCATCCTTACTGCCTTCTCACATTGATTTCTCACCTTTAGGTCATCTGATATAATTACTCCCTGGTCCTTCTCAATTTTGTTGTTGTTAGTATCTCACCCCCCATTGTGTACTCTTCCCCTGGGGTTTTGTTTCCCAGGTGCATTACCTTGCACTTCTTTGCATTGAATCTGAGCTGCAATACATATGACCATTCCTCCAATCTTGCCAAGTCCCTTTTCATCCTTTCCACCCCACCTTGTGTACCAATTCTGTTGTAGATCTTTGTATCATCTGCAGAGAGACATATTTTTCCTTCCAGGTGCTCTCTAATGTCACTTATAAAGACATTAAAGAGGACTGGTCCCAGTACTGAACCCTGTGGATCCCCACTGGTTACCCTCCTTTCTTCACTGTGGACTCCTTTTACTATTACCCTTTGTGTCCTGTTGTCCAGCCAGTTTTTAATCCAGGGTACCACCTTGGGACCCACTCCAAGGCTGGCTAACTTGTATATTAATCTTTTGTGTGTGACTGTGTCAAATGCCTTCCTAAAATCTAGGTAGGCCATATCCACAGCCCCTCCATGGTCTATTACTTTGGTCGCCCAGTCAAAGAAATCTGTTAGATTCATCTGACATGACCTTCCCGCTGTGAATCCATGCTGCCTTGGGTCCTGTGCCCCCCTGGCCTCTAGGTACTCAACAATTCTTTCCTTCAGAAGTGATTCCATCATTTTCCCTATCACTGAGGTCAAACTAACTGGTCTGTAGTTTCCTGCCTCTGCCCTGCTCCCACTTTTGTGAAGTGGAATCACATCTGCCCTCCTCCAGTCCTCAGGTACCACCCCATCCTCACATGATTTGTTAAAGAGAGTGGTCAGAGGTGTCACTAGTTCTATCCTTAGTTCTTTTAGGATTCTTGGGTGAATCCCATCAGGCCCCATTGCTTTGTCCACCCTTAGTTTCAAGAGTTCTTTCAAAACCCTTTTTTCTGTGAATGGACTAGTATCGACCCCCTATCCAAAGCGTTCCTCTTATTTGGTTTAGGTACCTCCCCATCCTCTTCTGTTGTGAATACCGAGCAGAAATATTCATTCAGTATCCCTGCTTTTTCACTATCACTCTCTGCCCACATTACCTCCCCTTTATTAACAGGAATTTAAACTGCTCTACATTTTCTCTTTTTGGAAAGATTTATGAACTAAAGCTGGGATCTAAAGGGGTCACATGTATGCAGTGTTTAGATTATTTTGGTACAATAATTTGTCATCAGTCATTCTTTTATAAAATGTCCATGATACTGCTGACATCTTACTTCTTCTTCAGATCCATCTATGGAAGTATGAATGCCCAAATGATGTGTAATCAGCATTATACGTGGGATAACCTGACTCAAAGTTGCACATTCTACAGGAATGTCCCTCTTTGCTGTCTGAAAAGGAGCTAGGATGAAGCACTCCATCTAAAGTAATTACTTCTTAGAGCCAAGAGCACATGCACCTTACTAACTTTTCAGTCCCATGACAAATAGACTTGAAGCCATGTAAACAGAATATTTCTTCATTGCAGATAATGTCTGTAGCAAAAAAGTTGCAGTGTAGGACAAACCTCACTGATCATTACCACCAGCACACTGTCTTCAAAACTTCCACTGCAGCACAGAAAGCTTAGTGCCACCTCCGACCAGGGAATCTCGCTAATCTCAAGGAACACCTTGCCTGCTGGGACTGGTCCCTATTATACCAGGCCACCAGCATGGATGTAGCACTTGACTACTTCCACAGCTCCTTCACCCTAGCCAGAGACACCCACTTCCCCTTAAAAAAGCGCCATACCAAATGGCAGAACACACCATGGATAACACCATCCCTCATCCAACAGCTACAAAACAGAGACAACCTATGGCATAAAGCCACAGACTCAGGAAAACCCACAGACAGGCAGGCCTATTGGGCAGAATGGAATAGATGTACCTGGGCCATTTGCAAGGTGAAAGCCCAACACTTCTGGGCCACACTTACCTCCTCCTGGGGTCATCCCGGAAATTCTGGGACAACATAAAAAACCTAAATGGCAAATCATGAACCCCACCCCCCTCACAGATCACAAAAGATGGCTCAATGACCACTGGCCCAAAATAAATCACTGACACACTCAACACCAGCTTCGCGGACCTAAGCTCAGTACCCCCCCACCAATTTCTTCAACCCCATCTCTGATCCTCCCCACCTCCAATGCCCACCTTTCTACCTCCAAACAATCACCCCACAGGAAGCAGAGCCTTACCTTGCCAAGACTCTGAATGGGTCCTGCCCCCTAAATGACCCACTGGATACTAAACTCCTACGTATGACTCTGGATGTGTTGCCCACCCTCCCCCCTTACTGGTCTGCTAAATCATTCTCTCTGCCTCAAACAGTTCCCAAAAGAGTGGAAGAATGTGGTGGTAACACCCATCCACAAGGAAGGGGATCACTTAACCCCTGGAAATTACCGACCAGTTTCCATCCTCTCCCCTCTCTCCAAAGCCCTAGAAAGGGCACTAGCAGACCAGCTGACAAGCTACCTAGACACCCATGACCTGCTCTGCAACAAGCAGCATGGTTTCCGCTCTGGGCATAGCACCACCATGGCCCTCCTGGAATTTTCAAATCATACCCACTCAGCACTGGACAAGGGACAGCTGGTAGGAGCCGTATTTATAGACCTATCCAAGGCCTTCAACACAGTCCATCACCCCCACCTGCTGGACACCCTCATGCAAATGGGTCTTTCACAAGGGCCCTTGGACTGGTTCTCAAGCTACCTGGCATCCAGGATACAATGCATCAGGATAAATACTGTGCTATCCTGCACCCGCCCAGTACACTCTGGAGTCCCACAAGGCTCCATCCTGGGACTGTTACTTTTTAGTCTGTTTCTCAATGCTCTTCCCTCCTCATGCTCCGGGAAAATCTTGTTATATGCCAACGACATCATCCCCTGGGCCACCCACTCTGACCGCACCAGTCTGCAGGCTTCACTGAAGCATGCTTTCAACCAGACCGAGCACTGGTTTAATGAATGTAGGCTAGTCATTAACCTGAAAAAGACAAAAACTATGCTATTTGCACATCACCAGAACAAACACAAAAGTGCATGCCTCCAAATCCTCTCCAGTTCACTCCACCCCCTAGAACAGGTCTCATCCTATAAATACCTGTGGGTCACATTCAAACCTGCCCTCACCTTCCATGCACACATCAACACACTCACATCAGCCTGTAATACATGTATTGGCCTACTATATCGCCATAAGGACTGCCTAACCCAGGAAGCCCTGAGACTAGCCGTCACCTCATCTGACATGTCCCTGATCGACTATCAATCAATCAATCAACATTTTATTTGTATAAGGCACCCTTCCTTTGCTCAGGGCACCTTTACAGTACACAATAAAAAGTACATAATATTACAGTTTTAAGAACAGATAAAACAAATATATGTGCACTTAATAAATTCCTGCGAAAGCCTGGTTAAATAAATGGGTCTTCAATAACTTTTTAAAACCCTCTACAGTTTGACTCTCTCATATCTGGCAAGGTAGAGAATTCTACAGGGTAGGTGCCATAAAGGCAAAAGATCTTCCTCCTGATGTTTTTAGGGTTACCCTGGGAATCTAGCAATCCCTCTCCAGAGGATCGGAGTGAACGGGTGGGGCAGTAAAGGGCATAAGAGTTCTTTCAGGTGGTGGGGTCCCTGTTCAGGTAGGGCTTTATAGGTCAGCAGGGCGACCTTGAAGATAATCTGCCACTGTATTGGCAGCCAGTGCAGTTCACGCAGCACAGGTGTTGTATGACTGGATCTAGTGGTTCCAGTCAACAACCTGGCCATCGCGTTCTGCACTAGCTGCAAGTGGCAGATATCAACTCCCAGTAGCCCTAGGTAGAGGGCATTGCAGTAATCAAAATGACTGGTGACAAAGGCGTGGACCAAGGTAGGAAGATCTTCCAGCTGAACCAGGTGCTTCACCTGGGCTATGTTCCTTAGAAAGTAATAGGAAGATTTGACTACAGCCGAAATATGCGCCCTCAGGGTCAGGCCTTCATCAAACACCACTCCCAGGTTTCGCACCTGGCCTGAGAGAATAAGCAGGGTCCTCCCTAGATTTAATCCTGAGGGTTTTCCCACCCATGCCCCTGTTGTCCTATAACCAGGGTCCACCACCAATACCTCTGTCTTGCCTGAGTTCAACCAAAGCCAGCTGGCACTTATCCAGTTCTGAATCTCCAGTAGGCAGTTATTAAACATCGCAGCAGAATCTAATTCCTTTTCAGGCACAAAGGACATGTACCGTTGAGAATCATCGGCATAGCAATGAAAACTCAAACCGTACCGTCTTATAATGTCCCCAGTGGGAGCATGTACACCGCGAATAACATGGGGGACAGCACCGAGCACTGTGGAACCCCGCAGGGTAGCCCATGAGGAGCCAAAGAATAAATCCCCAATACCACTGTCTGGGATCTACCCTTGAGGAAAGACTGAAACCAACTGAGGACCGCCCCCTCAGTCCACAGAAGAACCACAGGAGCTCAAGCAGCACCCCATGATCCATGGTGTTGAATGCTACTGAGAGATCAAGGAGAACCAAGATAGAACGGGCTCTCCAATCTCTTGCCATCAGAAGATCATTAAGTATCTGTACCAGGGCTGTTTCAGTGCTATTCCTTTTTCTGAAGCCAGACTGGAGAGGGTCGTAGATATTGTGGTTAATTAAATAGTCCTCCAACTGCAAAGTGACCACCTTTTCAATAACATTCCCTACAAACGGTAAGTTTGAGATCAGTCTGTAGTTAGCTGAGCCATCGAGGTCAAGGGATTTTTTTTTTTTAGAGGGGCGTACTACTGCCTCCTTTAAGAGATCTGGAAAGATCCCTCTCTCCAATGAAACTCCCACTATCCCAGCAAGAACCGGGCCGATAACTTCTACACACCTCACTAGTAGGCATGTAGGGCCCAGAACCAAACTACAGTAAGTTGGCCGCAGACTCTGGATGATCCTCACTACATCCACGACTACCGGCTGACTAAAGGTGGACCAGGTCTGTAGGGTATTAGTATCACCCAATTGATCAATGCAAGGTCCAATGGGAAGACACTGGCTGATCTCATCCCTCATGGTGGACACCTTATTAATGAAGAACTGCGCAAACTCCTCACACTGCACTTGTGACAATGCTCATCCGGAGTGAAGACAAGCTGGATTGCACAGTCTGTCCACAGTCCGGAAGAGCTGGGCTGGCCTATTCCTTGCCATAGCAATTTCCCTGGACAGGAACTCTGCCTTCTTATGGGAAATTGCTGACTGATAGATCTGATAATGATCCATCAATCTAAGCCTATCCACCTCCAGGCTAATTTTCCGCCAGTGTCTTTCCAACCTTCGACCCGCCTCTTCAACTCACTGATCTCCCCATTAAACCAAGGAGCACCCGGGTGAGGGGTAAGAGGGTGAACACTAACAGAAGCAATGATATCCAAGACCTCAGTATCAGCCCTGTTATAGGCTGACACTAGAGGCCTTGGATCAGTGCAATCCCCAGGAAATCCTGAGAAGTCCAGCACCATCATTAGGCCTTCTGAGGTAACTACTCTCAAAGAACAGAACTGTACCAACTCCTTTGGGGCATGCCTATTTCAGGGGGCTGCAAAACTGAATCTCAGGACGTGATGGTCAGATCAACCGACTGGCTCCGCCTCCACATCGGAGATCTCCATCCCCAGGTGGAACACCAAGTCCAGTGAGTGCCCTTTCTCATGGGTTGCAGTGGTAATAACCCATGTTAGACCCAATGAATCCATCAATTGGAGGAGGTTTTGTCCAAATGGCAAAAGTTCATCGTCAACCCAGGCATTGAAGTCCTCCAGAATCAACCATCTGGGGCACTCCAATACCACCTCAGCAATGAAGTCCACAACCTCCCTCAGAAACTCCCTCCCATCACCTGGTGGATGGAAAATGAGACTGGTCCTGTAGCCTACACCTGCACCCACTATACACTCAAAGGAGTTGATCACTCCAACTGGCACCTCACTGAGACCCAGTTTCTGTCTAAAACAGACAGCACCCCCCCCCCGACCCGACGGTCCTCTCTCGGGTGGTGAATCACCAAGAAACCGGCCAGAACCACAGCCTCAAAAATGGGGCCGGCACTTTCATCCAGCCAGATCTCGGTGATACAAGCCAGGTCAGCAGATGCCACAAGACCTGCAACCACTGCAATCTTATTTTTAATTGACCTGGCATTGCTTAACACCGCCCGAAAGGGACTAGAGTCCAGGGGTGGCCCCACTTCCTCCCTTGACCTAGTCTATGCCCTCATTGACACCATGGCTATCAACAAAATAAGAGTTGTCATCAACAAAGCCTGCAGGCTCTTGTCCAGTGCAGACCAAACAACACACACATGGACCCTCTACTCCATCACCCAGATTCTCACTTCGAGGAAAGACTTCAGTACCAGGCTTGCCTAATGGTCAAAAAATCCCTCCTAGGACTAATACCCTCCAGAGTATCAGCATCCCTAATTACCAGCATGCAAACGGTAAACACCCATAGTACAGAAAGAGTGTCTATGGCTATCCCAAGGGTCAGGTTGTCCCTAGTGCAGAGATCTTTTCCCATCAGGGACCCTACCTGGTTCAACTCCCTGCCCACATCAGTCCACTGCCACCCCAAACTAGGTGCTTTCAAGGTGGCCATCAAGAGGCACATCCTCACCTCCCACACCTGCACCCATCCTTTATAGGCCCACATCCAGCCCACCCCAGAGCTGCCTACCGCTGCCCCGCAGTAGGTGGCAATTTTCTCTAAATGGAACTTGAATCAGTGACAAAGTCTGTTTCTCCAGACTGCTAACTGCTCAGGACTATAACACATTCTGTATTACTGTATCTTGTCGTAGCTAATAACTAAATGTTCATCCTCCTCCCACTATGTACCATTACCAAACTGTGTATAAAATGTTCAGGATGTCTGATGTCAAATAATGTATATTATGTGTAACTCCCACTCTGTACCACAACTGTACTGCTTCTAATGTTAATTAAGTGTTTGCTGTCTTTCGTTTAATGACATGGAGCCTTTGGAAATGAGTCAAGACTCAAAGGTTTGTAATTCGGGCGTACTAAATAAATTAATAAATCACCAACAATGTAATTTGAGCAATATTCATGAACAGTTTTTTCTTGTTCCAAGAGGCACTGTAGCATATAGAGGGTTGCATTCTACCAAGAGGAAACACATTGTACCTGCTTTTTGGGGGTAGTGTCATAAGTAGTTTAAATAATGGGCCTGATTCTCAAAGCCTCTGGCAAGGCACAAGGGGCTCGTGTCAAAAAGAATGCCACAAGGTGCCCCTTGCACCGAAAGATACACTGGGAGTGATTCTCAAAGGCAGCCTGCATCAAATGCAGACTGCCTGCACCAAATGAGGCTTGCAGCATCCCTGTGCCCGGAATTGGGCTGCGACAAGGTGATAGAAGCCATGCAGCAGACACAAGCTGCCACAGCCCCATACTGCCAATTCACAGAAATTCCCCCGAAGGAGAAATTCTAAGTTCCCTTTGACCAGCCAAGGCTGGTGTAACAGGACTTAGAAAAATCTCCCCCAAAAGAGAGATACAGCTAGGAATAGTGCCGTGGGACCCCCATCCCCAAGCCCCAATGTGCCCCACATGTAAATACAAGAGAAGAATCCTCCCACCTGGATCCCTGCTGTGCTCCACATTTATAATATATATAGAACCCCTCCTCCTGCCCAGATCCCCGATGAGCCTCTCACATTGGTGGTCCAGTGCCCTCACGCCCCACCCCAGAAGGTAGTGCTCCCGTCCCCAGACAGAGCCAGGGACTGGCAAAGCCCTCCTCACACCTCCGTGGATGGTCCCCAACTGAATGATCAATGAGCACATATTGTAATGTATATGCTCTTATTGCTCATTAATGGGCGTGTACACATTACAGTACATGAACATTGACAGTTCAGCTGGGGACTGGCTGCGGAGGTGTGAGGAGGGCTGTGCCAGTCCCTGGCTCTGTCTGGGGATGAAGGGGGGGACTATCAGCCGGGATGGGGTGGGAGGCACCGGACCACCAATATAAGGGGCCATTTTATGTGACATACTGAAGGGGACATCGGGGATCTGGGTGGGGGGTTTCTGTTATATTTCATCACTGTGGGGCACATCAGGGATCTTGATGAGGGTTCTTACATGTTTATTAACTGTGTGGCACATCGGTGATCAGGCGGGGGTCCCACATATATTTGATACTTATGGGCACAGTGTGGATTGGAGTGTGGGAACAGCTTACAAGTGCCAGAAAGGGGCCTGTGGGAAACCCTTCTGTGCGCCATATGTTTGCCACATGGGAGGGGTTGCTGCAGGTGTGTGGTCTTAGCTGCTGGGACTCCTCTTGTACCAGAATCTGGTGGAGGGTCCCTGGTGCACTGGCCTTCAGTGCAAGCTACTGTTTGCCACAGCTTGTGCTGCTCTAAGCCACATTTGAGAATTGGGCCCAATATCCTTATAGCCTTGGTAAAATGAGAGAAGTGAGTAGCGATTTTCATGAAAACAGCAATCATGTTATCAACTTGGGTTTTATGAATAGCAACCTATTGATAATTAAATGCAAGCAGTGTGCCAAGTAAGAAGCATGCATGAAACTCCCAGCTTTTACTGCTTCCAAGATGTTGGCTCCATTGTGGTTAGCATAAAGCCCCATTTTAGACCTTGAGAAAAAAAATACAATCATCAAGGAGCTCATTTGGTTTCTGTAAGATATTTAAGCAATAAGGCATGACAGGGTGGGTGTTGTTGTGTAATAACCTCACTTCTGGGGTGGATTGTAGCACGAGGTGAGCAGGTGCTGCTACAGGGTGAGTTAATACCTAATAACTACACCTGGAATCTTATTGCTAATATCTAATGACTTGTTTTAACATAATAAAAAGAAGTATAAAAAAAAATTGTTAAATTACATTTTTATTGCTTTTTTGTGTATGTGGAGGGCATATTGGAGGAGGGAAGAAAAAATAGTCCTGTATAGGTGGTGCTGCTGTTTCAAGGTACCATCATCTTACAGTCTATCTGTGTCAGTTTGTGTTCCATCTTTCCCCACTCCTACCCCCCAGTCACATAGTCATACACAATTCTTCGTGGCCACATAGGTTAATTGAGCCAGTTTTGGCCCCTTTTCATTTTAAGTTCACTTTGTTTTTTTTTGTGTGTAAATCACCATCCTTCAGCGACTATACAGCATGGTGAGTGTATGGCGGGACTGTTAATACGGGCATGTACTGTTGTGATGTCTGCGCTGCTGTAGATGAAGGTATTTAAATTGGGGAAGTGAATTTTATTATTGGGCTGTGGTACAGGAAAGTACTTCTCTGAAAGAAAAAAAACAGTTCCTTTTCTTGTGCATACGTTACTTGTGTGCAGCTTTTCGGGAAACAGACAACCAGGCACATGCAAACACTGAAATGCAGTTTAGCCAGAGGTTGCAGCGTTCGGGAGAAAACATATTTTTTTAAATTAACCTGTTGTTTATTTCTTTATTTGAGGCTCTCGAGACAAAGAAGGGAAGGTGAATTGGGTTGCTTAGACACAAAAAGAAGAGATGAGCGATGGAGTTTGTGTGTTGGGGGGCACACTTTGTACCTGAAGGGTTTTAGCACACTGGTAAGTTGCGGAGCGGTGGTATGATTTTTGACAGCTATGCAGTCATGTGTGTCACAGACTCGCTCAGCCGGTCAACCCTTTACTCCCAAAGTGCCAACCTCTGAGCATATGATTTGTGTACAGTGTAACAGACAAGGTAACCCTTTTTTCTGTTTTGTGGGTTCATGTCACCTTAGTCTCAAGTTCTAGAAGGATTCAAACTGATAACCTCTTGTTAGCATACCCAATTATCAGGCTCAAATAATTCTGTCTTCAGGGGGCCAGATATCTTTGCCTACGGGCACCCAACCAAGTCTTTCGAATGAACCCTTAGAACTCTATGCAAGACTTTAGAGAACTCTATCCATTTCCCAGTTTGGTATACAATAAGCCCATACACAGTGTACTTATAACCTTTAAAAGCTCCACTTAAAATAAAAAGAAATATCAAGGCACTCCATGCAGTTTCATTTGTAAAAAAATATCTTTACTTTAAAAATACCAAAACAGAACAATAATTACAGAACAAATATATATCTCAACACATACAGCCTTAAAACAAACAGGTAAAAAAAGTACAGTTCCTACAATTTATAACTTCAGACTAATCTTGCCTAATGCTTACTTTCATTCAGTGCTTTGAGGGTCTCTCTTCTCTCAGTCAGTAAATATTGTCTTGTGTGTCTCTAAGGCTTGCTCAGTTGGATAAAAGAGTTCTGAGCCTGCCTACTCTCTGAGATCATTAAACTCCGCCTTGGTGTATTAAAGGTTATATGTTACTACACAGTATGTCCCAACAATATTTAAAAAAAATGATAAGTGACATACTCAATTTCCTCTCCTCAGGGTAACTGGTCAGAACTGTTTTTTTGTTCTGCCACAGACATACATACACACACACATAAACAGGTTCTGTGATGTCTTCCCAAGGCTTCCTGGGGAATGTGTATTTGACCTTCCAAATTCATCTGGATCCTGCCTGGCCCAGACATCAAACCTCTTCAATGTCCATTTTGGCCTCTCTCCGACACCCCTCCCCACAAGTCCTTCCTGGCAAATATGCAAGTCAAAGTATCTCCCTAAGGGCATTATGAATGGCTAATCTTATTTCCTGGGATGAAAGCAAATTGACAAGGAAATTGCACCCCAGATCTCTGCAGTTTAAAATACCTCCTGAACTTATCCCTGGGGGGTCTTGATGTGTCGGTTCCAGTAAGACAGTAGTTTCCTCAAACTGACCTTCCCATCATATATTTTATATGTAATAAAAAAAAATTAATACAGCACTCGAGCACTCAGAGATGGCTGTCTACGTCACACTCCTCCCCACCTAGACTGAATTTGGGGGATCCATCCCCTACATGGGATGAGCTTCTCAAATCAGTTCACTCCTCATAGACCCTAGACAGTCCATCTGAGTTCTTAGGTTTGGCTCTGGCCCTATGTACAATTTTCAAATCATACCCTTGTAAAGCAAGACTCCATCTAAGCAGTCTGCCATTGTTTTCCCCCATCTGTGACAACCAAACCAGGGGGTTGTGATCAGTCTGCACCACAAAAGGTTGCCCATATAAGTATGGCTTCAATTTCTTTAGGGCCCACACTAGGGCAAGACACTCCTTTTCCACTGTGGAGTATGCTTGTTCCCTGGGAAGCAGCTTTTGGCTCAGGTAGGCTATCAGGTGGTCCCTCCCTTCGCTGGATGTCTGGCTTAGTACTGCCCCAATACCCACGTCTGAGGCGTCTGTCTGAACTACAAAAGTTTTGCTATAGTCCAAACTTGTCAAAACAGGAGCTCTGTACAGTGCCTCCTTCAATTTGGTAAAGGCTTCCTCACAGGCTGGACCCCAGGTAATTTTCTTGGGCATCCATTTCTTTGTCAGGTCAGATAGGGGAGCAGCCAGGGCACTGTAATTAGTTACAAACTTTCTGTAGTACCCTGCTGTCTCGAGAAAACTCCTGACCTGCTTCTGAGTTTCTGGTCTGGGCCATGCCTGTATTACCTCTATTTTTATCTGGTATGGACGGAGCTGTCCTCGGCCTACCACATGTCCGAGGTATGCCACTTCTCCCATGGCCACCTGGCACTTCTCAGCTTTGACAGTGAGCCTGGCCCTCTGTATTCTGCCCAGCACTTCCCTAAGGTGTGACAGGTGTTCCTCCCAGCTGGTACTGAAGATGGCAATGTCATCCAGGTATGCTATGGCGTACTCCTCAGCACTATTTAACACCTGGTTCACCAACCTTTGGAAAGTGGCCAAGGTGTTCTTCATTCTGAAAGGCATTACTTTGAACTCAAATAAGCCTATCAGAGTGATGAAGGTTGAACTCTCCCTAGCTCTGTCCATCAGCTCTACCTGCCAATACCCCTTTGTCAGGTCAATGGTCGTATGGTAGGTCGCCCCCCCAACTTGTCCAGGAGTTCGTCCGTCCGGGACATCGGGTGGGCAACTGACTTTGTGACTGCATTAAGTCCATGATAGTCTACACAGAAATGAGTCAAGCCATCTGGCTTGGGTACAAGGACTATAGGTGAGGCCCAGGGACTGTGGGATCTCTGGATTACCCCTAAATCCAGCATCTCCTCCACTTCCCTCCTAATGTCCTTTTGGACAGCCTCTGACACCCGATATGCTGTCCACCGTATGGGTGCCTGTGTCCCTGTCTCCACATCGTGTGTTGCTAAGGGGTTTAGTCCAGGCTTGTCACTAAACAAGGGGGCAAAGTCTGCTAAAATCTCCCTCACTTTCTGGATCTGGCCCAGGGTCAGCTGGGGAGACAATTTTACTGCCTCCACAGAGGACTCCCGCTTACTCTCTTCCAGCAAGTCCAGAAGGGGATCTCCTTCGTCCTTCTCTTCCCCATGACTACACACTGTGAACACCATGTCAGCCCTATTTGCATATGGCTTCATCATGTTGACATGGTACATCCTTGCTATCTGTCTACAGTCAGGTAACTCCACAATGTAGTTTATATCATTTACCTTCTTAACCACTTTGTACGGTCCTGCCCACTCAGCTTGCAGCTTGTCTTTCCACACCGGAATAAGGACTATGACTTCCTGACCCACCATGTACGAGCAAGCTTTAGCTCTGCAGTCATACCATACCTTTTGTTTCTGTTGGGCAGCTGCCAGGTTGCTCTGGGTGGTCCCCATAAGCTCCTTCAGCCTTTCCCTAAACCTTAGGATGTAATCCACAATGGGAGTTCCCTGGGTGGCATGTTTGCCTTCCCAGTCCTCCCAGATCAAGTCTAGGGGCCCATGTACCCGGCATCCATACAAGAGTTTGAAGGGGGAAAATCCTGTTGACTCTTGGGGCGCCTCCCTGTAAGCAAACAACAGGTTGGGGAAGGTATTTCTCCCAGTCTCTCCCATGCTGTTTAGCAAATTTCTGGAGCATTGACTTTAGGGTACCATTGAAGTGTTCCACAAGCCCATTGGCTTGTGGGTGATACGATGTCGTGCATCTCTGCACCACCCCACACTTCTTTCATAGACATTTCATTAGATCCGACATGAAGGAACCCCCTCTATCAGTGATTACCTCCTGCAGAAACCCAACATGGGAGAAAATCCCAAGCAAGGCATCTGTCACTTTGTCTGTCCTCAGTGAGGAAAGGGCGACTGCCTCTGGGTACCGGGTGGCATAATCCACCACAGTCAGTATTAACCTTTTCCCTGAGGAGCTGGGGGTATTTAAAGGCCTCACAATATCCATTCCCACCCTCTGGAATGGCTCCTCCACTATGGGCAAGGGGATCAGGGCGGCTTGGGTTTTCTTGCCCGCTTTCCCTATTTCTTGGCACCGGTGACAAGACCTGCAATACTCCTTCATCTGCTAGGTGAAGTTATGCCAGTAGAAATTCTGGGCCAACCACTGCATAGTTCGTGTGATTCCCAGATGACCCGATAAGGGAATATCATGGGCAACCTTGAGAAACTGCTCACGATACCCTTGGGAAATGACAAGCTGCCTGCCTAGCATCCCTCCCTCTGTCTGTACTGCCTGTGTATACATAAGTCCATTTTCCCAATAAACCGTATGTTTGCCATCACCTCCCTGAGCACCATCCGAGTCTGCCCAAGCCCTCAGCTTCTCTAAACTAGGGTCACTTCTCTGAGCAGCTGCGAACCCCTCACACCTTCCCAGGGCATGGGACAGGTCCCCTTCAGTTGCTATACTAGGGTCCCTAACACTAGCGTCAGGGCCCTCAAGATCACTGTCAATCCCTACCCTCTGACAAGGGGTCACCCCTCCCTCTTTGGAGTAACCTTCTGTACCTGGGTGGTTACTTCCTCCTGGGGAAATTTCTACCCCCTTTTTATCAGTCTCTCCCACTGGAGACACAGGCTGGGGAACCAGCCTCTCAGTTTCTTCCCAAATGGCTTCTGGGGGGCTCAGGGAACTATAATTTTCCCTGGCCATTTGGCTATGGGTAACTGCACATACCACGCCCTGCTGGAGATTGTTACCCAGGATCACATCCACTGCTAATGCGTTAGCTACAGCCACCTGTTGCACAGTTCCCCCTGTTTCACCCCAGTCCAGGAGAACACTGGCCAATGGCAATGTTTTCTCTACACCCACAAAGTCTTGTACAGTCACATATTTATTAGGTATAAGCTGACCAGGCTGTACCAGATGCCCTTTTACCAATGTCAGGGATGCCCCTGTGTCCCTTAACCGCTGTGTCTGTACGCCATTTACCATGACTGGGTGCATGTGTTCCCTCATGTTCACTGGCATGCTTCCAGGGACACACAAACAACCCACTTCCTTTCTGGTACTACTTTGCGTATTATTGTTTGCCCTTCTTGGACACTGTCTGGCAATGTGCCCAGTTTCTTTACATAACCAACAAACATTTCTTACTTCAGAGAATTTTTTTCTTTGAAACCTGGAGCTAACTGGTTTTGGTGGAGGCAGTGAGGGTTTTAGCTGCCCTGAAGGTGCGCTTTTCCCTTTCTGCACTGCCACACTCACCCCATTCACTCTCAGAGCAGATCTGCTCTTGGCATAGCAGTCCGTGAGTTCAGCAGCCTTTTGCACTGCTTTTGGATCTCGGTCCTCTAGCCAGGTTTTTAACTGTGCTGGGCATGCCCAATAAAACTGTTCTAATAAAATCACATTTTCAATTTTATCAACAGTGTGTGCCTCAATTCCTTCCCGTCAACGTTTTAAAAACTGACGTTGTTTCTTGGCTAGCTCCTCATATCTCATTTCAGGGCTTCTCCTGAGCTTACGGAATTTAGCTCTGTATGATTCAGCAGTTAATTCAAACTTTTTTAGTAGTGCAGCATTTAACTTGCTTTAATCATCACTGTCTTTATTGTCCATGTGACCCAATGCACCCTGAGCTTTTCCGGTAAGTAGCGGGAATAGCTGGAAGCTCCAGGACTCTCTAGGAATTTTAGCCTGAACACAAACTTTTTCAAAAGAATTTAAAAAGGCGTCTATGTCCTCCCCATCCTTAAACCCAGCTATTAATTTAGAGTTCAATTTGTAACCTAGTCCTGCAGTCCCAGTTAAACCCAAGCCACTTACCTGCCCTGGTGGCGCTGGTTGGAGTCGTAGCTTCTCCAGTTCGTGTTGCCACTGCTGCTCCTCTCTCCTCTCCTCTCCTCTGCAGCTTTGCATTCTCGCTCTCTCTTCTCCTCTGCCTCTTGCTGGCACTTACATTCCTCATGATCTGCCTCCCTCTGTTGTCGCTCTGCCTCATGGTCCACCTCCCTCTGTTGTCACTCTGCCTCACGGTCTGACTCCCTCTGTTGTAGCTCTGCCTCCAGTTCTATCCTCTGCAACTCAATTTGCAGCTTGTGTACTCTGGATTCAGGATACTGGTGACCTTCCCCTGCTGCTGTGGCCCTTCACTGACAGTGGCCCTGCTGTCCACTTCATCAGCTCGAGACCCCTCACTGACCAATAGTTCTGCCACACTCAAGGTCTGGTCCCTTTCAGTCATGGTTGGTGAGTTGCTGCTCTGGGTATCTGCTACCATCAGGGCCTCTATGAGGTTCTGCTTACTGGCTTTCACCCCAAATGGGACTCCCCTGTCCCCGCACAACTGCTTTAAGAAATCTACAGTGTGCTTGCTGTAGTCGGAAGCCATTTTCTTCTTCTCTCACTACCAATACTATACTGACTGGCACTTCAGAAAAAAAAATAAAATGGGTGGGAACTTAACTGCAAGTCAAGGGATATAGTTCTGTTTCCTTTTGAAATAAAACACTGCCTTTCTTTTTTCCAAGTGAGCTAAACATTTTCAAGCTAACACACTGAACAATGAAGCTTATACCACCAAACTTTTTATGCCACCGCTGCCAACCAATTTGTCACAAACCCGCTCAGCCGGTCAACCCTTTACTCCCAAAGTGCCAACCTCTGAGCATATGATTTGTGTACAGTGTAACAGACAAGGTAACCCTCTTGTTTGTTTTGTGGGTTCAAATCACCTTAGTCTCAAGCTCTGGAAGGATTCAAACTGATAACCTCTTGTTAGTGTACCCAATTATCAGGCTCAAATAATTCTGTCTTCAAGGGGGCCAGATATCTTTGCCTATGGGCACCCAACCAGGTCTTTCGAATGAACCCTTAGAACTCTATGCAAGACTTTAGAGAACCCTATCCGTTTCCCAGTTTGGTATACAATAAGCCCATACTCAGTGTACTTATAACCTTTAAAAGCTCCACTTAAAATAAAAAGAAATATCAAGGCACTCCATGCAGTTTCGTTTGTTAAAAAATATCTTTACTTTAAAAATATCAAAACAGAACAATAATTACAGAACAAATATATATCCCAACACATACAGCCTTAAAACAAACAGGTAAAAAAAGTACAGTTCTTACAATTTATAACTTCAGACTAATCTTGCCTAATGCTTACTTTCTTTCAGTGCTTTGGGGGTCTCTCTTCTCTCAGTCAGTAAATATTGTCTTGTGTGTCTCTAAGGCTTGCTCAGTTGGATAAAAGAGTTCTGAGCCTGCCTCCTCTCTGAGATCATTAAACTCAGGCTTGGTGTATTAAACATTATATGTTACCACACAGGATGTCCCAACAAGATTTAAAAATATGATAAGTGACATACTCAATTTCCTCTCCTCAGGGTAACTGGTCAGAACTGTTTTTTGTTCTGACACACACACACACACACACACACACACACACACACACATATATAAACAGGTTCTGTGATGTCTTCCCAAGGCTTCCTGGGGAATGTGTATTTGACCTTCCAAATTCATCTGGATCCTGCCTGGCCCAGACATCAAACCTCTTCAATGTCCATTCTGGCCTCTCCCCGACACCCCTCCCCACAAGTCCTTCCTGGCAACTATGCAAGTCAAAGGATCTCCCTGAGGGCATTATGAATGGCTAATCTTATTTCCTGGGATGACAGCAAATTGACAAGGAAATTGCACCCCAGATCTCTGCAGTTTAAAATACCTCTTGTCCTTTGAACTTATACCTGAGGGTTCTTGATGTGTCAGTTCAGTAAGACAGTAGTTTCCTCAAACTGACCTTCCCATCATATATTTTATATGTAATAAAAAAATTACTACAGCACTCAAGCACTCAGAGCTGGCTGTCTATGTCACAATGTGTGTGCCTGAACTTAATAAATTGATGTTATTGTTCAATAACATCACTGTCTCAGGCACACACTGACCAATCAGGATACAAGAAGATTCCTTGCCATTGTATAATAGTAGTTAAATGACTTTGCATGGACCTCTTGATTAGTAGGAGTGGCATTGCTTGAGGTTGTTTTTATTTTTGAAACACTGAAAGAAAAACTGACTAATGAGCATTAAGGGACATGTTATCCACATTCTGATTACTAGTCCACATACAGTGGTAGCCAATCTAATCTTCCACTTCACCACAAAAAAGTTTACCACATTAATGCAGAATCTTGGCAGAATCCTCAGGCAAAGCCTGGCTACACCCATAGCAGATTTCCACAGGCTGTTCTGGTATTTAATCATATTGGAATGACAACTGGCAGTTGTAACACACAATGAAGCAGAGGCATATGTGTGCTTGCCTGTCACATCCAGCCTTTAAGATTCCTTGTCAGGAGGCAAAGTACTCAGGTGCTTATGTGCCTTGGACCTATCATGAGCAGCCCTGATTACTACTAGGTTGGTTTCTTGCTGGTTAGCATAATAAGGCTTAGCAGATGGGGTAGAATACTGCTTATTATCCTCTCTGAGAACTGCAGGCAGTGAGTTTGGTCTGTACCATGCAGCAAAAGTAGCACCCTCTTATGCAGGAGAAATAGTAGGAATTATAATGGAGGGTAAGCAGGAACCTTCAAATATTCCATTAAATTCTTTCTAGTGAAATCTTTTTCCTCCACAGGAAAGCCCATGGCAGTCTGCATTTTCTGTATCATGGTTTGAAAAGTAGGATTGTCAGGGAGGAGACCTTAGAGTATACATCACTGAGTCCTCACTGCAGGATGAGAGGGTAGAAATAGAACAAGGTGGCACATATTGTTCTTCCTCATAATGCCCCCTCCAAATCCTCCTCTAATACCTTGAAACCAGGATTATAATCCACCTCATCGTTCGACCTCCCTGTCAATGATGAGAGTCACTGGAATCACTGGAGATAATAGTGGCAGCTGAGAAGGAAGAATTTGCTGCATGCTGGAAGTAGTCGCTGATGGGAGCTGAGTGTCTGTTGACCCCTTCCATGGAATAACAGCCTGCACAGGTAATCCAGGTAGAATACATTGTATCATCTGTGAAAATGATACCAGCACAGCCTGAGAGTTGGTAACACCCTGGCCAGGGCCATGAGGCCATGAGTACTGGTATAGGCAACAGGCTTTGGCCTGATGATGATTACATTGTACCATGCAGTGCCTTAGCCAGACTCCGACCTTATTGTCTCAGTGATAGTTGGGGAGGCTGTTGTCAAAGCTACAGGAGTGGGTGATGATGCTGAAGGAACACCTTGTCTCAGGGTGACTGGGTTTTCACCAGGAAAGTAGACTTCTCTTTGTCTCTATGCTTATTCTTATGGCCCGATGATGAAGAGGGCCATGACGATGATCATTCCCAGTCCCAATCCTTCAACTTCGGTGACTGTGTCCTGGCTTATGTTGATGGTGACAGCAGTTTTGGGCCTTGCTCCTTCTCCATGGCTGCTAATGCTCTTTGGGTACCAGGGTTTTCCTCCAGCAATTTTTCCCTCCCATCTAACCTGGTGGGGATGGTGCCTCTGTCAGCCTCACACAAATACAGCTTTCCTGTGGCAGGAGAAACCTCCCTGGCCCAGTCTCAGGGGTATCTGTATTAGTGGAACCCACTGCCAACCCTCCCTGACTGACATGCATTGCCAAGCAACAACTGTTTCAGTCAAGGCCTGCCTCCTGATGTGACTCCCTGGGTTCACTTCTGCACCTGGGTTGTCAGCATGGCAATGTGATGCTCTGCTATTGGGCCATGGGGTGGCCTGAAAGCCTAACATTTAGGGTCAATGAACCTACCAAAACTGGTGATATTGTGTTCTCTAATTTTAAAGTTATAGAGGCTTAAAATAATTCAGTTAACATTAATTGTGAAATGTAATTTTAAAATTTATGAAAGTTTGGAGGCTCATAACAGTCACCTTTAAAGACAGAAATCTGAAACTTGATACACATCTGCATGGACCATGTAAAGTCATCATAACACATGTAGTGCAATTTGGACAAATACCTTTGACATTTTTCAGTTTACTTTATTGCAAAATGTAATTTTAAAATGTCAGAAAGTCTGGAGGCTTATACCTTAGACACCGTTAAAGATAAAGACCTGAAACTTTGGTATAATTTTATATGGGCCTTAGGATATGCAGCATGCTAAAGATGGTACAATGTGGAATAACACTTTTGAAATAAAATGGAAATAACTGAAATCACACTTTTGGCACAATTTCACAAACTTTTTGTGGAAATTTCACTAAATTTCAAGGAAGCAAATTAACATTTCACCAGATTTGCATGGGCAGAAGATAAATTTCGTCCAGCCCTAGCTGGGGTCCTACAAATCAAGAATGGATTTCAACCATCCTCAGTCCACGTAATTTCATAGATTAGGACTAGTTCAGACCACATGCAGTCTTGTACACCTTAAATACAGACTTTAAAAATGTTCTTCTTTAAGGAAGAAAGTTATCTACCCGTCTCTATTTTTCTCCCACACACCTGTTTGTTCTGCTATTTTGATCTTAGGTTTACTCTTTCATTTGTGATCAAGAGTTGTGGAGGGATGGGTAAATGTCCTCTTTGCATGCAGACATCCCACCTCCAGCTCTGTAGCTGTCTCGCACTTATGGGCTCATTTCTGACGTCATTCTGAATTGAGGGGAAGTACACTACCTTTCCAGCTGGATAGCCCAAAATGTCTTATTTGCATTTGAGTTGCCTACACCAGTCCTACCTATACTTTTAAAAATCAGGCCATACAGCTATTGCAGATGAGGGTGTGAATATTGATCATAAAAAAACAAACAAACAAAAAAAAAAACAAGGTACTGTACATACTACTGTATGCATAACTAGGTGTGTTGTTGGTTTGGGTTGCCTGCATGGTATTCTTTAAAATATTAACTCCTGTATTATGACCAAGCATTTACATGTGTACATTAAACAGATACATAAAACTTCACCCCACCCCATCAGAAAACTAAAAAAAGGAAAAAACTACTCACCACATGAAGAATCTTGTTTTCTGTTTCATACACAGTGCAATCCTGCAACAAGGGAAAACAAGGATGTCACAATTGGATTTTAAATGAGATATTTTTGTCATTTCTATTTTAATGCTGATTGAGTCTAACTCCGAGATGACTTTGGTGGTGTAAATATATTTTTGTTTCACTGAGTTATTGCAATGCGTGACCATGAAAATTCTGGCCTGGATCACCAAGAATTTGGCCTAAGTGAATTGGATCAGTTCAAGTCAGCTTATCATGGAGTGGGCAGATCTGAATCAGAGCTGGCCTGTATGTACAGCTGTTAAAGAATACAGAATTATGTTTGTGGTATTTACGCAGAATGGCAATTCTGCTTCTGGAATACTTTTTTAAATTTTTTTTTTTAATTCTATGAAATTCTACAAAGCATTTCTATGTAAACTGCAGGACTGCATAAACCATGAATATTATTCCCTTGTTGCTGAAAATGAATCTTGCAGTTTATGTATACTGTGAAATACTATTTTACAAGGGTGTGTATAGATACATATATAGGATTCAATCAAACAGAAGAGAGTAACAAATAATTGGCCTAAAATGAGATTTAGTTTCAAATTCCAGCTGAGGCACTTAATTCAGCCTCTCTTCTGTTTAGAATAGTGTTCTGCAGTTTATGTAACCTGTTAATTACTAATCAACAGTTTCAAAAGAAAATCCATGTTTGGAATTTTGGAATTCTGCTTCTGATGTAATTCCATAGAATTAGGTTGAATTTCCAAAATTTCACAGAATTCATCAGAACTGGAAAATGAAAATTCCGCACAGCTTTACTCATATGTTACAGTACAGGTAAACCACTGATGGCCCATTCCTGATATTGATCCAGAGCAGCTCAGATCATCAGACTTGACATAAATTATGTGAGGTAGGGGACGAGGGCCATATCTCATGCCAAACTGGTTCAATCACCCCTTAATCTTATGCTTAATATAACAACTCTTCCCAATAACCGCCCACATTTGTTACACTCAAAGAACAGTTTTACATGGCGGGATCAGGACTACTGTAGTTATTTCATTCAGTTCATGGCATGCAGAAAGCATAAAATTTCATTTTTCAACAGGAAGAAGATAAGACTTGGGTGTCTTTATTGGCAGTGCTCAGTGTCTCACACATGAATACAAGTACAGTGTTGTTTAATCACGAAGTCGCACAGTTACAAGGAGCCTAGAGCTGAAGAACTACAAATCCACTGGACATAAACATTTTTACATCCCCATGCTTCTTAAGCAATTGATTTCCCCTGGTTTTGAGTCCAAGTCATGCACACACAGGGAAAGGACTGGAGAAATTGTTTAACCAGGAAAGGCACATTAAGCCAAAGCTTGATTCCAGGTGCAACCTTGGAGCACAAAGAAGTTAAGTGACTTGATCAGGGTCACACAGTATGCAAGAGGGGCTGTGGGATTCAAACCCAGGTTTCCAGGTTTGCAACTCAAAGCCTTAAACCACAAGCACTATACTGCCTCCACAGGGGCTGCATCAAATGTGCTGACACTTGAACAGGCTATGAAGTCTTTCTTAAAGCTTGGGATGTAAAAGGTTTGGAGTCAGGAAAAAGAACTCACCGAGGTAAAAAAAAACCTTTCTGACAAGAGTGTCCTGGGGCATCTGCAGTATTACAAGCATTATATAGACTTGCACAGACACAAAATATAATACTAACAATCACAGTTAAAAACAATCAAATGCCTTCAGCAGAAAGGTAAATAAAATACACAGGATTTTCAAAAAACTTTCAATTTTAGGATGTGCCAGTGTCCTCTGAAATGTACTCAAACTCCCATTGGTTGCAATTAAGGTCAACGACATAGTGTATTCTTCTGGACATTATAACCTGGCAGATCACAGCTTGCTGTGGTGCAATTATTATTCTGTTAATTGATTGCCATGCCACCTGTGAAATGACCTGACATTTGGCCCTATGGCAGAAAACAACATGCCATTGGCCATAACTGTATTTTCAAATTATGTGAGTTTTGTAACAGTTTCTAACGTTTGTGGCAGCTTGCATCAAAAACATGATGCACGTGTAACTATTTTGTCCCAGACAAAGCCCATTTTGCTACAAATGGCAGAAGATGTGCCCAGAAGTTAGACATTTTCAGAGGTGATCCAACTTTCGGGTAAAGATTTGGTGTGTGTTTGAAAAATCCTGCCCAATGTCTTTAAACCTTCTTTATGTGTTAGTGAAACACCTCTGTAGTTAATGTAGGCAGTGCTTTTCATGTTCAAGGTCCAAGGTAAGAAAAAATGTGTTTAGCACTATTAGATTTGGCTCTAGGAACCATAAAACAGCAGTATTTGTTAGTTGGCAACACATTTCAGCATTTAGCTTTTTTTTAGGAAAAATTTATTCCTGACATAATTAGATTCATTATCAATATATTTTTAGTGCTGTCTGGTGTTTTTAAAACAGATTTTATTACTAATTTTATAATTTATGACTCAAATCATTAAAGCTGGATGCCTCTTGCAATTTTTAAAAATTCATCCCTCTAGGTTAGATTTTGGCTTTACATGCTAGATATTAGAAGGGTACTAGAACACATTTCTGATCAAACATCACAACACCACACTAAAATGTGTAATTTATTTATGATGAGTGTGGCCGGAGAGCAGTTATATTTAAAAACTTCAAAACCAAATAGTTCAGTTCAGGAATGAAATTCAAAGAAAAGAAAAATGGATGCTGTGTATTAATTTTTCTGCAAGAAATAATAAAAAAACTGTAAATTTATTTTTATTTTTCACTTACCAATATTGCTGCTTTAAAATTGATGTTATCATGAGGCATGACCCACATCTTGGAAGACGAGTGCTCAGGTCTAATTTCTAATTTCTGTGTTAGGTCTGTAATGTACTGCGGACATGTTCATAAAATTCCCTTTTAAAGGGATTGTCTGAAATGCAGCCAACATCTTCAGTGAAGTTTTAACCCATTTCAAGTAATCAACAGTGTGCAATGATGGGTTCTTATGTCAGAAAATGTTGCTACAAATCTAGCAAAGCCATCAAAATTATATTAATCATTGACACAATTGCCTTAGTAGTTGCCAGGACCAGTTTTAGATCTAATGGTGCCCCAAGCAGAATGACCTGTGGTGCCACCTTCACCACTCCAACCTCCCCTTCTCTTCCCTTCTGCCCCAACCCACATACAAAAAGTTGTAACAATTCTACAACTATATGAGTGAAAACAACATTTTTGGTTTTTATTTTGACACTTTTGCTTTTCAAGACATTCTCTGCTTAAATTTTCTACTTTAGTGCGCCCCTTCTGTGCTGGCACCCCATGTGGCCGCTTGGTTTGCTTGTGCCTAAAACCTCCTCTGGTAATTGCATCAAAAATATTGTCACTATAATCTAATACAGGAAAAAAAACTGTTCCTCTACTAATCTTAGGCAACTCTAAAGGTCAAATTGGTCACCAAAATGGTTCTTCCAGTCTTAGACTATGTGGACATCATCTATGACACTGCCCCTTACTCTTCCTTTGCCAGACTGGATGCCCTCTGCAATGCCTTCTGTTGTTTCACTATCATCTCTCCCCTCCACACTCATCATTGCTGCCTCCACTCCTCACTTTCCATTGCCCCACTACCTTCACATCACCACTCCCGCTGTGCCTCCTTCATTGCTAAATACTGGTTTGGGTCTCTTCCCCCTTACCTATCCTAACTTGTCTCCCCTGTCTCCTCCTCTTCCTACTCTCTCCACTTCAGGGATACCCGTACCTTCTCCATCCCCCACCCTCACTCCTCTGTGGGGCAAGTTGCCTTCTCCTACTGCCTCCCCTCCCTCTGGAACCTATCCCCCTACCCCTGCCTTTCCCCCTCCCTCCTTGCCCTTACACACCAACTTGGGCTTGTTCCTGCTTCCTCCTGTCAGCCCTCCTGCTTGACTTCTTGTCTCCTTCCAGTAGGAATAGCACTGTCCCCATGAGGCATTGTGCACTTTATTTTTGTGATCTTGCAATTGCAAAGTCCTGTTGCTTACATACCTATACACATTTGCTCCTACATCTGTAAGTGCTGTCTATGTAACTGCATTCTTGTGATTTCTTATATTTATTTTTATTTCTCTCTGTAATCCCCTTCCCATCTCCCCCTGGGTCACACCTGGAAATAAGCCTTGGCTCAGTGTGCCTTTCCCAGTTACCAATTTTTTAAATAAATAAATAAATAAAAATACATTTGTGATGACTATATACAAAACAATTTAGAAGTGAGAAAGAATTAAGTGACCTACAGTAGCTGGGATTTGAGCCCAGCCCTGCTCAGAAAACTGTTTTGCTGCACCACCAGCTATGCTAACAGGACAACTGAAAGCCTGAGGATCCAAAGACATTCATGCCCTCTCAGTGTACACCCTGGAGCCACACAAATTAGAAATACATTTTTATTCACAGGGAGTGTGGAAGGCATATTTCTGAAATACAACCTAGAAGTGAGAAAAAATACTGTGCCCTAGCTGGGATTTGAACCTAGACCTGCTTGGAATGCAATTAAGCTGCACTACCAGTTGTGCTACCAGGACAACCGGAATAGTATTCTGAGCAAGCCTGGATTCAGATGTCAGCTAGGGCACTTATTTTTCTTTCCCTTCTAAATTGTATCCCAAATATATGCACACTGCACTTCTTGTAAATAAAGCCATGATTTAGTAGCTTCAATGGCAATGTGGTTAGTAATGCTACCTCAATTAATGATATACACATAGAGTAGACCACATGTGCCAGCTGTGCTGTGTCCTTGATATCCATGGATTCATCAGCACAAGAGAAACAATAATCTGACCAAATATCATAAACAAAGTTAGGAATCGACATTTCACATAATTTTCTTTGTTTGGCCCTTCACAGTCTTACAGTATGTAGACAAAGGCAGTTTCTGAATCTGGCATGCAGAATAATTTTACTCTGTTCCTTGAAATCTGCAAGCAAGTATGGGCCCATTTTCAAACTGCATCCTTCATAAACTCCACATCTATGAATTATGTGCCTCTACAAAGTAATTGCAAGGCTTCACTGATGTTGGCTAGATGCAGACTATGAAGTCAAAGCTATGCTCTTTCTGCCCAGATTATTTTCAAGCTTGAAAAATGCTTTCCTCCATGCCTCTCTGTCATATTTGCTGGCATATGCATAATGTTTTATGGAGACATGCCCCTGGAATTAGACATCCTATTTCTTATTGAAATTCCCTTGCAAATCCCATAGAACATAAGTCAACTCCTGTTCAATTTGATGAAGCCAAAAGCACCCTAGCCTTCTAGAATGTTTTGTTCTCATCTACTATATTTTGTCTTCTTTGCTAGATGTGCCATTTTATCATAAAACACTTATAGTGGCTGCGGTTCCTGTGAATCAGCTATAAGAATAAGGGGTAAGCTTTTTTGAAAACTTATTTTTATGATCTTTAATGCCTTGCCTGGGTCCTCTTTCCTACTCCAGCCTACTGTCCCACCCAAGAAACCATTGCCTCCCTCATTATCCAACTTCTACATACAGTAATATCCTTAAGTAATGGTGGTATATATATATACACACACACACACACACACACACACTGGGACATCTGATGTTGGCCTGAATTCCAAGAAAGTATATAGCATGCTCAGCATCTGCTAACAGAGTAGGGTTACAGTCTAACTGACTGGACCTGTTGGGTATGGAAGAGGTTGGAATTTTTCTTGTTGGCCAGTCCTGCAACACTTTCTTACCTTTCTTCCTATGCAGTCACTCTGACTTGAGTCACACAAACGTCTGTGTCAGGCTGAGGTGGTTTGGCATGCTCACCCACCCAGTCTAAACATCCCAAAGAGCCCCACACTCTTGCAGGCACTGATGGTGTAGCTGAGGGTATCGCCAGCACCCAAACACAGAAACACATGCTGAGTCAGTGCTCTGAAGGATCAGATAAATAAAAAAACAAGGCACCACAATTCACAAGCTCATGTGAATTTATTGTTAAGACTGCAAAATCCACACAGCCAGTTAACACCCCAGTGTTTCAGTCAGAGGAACTTTGTCAGGGGGTGGGTTTATGGCCTTGTATGCCATTCATACCCATCATTTATTTTATATATTGCAAGGCATTTATATTTTTTATTGTACCTGCTGTGTGGGACTGGGTCGGTTTGCTGGTGAGCCTTGGTTGGGGTCATTTTTGGGTTCGACTTGTCCCTTTCTGGCCCTGTGTGTTCCTGTAGTCAGTGGTGCTGTGGTACTGGGCCCTTTTTTGGCCCATCTGCTGGCCTGTGTATTCCCATAGTGAAGTGGTGCTGTGGTAGCGGGCTCTTTTTTGGCCCATTTGCTTAGTAGTAGTGTAGGTTCCCCTATAAAGGTCCAGTCATCCTTTAGATAGTAAACAAAATACAAACTATACAAAGATAAGAAAGATGTACATACTGTTTAGTACAATAATATCTAACGGGAATACAATTTTCCTATAATTGAACCTTGTGGACCTCCTCATTGAACCAGGAGATGATTCTACTTTATTGATTTCAACCAACTTCTTCCCTTCAAATAGATTATACTAAAGCCAATATATGACTGTATGATTAAGACTTAGTTTCTATACTGTGGCTTTGATACTAAAATGGTATGGTCAACAGTATCAAAGGCTTCAAACTGAGCCACAAAATCAACCATTAATATTCATGCAGGTCCATGGCTAAAGGAATTACTAAGGATTATACTACGAAAGGTGACAGCAGATGATAATGTGCCCTACAGTACTATCCCCCTTCTCAGCACATACAGCCTAGCAGACCAAAAGTTATTTTTGAATATGTTACTGTTTTCACTCATGTCTACTGCTTCTGGAAGACTGTTCTAAACATCCACCACCCACTGTGTAAAATACTGGAATGTCAGCACTACTGCTTAATGCATCAATACTGACATCATCCAGCACAAAGAAAGCTTGCTTGTTTGTTTTGGGCCAGTGCAGCCACTGGAGAAATGATATCTTGGTACTTTGCTGTTGGCATAACAGGTAGAGTTGTGACAGCAGGTAGAGTCAGAGAAGGAAGCATGGCACTGAAAACAGCCAGCAGGCAGATGTTGGGCAGTTTTAACAAACCCCAGACAGTTCAGGCAGTTCAGTGAAGGTAGCCAGTGGGTAGATGGCAGACAGGTCAGTCAGCAGGCAGGTAACTCAAGACAGGCAGGTCAGAAGGCAAACAATTCAGCAGTAGCAAGCAGATCAGAAGGTACAACAGAATCCAAGTGAATGCAAAATCTACTCTTCTACTGATCAGTTGACTGGCACAGCATGAAGGAATGCTGGAAAATGCAGCTGATTGGGGGACTGAACATTAAATGATGCAATTATGTGCTGGGTTGCAGGAATGTGCAATATATGCAATGCATTAATTAATTAATGCATGTAATTGAATAGCATGTTATTGTTAACTTAGGTATAGCTGCCATTGCGCTATGGGTTGGTATATAGCCAGGCTGATGAGAGTTCAGGACCTGCTGGTAGCTCACAGATTCCCAAAACTCCTGCTAAATTAGTTTCTCCAAAATCTTAGATATCTTATTAGTAGTTGTATTAGTAGTCGCAGTTGTAGTTGTGGTGGCTTCATTTACATAGCACCTTCAATATGCCAGAACAATGGAATCCAATGAAATGTACAAGATAAAGGAAGGAGTATATACAATACTAACATTAGCAACATTCATCAGGACAGTGAAGTACAGCAATAAGATACTTGAAATGAAATTAAAGCGGCAAGGCAACAAAGCTTAGCAAAAAAACCAAGACCCAACATTTTTTTTTTTTTGCTTTAAAAGATATCAGGCATTTTACAGTTTTATGTGGTGGCAAGCTCTATGATGCTGGTTCGACAACCCGTTTGTTTACCAGCATCTCACCAGCTGGAATCATGTAGACTGCGAGTTGCAGCTTACATGATTCCAGTGTGTCTCTTGGTCCGTTTTTTTTCTATCTGGGGCTTCGCCCCCTTCCATCTATAGGATTCTCAACTCCAATCAGAGTTGATTTGGGGTGGGGATGCAGGACCAGGAGACAGTGTGCCCCTGTCTCAGGCACACCAACACGGTGACCTGTCAGCAAAGTGTCGATTTTCCCAACGGGTGTAGTTTGCTGTGTTGGTGTCGGCATACGTGGGGCATACCATAGTGGAATGTTCTTGTTGTAGAAAAATCTGAGTTTTTTCATAAATTTTTTAATTCATTTTGTTCTCAAGAAAAAAAGATAGCTACTACATTTTGCTTAGAAATAGCATGGTAGTCCTGGCAAGGGTTAGAATCAAGAAAATAAAAAAAACTAATGGTACAATGCATAACAGGTACCTAGAAAACTACAAGGACGATAATATTTTAAAGTGCAGCTGAAACTAGTTTAGTGAAGAAAATATTTTTCATTGCAATGCTGCTTTACTGCCGCTGCAAAAAGTGCAGAATAGTAACTGATGGGATGAATGCATTACAGTCACCCATAGTCAGAAAACATCTGCATTTTCAGTTGCACATATACTCATTTTAAGTGAAAAAATGAGATTGGTTTATAATTGGAGACATAATGGCTATTTCCTGAGTTAAAGTCAGAAGTAATGAGGATGTGACTTAGACTGGTGGGAGTAGATGTCTTTGGATTAAGCTCCTGAGAAAATTCCTTCTACAATTTAAAGCAAGTTCTGAAACAAATATTAGTTCAGCTTTAGCATTTTATGTTTTTTGACTTAACCTGTTGTTGAAAGATGCCAGAACCAAAAAGAATTGGTAGATTTGTCAGATTTTTCAAGCCCAAATCTGGGCAGACCTCCGAGCAGCAGCAGTCTGATACATTGCCAGGCTCAAATACAGCTTCATCTGGGGAACTGTCCTTACAGATGTTAAATGCAAATTAGGTACAGTTGGTTAAGATTGTGCAAGATCTAGATAAAAAAAAACTGACAGTCTAATGCCATGAATTGCCACACTGGAAATGAGGATGAAACATAGAAATGTAGAATTTGCCGACCAAAAAGGATCACTTGGCCCACCCAGTCTGCCTAACCCACTCATTGTAGAACAGACAGTGACAAGACAGGAGGGCTTGATATTACAAGTGGTGGATGTATCGGTGAAAATAATTAAAGAAAACACCCTCCAGTAATGATTGGAAACTTTAGGAGTAACCTCACAATTACAACAGTAGGGTGGTGAGTTTAACTGAAGGCTCAGAAGGAATAGATCCAGTTCTTTTGATCCAACAGCTACTGGCATAGCTATTAAACATTTCTAAGTTGGTTCCAACCTATAAAATCAAAAAGGCTTACTGTCTAATCCCTAGATGAGCCTCTGTCAGTTCAAGTCCCTTCAGGACTTATGGCTTTCTCTGGGATGGGGATAGGGATACAATTCTAAAAGCTGCTCAGCAAGTCCACAAACTACAATTTAAAGGGTCTGAAGTGTCATTATACATGGATTTATCTTACAGTGCTCAGTTAAGAAGAAAATGGTTTAACGTCATGCAGGCAGCACTGCATTTGCAAAAGGTGCCCTATCAAATGCTTGTTCCAGCTAAGTTGAGTGTCTCTTGGCAGTATCATCCATATTTATATATGATGATCCTTGTGTAGCAGAGAAGTTGCGGAAAGAAAATTGAAGAGATTCAAGGTTTGGCTGCTGCAGTGGACTAAGAGATATCGAAGGCTGAGGATTAAGTCTGTTTTGAGATGAGTTCATAAGTATCATTGGGAATATTAAAGCAATTATTAGAGGCGTGGACCAGTGCATCCTGTTGCAGCATGTTAAGTTTCTTAGATTTCTTGTGGTTGTGACAAATAGCTATTTCCCTTCAGTATGGTGCAGTAGTTGCATTTCCATATTAGAACTTGTTTTTCCTAGCAGATTGATTTGGAGTTGTGCCGCTGATATGTGCTGAGAGTAGATCTCTCTTATATGGACTAATTTATAGACTATGGACTTCCTCCTTAACATGGGATTTTGTGGCATATTGTTTTGCAGGTTTTTGAGAAAAGGGTCTTATGTTTGTGTTCCCAGACCATATTGTGCCTAAGTCATTTAAAACTATGTCCCTCTGGGCTGGGAGAAACAGTTTTACCTTAACACAAGGTTATATATTTCAATTTTACCACTGGTTATTTTCTCTTTCTAGATCATTTAGTATTGCTAATAATAATCTTTCAGGGTGGCTTCAGGCAAGACATAATTGTACTTTGTATTATTCTCTTCAATACCTTTAGATATCCTGGGAAACTGGGTGGTCTATTAGGGAGAGGAGATTTCCTTTGGTACTTGTTTGACATAAATGTTTAGTATGTATTAACATGAGAGATATTTTGACTGGTAAAAGAGTGGGTTGTTTAAACTTATATTATTTAATATTGCTTGATTTTTTTGCAGTAAATACTTTGCTCTCCCCCCCAGTGTAAAAAAAGGGGGTCCATGTATTCTTTATAAGGGAGTGCTACTGCTATGTATTATATATAGTAACCTTTCGCATCATATACTTTTTGTAAGTCATAAAAAAAGATGAAGACAAAACAAAAAGATGAATAACTTTAGGGACTCACTGCAGTGTTGGACACTGACCCAAAGTTAAAGACAAATTGAATAACTATGAGAAGGAGTGCACAATGTTTTTGGGCAGTTTGGAGTGGGACCCATTCTTACTAGCTTTAGATACTGTATAACAATTTTTCTTCACAGTTAAGGCTGGACTTTCCTAAATGTAACATTTGAATCGGAGTTCATACAAACTGGGTTTTACGATAATTATATGAAAGGACTGCAGAATTTATTACATTATCAAAAGTAAGGCAAGTGGGTATGAAGTAGGAACTTAATAAATAAATCAGCAGTCTGCTGTCTTTATATGCAACACTATTTTGGCTAATATCGTGTGGAGATCTGTGACATTTCAATTTTGTGTTTTTTCTAGGCCTCATTTAAGTAGAATTCTGCTTTGTATTTTGCAACTTGAGTTGTGCCTTTGGTTTGACATTGACAATATCACTCCCAGCTAACTACCATGTTAATTATTTTAATTTATTTCCATATTGCCTCATATTTTTAAATAACCTTAATAAATTAGTGGTAATCCAGGGACTTGAAATTCCCTTAATTATTTTCCATTTTAACGGGATGCCTATTACAGACCCCTGTCACTACTGAGCAAATCACCAGGCAGAGTCGACATCTGGAATTAACCTTGACCTTTGTTATGAATACTGCATTTGCAAGATAAAACTAGATGAGCTGCTCATCAAAATATTTCAAGCATCTAAATGTTATCTATTTAGGCCTATTTTCATTTTATATTTATGTCAAATGCAGTAAGTCACTTTGTAATCTAAAAAAAAAAATGGCGACACTTCTTTTTGTAATAAATCTTGGTTGCTAAACCCTGAACCATTCTCTGACTTCACAAGATCATCCTTTAGTTCCTTGATACATTCCTTCCTCATTGTTCACACTGCCACATATCTTTCTATCATCAGCAAACAGTGACATCCTGCTCCATATACCTTCTTCTATATCACATATGAACACCTTGTGAAATCCAACAACCCAAAGCATCCTTCTCATCATGTGTCTCACTCCTGACCTAACTCAATTCATGAAAGATTTCTGGGTCCTCTCTCTAAGCCAGTTTCCCATCCATCTTGTCACTTTATCCCTAACCCCTGTTTCCCTCAACTCCTTTGCAAACCAGTTGTTGGGGAGTGAGTAAAGTCTTGCTGAAGTCCAAGTATAAGACATTCAGGGCCCTGCCCTAGTCTGGGTACTGTGAAACCACATTTAGGAATTCAGTGAGGTTTGCCTGACAAATTCTTCCCCTCACAAAACCATTCTACCTTGGGTCTTGGAGCCCCTTTGTCTCCAGAAAGTCCACCAGTCAATTTTTTACTAAGAACTTCAACAGCTTTCCCACTATGGATGTCAGACTTACCTGTCTATAGTTTCCTGGACCCTCTGTTGCCCAGCTCTTGTGCAGAGAGATGATGTTTTCTAATCTTCAGTCCCAGGGACCTCTTACGTATCTTGGGAACAATTGAATAGGTCTGACAATGACTCTGTCAGAGATCAAGCAAACTCCTTTAGCACCCTAGGGTGTAGTCCATCCAGACTGGCTTACTTGTCTACCTTTACCCCAATATCCCCTTCAGCAATCTCTTTTCTGAAATGGTCCTCTTGATCCATGTTCACTCCTCTCTGGCCTGTATGCCACAGTCCAAGAGAAGGCCACTTTTCTCACCGTAAAGGCTGAGCAAAAATATTCATTGAGGATTTCTGCTTTTTGTTTGTCCTCTTCTACCCAAGATTCCCTCTTTTCAGTATTTCTATACCTTTTTTGCCCTTTCTTCTGTCATGTAGATAGCTGAAAAATACCTTACCATTTGACTTCAACCCCTTCAGTATCCTGAACTCAGCTGTTGCATTTGCCTTTCCTACTATTTTGCTCACATAGATCAGATACTTTTCCCTACTGGCCTCTGATTGAGATGTCTTCTAGTGCCTGATTGCAGTCTTCTTAGCTATAACCACTCCCTTTACCTCTCTTGAGAACCAAGGGGACTTTTCTTCTTTTTGGTTTCCCCAGTCTGCTTGAGATAACCATTTGTTATATCAACAACTCTGTTTTTCACCCCTTACCTCCAAAAGCTCCATATGACGTACAAACCATCCATTTCTTAACCTGATACAATATGGCTCCCCCAGGTAAAAATGAGTTAATGAAGTCCCTCTTTTCTGACTATGAGTTCTTCCTCCTGAATCCTACTTTCCTGAAATCCAGCACCATCATTCTAGTGGCCTGCCCATATGCCCTCAGTGATATGCTATAACAAGCCATAGAATGGTACCTTGTTCTGAGCAGCTCTTCCAGCAATAGTTCCTCCATACCATTGCCATTTATCAGGACTACATCCAGTATGCTCCTCTCCCTAATATGATCCCTTGCATGCTGTGTCAGGAAGCAGTTCTGTAGGAAATCCACCATCACCTGACCCCTGGTAGTCCATGACACCATGATGCTTCAGTCAATGTCAGGAGAGTTGAAATCCCCCACCAGTGCCAGTTCCCCCTTGGAAGCCCTCCTGACTTCCTACCCCATTTCCTTATTTATCTTTTCAGTCTGGAAGCAGGGGTCTATAGAGCACCCCATGAGGATCAGTTTCCATTTCTCTGGGGTCAGTTGAACCTATAGTGTTTATGTTTCCTTACCCCTATTTCCATAACAACCAAGGCAACCCCCTCTTGCCCTCAACCCTATCCCTTTCAAACAAGAAAGAACATGATACCTTGAGATTCCATTAATTATTTTGGCTTTTGGTATAGAAGGGGCTATACTAAATAAATCAATACTTTAGAATGTGCTCAGCACTTGGTTGATGCTCAACGATGCAGGAACGCACTTCAGAAAATCTCATAACAGCATATAAGTCAACAGCTCTCAGTCAGAGCACTTTGTATGTATTAGTGCAAACCTCAAGTGGCAGTTAAAAAAAGAAAATAGCAGTGTATGTGTTCTGGGAGAGCCAGGTTTTGCTGAGAACCTTATAAGATATAACCCATGGACATATTACCTTGTGATGAGTTAAGCTGTACAAAACAAAAGCAACCACCTTTCCCTGATGAAGAAGCATTTGGCATTAAATACTGGCAAGTGTTGTGGTGGAAATAATAAAACATTTGAACAACTACATACTATAGGAGATGAATCTTCTTTTGCACTTCGTCAAGTCTCATAATTGATAAAGTACTCCAGGAGGAAGCATCTGTGTAGTACAAACTGCTGGGCCACTTGTAAGTAAATATATAACCTGGCTTGCTTAATAACTTTCTTCCTCAAGTGCTTTATCAGTTTTTGGTACCCTAACAAGCCTAGATTTGAGCATCAATGGCAAGTTATGAGAGTTGTTAAGGGAGTACTGTTTATGATGGCCTCCCATTGTAAGGGAAAGACTCTAAAGTTGGGTATGAACCCCACATCCCTTATGTGGGATGATGTTCCCATGTTGTTACTTTCAAGTATTCTATTTATTAGCAAGCACAATACATGTCAAAACCTACATTACCAATTCCAGCAGTACAATCACTTCTGTAATATGCTAACATTAACAGTTTCATTGACATCAACAAGGGCTATCATGGATTTCTAGGTTATCCAGGTGCATATCAGCAATTGCTGTATTAGGATAAGTGTTATTTATTAAGTGCAGAGATTATTCAGGGACTCAAATAAGCTATGTTTAAGGTATCACCATAAACATGTTGACCGTCAGCCACCCAAGTCAGTCTCTCTGCGCAGATGAATTATCCAGTCATGCACAAAATTTTTTCCTAAAGAACTAAACCTCTGCCCATGTAACATCTCGAAGGCCTGATAGAGATTCACCCCATATGTTAAAATATTGACTAGTTCTGGAGAGGAAACAGAATTGATTAATTTCCAAATGATTCCGTGACATTTATTTAGCTAATGCAAAGTTGTATGAAAAATTCTTGCATAAAGGGCCAGCCTAATTCTGTAAACCCCTTTTGCCATTGCCCAAGAGATGGAGAGAGCTCCATCTCCAGGGGATCTAAATGTATGTGGCTCAATAATTTGCACACTTGGCTCTTGAGCCAGAACATCAGAAAGTCCTGCATTCTAGTCCCACATCAGTAGCTTGGGCTAATACTCAATATTGACAAAGCAGTGAAGTGCTAGATGGGTGCTGAACTGTTGAAATGCCATTCTTCACATAAAACATTAAACCAAGGTCCCACTGCCCATCTCTGGGAGCTGTCCAGCTAGAAGTTAAACAGTCCATGCCACTTTTGGTAAGATATGGGGATTTTCCCCAGTGTCCTGATTGACATTCTGCCTGGCAATACAACAGATCCATGTAACCCAGCCCAGGATGCACTTGGAAATGAGCTGTCACAGCTCACTGTTTTTCCTAATCAAATATTACACATAGATGAGAATAAAATAAACTGGAAAAAAATCTTCAATTCCTCATGAGCAGAAAACCACATGGAACTTCTAATGGTGCCACGATCTCACACTCTGTCATTTAATAAATACAGTTATTATCATTATTTTGTAAAACAGGGTTAAGAAATGTATATGTTTTGTAATTACAGTTGTTTTAGTTTAGTTTAGTTTTTATTTCATATAAAACCTTCTAGGAAGTGTCTATTTTCAAAGGATTTATAGTCAGGTGCAAGAAAAGTTACACTTATTTCTGTAAATCCAATACACCTGTACAAAACATTAGGAAAATGTTGTGCTTTTGCCCGATGAAATACTAGTATCTTCTGCATACTTAACACTAGTTGTTCAGGGAATTGTCTCTTTGCAAATGTAGCAGTGTGATTTTAATATGCCGGTACATAAAAACTATATTGCTGCCATCTATGTTAGCCTAACACTATGGTTTCATTGACAAAAAATAACATTAAGTCAGTAGCTCTAATGGTTCTAAAGTTAGTGTTTTCTAAAAAATAATTTTATTGAAAAAGATTAACATTTGAATCATTAGGGCTAGAAAATAAATTTTTAAACAACATCTTAGAGTCAGAGTAGATAAGTTCTACAGATATAGTTCATATATCAATACATGATAATATCAATACAGTTCTAAAGAATGCCAATACTGTTTTAAAGTATATTGATACAGTTTAAAATATACTGGTATATATTTTGCCTGATGTTTTAAGAAACATATCTATGTAAACTTTTTAAATATTTAAAATTGTTTTGGTTTACATTTAGATGCATAAAATAGCATTCAGCCAGTCTTTAGTAACTCTAACCCATTTGTAAACTACTACAATTGTGTCAAAAAAATGGCAAACATCTTCATTTGATGTTCAGGAATCTCATATCTTCTTAAGAGCATTGGAAGATAAAAGTAGAACTCATGGCTTTCTGACCTAGAGAAATTAATGTTACCAACTGAACCACACTGAAAATATTCTGCCATTGTTCAAGACTGCACTCACAGAGAGGTTAAAAAATGTTCATTCCAAGAAACTGAAAACTGGAGCCAGATACGCTACAGTATTTTGAGACAGGTTGTAAGAAAAGCACATTACCCAGATTATTTATTTGAATTGCTAGTGTCCCCATAATATGGTCATATTTGAAATGACAAGCAGGGCTGCTAGGCAGAGATATAATAAGGCTTTTGAATGGATACAATTCACAATGGACATAATTGCTCCAATGATTATAGAAAGCACAAAGGCAGGTAGCCAGCTGACACTGATTTGCCTGACTGATTAAACTACAGACTTCAGCAATGACCTATTACTTTCCAGAAGTGGCTACAATTGTTTCCAAATGTAGCAATTTCAGGTCATGCTTCTCAGCCAGTCATCACTCAAATGAGACAAAGTGAGGAAATCTGGGACATCTCCATGTCACAGAGGAAGAAGTTTGGAACACTGCAGACATGATTGCCTTTGTGCTTATAGTGTTTGTTCTTAACAAGGCATTACAGAGGCTTTTTAGCAATAGGAGGATACCCCCTGCTGTTCTCAGGATACTGATGGATGTTAAATCCTTCTACAAAACTGAATGTTCTATAGGATTATAAAATGATAGGAGACATGTTGAAAGCATATTGGCTATAGCAGTGTCTGACCTATGAGGATATCATTGTATACCATGCAGTGTCAGAACAAATTGCCAAGATCAATATCCCAACCCCTGTGGACCATTATATAATCACAGCTGTACATTCCATTATGTTTTGTGTCATGGAATATCTTTACTTCTCAGGGAGTTGAGGCACTTGGCTTCACATCGTCAAAGGTGGAATGATATCTCTTGATATAACACATCCTGTTGTGTATTACTGCTGAACAGTTTGCTACCCACTGGGGTGGGGGGCTAGGGGGTTAATCTGATGTCTAGTCACTTAAATAGATTGTGATCAACCAGTGTAACTGTGATGATTATTAGGATAATGGGTGGCCTAGTGATCAGAGCACCAAACCAGAAAATCACTGGCTTGAAACCTATGCATGACCTATGCAAGACCATCAACAGGTGACTTTATTCACAGATGCAAAATTATGCAGAAGCAGGGCCCTAGTGAGAACAAGTTCTCCCTCAGTACAGCATGTAAACAGTTTATGACACTCTCCTGGCTAGGGTTAAGAGTGTAAAGGCCTGTACAAAAAGCAGAATGGATGCATCCTCCTCCAACTGAAGAGACATTAGTGGTTTGACAAGCTCTGTCCCACCAGTGCAGTCTATGAAATTCAGCTAAAGCAGATTCCCAATTAGGAATCCTAAAATGGAAACGACAACAAATGAAATGGTAAAAACATTAGTAACATGAGGCTTCAAACTTTAAACTTTTTTTATTCTCTACAAATTCCACTAAGAGTATAATGCATGGGAAATCATACACAACAAGGCTTTGTTTACATGGAGGGGTTGAGATGACACCATGTAGACCTCAAGAATGAACCACGAGAGATCCATTACGTCATCTTAACCCTGAGATGGAAACATGAGCCAAATGGTACATGGTTGCTCATGTTTTATTCTTTATAGCATATGGTTTTACTGTATCTCATGTGAAAAATTTCAATTTATATTCAGTAATAAGTGGGGACCCATCTGCTTCTGTCCCACCTACCTTTTAGTGCTCACAGTCAGTAACTATTCTAAAGACAAATGATTATGCCAATGGGGGGGGGGGCTAACTAGCGATAACCCTACATAGCAACTTTTTGTGACCTTTAAACTGTGCACAACAATCTGTCATTGAACTGCACATTTTATGACCTTTAAACTGCGCACAACTTTTGTCAATATACAGCAACGGTTTTATGCATATGGAAAACCATTTACAACACTTAACCATGTACTATAATACTAATTGATGATCTGCTTTATGCTCAGAATAAATAAGAAATTTACTGCCAGATAATAATATTCTCTACTGGATACCACTCAAAAATGATAGTCCACTCTACATTCCCCAATGACCAGTTCATTTCTGCTGTCATATCTCAAGTGCACAGCTTGGAAAGCACCCCTTCCATGTGGAATGGGGGATTCTGAGTGGGAAAACAAAGGATGCCACACCTGCTGTGGGTCCTTAAAGAGGTAATGTATGTTTAGGGAGAGTAGATAAAGATATAAAACTGGGAAACAGGCTGTATATTGTGGATTGTTGTATTTTCTAACTGAACATGAAAGCACTGATCCAGTGCAGTACATAGAAGTGGTTATAAAAAGAAATCTGGTTTTACATAACTCATTTCATAAGCACTGCATCCCAAAGTGATTTACAAGCCTGGAAGAACTGCATCAGCCATTAGTCAAGCACAAGGAGGTGATAGAAGAGACAGAGAGAGAAAATTAAGTACTGAGAGGTTAAGTGACTTATGTTTGTACAATGCAGATGATGCTGTACTCTTTGCCTCAGGTTTCTCAGTCTCTGCTTTGGAAATATGTCTCCAGTGTGACTTCAAGAATGTCCAACATTTGGTTCCACTGAAACCAACTTCAGGTCAACATGAAGAAGAAAGTTTCTATGATCTTTGTAACTAGCTTAATAACTGGCCAGGATCTCTTCTCCCATCTTCTCCACCCTGGATGACACTCCACTTGAGGTCATCCCCTGCTTCAAATATCTCAATGAGTGACTGGATGGCAGACTTGACTTCTCCACCCATATTGATGCCATCCACCATAACCTACACCCCAAACTTGGTGCCATTTACCACACCAAGGATTGCCTTCCAACCCAAATCTGCCACAAACTGGTCACCAAAATAGTGCTCCCAGAGTTTTCCTATGCATATGTGGTCTACAGCATTGCCCCTTCCTCTTCCCTTGCCAAACTGGACACCCTATGTAATGCCTTCTGCTGTTTTGCTGCTAATGTGTCATCACGTACTCATTACTGCTCCTTTACACTTCCCTCACTATTCTTCATCTTCTCTCCTGTTTTCTGACACACTGTGCATCCCTCATTTCCAAATATTGTTTTGAATATCTTCCTCCTTACCTCTCCTCTCTCCCATTCTCTCTGCCTTGTATGCTCTATGCTCTGGAGATTCCTTCACTTTCGGCATTCCTCACTCCAATCTCTACTGCTGGGCAAGCCACTTTCTCCTTTCATCTTCCCTTCAGCTGGAAATTCTCCCTCCTACACTTCACTTTTTTCCTTCTCATGTCTCTGTGTATCTCAAACATCAGCTCAAATTTCTCTTTGGCCCCTCCTGCACCTACCCTGGCCTTAGCTGACCTGCAGGCTCACTTCCCTTCCTCCTTTTCCACCTGTTGCCTGTTAGCCATTACTTGCTTGGAGAATCCTCCCACTTTGTTTTATCTGTTTTTGTACCACAATTGGCTGTTTTTTTTGCTCATTGAACCATCACTCATACTTACCATGGCAATATTATTCACTGTACATCTGATCATTTATGCATTATGATTATTGCCTATTATTAGCTTTACTGTGATGTATCTGGGCCTTAAGATTCACTGAAACCTATACACTGTTATTTCTTTTTTGCACTTGCTGTACTTTACCACCATGTATGTTTCATATTCCTTGTTCCCCTTCCCCAGGTCACATCTGGAAATGAGCCCTTGTTCAGTGTGCCTTTCCAGTTACCAAGTTTCAGTACACAAAGTGAATGGCTTTGGTGGGATTCAAATCTGGATCCCACATTCACATCTCTACACTCTAACAAATAGGCTATACCACCTCCTCATTGCTGTGAATGATAATACTTTCTTTGACAGAGTTATGGATGACAGCCCATTAAGGGCACACTAGGGAAGACTCATGATTGCAACTCAGTAGCTCCTGTCAGGTGGTACTAAGTCCCAGTAATTTGAGGGTTTCTTGTTTGTTTTTACTCTCAGAATGTAGGTCGCAAGTAAAGTTCACAAGATTTAAATGGCTCTCTCAGTCTACAATACAAACACATTTATTGAAGTGATTATTCCTGCAAGCCAAGTCAGCTTTAACAGGACAACTTTTTAAGTGCTGCAGTATAAATAAACCATTTGTTCTTGTCAGGCTCCAAAAGGCTTTATCAGTAGCCATCCTGGATATTTAGCTGCAGTCAGAGGAGAAAGCAGTTCAACTAAGCCAACTATTTCAATTAAGCAAGAGACATGGGAGCTGAAGTAATTCATTCTTTCAACCTATCTTCCAGATTCTAGCTGGGCCAAAAGAGGTGTGAACTGGCTACCTAGAAATGTGGAGTGCAAGCTTTATCACTTGTTCCAGACTGTTGACTGATGACTCAGCTCAGTCTTGGACTGCATTCTATAAAACTACTAGGAAGGTTCTGGGCCTGCAATTTGAGAGATTGCATTGTTTGTGTCACTTATGTGCAGTAAGCAAAGTCTACAATATTCAACATTACTTGTACTAGTGACAGGGAGAAGTGCACTGCTTATTATACCAGTAGGGCAAATTTTACAGTGTGTCTGCAAAATACAGTAGGGCCAGTTTAAAACGTGATGCATATAGTGACCATAGTCTCCCAAAGGATGTACCACTGGAACAAAACTGGTTTGCAGCCGGCACCGTGGTGCAGAGCAATGGGGCATAGCCCTGGCATGCTGATGACTTTGAGTTTGTACCTCATACTGGGATGTTAGACCCAATGGCCAACATGGGGGTGTTTATGAGCATCCATCAGATGCATCCCTCCCACATGGTGGGTGGCTACACTCTGCTTTAATGGTGTCTCCTGATGGTGGCTATGCAGAGGTGCTCCTGGCTGGCATGGTGGGTTACCACATGATACCAAATGTCCACACCCCCACAAAGCTACTATGTTAGCACACACATTGGAGGTGGTCAGGGCCCTGATCTTGGAAGAGGGTTACACTGGGTGCCCTATGTAACTACCTGACTACCTCCCTGTTAACATGTCCTACACTACACCAGACCTCAAAAGTGGGTTGGCCCTTTCACCTCTGGCCACTGCAAGCAGAACTAAGGTGTTTTCATCATAGTTGCAGTAGGAAAGCCCCTCCCCAAACAGGGATAAGTCAGTGTTCCCTGGTGATAGAGCCACTGGAGGCCTGGGATAGGGTACAGCAGTGCAGGGGAGTCTGTCATTGGGGGGGTGATCTCACTTGTGGAGTGCTTGAATGAGTGGGTGTTGAGGACAGCAAGAGGGAAAAAAAACAAGTTTGCTTGCTCACTTTGCTCTGGATAGGGTTCCCTGCTTTCCTCACAAAAGAGCTATGTGGCAGAGTAGGCTACACCCTCGGCTGTGACTGATGGACCACTTTTCTATCTCCTTATTTCCTAGCCATCAAAGCTTTTGTTGCGCAACAGCTAATGCTTTTCTCTTTGCTTTTCTTCTTTCCACCCCACCCCAGGTTGGCCACCAAGCGTAGCTCTTCACTATCCCTACTAAATGTCCTACTAGTTCTCTCTTTTCATTCTTTTTCCATTTCCATCCATCCAGGCCCTGGAATGATGCCAAACACCCAGAGAGGTGTTGTGTAAAGTGCATAAGTGCATTTTGTGTACAAAAAAAACATGAAGGCTTTTTTAAATAGGAATACATACAGTTAATAAAGCCTTTTTTAAATAAAAAGGCTTCAGAAGCCATATAAAACAATAATAATTTCATGATTAGTACAGTTATAAGAAATCCTTAAGGTATTTTCATAAATTCACACTATAAAGCTGTTACTGTATAAGGTTCTATGTATGAGGCTGAACAAAAGAATGTGGTATGCTTTATAAAAGTGCTTAGTCGCTATGGATCAGAGATATAGAGTCAATATCTGTGGAGATATACGCTGTACCTTTAACTGAACCAGGAAGTCCCCTGAAACAAAAAAAACCTTGATTTTGAAACAACATGTCCAGACATGTAAATAGAAATGGCTCAGTCAGGTGACTCCACCAAAAGATATAAAACCTCTTCACTGAGTTCACTTCAGTTCAGTCCAGTAGAATTCAGTCTTGAGAGTGAAGGAGAGAGGTGCTACTGTAGACAAGCTATTGAATACAGATGAAAAGGGTCTTAGGAGCTCTAAGATGTAGGACTGTATTATGTGAGAAACTACTGATGTTAAGTAGTGATTTTCTTTGCAATTTTCTTTTGTTTTCGTATATTATTTTTCTAATTTTGAAAAATAAATATCACACAACGGTGTGTTTTAAAACTGTAAATTTGCCTTGTCTGAAGTTTAGTCCCTCATGCTGTGACAAACTTGGTATTAGAAGTGGGTTAGTATTGGTTGTCCAGAGAAACAAGGGGGAGACCAGTACCCAAATACCAGCCCTGATATCCAGACATGGGGGCAAAGAGCAGGATGGCATACCTCCAAGATCTCATGGATGCCATGGATCTGTTGAAGGAGGAGGGGCTTACTGGTATGCATATTGGAATCCAGGTGTGGAGAGCTGGAGAGGAGCGATTGCCTTGATTGGAGTTCGATGGAATGCAGAGGCAGGCCAGTGCCAGAGAGACACAGAGCACCACTGCCAGGTGCTGATGGAGGGTTCCCAACCAGAGGATTTTATGGCAGAAGCAGAGGACCAGGAACCATGGGTTCTAGAGGAGGAGGACTCCCTGATGGAACCTTTGTTGCCATCCACTTTTGAGATCCTGTTTTTGCCCATTTTTCCCAGACTGCTGCTGCTTGGTGGATGATGAGATGAAGGCCCCAGGTAAGACTATTTCAGGACATATGCACACTGGGGTGAAGACTACAAGCAACAGGGAAGACACCATGGTGGCAGAAGGGACTTCCCCATGTTTTGAACCCCCTATGATATGGAATGAAATGTATGAAATGATTACAAGAAATGTATAACATAAAAGAAATGCCTATACTGTATGATATACAATGAGGAACCTAGGGCCATGGAGGATCTAGGTATGGGGTGGAACCTATGTTTGGGCCCCTGAATGGAAACAATGTGTTAGAATAGGGTTAGAGCTGGGTACTACTCATCTCAGAGAAAGTTGTGGTATAGGCCTGTATGGCCGCCCTGATAGCTAGATGGAGGAAGCTAGAAGTCAACATAAAACTGCTGTGTATTACTTCCTCTTTTTTAATGTACTGATGAATGTATGACAGTGGGTGTACAGGGCTGAAATGATGCCAAGTGAAGGGTTCTGAAATGATGCCAAGTGATGGGTTCTGAAACGATGCCTAATGATGGGTGCCTGATATTACATATGAAATGTCCAAGTTGTAGTAACCTGAGTGAAATAGTTAGGGGTAGACAGTCACTACAGACTGAAGTCCTCTGACAGCATAGATGGGTACTATGCTGAACTGTATGACAGCCCAGGGTAATGTTGTGAAAGTATTGTCATATTGCAGTAACTTGGCATGGTGAACAATACTACAAATAATTGAATTAAGGGACCCTGAGGTGAAGCTCTCATAGTGGGTGAAAGTTTCAACCAACACCCATTCCACTGTTTTGGTAGAATATTTATGATTGAGAGGAAGGTTCTTGAAAAAACAGTATAGTTCTGATAACTGTTATTTTCTTAAGGAGAGAGGTGTGTGGCAGAGTTAGGCTACACCTTCAGCTGTGACTGATGGACCACTTTTCTATCTCCTTTTTTTATTATCTACCAAAACTTCTGTTGAGCAACAGTTAACACTTTTCTCTTTGCTTTTCTTCTTTTTTCCCCTATTCTAGGTTGGCCACCTAGTGTAGCTCTTTATTATCCCTAATAAACTTCCTAATAGTTCTCTCTTTTCATTCTTTTTCCATTTCCATCCATCCAGTCCCTGGAATGATGCCAAATACCCAGAGAGGTGTTGTGTAAAGTGCATACGTGCATTTTGTGTACAACAAACATAAAGGCTATTTTAAATAGGACTACACACAGTTAAAGGAAAACACACAGCTTTCCTTAGACACTACATAAACTCACAATTAGTGCTTTAAGACACTAACAACTTTTTTTAATGATTTAAAACAGATACCCACAACTTCCACTTTCTGTTGCTGGCAGCCACCATCTCATGAGCATCAGTGAGATTCCTGAGCTCACTGTATGCTGATGTGTCTGTTTGACCTCCGCTATTGGTTGGCAGACATATTAGCATAAAGTGAGCTCAGGAAGCTCTCTGCTGCTCATTAGATGGTGGCTGCCAGCAATAGAAAGTTAAAGTTAAAGGCCACTGTTTATATCACAAAAAAAAACAATTAGAGGTAATTTAAAAAAAATAAAATTCCCGTCTGAAAGCACTAATCAGGCATTTTTGTAGCACCTAGGTAAACCTATGCCTTTTCCAGTGTTTTTCTTTAATAAAGCCTTTTAAAATAAAAAGGATTCAGAAGCCATATAAAACAATATTAATTTAATGATTAGTACAGTTATAAGAAATCCTTAAGGTATTTTCATAAATTCACAATATAAGCCTGTTACTGTATAAGGTTCTATGTATGAGGCTGAATGAAAGAATGTGGTATTCTTTATAAAAGTGCTTAGTCACTGTGGATCAGAGATATAGTCTCAATATCTGTGAGGATGTACACTGTACCTTTAACTGAACCAGAAAGTCCCCCAAAACAAAAACAAAAAAACCTTGGTTTTGAAACAACATGTCCAGACATGTAAATAGAAATGGCTCAGTCAGGTGACCCCACCAAAAGATATAAAACCTCTTCACTTTGTTCACTTTAGTTCAGTCCAGTAGACTTCAGTCTTGAAATTGAAGGAAAGAGGTGCTACTGTAGACAAGCTATTGAATGCAGATGAAAAGGGTCTTAGGAGCTCTGAGATCCAGGACTGTATTATGTGAGAAACTACTGATGTTAAGTAGTGATTTTCTTTGCATTTTTTTTTGTTTCCATCTATTATTTTTCAAACTTTTGAAAAATAAGTATCACACCATGGTGTGTTTTAAACCTGTAAATTTGCCTCATCTGAAGTTTATTCCCACACTCTGTGACAAGCATCCCATTGGTTACCCAGGGGAAAATGGAGTCATTCTGCAAGGAAATGAGCTTGGTCCTGCTCTTATCTCTGATGCCAAGTCTGTATAGGTGACCCGTTGGTGGGAGGCTCTGGGGGTGGTGATACCAGATCCTACCCCAACATCAGGAACAATCACAGCAATCTAAAGCATGTGTCACACCCACCAGTAGTGATGCCACCACTCAACCCCTTGACGGCACAGAGGATCACCTCTCTTCTCCTCTACTGCCACTCAGTGGGAACCTTCCAAATATTGCCCTGAGAGGTAGGGGCCAACATATTCAATGGAATGGCTGCATTGCATCTAGTCTTGTATCCAGCCAAGTATGTCACCCAGTCACACAGATTGCAGGGCCAAAGCATTGACAGGATTCTCACTGTAGGCATGGGTAGCAAGGGATGGCATTTGGCTTAAATAGCAAAAAAATACATGAAAATGCAGTGGAAGCCAGATATATGTAGTATTGTAAAATGTATCTCGAAAATCCTGTAACTTCATTGGTCAAAACATGTCACATGCCCACGTGTAAATCGTGCAACAGACAACTGGTAAAGATCCTAGTAATCAAATGTTCACTTTCTTTGAACCTAATTAGTTGTGACGTTGCCTTGCACGCACAGCACAGACATCATATTGGGGTTGCTTGAAGTGGAAGAGCAGGTTTTGGAGGTGCAGTCATGTTGTGGCCAGTAGCGCCACTGCTTTCTAGGGCTGGGCTCCATGGCATGAATTAGATTGCATGCCATCTATGACAGCAGTTGCAAAATGTGCCACCAACTTGAAATGTTTCAGCCACTGCAATGAGGGAGCGACCCCTCTTTGCCCAATCCCCCTGTTGGCATGTTAACCCCCTCATTTTCCTGCTGCTGTCCCACCTCTATTGTGTGCCACACTGGGAGCCCACTCCAGTGTGACTAACATGCCCTCCCAAAGAAATGTGCCACACAGGGAGCCCATCCCAGTGTGGCCAAACCTGTGAAAAAAAAGGAAATGGTCCACGGTGAATTTTTTTATTTTTGTTACCTGAAACAAAGGAAACAGTTCCTCAAGGTCCTGTCCCCTACCCCAGCCCATACCCACCCTCTGCACACCCCACCTTGCCACACACACCCTCACCCCATACTTGCCTCTGGACTCTGGCGCGACAATCTTCGGTGGACCAGGAACATGTCTGCACTCTTTAAAGCTGACCATGAACTGAAGAAATGCCGGTAAGCTGTATAATGGCATACATGGAGTTTTTTTCAACTTTGGTGCATATCTTGGCCATTTTTGTGAATTTTGGCACCAAATGTTCAACATGGGGTTCTTGGGACCCCACCTCATGAATTCAGTCACTGTCATCTCGTTATTCGGTCCCGAAAGATGATTTTGCTGTCACTGCATGGAATCACCTTTTGGGACCAATTAACAGAACAACAATGTGACTTTCATGAGGTGGGCTCCCAAAAATCCTATGTTGCAAATTTGGTGCAAAAATTTAAAAAAATGATCGTGTTATGAGTGTGCATTGCGTAATTTCCGTGCACGCTTGTAACTTCAAGAATTTTTAATATTTTTACTCCAGATTTTCAACATTGTCATTTTTTCACACCTCCTTATGAACAGTACAGCTGTCATTTTCCACATACTGCCCAAAATGTGTTTTAGCACATCCAGTGCACAGTGATGCAGTCGCTGTAGGAAAACAATGTTTAGGACAGAGTATGAAAATCACAATAACACTGTTCGTGAGCAGAGGTCCAAAAAAGCCTATGTTGGAAATTTGGTGAAAAAATTCCAAAAAATGACCGCGTTACAAGTGTGTGTTGCGCAGTTTCCACGCACACTTGTAACTTTGAGAACTTTTAATATTTTTACTCCAGGGCCTGGACATTCAAACTGTGCCATTCTGAGGCGCAAGCCCTTGCGCTGCTCAAAATAGTTGTGCAGGGGTGTGGCCGGGGTGATATTCAAAGGAGTTGAGCTATTGCGCCAACACCTTTGATATCACTCCCCAACCACAGCACTTGGCGCGATGGCGAAAGTGGAACTTGGCGCCACCGCAGTTGCCAGAGATGAGCATTAAACTTGGCGGTGGCGAAATATCATTGCGCCATGCGCAAATTTCCGATATTCAAAAGGTGACATGCAATGGAAGCCATAATTTATGCAAGGCACAGGGGGGCCATTTGCATCTATTTATGGCTCCCATTTGGCTGCCATTTGCATGTAGGTGTGCCGATCCCCGAAGACTTGTGCCTGGCCACCCTGCCAGGCAGCAGCCGTCGAGGACCGGCCTAATGCAGCCCGATTGCGGGCATTACAGGTACATGTAACACCCCACAGCCCAAGCCCGATCAAGGGCATAACGTGTATGAACTCTTCCAGTGCCCGGATCGCGGCAGAATGTAACCCCCAACCCAAAATATCTCCCTGGTGGTCCAGTGGATCGTAGAAGCCCGATTGCGGGCAGAATCATCACAAACCCCCAAACATCTCCCTGGTGTCTCAGTGTCCCCCCACCCACGAAGCCCCTTCACCCGCTCCCCGCAGCCGGTGGGCGACAGCATCCCACCCGCCTGCCGCCCGCCGCCCGCCGACTGACTGTCCGGTAGGGCTGCACGCCCATTGGTGCAGAGCTACAGCCAATGGGCTTGCAGCCCATACCGTACATGACAGTCCAGATTTGTGAATGAACATGGGTGGGGGGGACACTAGACACCAGGGAGATGTTTGGGGGGGGTTTGTGATGATTCTGCCTGCGATCGGGCTTTACGGTCCACTGACCACCAAGGAGATATTTGGGTTGGGGGTTGCATTCTGCTTGCGATCGGGCACTGGGGTTCATACACGCTATGCCCGCGATCGGCTTCGGATATGGGGGTGTTACATGTACCTGTACTGCCCGCGATCGGGCTGTGGAGATGTGTGGGCGGGGAGTCGAGCTACACTATGCCCGCGATCGGGCTGGTGGGGGGCACAGGGAAAGAGTTGGGGCCAGCCAGGTGGCAGCTGCTGTGTTGCGCCCTGCAATGCAGCAGCTCACTTGTGGGTGGCCTCAACTTAAGCCTTTTTGGGCTCAAGGTTGTGCAGGCACAGGTTGGGGTTGCTGATGCACAACTCTGCACAACCCAACTGAATATCGGGTTGCGCAGGTTATGCATGGATCCTCCCCCTCCTGTTGAGCATGCATTCATTTGCATTGCTCTCTTGCGCAACCTGATGCCAGTGGCATAACTGCCTCCTGCTGAATATCGCAGAATGGCGCATTTTGGACTTGCGCATGCGCAACCCTGTTGCGCATGGCGCAACCCTTTTGAATATCCAGGCCCAGATTTTCAACATTGCCATTTTTTTACACCTCCTTACCCGAAATGTGTTTTCGTATATCCGGCACACAGTGGCACTGTCACTGTAGGAAAACAATGTTCGGGACACAGTAAGAAAATCACAGTAACACTGTTCATGAGCAGAGGTCCCAAAATGCCTATATTGAAAATTTGGTGAAAAAATTCCACAAAAGGACCATGTTGCAAGCGTGCATTGCACAGTTTCCACTGATGCTTGTAACTTTGAAAATTGTTAATATTTTTACTCCAGATTTTCTACATTGCCATTTTTACACACCTCCTTATAAACAGTACAGCTGTTAATTTTCCACATACTGCCCAAAATGTGTTTTAGCACATCCAGTGCACAGTGACGCAGTCACTGCAGGAAAACAGTGTTCTGGACAGAGTAAGAAAATCACAGTAACATTGTTCATAAGCAGAGGTCCCAAAATGCCTATGTTAAACAGTTGGTGAAAAATTCTACAAAATGACTAATATGTTACAAGCGTATGTTGCGCAGTGTCCATGTACAGTCGTAAGTTCGAGAATTTTTAATATTTTCACTCCAGATGTTCAACATTGCCATTTTTGCACACCTTCTTATGAACAGTACAGCTGTCATTTTTCACATACTGCCCAAAATGTTGTTTCGCACATCTGGTGCATAATGGCGCAGGCACTGTGGGAAATCAATGTTCGGGACAGATTAAGAAAATCATACTGCCACTGTTCATGAGCAGAGGTCCCAAAATGCCTATGTTAAAAATCTGGTGAAAGATTTCCAAGAAAGGACTGTTATGAATGTGTATTGCACAGTTTTCATGCACACCCGTAACTTTGAGAATTTTTAATATTTTCACTCCACATTTTCACCATTGCCATCTCTTCACAGCTCCTTATGAATGGTGTAGCTGACATTTTTATGTGGTGCAGAATGGCACAGTCACTGTGGGAAATCAATGTTCAGGACAAATTAACAAAATCACAGCAACACTGTTCATGAGCAGAGGTCCCACATGCTTTCATGAGGTGGGGTCACAAAAAGGCCATTGCAAAAATTTGGAGTGCAAATACCAATAAACATCCAGGGCATTGTGGTTTCTAACCATAACATCCCACCCTGTACAGACTAACAGGCATCATGGTGTGCCTTTGGATTGTCGGCTATAATGTTCATTCCATTGCACCCACACCCCCACCCTGCTGCCACTGACAGCCATCCAGGTGTGCCTCGGACTCTTCGGCCCCAAAGTTCACCCCATTCTCCTATGCTGCACTTATCTCAACATACTTCTTTATGAAATGGGGTGAGCATAAGGCCCAACGACCCCAAGGCACAATGTGACACTTGTGAGAGTCTACAGGGTAGGGTTAGGTGAAATGGCATGAGCGTTATGGCCAATGACCCAAAGGCACACCCCAATGCCTGTCACTCTCTGAAGGGTGGGTTGTGGTTGACGTTGGTTATATTCTTCACTGCCATTCCTATTATGTGTCTCTCTAATGCCTGCACTATCAGTACAAATGCCAGCAAGACAACATTCGGCATTGACAAATGCTTGTTATTTTAAGTTTTAAGAACAGATTTATTTTATAATCACAATAATGCACTTCAGGGCATGTGTGGTAGTGGGAGTTACAGACTTCTTGTGTGGTTTAAGTTACTCAACTGCACCTTGTGACACACCACACAAGGCATGTGTAAATCCCTGTTGTGCATTATTGCTTAAATATACTGTACCAAGATATATATCACACCAGGGTGAACAATTTAGGTAAATAAATTATGTTATTTTCAGTTTCAGTTTCAGTTCATTTATTTCAGTTTCAATTTATTTATTGCTCTGGAAAGGCATGTGAACAAATTTTCCCCTTTTTCACAAGCGTCCTGTTAAGGAACCATGAACAAGGTTACAGAGTACATAAGGAGAAAATAGTAAAACAATTCAATGTAACAGTTACAGAGTACATGAAGGGTGTAATGCATAGCAGTTAACAATGGGACAAAATTAGCACCAGACAAGAACAGGCAAAATTAAAACCAGACAAAACACCTGACAAGTCAATATAATATTTACAGAGTACGTGGAGGTTGTAATGCATAGCAGTTAAAAATGGGACAAAGTTAACACCAGACAAGACAGAGGGAAGAGGGCTAAGAAGGGTTAAGGCTAATGGGGGCTATGCCAACATGCTTATGCTTTAAGAGATAAAGTGCTGTCAGGGAAAGGGGAAATGACAAGGGAAGGGGTACACCCCACTGGGGAGAGCTATAACAGCATGAGGTGGGGGAGTGGAAAAGGAGGTACAATGAGGGAGAGAGTTATGTCGGGGGACAGCAGCACAAGGTGGTGGAGGAGAGGTGCTTTCTCAGGTTGTGCTTAAAGGAAGAGGCAGAGGGGCAGAGGGACAGAGGAGGAGTTCGGGGGGAGAAAGTTGTAAAGTTTTGGGCCCTTAAAGTAGAGGGTGTTTTGGTCATGAGTGGTGTGGCAGAAAGGGATAGAAAAAGAGAGGGAGGAGGACCGTCTTGTGGTCCTGGGGTGGATAGTCTTGGGGAAGAGAGATGTGATGCTATCAGGGAGGAGACTAAGGAAGAGTTTATGAAAGAAATTAACAATTTTGCTGTCAAGATGGTTCCGAAAGGAGGACCAGCTAGATCGTCTGTACAGATTGCAGTGGTGAGTTAGTCTGGGGAGACCAGAAACAAAATGAATGATGTTACAGTAGGTGCTACAAAGCTTGCTGAGATTTTACTGGGATGGAGGGATAACAGACTAAGGCTCCATAGTCGAAGAGTGGAAGCAGGAAACTGCAGGCAAGAGGCGACTTGTAGACCTTGTTCAGGTACGATTTTACCCTCTAGAGCATGCCCAGTCTTTGGTGGTCTTTCTTGATAGATTAATGTGTGCTTCAAAATTGAGGTGGCAGTCGAGGAGTAGACCTAGGTATTTAAAATTCCTGAACACTCTCAGTTAAGTTACCATCATTATGATGTAGGGGGGAGTCAAATGCTAGTGATCTCCTGTGGCTGGCAAAAACCATGACTGTTTTTTTTTTTTTTTTTTATTGAGTATCAGGCCCTTGGATGTGATCCATGTTGAAGTCTCTTGAAATTATCCTGAAGTTTGCTAGCAAGGGAGGAGGGGTCTTTATCATTGCTAAAGAGGGTGGCATCATCTGCGTAGAGATATTTTGCGTATTTTGAGATTAGTATTAACTTTCACCACAGTAAAATGTTGCTATTACACTTAGAACACGCACTACTTCGTTAGAACACATATTACATGTAAAATGCACATTATTTCACTTAGAAAATGTTATTTCTATTTGGAACCTAGAAATAGAACAGAGATGACAATGGGTCAGTTAGACAGCTAACAATGCAAATAAAGGAGGTTTTACGCTAAAACAAATTAAAACACTAATAAAAACATTAAATTATTATGGTATATTATATATTGAACAAAGAGTTGAAGTGGTATAACACATTTATCTCCTCACATGAGTGGAAAGACCTTCAGAACTAACATGAGGCATTGCCACTCATGAGATATGGGTCTTACCACTCACTAATGGAGATAAATGCATTATTCCACTGCAACCCATCATGTATTCCCTGTACAGTATATCACAGCAAAATACCATTTGTTTCAATGCAATTTCACAGTGATATATCTTGAGAAATTGCATATCTCTAGCTTGCATTGTAGAAGGATAAAAAAATGGGGTGTATCATAGGTAATGGGGTTCTTGACCTTTGTTCAGTGTCATGGAACTGGTTAGAATAAATTACAGTGCTCATACTGTAGGTCATTAACTTTTAAATATGGGAAGTTTGTGACTGCCTCAGTTGTGGTCACAAAAAAATATAATTTTGCAACAACCAATGAGGTGCATGTGTTAAAGCTTAGACCCTCTGCCTTTATATAATTCAGAGAAGATAAAAGGTACAAGATAGACAGCCCAGAAAGCAAATATACATCAAACAGTGGCGGAGCCCCTTTCTGATCCGCACTACATCCAGTCTCAGTCTCCTGTTGTCTGCATGAGAATCATTGCAATTACACATGCAGAAGTAGTTGGAAATGTATAAATCCCTGTTATTTCAACAGATGGAAATGGAAATTTTTATACTTTCCGTATTTTCTACTATATATTTTAAGCAACTTCTAGATGATTTTAGCCACCTTGGGAAAGAGTATGATTTCCAAAAAGAATTCTGAAAACAGGCACTGACATCCTCCTAGGCGTTACTGTTAAAAAATGATGATGTTTGAAAGAGATTAACCAATTCAAAACTAATTTCAGCCAGGCCTGCTACTACTCCATGTTGTGTTAATCACTATCTAATAGGAAGCCACTTGTTAGTGTTAACACCTTGGGTGAAACATAAAGCCCTGGTTTGAGCAGTTAAAAGGAAGTTAATCCTGAAAATACAGGTCTGCTGATGTCCCATTGTAAAAAGAATGCCAGAATTACAATTTTTGTTAACTTCAAAGTCTAAAACATGTATGTATATCTAGCTGATCTGCACCCTTCCCCCACAGTCCAGACTATAGTTGCACATATATTCAAGAAGCCTTAGTGGTTAATGTATTCCTTTTGGAGTCAGTTGCTGTATACTTCTATGACAGTCGTCCTGTGAGGGGTCCAGGTGCAGGTTGCCGAATTCTCTTGGTCTACCACCCTCCGTGGTGGGGCATAGAATTTCTGCAGGAGGCTGTGGACTTTATTGCCGACAGGGTGTTGGAGTCGCCCAGATGGTTGATTCTGGGAGACTTCAATGCCTGGATTGATGATGAATCCTAGCAATTTGGTTGTACCCTCCTCCAGTTGATGACATCACTGGGCCTTGCACAGGCAGTTGCCTCTATGACCCATCATCATGGCCACACCTTGAACTTGGTATTCTCACTGGATCTTGGGATCACTGACCTCAAGATTGATTGGGTCACTTGGTCCTATCGCTGAATGGTGAAATTCTCATATGGGGCACCCCTTGATACTTCCTCCCCTGTTGAGATGATCAACTATTGTTCTTTAGGGGGACTGTCTCCAGAGGGACTGATGGTGATAGTTGATTTTTCCGGAGAGTGCTGCTTCTGTGGTTGGCTTGGGTGAGGTAGTGGTAACCTATAATGGGGCTGTCTCAAAGGCACTCAATGTCATCTCACCTATCCTTATACAACCCAGGTCCTTTCACTTGAGACCCCCATGGTCCAACAGGACTCTCAAGGCAATAAAGACCATGGGTCAGAGTTTGGAGTGTTGCTGGTGGAGGATAGACTGGCTCTGGGGACTCACTATGCTGATTATCAAAGGGCAATGGACCATAAGAAGGCAGAGTTCCTGTCCAGGGGAGATTGCCACAGGGAGGAACAGAGCAACTCAGCTTTTTCGGACTGTGGACAGATTGCTCCATCCAGTCTGTCCACAGCTGAAAAGAGCTTTTCAGTAGCACTTTGTGAAGAGTTTGCTCTGTTCTTCTCTGACAGGGTATCCTCTGTTCAGGCCTGGATCTCACCAGTGGGTCTAGTTCAGTCCCGCAGGGTGGGACCTGGGTGTTGCAGAGACATTCCAATTGTCTGGGTGGAGTTTCGGCTAGTGGAGGTGGCCGAGGTCTCCAAGGTAATTTCGAAGTTGAGGCCCACTTATTGTGAACTGGACCCTGGCCAGACACATCTCCTAGTGGGTTGCATTGAGGCCATTGGTCCAGTGTTCACCAAGATGGTCAGGTGTTTGCTTTTGAGGTGGGTCTTTCCTGATGCCTTGAAGGAGGGGCTGGTAAAGCCCCTTCTAAAAATACAATCTCTCGACCCCAACATCCTGGCAAATTATAGACCTAACTCCAACCTCCTATTTTTAGGGAAGATTGTTGAGAAAATAGTGGCTCTGCAGCTTGAGGAGCACCTGGAGGCTTTTGACTTCTATGAGCCACTCCAGTCCAGATTTAGGGCAAGGCACAGCACAGAGATGGCACTAGTCTGGGTGCATAATGACCTGCTCAGGGCTAGAGATCGAAGGAAGTGGTCGGTCATTATTCACCTCGATCTGTCATCAGCATTTGACGCCAGGGACTACAGTATGTTGTTAGATCACATTATAGAGTATTGTGGACTTGCTGGTACTGTCATCAACTGGCTTGAGTCCTTTCTCTCAGGCAGGAGGCAGAGGGAGGTGATGGAGAATTTCTCCTCCTCCCCAATGCCCCTAACCTGTGGAGTTCCTCAGGGTTCAAGCCTATCACCAATGCTGTTCACGGTGTACATGCTACCTCTGGGCAGGCTCATTAGACAATACAGCTTGAGCTTTCACTGCTATGCAGATGGCACTCAGCTGTACATATCTTTTGCACCAGGGACAATTTGTGCCATCGATATGCTGAATAAATGCCTTGCTGAGATCCAGGATTGGATGAACTGTTTACCCTTCTTGATTATGGAGATACCTGTGTACCACATAGCTCCTATTGACACTCTGCACATATTGGATGTCCAGTATAATAGGCTCTGCATTGCAGCTATCACTGTGAGAAAAAAACTCAAGAAACTAACATAACTTTGTACAGAGCCAGCATGTCTGATTGAGTCCAACTGCCCACCGGGACTCCAAGTGGTACACTCTTCTTTCTAAATGCATCCACATTTTACCCCCATGCTCCCCCAACTTTGCCCATTTCTGTTGTCAAAATAATCATAAATCATCTTTGTAATTTTTGCACCATTCCCTCAACTGTCCCAAATTATGAGGGATGTCCCACTTTTACCTCTCAAGATCAGCCTGTCCTTCATCTATCTTACATGGAAATGGTGTAGCCCACACAAAAAAGATGCTGTACACTCAGGGTCTTATATTCAAAGATGATGCACCACGCATACCTGGAAATGCACCAGCTGTCGGGGGCATGCCCATATTCAAAGGGCACAGATGTGCAGCACACCCCTTCTGCCGACATCGAGACAATACAGCTGCTTATGCAAATGAGGGGTCCCCATGCATATGTGGTGCAGCACAATATTGAAACATTTTAGAAGCATAAAATGGCCCTCTGCAGTGGTGCAGAATTATGCTTCTGAAACCCTGCCCTAACTAGTGTGCAGACCCAGCTGGCCACTGTTAAGGACAGGGAACCCTAGCCCCGAGCACTGTGATAAAAGTAAAACTCCCTCCTGCTCCCCATATCCGCAGTAGTCCAGTGGTTCCCCCCTTCCCAGCCCAGATCTGTATAATAATAAAAATGGCCCCAGTCCCAGTATCCCTGGTAGTCTAGTGGTTCCCCCCTCCTCAGTCCCGATCCATATAATAATAAACAAGTACCCGGTCCCCATATCCCTGGTAGTCTAATTGTTTCCCCCCTCCAGCCCCAATCCTTATAATAATAACAATATCCCTGGTCTCCATATCCATGGTAGTCTGGTGGTTCCCCCCCTTCCCAGCCCCAATCTGTATAATAATAAACAAGTCTCCAGTCTCTGTTTCCCTGGTAGTCTAGTGGATCCCCCCTCCCCAGTCCCAATTCATGTAAGAAAAAGAAGTCCCCTGTCCTTGATATTCAAGTGACCCACCCATTAGGCAGTGATCGAACCACCTGACTCCCCCCAACCTGATCAGAGCTGGTGACTGGCACAGCCCACCTCACACTGCACTGGCCAGCCATTGACTGAACTGTACAGGGGTTGATCTGTCAACCAATGGATGTGTACTGTATATTATATGTACTCATGTACAGTTCAGTCAGCCACTGGCCGGTGCAGTGTGAGGTGGGCTGTGCCAGTCACCTGCTCCAGTCTCGCTTAGTGTGAGCAGGGTGGTCCATCAATGCCTAATGGGGTGGGAGGCACTTGACTACCAGGGACTTTTTTTATTTTTTTAAGGATCAGGGCTCAGGAGGAGGGAACCACTAAACTACACTACCAGGGATATGGGGACCTGGGACTTGGTTATTTATAATATGGATCTGGGCTGAGGAGGGAGGAGCCACTAGACTACCAGTGATACGGGGACTGAGGACTTGTTTATTATTATATGGATCAGAGCTGAGGAGAGGGAAACCACTAGACTACCAGTGGTATGGGGACCAGAGACTTGTTTATTATTATATGGATTGGGGCTGGGGAGGGGGGAACCATTAGACTACCAGGGATATGGGACCCAGGCACTTTTTTATTATTATACAGATTGGGGATGGGGATGGGGGAATCACTAGACTACCAGGGATACCGGGACTGGGCACTTGTATATTATTATATGGATTGGGGCTGGGAGGGGACTGGCCCAGCGCACTCCATGGCACCGCACACATGCAGATGAGCCCATAATGGGCATGCAAATTACCTCATTGCACTTTGCATGCCCAATGACCTCATCTGCATGTTTGAGTTGAATATCGCTGATGGGGGCCTTGATACACACCAGTGTGTGCCGCACAGTACCCCTATGGGCCGTCATCAGCCACACACCCTGATTACGTTGCGCAGAACATGGTGACAAGAGTCCAATATTCAAACAGTTTGTGCAGCCTCTTCATATCATGCTATATGTTTTAATATGGCACCAGAGCCAGCTGGGCCAAGTTTAACGCATAGTACACTGTTTTGTGCGCGTATCCGTCTGGCTCTGAATATGGGTCCCTCAGACTCTAAAGTATAAATTCTTAATACTCTGAAATGGTAAATCAAAATTAAGCTGTGCGCAAATAAAACCACTAGTATCTTAAGTAAGTGTTCTTAGATTTAGATCTGCAGTAAGTTTGATAATGTGTCCCAGATCTTTGGGAAGAAAGTAACAGAATCCATACATTTTGAGTGCTAACGTCCAATGTTCCAGTGACAGATGGTTACAAAATATGTTCTCTGTGCATAAGTGTTTTTCACCTAGATGAGTAACCATGTACTGAACTGCATTGCGCTGCACTGCAACATAAGCTGTTTATACCATAAAAGTACAATTCCACATTAAACTGTCACACCAACAATGAGTTGCTTTGGTATCTCTCAGTGAGTTGCGTAAGTGTTGCTGGATCCAGCACAGAGCATTGCAAAAACTGTTGCCTGAAAGTTGCGACTCAGTTTTGCACTGCACTGTGACAGAACTGCAGATGCTTTCCAGATAAGTTGCACAAACATTTTATACGACAGTCTTTTTATCTAGTTAGAAAGCTCAGCACTGTGAGTTGCCATGACTTGGCAACTTTAGAAAGCTATGTGAAATCAACTCATTGTTATGACAGTTTATGCAAATTGTACTGTACTTGTACATGGGAATTCCCGTTAAAATGAATAATGTATTTCATGGGGCCATCCTGCTTATCTGTATTTTATTGCCAAGTATTGGTTTGGCTCCCTTCCTTTCTACCTGTCCTCTACCCTCTCCCTGCCTCACCTCAGCTCCTATGCCCTCTGCAGTTCCCACTCCCGCTCCCTTGCACTCTCCCCTAGATCCTTCACAACAGGCCAGTCTGCCTTCTCCTACCACTTCCCTAAGCTCTGGAACTCCCTTCCTCCCTCTCCCAATCTGTTCAGCCACCTCACCCTACTCTCTGTCCACCCTCCTGCGTAGCCCTCCTCCCACACCTGCAACTGTAACCTCACCTAATTTCTCCCCTACATCCAATCTACTATCTCCTCCCTCATCTCTTACCTTTTCTTTTCTCTATACCACCCCTTTTTCTTCCCTGTTCCATGTTCCTCCTCCCCCTCCCCTCACAACCCTATCCATCCCCAATCCCATTCCCTCTATCTCACCCTACACCCCTCCTCTCTGCCCACCTTTCCCTATTCCACCCCTTCTCCTCTCCTTTCCTCCTCCACCTCCACTCATAACCCTTTCCTTACACCTAATCCTTTGCACATCTATCTCTCCCTCTCCACACCAAACCCACCTTTCTTAGTCCATGATCGTAACTCTGTTTCTATGTTCCACCTCAAGCCTGCTTCCCCCCCCATTGTAACATGTATTGTTCTACTACTAGCCAGTGCTGGCACACATTCAGCTTTGAAGCTGTAAATTTCAATGCAGTGGTGCATGGTTAAGTTCTCACACTGTTTGATTATCTATTTATTCATTTGCATGGATTAAATCCATGTACACAATTTACTTCCCATTGCTGCTTTCGTATTTATTTCTCTGCTGTTTACAGTTGTTACATGTTGTTTTTGACTCTATGTATTTTCAGCTATCCTCCCCTTTCCCTTCCCCCAGGACGCATTTGGAAACGAGCTCTCGTTAGTTCAATATGTCTTTCCTGGTGAAACTTATAAATAAATAAATATAAATAATATGTTACACATTTCGTAGACATAAATATGTAAATAAATTAAATTATTGTACTACAGAATATGTTCACTCAGTTTAAAGTTTACTGTTTTGTCTATGGCAACACATACAGTACATGTCCATTCATTATAGCAGTACATCCACGTCCATTAATTTTAGCACTCTGCTGATGAGCTGTAATTGTACATCATTGTAAGCACAGTGTCTTTTTTTCACTGTCCTTTTAGCGCTTTTTCTACATCAGAGAACATAGTGAAAATTAAACTACAATGAATATTACCTATAGTACAGAATAGTGGGCTTTGAATTGTCAGCCTGTGTTTCTGGCTCTGTAACTAGCTGCAGTGACTTTGTACTGTAAATGGCTGCAGAGAGTTTACAGATGTTTATTACCACAAGGCAAAATTAAGGACTAGGATGAAAATGTTGAAAACAAATTGAGGACTGCTGTTCCCAGTCTGCAACACAGAAGCGTTCTACAAAGCTAATAAAATACTAGCCTGTATCAAAATGAATTTTATTAGTAGATCAAGGGAGATAATAATGCTGCTGCACAGGCTGTTGATTAGACCACGCCTGGAATATAGTGTGGAATTCTGATCTGACTGTTATTGAAATGTAATATATGGATAAGTAAAATAATACTACCAAAACTCATACAAAAAAATCTCTGTAATACACTGCTCCCTTTCCCATAATACTACCCTTCCTCAAGTGATAATAGTATCATTCACTGCTGATAATACTATCGTTTCAGCTTCAAACGATAGTATTATCACCGAAATCCCACAGTGCATGCGCCAGTCTCCCTGCCACACAAACACGGTTGCCATGGTGCCACCTTCCAGTCTGTGCACACAATGTAAAAACATGCAATGCCATTGGCAGACTTTCTCGGTAGGCGGGCAAACCAACTGCAAAAACATGGCGGACGCTTACTCTCACTTAGCGAGACTAACACGAAATATGCCAGTTCGCTTTTTCTCGCTTTTATTTCCTCAGCAAAAGGAAAAGTGGATTACCTGCCAAACGAAGAAAGAAAGAAAAGGGTAGGACTACCAAATTAAAATAAAAGCTTTCATCACAAACCTGGGTCGGGCACTACTTCAATACTGTGGGTGGTCAGCCGAAAGTGAGCACATCTTCAGTGTAACAGGTAGCCAGCCCAGTTCACAGAATTTAAAAAAGCAGCACATTTTCCGAATCGGATCCATATATTACAAAAAATAAAAAATAGGTTACAGTAAATTACTCAGCTGAAATTCCACCTCGGGTTCTGGGACATAGAAACCTCTCGAGCTTCGCTCTTGAGGTTATCTATGTCCCCAGAACCTCTCGATGGAATTACAGCCTTGCAAATCACTGTAACCTATCTATTATTCTATTTGACATTGACATTACAGAAAAGTCTCAAAAAAGAGCAACTAAATTAATAGATAATGTGGAGAACATAAGCTATGAAGACAGAATGTCAACACTCAAACACTTTTCAACTGAAAAAAAACAAAACAAAGAGATGACACGATTGTCATCTTCAAAATAATCAAAAGGATAACTTCATCTGATCAAATGAAATAATTTAGCATTTGAAAAGATGAAGAGATCTTGAGGTCATAGAGGTAATTAATGCAGGATGATTTAGAAAAATTAATAGCAGGGGCAGATCTATATAGTATTCTGATGTATTCCAGAATACAGTCACATTTCTCACAGCCATTTTGATATTTCTATCATAGAAACATAGAATCTGTCAGCAGATAAGGTCCATACAGCCCACCTAGTCTGCCCATTTCCCTACCTGGTATGGCAGTCCCTCCTCTTATCTGGATTGCCTTTCCCCTGCTGTGCTGTACAGCAGGGTGCCTTTATGCTTATCCTATTCACTTTTGAATCCCCATACTGTTTTCGCTGCCACCTCCACTGGTAGGCTGTTCCACGGATCCACCACCCTCTCTGTGAAAAAATACTTCCTAGCATCCCCCCTAAGCCTCCCTCCCTCCAGGCTCATGTCATGTCCCCTTGTCCTTGCACACTTTCTTCTTTGAAATATGCTCCCCTCCTGTACCCTGTTTATTCCTCTAAGGAATTTGAAAGTCTCTATCATATCCCCTCTCTCGCTTCTCTCTTCCAGCAAATAGATGTTTAGTTCCTTGAGTCTTTCCTCATAAGTCTTGTGGTGCAGTCCATGTATCATTTTTGTTGCTCTTCTCTGGACTGCTTCCATTTTTCCAGTCAGTTTTCAATTTTCAAAATAGCTACCGGCAGAGAAGAAACTTCATGAGCAGCACTGAGGACTAAACAAAGAAATAAAAGTTCATTTTTCAACTGGCAAAATTGATTTTAACATATAAATTGATTATTAGTTGTTGGCAGGATCAGAGTGGAATGATTAGTTAGTCTTTGACATGAGGGAAAGCCGAGCTGGGCAGTAGAAGCATAGTTGGGGCCCGGGCAATGCTCCCTGTGAAACAGTGCAATCCAGTCCTGTGTTCCCCCGTATGCTACCTGGATGAGCAGTCTGAGTATTCATTTTCAGATGCCACCAGAATTTACAAGCTTAGCACCAGTTTTGAAAGAGAGATTACAGACCAGGTAGCATGATGAATCATTGGTGAATCTCAGTCATCAGCTTTGCATTCAGAAATGTTAGCCTTCTTAGCAATTCAATGGCCTCACTATGTTAAGGGTTTTATTACCATGCTCAAATCAGGAAAGCCAATAGAAAAAAAAAGTTTCTGGATGGGCTTATATCAGACATGCTTAAGAAATGACTTACCACACTTGGAAAGCAAAGACAGCCACACCACACTTATTCAAAATGCTTATTAAAAATACATTCAGTATTCAGTTTCTAAAGTGCCTTCATGAAGGATCAGTTGCCTTGCTATAGTGAAGCATTTGTGCTGCACTCTCATCAAAAAGCCAACCAACAAAAAAACAGTTACCAAACTACTCAGACTAAGGCTGCCTGTACAGGGTAGATAAAAATCAGCTTCCAAGCCAACATATACAATGCCAGAACTGGTATGCACTGTGGGAGGAAGATTCAAGGCCCTAGTCTGAGGTAGGCATAGGCTACCTCCTGAGCCAGTTGCAGTAACTTCAAACAGTCTGCCTCTATTAACTATGACAGGACAGTGTCAGGAGCCTCAATGATGGTTTCAAGTTTGGGAGCTGGTACAGTGTGACCATTTGTACAATTGGTCAGGTTGCCTCGGTAGTAATGGACATTGTGTGTTAACTAGGGAGCTTTGCTGGTGGAATCTTAGGGGCATGATGTAGTCCTGCTGCAGAAAAGGTAGGGGGTTTATAACCTTGTGTCGGCCGGGAACATTTTTCATTTCAGTGGTCCCACCAAAAGCCTTTCTTGTCATGGCTACCACACTCACACTACTCTTCCCTTCACATCTGAAACTGGACCGGTTTGTAGTGTGAAGGTAAAGGCAGGGATTACCATGAAAACTAATGTAAACTGAAGACTGAGAGCCTGGATTATGAATTGCATGCACTCAAACTAATGGTCTAATTCCATAGGATTGGTCCAAAAGGTCTATAAAAACACTTTTTTTTATTTGCATCAGTCTAATAAGTATATTCTATGCTGGAGCTTAATTACATTCTGTAAACTGAGTCCCTTAATAAAATAAATGTGTTGTAGGAGATGCACACTGCAGTTTACAAATACTAGTGAAAAAGTGGTTGAGGTTGACTCTTCGGTAGATCTTATTTTTGGGGTAGCTCAGACTCTTTGCTACTGAAAATAGATTTGATTATCTCAGCTTTCCTCTCTCTTCCCAGCATGGGAGCTCACCGCTTCTTGCTTTCTTATGCCCCTTGCGGTAGGGTACAGACGGCTTCACCTTTAATTTTAGATGGAAAGACAAATGTATTTTGTTTTCATTGCCATTTGTCATGCAACATCAACTAAATTCTCTTTTTTTTTTACTTTAAAAAGGACAACTTTAGGCATATACACTTGATGAAATCTGGTTTTAGTTCTCAGAATGATGATCTCAGGTACTCTGAGGATACTAATGGAAAAAATTTCCAGCCAGGGGCCACACGGGGGCACATTCCCAACCCCCTTGTAGTTTTATAAGAATGCTGTCAACCTTATGCCCTGACTCCACCCCTGATTAGGAAGCATTACTTCACTGTGTGTGTGGTGGAACTGCAAAATATATTTTCATGTAAGGTACTGTATTGTTAGTCAAAACAATCTAAGTCTCTAAACTAAGGCTAGGTAAAAAAAACAGAGGAAAGGAACTAAAAGGATGTGATCATTTAGTATTGTGTCAGAAATTGTCAGTTTCTCTTTAAGGGGTTTATTCACTAAGCTTATGTGCCACTATCTGCTGTGCATGGGCTTCCCTACATTCCTTAGCCATTCATTGGGAGGGTCCATGGACCCAGTGGCATTCACAGAAGAATCACTTGTCTACACATTTACACATGCAGCCAGGCCAGAGGAGTGGCCAGGGGGAAATCTCACACTCCACACCATTCACCAAGGCGCAGAGTGCTGGGAGAGGGGGGTGCAGATTATGCAGGCAGGGACCTTGCCATAGCTGCTGTGTGACCCCCATCTACTGCACCCATCAGCCATGGCAGGAGAGTAGACCCCCATGCTCCTCCAGCCCTTCAGTAATGCAGAGAGGGCTGGAGACAGTTATCGGGGTATTCACCTGATATAATAGTTATTCCAGGATGTGTGGCATTTGTTGCCAGGGCAGGCATCCAACTGAATGCCCACCTGTGTCCGCTGATCCATGAACCAACATGCCGGAGGGGCAGGGCTGCACACAGGTGGCCTGTCATGGTCAGCTTTAGTGAATGGCATGCCCTGTGCACCTGTCTGTGGGTGCACACATTCATGGGCTGGGTACATGCCTGACTTGAGTACCTGGCCCACATTAGTGCCTAGGCCACAATGGGAGTGAATTTTCCCTGTCACTCTTAAAAAGGCAGTAGCGAGGCCCTTCCTAAAGAAGCTGTCTCTGGACCTTGACCTTCTTCTGAAGTACAGACCTCTCTTAAACCTTCCTTTTTCAGGGAAGGTGAATGTGAATGTGGTGGTGACACAGCTGGAGAGGCATCTGGAAATATTTTAGAGAACCACTGATTGGCAGTGTGGCCCACCGGGTACCTACAAAGTTAAACAGAAAACTCCAGGAGGGATCATGCTCCAACTGGCCTCAAAATATATATGGAAATATTTGCCATGTATGAGCCTCTCCAATCAGGATTTTGGCCACATCACAGTACCGAGATCATTCGTGTCACAGTGCTCTGTGATCTCCTCACAGTGAGGGACAGAGGGCATCATTCCATCTTGGTCCTTCTTGATCTCTTGTCAGTATTAACACAGTGGATCACATAGAGCTCTGGATCACCTGAGGTGCTATGTGGGAATAACCAGCACTGTTTTGTGCTGGTTTGAGTCCTACTTGTCCAAGAGCGTACAGCAGACTGCCCTAGGTAAATCCAACTGTGGAGCTACTTTACTCAATTATGGCATGCCTCAAAACTCGATACTAGCTCCCATGGTCTTTACTATATACATGCTGCCATGGGTGAGATCATTAGATGATACGGTCTGCAGTTTTACTGCTATGCAGATAATACTCAGCTGTACCTGTCTTGTTCACCTGGTGGGACGCAAGTGACTTCTGTTTTGAGTCACTGGCTTAACAAAATCAACAACTGGATGCCCTCCAATTGGTTGAGCCTAAACCAAGAAACGACTGAGGGGGTTTATTGTCAAATCAGGCTCCTGTGGATCATCTCTGATAAGTTGTAATGCCCTCCGTCTATCCTTAAATGGCATCACACCTAGAACTGTGGATATTGTCAAACATCTGGAATTCGTTATGAATTTCAAGCTGACACTTGCATTTCAAGTGTCGACCATCACCCATAGTGGCTTTTTTCGTCTGCAAAACATTTCCCAGATTAAGCCGTATGTTGCTCCTGGGGATTTGGCAATGATAGGTCATGCATTCAGCAAATCCAGCTTGGTTTACTGAAATGCCCTCTACCTAGAGTTAACTGGAAGTTTGATGAGGTGCTGGCAGCTGGTACAGAATGCAGTGGCATTGCTAATCACTAGTACATCTGATAGGGAACATATACAGGCAGCCAAACAAATAAACTTGATTTGCCTAATATCCAGAACCCACCTATCTGATGTAATCACCCATCACTTGGGCAGAACCAGGAAGATCATGCCCCCAACCTGAAAGCCCAGGACTGGGCAGAAGGGGAAGCAAGGGATTTAAAAAGAGAGGTAGGGATGGCTGGAGCACTACCCTGCCCATTACCTTTGAGGGCCTTTAAGGTGCCACCCAAGTTCTGCTGCCACTGCAAGGCCATGGGACAGCCAACCTGCCCATATTCCAGGGACAGCGGAAGTGTGAGACTCAACAAAATGAACTGCTACTACTCCTGGGAAGGGGCTGGGGACCAAGGGCCGTAAGGGAATGGAAAGTCATTTCCACATCACACACTAATAGTTTAGAGCTATAGTAGGGAGAGCTCAGCACTGATAGTGGCACAATAGTGGCAGGCAAACCCAGCAACATGCTGCCAGAAGTATCAACAAAGGTAGATATCAGAGGCAAAAACATTTAGCAGAAATATCAGAGGCATCATATGCGGAATGCAATAATTAGTTGCCAGCCTCCAAGCCACAGTTAGCACAGTGCTGAGCATCTGTCACAGAGGTACCATGAGGCATGCTAGCCACAATAGTAGACACAGACTTCCACAGGCTGTTCTGATATTGTATCATATAGATGGCAATATAAAGGACTAATGTAGCAGAGGCCAAGATCTGTTTGTCTATGGTGTTAACTTTCTGGATTTCTTCTCAGTGAATGTAGTGTTCATATGATGAGGTATTTTGGACTTATCATGAGCCCCCATAATAACCACCAAGTTTGTTTAAGGTTGAATGGTTTAATATGACTTAGTGGAAGAAACAAGATATTGATTATCTGCTTTGCTAGATACTGTGGGTAGAGTTCTGGGCATATGCCAGACTGCCATGATATTATCCTCTAAATCAGGACAGGCTGGAGGGATAATCAAAGAGGAGGAAGACAGGACTTCAAAGAATTCAAGAAGATTCTTTTTATTGGAGTCCTCTTACTCAGCAGAAAACTGCAGCTTTTCCAGTATGAGGCACAGTAGAGTCTGAAATTAATCATCTGCAAGAGGAGACCTAGAGGTATAAACCACAATGTCTTCAGAGGAGATAGTGGAACTAGAGTCAAACCTATGATATATGGGAGCTTTATCGTCATCTTCTTCTTCATCCATCAGGTCTTTGTCATATTCATCCTCTTTCTCCACATCAGGTTGAGGAGATTGTAGAGGACCCCTAGGAGTCTCATTCTGAGCCACAGGCAACTGTGGTGGAGAAATAGGGACAAGAGCTCCATGTGGTCCAGACAGCATTTATTGGAGTGACAATAAGAGCTGCATCATTGACAAGATTATCAACAAAAAGTTAAGCAGCAGACTCTGGATCAGTTTAGAGAGTGTAATCAAAACTGCTGCATTAGCATCGATGGTGTCAGCTGGTATTTATGACAGCAGCATCAGCTGGGGATTTCCATCATTGATGTGCCAGCATTAAGTTGCAGGATCACTACAGGACCTGAGCTTGAGCCTGACCCTCACCTTGTAGTCTCAATACAGGTGGGTCAGCAGCAGAGGCCAGTGAAGTGGCCATAAATGTACCCTATTTTGGCTTCAATGGAGACCTGGACAAGGAGGGAGAAACATGGTGGTGACTCTCATTAAAGAAGATTTTTTTGTCTTATCCTTCAAGGAATGATACTTCTCCCAAGAAGGTAAGAGCATTACTAAACAGCAAGGAGAGTGATGGGGCTTTTATTGTGCCTGTTCTGAAGAATCCCAAGAGGACCCTGCCATAGACACAGAAATTGCATTTTTGTGTTTTCCATCACCTGTAGAAAGTTCTCTAAGGACTTTTGACAGCACCTCCTCATGGTTTCATTAAAATCTTGGCAGGAAGAACAGGACTTTATATTACATGAAAGGCCCTGGCAGTGAACACACAATCTGTAAGCGTCCTCATAGACTATCTTAATGCTGCACTGGCAGAGGCAAAACAGTGGCAATCAGGAACTCCCAGGTGACCTGTTCCATATACTTTGGTCCTGCAGGCTGATCCAGCCCCTATGGCAGGCTACCTGTGAGATGGGGTCCAAAATACTTAGGAAGCCTGTGCCTCAGTCCCCTGAGTTGCTGTTATTAGGACTCCGGACCCCGGACCCTCACCTTCATCTCTCCAAGTTGAAACTACTTCTAACACTCAGTATGCAGGTTAAAAGACTCCTACTGTGTAAATGGGGGTCCCAGATAAGCCCCTCCCTGGGAGAAGTACTTACCTCCATGGCTCAAGTTGCCAACTGAGCCAGAATATCACATACTGTGACCAATACCCTCTTTAAATATACTGCCCTCTGGATTCCCTTCCTTCCTTCTGTTTTTGAAACCTAGGGAGGGAATTGGCTGAATAGGCACAACCATGCTACTATAATGGTCTCCTCTCATGGTGCATTTAGGGGCAAGTGCTGGAGAGATTGTTACTGAGTTATAGGGGACCCTGCTCTACGGATGACATGGTATAATATCAGTAAAGGATAGTATCTTCTCTGACAATGAAGACTTGTTTGCTTTGTGTGGGTGACCTCTTGTATTTTGTAGGCGTAAAGTAGAGGACAGTGGCCCTGGACCTCTCATAATTTCTGATGCTTGTCAAATAATTTCAGAAACTAGCAGGATGGGGCCAGGTAAGATATGTTTGTATGAGTTAGCTATAATGCAATGCATCAACTGCTAATACTTTCAAAGTTAATCTCCAGGTGGATAGGTGTTGTACATCCAAGCACAGAGTATTATCCTACCGCTTACCTGGCTAGTATATTCAGTTCATTACTATTTGGCCAGCATGTTCCGTTCTCTGTTTCTACAGACATATGTAACAGTCTGTAAGATCTTTGCAATGTATCCGACTGTTTTAATGTTTTATCATCTTAATAAGTCAAATCAATAAAACTTATTAACCACAAAAACAGTGGCAACTTCTTCAGCAACACCATGAAACAGTGTTTTTAGAAGTAGCAAAGCAAAGTAGAAAAATTCCATGATCTAAATTGTTGAAAGTGTTTCTTTGGTTCAATGACAATAGTTATCGGGAGAAAAGAAACTGAAAAGGTTTGGGACCACCCACATTGTACAGGCACTGATATGATTCATTGTGGGTCGCCCCAGTTATGAAAAGCTTTCAGAGTGGTCTTGACACTGACAGCTCACCTTTCAATGTGTATTACTCTATAGTGGTGATGTCCTTGACTAAGATCTACAGTTGTGAGCAGCCACTAGTTCCCAAGGGAATTAGGGTACCTGTAAGGTCAGGCTGGCAATCCCTCATTATGTGATATTAGGACATCCATCAACCAATCTCACAGATGGCTTTGAGTCAATTGGGTCCCCATACAATTGTGTGTTGCAGCTATATTTCCTGTGCAAAGGCCAGGCAGACAATGAAAATAGACTGCACCTGAGAAAAATATCTGTCCACAGATAGGTGGACAGCTTATTATTTTGAGCCCTAAAGCAATGCTTTTGAATGCTTTCCCTTACCCTGCCCCTCTTGGTTTGTTCTGCCAGCACCCACAGTTCACACATCTGTGCATTCTCTACTCTGTTCATCCTCTTTAGTATTCAGAATGCCATTATCATGTCACTTTTCATTTTTCTCTAGGCCTAAATAATTTGAATATTTTCAGTCTCCTAATTGCTCTTGTCCCCAAAGAAACTAATAATCTTGAAGGTGATGTGCTGGACCTTCTCAGTATCTGTAATGCCCTTTCTGGACTATAGTGACCAGAACTAGATGCAGCACCCCTGGTGCAGTAGAACAAAGCAAGACAGAAGGGGTGGTGCACTCTAATGTGGCTACAGCAGTAGAGGCTGAAAAACTCCTCACAAATGTTTAGTTACCTATGTCTAGCAGAAAATGGCAAAGGTAGTGCCAAAGCAGACACCCCCAATGTTTTTCATTTCAGTAAAGGTAAACCTCAAAACACTGGGGCATGTACCATGGCACTATCTTTGCCATCTTCTGCCAGGAATAAATTGCAATTTCAGCATTCAGCTGGAGTTTTTTTTATTCTCTACTGCTGTGGTCAGTTTAGAGCACACCACCCTTTCTGCCTTGCTTGGTGTGCAGTCCCTTTTGCCATTTGGTTACTTCAGCTTGTCAGTGGTCCAACTGCAGTGGCACCTGCATGTTTTTTTGCAGTCTGTTCTTTCTTTGTTTTTTTTTGCTGCAGTCTAATAATTGCCTTGTTATGGGGCAGAATCATTTCCCTTGATCTGCTCTAACTCCCACCTCCCCTCAAACACACACACACATGTACTGTTAACTGTCTTGTTTCGGGGGTGGGGTTCTGAATGTCTATTGTAACTGTGTACTACCTTGACGAGGAGACTTTGCAAAAGACTTACTGACTCAAAGGATTGTAATTCAGACATCTTTAATAAATAAATCAATAAATACGTCCCAGCCTTGTGTTTGCTCTAAAGTAGTACATTTCCTTCCTGGTTTCAGCTTACTGTCCATAAATACCTCTGGTGATCTTTCCTTGCATGTGCTTTACAAAACTGCACTACACAGGTCGTATGTGAAAACCTAATTCCTCGGCCCTAGATGAAGTACTTTGCACTTCCCCATTTCTTGGTCCACACCACTGAAGGACACTTGACCACATGTAGTGGATTCCCACCCTGCTATGTCTTTGCTTCTTGTGCATTTAGTTCCTTTAGCAGCCTGTTGCTAAAGAGCAATGGACCCATCACTCACCCCTGCTGTACCCCACTCAGAACCTCTGCTACAAATGGTGGCTATCTGCCACCATTCTGCATCCTGCATGTCAGCCAATTCGATATCCATTTTCTGTATATTTTATGGACTCAGCATTGTGCTACTTTCTAAATGAGCTTTCCACATGGTACAGTGTCAAATGCCATGTTAAAATTCAGTTAGACTTCATCTACTGACAATCATTAATACCTCTCACTATTTACCTCCCCATAAAAGGAAATCAGGTTTTTATCTTGTTCTGTTCTCAGAACTGTCCCTTTTAGGTTACTTTTGTTATAATGAAAGACAAGAAAATCTGAAACAATGCACTTCCTCAGTAGCTAGATTTTTCTTCTCTGCCTAGCTTTTAGACTACTCAAGCAATGCAGCATACTCTGGATTGTGTCCCTGCAAAGATGAAAAAAAAATTATTGGGAGCGTGGAGCCACATAATGTACCCTCCAGATTATGCTAACAGTCAGACCCCTGACGCATCATCAGATTTCCTCATCATGGAAATTACCTTTCATTTGCAGTAAATGTCTCATTTTTACAGTAGAAGAGTGTATTCATAACTGTTTTTGTGGGGTCTGTCAGCATGTTTATGCACAAATCTGAAGCAAATGGATATAAAAAATGTTAAATGTTTACTTTAAGTAATATTTTTGATCTTCCTGAAATATGCAAAAGTGAAACTGTGATATGTAAACTGGATAGCCAACCACAAGCTGAAGAGAAATACATGCCCCTCTCCCTCCTCAACCCACAGCCCAAGATGTGCCATCTATGCTACAGCTGCTATTCCCACTGCTGGGCATTATGGTGCATCCCTCTCTCCTTTAATGTTCCTGGATCCTGCCTGGAGATATAATTATGTATTTGTACTGGTTTAATTACAGGCTAAGGCTTGGATGTACCTTTCTGTGGAATTATTAGCTGGGTATGAAAGTAGTGTGCTGCCCTACTGAAGCACAACAGGGAACCCAATGAAGTATGAAATCACTCCAGGCTAGCTCTGCTCTGAAACATGACAGAATTTTTGATGTTCTGGCAGAAAGCAAGTGAAGCAGGCAGATCACACGCTGCTTGGATGGTTTGAGTTTTGTGTGAGAGAAAGAGAGAGAGAGATGGAGACAGAGAGAGAGAACCAATTGCATCAGAAAAAAGTGGCTAATGGTTTGTGCTGGTAAGAATTACTGGATGCCTTTGGCACAGCAGCATCTCATTCAACATTTGCAAAAAAAAGGAAAACAGCAGAACTAGCCCATCTTTTCAATGATGTTGTAAACCATGTGAGTAAATAGACAATGGCTAACAGTAAGCCTACAGTTTTCAATGAGACTGGGCCTGAATAAAAAGTAAATACTAGCAATGAAAAATGCGGGAAAAATTGTAACATTTTGCAGGTACTGCATATGAATGTACAGCTTCCCAGCTAATGAACCAGTTAGATAGAGGCTGGCTGGTCTGGTGGTACAGAATTGCAGGACCATGACTGGCTAACTGGGAGATCCATGCTTGAGAGCTAATTAGCGCTGTGCAAAGTTTAAATTCCACAGAAAAAATTTCAGTGTAATTAACAATCCAGCTTTCATGAAATTGTCATTGTCTATGTTTACATGAAATGTTTGAGAAAATTCCACAAACTATCACCAATTAAGTAAACTGCAGGATTTTTAATATGACAATCTCAGTTACAGAATTTTTGTATTTTCATAAGTAAACCACAGAATTATTTTCTGAGCATGTGAGTGACTTGATAATGTGTGGTTTTCTGCACTTATACGGCATGTTATAATTAAATTGTAGACTTTATGTAAACTATGGGCTTTTATCCCCTTTAGTTTACATTAATTCCAAGACTGAGGACATTTTCAAGCAGAAAAAGGCAAACTTGTATGGAATGTAGCAGATGCCACGTAAGGCAGTTTTTTGTGATATTCCAAGAAAATTGCAGTTTTTCATAAAACTGCTGAAGAAGAATCTGCAGATTATACTGAACACTAGAATGGATTCAGACTAGAGATGCAAGAAAAACAAATTTTGCTGATGAAATTGCCGCAAAATCAGCAAATTTTGCCGGACGAAATGTTTTGTGAAATTGTGGCAAAATTGTGTCGCCCATCGCCACTGGCCACAAGTCCGTAAACTGAACCCCCTCCCACACACACACACACACACACACACACACACACATACACACACACAAGTTGCCCAGCACCCCCTTCCCCATTTGTTTTATAAAAAAAATTCACCCTCCACTCCCTGGTGTCCAGTGCCCCCTCCCCCGGCCATCACTGGCTATAAATGTAAAATAAATAAGCACCCGCCCCAAAGTTACCCTAGCTGCCGCCTCTGTTTGTTTTAAAAAAAAATTCACCCTCATCTGCCTGGTGTCTAGTGGATTGCCCACCCCACCCCATCAGTAGACAGCAGCACCACCAGCTCCCCCCCCAGTACCCCAATCGGGCCACCAGCACAGTCCTCCACTCACCTCCATGTCCGGCAGCCTGAATGAGCATCACTGTGCACTTGAATGAATGAGCGTGTACCATGCCATTCATTCATTCATTCATTCAAGTGCTCAGTGGCACTCAGTCAGGCTGCCAACCATGTAGGTGAGTGGAGGGCTATGCCAGTGGTCCAAGTGGGGTACTGGGGGGAGCTGGGTAGGTGCTGCTGTCTACTGATGGGGGGGGTCCACTAGACACCAGAGATGAGGGTGAATTTTTTATTTTTTTATTAAACAAATGGAGAGGACATGGTAGCTTGGGGGGTGCCTATTTAATGTAATTACGGCCAGTGATCTGCCAGGGGTGGGGGGACCACTAGACACCAGGGAGATGAGGGTGGATTATTTTTATTTAATTAAACAAATGGAGGGGGCAGGGTAACTTGGTGTGGGGATTATTTTATGCAATTTTGGCCAGTAATCAGCCCGTGAGGGGACCACTGGACACCAAGGAGAATTTTTTCCAGTGGCCTCTGGCCTAGGGTCCAAAAAGGATTTCTCAGCGGGAGACGAAATTACTCCTGCAAGAGATAAATTTCACCACAGGTGGTGAAATTTCACCCATGGGTGTGAAATTTCTCTCACTAGTGAAATTTCGCAGGCTTGGGGATGAAATTTTGTATCCACCCACAAGCGAAATTTTGCATTTTGCCCAGCTGAATATTTCACGAAATGTGCTAATTACGCAAAATATTCCACTGGGTGAAATTTTCCAATTTTGCACATCTCTAATTCAGGCATCTAATGCCCAGGTTAGTAAAATAACACACATTCTTCACAGGAATTTTGCTGGCTGTCCAATGTATATCCATTTCCCCACAGCAGGTGTGGTATAGGTACTATCTGTACAGATATACTGGTGTGGTAGTGTCAGTATATTAAGGCTGCGTTAGTATTTGTGTCACAGTAACTATTATTGATGACAGCGTTTAACTCAATCTGTGTTAGGACCTATGGTTTTGAAATTGGCATTCACCCTCTTAGTCCTAGAGGTTAAGTGCACAGCAATTTTCAAAACAATAGGTCCAGTAGGTCTGTTGCTGTAACGTGCACTAATTACATAAAATACCCTCAAATTAAGATGTGTGGATAATGAAAACAATCACTGATTTTAAATCTGAAACTTTCAGATTCAAGGGGCTGGCAGTATAGCCTAGAGGTTAAGAGGAATGAGGTGTGAACGAGCTTGATAAATCCAGCAGGCCAGACCTAAGTTTGATTCTCACAACCTCCACTTGCATACTGTGTGACTCTGAGAAAGTCACTTAACCACCCAGTGCTCCCAGGTCGCCCCTGAAAACAGGCAGTTGTGCCTAGTGAGCCTTACCCGGTTACCAAAGACTAAAATAAAAAAAATTAGATATTGGCCCTGAATAGAGCTTTCAAATGACACAGTTCTCAAGCATCTCATGATGCTGATGGTATTTGATTCAGAGGCCACCTCCTCATCCCCCAATCAATTACTGTTTGACATCATTATGCCATAATGTGATATGGAGCTGCCTTGCAGCCTTCATAGTCTGTGAGGATTCCATTGTTATCTGGGGAGCTGGCTAAAGTACTGGGAGAAGCTATCAGTCACTGCCCTTTTCTCTGACACAGTTCTGGTATTCTGTTGTTGGGTGGAATGGGTGTGTGTGTGTGGGTGGGTTGGGATTTGAGTGGATTAGGGGAGGGTTGATGTCATTGTCTTTTCTGGCCAGAGCGCAGTGTTGGGGTGAGATCTGGTGCTGCTTTGTGGGTAAGGAAAGAATGTTTTGTTACTTTTCTGGGCCGGGGAGTGAGTTTGGGTGCTGCTGAATGAAGGGGGGGAGGGTCTAGCATAATACTTGTTGGGGTTGTGGGGAGAGGAGGATGGGATAGGGAATCTACAAGGGAGTTAGAAACTGCTTTTCAAAGACTTTTGAGCATTTTCTAGAAAACCTTACTTCTGCAAATTGTTGGTGAATTGCACATGTAACGCAGAGTTTGGCACTTTGCTAACAATTTGCCAGAAATGTTAAACCCACAACATTCCTAGCTGCGTATCTTTCCCCTACTTGACTGGAGTTCTTTTACAGGCTCCCAGACTAATTATTACTGTTTAGGAAAAACTTGGCAAGCCTAGTAGGAGTTCAGCTAGTCACTTGGAAAAAAAGAATTTGTAAGACATAACCAGATTTGACATGGACTTGTAGTATGTTAAAAAAAAAAACCTCTTACACGTGTACTTGTGGATTTAAAACTTCAGAACTGGAGGATGGCTCATACGGTGCCCCTCCACAAGAGCGGCCCCAGTGATGAACCAGGGAACTACAGACCAGTGATCCTCACATCCATCGTGGGTAAGCTGATGGAGACTATCCTGAAGGAGAGGCTGGTGGCCTTCCTGGAGGCCAAAAGGGTACAGGACAGCAGACAGCATGGCCTCTTAAGTGGCACATCCTTCCAAACCAACCTGGTGGAGTTCCATGACTGGGTAACTAGGCAACTTGGCGGGGGCCATGCAGTGGATCTCCTGTACTTGGACTTCAGTAAGGCATTCAGCTCTGTGCTGCACGGGAGGCTGGGAAGTAAGTTAGAAGGCACAGGGGTGGGTGCAAAACTGGTGAGATGGGTAGGAAACCAAAAGGCAGCAGAAGGTGGTGGTGGGTGGGGAGCTCTCATCCCCAAGGTTAGTGACGAGTGGTGTTCCACAGGGCTCGGTGTTGGGACCAGTGTTGTTCGGGATATTCATTGCAGACACATCATTGGGCATCAAGAGCAAGACCAGCCTATTGCTGATAACACCAAGATTAGAGCAGTGGTGGCAGACCTAGGGGGGTGGCAGGGATTGCAGGATGAGCTTACAAAGCTGGAAACCTGGTCAGACATCTGGCAACTCGGGTTCAATGCCAAAAGGTACAACATGCTGCATTTTAGGGAAAAAAAAACAAGGAAGAGTTACCAACTGGGGGAGTCCAGCTAGCTGAGACAGAGGAGGAGAAGAAGGATCTGGGGGTGTTCATTACAAGGTCAGTCAACAACCTGGCAAAATGTAGGAAGGCAGCTGCAAAGGCTAACAAAATGCTGGGTTGCACTGCAAGGGTATATCCTTGAAGAAAGGGAAGTGATTCTGCCACTGTATAGATCATTAGTTAGACCACATCTGGAGTACTGCTTGCAGTACTAGTGCCCGTATCTGAAGAGGGACATTAAGTTACTGGAGGGGGTGCAGCGCAGGACAACAAAGATGATCTAAGGGCTGGGGGACTTACTGTAGGAGAGGAGGCAGAGGGAGTTGAACATGTACTCACTGGAGGAGAGGAGGGATGGGGGGATATGATTGAAACCTTCAAGTACATGAAAGGAATAAACAATACAGGTACAGAGGGGCTGTTCAAAGTAAGGGAGGGACATGATATGAGACTGGAGGAAGGAAGGTTCAGGAGGGAGATGAGGAGACACTTTTTTATGGAGAAGGTGGTAGCTGGATGGAATATGTTACCAGTGGAAGTGCTATCCAGTAGAACAGTGGGCTGCTTCAAAAGGGTATGACAGGGCAATAGGAGGGTCATGGGAGGGGGAGGGTGGGAGGGAGGCAGCTGCAGAATAAGGGTGCTAGCTGCACATTCGAGCAGACTTGATAGACCACTAGGTCTTTATCTGCTGGCAAATTTCATATGTTCGTAAAAACAAATTTTAAAGCCTGAATTCCATCAAGGGATTTCTATTGACATAATACACAAAGAGATCAAAGCACGGCTGGACTATTTTTTTGTATAATATAATGTCAATCACTTTTGTTTAAAATGGTCACAGATGAATAAATTTGTTCTCCTCTGAGCAGACTAATTTGCCTTGGTAGAAAACAGCACATAACATGCTAGACAAGGGCTAATGGCTACAGTATTTAGGTAACAATCATGACAATGAGATATGGCCAGACTAATACAGGATCACATTATAGGTACAGTATAGAAAAACACAAGCAAAGTTCTGTGGAAAGTAGTTATCTGACCAATACTACTCTATTGGCTGCAATGCGAAAACAAACTACAGTTCCCTGTACTAATTTTTTCAGCAAATTGTTCCTAAGCTTCCTGCTATGGAAACCTACAGATTCCTACACTTTCTTTAGCTTTGCATTGCTACTGCACACAGGTCACCTCCTGCTGAATTGCTACCAAAGAAAGGATAAGTCACCTTTTCCTGTTTTGGTCACATCCACTAGTCTGCTAAGTCACTAAGCAGCCTTAAACAGGGGTATTTTTAATCATGAAAGAGAAATCTTAATTTTTGTTTTTTATTGATCTTTTAGTGCCTTCTGAGGGCTCCATGGAGCTATGCCCCCCTCCCTCGGAGGAGGTACATCCTCCACCCAACCTCCAGCTTGTCTGCCCCCTGAGGTTCCCCCACAGATTCCCCCTCCATGGCAGGGCCAGGTGGAGGGGCGCCAGCAGTTCCTCACCACCCAGTACAGCAAATCTGGTGGTAGGGGGCAGACTTCGCCAGAGTGGTCAAGCCATCATGGGTTCGCGAAGCCCCAGCCTTTTTCCATTTTTCTCCCTTCCCTCCGATGTAAGCACATCAGCTTCTATGCCTCCAGACCTGTACTGCCCTCCAGCCTCCGCTAGAGGGTAATCAGCGGGCGGGACAACTAGTCCCTTCCTTTGAGAGAGGAGAGCAGTCCTCCAGTCGCTCAATGCTCTCCCCCCAACCCCCAGTGGCCCAGGCTCATTCTCGAACTGGGGTCACTGGCAAGGTGTGGTGTCCAGCTCCTCAACCCTCAGTGCCACTGGGCCGGCCAGATATCATTATTTTTTGTAGTAGTAGTACTAGTAGTAAAACTTTTATTCATTCAGAAATTAATCAGAAACTCATCTGAGTGCCGGCCCGGTGGCGCGGAGGGTTGAGGAGCTGGATGCCACACCTCGCGCTACGCCAGCGACTGGGGTTCAGGAATGGACTCGGGCCAGTGAGGTCGGCTGGGAGAGGGAGGATTGAGCATCCCAATGGATGCTCTCCTCCCTCTGGGGTGGGATGCCAGGGGTGCAATATGCACCCGACATCCTGAGAGAGCCAGTGGGAACACGGGTTCAGGTGGCTGGCAGCTTTGTTCATTGGTGCTTGAGAGAGACGTGCAGGCCAGCACGCCGCCTCTGGACGCTCGTCCTCGCACCAGTGTCTCAGGGGGCTGAGAAAAAGAGGATCACAGAAAAACGGTAACCCCCCTCGGTGGTCCTAGATGATGACTGTTCCACCCAGACCACCAATTTCGGGACAGATCCCACTGTGCAGGACAGAAAGGAGGAAGAGGCACTCTAGGGGCAGATCCTGGATCAGTGGGCCAGACTGCATGAGCAGTCCGAAGGAGTGGACACTGAGGGTAGGAAGGAGGGATAAATAGAAGAGTTAAAAAAAAAAAAAACTCATCTGAGACATGCTTATTTCCAATAAGGTCCTCAGTGCAAAAAGTTCCAGTTAAAAAAGAATAATATTAATGCATACAAAACATAGGCAGCACAGAAAAATAATACATGTAACACATTAGATACAATAACATCCCTACTCAAATATGTACAAATAGACAGTGTATCATAAATCTTGAACACAGACAATAACAATATTTAATCACAGTCATTTCATGTTCCAGTCAAGGTGGAACTACAAGCTGATTTCTTATTGGCCCCTGAAATGAACCATTTTTTGTATCTCACCAAGTTGAATTTTGCTGTGAAGTGACTAATAGAAAGAAGCAAGTATTCCAAATGTGTGCTCCCATATAAAAACAAGTTATGCAACTAAGTTCAAAACACCATTGAAATACAGTACATTGAACCACTTACCGGTTTCTTCAGTTCACGGTCCAGCTTTGAAGAGTGAAGACGTGTCTGCGGTTCAGAGAGGATTACAGCATTGGATTCCTGATGAGTAAATAAGGGCTTGGGGAGGGGTGCAAGGTGGTGGCTGCTGAATGGGAGGGTTGGATGGGGGGGCTGTAACAGCCACAAAACACATTGATGGATGTTTTTCCTTTTTACAGGGTGAAACAAACAAAAAAAGATTGAGGATTCATTCACTGAGGGATTAGCAACCCAGTGTCACTATAATGTCTCGGGGAGAAGGGGTGGCGGGTGCTGAGAGAGAGGTGGGTGGAGGGAAAAATTAAAAAAAAAGGACAAAGGATTCCCTCAATGGGGGATTGGGCACCCCCAGTGCAACTGATCCAGGATACCTGCACTGGTGGATTGGGTACCCCCAGTGTGGCCACAATGTTTCTGGGATGGGGTTGGAGGGCAGCTGGAAACATTTTTTTTTTTTAAAAAGGACCAAAGATTCCTGCACTGGGGGATTGGGTACCCCCAGTGTGACCATAACATTTCTGGGAGGGGTGGTGGTGTGGTGGGTGTTGAGATGGAGGGTCGAGTGGGCAGGAGGAAAAACATATTTAAAAAAAACAGTCACGTCCACAGTCTTGCTGGTGGATGTCATGATAGAAGACAGCACTGTCTGTCATCACTAAGATGACCAACAACCTATATTGCACATGCACAAGTACTCGTGCATGAGCAGTACAGGTTGTTGGCCATCTTGGACATGGCAGACTATGTCATGTTCTGCCATGACCTTGGCTACAGAAAAATAGTACTGTGTGACTGCTAATGGACAGCGTTGAGTGCTTCTGGACACAGAGGTGATTATAAGGCAACTCCACACTGTTGTTCGGTCGGATAAAAACCTCAGTTTTTCTGATTGTAGGAGTATTGCCGTGCTCTACCCACTGCAGCCCTAAAAATTGGATCTACCCAAGTCAGTCCTACATCTTGGGAAGTAAGTATTCTACACTTACAGCCAGTCATAAACCATTTTTATGTTGATTGCATGCATGCGCCATTCACTAAAAATACCACCAACAGTTTCACCTGGTTCAAGGTCAGTTGGCATTCATCTGTATCCCCCTCCCCCGGGTCGTGCCTGAAAATAGGCAGGATTTGTCTAGTGCACTTATCCGGTCAAAAAAACCCAAAAAAACTAAATGCGCAAGAAACATATTGCGGCAGCTTTCCAGAAGCAGGTTGGGGAGGCGAAGCACTGTTGTGGTCAATGCCCCCACAGCTTTTAAAGGCTTGGCCCTCTTTCCACAATGCCATGGCATGCTGCTGCTGACACTAGTTCAGCCAGTGTGCCACAACCTTGTAAGGTTTCAGCCGCTGCAATCAGGGGCTGCCTCGTCATTGCAGCGTAAGCCATTCGTTGCAATGAGGAAGCGACCCGTCATTGCTTGGTGGAACCTTGTTACAGTGATACTGTTTGTGAACACAGCGGTGGCTTGCCACCATGTTCACAAACAATATTGAGCCACCCCTGCTGAGGGGGTGCCTAATCCCCCTTGGCAGCATGTGCCCCCCCACCGTGTTTGTCTGCCAACAGGGGCCCCAATCCCTGTCATCTTCAGTGCCCCAAGGTTGATGTTGCCGGCAGGGGAGCCCATTCCCCGTGGACATTATGTAATCCTCCCACTTTTGTTGTGTGCTGATGGGGGTACCCAATCCCTGTTGGCATAATGTAACCCCGCCCCTTTTTGTTGTATGCTGACAGGGGTGCCCAATCCCCTGTCTCCTACTGCTGTCTCCCCAAAAAAGATTTTGTTGGCATGCTGGGAGCCCACCCCAGCATGCCACATGCCCCTGTAAAAACCAAAATGGTCCGGCAATGTTTTTTTTTTCTTTCCCCTGTGGAAAAAGGAAACAGTCCGTCAGCTGTCTCCCTGCCCCCCTCCCACAACCCGCGCCCATCCACTGCGCACTCTGCCTTCCCACACCCCACCTCACTCCATGCTTACCTCTGAGTCTGGCGCGACCATCTTCGGTGGACCGGGAACACGTCTGCACTTTTCAAAGCTGACCGCGAGCTGAGGAAAGGCCGGTAAGCTGTATAATGGAATAAATAGGGTTTTTTTCAACTTTGATGCATATCTCAGGCATTTTGGGGAATTTTGCACCAAATTTTCAACATGGGGTTTTAGAGACCCCTCCTCATGAATTCTGGCACTGTCATGGCGTTATTCGGCCCCGAAAGGTGATTTTGCGGTCACTGCGCTGTATCCCCTTTTGGGACTGACTAATGGAATAACAGTGCCAGTGTTCATGAGTTGGGCTCTCAAAAAGCCTATGTTGCAAATTTGGTGGGAAAAATACAAAAATGACTGTTTTACGAGCATGCGTTGCGCAGTTGCTACGCACGCTCGTAACTTTGCGAATTTGCAATATTTTCATGCCAGATTTTCAACATTGGCATTTTTTCAGACCTACTTGTGAACAGTACAGCTGTCATTTTCCACAACCTGTCAAAATTTATTTTTGCACTTCTGGCGCAGAATAGCACGGTTGGTGTGGGAAATCAGTGTTCGGTACACATTAAGAAAATGACAGTGACACCGTTCATGAGCAGAGGTCCTAAAATGCCTATGTTGAAAATTTGGTAATGATACTCCAAAAAATGACTGTTATGAGCGTGCAATGTGAAGTTTGCACGGTCATAACTTTGCAAATTAATATTTTCACTCCAGATTTTCAACATTGTCATTTTTCCACACCTCCTTAGGAACAGTGCAGCTGTCATTTTTCGCATTCTGGCCGAAATGTGTTTTCACTCTTCCGGCGCATAATAGCACGGTCACTGTGGGAAATCAGTGTTTGGGACACATTAAAAAAATCACACTGACACTGTTCATGAGCAGAGGTCCTAAAATGCCTATGTTGAAAATTTTGTGATGAAACTCCATAAAATGACTGTGTTATGAACGTGTGTTGTGCAGTTTCCACGCACCCTTGTAAGTTCACAAATTTAGTAATATTTTCACACCAGATTTTCAACACTGGCATTTATTCACACCTCCTTATGAACAATACATTTGTCATTTTTCACATCCTGGCCGAAATGTGTTTCCGCGCTTCCGGCGCAGAATACCGCAGTCGCTGTTGGAAATCAGTGTTTGAGACAGATTAGGATCGAGCGACTGAGGGGGGGAGTGACAGAGCTCAACTGAGCTCTGTCAGGATTGCTGAGGATTTCTTTGTAGGCAGGAAAAGGCGCCAACACAGGCAGATGCCCAGTACAGAAGGGCAGCCTGTAGCACCGGGAGACACAGAATGAGCGAGTGAGGGAGGGGAAGGGGAGGAGCGCAACAAAGCTCTGTTGGGACTGCTGTGGATTTCTTTGTGGGCAGGAAAAGGCAGCACTGCATGCAGGGGCCCAGTACAAAAGGGCAGCCTGCAGCGGTGGGAGAAACAGAATGAGCGAGTGAGAGAGGGGGAGTGAGCGAGCTCAACGGAGGTGTATCATGACAGCTGCAGCTTTCTTTGTGGGCAGGAAAAGGCAACAACGCAGGCAGGAGCCCAGTACAAAAGGCCAGCCTGCAGCACTGGCAGAAATGGAACGAGCGAGTGAGATGGGAAGTGAGTGAGGCCAACGGAGCTCTGTCAGGACTGCTGCAGATTTCTTTGTGGGCAGAAAAAGATGCCAGCAGAGGCAGGAGCCCAGTACAAAAGGACAGCCTTTAGCACCAGGAGAAACAGAATGAGCGAGTGAGACGGGGGGAGTGAGCGACCTCAACAGAGCTCTGCTGGGACAGCTGCAGATTTCTTTATGGGCAGGAAAAGGTGCCAATGCAGGCAGGAGCCCAGTACAAAAGTGCAGCCTGCAGTACCGAGAGAAACAGAATGAGCGAGTGAGAGAGGGGGAGTGAGCGAGCTCAACCGAGGTCTATCGTGATGGCTGCATATTTCTTTGTGGGCAGGAAAAGGCGACAAAGCAGGCAGGAGCCCAGTACAAAAGGCCAGCCTGCAGCACCGGCAGAAACGAAATGAGCGAGTGAGAGAGGGTGAGTGAGCAACCTCAACGGAGCTGTGTCGGGACTGCTGCAGATGTCTTTGTGGGCAGAAAAAGCCGCCAATGCAGGCAGGGACCCAGTACAAAAGGGCAGCCTGCAGCAACGGGAGACCCAGAATGAGTGAGTGAGGGAAGGGGAGTGAGTGAGCTCAATAGAGCTCTATCCTGACTGCTGCAGATTTCTTTGTGGCCAGAAGAAGGAAGCAACACAGGCAGGAGCCCAGTACAAAAGAGCAGCCTGCAGCGCCAACAGAAATGGAATGAGCAAGTTAAAGAGGGGGAGTGAGTGAGCTCAACGGAGCTCTATCAGGACTGCTGCAGATTTCTTTGTGGGCAGAAAAAGGCACCAACAGAGGCAGGAGCCCACTACAAAACAGCAGCCTGCAGCACCAGGAGAAACAGAATCAGTGAGTGAGACAGGCGGAGTGAGAGACCTCAACGGAGCTCTGTCGGAACAGCTGCAGATTTCTTTGTGGGCAGAAAAAGTTCCCGATGCAGGCAGAAGCCCAGTACAAAAGGGCAGCCTGCAGCACCGGGAGAAATATAATGAGCGAGTGAGAGGAGGGGAAGCAAGCTCAAAGGAGCTCTATTGTGACTGCTCCGGATTTCTTTGTGGGCAGAAAAAGGCAGCAATGCAAGCAGAAGCCCAGTACAAAAGGCCAGCCTGCAGCGCCAGCAGAAACAGAACGAGCGAGTGAGAGGAGGAGTGAGTTAGCTCAATGGACCTGTGTCAGAACTGCTGCAGATTTCTTTGTAGGCAGAAAAAGCTGCCAAAAGATGCAGGAGCCCAGTACAAGAGGGCAGCCTGCAGCACCAGCAGAAACAGAATGAGCGAGTGAGAGAGGGGGAGTGACCCACCTCAATGGAGCTCTGTCGGGACAGCTGCAGATTTCTTTGTGGGCAGAAAAACATGCCAACATAGGCAGGAGCCCAGTACAAAAGAGCAGCCTGCAGCACCGGAAGAAACAGAACGAGCGAGTGATACGGGGCAGTGAGCGAGCTCAACGGACCAACGCAATCAACATTCAGCATTGACAAATGCTTGTTTGTATCATCTCAAATTGTAATTTATCTCTTATATAGCCTGGGATCTCACACTTAAAGCACTTAGCCATGTATGTTAATATATGTAAGGATCTCCTATCATTGAGGTATAGCCAGTCTAAAGATATATAAAGTTCATATCTATGTGTTCTCTTAGGAACATTGAGAATGAACCAGACCAATTTATTGCGTTCACTTGTGCAAGAAACATCTTGGAACTATATGGCAAATGACAGATGTGCACTGCCAAGCCAATTACAGCTGAAACTGCAAGGGGTTTGGCAGTGTACACCAATGGCCAGCACTCTGGTCATGACCGCAGTACAGTTTTGCTGACGTGGCTTGTTTTGGACTTGCAAGAAATGAACCACTCCAATGGAAGTACTTTATTTCTTCCTGTAGCCCGAACTCTGGCCATGTGCATTAGAGTGCACACTAATGCGCATGGCCAGAGTTATGGCCACTGTATTCTCTCTCCCCATCTTCGCTCCTCTGACCCTCCCCAAAGGCTTCAACATTCTCTCCCAGTGTGGCTTTCTCTCCCCTCTCCCAGTGCTTGCTTCTCCACCCCCGCCTCAACATTGGCCGTGGTGTGGCTTTCTGTTAAAGCCGACATCAGGGTACCCAATCCCCATGTTGGCAATAAGAAAAAAAGAGCACTGCTACTGAGGGACACTGGGAAGCCCACTCCCAGTGTCCCCATATCTGTACCCCCCAATATTCCGGGATACTGGGAAGCCCACTCTCAGTATCCCCATATCTATACTCCCCCTTTAGAAATGGCCAGACTGGGCCAGGTTGGCCCCAGAGGTCCTTATCTGCTGCCAAAGTCTATGTTTATGTTTCCATGTGAAAAAGAAAATGGTTCACCAACATTTTTTTTTATATCTGAAAAAAAGAAAAAAGTCCCTCATCGTCTTCTCCCATCTCCCTCCCTCATCCCGGCCCTCTGGCTGCTCACCCACCTGCCGGCACCGCCCCCACTTACCCCACACTTACTTCCAAAGGTCAGCGACTGCAATCTTCTCTGGACTGGGACACGTCTGTCCTCTTCAAAGTCGAACCACGAACTGTAGAATCAAGGTAAGCGCCATATAATGGCAGTCAATGGGGGTTTCAACTTATATTGCTATCTCAGCCATTTTTGGGAATTTTTGCCCCAAATTTTCAACAAAGTCTTTTTGGGACCCCACCTCATAAACACTGGCACAGTCATTTCGTTACTCAGTCAGAAAGGTAATTTTTATGGTCACTGCAGTGATCACCCTTTGGGACAGATTAACGGAATGACAGTGCCAGTGTTCATGAAGGGAGGTCCCAAAAACCCCACGTTGAAAATCTGGTGAAAAAAATCCCACAAATGACCGCATTATGAATGTGCATTGTGCAATTTCTATGCACGCTCGTAACTTCACCAATTTTAATATTTTCACTCCAGATTTTCCACATTGCCATTTTTTCACAGCTACTCATGAACAGTACAGCTGTCATTTTTAACATGCTGCCTGAAATGTGTTTTTGCACCTCTGGTACAGAATGACATGGTTGCTGTGTGAAATCAACTTTTGGGCTAGATTAATGAAAGTACAGTGTCACTGTTCATGAGGTAGGGTCCCAAAAAGGCCATGCTGAAAATGTGGTACAAAAATACCCAAAAATGCCTGAGCTACATGCGGTCGTTGAAATTTCGCTACGCATGCACGTAACTTTGGCCAGTTTTTATATTTTCACTCCAAATATTTAACATTGCCAGTTTTTCACACCACCTCATGAACAGTGTAGCTGTAATTTTTCACATTCTGCCCAAAATGTGTTTTCGCACCTGTTGCGCCAAATGGCGCAGTCGTTGCACGAAATCACCTTTCAGGATTGAGTAACAAAATGATAGTGCCACTGTTCGTGAGGTGGGGTACCAAAAAGCCCATGTTAAAAATTTGCAATTAAAATACCAACAAACACCTGGGATAGTAGGGTTTTCAACCTAAACGCCCCACCCCACCCTATAGAGACTGACAGGCATTAGGGGTGTGCCTTGGGATCATCGGCCATAATGCTAATGCCATTCCACCCCCACCCCCACCCTGCAGCCAGTGACAGGCATTGGGGTGTGCCTGGGGTCTTTGGCCCTAACATTCACCCCATTCTCCTATACTGCACCCATCTCAGCTTATTTCCCTATGGAATGGGGTGAGCATTAGGGCCAAAGATCCCAAAGCACACCACGATGCCTGTCAGTGTCTGCACAGTGGGGGTGGAATGGCATGAGTGTTACAGCTGATGACCCAAAGGCACACCTCCAATGCATGTCAGTCTCTGCAGGGAGGGGGTTGGGTGGGGCATTAGGGTTGGAAACCCTAATACTTCACTAAGGAAGTAAATCAGGGAAGGACACTTTACATCACCTACCTTGATTTCAGCAAAGCCTTCGACAACATCCAATACAGAAGGCTGATTAACAAGATGGGTAGTCTGGCCATGGGGCACAAGCTGATAAACTGGGTTAGAAACTGGCTGACGGACAGGAGGCAGATGGTGGTGGTAATGGGATCCAATCCAAGGAGGGGGGTGGTGACCAGTGGGTAGCTCAGGGATCAGTCCTGGGACCATTTATGGTGCAGCTTCCACCATGAGGCACCCACCACTCTCACTGTTGCCTCGTCTCTCCTCTGAAGCCAGTACCAGTTCCAAACACCACTGCAAATACCTTTAAGTGAATGTTCAGCATTGACAAATGCTTGTTATATATAGTATCTAATGTAATCAACTGCATATAGGAAACCCAGGCAAGCATTAAGTTCCTGTAATCCAACAGAGGTACCACTAAAGTATTAACTACATGTTTCCTGTCTCTGTAATACAGTGTCTGATACAATATAATGCTCCCAAACATTTTCAGTCTTTTTTAGTAACATGTTCTATGTGGGTATTCCATTTGAACTTACTGTCCATATACAATCCTAAATATCTGTAACTTCAAGCACAGTTTTATCTAGGGTTTCAATTTGTAGGGTTGTCTTTTGAGGAATCTGGGTTTTTCCCCTAGAAAACAACATAACCTGAGATTTTTTTTTTAATTTAATACAAGCCTAGATTGAAGGAGGAAGTTTTGTAACTCATTAAATGCTTCCTGAAGTAAGATTTCAATTTGATTTATTGATGTCCCCCCTACATACATAGCGGTATTATCTGCGTACAAATGATACCATACACAAGGACTGAGCAAGGCAAGATTATTCATATATTAATGAAAAAGGATAAGACCTAAAATGGATCCCTGGGGACGCCAGAGACAGTAATAGTCAGATTAGATACTCAGTCATTAACAGATACTAGCTGTTGTCTACCTATTAAATATGACTTAAACCAGTTGACCATATTTTCTGACATTCCAGTGACTTTGAGCCTGGACAGGAGGATGGCATGGTCTAAGGTGTCAAACACTTTGAATAAATTGATAAAAATCACTCCCAATGACATTTACCTGTCCAGCATCTTATTTATGTCACCTGTGACCTTCAGTAAAGCTGCGGTGGTGCCATGTAAAGATCTAAAACCTGACTGACACTTATTTATAATTTTACATTTTTCCAAAAAGTCTCTCAATTTGTTTAGCCACCAATTTCTTTTATAGTGGCTGTACTGTGCTATACAAGAAAATAGTTCCTCTAAAAATGAAAAAAAAAAACAAAGGTCCGGATATTCAGACTGCACCTGGCAGGGGCTCAAGCCTGGGCGCAGCGCAACTGGGATGACCTGGGGGCCAGAACCAGGTGTTATTCGACGGTGATGTGCCATGGCACAGCACCGTTGAATACGGCATGGACAGCACATGGCATACCGCGCATGGCGCAGTGGCACTGTGCCAGCGCAAGCCATAGATAGGCAGCACGGATGCACCCAGCATCACCTGCAATATTCAGCAGATGGCATGCAAATTAAGCCATAAGATACACAAGGTGCAAATGGGGCCATTTGCTTGTCATTATGGCCCCATTTACATGCCTTGCACAGGGCAGCCCAGTGAATTGTGCCTGTTGCCCTGCACAGACTGACATGAGCAGAGGGGGTCCCGTGGCATCCCCCGGCCCATAGCCGTGATCTCGGTACACTCCATACAATATTGTCATGGTAGTCCAGTGGTACCCCCCCCCACCTCCCATGTCCCCGATCACCGGTAGCAGTAGTAATGAACATACCCTGGTAGTCTAGTGGTACCCCCCTCCCGATTCACCGATCGCAGGCATTGTATAATAATTCAGTTTCATAATTTACATGATTGCTAGCTTCTAAGCAATGCTGAGACATTGTAATTCACAGTTTGGGTGCCTGTGCATACGGAGTGGTCCAGGGTGGTCATCCGCCCTCACTGTCTCCTCATTGGCTGCATACAGGCTTGTTCCATGCTGCTGCTGTGTCCTCACCCCCCCATCCTTGGTTTGCCCGGAGTTAAGACTACCTTTTCACAGCCGTTAATTTGCGCCATGCTACATGTCCTGCTAATGCACATTGCCTGGCGCTATTGATTTGAATACACCATTGCACTTGTAATGCATGTCCCTGCCCCTCATTTTGTACCACGCATACATTATCTTTTAGCATCAGCGCTAACACGTTGCACCGGCACTATTTGGCCTTCTGAATATAGCAATCCAGTGCAAATGTGGTGCAATCATGGCAAAATTGGTTTGCACCCAATGCAAAGTTTTAAATATCTGTCCCCTGATGTTTTGTTTGCTGGTCCCACTGTCCTCCCTAGGCTAAGTACAGTCACAGAGGACTGCACTTGGCCCTTGGAGAAAAGCAGACCCGGAAACCATCTGACCAGAGATCCCTCATTAAGCATAGGGACAAATGCTAGAAGTACAAGATCTCCCACAACTATAACTATCTTCTTGAATATCGGCAGCTCAGAAACTCTTGTAAAAGAGCCATCCACACCACCAAGAGTGAGTACTGTCAATCTGCCCTGCTATCCTCAGCCAGAAATCCAAGGAGTTTCTGGCAAAACATCAATAACTTGGTTGGAGGGTCTGCTAGGGTTCAGGTCACCAACATGCATATTAGCAGGGTCAGCTACAACAACCCACGTACCATCACAAATGCTTTCAACTCCATGTTCTCTGATCTGCCTGTCCCCCCTCCTTCCCAGTCTCCTGCACCTAAGTCTCTGAGTGGGCATACCCCCGACCACCCTTCTCCCTAAAACGGGTCTCTGTCATGGAGACCCAGAAGCTCCTTGCTGGTATCTCCCACCACACTAGGGTGGGGAATGACAGCCTTGAACCCAAATTGCTCAGCCTGGGAGCTCCCTTCCTAACCTTGCCTATCATCCACATCTTTAACACCTCCCTAATCTTGGGGGTCATCCCTGATATGTGGAAAGTGGCCAAGGTCATCCCTGTCTTCAAACAAGGTGACCCTAAAGATATCAAGAATCACTGCCCCATCGCTATTCTGTCTGCAATCTGCAAACTTCTTGAAAAGGTTATTGCCAGGCAGCTCTCCCACTACCTTCACAGTTATGGACTTCTCTCCCCTGCTCAACATGGCTTTAGAAAAGGGCATACTACTTCCACCGCACTTGCTGTGGTCACCTCTGAGATCAGGACCACTGCTGATCAAGGCAAACTGACCGAAGCCATCTTCTTGGACCTCTCAAAGGCTTTCGATCATGTTGACCACTCCATCCTCTGCTCCACTCTTCACTCTCTTGGATTCTCACCATCTGCCTATGCCTGGTTCTCCAACTACCTTGTGGGCAGGCAACAATTCACCACCTTCAACCATGATCTCTCTAACCCCTCCTCTGTCAACTGCGGGGTTCCCCAGGGATCATTCCTTGGACCCATTCTGTTTTCCCTGTTCATTAATGAACTGTCTGCCATTGCTACCCATGGTGCACCACCTTCTATGCGGATGATCTCAACGTCCTGGCCAGCTCCCAGGACATCACTATCATTAACTCCAGGCTAAATTCTGACTTCAAACTTATCCAAAACTGGCTAGAGGGCCATAAGCTGACCATCAACCTGGAAAAGACTCAGGCCATGCTCTTTGACTCCTTGGCCAAGACAAAAATCTGTCCTGCTCCCTTAACTATCTATGGAGCTGATGGTACCCTCCTGCAGGCCGTGGATTCAGTCAAGTATCTGGGAGTAACCCTTGTCCCACAACTGGACCTCACGCTGCACATTTGGAACATATGCAAGTCAACAAATGGCAAGCTTGGACTTGCCTACAGAGCAAAAAGTTGTCTCACCCTGGCCACGCGGGTTGCCCTAGCCAGGAGGGGGGATTCTCCTACCCATGCTCTGCTATGGGCTTGTATCCTTTGCCCCAGTCCCGAAATCAAGTCTCACAAAATGGGACACTGCATACAACAATAATTGTCACATTGCACTCTCTGCTCTTCGCCTCACACATCGCTGTGATCTATACTAGTGGCTGGAGTGGCTCCCCCCCTTGAAAAGCACCACAAGTTTGTACTCGGCAATTTCATCGATAACATAGTAAGAATGACTACCCTTTCTGCACTTGCCCTTTCCCTCAAACATGGAACCCCTGCCTACCACTTAAGATCCAGTGCCATACTGGACCCATACCCTTGCTGGGGATTGAGCCTTCCCCGTCCACGCACCTAGGGTGTGGGACTCTCTTCCTGGATCAACTCGTTCCTCTCCCTCCCATCCCTGCTTCAAAGCCTCCCTATGGAGCTTCCTTAAATCAGCCTCCACCTGTCTAGGTGCCATATAGACCCCAGCTGAGGCACCCTCTTCCCAAACTGACTGATGCGGGTTACACTCCTGTGTGCTTGGTGCCACAATATGCTGAAATTTGCCCGGGGCACTTTTTCCCTGCCTACCTGTTCCTGAGTGGGGTCCCCTGTGGCTTACCCCATATCGCTAGCCTTGTTGACATTGTCTGTATTTTGTTGTTGCTCTACCTAGCAATATGTGATGTATTTTGTTGCTGTCTTCCTATCGATCTGTTATTCCTGAAATCCCACATGCTGTTATCTACCTATCTACTTGTTATGCCAGATAATCTTGTATGTTACCTTGTCTCTGCCTGACGCTTTTTATGTACCTTGTATCCTCCTGGGTCGCACCTGAAAATAGGCACTTGGCTGTCTAGTGTGCTTACCTGGTTAACAAAAGCAAATAAATATATAAATATAAAAGCGCTAACATGCACTGCAGGCTATTAAATCTCCCACTGCTGTCTACAGTTCTGATGTCAACTGCAGGGGATTTTGGGATATGTAGTAACAGAAGATGTTAGCCTAGAAGTAAACAAAATTAGTCTGATACAACCTACATGTACTATACTGCAGTAAACAGTAAGTAAACTGAAATATTTTTGCACACAAAGTGCACATTGGGACTAGCCCCACACTTAAGTGTGGGGCCCTTGGTACTGACGGTTCTTTTTTAAGCTGTATTAACACTGTCACGTGACTGAATTTCTCCAATGACAGTACAACACTTTTCTTACCCATTTTAAACTCCTCTGTAAATATACTCATGGCCAGTACTAGACAGCCAGCCTGCACATATACTTTAAAGCTGTTGACCCATAGGTTGATGACAGGCATCTCAAAACAATCAAGCTGCACATTTAATTAGGCTAGCTAAACCCATTTTTATTCATACAGTGGCCCTTGAGGGACAGCCCGGACCATGAGGAACTTTGGCTGCTTGGATTCCTCCCCTTCCCTGCACTGCCCAGGAGAGATTCTCCATCCCCTTCCCTCCCCTGGCCTAATGGTTGGTATGGTCAGCTAGCGGGAGGGGAGATGGGGGCCTGGATGTAGCCTGCCAAGGGGAAGGGGGCAGGCAGAGGTGTAGGGAAATGACACAGAAGGGGAAGGGTGCGGAGGGGAGGGCTAGCAGGAAATGTCTCTCAGCCAATGGGTGTAGGAAAAGGCAGGGGGATGTGGGGAGGGGCTGGAGTGGCTACTTAAGGATTAGCTCCTCAGAAATTTAGCCTTTCTGCCAAGGATCCTCAGGAGATCAGAAGCTAACCCCCTGAAAGCCATGAAGAAGAAGGTATGCTCTCTTAGCCCCGAAGATAACTCGGGAGTGATTAGTGTGTCCCCTTTTGGTGGCATTTAGTATTATTTTGGACCAGTTATGTGTCTGGTGCAGAAGGGGGTGAGACATAGAAACAGAAACATGGCGGTTGATGGCAGAAAGGGCCACCCAGCCCATCCAGTCTTCCCGTTTTTCCCCTACATAATATAAAACTGCATACCCTACATGGTCTCCAGCCTCCCTTCCCCCGGCCCCTGCACCTCCCAATGGTGTCTCCAGACCCTTTTCAGCCTCCGGGTTTCCTTCCCTATCAGTTTTAGTGATACCCTTGTGCTTATCCCATGATTTCCTAAATCCAGTAACTGTTTTAGCCCACACCACTTCTGCTGGGAGGCTGTTCCATGGGTCCACCACCCTTTCCGTGAAGAAATACTTTCTCCTGTTCCCTCTGATCCTACCCCCTCCAACCTCATATTGTGCCCGCTAGTCTTTGGACCTCTTTTTCTTTGAAAAATGCTCCCATTTCTGTACCTTGTTCATTCCCTTTTGGTATTTAAATGTCTCAATCATGTCTCCCCTCTCTCTCCTGATCTCCAGGGAGTACAGATCTAGATCCCTTAGCCTTTCCTCATAGGGCTGCTGATGCAGGCACTGTACCATTTTAGTCACCCTCCTTTGTACCCTCTCTATCCTGTCTATATCCTTAAGGAGGTAAGGCCTCCAGAACTGCACACTGTACTCAAGGTGAGATCTCACCAGTGATTTATATAGGACAATTATCACCTCCCTTCTCCTACTGGTTATACCCCTCCCTATACAGCCCAACATACAATCTGCCTTTACTACTGCCTTATCACATTGTTTCGCCAGCTTCAGGTCATCCAATATGATAATCCTCAGGCCCCCCCTCTTGACTTTATTTACGGTGACTACATCCACCCCAAGTTCATATGTGGCCCATAGGTTACTATGTCCCAGTGCATGATTCTGCACTTCTTTGCATCGAATCTCAATTGCCAAGTTTCTGACCACTCCTCTAACTTCCCTAGGTCCTCCTTTATTGATTCCAACCCCCCTGGTGTGCCTACCCTCTTGCAGATTTTTGTATCATCTGTAAATAGGCATACCTTACTTTCCAATCCATCTGCAATATCACCAATGTAGATATTAAAGAGGACCAAACCCAGTACTGACCTCTCTGGCACCCCACTTGTCACAGTGCCCTCCCTTGAATGAAAGCCATTTATTAAAACACTCTGGCTCCTAACGCTAAGCCAACTTTCCACCCATTTTAGTACCTACTGCAATACTGCTCAGTTTGTTCACCAGCCTTCTGTGTGGGATGGTGTCAAAAGCCTTGCTGAAGTCCAGGTTGGCCATGTCCACTGCCCCTCCCTGGTCCACCTCCCTTGTCACCCAGTCAAAAAAACTCAATTAGGTTCATCTAGCAGGACCTCCCCTCTGTGAATCCATGCTGCCTGTGGTCCCAGAGACCGCTGGCTGTAAGGTATTCACTAATTCTGTCTTTCAGGAGTGACTCCATTACCTTTCCTGCCACCGAGGTCAGGCTGACCAGTCGGTAATTATCTGCCTCATCTCTACTACCAGTCTTTTGGAAGGGTGCCATGTCTGCCCTCTTCCAGTCCCCCAGAACCTCCCCAGTGTCCGACAGGCTGAATAGTGATGTCAATGGTGCAGCCAGCACCTCCCTTAGCTCCCTTAGCACCCTAGGGTGAATTGCATCTGGACCCATTGCCTTTTCTACCCTTAACTTGGACAGTTCTCTAAGGACCCTTTCTTCTGTGAACAGATCAGTGTCCACTTCCCCTACCTGTCATGCCCATTTTATGTAACACTGGACCCTCAATTTCTCTGTCCTCCGTGAAAACTGAACAGAAGTAAATGTTCGGTAAGTCTGCCTTCTGGTGATCCCCCTCTACTGGAACCCTCCTCCCCCCCCTCACCAGTCTCACTATCCCTGATTTGAACTTCCTTTTCTCACTGATGCATCTGAAGAAAGTTCTATACCCTTTCTTTACCGATTTAGCTATCCATTCCTCTGTGTCTGCCTTTGCCTTTTTAACTATCTGCCCTGCCATCCTCTGCCTCCCCATTTGAATCTCCTGAGGCTAGCTTTTTTTCCCTCACCACTCTCGCTACCTCTCTCAAGAACCAAAGTGTTCCGTTCTTTTTCTGACTTTGCTGACCTATCTTATGCATTGTTCTGTTTCTCTTTCAATTCCCTTCCTGATGGCAGTCCACTGCTCCTCAACTTTCCCCAGTTTCTCAATGACTGCTGGGGCATCCTTGAGGATTTCCCTCATTTTATTAAAGTCTGCATGTCTGAAATCCATGACCATTGTCCTTGTGTGACTTTTCTCTGTCCCAGTTCTTATTTTGAATCACACCGTGTGATGGTCATGGGGCCCTAGATTGTCCACTACTGGAACATTGGTGACACTGTCCCCATTGGTCAGCGCAAGGTTCATTATCAACCCCGCCTTGCATTGGTTCCCACAAAAGTTGCTGGAGGAACGCTCCTTGTAAGGAGTCCAGTATTTCCCTGCTCCTGGCTTTCGTCACTGCTGGGAACCTCCAGTCCACATCAGGGAGACTGAAGACCCCCACCAACAACAACAATTCCTCCTTACAGGCCATCCATTGTACTGCTTGCATTAGCACCCTATCTATGTCTTCCCCATGCACTGGAGGCCTAAAAATCACTCCTGTATGCAAAACACTCCCTGACAGTTTCTCCAGGATGACCCACAGCACCTCCTCCCCCATTGCTTCTCCTGCCCCAATGAAGCCTGTATACTGTCTCTCACATATAGGGCAACCCCCCCTTCCTACCGGCCCTGCCCCTCCTAAATAGATTAAAGCCCAGGATGGCCATCTCCCAGTTCTGATTTTCGGTACACAGGTCTCTGTGATGGCTGCCAGGCCCAGTTCCTTCCCCTTCATTGTGGTCTCTAAGTCCGCTAGTTTATTGCCCTGACTCCTGGCATTTGCACACATCACCCTCCACCAGTTCCTCTCTTCCTTACTGCTTTATGCCTCCTTAACCCCTACCCCCCTTTGTGAGGAGTGCAAGCTAGATGACTTCCCCTGGTTATACTAACATACTAATTGCCAGCAGATTAGGCCTTATGGTCTATCGAGTCTGTTTGAACCTCAGATCTCTAATTGGGTACCAAGGCCCCCCCTTGTGTTCCAGAAACCTCTATCATCCATCCCCACCCCCCTGGACCAAGCCATCATCTGATACATCCACTTTCTGTGTCTGTCCCACCCTCTCTTGAAGCCCTCCACTGTGGATCTCTGAACCAGCTCGCCATGGAGCATGTTCCAAGGATCCACCACCCTCTATGTCCTCCTTTCCTTCCCTAGCCTAATAATCCCCCTTCTAAGTTTAAATTCATGGTTTTAGTTATGTATTCCTACAGTTTTTCCCTCAGTACCCTGAATTCTGCCTCATTTAGATGCAGCCTATCCTTCAAATAGAACCCTTCGTCCTTCCACCTGTCCCCACATTCCCCAATACGGGTAAACCCCTCCCTTGTGCACCATTCCCTCAGACAATTGTTGAATTCCTCAATCCTCTTCTATCTGCCAGTACTGGAACTATGGACAGGTAAGACTTCTGAGACAGTGTCAGGACTTTTTTGGGCTAGTCATCAGTGGTTGGACCTGGTTCATCCCATTGCTGCCTGGGGAGCCGCTGTCCAAATTCTTCTAGCACCCAATGGTGCTTTTGGTTCAGCACTAGGCTCCTCATCTAAGGACTGACTCCACCAGAACAGCTCTCTACAGGTGGCATGTCAGCATTATCCCTCTCCCCTCCTACAACTCTCTATCTCCTCTGACTGCCGGTGCTGCTGCTAAGCTCAGAGTCTCAGGTTTACTTACTGGATCACTGTCTCTTGCAGCAGAACTTGTCTCCAGGAAACCGCACTGGCTAACACATGGGGCAGGGTGGGATTCCAGTGGGTCTCCAGCTAGCGGCAGTTACCGCTAAGTCTTCCACAAGGGAAGGGGCCAGCATCAGGTCAAGGAGGGCAGTGCTTTCTATTCAGCGTGGAAGCAGACATTACTATCTTGTGTTGCATGCTGTTACTACACAGCTCCACCAGGAGAAAAATAAATCCTCCCTGACTGGTTTCTCCTCCTGTACGCAGAGCATTCAGTGGTCTTGCCGGTAACAAAGAGAGCAGGCACATCAATAAGCCAGGAGCAACTGAGGACCCATGGTACCGCTACTACTACTACTACCACCACCCTCACCCTCTCTGTTCAATGTCAGCTGACCAGGTCAAGAGAGAGCTCCAGCCCACACTGGGGGGGATGAAGTTGCAGTACAGGGCATGTGTCTAGGAACAGGAGTTTGTCAACTGGGCAGGTACAGAAGTTCCCCCCTTGCACAGAGGATCACCATTCAGGTATGGGATAGGCCAGAGTGACCCTCCCAGATACAAATACAAACAAACAGATAAATAAAAACGGTAACAAGTAAACACCAGAAAAGAGGGATAGATAGGAGCAAGTCCCTTGCAATCTAACTGCATTTTGCAAGGGCAGTATGGGCCCAAAAGAAAATTAGGGGTAGAGTTACCCAACCCCCCACTAGCCAAACGGCATGAAATGGAGGTGCAGAGAGGAGCCAGCTTGGGTACAGACAAGCCTGCAACTGCAAGAGCACTCAAGTCACACCCTGTGCCAGGGGACCCAGCCAATCTAGCCACAGATCAGCAGGGCAAAAATGACCACTCATTTCAGGCCACTGAAGGCAGGGAGACAGCGGATAAAGGACCACCTGCTAGAAAACAGAGCAAAAGGGAGTAATAGCTGAACCTAGTCTCTCTACAGGATCCCAGCAAACAATGCAGCATTTACACAAGCTAGCAGTGAAAGGTAACCACCAGAAGGGTTTCTGAGGATCTCAGATGCAGAGGTATGGTCTTTGATGAAGCAGCTGGCACTGTGGGGTGGTGAGGTCTTGCTGGAGTTCCCCAAAGGCCCCTTACATCAAGATTTCTTACATGACTACAACAATTTCCAGTACTCCATTACCTCCTGTGGACCACAAGGTCAAGTTGTCCACACCGAGCAAGAGGGGTGCAGCAGCGGAGCCTTAGTCTCTCCATCAGGAAACCCATTAGAGCATTGCCTGGACTGCCTGGCAGTGGCTATGAAGTCAATGGCCTCCCAAAGGGTGGCACAATCCAAACCATCATCACCAGGAGGTGATGCCACTGTCCAAGGCAGAAAAAGGGTTCAGAGGTCAAAAAGCCAATGCACGCCAGTGTGGTGGACCCCTTTGATGCTAATTTGTCTGATAAAATAAAATTACAGATTAAGAACTGATAATTTATTGATATGTTCTACTTGCCCCACTGGGAGAAGGTGAAGAAAGAGGAGGACAAGAAAGGTGACCAAATCAGATAAAAGGAAATGCCTGAGAGTTGATCAGTCATTCCAGAAATGATTGGCATCATTTATGATTTATGTCACTGTAGTCTGTGAACAGGACCCAGGACAGTGCAGGGGATTACTGCAGTACTGGACCACAGAACTGAAGGCCCACCTGAGGGCCGGAGGTATGACCTAACTCTGATACAATGAGGAAACTTTGGCAGCATCATCAGATGGAGCCAGACAGGAAATGGAGGGAATTAGACATGCCCCTGTTGGTGGAGTCCTTCATGCAGAGTTCTCAGGTACAGCACACTGGCAGCAGCCTGCCAGTGCAAGTAGCTTTGTCGGAGGTCAAGCAGTGTCAAGGCAATGAAAAACAGGGCTGCTTTTGTTATAAATTTAACAAAAGTTCCTATATATCCTCCAACTACAAATACAAGCATGAATGACTGTTTGGCAAGCCCTATCCACTGGACCAATGTACAGGAGAGAGGGAGACCTAGATTCAGCAAAGGCCTCCAAGTGGCTACGAAAGGGCCACCCCCAACGCTGATAATGTTCACTAGGATGAACTCTTAGCTGCAGTTGTATGGGGTTTAGTAGACAGTTATTGGGCTGAGAGAAGACTTCATAGTGGGTTTTCAAATTCAGGGGCTCAAGGTCCCAGGACAGGAAGGGAGGCTGACAATTTAAAATTAGCACTCCTTAAGGAGCTGACTGCTTGGAGAGTGGTGGGCCCCTTCCCTATTCGACCCACAAGCTGGCTTCAGGTGTCCCCATTGGGCTGATACCAAAGAAGGCTCCATGGCAGTTCAGGCTGACAGATCATGGGAGGGGTGGCTGCAGGTCCCGCCTTTTCCCAAGACCCAGATCAGAGCACATATTCTGAGTGCTAAGTCACAGGACAGTCTCGCCATGCAGTTTTACAACATCTGGCTGCCTTGTACAGGATGGCAAAGACCTTCAGGCTTGAGGATCTGATGCACACCTTTGCAGTCAGTAAAATGCTAGAAATGTGGGTAAAGGGGTGTCTAGATCCCCAGATCCTGGGTGCACACTATCTCTGGGTTGAATGACAAGATAGGGATGTCACTCCAGCACAACACTAGTAATCCATATGAGGCTAAATTCTTTCACACAGCTTACGTAATCACGTTCTGTGGAGCACTTTAAGTGCCTGAGGTGGCAGCTCATAGCAAACAGTACCAGGGGTGTACAGACCTATTGAGTGATGAGGTACTTCAGGACAGCCAAGTGGCCATTGGCATTTGTTTCCACCTAATCCCACCAAAGGGGATAGCTTTGGATATCAGCGATGTGGTTAGGGGATATATGGAGCTAACTGCCCAAGGGAAGGATAATTTCTTCAGGCTCTTGGACTCCTCTCCGGTGATGAGTTCCTATTCTTCCATGTGCTAAAGCTTGTGCTGGCAGGGGCAAGGCAGGATCCAGTGCACTTCAGCACTCACTCCATTCATATGGGAGTGGCAAACCAAGATGTGTCAATGGATGCTCATGAAGTGTCAGTGGCTCAACAGGTAGCACACTCACCTCTGAGGCCGTGAGATCAGAAGGCTATGGGTTCTATCCCCACACCAGGCACTTGGGTTAATATCCCAATACTGACACTACAGTGCAGCATGAGGAGGGTGCTGCACTCCTGAGGTGCCTTCTTTCAGGTGAGACATTAAACCGGGGTCCCATCTGCCTGTTCAGGTGGATGTTAAAGATCCCATGGCATTTCTCATGAAGAGTAAGAGAGTTTTTATTTGAGATCCACAGCCAAATCATAATAAAGGAATATATACAAACAGGTTAAACCAAACAAAAATCATACATTCCAATTCAACTTATACAATCTCTCCAACTGCGAATCCTGATTACCTCCCCTGTACACTGTTTCTATTCTACACTTGTGTATTTAATGTAACTACTGTAAATAATGCTTGAGCCTGTATTGTGAACCTTACTTTACCCCCGTATACTGTCACTAATGTCTATTTGTGTAACATATGTAACTACTGTAAAAAGAAAAAACTGTTTCTAAATGTCTCTTTCTGTAACTAATTGAGGGTCGCTCCTGAAAAAGGGACCTCTGGTCTCAGTGGGCTTACCCGGTTACCAAAATCTAAATAAATACAGTCTCATTTACATTCTCCCTTTCTACCCCCTTCAAAATCGACTCCACACCCCCACCTTTTTACATCCTTCCTCGCATATTTTTAGTTACATTTTAATCAAAACAAATACACTTTCTCTTTAAACAAAAAACCAAAAAGCCTTTTCTTTATATCTAACTGCTGAATTACTCTCCTCTATTTCTTCTAGATTTCTCCCCATTTTTTTTTTATTTCATATTTTACAAAGTATGTTAACCCCTTCCACCACATTTCTACCTTTTTCCTTGGATGAAGCTTACAGTCCTTTCTATACACTTCTGTTATTGCCAAAGCACACATTCTTGCTAAACCCACGTATGTGACTTCTTTTTGCTATAATAGCAGTTGGCAATGACTCTGCCACAAGTAGTATTTTAAACTTGCAAATATTACATGTAATGTAACCCAGTAATATTTGTCTAATAAATCAGGAAAAACACCCAACACCAAGGTCTTATAGTTAATTCTTACCATCCAAGGCATCTTCCACTCTTTCTCCAAGAACTGCCATAGCCCTACTGCATGTGGACAGTGGAACAGAAAATGCTCCTGAGATGCTAAATCATTCCCACATCCTGGGTATAGATAACCCTTTTTGTCTACCACCTTATGCGTATGATTTCCCCTTAGTCTTATTTAATTTATTTAGTTTTTGTTGACCAGGTAAGTGCACTAGAAAAATTCTGCCTATTTTCAGGCACGACCTGAGGGAGGAAGATATAGATGAATGCCAACTGACTTTGAACCAGATTAAGCTGTTGGTGGTATTTTAGTGAATGGGAGGAAATTTGGCCAGGGCACGAGGCAAATTTTTCTACTCTTTTCGAGAAGTGCCATGGGATCTTTAACATCCACCTGAACTACCACCAGAACAGGCAGATGGGACCTCGGTTTAACGTCTCATCCAAAAGACGGCACCTCAGGAGTGCAGCATCCCACCCTCATGCTGCACTACAGTGTCAGTATTGGGATATTAACCCAAGTGCCTGGTGTGGGGATAGAACCCACAGCCTTCTGATCACCCAGCCTCAGAGGTAAGTGTGCTACCTGCTGAGCCACTGACACCATAAGCCATAAGCCATCAGCCATTGCTCATCTTTCATTTTTTTGGGAACTCTGGGTCTGTTTAACATTTTCAATATTAATTTATTTTCCTTTGGTAACTTTCCTTTAAATTCTAACATACCTATTCCTGTTTTCTCTACTATTTTTCCATTCATTTTTCCTCTAGATAAATTGATTAGTTGTTGCCTTATAATCTTCCATTTCAAGACCTCTTAAAAGTTACTGCATAAGACTGTGAGAAATCCTTTTCATTACATCCTTTTGGAATTCCCCCCCCCCACCCATTCCCCCAACACATTTTTTTCCCCATAATCCTACCATCTTGCTGTCTTCTGCAAAGATTTTACTTAAATTTGTATACCAAAATAAAGTATGAAAGGACACTATAGGATTTATCATCCCTAACCCACCTTGTTGCTGTGTTTCATGTGTTATTTCCCTTTTCAATGGGTTCAGTCTATTACCCCATAATAATGAAAAAAAATTGCCCTAATACCCTAGTTTCCAGAGCTATAGGCAAGGGAAAAACACCTGCTACATGCAGAAAACATGGCAATAAACATTGTTTTATCACATACATTCTTTTGAATTTTGTCATTTTCCATGCCTTCCATCTTGCAACCTTTCTTTCACCTATCTCCAATGCCTCCTTCCAATTTTCTACGGCCATGTCCCCCTCACCGTATTTTACCCCTAAAATTTTAATATTATCCACAGAAATTATTATGTTATTATAAACCCTTTCAGCCTTACCTGAACATCCTAGCCACAAACCTTTACTTTAATTTAAATTTACCTCTGCCACTTATATTCGGGAAAACTTTTCAGTTTGCTCCATTACCTTTGATACCCCACATACAGATTGTACATGTATACTTAGATCGTCTGTCTATGCTAATACCTTTATTTCATCTTTCTCCTGGTCACCCTTTATACCCTTTATGCCTTCAGCCTCTTTTATCTTCCTAATTAGTGGGTCTAATGCTAAAGTATATAAAACCAGACTCAACGGGCAACCCTGCCTTACCCCCCCAGTGGTGCTGAGGGTTGAGGCACTGGACGCCACACCTCACGCCACACCAGTGACTCGGGTTTGGGAATGAGCCCAGGCTGCCGGGGGTCGGCAGGGAGGGACAGAGATTGAGCATCCAGAGGGCTGCTCTCTCTTCCCCAGGAGGGTTGAGGAGATGATCACTCAAGGAGCAGCCTCTGGTGGAGGCTGGAGGTTGCTAACAGCAGCGTTGTGGCGTATGCCAGGGGGTGGAGCCATGGCAGCATGTTGTCTTGACAGCTAGGCCTCACAGGGGGTGTAACTAAGCAAGAAACCCCCCTCCTCTGAAAGCGCCTCTCACCCATGAACCACACTCCTGTAGTCAGGCATGGCTGTCCTCGTCCTGTCTCCTTCCCGGACTGGTGCTCAACCCTATAGAAAGAGCACCCTGGGCAGGGGCGAACCTTCCCCGGAGGGTAGACCAGGGGGATGACTGGTGTCAGGGGGGGAGAGGAGAAGTTGGGCCATGCAAGGAGGTAGAGTCTGTGGTGATGGGCAGTCGCTGGAGAAAGTTTGGGGGACACAAGGAGAGGGTGCAAAAAAATAATTCAAAAAAAAAACCCTGCCTTACCCTCTTTGGAGGTTTATTAATTTCCCCCTTGCTCCAGCTGTTTACACCCTTATTACTGCATTTTTATATAATAGTCTCATCCAGGTCCCAAATTCCTTGGGAAGTCCATATCTCTCCAAAACCTGCAATAAAAAATCATGATTTACCAAATCACATGCTTTACACTGGTCAATGGTTAGTATATACCCTTCTTTCCCCTACAGTTTACAATATTCTATAACATCTCGTGTCAAGGATAAATTTTCCTGAATATTGTACCCTGGGATGGCACATGTTTGTGCTTGACCAATCAACTCCCCTGCTACCCCTCAGTCTTCTCTGCAAAACCCGTGCTAATATCTTAAAATCCGAGTTTAAGATACATATTGGCCTCCAATTTCCTAACTCTTGTCTGTCCCCCTTTTTAAAAAGAAAATAACTATCCCAACAGTAAACTCAGTGGGAACATTTTGATTTTGAAACATACTGGTATACAACACTCTAGTTAGGAAGGCAGCCATTATTCTAGGAAAGGTTTTGTAAAACTCATTTGGGATACCCTCCTCCCCTGGCACTAGACCACCCTTTGAGTTTTTTATAACCTCAAAAAACCTCATTTTCATTAATACCTTTTCTAAGATCCTCTTCCATATTTCCCTTTAAAACTGGCACATTTAAATCCTGCAGATAATTTCTTATTTCCTGGGTGACCGATTTTTTATTACTAAATAATGCAGTCATGTATTCTTCCATAATTTAATTCACCCCCTCCGTAGTATTAACCACATTTCCCCTGTCATCCTTCAAACTTGTTATTCTAGATCTGTTTTTCTTTTCCTTAAGTGCCTCGCATGGGTCCGAGTAAGGCCTTTTTTGTGTGTGATAACTTAATTCCTTTACCAGTGTTGCAGGCCTCATTCCCCCCTTAATTCTTTTACCAGTGTTGTGACCCTCATTCCCCCCTTAATTCTATCTATTTTCTCAGAAAAATCCTCCCTACCTCTATATGTTGCCTCATATAACCGTTGTAATTGATTCCTTAAACTTAAAATCTCATAAAATTACTATTTACTTTTTGTTTTTCAAAGTTTTTTGTTTTTTTTTTGTTGATTCTTTTTTCCTCCTTGGCCATACCTGTCTGCTCCCTTCTACTTGGCAACCCATCGGGATTTCCGGCCGCCGGCCATGCTCCTGCACTCCTAATTGAGGACTGCCCGGTCCCCTGCAGCTTGCCCCTGGAGCAGGGTGGCAGGGAGCCCCAACTAACCACCCCAACGGATCCAGATTAGGTGCATCCTCTTGGAGCTGGAGATCTCCAAAACGGCTATCAAGCTGCTCAACAAGGATGCCAATTTTCCCTGTTCACTGTCCCCTGAAGCTGGAGGCATGCAATGACACCAAGCAGAGAGGAGTGCACATGCGTCCCTCCAGGTATCTTCTCCTAGCTCCTCCCCAAGCAACTGCAGTGCTCTGTCCCCCAGCCTCCGCTAGGGGGTGAAAGGGCACTGACAGTAGGAGACCCCTCCCCAGGGAAGAAGAGCAGTCCATTGGACGCTCAATCCTTCTCCACCCCTGCCAACCTCCAATGACCCATGCTCATTCCTGAACCCAGGTCGCCAGCGTGGAGCAAGGTAAAGCGTCCAGCACCTCAGCCCTCAGAACCACTGGGCCCGCTTGTTTTCCAAAGTTTTTCAACAAAGTAGTGACTTCTGTTTTAACATCTATCCACCATAAGTACAAATCCTTATATAAGCTTAAAACAGATATTTTGTTCACAAATATGTTCATTAAATTCACTTTAACCATGCACTCATATAGGCAGGCAGTGCTCATCTTCCATCTTTGGACCGGCTGTTCCACTCCTGTTTCAATACTAATCACCATTTTAATAGTAAAATGATCAGAAAAAAGAATTTGGAAGTGTATCTGCTTTCACAATATCCAGCCTGCTTGATAGAAATACATAATTTTTGAAAATTTCTTTCCACAGACATAAGTATATTTCACAGGTGGCTTAATCTTACTATCTACTTTAATTAGTTCCACCATTTTAATTGCCTTCATCAAAGCTATTGAATCACAAAATTTTTTTTCCTGTACTTTTGCACTCTAGCATCTCCAAAGTACAATTAAAGTCTCCTCCATAATATATATTTCTAGCAGGACACAAAAAAGGCTGCACAAGCTCAAACAGATATACCCTTTCTGATTTTAGGTGAGGTGCATAAACCACAATAAATCTGCTACATTGCCCATACCATAGCCCATCTATAACTATCGCACTCCAGGCTGTATATCTATGACTCTCTGAAAAGACAATCCTACTCCTGAAATTAAGATTCCTACCCCATCAGCCCTCTCAGTCCCAAAGAACCAATAAGATGGCCCCCATACCCACTCCCTTTATCCTTGATTCACAGTGGTAACAGAATTTAGCCAAGTCTCTTGAACAAAAACAACTTTGCTTGCCATACTACGTAATTCCTCCCATACACACGTGTTCTTCTTCCCATCTAAAACACTATTTACATTAACAGAAGCCAATGAAAACAAAACCATGCTTTAAGTGAGTTTTTTTTTCCTTTCCTTATTCCCATATCCCCACATCTTGTCCCATCAGGTTATCAACCATCTTTTCTTCTTCTTCTTCTTAGTACCTCTCCTCTGTTCCATACTCTGCTTCCCTGTCCCTTGGAACCCTAAGGTTATTGTTGCAGGAGTGTCCGATTCTTCTTCCACTATTAAATTTTCCTCTTTCTTTTGATCTCCCAACACAATCGTAAGTGTTTGTAAGTGTGATATCCAGTGCTACTTCCTTTTTACTCCTTAGAGTCATGCTCCTTCCTTTCTCCTAAAAACTGTCCACATCCTTAGCGGGGGGGGGGGTATTCTGTTAAGCACCTCTCTCTGACCTTCTTCTCTATTTTCTTCACAATATAGTTCCAATTCATGTGATATTTCAGTCTCTATTATTTCTACCTCCACACTCCTCCTGACCATGGACCCCGCTTCCATGGGACTATCCTTCCCAATCTCCGTATGTTCCTTGACTGCATTCTCCTTCTCCTCGGGGATGGGGGACTTTATGGAGCTGCTCTGTCTTTTTCCTACATTTCATTTGTTTCCTCTCCTGATCTCCCTTGTTGGGCCTTATTTATTAAGTCTTCAGGGTTAATGCCGTGCACATTGTTTTTGGCTACCCAAGGACAGTTTGATATAAATGTCCATACTCTTCACAGAGGTTGCACCTCACATGATTGCAGCACTGTAAATTATTATGTTCAACTTCCCCACACAGCCCACATCTGATAACATTGCATACATTGGATAGGTGGGATCTAGACCCACACCTATAACATGCTTTTGACTGGCCTGGGAAGAAGACCACCCTTCTATCTCTTCCCAGGTAAAAACTGTTTGGAATATGTTGTATTCCTTGTTCCATTTGACTTAATCTGACTTTAAACTTCCACACCCCCTGTCCACAGAAACTCTGAGTCTATTATAGCTTCAGGGGGACTTAGTACCTCACATCTTTAAATTCAACCATTGTTGTATATCACCAACATGCACATATTCATTTCAGAAAAGCACATTTATTGTTTTCACTGTCAGCTTAGTAAGGGGTATGGCTAAGAAATGGACCCATACGGGGAAAATTTCAGTAAACTGTATTTTTGCCAAAACCTTTTTAGGCCCCTTAAACTCCTATAGCTGATGTCGAAAACATGCTCTCCGGAGACATGAATTAAGGCATATATCTCTGAGGGAAAAAAGCGCATTGACTCTTTTAACAATGTTCTCCCCACAGAGACTCTGTCTGGGAAAACCTCCAGCCCACCTTTATAACTTAGCCTGACTGCAAATATTTGGGGAGGAAGGTCAATATAACTTGCTTTAGGGGGCGGGGATCTACCTCTATCTCTCCCTCTCTGAGAAAAGGATCTGGCCCTTTGCCCCTCTTCCCTGGCTTTTCCTCTAAGTCCCTCTAAATGCAGCCTCATCAGGATCTGTCTTGCCCCATGCAGGGCCTCTAAAGAGGCTCCTCTCACCAATTCTCAATCTTCTCCCTTTAAAAGCTTCCCCTGTCATTTCTGCCCTCCTCCAAAATCACATCCACCCTGTTTTCTCCCACCTCTGAAGCACCACTGCCTCTTGTCTCCTCCTGAGGGCCTTCTCCACTCCTCCTCTGCTCCTCCACTTCCCCACTACAAATATCTACAATCTCAGTCAAAAGACTTTTCTTAGCACACCCAGCTCCTGGGCTGTTCAGTACATTACCACAATGTGGTGTCAGCATCCATTCCTCCTCCAGTTCCCAGGACCCATCTTCCAGCTATTTCCATCCAGCTCCGTGAAGGGCAGACTCGGGAGATGATTCCTTTACAGCATCCATTCTTTCCGATAACCCAAATGTGTACACAATCACTTTCCTCATCTTCTGTAGTCCTTCACCTTTTTCTTTCCCCCCTGGTGTTTCTGCTTGACTACCTTCCACACCACTGCTTCTTCCTGGTTCTGGGCGCCCTCATTTCCCTGGTTCTCTGTGTTGTTCCTCCCTTCGCCGACTGTCTTCTTCCTCAAGTTGCTTTTGTATAATTTGCAGCTTAATATGGAAAATCTGTTCAAGATGAGCTGATGCCACACTTTTATATTGCTCAGATGTCGGGCATAGCTCCTCCTCCCTATTTTTCACCTCCTCCATATTAGAATCCAGGCAGTCCTCAGAAATTTCTGTAACAGGAGCCGATTCAAAAAACTCCTCATCCTCTGACCCTCTGCTATCTGCAGGGTCTCCTTCCATGCAGTCTTCTCATCGTTACATTACAGACTTCTCCCTTCTGTCCTTCTCCTCTACATGCTGCTCAGTAGTGGCCATCTCTTTCAACCTTACTGGTCCTTCTACTGGTGAGTAGAGGAATTTCTCCAGTGCCTTGGCCAAATTCCCCCCCATTCACTAATACCACCAACAGCTTAATCTAGTTCAAGGTCAGTTGACATTCATCTGTATCCTTCTGCCTTGGGTCATGCCGGAAAAGAGGCAATAATTTGTTTAGTGCACTCACCCAGTCAACAAAAACTAAATAAATAAAGTTGAGGTCTGGTTGTTGGGAAGCTGACACCCAAGAACATATAGGAGGTATGTCCATCCTCAATTGTAAAGAACGGTCTGCAACTTCCTCTCCTCAACTGGGCATTATTATGTTGTGGTGAGGAAGGCAGCAGCACATGTTGCGGTAATACAAAATGGAGTGTCAGAAGCTGGTGCCATCATATCACCTTCACAACTAGGGGAGGATTTGAGAACACTTAAGTCCTACAGATTACAGTGGATGATCATCAGGGATAAAATCAGAGCTAGAGCTCGGGGGAATCAGGGCCAGTGAATAAGTGATTAGGGATAGTGCGGGCACCAGACTACAACCCAACCAGGCATGGGTGAGGTGCTACAAGGTTATGCTGGGGGGGGGGCAAGGCCAGGGGACCAATGCCTGCCTGGTAGTGGGCGGGGAGTCTGGGTCTGCTAGCTGACATGCTGTAGGTCAGAACAGCCAAAGTTGGCTCCAGAAGGAGAGGGGGCATCGCCTGATATGGCTTGTCTCTGTGCCATGGCAGAGGAGAGAGGGGGGAGGTTATAATGCCTTGCCAGATGGGGAGGATGGGGACTCCTCTCTCCTCCCTGAGTCCTTCAGGGCAGCTTACCACCCCTACCTCTTACCAGTAAGTAAGGAGGGGAGGGAACTTACAGGAAGCAACCCACTGAGGGTGTGGGTTCTCCAGAACAGACTCCCTGTGGTGAATGACTATTACTGTACCTTTGAACACTCAGTAACTATATTGTTAGTATATGCACGGCACCTATAGCCCAAAATGGGCACAGGACTATTTGTACAAATTATTGGACTTCTTTGTTATAGCTTTATTGCCATGCGCTCTTGGGCTACAGTTCTACAGATATGGACTTTCTCATTGCTTGGTCACTGTGATATAATGGGAGCCTCTCCAGTTTCATATATAAACATGGAATGCTGTTTATCCTGCATACATTTGGATTTGTGTATCTATTCGTCATTTGACTTGAGGATTGTTCCTTGCATGGATCAATTTGTATTTACTGAATTTTCTTTAAAATGAATACAAATTAAAATAATAAATAAATATATTGTTGTGGCCATGTGAATCCATGCACTGGTGTGGTCATTGTATCTGGGGAGGGGATACTGGGACCCTAACCAGCTAATAGCTACAGCAGCTGTTTCTCTTTGTTCTGTACTGGAGTCTACCTGTCTTGTAACCCTTTATTTAACACAGCACTGCTTCACAACTCACACTTCAACACTTTAAAGACCAGTTACCAGGTACCTGCAATCACCTTTACCATCCAGGCCACCTGACATGTGGAATCTTCCACTTTCTGGCAAAATCTGCACTTTGTGAAGAAGAAAAGGCATACCTGATTTACACACAGAAGCAGACAGCTAATAATCAGAAAGAAAAACATAGACACAAAGAAATATAGAATTTGACAGCAGATAAGGACTGCTTGGTCCACCTAGTCTGCCCCTTTTCCCTACCTACTCTAATATCACAGACCCTACTTGATCTCTGACTTTACTCTCCCTTTCCTAACTTCTAAGGTTTCCTTATGTCTACCCAATGCATTCTTAAATACATGTTACAGTTTTTGCCCCCTCCACCTCTGTTGGGAGGTTGTTCCATACATCCACCACTCTGTGAAGAAGTATTTCCTAACATTTCCCCTGAGTCTACCCCCCTCCAGCTTCAAAGCATGACCCCTTGTTCTTGAACATCTTTTTTTCTGAAAAATGCTTCCCTCTTGTACATTACTTATACCCATGAGGTATTTGAAAGTCTATCATATCTCTCTTCTCCCTCATTTCCTCCAGGGAGTACATATTGAGGTCTTCTAGTCTTTCCTCATAGGGCTTTTGGTGCAGACCCTGCACCATTTTAGTTGCCCTCCTCTGAACTGCCTCTACTCTATCTATGTCCTTCCGGAGATGTGATCTCCAGAACTGGACACAGTACTCTAGATGAGATCTCAACAATGATTTATACAGCGTTATCATTACCTGCTTCTTTCTGTGGGTGATATCCCTCCCTGTGCACCCTAGTATCCCACTGGCTCTCCCCACTACCTAGTTACATGGTTTGGCTTCCTTTCAGTCATCAGATATTACCCCAGGTATCTGTCTTGTTTGGTCATAGTCAGTACCACTCCCCCAGTCTTGTACTGGCCATTGGGTTTCTGTGCCCCAAGTGCATGATTTTGCACTTCTTCACATTGCAACTTAGTTGCCACACTCTTGACCACTCTTCAAGCTTTCTTAAATCCTTCTTCATTTTTCCATCCCCCCTAGAGTGTCTACCCTGTTGCAGATCTTTATGTCATCTGCAAAAATGCCTGCCTTCCCTTATAACCCCTCTGCAAAGTTGCTGATCAAGACATTAAAGAGGACCAGTCCCAGCACCGATCCTTGTGGCACCCCACTGGCCACCCTCCCTTCCAAGGAGTGAACTCCATTTACCACCACCCTCTGTGGCCTATCCTTCAACCAATTTTTTACCCAGTTTACCACCTTAGGATCCACTCCCAACCTGCACAGCTTGTTTACAAGTCTCCAGTGAGGAACAGTGTCAATTCTTCCAGAGAAAATATTTTTATATACATCTGAGGGGAGGACTGTCACAGTTCTTAAAGACGGTACATTCTCAATACTGTACATATGTCTCACTGTTCTAAAGAGGCTTTTTTTAAATAATTTTATTATTGTTCATAAGCTTACAATGTGATTATACATTGATGACATTACATGGAATAACACAAATAACATAAATGTTGTGCCTAGTGGGCCTTGCCCAGTTACCAAAGACTAAAATAAAAATAAATAAATACATAAATAAAAAATAATTAGAATATTATTTTAAACAAATATACAATATTGCAATGCAGTGTAAAGCAAAGTACAAAAACAGCTTTGTCCTAAGGTTTGTGCATCTCAAAGTCTTCTTTGGACCTCTGTTTTCTTGTTATATAATTTCTAAAAATCAGCATCATTATGGAAAACGTTATTGCAGTATAAGGTGTTTAGAAATATTTGTTTCCATTCTAGAGTGAGAAATGCCATAGATTCATCAGAACATTTCCAATATTTCAAAATTATTCTTCAAACCCCAGGAATCCCTCTCTCTGCTTACTAATGCATTCAGCCTGGAAGGCTGAGCTGCCCCATTGAAAGTGGAATGTATGTAAATCATGGAACTTGGAATGCATTTCAAACCTTTGCCTTGTGGTGGCACTGCATTCTGCTGCTTAACATCAGATTTATTTCTTCAACTGAGAAAGCAAGTCACCCCAAAAAGCTCTCCTTAACTTGACTCTGGTTTTCAGTTTTATTTTCTAAGTATTCAGTTTCATTTTATTTCACTTCTCTGCTGTTTTTCCTCAGCGTAGAGTAGTTTAGTTACATTTTGCTGAGTATTTGTGATTTTATATGGTTCCCTGGTGGTTCACAGGAACTAGAGAAGAACTTGTGCTTTTACTTAAGCAGTCCATTTTAAACCGCATTTCCTGTACTTTTTCATTTCATTTTCTCCCTAGTCTGCTAATGTGTGCAAATTCTGTATAACTGGCACTTTGGTTCCTTATATTTAGGAACCAAGCTGTTTGTGGTTACTGTAAGTCACTTTATTTTCTGTGTGTAACTTTAAAAAACAAAGTTTTAGCTCATTTTAATAGCAGTCTGTTGTTTTAAGGAACTGGACTGCAATCTCATATTTTTGCCTTTTGGGAACCATTCTAACAGGATCTATTTGTATATTGGCATGTCAGGCAGACCCAAAAAGAATATTGGACCTACTGGCTTTAAAAATTGTGCACGGTGTTACAAACGCTCATTGAAGGCAGACTGCCATGAGTTGTGTATAAGGTGCCTAGGTCCTGACCATTTATTTACTGATTGTGAGTTGTGCGACAGGTTTTGCCCCAAAACTGTTAAAAAAGGGCCAACAAGTTAGAAGTTATTATGGTCTCTCAGTCTGCCTCTGTGTCTCCAAAGCATACATATAAGGTCCCTTCCTCTCATAATAACCAAAAGGAAAGGTCCTCTATAGAAAACATCTGATTCCAGGGTTCCTGAAAAGGGGAATTCTGCAGTGGCCAAGCATAAAAAATCTTTTGAGCAGGTTCCAGACCTGGTTCCTGCTAAAAGAAAATGAAAAAAAAAATATGTTGCTGACCCTCCTCCTGAAGAAGGAAAGGAGCCATCAGTCGACAAAGCAAAAATGCCCTCTATGGAGGACATGAGCAAGGCTTGGCAATTCATCCAGGCTTTTCAAGTCAGGGGTACATTAATGGGTTTGCTGGGTCCTCATATAGTTTCTGCTCCCCTCTCAGTTCCTGTGGAACAGGGAGCTGAATTTTATTATGAGGAGGAGGAGGAGGAAGGGGAACCGACTGAACCTGAAGGTTCCCCATGAACAGGAGTTTGGTTCCCCTTATCGAGGCCCGGAGGATTTTTCTTCCCACTATGCCTTTGTAAGGCAAGGCAGATGGTAAACACCTTTGTCCTCTCCACTCAGGAAACTGTGGAGGATGAGGAAGAGGAGGAGGATGAATTTCTGGACATAATGGGGTTAATCCCAACTATGAGGTTGCTTTTACCTGTCCACAAACCCTTATGAAAGCCACCTGCAGGTTGCTGCAGACCCCCACTTCTACATTGGGGATCAACAAGAAGATTGAAAAGAAGTACCAGCCGGATAGGCATAATACTGAGTACCTCTACTCTCTCTCAGATCACAGAGTGGCAGTTCTGGTGACTGCCTGCAACAAGCCTAAGGTTCCCCTCTCTACAAAGCCTCTGGACAAAGACTTCAGCAAGCTGGACAGTATGTGGAAGAAAGTGTATACCTCTGTCTCTCTACTATTGAGGCAGGCTGCATATATGTCCTACACTGCCCAGTACCAGAAGACCCTCTGGAGCTCTGTACTGCCCATGAATGATAAGGCCTCAGGGGACCTGTCACAAGATTTGGCAGACACTGCCAAAACTGCTCTTGTGCTACCCAATACCAGTTCCACATGGCAGTGGATACCAACAACACTGCCTCTGGGGTTACGGCCCATGCCATCTTTTTAAGGAGGTTTGCTTGGCTAAGGACCACTAATCTGTCACAGAACACCAAGGCAAAGACCATGGATTTCTCATATGTGAACAGCTCCTTGTCTGGTGAGAAGACAGAGGTATATATGAAAAAGGTGGATGAGTATAAAACTATCTACAACAGCAACACTGAGAAGGAAAAGGCCTCCACTTCCTACAGGCCTTATGGAAGGGAAAGTAGAGGCAGGGGTTACTTCCCCCACATTTTCATGCCCTATGATCACTCTCAGATGAGAGGTTTCTTTAGGGGCAGAGGCAGAAGAAGTGCTAAACAGGCTGATCCAGCTCCAGCACCTAAGGCTTAGCTCAAACAGAATCCCTGACAAGTCTGTCCTGGTTGCCCAGCCATTGCCAGTGGGAGGAAGGCCGGATCACTTCTTTGAGGAATGGAAAAACACCACAGACAAGTGGGTCCTGGAAGTGGTGAATCAGGGGCTCACACTGTAGTTCAAAAAATTTCCCAGGCTGCAGGTTCATGAGTGGTAGCAATACTGCTGCACTGACAGACTAGCTAAGGGGCATCATTCCTTAGCACAACACCATAGCTCTCAGAATGACCCATGATACCCAGGGGGGATGGGGGTTACAAACTGACACCCAAACAGGAACCCTAGCATTGTTTATGTAATCACGTGTGTAACTTATTTGTAACATGCTGTTAAATATGTAATTTTTGATTTGTGCCAAATTGTATGTCTTTTTATTATGTTGGCACGCTTGCGCAGGCAACATCTTGCCGAAGTGCAGATTTGGAGGCACGGTCACTGTTGGGCAAATGCAGGGCATGCACCAGTAGGTGCATCCCGCATTCCCCAATCAGTCAGCAGTAGGTGCCAACAACCTGCCTAGCTAATGAGGTGAAGACATCACAGAAACGGTCTGCTGCAGTGAGAGCAAAGCTCTCATTCAACGTGACCACAACACGCCTCCCCCTACATGCAGGCAACATGGCGGCAGTGACTGCCACTGTTGTCTGTCAACCTTCCCCTTTATTGTGTGCTGAGAGGGGTGCCCAATCCCAATCGGCATCATGTAACCGCCCCTTTTTTTGATTGCCGAGGGGGTGCCCAATCCCCCTCGGCATTATGCGCCCCCCCAACAGTTTTTCTTTGCATACAGGGGCCCAATCCCCATCGGCATGCATCCCTCCCTTCCCTTGAATTTTGCCAATGGGAGATCCCACTCCCTGTCAGCATAGTGTGTTACCCCCATTTTTTGCTTGCTGAGGGGGTGCCCAATACCCCATTGGCTAAAGAACCCACCCACACAAACTCAGGTGGCATGCTGGGAGCCCACCCTAGTGTGCCAAAGTACCTATTAAAATGAAAAAGGTCCCCCAATGTCTTTTATTTAATTTTTTAACCTATAAAGTGAAAACAGTCCCTCATACTCTTCCAACCCTCCTCCCACAACCCGCACCCTCCCACTATGCACCCTGCCTCCCCACACCCTCCCTCACCCAATACTTACCTCCGGAGTCCGGCGCAATGATCTTCAGTGAACTGGGAACACGTCAGCACTCTTCAAAGCCGACCGCGAACTGAGGAAATGTGGGTAAGCTGTATAATGGCATAAATAGGGTGTTTTTTTCAACTTTAATGCATATCTTGGGCATTTTTGGAAATTTTTACACAAAATTTTCAACATGAGTTTTGGATCCTCTTCATGAATTCTGGCACTGTCATATTGTCGGTCCCAAGGTGATTTCATAGTCCTGCATGGAATCACCTTTTGGAACTGATAAAGATGACAGTGCCACTGTTCAGGTGGGCTCTAAAAAAGCCTATGTTGCAAATTTGGTGGAAAAAATCAAAAAAATGTCTGTTTTACGAGCGTGCATTGCACAGCTGCTACACAGGCTCGTAACTTCATGAATTTGCTATATTTTCACAACAGATTTTCAACATTGTCATTTTTGTATACCTCCTTGTGAACAGAACAGCTGTCATTTTTCACATCCTGGCCGAAATGTGTTTCCGCACTTCTGGCGCACAATAGCACAGTGACTGTGGGAAATCAGTGTTCCAGACAGATTCTGAAAATGACAGTGACCCTGTTCATGAGCAGAGGTCCTAAAATGCCTATGTTGAAAATTTTGTGATGATACTCCATAAAATGACTGTGTTCTGGCGTTGGTTGGCAGATTGCCTTTTTCGTATGTAAATAGTATTTGTAATATTTTCACTCTGGATTTTCACCATTGGCATTTTTCCATGCCTCTTGATGAACAGTATAGCTGTCATTTCACATATCCTGCCCAAAATGTGTTTTTGCACGTCTGGTGCAGAATAGAGCGGTCGCTGTGCAAAATCACTTTTTGGGACAGTTTGAGGAAATAACAGTGACACTGTACATGAGCAGAGGTGCTAAAATGCCTTTGTTGAAAATCTGGTGCCAAATGTCCATAAAATGACTGTGTTACAAGCATGCGTTGCACATTTCTTATGCATTCTTGTAACTTCGGAAATTTGGAATATTTACATGCCACATTTTCAACACTGGCATTTTTTACATCTCCTTATGAACTGTACAGCTGTCATTTTTCACATCCTGCCCAAAATGTTTTTCCACACTGCACTACAACATCCAATGCCAGTACAACAGCATTCGGCATTGACAAATGCTTATTGTATTTACTGTATGTTGCAACCGTAATCCTGTAACAGAACAACTTTGCTAAATAATAATAATAATAATAAACTTTATTTTTAAGCACCTTTCAAGATATCAAGGCACTATACAAACTTAAAACATAATTTCATAAACAACAAATACAATAATAATAACACAGCAGATCCATACAACTATACATTACCGATAGGACTGACACTACAAAAAGGTTTTAAATGCCTGTTTAAATTCCCCCACAGTCACGTATTCCTAAAGCTGATTGGGTAGAGAATTCCAAAGGGTAGGGGCCTCAAACATAAATGCCCAGGCCCCAGAAGATTTCAAAGTCACCCTCGGAATCTCCAGCAACCCCTCATCAGCTGAATGGAGCTGTCACACAGGGCAGTAGGGAACAAGAAGCTCTTTCAAGTAGTTGGGGCCAGTAGGGCCTTCCAGTCCTAAAGTTTTATCCTGTGGGAAAAAAAGTAAAGTTGTATCTATCTGTCTATCTATCTATCTATCTATCTATCTATCTATCTATCTATCTATCTGTCTCTTTCTACATATCTATCAATGAGGAAGTACATTATTTAAGGATCTATGTAGATGTTTTGTAGCATTTGTTTAAAGTACTCTGCTGGCTTAATCCCACACCTAGAAGCTGAGACAGATTAGAAGCAAGTATTAGACATGTTATGTAGGATTGTGTCGGGTTAACTTTGTACTCCCCTCACCTTTTTTTTATAGGTTCAATACTCGTTTTACAATGCTTACTTAGCCTGTTCTTCCAAGGGAGAAATCCCGTCCAGGAATTTATTGTACTTATGGTTGAAAAACTTGTGAATGTGTTAAATAAGAGAAAACTCAATAATCTATTATTTAAAAAAAAAAGAAGCAACTATTATTGACCACAAGCAACCCTTAAATGTCAAATGTCAAACACAGGTCAAGAAAACTACTAATGTTGTAAACATGCTCATTCAGACTCTGAGTCATGCCATCAACAATACATGGTTCCGAAGAGTGACTGAGTTCCTCAGCCCACTAGTAACATGTCACATCTTGTCAGCATATAATCCATACCAAAAATCAGCCATCCAGGATCTAACGTCATTTAGACAACAACACAAGCTTGGCTGTAGCAGGTCAGACAACGAAAATATGGAATTGTAAGTCAATGCTTATTGCACTGCTGAACATCTTAATGGGAAAAATAAGAGAAAATATGGTAAAACTATTATAGCCTTTCACATGGAAGACTCTGCACAGGGAGTAATCTGTCAGAAATAATGACTTTATAGCCATGTGCTGATACTCCATCTTGTCATTTACTCAAACCTGCTCAAACCATATTACCCATGCAGAAATTTGTAAAATTCTTCCAGTTACTAGGACAATTATTATTTGATTGATATTGCATATTTGTTGATAAAAAAAGGGCTTTGTTTGAAGCCATGATGCATAAGAAGTTTTATTTTTAAACAAAAATCTGTCCTGGGCATTTCCAGCCTAGCTGACTAATTGAATATCTTTGCTGCAGAAAAAGTCTCATACAGATATCTAGATTAGCAACATCAAAGCTATGGTTGACCATAAATTGCAAAGTAGAAAAACAATCTTGGTTTCCTAGGATTATGATAGAGTCCTGCCTACCAATCTCCTGTGTTTTTTTAACTTTTCTTGGGCATTTTGCTACTGCATCTGTGTAGTAAAATGCTGTTTATAGCACTTCAACTAGTTCATTGCTAAATTTTTAAATGGTTCTATGTTTTGGAATATGCTTCTTGTTCTTCTCTATGAACAAAACAAGCTATCTATTGGTAAACATTGCAGTGCAAGCTAATTACATAAATACTAGTAAATTCTGTTTCCATGTCAGGTCCACGAAGACTCAACGATGACTGTGAAAACAGCAAGTGTTTCACGGCGACCGGAAAGGGGGAGACAGGTGTATTTGTGGGGGGCTAGACCCCCCACACCTCCCTTTCTATTGATACTAACTCTGAGGTTGTAGCAACTCAGGGAGGGGGGAACATGAATATCACCCTCTTTTCGGTTGGCGTGAAACACTCTGTGTTTTCTTGGTCACTGTTTTGTCTTTGCCCACATTACGGGCTACCATTAAATCTTTGATCTGACTGCGGGTGGGTAAAATCACCTCTGAATCACTTCTACACAGTACTTTTGAGACCCTAAAATAGTTAATATACTGTACTAATACATTAAGGGAAACATATAAGCAGGGAAAGATAAGGGGTAGGACATATGATAAATGTAAGGAGTACAGAGACAAGGCCACAGATGCAGGATATCCCATAGGTCATTATAAAGGGAAAACAGGGTGACTGGCCAAGCCAATACAGGCCCAGAAGACAATACTGCACAATGGATCAAGGGGAATAACCAACACATTATTCAATATTCTGAGACCAAAAAATGAGGGGGGGGCCTGGAACACGGGGGAGGGGGTGCACTGAGATTAATCGATGACCTGGGGGAGGGAGTCAGTAACTGGCTAATAAAGATTTTGATCACATGAAATTGTCCAAAATAGTAGATACATCTAAGGAAGGGAGGTACTGCAAGGGATATGCTCATATTCAGGGCTGAAAAATAGGGGTTGAGACTTTAATTGTTAAATTGTAATGTACATCAACTCAGAGTAAGAAATCCAGGTCATGCATCCTGGCCAAATTTGCCCCATTCTCTAAAATACCACCAACAGCCTGACCTGATTCAATTTCAATTGATTTGTACATACATCTTCCCCTTCCTGTGATGAAGCTGATATTGGGCAGTATTGTCTTGCCCTCCTTTTCTGGCCAGCAAAACAAAATACACCATGTGTGGTGTAACTGAAGATAGCACAACTGTGATATTGGGTTGTGGGTAATTGTAGGCAGTAAGATGAAGCCAGACAGGCAATGTGCTGCTGAAGTCAACAAAGCAAATGCAAAGTTAGGATGTATTAGGATAGGGGTTAAGGCCCAGGTCAAGGGCGGTGATAGTATACCTGTAAAAGGTCATGTTTAGACCAGACCACACCTACAACTACATTCAGTTCTGGTCACTGCAGTATAGAATGGATATCAAAGAGGTTGAGAGGGTCCATTACAAGGCCACTGAACTCATTACTGTATACTAAAGTACTTAGCACAATGAAGAGATCGTTGGTGGGGGGAATGTTTAGTGAGACATACTAAAGGATGCACACTGAAATGTAGAGGAATGGCTAAAGAGAAATGTCAGAAAGTATTACATCACACAGAGCTTGATCAGCATGTATAATAGCCTACCCAGTGAGGTAGTGGCACTGTTCAGGTATTTAAAGCAGGTTAAGATGGATTCCTAAGGGAGAATGTTTTTTATTTATTTATTTATTTGTTAACCAGGTGGGTACACTGGTCCCAGGGACCATTTTCAGGCATGACCCAGGCCATTCAGATGGCATATAGCATATACATTGACAACAAAAAACTAAGATAATGGCAAGATAGACAAGGTAATCACAAATCTAATTAAAGTGACAAATATCAGTGGTACCAATAGTAGTCATCAGTGGATACCTGATAGGTTACAGAACATCAATTAGAGTCTACTCACAGTAAAAACAGTTACAGTCTACTAAAATCAAGTAGCAACTATTAATCTGAATGGGTGCATTGAGCTCCAGTTAAGAGTGTACCCGTGAAGTGCTTTTTTGAAGGTTGCGGGTGTGACAAGGGTTTGAAGGTTTTTCAGTAGTGAATTCCAGAGTGTGGGTGCAGCATGAGAAAATACTCTACAGTCCATTTCTGTATTCAGTCTGGGGTGTTCTAGCAGGCAGCCAGCAGAAGATCTAAGCTCCCGTCTATTAATTTTAGGAGCTAGTAAGCCTGCTGGCGGAGATTTGTTTCTCTCTAGCAGGGTTTTAAGGGTGAAGGACCCCAAGAGTTGATGCCTTCGATCCTGGGGGGATAGCCAGCCTGTAGTCTGATAATGTTGGCAGTGGTGGGCATGATAAGGGCTTGAATAACAAATCTACAGATGTTATTATATGCTGTGTTGAGCAATTGAGTAACTGAGTGGATGTTAGGGATATGATGGGGGAGCAGTATTCCAGAAAAGGGAGTAGTGTACCCTTCCCTACCATCAGTCTGGTTTCTGCAGACAGTAGATGTTTGATCCTGTAGCAGATACTAAGGTGCTTGATTTACCTTTCTTAACACTGAGCCTATATGCTCCTTAAACTTGAGGGATCGAGCAATACTCCTAGGTATCTGAATTTGGTTACCAGCTCTAGTAAGGAGGAGGTGTTTGGGGATGAGATGTTGAGCGAGACTGTCTTCATGGCAGCAAGCCTTGCTGGCCTCTGTTTGGATCTGAACAGCATGCATTTAGTTTTTTTGTATTGACTATGAGCCTCTGGTCCTTGAACCAGTGGGCCACCTCAGAAAAATCCCTGTTTGAGGTGTGAGATAACCTGTAGTGGCAACTGTCACTGCTTTAAAGAATCAGGTCATCTGCATACATTATCTTCTTGAGAGTGTGTTGCTCAGTCAGTAGTGGATTTACGAACAAGGAGTACACTGAAGGGTACACATCATGAATAGTGGTTATTGTTATTGCTGTTATTTATTTTAGGAATAACCATTGAACTTCAGCTCATTTACAATGGAAAACCTAGCATAACAGTAGTACAAATTACAACATACATACATACAATGTACAACATACAAGATATAAAATCCATAATTAATTAAAACATTTATACACCTGCACATTTGAATACAAGTACCTCTTCAGTAGAGAAACAAACAAGGGTTTAATCTGGGGGACTCTAAAATGATTAGGAAGCCTATTCCAGAAAATCGGGACCAATTGATTGAAGTATTGCATAGCCTTTTTAGAATTAGTTCAAGGTACAATTAACTGAGTAAATTGGGAATTTCTTATAGATGGAGCAATATCACAAAATTTTAGCTTATCATCTAAATACTTGGGAATGCGGCCCTGACCAGATTTGCATGCAAACAAACTCATATGAATATCCCCTCCTAGAATCTAAGAAAACCCAATCCAAAAATTTATACGAGTCACAGTGATGAATAGTTCTTGGACACTTTAGAATTAACCTAGCCAATTTATTATATGATATGTCCAGCTTGTGCAATCTGTCTTGTGAAGAACCACCATACAATATATCACCATAATCAAATAAGGGCAAAATCTGAGTCCATATGTTGTAATTCATAATATCTGAATCAAGGCATTTTTGATTTCTAAATAAACATCCCACCCTTTTCCCTACCTGTTCCACAAGCCTATCTACATGCGTATTCCCAGAACCAAACTGGTCCAGCCAAAATCCCAAGTATTTATATGATTTAACACTTTCTAACTATCCCTGACAAATCAGATATTTCTAACGTAACATCCAATTTTAGCCTTGATGCCGGACCAAATAAAAGAGACGCTGTCTTAGATGTATTCAACTTCAACTTTAAATGTCAAAAGAAATTCTGCAGTGAATCAAACTTCAATTGTAAAGTAGATTGAATTTCTAAAACTGAACTATTTGAATAGTATAAAATTGTATCGTCTGCTTAAAGGTGATAGTTTATCCCCACTAAGTGTCTACCAAGGTCTTTTAAATAAATTAAGAAAAGGAGGGGCCCAGTACTAGCCCTGGGGTACACCCCTTTTCACTTTCAAAAGATAAGAATCTACCCCATTAACGCTTGTGTATTGGTGACGATCACTTAAATAAGAATAAAACCAGACTAGAGCTTCCCTACTTAGTCCTACATCTGATAATAGTTGCTACATGGTCTGGTGGTCAACCATGTCAAAGGTCTTGGACAAATCAATCATTATGGCTCCTATATGGTGTTGGATGTCATTAGCCCTACATATATCATCCAAGACCCTCGACACGGAGACCACCTTACCATGTACCTTTCAGAAACCTGATTGGTATTCATCAAATAAATTTATTTTCATCAAATAAGCAACCGACTGCTCTGCCAAAATTCTTTCTAGGACTTTACTTACAACGGGAAGTAGTGATATTGGTCTGAAGTTAGAAAGTAAGCCAGGGCTGCCCCCTCCCCCTCCTTAAATGGGAGCAACCCTGGTGCACTTCCAAGCCCATGGAAAGGACCCCAGGATAAGTGACTGATTAAATAAATAGGTCAGAGGGCATGCTATAGTCAATGCAGAATATTTTAATATGACAAAGGAAATACCATCTGGTCCACTACTACCACTACAAGTTTTAAGACCCAGCAGTTTTTCAATCACCTGCGTGGTACTCAATCTCTTTAGATCTTAAAGGAACTGAACCATTACCAGTTATAGTATCTGGAATCTGTAATGAATTCATGGCATCGCCAAAGAAATGACCAGCTTCAATGAAAAATGTATTGAACCTATCTGCAATATTAAGGTCTGTTGCAAATGTTTCCTCTGAAGCCAACTGAATTGTTTGTTTGTGCTTAACTGTACCATTTAGATCCTTTATCAGGGACCGAAATTTAGATGGATTTTCCTTAGTCACTGTTGTTGTTGTCCTGAAATAATTTTGTTTTGCTGCCCTCACCCCTGCCACATATTTATTTCTTAGGCCCCTATATTTTTGCCAATCCTGAATGTTACCTAATCATCGGGCAGTACTCCAGACCTTATGTTTGTCCTTTTCAGTCTCTGCAGTGAGGAAGAAAACCACAGAGCAGAATTAGCCTTCACCCTTTTAGTTTTTTTCTGGCATATGTCGATTACAAACACTTACTAGCTCCCCCTTAAAAAAGTCCACAGCCAAATCTATGTCAGGGATCAGTTCTAAATGGTCCCAATTAATACCCTCCAAATCCACCACAAAGGCTAAATAATCAAAATTCCTATAAGAACAACATTTTATACATCTTGCTGGTCCTTTGATTCTATTATAACCCCTAATACAATATACCATGTTATGATCACTAAACATGTCTATAGAGATACCTGCCTCAGTATAAAAATGAGAAAATTGGTTAGAATCACATCAAGCAGAGTAGATTCTTTGGGGGTCCTTATAGCAACATGGGTAGGTTCTTACATTGACTGAGATAAACCTAAATCCAACACTACTGATTTTAAGCACTTTGACTTATTGGGGCATATCCAGTCTGCATTTAAATCACCTAAAAGCAAAATTTCATGGGTGGAAACAAAAGTGGAAAGTACCATAGAAACAATAAATAACCGATTCATTGGAAAATGAGGTGGCCTATAACCAGCAAAAACCAATAAAGATTTGCCCATATGAAGTTTAACTTCATCTGCCAGATATTGACAACTATTACTGCTCATATCCAGATATAAACACTTTGGAATAAATTTCTCAGAATAGTAAAAAATTTAAAAAACTCCCCTATTGTTTCTGTCTGCTCTCATTATATTATATCCTTGTATATCTAATAATGCATCATCAATTTGTGTGTATAACTAGGTTTCTAAGAACATCATAAAATCAGGGCTATTGCCTGCCACAAAATCTCTGATCATATCAATTTTAGGTAAAATACTTCTCACATTTACATGTACAAAAGAGATGCCCTTCTTATTTTTAAAACAGGTAGGCAGAGGTCCTGGATTAAGCGCAACATCCCCACTCAAAAGTAGTCCCAATAAAATACAAATTTTTGATGGATAACATTTTAAAAATGGAAGTGGATTGTAAACAAGCTTGTATGAGTTAACAAAAACATGCCCCAAATACCATCCCACTCCCGGTTTAACATAGCATGTTTGAACTAAATCCACCAGCTCTGTGTACCAGAAACTCTGTATTAAAATCTTATCATTATCTGCAGGCATCCACTGTAATTTAAAAGGGTTTGCACTACTATTGGTACTCTGCATCGGCCTACCTGACACCAATCCATTCAAGTTGATATCTCCCCGAGAACGGGTATCATTTGCCTGCCAAGATAAAGAGTCTGCTAGTAATGTAGTCCACAAAATATAAAACAACATATCCACAATGATCAAAACCAAAGCAAATTTTTAAATAAAAAAAATTGTTCCAATCTACACACTAAGCAGCAATATGAAAATACTTGTAGGAAGTGACGCTCGTGCCCAGCACTTGCGCTGTAGCGTGGCTCGAGATTTAAAGAGCGCAAAAGCTCCTCCCCCTAAGGCAAACCCATTCACTGATTAGCCCGCCACTGAGCTCTCTTTACAATGGGCACACTCCTCAGACCCACTGATCAGTTTCAATTTAATATACCCCACGGGCCACAATAAATGTGCAGCGCAGTGAATGAATGAAATGAAAAGTCAGTAACTTGCTTAGTGCTGCTAGATCCACTCGAAGAGTAGTGCAGACATACAGGTCACAGTCTCATTACACTCCCTCTGAAACTGGTGTTCTGGGGTGATCTTTCTTAGCTCAGGCAGCATTTCAAGTAAACAGCAGATGGGAGAACAGGACGTTAGGCATAAAGAGTTTCTCTAGCTCACACCACAGGGAACACTCAGTTGCAGATGTTAAAGTCAATTTGGGGCTGTAGAGTTGCTCAAGATTTAAAGAACCAGGGGCCCCTCCCCCAAGGCAAACCCATTCACTGTTTGGCCCACTGCCAAACCCCCTTTACAATGGGTACAATCCTCAGCTCCACTGATCAGTTTCAATTTAATATACCCTGCAGGTCACAATTACAGTGCAGCACTGTGAATGAATGAAATGAAAAGTGGTAATATTTTAAGTTAAGCTTGGATGCATCCTCAGTACTCAAAATTGTGGTGTAGTCACCATACCTCTCAACCTTTCTTCTCCAAAATGTGTGACGAGATGTGTGACAAATGAGCAAAATGTGTGACATATCATCAAACATGGCACTGCAAGCTCAGAATACTGTGGCTGTTAGTGCTCTAAGTTTCTTAATGTTTACTGATAACTGGGAACAACAGATTATTATAAATTTCTGCTTTAAAGTTTCAATGGCAAATGTGGAATGTCACTTTCCCATGTGGGACAAAGGATTTTTGAGAGGTAAAATGAGTGACGTACCTCGTAATGTGTGACAGTTGAGAGGTATGGTAGTCACCACTGTGCAGCCAGAAGGGAAAAGGTAAACCGTATCTACTTTTCACAACCACAATACTATGTTACTATGATAAAACGATTGGCTCGGTCACTGACCGTCTTAATACAATGTAAAAGCAACCCCTAGCAGTGTAAAATTGTCATATACATCTTTTTTCTTCATTATTTCTTTTACCTCCTCAGCTGGTGGGTGGTCCTATGGTTCCCCTCTTCACAGGCATCCTTTCTCAGCTGCTGTCCAGTCAGAGCTCGAACCCTTTTCACCCTGCCATCCCCAGTCACTTCACAGCAGAGATTTATCCCACACACTGTGGAGACCTGGAGGCCAGGGGCTGAAGGGGAGCTAACTTAAGTGGGTCCACTGCAGTGCCAATGAAGTCTGCCATCACTTATGCCAGAAGATTTTTTTGGTTTTGTCCTTTAGACCCCCCCGTGGCACGAGCATGCAATGGCACCAAGGATGCTGCTGTGCATGCACTTGCCCACAGTACGCCCAATGCCCGCCTGTGCCAGCCCACATATTGATCCCTAAGCCTGCACTAGCTCCCAGCCACCGTCAGGAGCCAGTGGCTCAGCGATCCTCCCCACCCTCCCTTCCCAGAGGAGGAGAGCAGTCTGTGGGATGCTTGATCCTCCTCCCCCACCCCGGCCGACCCTCCAAGATCCGAGGTCGCTCCTGACCACAGGTCATTGGAATGGGAAGAGGTAAGGCACCAGTGCCTCAGCCCTCTATGCCATTGGGCCGGCTCATCATATACATCTGAATATAACCCCCCCAAATGGTGGGCCCTCACCTAGACTCCATTTGTTGCCCCCAGGAAAGACTGCCTGCCATCATCTCCAGCTCTGTCTGGCCCCTGAGACTGCAGCCTGAAGACAGTGGACAGGAGGAGAACTGCACTAATATCTGAGTTGCTGTTCCTTCACGGCGATCACTGTGCAGCTCTATGCATATGTTTTAGCAGTCACCTGCTCAAATCTGCAAACTCTGACTGCTTGCACACTGCTGTGCAGTGCTATGCACACCCAATCTGCCTGACTGATCTTCACTGCTGCAATCGAGGCTAGCACAGCATGATTCCCATTGTGTACTCCAGTCCAAGGGACACCAGCAGCCATCAGGAGGCATGGAGGCATGGTGGGAGAGAGAGAAAAAAGGAAAATATTAGCTTGGCATGCATAGGCACCTTTGGAAACAGCGCGGCTTGTCAGTTGCATTAAAGAGACTGCTCTTCCTGCATGGGGAGCACACCACAGAGTTCCCGATGGAATGGTGAAAGACCAATGTGACACCAAAGCTACCACTAGACAACAGAGCACATCATGTGCTATAAAACAGGGGGGTCAGGGACAATAAAAGCAAAGAAAGAACCCTAAAAAAGACTTAAACTTAAGTCAACTGTTTCTTCTGAAATGAATCCACCATCTTGCTGACCCTGGCTTTGCTATCCACCAGTCAGAGGTCAGGGATCTCAGTACCTGATACCAGGCAGATGGGAGAATGACTGTGCTGTATGCTTGGTATCCTATCTGTCAAACAATGGGGCATTCAGTGAATGTTCTGTGTGCTAATTCTGCAGAGTGACAGCCCTTTGTGCCAATCATAAGTTGCCTTTCCCCCAGAAAATGCTGATGGCAGTTACAGAAGGGGAGAGTCAATAGTTAGCTCTCAGAGAGAGAGGAGGGCTAGTGTGCTGCTAACTAAACCCACCACACCCTAGCAACCAGACCAACCACCATCCCCTGGAAGGAGCTTCAAACCCTCCTTTCCATTTCAGAACCATCTCCCAGAATGAGACTTTCAAACTACTAATGAGCCTCCCCAACAGGGGCAGTCCAGGTAGTGATAGTCTACACCCCACCTTCCTCAAACTTATTGCCCCCTGTGTCACTAGGCCTCTGACAACCATTTTCAATCTCGCTGTAGCCACATCTACCATGACTGCCATCTGCAAAATTGCCAAAGTCATCCCCATTTTCAAAACTGGTGACCCTCTGTCCTCTGATAACTATAGGCCCATCTCAATACTGCCTCACTTAAGCAAACTCATAGAGAAGGTAGTCCACCACCAACTCTCTAACTATGTAAGGAAATCTGACCTGCTCTGCCCACAGCAACATGAGTTCAGAAAGCATCATAGCACCGCCTCTGCCCTGGCCATCTTCACTAACCATGTCTATAGAAATATGGATAAAGGGAACGTTATCAGTGCTGTATTCATTGACCATACAAAGGCCTTCGACTTGGTCAGTCACAGTTTACTTCATATCAAACTGTTGGACCTCGGCTGCTCAGCAGACACATCAGCATGATTCCTAAGTTACCTCTCAGGGCAATCCCAAACTGTCAGTATTGGATCTGCCACCTCCATGGCCATGGCTGTATTCACAGTTCCCCAGGCGCTCCATATTGGGTCCCTTGTTATTCTCCCTCTTCATTAACTCTCGAGGACAGCCTCTCCAGTGAGGCCTTACTATATGCTGATGATTTTATTTCATAGTGGCAAAACAGCATCTGGTCTTTCCTCCATCTTCACCCTGAACTACAGATCTGCAAATAACTGATTCCTAACAGACAGACTCCTTGCAAATGCCAGCAAAACCAAATCTATGCTCCTGGGATCCAAACCCAACCTGTTAAAACTTGCCAGAGCTAACTCCGCCCTAATGGTCCTCTCACTGGATGGCTCCCCTCTACAGGATGTAACCTGGGTGTCACCCTTGACCCCCTCCCTAACCTTCGATGCACACATTACATTAATTGTTGGGCACATAAATCAGAAACTGGGGGCCAGCTTCCATCTTAAGCATTGCCTGACTTCTGAGGCACAACCTGCCATTGTTCAAGGCACCCTGCTCCCTCTGTTGAACTACTGTGCTCCCATATACTCCCATACCTTCTCACTCCTGATCACTAGGTTCACCATTGCCCATAACAATATTTGTTGGTTTGCACTGATGGCACCTCCCTCCACTTACCACTGCACCCTATACCAATCCCTAGGCTGGCTCCCCCTACAGGCCAGGCACAACTATGCACTTGGGTGCATCACTGATAATGCTCTCAGAAGAAGCATCCTGTCTCCCTACTCCTCCCTGTTCCAACTTAAGACACCATCCTGCTGCCTCTGGCAGTCTATTGTACCACAGTTAGAAGTCTGTCGGACCTCCACCTGCCTGGGTAGCAGTGCCTCGTCTATCACAGCTCCCAATCTGTGGAACAAACTGCCAGGCTCCCTTCACTCCCATGACACTCATGCCTCCTTTAAGACCCAGTTCAGAGCGTAGTTACTGGAGGAGGCAAATTGCAACTGTGCATTGGGGTGACCCCTGCCTTCGCTCTATGCTGAGCATTTTTTTTTTTCTTAATTGAGTCTTTTTTTGGTTTTGCTGCCTTGCTTCACCTGCCGGGCCATCCACCTGGTCACGGACCCCTCGGTTGTAGCATCCCCACATAAGCCACTCTCCCAGGACCCCCTGGATTGCCCCCCAGGGTGGGGAAGTGGCACCCAGCCTGAAGGTGCCATGAACAATGGGATAGGGTAGGAGTCAGCCTGGGGAGTCGATATGTAGCTGAGGAGCAGGCTTCATGTAGGCAGTGGACCAGGCATGAGTTTTCCCCCTGTAGGCGGGGAGTGAGAATGTGCAATGATGCCTGCATCCTTTCCACCCCTGGAAACCTTGCTGGTGCTGGTCGCTGTGGAGCCCCTGGCCTCTGCTAGGAGTCCCACATGCACCGGTGATGTCCCGCACCCTCCTCCTGGAGAAGGAGAGCAGTCATAGGATGCTCAATCCTTCTCCTCCCGGCCTGCCCTCTGCTGACCCGGGACCATTCCTGAACCCGGGTCACCTGCGTTGCAAGTAGAAGTCCAGCCACTGCACAGGCAGGCCAGCCTATGCCGAGCTTTTAATTGGCCTGCCTGTACCCCATCTTAGTGCACTTAATCTGTGTGTTGTGTCATATAGTATTGATTGTACCCTTTGTAACTAGTGTACTCTTGTACCTATTTGATATACTGTTTTAGAGACCTACTGTAATTCTTTCATGTGCCTATATTCAACTTTATACAACATGTGTGTGCCTCTTTTCAGGAAGATAAAAGAGATATCTCACTGACCACATGTGAGATATCACTTTTTAGCTTCATAGTTGGGTATGTCACAATGGATATCTTGGCCAGCTGGGTATGTCACAAAAGGTTTGGAACTCATTTAGAATGTTCATCCTCAGTAACAGTATTAACCGTATTCAAATGCAAATAACTAAAAAGAAAATGATAGCACTGTACTGTGAGCATGAAAGTTGTTCAGCACAAAAAGATCTACAAAATGAGCAGTGTTTCATTTATAACTACCTTTTATTTTTTTAAATAGTTAAATAAACAGCAGAAAATGTATTTTCTTTTCACTTTTTCAACAAACAAATGCAAATAACTTTAAAACGAAAAATGATAGCATGGTACTGTGAGCACAAATTTGTTTAGCACAAAAAGCTCTACAAAATGAGTGGTGTTTCATTTACAGATACCTTTCAGTTTTTTTATAATTAGCAAAAACAGCACAAAATCCATTCTTTTTCACTTTTTGAAACAAACAAATGTAAATAACTTTAAAACCGAAAAAAAGAGAGACCCACAATTGTTGTATAAATCGAATGTGACATAGGTGGCAGCAAGATAGTAGAAATATCTCCACTTGGTGTCATTGAACTCTAGATATCCCACTCGTGGGATATCAAGAGTTCAATGGCAGCTTGAGGAGATATTTCTGCTATCTCACTCTCATCCATATCATATCCTATATGTACTCAATGTATTCCAAGTATATTGAATCTATATGTATTATTTACTGTGCTATCTTTATGGCACAGATCATGCCTGAAAATGTTCCCTGGGATCAGTGCGCTTACCCGGTGAACAAATACATACATACACACACACACACACACACACACACACACACATAATAAATAAATAAAGCCATCCAGGGAAGCTTGCCTCCACAGTCAATCATCAAGGAGTGACTTAAATTTCAATAACCAGTGTATACAGAGACTGAATTGTGTTAGTCTACTGAAAGTGTCAGGATTACATTTTCCTGAAAGACTGTGACCTGTCTTGAGAGAAAAGGAGGTATCTGCATGCCGCAGCTGCCAGCATGTGGGCAGCAGAGACTGTGTGAGACAGCCTGCATTGAGAAAAATATCTGCATTGATCCAGCAGGCAGTCTGGGAGAAGGCCAGTTAGTGCTATTGCCAGATACTAGCTAACGCTCCACACAAGGGTTCTGAAGCCTGGGCATGGGTATGAGGTGTGTGGCCCCTGCTCCTTAGACTGCTCTGTGCTGTAGAAGAAGCCTAAAAGGTCCAGATGACTGCAGATATAGAGAGCCTGATTTCCATCGAGAGGCACCAGAGACCTTAAGCATCTTTGAGCTGCTCCCCCCAACTGCACCAACTGAACCATCAGCCTGAGAGGAGCTGTACCTGCAGAGATGGAGGAAAAGGAGCACAGCTGACATGGAAGTTGGTACATCCGAAATAGAACTAGGGCTTGCCCTGCAACTGGGAAAACCTTGTGCAAAATGTTGCCACCTGATCTACAGATTGGATCAATGAACAAGGATTTACAAATACCTCCTTTGAAGGTTTTGCAACTAAGCAATTGTTTGGCCAATGGGGTTGCTGGTTTAACTGTTCTGTTTTAAAGTGCACCACCACTGGCCAACCAGCTGCTACATTACTAGGCCTGCACTGCTTCTACAACTGGGCATCCAGTTAAGCACCGGGAGCCCCATTTAGGGGTTAAAACTGGTACCAGTGGGTAGTGCCCCAGTACAGGTGGGCTGGTAATGCAAATGGCTTACAGTCTTAGTTACTACTGCATTATTTTGCCTAGTGGAGAGGGTTACTGTTCTTGTTTTAAAGTATTTACTGGCTGAGCCCAGTCAGGCAGTTAATTTCAGCCCTGCACATCCAGTTCACACGATTCTCTTAAAACTAGCTTTGCTTTGCATTCCCCCATCCCTTGTGAATATCCTCAATAAATATGTGTTGATATTTTACATTCTGTCTCATTAGCATATTATTAGTGTAAGTCACTAATTACGGTTTTGTGAATTTAAGGATGTACTGTGATTTTGCATGTGCACGGGGACACTGTGGGGAGGTGTGTGGGTACTGCATCACAGGGGCTCATACCGCTCTGACACCAGGATCACTTAAATTTTATTCTGGGTGGAGGCACCACACTATACTTAAAAAATCTAGATTCAAACCTCCCAATCAGGAAAATAAGAATCCGGGCCCCTCAGCCTTGTTTGAGGTAGGGGTAGTAACCGCAACATCCACAGAGACCTGGTTACATTAAGATATTGGGATTCAAAAGCTGCCAACCTATTTTCTCTAAAATATGAAATATGAAGTATTAATTTATTAGCTACTCATAATTCAGAAATAAGTGACTTAATACACCACAGTGAAGTACTGTAGATGGAATATCCATCTGTTCAGCACCATTGATTTGGTGACATCTTGAATGATGGAGGGATAGGATTGCAGGATGAGTCCATCAAGCTATCCAGCTACCATCTCATCAATAATATTCTTAGTGTTTTTACACATTCTTTTCCCCATCACTGATGCTGCTGTTCTCAGCCTGGCTACTTCCTAGCCACATATGCTACCATATCTGCATCTCTTTTGCTTACCAAGTCAAAGGGGGTAACTAGGGGCATTTCTGCCAACAAGGTGCTTTCTCCAGTGCAGTGGGCTCCCTTTGGACTACCATCAGCTATGCCCTCCATCAGGCCCATTGTGTATGGAGACTGATGGGCAGTCAGGAACAGTGAGTCCTGAGAATGCAGGCACCATTCAGCCTCACATCAGAGTTTTCACACTTCTGTTTCTCTCTTGGAGACACCGCAAACATGGGTTCCAAGGCACGCATGCTTATGCATAACTGCATGCAGGAGGTTTAGGCTGTACCCCCCCCTTCCACATTGTGCTCCTGCTGCACACACTGTCCTGTGGTCACCTACATGGCAGTGGGGTAGTAGACAGTATTAACCCTCCCACTCTGAAGAAAGAAAGCAACTGCTGGGATGCCTAATCTTCAGCTCCCCCCCACCCCCGACCAGCCCCAGATGTCACTGGCTCACTCCTAAATCTCTGTGCCAGCATCATGAGCAGCTGTGCTAACTCTTTGCCAATGGGCCCCAACAAAGATATTGTTAATGTGAGAATTGAAGTATTATTAGACTGTTTGAGAACACCATGATGGACTGCTGAATGAAAAAATGCGCTTCCATACTCTGTAAGTGAGTGATGTTAATACAATATTCTGAATTTCACATAGGGTACATTATAATTGAACATTTTAAGTGGCACCCTGCAGCTCAAGTTATGGATGTCAACTTCAGCAATGTGTCCTACTGAAATGTTATATAATGGTTTTGTTTGCCACTACTGGTTAGCAATTAAACATTTCGTCATCATGTAATACATAATTAATGCATAATTAGACATATTTTGTAGCTGATGATCTCAGTATACGGTATTTGACTGAATACTATAATGATGAAATATTTTTGTGAATACCCTCTCAATCCCTCAGAAGTAAGGGTGAGCTATAAACAAGAGTCTACCTGGCTTTCCAACATTGTTGGTCTGGATTATTCAGACAGATTAAAGGACAAAACCACAGAGCATGATAACTAGGACCCCTAGCATTCTGTGGCACTTTGTCCTGATTTCTGTGGCAGGGTTTTATAGGCTTCTGTGGCAGCAATGTTTGATTTCTGCAGCATGATTTATTCATTTCTGTAGCAAAATACAGTCCTACCTTTGGCTAAAATATAATGTGATGTCACTGATGACAGCACATGCTGAGCATAGAAGAGGGACTTCAGGATAAATGAGATCAGGAAGGGAGCTGGGCACTACGGAAAAACTATATATTTAAATGTAAATTCACCAAAAACAATGAATTCTGTGGCACTATATATATATATATTCTGCGTCATGATGCAAATTCTGCAGAAAATTCCACAACCGCAGAATCGCAGAATTCCAGGGGCCTTGATGATAACTGGTCCTGCTGTACTCAACTCAACAGTACTGAAAGAACAGTTACATAAGAACTTACCATAACAGTAGATCTTTGATAGGATCTCCTCCATTGGGCCACACCTTTGGATCTGTGTCAGTGGCTCAGCAGGTAGCACACTCGCCTTTGAGGCTAGGAAATCAGAAGGCTGTGGGTTCTATCCCCACACCAGGCACTTGGGTTAAATCTCAATACTGACACTGTAGTGCAGCATGAGGTGGGTGCTGCACTCCTGAGTTGTCATCTTTTGGATGAGACATTAAACCGAGGTCCAGTCTGCCTGTTCTGGTGGTTGTTCAGGTGGACATTAAAGATGCCATGGCACTTCTCGAAAAACAGTAGGGGAATTTTTTATTAGATAATACAATATAAGTCTAACAAGATATTCAAACAAACAAAAAAAAGGAAGCAAAACAATATAATGAGATAATTCAATGGCCCTTCTTCACAAAAGGAAAAGGAAAAATGAACAAAACCAAAAAGAACAGTAAAATAATCCAACCTGGTCTAATACTTCATAAGTATTCTATATTCCTAACATATTCCTGATGTCAACCTTCAGGTTATTGGTGCATCAGAGGTTATAATCCAGGGAAGGCCCTTCCATAATGCTAACAATTTCTCTCTTGAAAATAGGGTTCTTTCTTTGAGAGATAACTTTTTAAAATCAGGTTCTACTTTTTGTAAAATTCCCACGTGTTCCCACTTTTTGCTGCAATGTGAAAAAACATCTAGCCAGCCAAATCTGCCATTTAAAACTAGTAATCATCACTCTTAAGGTACTTATATGCCATTTTTGCCATTCAGGCGAAAAGGCTCCATACATAATATTGTCATACGTTACAGTAGAAAATACATTTTCCCCCCATTTCTGAGCTACAAATTCCCAAAAATCCTGAATAAAAGTGCAATCAAAGAGCAATCTTTCTGTCTGCTGTTTATGTTTATGATTAGCTCCAACATTAATTCTCTCGTGGCATGCCAACCAGTGCACATCCCACATTACTTCTGGAATCCTTTTATTTGTCAATAATTTCTTTAAACCAGGCAGTCAATTATCTGGGCATTTTTCAAACACTCGATCCACATATCATAGTGAATGTAAAAGGTGGGTATATAGTTGTTTTCTTTGTAAAGTCTTTATATGCTCCAACATTAAATGCCATTGTTTTAATCTAAGGAATAATTCTCTAAGATAATTTGGTATGGCTTCTGATTTACTGAGTGGGGGAATTTTTTATTCAAAACTTGAAAGTAAAATGCATACATGATAGTGTTACTTCACACAAAATCATAATACAAAATTAAGTGTAAACATAAATAAGTATTTCATCATACATTCAATGAAGAATTTAACTTGTAGAATCCCAAAACTTAAAAGAAAACTACTTCCCCCCCCACTAAAAGAGTAGGGGAATTTTGTATTGAAATCAAAACAAAATCATAACACATATGTAGAAATCAGTATTACATCATACATAAACCATAAGGAAAAAAAATTAAAAACATAAATAAGTATTAATTCATACAATAACCCCTGACATAAAAACAAATTATAACCCTCCCCCTCCCTACTATAGAAGTAGGGAAATGTTTAATTCAAAACTAAACAAATAGTCAACATTGTATTACTATATATAGATCAAAAAAGAAAAACCCATAAATAAATATTACATCATACCACAGTCATAAGCAATCTGCATGGGTTACAAAACCCCCTTCCCATCCCCACTAAAGAAATTGGGGAATATTTTATATAAATTTTAAGAATAGGCACAATATATTACTTCGTACGAAGCATGAGGGAGGGGAAAAAAAGAAATTAAAAAACATAAAAGAGTAGTATAGCATATATGACATTCAAACATAAATATCCATAATGTACACATAACTCCCATCCCATCCCCACTAAAAGGGTAGGGAGAATTTCCCACTTTTTTTTATACATGACAATGGTAATGCCCACAAGATCCTAACGCAAAAAAACAAAGATAAACATAGATAAGTATTTTGTCATACAATACAAAACCCCTTGACACAGACCCCAAAGGGATAACAAAAAAACTAAAAGACCCTCCCACCACAAGAAAAGGGAACTGTTCAAGAAACTCAACCAGCATCAAAAATTACGGGATATCTAAATTAGTATTCCATCATACTGAATGTTATAAAGGAAAGAACAAACCGAAAGTACATCTAATTCATACAATAGTACTGAAACATATAAAAAAAATTCCCACCTACCTCCTTCCCCTTCCCCTCCCCATTATAAGAGTGGGAGCATTTTTTTTTTAACTGTAAAGGATTAATTATACATGATAAATAAATTGCAAGCAAACTTAATCTTTGTAAATGTAATGCCTTCTACCCCACCCTACTGGAGGAATACAGGAATGACATATTAGCTAAGAATGTAATAAAATCAGCCTGTATCCAAGCAAGACACATGTCTCCACCATAACTTATAAAGGTCAGGTGAGGCTGTATTCTGTTCAATATCCTGCCATTGGAAGATCTCTCTGCGGACTGTATGAAAAACTTGGGCACTAGACAGTATCTGCTGCCTTAGGGTCAGTATACAACGGGCCTGCCACAACTGAAATTTTACATACCCAACAAATAACAGTAATGACCCAGAGTCAAATTTAACCTATGACCCTGGGAGAACACTTCTAACCCAAATGTCTGGGTCTGCTACCCTAAAAGGACCCGAGGGCCAATATGTGTGAAAATAGGTCCATAATTCCACAGCATAAGGTCATTCTACAAATAAATGTTGCACAGTTTCGATTACCCCTGGACAAGTAGAGACTCTAGGACAGGTACGTTCTGTTATACCCTTGTGCTTCATATTTCCTTTTACCCCTAGTTTTTGATGTGCACAGAGCCAGAAAAAAATCCTACATATAAGCTGGGATTTGAGGGACATATACATTTATTAGACGCAAAGGTAAACCCTTCCAAATAATATCCAACTTCAAGGCCTGACTCTTCACAATCTCTAAGTGTCGAAGTATTTTAATCTTGGAGAAAAAACAAATCCCAAGCCAGAACATGGCTCAGGACCCTGAGACCAGTAACTGGCACCCCATATCCAGTCTACTGAGGCTGCCTCTAGAAGAGTTTGGGAATGTAAACAAACATCTTAAAAAAATAGACAATCCAGGTCTGACTTCAAAAAAAGTCCATAGGTCGCCATTCTCTTAAATTCAGACTGGATGCTATTAGCATTCAAAGATGCCACTCGAAAATTATACTTGGGGGAGCCATAGGAAAAAAAGAAACCTTCATCACTTTACTTTACTCGAGGCTCAGGTGACCCTGCCACTAACTTTAGGAGCTGGATTACCCTCAACCACCCCACCTGAATCCAATGTATCCCCTCTTTGTTGTTGACTTTCCATAACTGAGTGATTGTCTTCTTCCTTATCAGTTAGGCCATCCTGAAGGATATCATAAAGATTTGTGTCCTCCAAGGGTTCTATCACCCTCTTAGAGACCTTGGACCTAGGGCCTTTCCCTCTTTTATTTCGTACTACAGAAAATTCTTGTGAACTAGGCATTTGATGAGATGGGGATGGGGTTCCCATTACCACTCATGGGACAGATTGTGCTGGTATAGTAACAGGAGTAATGTTCAACTGAGCTGAGGGAGGGAGGTCCTCTATCGGGTGCCTATTCTGCATGTCAGTCCAAAGGGGATCTAGGCACAGAAAATACCTTAGCAGTAGTGGCTTCTTTAATATAGTAATCTTGAACCCCAAAATCTACATTCTCTGTGTTTTTAGCTGCCCAAGGGCAATCTGTGAACACATGACCTATCTCATCACAAAGATTGCACTTGGGTTCCTGAAAACAATGTGCACTGACATGTCCCAGATCCCCACAGTATGTACATTTCAGCACATCACAAGTTGTACTAATGTGTCTATTAGATCCACATTTAAAACACATCCTAGTTTGCACAAGGTAGAATAAAAATCGTTTGTCATGACCTATAAAAAAACAATTTGGCAAATTAATAACATCCTGATCAGACTGTTGCAATTTAATTTTAAACTTCCTACCCCTGGTCCAGAACCCTTCATCATCCAGTATAGGAGTTGGGGTCCCCTGAATAGTACACCTTTTTTCCAACCAATAAACAACATCAGAAATATTTACCCCTTAGTTTTGAAAAAGTATAGTAATAACCCTAAAAGGTTGTTTAGTTAAGGGTATTACAATAAAATCTACCCAAAGTGGATTTGTTTTTAAGTTAGAAAATCTGCACCAAAACCCTTCCAGCAAGGCCGGAGTCCTGAAACTGACATCAAAAGTACATTCTCCTGGTGCATGAATTAGGGCATATACTTCCAAAGGGGAGAAACCCAGAGATTGCTTGAGTAAAGTTTTGCCCACAGGAAAACGATCCGGGGCTGTACTTCTATGTCCCACATAATGCAAACGAACAGCGTTCCATCTTTTTGCCAAGTCAATAGTTTTATGAAAATTACTAGCATAGGTGTGGGAGGGGACTTCACCAGAAGAAGCCGTATCTTCAGGAGGGACTTCCCTCTGTCTAGTCTGTGGAGGTCCAGTCTCCATCCCATCTCCCAGCTGCAAGTTTGCATCCCCAGAATGAGAAACTGTAACTGGATGAGCCAAAGACCATCCAGAATCCATACTGATTGTCTGCACTTGAGGAGCTACTGAATCCAGTACTATGACCTGCGAAAAAGCAGGGTCTGGCTGCTACACTCCTTGTGAAGGAGACGTCCAACCCACTGAGGAAAGAGCTTTTTCCAGTGTCCACTCTATGTCATCTCCCTCGCTTCAGTCGCGACATGGGGGCCTTTCTTCCTGACCAGGAAGTAAATTTGCAATATCTGCAGTCACCAGGACTTTAGTAGGACCCAGAGATTTGTCCAACATCAGGGAGGCTGCAGATCTTTTCCATTTTCGATCCTCTTCACACTGAGAAAGGGCATCATCAAGTTGGTTATTAATTTGACATAATTCTTCCTCCAGACACTGTTTTTTCTGTGCTAAGCAAAGCACAGCTCCTGACTCAGGGTTTAGCATGCTATCGCAGGCATTATGCTGGCCACCCCTCAGGTGCACCCCAGCCGCCGCTTCAGCATTTCCTGTGTCCTCCGATAGTACATACGTTCTATCCATCTCCTCTAATGAATCCTCCACCAACCTCTCCCTTCCAACCTCAGCCATGGACTGACACACCACACAACATCAGGGCCCCCTACCAACAAGAGTAGGGGAATTTTCCCAGTGTCCTAGCCAAATTTCCCCCCATTCACAAAAAATACCACCAACAGCTCAATCTGGTTCAAGGTCAGTTGACATTCATCTATATCCCCCTTCCCCAGGTCATGCCTGAAAATAGACAGAATTTGTCTAGTGCACTTACCTGGTCAACAAAAACTAAATAAATAACTATAAGTCATCTGTGTCAGAACCACTCAGAAATGCCACTCACAATAACGAGCAGCATCAACATGTACAGTATATAACATGGGCGGCCCCATCACTCCTCAATTTTCTATCAGAGATTAGCCTTGAAGGGCCTCTAACCATGAGGAACCAGGAAAGTACTAGTACCAGTCATACAAGGAGAGGCATGGGACTAGGAGAAGTATGATGCATGGAGTAAAGCTTTAGGCACAGCATCTGATATAACCCTCGGGTTACAGAACAGGTGAAGTAGGAAGGATATGGAAGGGTACAGCACGGCCTAATGGAGGAGATGCTCTTGAAGATCTTGAAGACCAGGAATGAGGAGGTACACGACCAGTATCCTGACAAAGAGTGGCAGCAGGAGCTGTTTTAAGCTTTTTTAAAGCACATGCACTGCATGAGGTGGTAGTTTAATTCATTTTTATTTCATTTCAGAAGCTCTTCAGTGTGGGGTGGACATGAGGAGACTGGAAGTCAGACAGCAGTGCTTCCGGCCTCAATAGCCATTTAAACAAGTCCCTGAGTGAGCAGGGAGTTCGATGGTATAGACAATGCTCAGGGTTCTGAAATAGGGCTCCTGATTCAAATGCTGTGTTATTTTTCCAAAGTGTATTGAAATTACAGGTTGGGTGGACCTCTGGGGAGAGTTGGTAGGTTGCAAATGGTTGCTTAGCAACCAGTGAGTCTGCTGCAAATTGTGGGATACAAGGGGGCCTATACCAGGAACACGGAGGTACACGGCTAGTATCCTGACAAAGAGTGGCAGCAGGGGCTGTTTTAAGCTTTTTTAAAGCACCTCCACCACATGAGGTGGTAGTTTAATTCATTTTTATTTCAATTCAGAAGTTCTTCAGAGTGGGGTGGACACAAGGAGACTGGAAGTCAGACAGCAGTGCTTCCTGCCTCATTAGCCATTTAAACAAGTCCCTGAGTGAGCAGGGTGCCATGCAGGGTCACTTGTGGAGATGCGTGCTATGAACGCAAGGACCAAGTGGAGACAGAAGTATAAAAAGGGAGTGAGTTAAAACAATCTCCAATATGAAGCCTCATTTTATCAAATTGAAATGTGTTTGATGTATGCTTTGGGAGAGCATACAGTGGGATACATCTGCTGCAAATGTGTACAAATTAAAGATCTCATGCAGGAAATAAGAGAACTTAAAAACAGGTTAGAAATGAGGCAGGACATAAAAGTGTTAGAGAACTTTATAGATTCTGTGGCTAGTGAAATAAACATTGAAGAGAGTACACAGGGAGAAAAAGTAGAAGATCGGGCCACAGTTAATAAAAACAAAGAGAAACATAGAGGCAAGCAAGTATACAACAGTGCCCCTATACAAACATTCAAAAAATTCAGTGTGCTTGATACTACCAAAGTAGTGGACTCTGAGAAAAATTCCAAAATGTTCCAGACCAAGGAATGTAAATTTGATAAATCAGGAGATGACTCACATAGAGATACAGATTCTAATACAGCTGCAACAAAATCAGAAATGATAGATACTAGCAGGCCTAAAATACTTCCCCCAAATGGAAACCATCAGACAGACCTGAACAGTACATTTCCAAAAGAGATCATAGTCCTAGGTGATTCCACTATAAGAGGAATAGATGGAATTCTATGTAAGGAAGACAATAGAAACACTATGGTCAGTATGTTCCCAGAAATAAAACCCACGAACTGAGAAAACTACTTAAAGGATGTTTGGGGAAAACAGAACAACCACTGGTAATTGTGAAAGTAGGGGTAAATGATATACATTTCAAGAAATTAGAAAAGATCCCAGGGAACTACATAGAGTTCATACATGAGCTAAAACAAAACACTGCAGCCATAATTATATCAGGCATCGTACCTGCTTATGGAAGACATCAGTTCAAAAATCAAGAGATCATCCATCATAACCTTAGGTTAAGACAGATATGCCTAAAAGAAGGGACTGGCTTCATAAACACACACACATTATTTCCAGAAATGGTTCCCTGTACAAGAATGATGGGTTACTCCTAAATAGAATGGGCTCAAGAATCCTAGAAAAGACCTTCAAAACATTATTGCAAACCATTTAAACTAGGTATCGAGGGGGGTGGGGAAAGAAATCAAAAACTTAAACCAGTAACACCAGACAACACCAAATCTAAACAAAATAAAAATAAGTTTAAGTCAGTAAAATGTCTTTTAGCTAATGTCAGAAGTTTGGACAAAAAATGTGATGAATTAACTCACCTTATGACCGAAAAAGATATTAAAATTGTAATTCTTACAGAAACCTGGTGGGAGGAAGGGGATACATGGGATAAAAACATAAAAGGGTACAATTTGTGCAATAAATCTAGAAAATATAGGAAGGGTGGGGGTGTGGCAGTATACATTCATGAATCTCTTAAAAGTTTGGAAGTACACAAAGGGAATTTACAAGTAGAACATCTGACAATTAAGATAATCCCTGTAAATGCCCCTCAGATCATGTAGAGGGTTTTATACCATCCACCCTCGACTACCAGAGAAGGGGATCAGGAAATCCTAGAATTTTTGGATTTACTAAGCCAGGCAGAAAACATAATCTTGGCAGGGGATCTTAACCTTCCAGGTATAGATTGGGAGAATCAATCTACTACACATAACACTGACAGAGATTACCTGGAAAAATGTAATCAACTTGGTTTAGAACAAACAGTGAAGGAAAACACTAGGGGAAACAATTTACTTGACGTCATTCTAACCAACTTGGGTGAGACCGTAACAGAAACCAAGGTGGGCTCACCACTAGGCAGTTTACTTCCAATTGACAGATTTGCCTTACGGAATTGGTGGGCAAACAAAAATTCCCAACTAAAAAAGCTAATTTTACTGAAATAAGAGAAACCATGCAGAAATGGAACTGGAAATCAGATTTCGTTAATCTAACTTTAGATGAAATGCGGGAAAAATTGATAAGTAAAATAAAGACAGTAACTGATATAAACATAAACTATGTAGCCAAATATACTAGAAAGGAAAATACTCCCAAATGGTTAACCCAGAAACTTAAAAAGCAAATTAAACTTAAAAACAAAATGTATAAACATCTGAGACAAAATAAGATCAGTTACCCCACATATAGGGAACAGTTAAAAAAAGTGAAGAAATCTATTCAAATAGCAAAAGCAGCCTTTAAGGAAAAATTGGCTAAGAAAAGTACAGACAACTATAAGAGCTTTTATTCATACGTAAACAACAAAAGAGGTAACAAAGTATAGGCCCTTTTAGGGATGTAAATGGGGAAATACTTGAAGATAAGGACATAGCAAATGTCAAAAATAACTACTTTGGTTCCGTATTTAACCTTAAGGATAACTCTACAAAAGATGCTTAATACATTACTTCACATAAAAATCAAATAACAATAGATATCAAAGAGGTGACAACCACATTAATGCAAATAAATAAGAACAAATCCCCAGGACCAGACAATATTCACCCAAGACTAATCTCAGAGATTGCAGTAGAAATAGCTCCACCTGCGACATTTATTTTTCAGAAATCCCTAGATAGTGGGGAGTGACCACAAAATAGAGAGAGGCCCATGTTGTTCCCATTTACAAAAAAGGAAAGAAGGATTCCCCTGAGAACTATAGACCAATGAGCCTGATATCGGTCTTGGGCAAATCACTGGAGGGCATAGTAAAAGATAATATTCTTTCCCAGTTAAATGAAAAACACCAATTGGACCCTAACCAACATGGGTTCACAAAAACAAGATTATGCCAGACAAATCTTCATTTTTATGAAAAGGTGAACAAGGCCTTGGACTCAGGGAATTCAGATGTGGTACAGTTGGATTTCCACAAGGCCGTCGTTAACTTCCACATCAAGAATTAATAGATTCACTATATGCATTTAAAATCCAAAATAACATCATAAACTGGATAAAAGCTTGGTTGTACGGTAGAAGGAAGAGGGTAACAATAAAAGGAGTGTTATCTGACTGGATACCTGTGATGAGTGGGGTCCCTCAGGGATCTGTGTTGGGACCCTGTTTGTTCAAGTTATATGTAACCCCCACCCAGGTATGCCATTTCCATCTTGACAGCACTACCTGGTGGGCTGGGTTCAGGGAGTAATATGTCATTCGGCACATTGACCAAATTTGGCTACTCTGCAACAGGGCACCCAAGTAACTACGGATACAGGAAGCAATAACTGTAATGTCCAATACCAGAAGTGGGATTCTAAAGTGTGGCTTTTATTCACATTCAACAGAATAACAAAGCATAGATGGACCCCCACGGGGCTACACTCCTGGTAATGCAGATTTATGGAGCTCAGAACACATCCTCATTCACTTTAGCCCTCAAGCTTTGAAACACACTGGGCACACAGCCCGCACTTGTACTCTGCTTTGGGTTTCCCTGACTCAGCTTCCTTGCCAGCCATTTGGACTACCTTCCTTCCATGGCTCGGCTATCATGCCAGCCCTTTGGACACTTTCCATATAGAATGGAAACATTTACTGGTGGCTCCCCTAAACTAACTATAAGCACCTCTGGCTCCATCAGGGAATCTTCCTCATCAATCCCACGTCTGGGTACTTGCCTCAGGCACTGGTCAAGTACCTGAGAGAAAGCAACAGGTGTCCCAAAGCAAACCCGAAGAGGGGAATTTGGTCACTACTGATGGGGGGGTCTCCCACCTCTCGCTCCCATAATTCACAACTGTCCATTTCTCTGGACTGTAACACCTCATCCTTGAAAAACTCTTTGCTGTGTGTAGATTTTCTTTAAATGTATTCACATTCAATCTACATCCTATTTGTGCTGAACTTGAACATACTTAATAAGTGACTGTGTCCATTACTTTAGACCCCCATAGAGTTAAGCAGTCCAATCTCCACATCTTCCAAACTGCACTTGGCTGTCTTTTCCTGACCCCACAGTAACAGTCACTTTAGTTTCATCTTGTTTCAGGTGAAAACACATTGGCCCTTTAGCAGAGCGCACTCATCCCTTGGTTGCAGGTGCCCCACAGGCGTTTTCTCTTCAAAGAAATCTCGTCCAGAACTTCTGGTGCCTCAGCACGAACTTAACTCAGGCAGCTTCTTTTTCCCTAGCCAGACCAGGGGAGTTGCCCCTGGAAGCAGGCTGATTCTTTCCCCCCATCCCCGCAAGGATGGGGCCCTGAACCACTGAAAGTGGTCTCTACCACTTCACTTGGCTCTTCTCGTGTTCCTCTTCAGGTGAGAACACACACACCTACACAAAAAATAGCTCTTTGACAGAGCTTAGGACTCTGAGGGCCTGCTTACAGCAGAGCACCTCCTTCCTCTACTACAGACTGCAACAGACTCTTACAGATTGACTTCAAATTCCCAAACGTTCTACTTTAACCTCCAACTGCAACATTCCACTATGGCTTATGCAGCTGTGACAGTTCTAAATGATGTCATCCCTCAGGCTCAGCCAAGACTGAGAACAGAGTGATACAGTGAGAAATCCATTTAACTGGAGTTTCACAAGCTGCCTTCCCTGCCTACCACTGGGTCTAACTGGGATTCTTGTAACCCAGGTAACAGGGGTTACATATATATATATATATATAGTATATATATATATATATATATATATATATATATATATTTTCAGTGCAGTGTAATACCAAGAATATTTGGGTAACAAAGTTTGCTGATGACTGCTGAGTAGGAACAGTTGTAAACTCAGTGTAGGATCAGGTTAAGCTTCAAGATTCCCTACACTACATTGAGGAGTGGACAAATAAGTACAAATTAAAAGTAAATGGGGATAAGTGTATAGTTTTACACATGAGAAAAAACCCAGAACTACAATATTGCATCAATAAAGAAATACTTAAATCATCTGTAAAAGAAAGGGACCTGGGAGTAATTATCAAAGATGATCTTACTTTTTGGTCACACTGTGACCAGACAGTAAGGGAAGCAAACAAAACACTGAACTGCATCCTTAGGCACATTGAGAGTAGAGGTAAAGAGGTTTTGATGCCATTGTATGGGGCACTGGTGAGAACACAGCTTGAGTACTGTTCTTAAGTCTGGGCACCATACAAAAATGGTGAAGTGGCAAGACTGGAGCAAGTCCAGAGGAGAGCGACCAGAGCAATACAGGGGCTGGGAAGAAGATAATATGAGGAAAGGATGAGGGTGTTGAATTTATATTCGCTTGCATACAGGCACTGGAGGGGTGATATGATCCTAGTATGTAAGGCTTTTCTGGATCACAAGCTTAGAATAGATCTAGACCTGGAAATCAAACTGAAGAAGTATAATACCAGAACACATGAGCCACAATTAAAACAACAGAGATGGAATCTACTTAAACAGAAATTCTGGTTCAGTCAAAGGGTGATTCCTCATTGGAATTCCTTTCCAGCCACAGTAGTTAACAATCCCTCCTTGGAAACTATTAAAACAAGGCTAGATAGTTATAGTCAAAACAAAACTAGAGAATTCTAAACATAAACATCTGAAATTGAAAAATAAGCAAGCAGAATGGACGAAAGTCTGTATACATGCTTTGTACAGACTATGAGACTACTGTTATGTCACAACTAAACAAAAAAGAACACAGAGCTGGGGTGCTAAAGATAAAAAGCAATAATGTAAACAAAACAAAAGAATCCAGCACTGACCACCCATATAAAAAGACACTGCTCACCAAAATAGATAGTGCCCAAAGTTTTGAGGAGCCACAAAATAACACCTTGATGCCTTTTGAAAAATGATTTGTTTTTATTTGAAACGCAGCAAGGTGTTATTTTGTGGCACCTCAATAAAACTTTGGGCACTATCTGTTTTGGTGAGCAGTGTCTTTTTATACTGGTAACGAGTGCTGGATTGTTTTGGATACATCTAATGTTATGGTAAGCTCTTACATAACTTGATATATCATCATCAAGTGTTATCTTTTCCATTAGGCCACACCTTTGGAATGACTCCCTAGCAGTACAAAGCAGCAGGGGAGGTTGGCACAGTCTGATAGGTAGTCAAGCTAGAAGGCCTTGCAGTTCAGCAAGACCAAAACCAGCATGTTTATGAGAGACAATGTTCAGACTGTAATATTTTGTTAAAGTATGAACAGTGCTCCATGTGGCTGCAGCACATATTGTATGTTGGCGGAACGGAAAATTTTCAAATAAGCAATGGAAGTGGCTATACCACTTGTGAAGTGACCACAAACAGCACCAGGAAGTTCCTTACCATACTTCCCATAAAAGAACATAACACAATGCGTCCGTCATCTGGATAGGCATTGTTTAGACACAGGAGTGCTCTATTTCCCCTGGGAGGAATGAAGCAAAAAGCTGAGAGGACATTCTGTGGTCCTTGGTTCAGTCAATATAGTATCTCAGCATTTTACGTACATCTCAAGTATGGAGCAGCACCTCATCTTTGTTAGCATGCTCAGGATAATATACAGGAAGGTGTATCATTTGGTTCAGTGTACATTCTGATACCACCTTCAGTAGATACTTAGGATTCATACACAGAAAGACTCTTTCCTTGTAAAAAATCAAATAAAGAAGATCACATATCAGAGTCTGAGGCTCATAAATTCTTCAAGCAGATGTCATAGCAACAAAAAAATAATGTTTCCCATGAGGGAAAACATAAGCCACAACACACGGTGGGTTCAAAAGAAGCCAACATCAGTTTCTCAAGAATGAAATTCAAGTCCCAAGACAGGACCTGATTATGGAGAGGAGGTTTCATATGATGAATACCTTTCAGAAATGTAAGCGACAACTCTAATTGGACAGTCGTACAATCATCATGAGCAGTCATGATGACCACAGAGTCAGTGTCAGGCTGGTTAGCATACAAGACTTAGCAGATGGTGCAGTATACTACCTATCGGCTCTTCTAGGGACTGCAGGCAGTGAGTTTGGTCTGCACCATTCAGCAAAAGTAGCATCCTCTGATGCAGTATATATATAGCTGGAATAATAATGGATGGGGAGCAGGACACCTCCAAAAGTTCCATTAGATTTCATTTAGTGGAATCTTCTTGTTCCACATCAAAGCCAATGGCAGACTGCATTTGCTGCATCATGCCTTGGAAAGATGGATCCTCAGGACAAGACCTCAGGGTATAAACCACTGTGTCCTCACTACCGGACAAGAGTTTAGAACTAGAATGATGTTGACCCTCTACAAATTGTTTTTCACCCTCATATTCCACTTCTAAATCCACCTCTAAGTCTATGAGGTCAGAATTACATTCCATTTCATCACTGTTATCACGAGCAACAATGAGAGTCGCAGAAGAGGCCCGTAATGCCAGAGGTGGCTGACAGCAGTAATCTGTGGTGTGCATATGGAGTCTGTTGATGGGGACTGAAAACCAGAAGGCCCCATTGGTGGAATAACTGCCTGCATTGGCAATCCTGGAAGAATGAATTTAATCTATTCAGGGAACAATGCCAGCACAACCTGGGAGTTGATGGTGCCCTGAAAAGGGATCGGGACTAGCTGCATTGACCGGCCTGACAATGGCATCATACCATCCATAATAGGTATGGCAGCACCTAAGCCAAGCCCCGAACTTGGTGTCTCAACAACGGTGGGGTGGGGGGCTGCAGTTGAAACAGATATAATGGGCTTTGATGAGGGCATACCTTTTTTCAATGGCTACCAGGACCTTGCTGGCAAAGCGGATTTGTCCTTGTCTCTCTGTTTGTGTTTAAGACTGGATGACAACAACAGCACCCTTTCCTTGTCCTTATCCTTAGACGTTGATGACCATTTCTTGGCCAATGATGAGGGAGAAGCAGATTTTAAGCCCTTTCCCTTCTCCATGGCTTTCAATGCTTTTAAAGCAAGGACATTTTCTAGAGCCTTCTTACAGCATTGCCTTGTAGCCTGGTTAAAGCTCTTGCATATCTTATAAGTTCTCATGTTGTGAGACAGCCCCAAGCAGCACACACAAATCATGTGTGTGTCTTCCTTGTAAATGTTATATCTGCACTTACAATATCGAAACAAAGGCTCATGCAACTTCAGTTGCATACAGAGATGATGATAGATGCTAGATAATGTAAAAATAACAAACAGCAGTGGCTTGGTGGACAATGCTTCCTTCAACAGGCCCTATGAGGATGATTGATGATGGGAGAAAGAACTAAAGAGGGATGGGACCACTCACGTTATATACGTGTTGATGCTGCATGTCCCTGTGGGTGGCCCTGGCTAGCAAAAAGTTTCAGAGATGTCCTGACGCTGGTAGCTTATAGTTCCAAAGGTGTGGACGAATGGAGGAGATAACCTCAATGAAGATCAATCAGTAACTCTATGGCTCTACTCAATCACTTAACATATTGTGCATGAAATATCAGGACCACATACAAAGAATGAATACTGAGTTAGAAGTCAAATATTAAAGTTATCAGTGTTGTTGATTCACTTTCAACAGAACATCCAAGTTTTTCTGAACAAGTGACATCCACAAATACTTTGAAAAGTGTTTATCAAAGTTCAGTACTGTTAGCAATTATAGCTTAATACACACTTAAGTTTAACAACTCCCAACTCATCTGTAGCTAAAAGAAGAAAACCAATTCTGCATAACCCTTAACAGCACAGTTTCCATGGAAGCCACTGAAGCTATCAGAGCCAAGCCTAATTTTTTCTACTTAGTAGTACAGTAATTTCATAGATGACATGTACTGATTAACATTTTGAAAATGCTGCTCCCTAAAGTAATGTCTTGATACAATTCAAAGGCTATGCCTGCAGTTCAATGGGTGGGAGCAACCAGCCACGCCCCCTGCCTGAGCTATTTAAGTCAGCTCCCTCCAGCCTCACTCAGAAGCACTGTTTCTTTGCTGCAACTAGAGGCTCTGTCGGGGCTCCCCCCTCCCACTTTCTCCCAGTGTTTGTCTCCCACTTTCCCTTTGTGATGTTGGATTTTCTACTTGGTTTGTGCCTCTCCTGCTTTCTAGGTCAGTATTTTACTTTCTATCTTCCTGGCTGCAGTTTGTCCTTCTTTCAGTCACCTGTTCGTGCTGCACTCCTGTTCTCATGTACATTGCTTTTCTTTCCATTTGGGTTCTTTTTGGGCCTTCTAGTTTTCCCAGTGTCCTGCCCTCATCATTTTCTTTTGACTTGTGCAATTATCCATCGCACCTTCTTACAGCACTCCCAGTCTCCACTCATGGGTAATTCCGGCACTTCCTCTCAGGCTGATGCACAAAAGAATTCCTTAGGAATCGAAATCTGATCCCTCTCTTATACCTGCTTCCGTCTCCTCCCCTGTCTTTCCCAGACTCCTCAGTTTTTCTTTTGTGCATCACTCCAGGCTGGTCACAGATTTTTGACTCTGTGCCACCTAAGGTAAGAATTATTATTAAAATATCTTAATTTCAAGAAAAATGATCCTGCAGACAGCATTCTATATAGAGTTATTTGTTTAGCCAGTCGAGGCGTCAGGGAAGCTTGTAAAATGTAATTTGGAATAAAAGTGTTGTTTTTCCCCATTACTGCAGAGCTAGCATGCAAAAGGGAGACCAAAGTCTTTTTTACTGTCCTTCCCTTCCTCAGTACACCTTGTTCTGCTGAGGAAAGGGAGATCCTGCACCCAGCTTCCCCCCGGTTTACCTCGTTCAGCCGGGGAGCAGAAGCTAGTATGGGCCTCTAATTACTGTTATATTAACTTAAAATGCCCCATGCTCACCTCGCGGTTCACCTTGCTCAACCGCGAGCATGAGTCCTCAAAAAAAAAAAAAGGTAAGCGCCTGCCTCTGTATGCCTACCTGACCCCTTGGTCTCTCATTCTGGTGAAGTTTTGGGAGGTTCCTGCTTTTTTCTCGCAAGCACCGTCCACCAGCCCCTACCGCACGGTGTTCTTCAGGTTCCGAGAGAGGCCATGCTTCCTCCCTCTTCCCTGGTCTCGAGGGCCCTTGTTCTCGCGAGACCACGCTGCCCTATCAGGCCATTTGTGTTTCCCAATCTAAGATGGCGGCGCCCTGTGCATTCTCCTCCTCCACCAAAATGGCAGCATGAGGCATCGGATACTTAAAGGGGCAATGCAGACCTTAAAGCAGAGGTCATAAAAAATTTAAAGGGGCAATGGCGTTTTGTGATAAATTAAAAGGGAAATGTGCCAGTACATCAAGTTTGCAGAAAATTGGTCTCTTTTGGGTCTTTATGATGGTTGGAGGCAGACAATCTGCGTTTTGAGCCCAGTAACTCTATCTCTTGCTCATTAACACAGGGGCAGCAGTTTTTTGGTACAAATCCTTTACCTAGCCCCTAAAGTCAAAAGCTGAACCAATTTGGTTCCAGGCTTCTACTTACTAAAGGCACCGTATTTAAACAGTTTTTTAAATTAATTTTTTCATTACGATGCTTACCATCCGTTATATCTCCTCCCCTATCACATTGTGTTTTTCAGAGGAGATAAAAATGACTTCAGGAAGGATTTGCAGGAAATGTCCTCACATTCTTTTAACCTCTGACCAGGGAGACCTATGTTCCCTATGCATGGTTGATGCAGACCCAATTATCTTCAACTCAAATTCGGGGCCCACAGAGGAGGACATATTACAGGATAGGGCTTCCACATCTTCTCAGAGTGTGGTAGTCCAGCTGTTCCAAAAGCTGTTGGACAAAATGGATGCCTTGGGAGCAGACAAATGACCCAGGTCCCCTGAGAAACCCCCTCCACCAAAACATCATAGGGGTACCCCAATTCCAATCCCAGAGGATGGGTCAGAGTCTCCATACTCGGGGGACGAGGACCCAGAGGAGGAGGAGCCCGAAGAAGACATGGCCGCCAGGCTATGCCCCTTCGACTCCATCCCTGAGATCATCAGGGTAGTGTGTGAAACACTACAAATCAACGAACCCGCACAGGATCCAGAGAATAGACTGGACCCCTTAGTGCGTGACAGGAAATGTTCCACCACCTTCTTTCCCTTTTGCCCAGCCCTGGATAGCATCCTGGCTAGGGAATGGGAGGCTCCAGACCCAATAAAGACAAGGGAAAAGGGGACCTTTGAGAAAAGATATCCGCTAGCACAGGAGAAAGAGAATTCTTGGGCTTCCGCCCCAAAAGTCGACTCCGAGGTCTCGGCCCTGAGCAACAAGACGGTTCTCCCATCCCAATCAGCTTCCGCTTTGAGAGACCCCATGGACAGGAAGGTGGATGATATAGTCTGGAAAGTTCATGACATGCTGACCATGAACATGCGAGCTTCCTTGGCAGCCACTTATTCCTCCAGAGTGGTCCTTAGATGGCTGGAAGCAGTTCATTCAGACATTCCAGAATTGAGCGCCCATGGACCTACCATGGATTACGCTATCCAAGCTATTAAGTACGTGGCAGATGCCACTATTGACACCTTTAAAATGGCATCAAGATCGGCAGCTTCAGTAAACAGAGCCAGGAGATTAATCTGGCTCAAACTGTGGAACGCGGAGCAAGAATCAAAAGCCCGACTAATGAAGCTTCAATTCTCAGGGGACAGGGTTTTCAGACCAGGTATTGAAGAATTCACAGTAAAGAAGGGAGAAGATAAGGACAACCAGGGGGGGCAGAGCACGCTGCCTTCCTTTCAGAACAACAGATTTCGTCCCTATTCTCACAGAGGAAAAAAGGGCCCCAGGTACCAAGGACAGGATAGGCGTGCATTCGGGTTCAAGCCGAACTTTTTCAACCAAAAATCACAATACTATTCAAACCGAGACCGCAGTAGCCATTTCAACCCCAAACAAGGCTTCAAACCCAACAGACAGAACAGAGGTTTTCGACAATGAGAATCCACAGGCCCAGGACAATGCAGACACAGTGGGGGGCAGACTACAACTCTTCTCCACAGCCTGGGCCGACACAGTCAGGGACCAATGGGTCACAGAAATAGTAAAACATGGCTACACCATCGAATTCAACTCCATACCAAGACAAGACAGATTCATTCAATCCCACGTGCCCAAAGACAAGATAGCACCGGCACAGGTCAGAGCAATCCTACGACAACTGCTCAGCAGCAAAGCCATCAAACCGGTGCCAAACCACGAAAGATACTCAGGCATCTACTCAGTATTCTTTCTGGTACCAAAAAAGACGTGGGATTTATGCCCAATACTGGACCTCAAATTCATAAACAAGTTCGTGAAATACCAAAGGTTCAAGATGGAGACCCTAAGGTCCACCATTGCGGCAATCCGAAAAGGGGATCTCCTAACGTTCATAGACCTGAGGGACGCATACCTCCACATCCCAATCAGACCTTCCCATCAGAAATTCCTTAGGTTCAGCATCCTGGGATACCACTTTCAGTACCAATGCCTACCATTCGGTCTGGCATCAGCACCCTGAGTGTTCACCAAGGTCATAGCTCCACTAGCAGCCAAACTCCAAATGGAGGGAGTCCATGTAATACCTTACCTGGACGACTGGCTAATTCAGGCAAGATCGCAGGAGGAATCAAACTCGGCAACTCGGAGAGCGCTGCAACTACTCACCCGACATGGATGGATAGTCAATACCTCCAAAAGCCATCTGACACTGACCACAACTATAGAACACTTGGGTGCGGTGTTCAACACAGTCACCGGGACAATCAAACCCTCGGAGACATGCATCAATACGTTAGTGACCCAGTGCAGACACATACTGCACTGCAAAACGACAACCCTATGGCACCTCATGCAGTTGTTGGGTCTCATGGCAGCCTGCATAGACCTACACGACTGGGCCAGAGCACACATGAGGCAACTGCAATGTCTACTTCTAGACAAGTGGAACTACAACCTACAAAATTACAACCAAAGGGTGACCATACCTACGCCAGCACAAAGATCCTTGAGATGGTGGACAAACCCACAAAATCTAAACCAGGGAGCGAATTTAGACAGAACAGCAACCAGAATCATAGAAACAGATGTAAGCCTGCAAGGCTGGGGTGCTGTACTGGACAGGAAATCAATCCAAGGAAGGTGGACAGAGCCAGAAACCACGTTGCCAATCAATATTCTGGAGACCAGAGCAATATGACTGGCGCTACAGCACTTCAGACCTCTAGTAACAAGACAACACGTAAAGGTGTGAACAGACAGCAGGGTAGCAATGTCCTACATAAACAAGCAAGGAGGGACAAAAAGCAGAGCCATGGCCAGGGAGTCGGAAGTCCTCATGTGCTGGGCAGAGAGACACCTCCTCAGCATCACAGCAGTACACCTAGCAGGTGTACAAAACACAAGAGCAGACTGGCTAAGCAGACAAACCCTGCAACAGGAGAATGGCAACTCAACCCAGCCATATTCCTCAAACTGCAAAAGAAATGGGGCCCACTCAAGTAGATCTCATGGCCTCAGCAACAAACACTCAGCTACCAGATACATATCCAAGTACAAGGACAAAAATGCAGCGGGGTGAGCGTTCTCTCACCCTGGAATTCCACATAGCATGTATTCCCCAATACCCATGATACCTGCGATCCTACAGAAGATCAGGGACACAGGCACAACAGTGATCCTAATTGCCCTGGCTGGCCAAGACGAACATGGTATGCCCTCATCAAAAGATGTTAATGGACAAGCCCATGAGACTCACCCATACCAGACATTGCTCAAGCAAGGGCCAATCTGGCACGAGGACCCACGACCTCTAGAAACTGATGGCATGGCCACTCAGAGGTCAGACTGCTAAATCTAGGGTGTCAACCAAAGTAGCAGATACTTTACTACAGGCCAGAAGACACTCTACCAACAGAACATATAACAGACACTGGGGGGCATTTGTTTATTGGTGTAACTCTAGACAACTTGAGGCTTCAACATGTAATATTTTACAGGTGTTAGAATTTTTGCAAGATGGTCTAGACAAGGGATTGACAGCGGCATCGTTAAGAGTCCAAACAGCCGCCATAGGAGCAATTCGGGGGAAAACAGATGGATAACTTCCCGGGGCTCACTCACTGGTGCAGTCCTTCCTAAGAGCAGCCGCCAACATCACCTACTCTCCTAGACCCGTTTCTGCTCCTTGGCAACTCAACCTAGTATTAGACGCCTTAACTGAGGATCCTTTCAAACCTCTGAATTCGGTTTCCCTACCATTTCTCACCATGAAAACAGTCTTTCTGGTAGCGGTATGCTCAGCTAGGAGAACCAGTGAGATACAGGCCTTATCCTGCCGAGAACCTTTTCTCACGTTCCTCCCAGATAGAGTGGTCTTAAGAACTATACCGTCCTTCATTCCAAAGGTGGCAATGGCTTTTCACACTGGTCAAGAAATTACAGTCCCAGCCATTTGCCCAACTGACCAGGACCCCAACAGGGACACCCTCCTCTGCCTAGACCCGGCTAGAGCCCTATACATCTACTTGGACAGGACAGAATCCTTCTGCTAGTCAGATAGACTGTTCATCCTTCATCAAGGACAAAAGAGGGGCTTACCAGCCTCCATGTCTACTGTCGCCAGATGGCTGCGAGATGCCATCTCCCAAGCTTACAAGGCAAGGGAGGCTGACCCACCACAAGTTATTAAGGCCCACTCCACGAGAGCAATAGCCATGTCCTGGGCAGAAAGAAGCTTAGTATCAGTAAGGATAATCTGCAAGGAGGCTACTTGGTCATCCCCTCATACCTTTACCAAGTACTACAGATTGGATACAGGATTGACAAGCAATTCTGAATTTGGCTGAAGAGTTATCCTCACAGCTTCCAGTCAGGTTCCTCCTCCCTCCCAAGTCTTTTCCAATACTGCTGTATAATCACCCATGAGTGGAGACTGGGAGTGCTGTAAGAAGGTGTGATGGATAATGGAAGTTTACTCACCTGGTAAAGGTGATTATAGGAGCACCTTCTTACAGCACTCCGTAGCCCACCCAATGAGGAGGAACACACAGTATAACAAAATGAATAGCTGTCTGAAAGCATTGCATGGGTACACTCTTTAATGATGATGTTAAAACAGTATACTGATTACAAAGTTGTGCATTATGCAAAGAAGCATAGACAGTAACGACTTCATTTCTGTACATTGTGAGCCAACAAAACAATTTAGAGTAAAGGATGAACACCTTACACAACTTTCACAGTGTGTTGTTTAGTCTCATTCTATCAGGTGGTCTCCCTCTGGGAGACCATGGGGCCATTTTTACTGTTAATTTTTAATTTCAGAAGGTTCCAAAGCTTGGGAAGATCTCGTACTGAGGAGTCTGGGAAAGACAGGGGAGGAGACGGAAGCAGGGATAAGAGAGGGATCAGATTTTGATTCCTAAGGAATTCTTTTGTGCATCAGCCTGAGAGGAAGTGCCGGAATTACCCATGAGTGGAGACTGGGAGTGCTGTAAGAAGGTGCTCCTATAATCACCTTTACCAGGTGAGTAAACTTCCATTCCAGCTCCCATTATGCTGTTTTTTCATACCTTTCACAGTCTCTCAGTTCAACTCAATCCTTAAATGTTTACACCTGGCTCCTAGCCAGGCAGCCACTCCCTTGTGGGTTATGTTGTTATCTTCAGTAGCTACTGCTTCCTAGTTTTTGGTTCCCATATATTCCTGCTTGCCTTAACAGTTTCATTTGTTTTTTCTACTGCCTCAGTCTACCTGACTTGCAGTGCATCAGCAACTAACTCTAACCTCTCTTATGGAACTGGTTGGCATGCATTCATCTATCAGTCTAAGCTCAATTCTCTCAGTCTCATTCAATATCCTAGTTGTCATTCAATGTCTCAATCAGCCATTCAGCCTTACCTATGTTTAGTTTCTACAGTGTGCTCATAGCCATCAGGCTTCACCATCGGCCTCCCGCTACTCCTGCATGCCAGCCACAACCATATCATGGCTTCCAGGACTTCTGCCCTTTAAGCTGATGGTCTCACTCTGCCCTTTTGAAGTCTGCATCTTGACGGTGGATCCTTTGGGAGGGGTCCTTCTCTTCCTGCCCTTTGGGTGAGAATGTCCTGTGCTCCGGGGGAAACTTTAGCCATGCAGATCAACTCAGCGGCACCTTTTGATGTAGCATTTAAGACTTCAGCAACCAGAATGTGGTGCCTCTAAATCCATGGGTGCTCCTTTAGTTGTGCAGACTATGTTAGCATCGCCTTCAAAAGCTATTTCCCCTACAGCCACCTAAGGTTCACCTTGTCTCCACCTTCTTCTCTTCCTCTGCCCCTCAAGGATGAAGATCGTACAAATCCAAGTCCTGGCCCCTCAAGGGCTCAACTCCTATGCCTTAACCCTTAAGGGTTGGGATTCCTCTCTAGGCCTACCTTTGTGCATGTCAGGTGAGTGCCTTTCAGCAGTTGTTGCTCTCCTCCTCCTCCGGCCTTGTGGATGGGCCTCCTTCATGGGGAACCTTCTTTAGCTGTAGAGATTGGCTCATGGCACCCCCACAGTTTCCCAGTAGAGGGATAGAGTGAGAGCCCTTCCTCTAAAAAAATCTTCACCCTGAATTTGGTTTCTAAATTGCTGTAGCTGAGCCATCACTAATTTATCATAAGCCTGGAGGGATGGCAACCAAGGCCTTGTATCCCCAGAGGTATCCCTTCATATGTTTTTTTTCCTCTCCTCCATGCCAAAGGTCATAACAGTTAGGTAGTCTCTGCAACAGGGGTCCATAATGTAGTACACTTATATTACTGTAACAGTTACTCAGGTAGGTTTCCACTGTGAGCTGGGTTTGGATGGTGGCCTCCTTCAATTTTACCATTCTCTCTCTCCTTACAGAAGTCATGCCTCTTCTGCTATAAGTTCCAATATCTGTCAGTCATTGCTCAGTTCAGTCTCTGGTTGTTTCCAGTCATCACTAGTGGCAATCAATCTATCCTTACTCAGGCTCTGTGGTCACTACTTGCTGCTCAGTACTTTCTGGGGCTGCTTCCTAAAGTAACTTTAGCCTAAAGGAATTATGTTCCCGCAGCACCACTAGGAGTGGAACCCTCCTCAAGAGGGTACCTTTGCCTTCATGGTACCCCAACAGTGTGGTAGTTCCCCATGGAACAGAGAGTGCAAACGTCCAAAGTATTCACCTATGACAATCAACATCATATTCATTCTAATACCGTCAGACTATCAACAAAGTTACAAAAAGCATAACTCCTCACTAAGTTGCGTAAGCCCATTGAATAAATATTAGGTAATAACCTACTTAGCCTAAGGTACAGAGCTGTTAAGAGCAGAGCTCCAGTTCAGTCAGGGTTGAAATTCATTAGATGTGGACAGATGTGTAGATTCAAAATAATCTGGATTGAACACAAGTCATCTGTAGAGATGTGCAAAGTTGGCAAACTTCACTCCGTGAAATAATTCACAAAGTTTGTCAAATCTGCAGATTGATAACTCCACAAAGTTTTTGGCAGGTGAAGTGACACTTTTTCTTGAGAAATTATGCAGATTTGCTGGTGAAGTTGCAACTTCGCCTTAACTTCATCAGACTTCTCCAGAAAAGTTCCATTTCCCCAGGAAAACTCAATGCGATGATGAAGTTAAGTGGACAATTCCCGAAGTTATTCACAGAGACAAATTTCACAACTTCACCAGCAAAATAAAACTTCACAACATCTCTAGTCATCTGATGCTTTGTCGCTATTTTGCATATTTTCTGACAGGGGACAGGACAGCTATGCTAAGTGGTAGCTGTTACTAATATTCTTATTTACATAAATTTAATTTATACCTCCAAATGATCCACCTTTCTAGCTCTTCCGATTCCCATAGCTTGCTAACTGTTGCTGTTACCTCATTTTTATAATGTACCAAGTAACCTTAGTCCTTTCCTTCTTGGCATTGCCAGCCAGAAATCATAGCGATCAGTACAACCCCTCTAGCATCAGATTTTCAAATCCGTTCTTTACTCAGAATCCCCACCAAATTTGGAGGAAGGCAACTTATACCCTATTACTTTCACTGGTCTCTAGCATCCCCACTAAATTCAAGGATATTCTTCTTCTACTAGTGATACTGAACTATCATTTAGCCCTTCAGAGGAATTGGGCTCCCGCTTTAAGTTATAAGTATACTTCTACTCCTATAAGGCATACTATCTTTTCTAGATTCTGGTTACTTCGAGTACTCCTGTTGCTCCACCTATGCTCTGGCAATGTGGAGCAAAATTCTGGTCCAGCACCATTGTCTATAACCCCCATGGACTTCACTACAACAAAAAGACTAAAGTTCATGTGGATCAACATATACAGCATTCAGAAACAATTCACTGAACTGCAAGCCTGGGTCTCCCATACTATGCAGATGTTCTGGTCCTGACAGAAACATGGTTTAAAGGCCATGTATGTTACAGATCAAACTGTCTCCCTTCCATCATATTCTCTCTTCTGTGCAGATAGGCTTGCTAGATGTGGAGGGGTGGCCATCTACATCAATGATAAATACTCTATCTCTGTCATTGACTCCTGCTTCAAGCCTAAACAATTTGAATTCTTAGCTGTTAAAATTAATATATCAGCCTCAGAATCACTAAACATTATTGGTTGCTATAGACCTCCTTCTGCAGGCTTTGATATTTTATTACATTTTCATCAATTCCTAGATGCCAGCACTAACGAGATACTGATTATCTAGGTGACCTAAACATGGACTGGTTTAATAACAAATCAGCACAGCTCAAAAAATGTCTGTGATGAATTTGGACTCTCACAACTACTCTCAGAAGACACTAGGTCAGGCCACGCAAATCACTCCCTTGGCTCCCTAACTGATGTCATTCTGACAAATAGACCCCAAAAAAATTACACATGAAGTATTCTGGCACAGCTCTCTGAGTGACCATAATATTGTAGTATGTGTCAGGAATCTTCCTAAATTGCTAAATCCAAGTAAGATGATAGCTAAAAGATCCTTCAGACACTTTAACCCAGCAGACTTCCTAGCTGACCTATGTGATATTGATTGGCAACAATTCTACCTAGCCCCATCAGTTACTGAGACAGTGGCCTGCTTTAATGCAATACCTACAGGTGCCATAGACTCCCATGCATCTGCCAGAACATGTAGTGTGAAAAAAGCTTCTGCCCCGGTTCAATGCTGATATTAAGTCTATGCTAACAAAAAGAGATAAGCTTTGGGCAACTGCCAGACACACAAACACACCTGCAGACTGGACAGCATTCAGGATATGTTGAAATGCCTGTGCTAAACTGATTAGGCATAATAAAGAAAACTATTACCTAAGCATCTTAGAGTCAGCCACTGATAACCCTTCCAAGATGTGGTGCACCTTTAAACTAGTTGAGGGGAGCAAAGCTCCACCGTCTCTTCCCACCACCATTACCTATCAGGGCACCTCAGTTACAGATAAATTTGTCACACTTGACAAACTAAATGAGCATTTTGCCACAGTGGGTCTTGCATTTGATTCTTCTCCATCAGCCAGCCTCAGACCCTCTTTCTTTCACCCACCTGCACCACCCAACATCCCAACACACTCACCCTTCTCTTTCTTGCTATCACTTTTAAACAGGTGGAAGACCAACTGCTCAGATTGGATGTTAAAAAGTGTGGAGGTGTGGAAAACATTGACCCTTTCTTTTTGAAACTAGGCTATTATTTCTTAACAGCCCCTATCACTTATTTATTTAATCTATTGCTATCTGAAAGTATCATGCCCCAAGATTGGAAAGTTGCATACCTCATACCCCTTTTCAAATCTGGTGACCCCAGTGATGTTAACAACTACTGGCCTATCTCTATCTCTATCTTGCCTCCCCTCTCAAAAATTCTGGAGAAACTGGTCAGTATCCAACTCAGATCCTTCCTGGAAATTTCTCAGTTGCTAACTCCGCAACAGTCAGGTTTCAGACTCCGTCATGGTACTGCCTCAGCCTTGTCCAGAGTTACTAATGACTGGTTGGTGGCCATGGATAGCAAACACATCACTGGTGCTGTATTTTTGGGCTGTAGTAAGGCCTTCAATACCGTGGATCACCCCCTGCTGCTTGACAGCCTGAAGTCCCATGGCTTGTCAGATGCTACTGTATCCTGGTTTGCCAGTTACCTAGGACATAGACATCAACGCATTAAGATAAAAGGGACCTCCTCGTCACTCTTGTCAGTCGCTAGAGGGGTCCCTCAAGCATCCATCCTGGATCCATTGTTGTTCCTAATCTATGAAAATAATCTGGGCACGGGCATCACAGACTCCAATATTCACTTATTTGCAGACGATACAGTCCTCTACATATCGAAACCTACAGTTAGTCAAGTATGTTCCGTTCTCCAGTCTGATTTTGTCAAACTTCAGCATAACTTGATAACAGCCAAACTGTTCCTAAATGCAAAAAAAACTAAGGTTATGTTCTTCTAGCCCTCTAATGTCACCTCAGTATGCCCCATTACAAACCACTATGCTCCCATCACCACCCTATCAGAAGACTCACTCGAAGTGGTGAATCACTTTAAATACTTAGGCGTCATACTTGACTCACACCTATCCTTTTCATCATACATTGAAGCTCTCACAAAAAAAAAACTTAAATTTAGGCTTGGCTTCTTTTTCAGGAACAAATCATTGTTCTCCCGAGACTCCAGAACTAGACTGGTACAGGCCACCTTCATGCCTCTTCTTGATTACACTGATATTCTCTATAACAATTGCACACCCATCTACCTGCGTAAGTTAGACACACTGTATCACTAGGCCATCCATTTCATTACCAATGCCCCAGCCAGAACCCATCATTGTACCTTGTATGAGGCGATGAAGTGGACCTCCTTATATACCAGGAGAATGGTGTGCATTTATACTTAGACATATAAAGCGCTCCTCAATAAACTACCCCCTTATATATCAGCCTTCTTTTCATGTTCAACTAGCACTTATGCCCTCACAAAATGTGCATATATTACCCTGAATGTGTCAAATTATCGGACAAGGTTTGGTAGGGCATCTATAAGCTTTTCTCTTCCCTGCCTTTGGAATAAGCTTCCAGCTACCCTAAAACTCCATACCCTTATCCAAGTTAGGGCGTTCATTGGTAGGGTACATGAGATCACTGCTGAGACCTGCAACTGCACTTAGTTTCCCTCACAGGTCTACCTTCTCCCCATCCCTCTCCTACTGTCTTTGTACATTCCTGTGTATACTGGCATGCATCTTCCTTCCTTCCTTCCTTCCTTCCTTCCTTCCTTCCTTCCTTCCTTCCTTCCTTCCTTCCTTCCTTCCTTCCTTCCCTTCCTCCCTCCCTCTCTTCTTGTCCTTCCTTCCTTCTTGTCCGTTCTACCTAAGTTATCTCCCATATTTATTAGGTGTGGTAAACTTACTGTTAAGTGATGCTTCTAATTTACCTCTATGCATTGCTATAACCAACCTACTCCATGTACCATGATATCCCTGCTGTTTTTCTATGATGCACTGCTTGTATTAATTGCCTGTGATGATTTTTATTAGGTGGTGCTAGACTTACTGTCATGTGATGCTGTTGCATCTACATATTTGTTACAACCAATCTACTCTATGTACCATGATATACCTGCTGTGTTAATATGATGTATCCTTGTACTGATTGTCTGTGATGTTTAGTACTTTGTATCAGGGACCTCCTTGTGAATGAGTGTGCTCAATGGAAGCTATCCCTGCACAATAAACTGAACTGAACATTTAACTGCACCGTAATAAACACTGATGTGAAAAAGTGTGCATTTAATTGCTTTCATTTTATGAATAACATTCTGCATGTTTGTTTTTCCAAGGAACCTACTTTCACCTACTTTGCTTATCTGTTTGTGAAAGGGCCAAAACAGACACAAGCAATTCTTTGCTTCAAAGAACCAGTAATTTGGAAATTTTACTATGCCATGGTTTGTGTACAGGCTGCTAAGCATGAGCTGTTAGTCGATCAGGTATCCTGTGACATGTGCTATTCCGAAGTGGGCGCCTAGCAAAACGGCGACCCACTTTTGGAGCATGTCGACAAGGTGATGGTGTAGGGAAGGCAACCAGATGGGGGTGTACATGAATGGCAATGGGATGTTGCTGTATGTACATGTGCATGGGGGGGGAGCAAGCATGCTGAGCGAGGGGTAGGACTGGAGGGAGGGCTTGTCAGTGGTGGTGCTGTGGACAGCTGCCGAGTTGGCTTCATGGTGTGGTTGGTTGGTGGGTGGGTGCTAGACTGGGGTGGCCAGGATGCTGGGTTTGGGTCCGGGCACAGGTGTATTTTGTTGCACCTGGCCCTAGTCATGTTATTTTCATTTTTTAGAATTTGCACACTTCTACGCACCCCGTAGTTGAGAATCCTAAAATAGGGGAATGCGGGGCAAAAGCCATGTCCTTGCTCCCATTTGGTTTGTGTTAGGTGTACATCACCAAAATTAAATTTGGCGATGTATAATTGCATAATGATGATCACCTTTCGGCAATCACCCTTATGACATAGAACCTGGCTATAAAACCAGTGCTTAGAGTTCTGCACACGAAACTGTGACATACAGTAGTTAAAACTCCACATCACTGGTGCCATAAAGAGAATGGTAAGAGAATGCCATCCATAAAACAAAACAATGCAAGATATATTTTTTGCATCCATTTTTATTCAGGTACAGTTAAACATGGATCATTTAGGTGTATGAATATAATTTCAGAAAACAGTAACATTATAAACAGCTGCCAATAATTTCCTGTCCTTTTTAAATAGCAAGTTAGGCTACTAAAGACCAATAATTGTATTTTAATTATTCAAGCACTGAAATGTGAAGCAAGGAATCCCAGGTTTGAGTACTGCCATCTGACCGATGGAGGTGGTCACTTTGCCAAAGTGGTCAGGCTTAATCATGGTTCAGCTGGATAATAAGACCAAAAACCCTCCGAAATGTATGACAAGTAAGAACATCAGAGTTACTTTAAAAAGTTACAGGCTTTGATGCAGCAAAATTGAGGGGAGCCCTGGTACTTTAACTGTATGATTCTGTTTGGTCACACACCAGGTGCCACTCCACTAATTTTATTAAGTTGCATTGTAAATGCAGAGGTTGAGCTTGCCAAATCCGTTATACTGATTTGAATGTAGGAGAACTGTGTCCTTCTTCTAATTGGTGAGCTCCCCATTAAATGTCTGTGAACCTTTCATTGGCCAGAGCATAGAAACATAGAAACATAGACTTTGACGGCAGATAAGGACCGCTAGGCCCATCTAGTCTGCCCATTTCCCTACCTACAGGATAGGCCGCAGATCCTAGTTAACCAACAGCCTATTTCTTCCTACCCCCCACAAGAATTGCCTTATGTCTGTCCCATGCATTCTTGAATTCTCCCACAGTTTTAGACCCCACAACCTCCTCAGGAAGGCTGTTCCATGCATCCACTACCCTCTCTGTGAAATAATACTTCCTCACATTGCCCCTGAACCGCCCTCCTTCTATCTTTAAATTGTGTCCCCTTGTTCTTGCAAGTCTCTTTTTCTGAAAAATGCTACCTTCTTGGACTTTGTTGATTCCACTGAGGTACTTAAAAGTTTCTATCATGTCCCCCTCTCCCTTCTTTCCTCAAGGGTATACATATTAAGCTCCTTTAGTCTCTCCTCATACGGCTTCTCTTGCAGACCCTGCACCATTTTAGTTGCCCTCCTCTAGACTGCCTCTATTCTGTCTATGTCCTTGCGGAGATGGGGTCTCCAGAACTGGACACAGTACTCCAGATGGGGTCTCACCAACTGTCTGTACAGAGGGATAACAACTTCCTGTTTTCTGCTGCTGATGCCTCTCCTATACATCCCAGTATACCCCAGCCCTCCCTACTGCCTTCTCCATTGCTTGCTAACCTTAAGGTCATCTGATATGGTTACCCCAGGTCCTTTCCTTTTTGTTGTTGTTACTACCTCCCACCCATTGTGTATTCTTCCCTGGGTTCTTGTTTCCAGGTGCATTATTTTGCACTTCTTTATGCTGAACTCTAGCTGCCATACTTCTGACCATTCCTCCAACCTTGCCAAGTCCCTTTTCATCCTTTCCATGCCTCCTTGTGTATCAACCCTGTTGCAGATTTTTGTGTCATCTGCAAAGGCATACTTTTCCTTCCAGTCCCTCTGCAATGTCACTGATGAAGACATTAAAAGGACTGGACCCATCTGAACCCTCGGTACCCACTAGTAACCCCTTTCTTCAGAATGGACTCCATTTACAATTACCTTCTGTGTCCTGTTGTCCAGCCAATGTTTTGCAAGCTACCACCCTGGGTCCCACTCTCAGGCTGGTTAATTTGACTATTAATCTTTTGTGTGGGACTGTGTCAAATGCCCCTTGCTAAAGTCTAGGTAGGCCATGTCCACAGCCCCTCCCTGGTCTACTACTTTGGTCACCCAGTCAAAGAAATCTATTAGATTCATCTGACATGACCTTCCTGCTGTGAATCCATGCTGCCTTGGGTCCTGTGCTCCACTGGCCTCTAGGTACTTGACTATTCTTTCCTTCAGAAGTGACTCCATCACTTTCCCTACCACAGAGGTCAGACTGACAGGTCTGTAGTTTCCTGCCTCTGTCTTGGACCCACTTTTGTGAAGGGGAATCACATCCGCCTTCCTCCAGTCCTCGGCACCACAGCATCCTCCCATGATTTATTAAAAGAGTAGCCAGTGGTTTCACTAGTTCCTCCCTTAATTCTTTAGAATTCTGGGGTGAATTCCATCAGGACCCATTGCTTTGTCCACCTTCAGTTTTAGGAGTTCTTGCAGAACCCTTTCTTCTGTGAAAGGACTGGGATCGACCCCCCTATCAAGAGTGCTTCTGTTAATTGGATTAGGCACTTCCCCCTCCTCTTTTGTGAATACTGAGCAGAAATATTTGTTCAGTATTCCTGCTTTTTCACTGTCCCCCTCTGCCCACCCACTGTTCATTCTATTCAGCCTCACTATCCCTCCCTTTGTCTTTCTGCACTCACTGATGTACCTATAAAAGGTTTTATCCACCTTCTTAACTGAGTTGGCTATCTTTTCCTCAGTTTGGGCCTTTGCTATTCTGACTTCCCTCCCTGCTTCCTTCTGCCTTAACTGGTACAGCTCTCTGTCCTGCTCCTTCTGTGTTTCCTTATACTTCCGGAATGCTATCTTTTTCTTCCTGACTTTCACAGCCACCTCTTTTGAGAACCATAGTGGCTTTTTCTTTCATTTTGATTTGTTCATTTGCTTCACACAAAGGCTTGTTGCCTCTGTGATGGCAGTTTTGATAATTCCCCATTGTTGCTCCACACCTCCTTCTAGCCTGTTTGCTAGTGCTTTTCTGAGGCACTCTCCCATTTTACCAAAGTCAGCACACTATATAAGTAATGAAGCCAGGAGAGTGGTCTCTTCATTAAAAATAGAGAAAGCAGGGAGACCTCAGCTCTGATATGGCAAGCTAAAATGTGATGCTTTTTACCTGACTGATGGAGGTGGTCACTTTGCCGAAGTGGTCAGGCTTAATCATGGTTCAGCTGGATAATGACACCAATAATCCCTCAGAAATGTATGACAATTAAGAACATTGGAGTTACTTTAAACAAACATTTGTCAATGCCAAATGTTTGCTTGCTGATATTACCGTTGGATGTGCAGGAGTTAAACAGATGCAGAATAGGAATGGCAGTGAAGTATTGAACTTACGCCAAACCCCACCTCCACTCTGCAGAGATGGACAGGCATTGGGGTGTGCCTTTGTGTCATCGCCCATAATGCTCACGGCATTTCACCTCACCCTATCTTGTAGACACCGACAAGTGTTAAGGCGTACCTTGGAGTGTTTGAGTTCACAATCACCCATGTCATAAAGACATACACTGAAATGGGTGCAGTATAGGAGAATGGAGTGAAGTCTGGGGCCAAAGAGTCCAAAGCACACCTCGATGCCTGTCACTGGCTTCAGGGTGGGGGATGGGGGTGGAATGGCATGAGCATTACAGCCGGCAATGCAAAGGCACACCAATGATGCCTGTCAGTATGTACAGGGTAGGACATTATGGCTAGAAACCCTAATGCCCCGGGCGTTTGTTGGTATTTGCACTACAAATTTTCAACATGGCCTTTTTGTGACCCCCACCTCATAAAAGCATTTGGGACCTCTGCTCATGAACAGTGGCACTGTGATTTTGTTAATGTGTCCCAGACATTGATTTCCCACAGCGACCGTGCCAATCTGCGCCAGATGTGTGAAAACACAGATCGGGCAGGATGTGAAGAATGATAGCTGTACCATTCATAGGGAGGTGTGAAGAGATGGCAATGTTGAAAATCTGGAGTGAAAATATTAAAAATGCTTGAACTTCCGAGCGTACATGGAAACTGCACAATGCACGCTTGTAACACGGTCATTAAGTGGAATTATTTCACCAGATTTTCAACATAGGCATTTTGTAACCTCTGCTTATGAACAGTGTCACTGAGATTTTCTTAATCTGTCCAGAACACTGATTTCCCACAGTGACCGCACTATTCTGCACCGGAAGTGCAAAAACACATTTTGGCCAGGGTGTGAAAAATAACAGCTGTACTGTTCATAAGGAGGTGTGAAAAAATGCCAGTGTTGAAAATCTGGACTGAAAATATTACAAATTCGAGAAGTTACGAGTGTGCATGGAAACTACACAATGCACACTTGTAACACAGTAATTTTTTGGAATTTTTTCACCAAATTTGCAACATAGGCTTTTTAAGAGGCCGCCTCGTGAACAGTGACACTGTCATTTCATTACTCAGTCCCGAAAGATGATTCCGCGCAGTGACCATGAAATTACCTTTCCGGATCGAATAATGCCATAACAGTGATTGAATTCATGAGGAGGGGTCCCAAGAACCCCATGTTGAAAATTTGTTGCTAAAAGTCAAAAAATGGCTGAGATATCCACAAAAGTTGAAAAAAAAAACATTTATGCCATTATACAGCTTACTGGCATTTCTTCAGTTTGTGGTCGGCTTTGAAGAGTGCGGACGTGTTCCCAGTCCACCAAAGACCATCACGCTGGGCTCCGGAGATAAGCATGGGGTGGGGGGAAGTGGGGTGCACAGAGGGTGGGTGTGTGTGGGGGGAGGTTCCACCAGAGACAGCGAGGGACCATTTTCTTATTTTACAGGGTTAAAAAAAAAGACAATGTGGGACACTTTTGGCATGCTGGGGTGGGCTCCCAGCATGCCACCTGGGTGTTTTTTAGTAGGGGGCTGGAGCCGACAGGGATTGAGCACCCTCATTGGCCATACAGTGTGCTTGGGGGGGGCGCATGAGCTGAGGGGGATTGGGCACCCCCCTCGGCACACACAAATGGGAGGGAGCACATTATGCCAATAGGGATTGGGCTACCCCATCAGCAAATGAACTGGGGAGGGAGCATGCCGATAGGGGGACTGGGCACCACCTTCAGCTTTAATCAGGACTGTGAGAGGCGGCAGCTGTCCGTCAGCTTCCTGGGGACTGAGAGACCCATGGAGAAGCCACCACCATGTTTATTGAAAGGGGACACCAGACAATGCAACTGTAATTAGCTGCTGCAGTCAGAGACCACCCCAGCAGCAAAAACAGCTGATTGCTGATGACGGGGCACTCTCTGATTGCAGCGGTGAGTTTGTTTCAAGTTGGTGGCAAGCTACGCTACTGCTGTCATAGACAGCGTGATCCTCTATTGGTGCCATACAGACCAGCCCCCAAATGGGCTGCTGGCATTGGCAACAACACTGCCATGCCTCCACAACTTGCTACTGCAGCAAGCTGCCCCAATATGTTTCTTGCACATGCGTGCAAGCAAACATAAAAATTGCAGGCTTTGATGCAGCAAAATGGGGGGGGGGGGAGAGCCCTCGTACTTTAACTATATGCTTGAGTGCCACAACCACCACCACTGGCTCACTGTGTGCTCTTGAAAATATCCAAGGGACAACCTGTGCTTTAGTCATCCCAGCTGTAAAAACATGTTAAAAGCAGAACCATACTTAAAACAAGATGTTATGTCACAGTTGGGTTATCCTTGATTAATAAGATGTGAAACAATTAATATGGAGGTGTACTATTTTACATGTTTTTGTATTAAGGTTCTCTACTGTTATTATTAAGGCAATTGAAATAAAATTATATTACTCCTACTGCCCTAGCTTTCATTAAAAAAATGGAGTACCTAGCATTAACTGAACCCTTTCCAGAGATAATTGCTATGAATAGGAAAAACGCTGGAACCATTTGGTCTATGAACTTAATTTTCTCTAAATGAAAGCAGGACATCAGGTTGACAAGACTATGTAACATCAATACAGCTTTCATATATTGATACATAGCCCTTAGATGGGGTATGTGTATCTCAACCAGACCTCTTTGCAAACTCACTGCACCTCATGTATCAATACAAAGCCCAGTAAATGAATGATTTATAGAAAAAACCTTCACAAAACCCAAACATGCCTGGATAATTTTATACACAATTCAACTTTGGCAGCTTTTACTTACAGAGCTGCCATATTGGAGTTCCAGTTTAGTAGGACAGGATACTCAATTTGTTGCTGCAAGGGCATAAACAAGGTGCAAGGGGAAGACACCTTTCAATATAGGAGTGGCACAAGTACAAGGGGACATGATATGCGATTGGAAGGGGTCAGAATAAAGGGAAATATGGGGAAGTTCTTTTTCACATAAAGGGTAGTGAATGCATGTAATAACCTAACCCAGGAGATAGTAGGAGCTTCAACTGTGGGAGGATTAAAACATGCATGGGATAGGCTTAAGGGAACCTTAGAGGTGGGAAGAAGAGGCTAAAGCTGATGACAAGATAGGGACATTGGCTGCCAATTAAGGTAGCAAAATTGGGCAGACTGGATGGGCCTGGCAGTCCTCATCTTCCAACAATCTCTATATCTTTGTTTCTATATTTAAGTGACTTGAGTACTGTGGTGTATATGTTCAAAGACTAAAGCCTGCTAAGTATATGTTCAAAGACTAAAGCCTGCTAAGTGGGAGTTTGCCCGATGGCCAAATGTGTAGCATGTTGCATTCTCACACTAGTGACCCAGGAATGGGAGTGTTCTCTGGAACTGGGCCGGGTTGTCAGGACACTGAAGTTGTGCTGCCAAGTAGCAGCTAGGCTATACCAGCCAGGGAAGGATCACGTTGAAGTTCTGACACTGTAGTAGCCACTGTGATGGGATAGGGAACTTTTCTCCTCCACAGATTGACATTGCAGTTTGTAAGGTCTACAGGGAGTCCACTTCATCATTGAGCAGAAAGTTGGCAGGACTGCTTGAGAAACCTGGTGTAGAAATGCAAACCTCTATGAACTGAGCTGTCTAAATAATGGTCAGCTACACCCTCAGGCCCTGCTGTGTTTGGATCCCAACCAACAACAACGTTGGGGAGGGCAGCAGACAGGGTTGAGGGGTCACCAACAGAGGATCAGATAATGAGGCAGCAGTGGCAGCTTGAGGGCCAAATAAAAGTCTGCTATGTGGGGCAGTAGCACTGAAGGGTACCATGTGAAAAAAAGTTTTGGATCTGAGACTGGATCTTCACTGCTGTCTGCACCATGTGACACCCTTGTAAGGAAGATTAGTAGCCTTGTTGTGCTGGGAACCTGTGTGCTTTGTTGTTGCCTTACTCCACTAACTGTAATTCATGTATTAATGTTACTTATTACATATGATCATTATTTGCATCTGGATTGGAGTGCTCATCTGTTTTTTATTTTGTTTTAGATGCTACAGCAGGAGCCTGGATGAAACAGGCACAGCCAAAGGGTTACCAAATAGATTCCGATTCAAGTATTTTATTGATGGACCATAAGTGTTTTCAAGTACAGTATAAAAACATAATACATACATACAAATTATAGGGGCATGGTAGCCCCCCTGTGGTTAGGGTTGAGTAGGCTCATTAATGTTAAACCCCTAATTTTGCACCTTAATAACTTTGGCATTATTTGACAAAATAGCTGAAAGTTTAGCATGCACCATTATGGTGTCAGAGTCTCAAGACATGGAATGTTTTGTAACAGCATCTTGTACAGTTTTTGAGATACAGAATGCCAAAACAACAAACAAAAATACACATTTGGTTTCACTATTCTTAACGTTGGATATGTTTTGCTCTCACCTTCAGCCTAGACCATGTGGAATTTTTTTCATGAAATTTTCAGGGGTGAAGGGGCCCATGTCAAGGGTGTGCTTTTGGAAAGTTTGTTAAAAAAATATACCATTCTAAAGTTATAATGATTTCTGAGTTAATCTTCAAGTTCGTCTGGTAAAAAAAAATATTGCAAAAGGTAGAAAAAAAAACATGTGAGTGGTTATTTGCATGATTTACTTGTCATGGGGGAAAAAACAGTTGAGCCGGCTGCCATTTTATTTTTAATTTTTAAACTTACAAACATTTAAAGTACATAAAAATTATGACTCTTTTAAAAAAAAACACCTGAACCTAGTTAAACAAGTCCCGCTTAACTAGATTCTGGTGTTTGTTTTTCAAAAAGTTGCCAGAAATACCTTTTCTGCACACTCAAAATCCTGGGTGCCCAGCTTAGCAAGAGCATCCACTCACCCACATTTTCTGTATGAGAACATAAGAATTTCTTGAGTTCTTCAGCTGCAGCTGGAACTTGTGCTGCAGGCTCCTCTGAGAGCAGTGAGCTGCTATTTCCCTGGTGTCTAGTAGCTCCCCACACCCTTCCATCACCATCCCCTCATGGATAGTACATTTCCCCAGTGTCTAGTGGCATCCCCTCATGTAGAGTATGTTTCTCTGGTGTCTAGCAGCACCCCCACACTTTGATCGCAGTCCCCTTATGTATAGTATGTTTCCCTGGTGTCTAGTGGCACACCACACCCTCCCATCACCGTCCTCTCATGTATAATACATTTCTCCAGTGTCTAGTGGCATCCCCTCATGTAGAGTATGTTTCTCTGGTGTCTAGCAGCACCCCCACCCTTCGATCACATACGCTCATGTAGACTATGTTTGCCTGGTGTCTAGTGGTGCCCTCCACCCTCTGATCACTGTCCCCTTATGTATATGACATTTTCCTTATGTCTAGTGGCACCCCACCCACTGATCACCGTCCCTTCATGTACAGTACATTTCCTTGGTGACTAGTTGCACCCCCACCTTCTGATTGCAGTCCTCTCATGCATAGTACATTTCTTTGGTGCCTAGTGGAGCCCTCACCTTCTGATCACTGTTTCCTCATGTATACAACATTTTTCTGGTGTCTAGTGGTGCCCCCCCACTCTTCAATCACTATCCTCTAATTTGTACGATGTTTTCCTGGTGTCTAGTGGTACCCCCATCCTCCGATCACTGCCCCTTTCCTGTATATATTTTCCTGGTGTCTAGTGGCACCCCCACCCTCCAGTCACCATCCCCTCATGTATACTATGTTTCATTGGTGTCTGGTGGCACCCCACACCCTCCATTTATCATCCTCTCATGTACAGTATGCTTGTCTTGCATCTAGTGGCACCCCCAGACTCCGATCACTATCCCCTCATGTATAGTATGTTTCCTTGGTGTCTAGTGGTGTCCCCCACCCTCTGATCACCATCCCCTCATGTATACTATGTTTCCTTAGTGTCTCATAGTGCCCCCACCATCTAATCACTGTCCAATCATGTATACAACATTTTCCTAGTGTCTAGTGGCACCCCTCCCCACCCTCTGATCATGGTCCCCTCATGTATAGTATGTTTCCTTTGTGTCTAGTGGTGCCCCCCACCCTCCAACTGCTGTCCCATCATGTGTACAACATTTTCCTGGTGTCTAGTGGTGCCCCCACCCTCCGATCATTGTCCCCTCCTGTATAAAATGTTCTCCTGGTGTTTAGTGGCACCCCCAAACTTCGATTGCTGTCTCCTCATGTATACTATCTTTCCCTGCTGTCTAGTGGCCCCACCCAAGATCTTTGTCCCCTCATGTACAGTGCATGTCCATTGTGTCTAGTGGTGCCTCCCACCTTCTGATCACTACCCCTCATGTATATGGCATTTCTCTGGTTTCTAGTGCCACCCCACCCTCCGATTGCCATCCCCTCATGTAGTGTATTTCTTTGGCATCTAGTGGCACCCCACACCCTCTGATCACTGTCCTCACATTAATGTTAGCTGCAATAAAGAAAACCATCCCTCAATTTTTTTAATCTGTAAAAAAGGAAACGGTCCTTCGCTAATCTGACCCTGCCACTCTGATCTCCTACTCATCACTCACCACCCAACACCCCCACTACACCCCCCACACATACACATCCTCATTAACCTGAACAGGTCCTAGAGAAAAGATCCACTCTCTGATTGATGAGAAATCTTGCTGCTGGAACTGCAGTATGAGAAACTAAGGTAATTGTGGTTCAAAGTATTTCAATGGGGTTTTCAACTTTGATACATAACTTTGTCAGTTTTGCATATTTTTACCCCAAATTTTCAACATGGCCATTCTGGGGTGCCACCTCATGACCAATGATGGTAGAATTATGCAAATTAGTCCCAAAAGGTAATTTTTGTGGTTGCTTGGTGAAATCACCTTTCGGACAGGATTTGAAAGTCTTCACTGCCTCAGTTCCTGAGGTGGGATCATAAGAAGGCTGTGTTGTTTGGGGTAAACATTTTAATAAATGGCAAAGTTATGAACATACATTGAAATTTTACAATGCATGCTCATAACTATGGTAATGTTACATATTCTGACTCCAAATGTTCAGCATAGTCATATTTTCACTTCACCTCACAAATGTGACAACTGTCATTTTTTTCAGATCCTGGCCAAAATGTGCTTTTCCTCCTGTGGCGCAGAATGGCATTATCGATACACGAAATCACCTTTTGAAAAATGTCTCCACCTTTGTTAATGAGGTGGGGTCATAAGAAGGCTTTGTTGAAAATTTGGGGTACAAATATTACAAAACAACGTTATGCGCATCCATTGAAATTTTACGGTGCACGCTCATAACTTTGGAAAATGTAAATATTTTCACCCCAGATTTTCAACATTGCCATTTTTTTCACATCACCTCATGAACATAACAACTGTCACTTTTCAAAACCTGGCCAAAATGTGCTTTCACACTTTTACCATGAAATTACATTTCAGCCGAGATTTGAAAATGTTCACTTACCGAATTCATGAGATAGGTTTGTAATAAAGCTATACTCAAAATTTGGGTCAAAATACTAAAAAACAACACCATTATGAAGGTACATTGACTTTTTCCTATGCACATTCCTAAGTTTGGTAACTTTTGGCATCCGATGCTGCATGAATGGCAAGGTAAGCTGGGCCCTGCACTTCTGTAGGCCCTGTAGATCTGCACCTGTTCATACAGGTCCCAAAAGGATCTGTGTGAATAAGGATATGATTACACTATCTCAAAAGGAAAGGACATTCTTTACAAAAAAATTCATTAATGCACAAGTTTGGGTAACTTAATGCCACAAAAGTTAGGAAATGTAACATTATGGTTTCCAACCCCAACTACCCACCTACCCAGGCAGCAAAAGGAGAAAACATTAGAGTTTTGGGTCTCTGGAGTCTTGGTGAATCAGTGGCTGGGTCTTCCTTGGGGTTGTCAATCCTAATGCTCGCCCCTTCCCCAAAGCCTGTAGCCTCCAATCTGAAGCACAAGGTACAGATCCAAGCCACTACCTTATAATGATACACTCTTAAAAGGTAGAGGAGGATGTCTCACCGTAGGTTACCAACACAATTTGTTGCACCTTTCTTCATACTGGACCCTGCATGAAGAAAAGAGATCATGTGTGACATTGTTTGCTCATAGAATGGGGTGGGCATTAGGATTGACAATCCTAAAGGAGACCCACCACTGATTCACCAAGACTCCAGAAACCCCAAATCCTAATGGATTTTTCTTTTGCTGCTTGGGGTTGGGGTGGGGAGTTAGGGTTGGAAACCCTAATGCAACATTTTCCTACTTTTGTGGCATTATGTTACCCTACCTGGTGCATTAACAAAGTTTTTTGCAAAGAATATGCAATATAAATGTCATTTACATAATTATGTGCAACAATGCCATTTTCCATTATATGCATACATTCTGAAGTGGAGATACTTTTTGTATACTTTTTCCTCTGTTCTAATATGGCACAGAAATATTCAACCACATTTTTAGCATCTTTTATGTCAAATGGGATAAGTACTGCATCTGTATAGTCATACAAGGTGTTTTTATAAGCTAAAGTGTAATTTATGAGAAATGTTTTCTCTAAGCTTCATACCATGGGCATACCAAAAGGACATGGTATAACATTTCATCATGCCTCCTGTTGCAAAAACACTCTCAAGAAGTTAGAGGAACCAACAGAATCTTTGAGCTATGATGATGACAAAGGGAAAGATAGCTGCCAGGCTGTGCTAGCCATTAGTGTGGAGCTCCTGCTGTGAGCTTCGAAAGTTCAGGTCTGTCCTCTTCTTATTCTAAAAATTCCACTTAACTGCTAGTAGTATAAAGAAGAATCCTAGAACCACTAAACCAACTTGCGGTTTAAGTTCTATAATAATTTAAATTAGTTAATTTGTAGTATTAACATTTTATTTAAGAGATAGGCGTAGGGACCAAATGGTAGATAGTGTTTTGGTGAGCACGTTTGGGAGCTAGTTTTATTATTTTTAGTGAGAGACCCCAGTTTTAAGCAATGCAGCATGCCTTCACCGCAGTAATTTTGGTACATTGAATATAACCCCTTTTCAGTTTGTTTATACTTCTTTGGAACTTAACACTCTATTGCTGCAGTAAGTGTCAGTGTTTCCACTGAGTACCCTGGTGCTACATAGAGTCAGACAATTGAGCTGGCAGTGGGCCTGATGGCCCCAGCATCAAGCCAGTAGAGTTCCATGGTCAGCAAAGTCCTGGGACCAGCCAGAGCAGAGGAGTGTGGTGTGCCTGGCTGGCTCAGCATGAAGGTTCAAGATACACTCCGGTGTTGCAGGGTGGCATCTGGTGTTGGAACCTGGCAGGTTCCATGAGATTCTGCCACTAAACTGCAGCAGAATGAAGAGGGGGTGTACACGTGCAGCTACTGGTTGCAAGACAGAGGCAGCTGGTAGCAGACATTGTTTTCAAGTGGACCCATCCTCCCCCATGCATGGAGGTGATTTGGCCATCAATGTTAAGAACCGCATTCGAGACTTGGACTGTTTCTCTCTAGGACTGGGATAAGGACTATATGTGGTGAGAGTATCTGTATTTTCTTTACTTGGTTCCTCTCCTGTGAAACCACCTAATATACTGTCCAGCAGCAGTGAGAAAGCTGCCTATAGAGATAAAATACACGTAATATCTGTGAAGCAGAGACTTTGCTGGACTTCTCGAGTGAGAGCAGAGACTTGAGTGCTCAATATATTCTGTGAAGGACATAATCAAAATCTGAAATCGCTAGACTGCTGAAAATTTTGTTGAATTCACAATTGTGTATTTTGCATTTTGTATTTTAAAGTTTTATTTATTTTTAATAGTGGGTTTGTTAGGAGGGTTGGGAGAGGAGAAAGGGTTATTAGGCAAAGGGTTATAGATTAGATTAGTGTGTGCTTGATGATACAGGTGGGTGAGTAGGTATGTATTGTAATAGAATTACTATGAGTGTGGCTGTGATTGTTTTAGGGTTTAGCATCTGGGTATCATGAGGTCTGTGTTATGGTGTGGACCCTCCTTTTAGGTGGGTCTGTTTTATTGGTGAGAGGTTTTTTTTGGGTGGTTGCAGTATGACCGGTGGGGTAATGTGTGCAGAGTCTAGGGCCCTTCAGGCTTAGTTACTCCCTATCCCAGTTGCTGGACCTCCACCCTTTTGATGAATCCCCCTACAGACAGTGGCATGTACAGCAGTGCCAGCCAGGATGCAACGCAGTAGTGCTGCAATATAGGGGGGCATGGCCAGGCATCACAGAGAGCAACAGTATTTTCAAGGAGCTCCTGCCAATCAAAGTTAATTAGTTATAGTTTTACCTGTAATTGTAGCAAATCATTGAACTTTTAGGATATTAATTTTCCCACTGCAAAGAGCTACACGTCAATACCAAATGTGTGTATTTTACATATGGGGAACTCAAGAAATACTAGCTCGCAGGCTTCCGGCTCACAGACTCCTTGAGCTCAGAATTTCTTTCAGCCATGAGGAGGGCATAAAAATGCAGTTAAGGCCACTACCTCTATGGGAGTAGAAGACAAAACTGGCACAGTGATGGAGGCATTGGAGAAAACTGTCTGTAACTCTGCACCATAATTTCCACTATGGATGAAAAACTTGATTCAATTACCGCTCGTATGGCAACTGTGAAGAAATCTATTGAACTGATCAAAGTAAACACCGAGGAGGCAAAGGTGTGCACTGACTGAACTCTGATGGTGGCTACTGATTTAATTAAAGAAAACTCTATACTGCAGATTAGACTGGAGAGATCTGAAAATTTGATGTGACCCAGGAATATATGTGTGCTGCTGGGGCTGCCTGAAGGAATGGAGGAAGCAGACACCATAGCTTTTTGAGAGTTGGCTCCAGATAGAACTGCAATTAATGGAACCTCCTAAAGTGGAAAAAGTATACCGTATCACCCTAAGAAGGGCGACCACTTAAATGGAATACCCCAGGGTTCTATTTTTGGGCTTTCTTTCAATCAGAAAGTGGCACAAAGTCTTTGCAAGTGGAAGGGAGGAAGATATTATTTTTTCAGGATTGGTCACATGTCATAAGGCAGCAGTGCAAGGCCTTTGGTGGCATCAAAAAACAACTTAGCCAGCGCCAAATCCCATTTGCCTTGCTGCTGCTGCCTGTCTCCATTTAACAGTACAAAAAAAGGCTTATTCTTTCTCTGATCTTAAAGAAGTGTCCAAGTTACTTGAAAGAATCAGAACGGCTGGCCTAAGTCTTCGGAGGTGGGAAGACGATTGAGACGACAAGATGGAGGAACCCTTGGGCGAAGAAGACACTGGAGTTTGCTGAGTGACTAAATTTAGACATTAAATCAAAAGTTGTTATATACTTGAATGCCCACATAATCTTCAATTAACCCAGATTGTCTGTTTTCATTTTCATAGTGTATAAGCATGCCAGGCTGAGTCAGGTAAGTAGATGTTTTATATTAGTTAACAAGGGCTAGCCATGCTTATTTTAATTGCAGATTTATGTCATCTCAGTGCTCTTAGAAATCTGGTAAAAATATAACATACCATGTTGAACTCTTTGGTGGGCACTCAGCCCCTTTTCTAGACTAGAGAGGTGTGTAAGCTTTATCTCATCATGGAGTTCAGTAGTGATGCAATCCATATTGTGTAGCTTTGGCACAGCCCTCTTCATTTCCATTTTGATTTTGTCTAAATATTCACTCTCAGTAAGGATCAACTATAATAGCAGACCGGAATATTGTTTAACAGCAATGCATATTTTGTTAACTTGAGCATGTGCTTACTCTGTACTATTTCTTACAGTAGCGAATGCTGCATTTATAAAGTTATCTAATTCGTTGTTTATCATATAATATGCTCATGTGCAGGAGCTTCATGTTTATATCTCAAATTGAAATATAATAGTTGTCTCAAGGGTATTGAGCAGGTTTACATATGAAACCAGTGATAGTTTTTAAGACCCGAATGGAAATTATCTTTATATCTATCCTGCGTTTGATGGCTAATGGCATTGTGTAATAAATTACTTTGTTTAATATGAAATTATCTCCCCCATCGAGTACCTAAGTGGGGAACATGAACGCACCTCTACCAGAGCATTACTGTATTTCAACTTATTTTGTATGTTAACCTGCACGAATATATTTGTAAATGTTTTTATGAATAATCAGTAAAAAGATTTTACAAAAATAAAAGTACTGTTGCAGTATATTACAAAATGCTGCAGTATGCTGCAACAAACAGTGTAATTCAATGGTAATAAAGCCCTTTCTTACTGCAATATTTTGTAACATGTCATTTACTGCAAGTTATTGTGTTGCATCATGGTTGTATCCACTGCAGGCATTGCAGGGAGGTGGGCATAATGAGGAGGTGGGATGGTAGGTGGTGGGGGGTAGGAGGTTCTAATGGAGGGACACTATTGGGGTGGTGATGACCAGAAGACTTCCTGGGATGAAATGGGACTTAGGGAGAGGCCAAACATGGTTGGTTCCCACATTGAAGGTTCCCACCACACTGAGTGGGAAGGTAGCCTATGGGCCAGCAACCTCCACTCATCCCCTGTGAGCAGTGTTGTGCAATGTGAAATCTATGGAGAACAAGTCTGCAGTTATGTTGGACTTGATTTTGGTCAGTTGATAAGGTTTGCATTATGAAGACCAGCTAGGTGACAATGCAGGGACAGTTCTAGAGGTGTTAATCCCAGCTCAATTCTCTGTGATTCATTACACATGGAGGGATCATGGTAGGGGTAGCCATCTGCTTTAGATCTGATTTGAACTTTACTGAGCATCCAGTGGGAGTTACTTTGTCGTTTGGATGTATGGTCATGTGTAGGGGTCCAGGTGCAGTTTGTAGGATCCTTCTCATATATCAGCCTCTAGGACGCAAGAAGGATTTCTCGAAAGAAATTTCAGACTTCATCACAGAAAGGGTATTGGAGTTGCTGATATGGTTAGTTCTAGGCAACTTCAATGCCCGGGTCAATGACAAACTTTCACATTTTGGACAAGATTTCCCCCGTCAATGGAATCACTGGGCATCGCACAAGTGGTTACTACTCTGACCCGACAACTCAGTCATGCCTTGGACCTAGCATCTTCACTGGGGCTTGAGAGTAGTAACCTCACAGAAACAGAAACATAGAATCTGTTTGCAGAAAAGGACCGCTGGGCCCATCTAGTCTGCTCACTTTTACTACCTCGTGCTTAAACTGCATTCCGTACCTGACCTGCGGCTTCCCCTTTCTGTCCTATTGTTAGTGTTCCTTTATATTTGTCCAATGTATTTTTGAATTCCCCCACTGTTATTCCCCCACCACCTCCACCAGGAGGCTGTACCATCTATCCATCACCATTTCTGTGAAGAAATGCTTCCTCATGTTACCCCAGAATCTCCCCCCCAGCATCATATCATGTCTCCTTGTTCTTGAAACTCTTCTTCTCTGAAAGATCCTACAATCTTGTACTTTATTGATACCCCTGAGATACTTAAAAGTCTGTATCATGTCCTCCCACCTCGTCTCTCCTCCAGTGAATAGATATTGCAGTCTTTAAGTCTCTCTTCATGTGACTTCTGATGCAACCCTGCACCAGTTTAGTTGCCTTTCTCTGTACTGCTTCCATTCTGTCTATGTCTTTCCTGAGATATGTGCTGCAGAACTGGACACAGTACTCCAGTGATCTGTACAGTGGTATCACCACCTTCTTTTTTCCACTAGTGATTCTTCTCCCTATGCACCACAGCATCCCACTGGCTTTCCCTACAGCCTTCTCACATTGTCTGGTCACCTTTAGATTGTTGGATATAATCACCTCCATGTCTCTTTCCTGTTTGGTTACTGTCAGAACCTGGCCTCCCATCCTGTATTCCTCCCCTGGATTTCTGTGCCCCAAATGCATGATCTTGCATTTATTTGCATTGAATCTCAGCTGCCACACTCTTGGCCACTCCTCAAGCTTTCTTAGGTCACTTTGCAATTTATCCAACCCCCTGGAGTGTCCACCTTGTTGCAGATCTTAGTGTCATTTCCTAAGAGAATACCTTCCCTTGCATACCCTCTGCAATGTCACTTCTAAAGATATTAAAGAGGACTGGTCCCAATATCGATCCCTGTGGCAACCCACTGGTCACCCCCTTCTCCTTGGACTGAGCTCTGTTCACTACCACCCTCTGTGTCCTTCTGCTCAACCAATGTCTGACCCATTTTACCATCTTGGTAACCACTCCCAGGCTTCTCAACTTGTTTACATGCCTTCTACCTGGCACAGTGTCAAAGCCCTTGCTGAAATCCAAGTAGGCCACAGCCACTGCCCCTTCCTGACCAACTTGCCTGGTAACCCAGTCAAAGAAATCTATCAGATTTGTTTGACAAGACCTTACTTCTGTAAACTCATGCTGCCTTGGATATTGTCCTCTAGATATGTCACAATTCTTTCTTTCAGTAATGATTCCATCAGTTTCCCCATGATCAAGGTCAGGCTGACTGCCCTGTAGTTGCCAGTCTCCTCCCTGTTCTCACTTTTGTGGAGAGGGACTACATTTGCCCTCCTCCAGTCCTCCAAAACCACACCTGTTTCTATTGATTTTTTGAACAGAGCTGTCAGAGGTGTTGCCAGTTCCCTTCTGAGTTCTTGAAGTATTCTGGGATGTATTCCATCCAGCCTCATTGTCTTGTCTACTTTTAGTTTTGCTAGCTCCTTTAGGACTCTCTCTTCCGTAACTGGACTGGTGTCCACCTCCTTTCCCTTGGTGCTTCTATCCCCTAACTGTAGTCCCTCCCCTTCTACTTCTTCTGTAAATACTGAACAAAAATATTTGTTCAGGATTTCTGCCCTTTCTGGGTCCCCTTCTGCACACTCCCCTCCTTCCCCTTTAAGTCTCACAATCCCTCCTCTGGACTTTTTTCTTTTACTGATATGCCTAAAAAGGTCTTATCCCCTTTCTTTATTGCCTGTGCTGTTCTTTCCTCTGTTCGTGCCTTTGCACACCTTCTTTTCCTGCATCTTTTAGTTTTTTCCAGACCGAGATTGATCCAATCTGCTAGTTGGATCACTACACAATGAAATTCCCATTTGGGGCCCCCACTTGTTGTCCACCCCCAGCAGAGATGATCCATTGCCACCATTTAAATGGGTTGTCCTCAGCAGGACTCCAGGCTGCAATGGATCTCTCAGGTGTGATGGCTTGTTGTGGAACAGGGTCAGACGAGGTAGTGGTAGTCTGTAACAGGGCTGTTGCTTCAGCCCTTGATTCTGTCACACCAGTTCATGTACAACCCAGGCCGTCTCATTTAGGAGCCCTGTGGTTTGATGGGAAGCTTAGGGAAAGGAAGGCTATGGGTCACAGACAGCATTGTTAGTGGAAGTCTGGGACTGATGGGGACAGACTGACTCAGAGAACTCACTACAATGAATATCAGAGGACAGTCTCTTGTAAGAAGGCAGCATTTCTGTCCAGGAAAATTGCAGTGGGGAGAAACTGACCAGCTCAGCTTTTCCAGACTGTAGACAGGCTATTACATCCTACCTATCTCCAGCTTGTAAAGGCTTGTTCATATGCCAGGTGTGAAGAGTTTGCTCAGTTTTTCTCCAACAGGACATCCTCGATCAAGTCCAGGATAACCCCAACTGAGCTGTCATGATCCAGCAGTAGGGAACAGGTTGTCAAAAGGAGCACTCCTCCAGTTCAGTTTGAGTTTAGGCTTCTATCAGTGGAGGAGGTATATGAAGTGATCTCTGAGCTGTGGCCCACTTATTATGAACTGCACTTAGGTCTGATATGCTTCCTAATGAGTTGTGTGGGATTTCTGGGCCCAGTGTTTGCAATGACAATAGTGTTCCCTTTTCTTGGCTCCTTTCCAAGCACATTGATGGATGTGCTGGTGAGGCATCTTCCAAAAAGAACATCTCTGAGCATGGACTGCTTGGCAAATTATAGACCTGCTGTCACCTTCCATTTCTAGAAAAGATGATTGAGAAGATAGTGGTTCTACAGTTCAAAGTGCACATTATGGCCTTTAAAATCTACAAGTCGCTCTAGTCCAGATTTAGATCCAGGCATAGTATGGAAACTGCACTGGGCAGGGTGCATAATGACCTCCTCAGGGTAAAAGATAGAGGGGAATGGTCAGTTCTCATTATACTCTACTTCTCCTCAGTATTTGACACTGTTGATCATGGACTGTTGCTGGATCACATTAGTAGAGCAGATTAGAAGTGGAAGAGAATTCCAAAGTTTGTGGGAACGAAAGGAGAAGGCAGCCTATCCAGCAGAGGATGATTTAGATCCATGGTCCATGAGTCCTTACTTTTGTTTGTTGTGGTTTGACACTGCATCCTTAATTGGTCTGCCTCACAGTGCTGGGACACCTCATTAAAATGGAAGCACCACTATGGAGCAACAGTAGCTCCACCGACATCCCCTACAATGACATGGCAGCACTAGCGCAGAGCAGCCCAATGCACACCATCCCGATGGACACAACCATGATGCAAGGCTACCTACAGTCCGATGGGTACCACCATGACCAGCCACACAGTGACACCGGACACAAAACACCCTGACAGAGCATGACCAGGAGCCCCCCCCACACCCAAATGGGAAGACAACAGCCCACTGCACAGTGCCTGGACAGGGCTGGACAGTGCAACCTGACAGTGGCAATGACCGCAGGACACATCCAGGGTGGAAGGCACACAAGCAGTATGGCTTGCCATTGATGGCCCATGGATGTTGCACACACACTGCAGACCCAAGTCTTCACCAGCACACCACATGACAGTGTGATCACCCCTGAAACAGAAACCAGGCATCCCTCCCCCCACCCAGCTAAGACCTGCAGCTTACTGTTCAGTGCCAGGCCCAAAAGCACACCTGTTGGCAATCTGGTAGGTGTGTCGGCATCATCTCCCCTGCGCTTCATGTGCAATCGGCTTAAGGTGCATCACTGTGGTGGTGTCGATCATTTGGATTTGCTCTTGCTACATGCTTCCATTAAAGAGATAGTCCTCAAATGCAGTGTGAAAAACAGGACTTGCAAGACCAGGACACCAGTCAGAGCACGTCCACTGAATGAAGCACATCTCTCCCTAAGAACACTTACTGTATACATTTCTGAGAAGGCTGGAGCAAACATTTAAGCTAACTCAAAGAATTATTTTTATTTGTTTAGTTAGTTGAGATTTTGTCTACCAGGGCAGTCATAGGTTATAGGATATGACATCTTGTCAACATATGGAAAATGTGTGGTTTCAAGAATCCCAACAGCACATGTGTTGATAGAAGAAAAAAATAGAGTAACAATTAATTGGTATACTTAAATGACTTCTACTGCCTCAGCTATATATGGAAAAATGGAAATAGGAAGAAACTGTTTTAATGTCAACTAAAGACAACAGTGAAACTGATTGACCTTATTTAAGGGGAAAGTGCTAGAAGTTCAAACAGATAATAATAGAGGGAGGAAATAAGGTTACCAGGGAAACAAACCCCAATGTTTTATTTAATTAATAAATTAAATTTATTAGTTAGATTTTCACACCGCTGGATAGCCTTGCTTAGATTAGTCTCCTATTCTTTAAGAGGGTCCTGGGGGACATTACAGCAGCAGAGGAGAACAGGCACATTTTAAGTTACTACTCATACACATATTTAGATTAATACAATTCTACTGGAAGCAATACCGTACGCTGGTACCATCACTAACAAGCATTTGTCAATGCCGAATGTTTGCTTGCTGGTATTGGCATTTCTAGTGCAGATGTGACAAATGCATAATAGGAATGGTAGTGAGGTATTGTAGTAATGCCAACTGCCACCCCCACCTTGCAGAGAGTGAGAGGTGTTGGGGTGTGTGCCTTTGTGTCATGGGCTGTAACAGTCATGGCAGACAGTTTCAGGTGCTCATAGGTGCTGGGAGCTGGCAACAACTGAGGAGGTGGATGGTGGGAAGGGTACTTATGAGGGGAAAAAGGAAAGGGTGTGCAGAGTAGGGCTTGCCATAGAAAGCATAGGGATGCAGAGGTATGATAAAGATAGTAATGTTAAGAATGTAGTTATACCATATAGACATATTTATTGCAGTATATTACACAAACCTATGAAAGTGTCAGCAGAAACAGATCACCTGGCCTATCTAAAGGTGCTTTTACACACAGGTCTATGTAATGGAATAACTGTTATGGAAACAGTATTCCGTTACATCCCTTGTGTGTAAAAAGCATTTGTTTCTTTCCCTTGGTGAACGTTTGTCCAAACCGCAATATCTGCTTCTTGCGATTTGCATGAACGTGTTTCGATTGATCTGGTTGTGTAAAACAGCCATTCCAATACCACTGCAGAAACTGCCATTAGAGCAGCAAACTCTGGGGGAGCCAAAACAAATGGAGGTGGGATTAGCTGGAATACTCGCAGAGGTGTAAAAGGAAACTCGAATGCAACAGAGTACATCGGTGCCACACAGGTAACATTTATTTCATTTTACAAACCTGTGTGTAAAAGCGCCTATAGTCTGCTTCAGTGTGCAGGTATAGTAAGATCAGCTGTCAACCCATTCCCTCCAATACTTGCATGTGAAGTGTGAATAACAAAGTCAGACTGCAGTCATTATTGATGGTATTTACTTGGTAAAACCATGTTAAACATTTATATTGTAAATTAAGTTAAACATTGCTCCAAGTTCTAAAAGAATAGACTGTTTACATTAAATGTTTTCACAGCATATGCAGTTCAAGAACCTATGCTATGCTATATGTATGATTACATTGTTATACACTTTAGGTTCACAATGTGTATATAAAATATATATCTGTTAGAAGACGTCCCATGTAATATAGCACTCTTAGAAAAAATGCAGTATCATGCCATATCAATCGATTTAAATAAGCAGTTATGTTAATTGTATTGTTTCTATTTCTAAAAGAAATACTAAACTCCAAGTGCAAAGTGTAGTAGTATAAGTGCCACTCAATTCAATTTAGTAATGTGTGTCAGTGAATGGGCTTGCCCATGACACAGTCAGACTGCACTCATTATTGACAGTATTTACTTGCTGAAATGAATCACATGCAAATTTTGTCCAAGTCATTTTCAGCCCATAATTAAGGCTTCAGATTTATATTTATCAATCTGTCATCAAAGTGCAAAGTTGCTAGGGTGTAGTGTGACTCTGTTACTATTCAATGCATAGTGTTCAATTATGCTAAAATTGCTGGACAATTAACTAAACTGCCAAATATACAAATAAATAGTTTACACTGAAGGCAGTATAGCACAGTGGTTTAAGGCTCTGAGCTGCAAATCTGGAGACCTGGGTTTGAATCCCACAGCCCCCACTTGCATGCTGTGAGACTCTAAACAATTCACTTAACTTCCCTGTGCTGCCAGGTCGCATCTGTAAACATGCTTTCAGCTTAGTGTGTCTCTCCTGGTTAAACAATTGGGGGGAAAAATAATTTTTGCTTTTTCTTTTCAATCAATCACATACAATTTAATGTAGAACTGAAGCATAACATTTAAAATGCAAGAAATACTGAACATTGGATCAAATCACTTTATTCTCATCCTGTATTACTTCTGGCTGTCCTTGTTCTAAGTTTTTTTCCTTTGCTGTCAAGACTGTTAAATATGAATTTGAAGCCTTAATTATGGGCTGCAAATCAATTGCATAAGATTTGCATGTGACTCGTTTTAGTGAGTAAATAGCATCAATAATGAGTGCAGTCTGACTCTGTTATGGGCGAGCCCATTCAGTGGTGGACATTAGTAAATTAAATTGAATTGAGTGGCAGTTATACTATGATACTGTGAATGTGGAGTTCAGTATTTGTTTTAGAATTAGGAACAATAGAATTAACATAGCTGCTTATTTAAATGGATTGATATGGCATGGTACTGCATGTTTGTAAGAGGCTATATTGAATGGGACGTATTGTTACACATATATATTTTTTTATATACACATTGTACACCTAAAGTGTGTAACGATGCGGTCATACATATAGCAGAGAATAGGTTCTGGAATTGCATATGCTGTGAATACATTTAATGTGAACAGCCTATTATTTTAGAACTTCGAACAATGTTTAAATTTATTTGCAATAGAAATGTTTTACATATAAATGGAACATAAGCGGTAATGGCCACTTTGTTGATAAATTTAGTTGCATTTAAATGATTAAGGTAGTTGTTAAATTTTAGGATTTTCTAAGTATGTTGCACATGCCCTTTGAGTATTGAAGAATGAAGGGGATATGGAATTGCAGCCCCTCAGGAAGCCGCAGCTGCGAAGCGCAGGCGCTAGTAGCGTGGCTAGTGTCTAGATGCCCTGGACTCAGGCGGGGCATATGTATGGTAGGAGACTGTACTTTTGTATTACATTGAATTGGTATAAGCACTTTATTGCAATTTGTAGTCAAGTTGTGGAAAATTAATCATTTTTGCATTATTTAAAGTGCTATGGAAAGTTTTTTTCTGTTTTCTCCCCCTACCATTTGACCACCCATGAATTTGCGCACCATTAACACAGTTTGTAGCAGTATTTACTAATAAAGAACACTGAAGCTGAAGCTCTTTTTTGTGGCTGAGCAGCACTGCGATTTAGGGTAGCGGATTTCCTTTTCTCTTTTTGCATTTCTAAGTTTGTAAATATGGATTGAGAACAGTGCTGTACTTTGATGTGTCTTATGTGTAGACTTGTTATTGCTATAAAGCACTTTGCAGCATTGAAAAGCAGCAGAAAGTGATATTTTGTATGTTTTATGACATGCTATCAGACAGGCAGTCTATGGCTACGGTGTTCCTATCTCTTGTTGGATCTCTTGAGGTCTGCATTTGAAACACAGCAGGGGGTCTCTCTGTCTTAGCCTAGTACAAAACATGAATAGCATTAGCAAGTCAGGAAGACACAACAATCACAGAAGTGCTGCCATGTACTGTAATGGTTTTGATTAATGTATTTTATATCTTCTGAACAATGTAATGAAGGAGGTCTACGAGTGGTGCAACGTTAGTAGGACAGACATGTCTTCGCACAGGACATAGTGACAGAAGAGATAAGTAAGACAATTAGCAACATGTCATATTATCAGACTACATTGTGGCTTATATGTTTCTCAGACTCATTATTGTGAATACACAGTGTGTGTATGCATGAACATACAAAGAGCTGATAAAGCTAATGGACCGTTTCTGCCACTGGTAAACTGCAGGTATCCTACTGCATTTTAGATTAATGCAAAAAATGACATCATTGCTGTTTTCATGTCTTCACTCTTTTTTGTCTAACAAAATTAGAAAACCATGGCATCGTAGTAGAAAGAAAATTAAACTATATAAAGCATGCCTAATATGGGTTGCTTGCAGTGCTCTTACAATGGCCACTTGAAGGTCCAAATGAAATAGGAGGCAGTATAGCATAGTGGTTAAGGGCAGTGAGCTGCAAACCTGGAGAGGGCAGTTTGAATCCCATTAGCTACTTCTTGCATACTGTGTGACCCTGAGCAAGTCACTTAACTTCCTTGTGCTGTCAGGTTGCATCTGGAAGCAAGTTTTGGTTTGGTGTGCCTTTTCTGGTTAAACAATTTCCCCAAATATAAACTTTAAGAGTGGCAGTGCCCTGGTTGTTAAATACCATGTCTATCTATTTGATCTCTTTTAGTCTATTTTAGTCTTTTTTGGCTACCACCCCCCTATCCTGTTACCCTTCCTCCCTGATTTCTTCCAGGTTTCTGAAATGACTCTTTGTATGTGTTATTCATGTATGCTATTTACTGTGATGCCATATCTGAACTGATGAATATGGTTGTATGCTCTCTTTAATGCTGTATGCCCTTGTTTAACATGTTTAACATGTGCAGTATGTAGTCTCCTGATGTAGAACCTTTGTAAAAGAGCATTGGCTCAAAGGTAATTGTAATCCTGGATTTAAAGAAATAAATAAATTTATCAAATGAAACTCAGTTTGGTTCTAGGTCATTATTTAGCATGTACCCTAATATGGAGCACTGAGCGCAGATGTTTGCAAGTAGTGGAATAGCTAGACTGCTATGGTGGTCTGGTCATTTACTGTAACTGAGTTGGGTAACTGTGAGGTAACAAAGCTGTTATTTGCATCTGTCTGTCATGTCATTGTAAAAAAACACACACAGGGAAAAAAAAACATTTGTTACCATAAAGTGTGAAATCCTCAACTGCTATTCATTTGTTAAGTGTGCATCAGTGACCTAATAGGGAAGGCAACACTAAGATAATCTCTATTGGAAACTTCAGGTCCATTCAGAAAGGAATGCATTGAACTTCTCTCTGTTCCTCTCTCTCAACCCCCTTACAACATGATGTGGGAGGGGGAGAGAGAGAAGGAGAGAGAGAGAGAGAGAGAGAGAGAGAGAACACAGAGAGAGAGGGGTCACTAAAAACCATGCCATGTGCGATCTGAACCTCACAGTCCATTACTGCCACACATGTACTCCCACAATTACATCTCCTTTTTTCAAATGATCCCCAAAGAGAACATTTAGGCCCTGTACACATTACAATTGAAGATTTGTACCGTTTTAAATAACGGTTTCAAAACATTTTCAAACTCACCACAGCAGCCCGTCCACATTATTGTTCACCGAGTTCGAATTCGATTGTAACACAGTAAACTGCCATCTGCATCAGCAGTGAGGAACGTTTTTAAACCTGGCAATCCTCCGTGATTGTAGCACGGTTATGCTGGTACTGTAATAGACGGAAAAATCGCATGCCCGTCCACACCACAAGGTAACACGCTTTCCTCCTTCAAACCGTTTTTAAAAACAGACTTGAGACTAGCTCGCAGCAGGGTTTAAGCACGGTTTCTTAACACGCTTTGAAACAGTACTTAAATGCGGACGGGCGCTCGTGTTTGCACTAGTTAAAACGTTTTAAGCACTTTAAAATGTTTTAACTAGCCTGATTTGTACAGGGCCTTACAGTATTACAGGAAGATGGATCTACAAACCTGTTTAAACTGGGATACATCAAAAGGTTCAGAAAGAATTCTTGACATTTGGGCTGTGAAATTACATTATTCTTTTGCAGAACTACACATTTTTGTGACTGTGCCCTTATGTTAGAATAGGGGTAGAGAGGGAACAATATTTCATTTTGCATAAAAAACACAGAGAGATGCAGTTGTGTCCTCTAAAGACTGGATTAGGCCACAATATTCCACTCTGAAAAGTGGAAGGACAGAAGATGTTGTTGTAGTCCGCAAGAGATGACGGACCTTAAAACATTTTCTGTTGCTTTTCCCTGTGTTGAATAAGATCAGAAACAAATAATTGACTCCCTTGATGTGCACTATGTATTCCATTCTATATAAATAGTGTACCACTTGCTCACTTTTAAAGTAATTTTCCAGTTTTCAGCAAAACACTAACAGATGGCATCAGCAGGAATCAAATTTCGTAACATTACCCCAAAAAACTTGAATTTTAGTATATAAGAGAATTCATTATTTAATTTATTTATTCATTTATTGATGGTCTAGGAATTACAACCCTGTGAGTCAGACTCATTTGCAAAGGCTCCACGTCTTACATAAATAAAGATCAGTACACAGTAGAAGACAGAATACATAAGTATAACACAGATACATAATACAGACAACTGCTCTAATACAGCAATAAGGCACTAACTACATGGGTGAGCAAATACATAATACACACAGTATGGGCATATCAGTGATGTGAATACATGATGCATATACAGGAGCAAATACTGCAGTAAAATTGTTTAGTTTTTTTTTGTTTTTTTTTAAGCTAAGTTTCATCAGCAGTCACAGTGAGAGTTGGACATAATGTGGCTCAGTAACTCAGATTTAAAAGGCCCTAGCCTGGGGATAGATAAGATAGTGTTAGGGATTGAGTAAAGACTGAAGAACATTTGTTTTTTGCTCCTTACACTGCATCTGTTCCTGTTGCTTTTCCTGCCTTATAATCTTCTGCTGTGAGTGACATCATAATCCATTACCATGGCACCATGGCAACGACTGATTGTGATGTTAGAAGCAGGAGACTGGGATTTAAGGCAGGAAAAGCAGTCAGGACAGATGAAGTGTAAAGGACAAAGATAATGTTTTCATGTCTTCCGTAATAAAAATGGAATGTTCAGAAATACAAATTTTTTGGTGTGTGTGGGGGGGGGGGGTATAAATGAGCTCTGCTGCTGTCAGCAATGATTGTTTTGCTGTTTTTTAATATGTCCCATTGAGCCACTCATTGCAGTATGAGAGGTGTCATGCACTTTTGTTGGGTGAGAAATGGTGAATCGAGGCTGAGCTGTTCTCTCAATCACCAGATGCAAACAAAACCACACTAACACTGCAATACATGGCTCTGTGGGACATACTGATACATTATAAGTCCAGGAAATGTTTCCATCTTAAATGTAAAAAGTAAAAATAAACAGATTGTCCAAACATGCCAATTTCTAGCACAGGTGTATAGGAGACACATTTTGCTGAATAAGAGTCTCATGCAGTGTTGGGTAAGTTACTTTAAAAAAAAGTAATCAGTTACAGTTATTAGTCACTCTCAAATAAATGTAATCAGTTATAGCTACTGATTACTTTTGTATAAAAAGTAATTAGTAACTGTAATGCGTATTATTTTTTCTATTACTTTTGACAACTTGGTGCCGGAAGCTTGGTTGGTGCTGGTCAGTGTTGTATGTCTCAACTTTTGTTACGTTTAGTAAAGGTATCTCCTCTTGTATCAAACAAGATGTTTGCTGTATAGTGGTGTTTCACACTTCTCTGAGGCGAGAAGTGCCATAGTGTGGTAGAACCACTCTCACTGCAGTCAGCTTGGATTTGGATTTCTTGAACAGATATTTTGCGACCAACCTCCACAATAAGAACTTTTGGATTTATTCAGAAGAGATTTCCCTTGGACTTAACTAAACAGCTTGTCCAACGTAACAGAAGTCCATCTTTTTTTTTTAAAACCTGAAGCCATTCTAAAAGCTCACATTGCAGCAAATCAGTTCTGTGGAGGACAAGGTCACAATCCCACAGACTGGGTGCTGGACACCTGCACAGCTTGTTTATGTTTTTTTATTTTCTGTTTTACTTCTTCAAACTGGGGATCTGGGTAGACCAGCTTAAAATGAGTTAACTCTGACATCATGAGAGCAAATAATCTCACATGTCACTGAGCAGCCGGTCTCCTCCCTTGTATTAACTAATCGGGAGGGCAGTGGCCAGGGGGAGTGGAATGCTGGGAAGCATTGGAAGGGGGATCACCAGTATGAATAGGGAGGTCATAGTACCCTTGTACACCCATTTGGTTAGACCACACTTGGAGTATGGAGTCCAGTTCTGGAGGCCATACCTCAGGAAGGATGTGGGGAGGATAGAGAGGGTTCAGAGGAGAGTGACAAAAATGGTAAAATGGTTAAGCCACCTATCCTATGAAGAAAGGTTGAGAGATTTGAACATGTACTCCCTGGAGCAGAGGAAGGAGAGGGGGGATATGATTGAGACATTCAAGTACCTTAAGGGTATAAACAGGGTGCCAGGGTGGAGCATCTTCAAGATGAAAGGAAGTCAGAGGATGAGGGGGCATGGCCTGCAGGTGGAGGGAGGACAGTTCAGGCATAACATTAAAAAATACTATTACTCAGAGAGAGTGGTAGAAAAGTGGAACAGACTCCCAGAAGCAGTCATTGGAGAGGAAACAGTGGAGGGATTCAAAAGGGTATGGGACAACCACATGGGAGTGTTAAGGTGGGGAGGCACAGGTCCAAGCAGATAGCTGGGCAAATGGGCAGACTTGGTTTGAATCCCACAGCCAGTTCAGTCCTTTTCTGCCTTCACACTTCTATGAATCTAATCAGTAACAAATCATTTCATTATGCAAATCAGAAGACCATGGAGGGGGAGGCAAAGTTTCAACAGAGCTGCTGAGATATGTTGCAGAAATCTGTGCTACTAATGTGACATACTGTACTGTACTGTTCTGTACCCCAAAATACAGTATACTGCATGAAACAGTATTGTTGACAAGTGGCTGATAACAGGTTACCTGCAGTGAATAAGTTATTAAGGATACGGCAAAGGTTATTACACATGCGCACGCACACACACACACACACACTCATTGGAGGGGCTCTCAATGGCAGTAGAGGTGGTTGTTAATGTACTGACCCCCATTAAAATGAATATGACAGGAGGACTGGCAGCCAATTGTTATATCCTCAGAGCCATGTTGAGAAAAACATCACTGAAAACTGGGGCTAAAATAAACTTTGAGGGGAGTGCAATATTAGCCATCCACCACTAAACAACTTAAAACACAAATTTTAGTGAGAAAGAAGTAATGTGATCTCCTGGGAATTGAACCCAGGTCCACAGAACACCATCCCATGTTCTAACCACTGAATTACATGCACACTTGATTGGTTTGGGGTTCCAAGACATACTTCCTTTTCCTGGTATTGCATATCCACCAGCTGGGAATAGTAGGCTGCCAGGCTGGGATTCAACTCCCAGTAGTTCACATAATTTCTTTCATACTACATTTGTGATTTAAATTGCTTAGCAGTAGCTAATATTACACCAAAAACATGAAGAGCCCATGGATTCAAATAACTAAACTCCATCCTGCTCAGAAATATGCTGGTATACTGTAAGTGTGAAATGTTGAAACTGAATTTGTTTAGAACAATCTAACCCACCTTGATCATCCCAAATGCATGGCTGCCCTCCCTATGTAAGGGGTCAGAAGAGTGGTGGTGGGGGATGGGTCTAAATTGCCTGCAAGAACAGTGACTGCAAGGCCAGAGTCAAACCTTTTGCTATAGGCTGTTCCATTTGTTGTAACTGGCTCGACTGACACTTTACTTGAACATAGGATTTGCAGGACTAATGCTGTCACAGAATACCAATGCCATGGACAGGTGCTTGCTGTAGCAGAAGAGAAAGGACACTGGATCCCCACCAACTTGAACCCCCCAAATTATCTATGAGCCAAACTGTTTAAGGCAGCCGAGAAGCCCTCCCTGCCATAAGACAAGCACAGCACGCTGAGCCAGACCACCCACCCCCCCGTGGAGACCGGAGGTCATGAGGGCCAGCCGAGAAGCCCTCCCTGCCATAAGACAAGCACAGCACACTGAGCCAGACCACCACCCCCCTTCCCCATGGAGACCGGAGGTCGTGAGGGCCAGCCGAGAAGCCCTCCCTGCCATAAGACAAGCACAGCACGCTGAGCCAGGTAATTTGCTGCTCACCTAAAGGAATACATTGCTGTGTGGCGCCTTTTTCAAATGGCCGCCAGCCCCTAGCCTTGCCGCTCGTTCACCCCAGCAGAAAAGCAGCTGCCTTGCCCTGCAAGTTTCAGATCAGGCTTAGCCCCGCCGAACGCTCCATGTTCGGCTCCCCACCACCCCCACCACCCTTGGTCGGCTGTTGAACTTATACCCTGTTCAAGTCAGGTGAAGGGCGAAATAACCTATCAGCCCACTTTTCCAGCTGCAGGTTATACAGTTCTATCCCTAGAGGCCACTGTCACACATTCCCACTTGACATAAAGTCACTATGCATCTTCTATTCATCACAACGTTGCTCACCAGCAGGCTCACTCTCCTTGCTCTGCAACCCCACCCTGTGGCTCCTCCACCTCATGACTTCACCAACTTCACTATCCCTTCATCTACCCCAGACACTGGCTGGCAGAGACACTCCTATGCTGCACACTAACATCAATTTGTCCTAATTTATCTTCTCTCTCATACTCCTACACTTACACCCGCTTTACAGATGGGTCAACACTGTACCTCTGCCCTACTCCAGCCTACACCTCGGCTCCCCTCCACCCATGAAGACGTGACGTTGCCCCCCCCCGCAACCTCCCTGCTTCCCTGCATCATCTCTAGTCTACCAGTACCCACCCACAACAAAAAAATAAAACAGTCACCCTATCATTCTCAGCTTGGGTTCCACAAGCATTGCAGGCTCTCTCTACTAAGGCACACATTACTCCTACTCCTGCTATCCGGAAATATTCACCCCAACCCTGGACCCCCCATCACAAAAACCCACCCAAACAAACCCCAGGGAAGACTGCTGCTGGCATCAATTAATATTTGTAGTCTTCCTAAAAAACACACGCTACTTCAAGGTTGGATTACCCAACATGCTCCTGACATTCTAGCCCTCTCAGAAACCTGGCTATCCAAAAAAATCCCCAACGATGCAGTCTCCCTAAGTAACTATAACCTTTTTAGGGCAGATAGAACTGATAAGCATGGAGGTGGCTGTGCAATATTCGTTAAATCTACACTCAGCGCATACAGTGGTGGACACCCCCCACCCCAGAACATGGGGCGCAGACACTTACAGTCAAAATTAGTCTGGGCACCAAAACTATCCACATCATCGCTTCCCATATCCCCCCGAGAAACCAGAAACTTGCATTTGAATCAATCTTACACACTATTGCTCACCTCCCAAATGCTAACGAATCCATATTAATGGGCGATTTCAACATTGATTGGCTATCCCCATCCTCCTCCACCTACAAAGACGCAGCACAGGCTATGGACTGCACCCAAATTGTTATCTCCTCAACAAGGTGTGACACAAGAACCGGGAGCTCCACACTATTAGACCTTATTTTTACAAACAGACCACGTAACATCACCCAGGCCTCAGTGCTCCCAGATGCTATCAGTGACCACTCCCCGGTTATCTGCTGGTGGTCGGGTAAACTCCCTTCAGCACCACCAACCACCACATGGCATCATAAGCTCAAAAAAGGAGGCCTTGACTGCCTCAAAGAATACCTTGTAAATAGCAACTGGCTACCCATATATAACGCACAGACAGTGGATGCCACCCTTACCCACTTTATAACTAAGTTTAACAAAGCCTGTGATATATTTGCCCCCTTCACAAAGCAGGTGGTGAAAACCAGGACTACTCCCTGGATCACACCTTCCCTTATAAACCTTATGCAACACAGGGACAACCTTTGGCACAAGGCCATAGACACACAGCGCACTAGGGACAGACAACTATATAGGGAGGCACATAATAAATGCACCTGGGCAACTCGCAGGGCAAAAGCTTAATACTACCAGCATACCCTCTCCACCTCCTGGGGAGATGGGAAAAAATTCTGGAGCAACATTCAGGAAATCAGTGGGAAAACTCGCTCCCCCACCCCTACCCAACTCAATGTGAACGGGACATTACTCAAGACCCAGCTAAATTGCTGAAGCCCTCAACGACTCCTTCTCTGACCTCTCACATATCCTCCCCTAAATTTCTTCCACCCTCCCAACCCCCACACCTTGTCCAGCGAATATGACCTCCACCCCCATTCCAGCTCCGAACCATTCCCGACAACCTGGCCAAACGCTATATCTCCAAAGCTATCGCTAACACTCGCTACAGCAATGACTCCCTGGACCTAAAACTTATTAGGCTTACCCTCGATGTCACACTACCCCATCTCACAAAAATTCTTAACCTCTCACTCTGCCTTGGCCAATTCCCCTCTAACTGGAAAAAAGCCTTGATCACTCCTATCTTAAAGAATGGCGACCCCACCTGCACCGGTAATTATAGACCAATCTCAATACTCCCTCCTCTCTCCAAAGCGCTTGAAAAAATAGTCTCAGACCAGCTTACAGAGCACCTTACGAGACACAACCTCCTAAGTAAGGAACAACATGGGTTCCATGCTGGCCACAGCACCATCACGGCCCTCACTGAACTAACCACGTTCATCCATGGGGCCCTGGACCAAGGATCTATTGCCGGGACCATCTATGTAGACTTAACAAAGGCATTTGACATGGTCAATCACGATCTTCTCATCCAAGTCCTGCCACAACTAAATGTGGCCGCTGAGGTCTCGGCCTGGTTCAAGGACTACCCCTCGGGTCGCTCTCAGCAAGTAAGAATCAACTCCACCATCTCCAACCCCAAACCTGTGTGCTCGGACATTCCACAGGGGTCTATTCTGGGCCCACTGCTTTTTACACTCTTCCTTAACTCACTCCCCAAAGCTTGCAGTGGTCATCTCCTACTTTATGCTGATGATGCTGTTCTTTACTGACAACACCCACAGCCAGACACCCTCCAGCTCTCCCTTCAAGGGTTTTTCAGGGAGCTGGAAAACTGGTTTACTGTACACCGCCTGATCATTAACTATTCCAAAACTAAGTCCATGACCTTGCACATCGCCAAAGCCCACACAGCCAGATGACACTCCAAATCACAAACTTGGATGGTACCCATCTGAACATAGTTACTCATTTTAAATATCTAGGTGTCACCTTAGATACCTCCCTCTCCTACCACAGACATGTACGCCTCCTCTGCCAGCGATTAACTCCAGAATTGGTACCCTCACAGGATCAAGAACAGCCTGCCTGCCCATGCCATGCAGATAGCTGTCACCTCCTCCATCCCTCTCACTTCTCGATCACGGATTATCTACGGCACTGCTGACAACTCCACCCTAAGTAGCATAATCACAGCTTAATAAAGCCTGCCCTACGTTGGCTGTGACAGACTCACCCACACCTGCGATCTGTACACACTAACAGGTTGGCTTAATTTCCATCAAAGACTCAAATATCAAACCTGCATCTTAGCTAAAAAGATCCACCTCCAGCTTACTCCAGCCGGTCTACTCCCCATCGTCAGCCCGGCCCCTCACAGGCGGACTACCAGACTGTCGGCTACCTCATCCTTCATGGTCCCCCCATGTCAAACGTCTCTAGGGCAGAGATCCTTCTGCTACCGTGCCCCCAAATGGCTCAACACCCTCCCCCTACTCTCTCCCAGACCCACAACATCGCACTTTTCAAAACAGGCCTTCGAACACACCTCTTTGAAAACTCTAAATGTGAATGCCAATAAGGCCTGCTCTCTCCTCCTTCATCCCCATAACTGACTCAGGGACTTCCTAGTCCCTACGTACCCACCCTCTGCATTAGCTCTGTCTTGGGCCCATGTATGCCTCCCAAAAGCTTTTAAAATGCCTCTTAACTGCCATGTCAATTTTGTAACCTGACAAAATCAAAGTGTATAAAAAAAATGTGTTTCTTTTAATGCTTTATATTGTCTTGTGTCTCTCCACCTCCTGTAACCACCGTGGAGCCATTGTATAAATACTGTCTGTACTGAAACCTGTATATAATTGCTCATTCCATCTGTCTTCCTTGTACTTTGGTTCTCCCTCCACCCCCTGTAAACAACGTGGAGCCTTTGCAAAAGAGTCTATGACTCAAAGGATTGTAATTCCAATTATACAGTAAATAAATAAATAAAAATAAATAAAATGCACTGCCAATCTCCAGTCAATCTGTTCTAACTCACATCTTACAAGTTATAACACAGCATGCAATGACTTGTTTAGTTACATGTTGTTCCTGTTTGATTTCCCACAACACAAGTAGGATCCCAGTATTAAATTGTGCATTCATCAGTAAAACAATAAGGTTGGGTAGCCCAGAGTATAGGGTTGTGAATCTGGAGACTGGTGTTTGAATACTAAATTGTAAATTTATTTACACAGGATAGCCCAGCTGAGATGCAACATGTTGTTCACAGTGGGATCCTGCTTTTACCCATTTCCACAGCGAAGTGGACATGCAGTTAATGACTTGCCTGAGATTATAAAATAAGGTGCAGCTGTGGTGAACCACCAGAACCTTACTGTCGTGGTGCAGTGCTCGTTGCAATCTCTGCACAATGTTTCAAAGTATGGCCTCTGAATTAATAAAGGGATCATGAAAATCAGTCAGCTAGCTGAGGACTTATCCTACTATCTTTTTCTCAACTTTAGAATAGATTTAACCTAGAAAGTTCACAAATATTTCAATATTTTCAAATAAGATCTGTAATAGCAAAACTTATAGATGGGTTATTAACACTTGGAAAATAATAAAAAATATACAGTACACAATTCAGTACACAACAAGCAAGTTAATTGCAAGATCCTAAATAGGAAGTTAAATATAAAAAATAACTTAGACTTCAAATAGGATGGCAGAAAGAACTTTGTTGGCACCAACTTGTACACATCAGTAAATTCTTTATAATACATTCAATATACCTTCATTTAAGTTCCAATGTCATTATAACTGGTACATCTTACTGCACAAGAGTAAAAAATATTATCATCTGTTGTTTAATCAGTTACTCACTTTCTTTGTATTTTAATTCCAGCATGTTGTTCACTGTCTCTAGAGGTCAAACATCCTATGGCATAAATACACTGTATTAAACTATAGGTGTTTCATTGTTTCCTACTACCATGGGACACTACTCAAAGTAGGACTGAGTCGTAGACTAGTCAACTTTCCCAAATAAAGTAATACAAATTACAAAGTATTTCAGATGACATAGTTTACCTTGGATTTTATGTTTCTTTGTTAATTTCAGGGTATTTTCTAACGAAAATTGAATGATAAAGCTATTAACATATTATAATAAAATGTGCTGTATTTTATATGTCTGAGACAAAAAATAAAGGACTTAGCTGCACTCCTTTTATAGCCTACAATATAAACAATAAAAGACAGAAAAGTGTTTATGATGACCAATGATGATCACAGTTCATCATGACATGACTGATTCAATGAAGAAAACTGCACTCATGAGCAAGAGGCAGGCTCAGTTATTTGTGCTTCTAGTTTGGGCTCACAAGGAAAACAAAAAGGATCAGCTGGAAGGTTAGTACATGGAACAATACTTGAGGTGTCCAGCCCCATTATTCTCAAATAGAAGTTACAGTCCCTGTCTCTCGAATATATCTTTCTATACTCATGAATATTGGTGTGCATTACAGCAGTTTGAGCAATAGCCAAAATTACACCAACTACCAAATTGTTCAATGTAGACTAGGACTAGTAGAAGACAACAAGAACATTACGTGTATGGCACCTGTGGCAGCACACAACCAAGAGGTAACTTTTGAGCATATTCACAAGTTCATGGAGTTAAGGTTTACATCAGGTTTTAATCATTCAGGCTCTGGAAATGTAAGATTCAAACTCAGTCTACCAGATTCTGAACATGTTGGATCCAGACTCAGGCTGCCAAATTCTGAACATGTTGGAACCAGACTCAGCCTGTCAAATTCTGAAAATGTGGGATCCAGACTTAGCCTCCCAAATTCAAACTATGTTGTCCTGTTCTGCACACCTTGTATAGACAAATGTATTGAGAGTCCAAAACAGAATCCCTTGGATCCCATTGCAGCTTATAGAACCAACAAACCGTCCTAACATGATCAATTCCATATTACCAAACTGATTTGAAAAACACTTTCTTTACAAATCAGTAAAGTGATTTTATTAGGCTGATAATGGTATTCATATCAGTAATATAAACAAATTTGAGAGCTTAAAAAATATAAATCATCCTGTCTAACAAGATCTTAATAAATATGATGTTTATACAGGTCCAACTGCATACGAAAACAGATTCAGTCACTGTACCTGTCACATCTCCTTTCTTACATCTTACTATCCATAACTTTCTATGTGAAATGGGCTGTTAATTTATCAAACTAACTATGTAAGGATTAGCAGTCATCTACCCACCAAACTAAATCACTTGACCACTGGACAACAAATGATTAGGTGTCAGAATAACAATAAACAAAAAAAGTGAATTACAGAAAGACAAACATAAATAAGCAGACAACATGCAAATAGAACACAAAGGCAAATGAGAAAGAAAGCAAAAACAATATATTGCAAACTAATTCAGAACTAAGCCCAGCAAAAGGGGCAGAAGTCAAACCTCCAAATAATCAAAGGCTACACTACAATTCTGTTGTGGAACAATAAAATGCTGTGCATTCCACCTACTAAATGTTCTTTCAGAGAACAGGCTCCGATGAATCTCCTGCTAAGATTAACATACTGGGATGTTGACTGCCAGATAGGGCTTCAACTGTTTGAACATATCTGCCATTTGGACTCATACAGACATATCCATGAGTCTGTATTATTTGGATATGCTTAACTGCACTGTCACTCTGGTAATGCATGTGTGCATTTGATTTATTAGACATTTGGAATCAGCAGTGGTAAATGTCTTGCCTTTATATTGGCACATACTGTATGGTGTGGGATTTTGTAAATAAAATCTTTGCTCTGCATGTGCATGCATATTTTTGCTAGTGCATCTTTCTTATCAATTAGTGTGTTCTTTTCTTTTTTTATCTCAGCTTCTCCCCTTATTCAAGTGTGCCTCTTTCTGTAGGGTTCTTTTCTTTTCAGGCTATACTCTGTGACAGCACTACACATTCTTGAATAGGCAGCCATTTAAAAGTTTAAGGTATCAAATGTGTGATCAGTTGTTAATTTATCACTTTGTCCAAACATGTAGGCTAAGTACTTAGAAAAAGGAAAAAATACATCTTTCTTCAGTTAAGGTCTGCTGGCTGTAAAACCTGCAGGAACTCTAGTTTGCTATCTGTTTCAGATTACCCCTTTCTGAAATGGACTGCTTTTAAATCATGGGGACCTTCTGGCAGAGGCATAGCCCAACTTCCTAAGGTTTTCTCATATCTGCAATCTGAACAGTACAACAATACAGTTAAAATTTCAGCGAGGGACAAAAAGTTAACAGTTCCCTAGTATTTAGGAAACCAATCCTACCTGTCCACAGGTAAATCTCTAAAATTTGGAGTGACAGAGGATCTTGTACAGCTGTTTCTGTCACTGACAGCATGTAACAGCAGAGCTGCTTCATCCGAGAATGACAATCTCAGCTCCGATGAAGCAGTTGACATGGATAGTGTCACTGCTAATCAACATTTACACAGAGCCCCACAAAGCAAATTTTACTAGTGAAATTAAATGCTTTGGAATAGCCAGAGATGGTTCAACTGCAGCGGTATTGATTAAGATAGTATTCATCATGACCTGACGCCAGTTCTTTTTTTCTTTTTTTTTTTTTTTTAAATAGAAGAGCATTTTTTTTGTGAGAAAAAAAACATTCAGAGGTTACCGTTTTAAGCAGTCTATGCCTTTGCTGAACAGATACTCCATATTTCTGTTGCATGAGTCTCCCACAAGAAGTCAGTCTAAAGAGCTCAACCTTAACAATGACAGCTATTTGGCCATCTGCTTTACGTTCCAAACAGTGACTGCAGCAACTCGAGATACAGTTGTAAAATGTAGTTTTCATGCTTGACTTCAATGAGCACTACATTTTACAACATTTATCCAATAAAAGGAAAATGCAAACACTGCTGCTGTTAGCTATGTGCCTGCCCTGACTTTCAGAATTCACAAGGACCTTGAGGCCGGCTGTGCTCCGGCTGCAGGCTCACTGCCGACTTGTGGCTGCTGCCCATTGCTGCTGAATAACATTCAATTATAAAGTGGCTGCACAGATTAATTTATCTGTATTCTAATAAAAACTATTAATTTCAGTGGACTTACCACTCAAAAATGTGTGTATTTTCCTCTGCTTCATCTGCGGTGCTCCACTTGGTGTTCCCACTATCTCAGTAACCATTCTGAAGTAGTTCTAACTCAAATTTCAAATGACTACCTGGAATGTGAGAGCAGTCTGACTGTATTTTGGAACACGTCAGAATACTGTGTTAATCTGTCCTTTAGTAAACAACATGGATTGCTCTTTACAAAGATCTTTTCCATACCAGGAAACACTCAAGTGCTCTGTATTCGGAAAAATCAGATTTTATTAATTTTATTCATTTAAATCACATTATTATTATTATTATTATTATTATTATTATTATTCTATATGCTTATGCATAAAGGAAGCTGTAACAACCCAACTGCTGCCATCAGAAACAGACGGCTTCTGTTCTCCTTAGAAGTGACTAGTTCCCCATGGATGCACACCTATTAGTTCAGAAGCATGGTCCCTCTGGATAGTGTGTGTGCCCTGTGCATTCCATTCAGCATGTCTCGAAAGGCTCCTGGTGATGTGGAGAATTAATTTGATGGAATAATTCCTTTTAGAGGTCTTTTCTACTGTATGGTACCTCCTGAATTGGTGGTATTTTATTTCTGTTGGAGAGCTTCAGTTATTAATTTGAGACCCTTGCTGGGGCAGCTCGCACTACTGGACCCAGGCGCCATCAGAGTTAACTGAATTAATTTTTTAAATATCTATGACTGCATGAAAACTAAGCTGATTTGGATAGAAGAACTCAATTGTGTTAGCTTAGGACAAGGGAAAATGAGAAATAATAAATTTAATTTTTTTTTTTTACTTTGAGCAGAACACTCAAGAGTGAGACAGAGAAAATAGCATTCAGGTTGCCATATTCTTCAGTGCTGGTGCATGCTCCATGCCTGTAAGTATTTTTACAAAGACACTCTACTTGCAAAATTGAATTTTGTTTCATAAATGTTCTGGGGGTGGTGGGGGAGCTGGTTGAGTATGTGCTGGACCACAAGGGCATCTTGTTATGGGGGTAGGAACAGGTGAATCATCAGATAACCAGGGTCTATACACTTCAAGGAGGCATATTTGGCAGAGATGCCTGTCTGCATCTGGCTATAATTGATACACAGACAATTTGTGATGTACTGCGGAGCTGATCAATAGCCATCCTCCTCCATAAACGTTCCCTGGCTCTCGTAGCTACCCAGGAAAGTGATGGAATCAGCTTATAGAGTACTTATAATTTACCCACAGTAGTTTTCTTTCCATATGGTTTAAAAAAAATTGGAAGGACTTTTTTTCTTCTTGATCATGACACTGGGGGACTGGAAACTCACGTGTCACTGTTATTTTTTTTTTTTGGGGGGGTGTTGCTGAGATGGAGGGTCAGGTGGAACAATAAAAAAAAAATGTGACCGGGCATTGGGAGCGGCACGCTTGGGGGGGCACTTAAAGAGTGGTGACACTAGTGGATTGGGCAACCTCTCTCTTTCTCTCACTCTTGTGGGTTCCCTAGTAGTGGAAATACTCACAGGGACTGAGGGACACACTGATGACCATGACTGCTGATAGTTGAAGGGGCCCGGCTGCAGTATGACTGAAGTGTGTGCTCTGTCACTGTACTGGAACCACTGTAGGAACTGAATTTGGGGAAGGGGAGAGGCTTCTTAAGAAATGGCACAGCCACAGTACAAATCATGTCTGCTCCACTCGGTCTCATTGCTGATGTCACGGCAAGGCATGCTGAGAAAAGTAGGAGGTAGCACAGCATGCATGTAAACCGGAGACATGTTTCATGCGCTGATTACGAGACTGCTGTGCACTTAACTGGCTTTCTCTACACAAATAGAGTTTTCTCTTTCTTCATCTTGGCAATGCTGCTCAGCGGTCTGTTGGTAATGGCAGTGGGGTAGGCGGGTGCGATGGAGAGGCAGCCGTAGCAGGCATGTACTGTGGAGACATGTTTCACACAGTGATTGAAGCGGACCTCTTCTTTGAAGCCAACGCCACTGCTCTCAATCTGCTGCCGTACACATCTCGCAGCTTCATTGGTGCATATGGGACGCACCCTGCAGATTGAGCACTTCATTGGCAGGGACAGGCACACACCTCCAGCAAGTCGTGTTCTCCCAAGATGTTTCTTGTGCATGCGCACAAACAAACATAATAAAATTAGGTAAGGGGTTAAGGAGTACAATAAGGATAGGTAAATACAGGCTAGATACTATAGGTGGGTGCAGGCCTGCAAATAGAAGTGGATTGTTTAGGGATGAGTGGAGGTTAGGAGACACAAGTACTAAGGAGGTGACAGAAAATGGCTTTTTCAAAGGGGGGTTTATATTTTATAGGTTTATATTCTTAATATCCTTAGGCAGGGAGTTCAAAGCGATTGGTGCAGATGCAACAAAGACCTTCCCCCCAGTGGTTTTGTTTGTCCTTGATACATGCAGGAGCTCTCTAGACAGGAAACATAACTGCTGGTTTTGAATCTTGTCAGTTGAGGAGGTTGGTTAGATAGGCTGAATATGATGCATGAATGTATGTGAATATTACAGAGAGCCATTGAAGTTCACTTTTAACAGTTGAGAAGAGTCCAAGGCTAGAGTAAAAGACAGAGTGGTGTGTCCATGTGCTATTGATGTTGCAAAGGATACAGATGGGCCAGTTATCAAGTTATCAGAGTGGCAGAGAGAGAGAGAGAGAAAGAGAGAGAGAGAGAGGGGAGAGAGGAGAGAGAGAGAGAGAGAGAGAATACAAACAGATTTTATCCTGTTAGTTTTCAGATTAGCATCTATGTCTGCTCTGCACTGAACTAATTTGTGCAACAAATTAATGAAAGCAGAATTAAATTAATGTGCCAAATGAAATACCACAAAAAGTGTTCCAGTTTTAATTTAATAAATAATTTTAAATTAACTTACAGAATTCAATTTAATAACAGTCTGACAATATATGTGTGTCTTTTTTTAAAGATATACTTATGGGGGGAAGGAAAAGAGTGGTGACAGATAAGTACAGAAAAGGCTACAAACATGCCTTGCATTGCAAAGAAGAATTCCAAGGGGATACATGTGCAAACTCAATCACTCATGCCATTTGCGTTTATTTATTTTACCAAGAAAAGGTTCCACTGAGCAATGCTCATTTACATGGAGGTCCTGATTAGGACAGCAAAAATTAAAACATTCATAGCGGTACATACACAGAATACATTACAGGTGGTTATACGAATTTTATACAGTGATTAGCAAACAGAATAATAAAAATAAATAAAACTATAATACATATGCTGATAAAAGACTGTAACTACAGAGTTAATGAAAAGCATAACATGACAATACAGTAGGTCAACATAGTAAATCAGGAAATGCATGTAAAATGATGTGGTGAGTACATACATTATGAGCTGTAAATCTGGTGACATCCAGCAGACCAGACCTGGGTTTGAATCCCACAGATTCCACTTGCATACTGTGTGACCCTGAGCAAGTCACTTAACTTCCCTGTGCTCCCAGGTTGTACCTGTAAAAAAGCTTTCAGCTTAGTGTGTCTTACCTGGTTAAAATAACTAAATAAAAAAAAATATATAATAATAATTGCCTGATCTCATATGGGATTCAAGGGGTTATAAGCTGTCAGTCAAATAAGCAAGAGGACTAAGAGGCATTTATATTAATCCTATATACTTGCATTGAATTGTTGCACCAATCCATAAGTCCATGACACTGTGGGCTAAAGAAGAATAAGTGCTGCATAGCAGGGAGGTGCACACACTATCTTTCAGAGTATCTGAGTTCTATAGGATGCAACAAGCCTCAAGCCTGGTAGGTGTAGGTCAGGCTAAGAGGACCATTTTAGGGACACGCCCCAGATGCTCCTCCTAGTCACACTAGACTTCAGCTGCACATGAACTTCCCACAATAAATTTCTACCATTTGGGATTTAAAACAGATGGCCACTCTTTTCAGAATTGTAGGCAACATTGCTTTCTTTTGGGGATCTGCAAATTGAAAAATACAGTATGTACCCTGGATGTGAAAAATGTATAGTGGATGAAGCTATATTTTGAAAATACCAAGGAATAAGGATTTAACCAGTCATTCCCTCCCCCCTTAATGGGTGGCTGATGTGACACCTTTGAACAACAATGGGGGAGGGGAAATTGTCCCTATAGCCCAGAATTCAATGTTCTGCTCGGTGATTTTTTTTTTTAATAATGGAATGGGAATTGTTTGCATGCTGAGAACAACAGTGCACAAAATACAGCTGACTGTTGACCCTCACTTTGTTGGCAGTACTCTAAAGTTGTGCCATGAATTACTTTTCAAAAAAATTAAAAAATCTTTTATTTTTGTATTAGCAATCATCACATCTCCCCTGTTTTGGTTAAAGTCAGCAAATCCAGTCAGTCAGTGTTTGCCCATTTCTCTTTACAATCCAGGACTCACATACTTAACAAAAATAGATCACACTCGATGGGGCAAGGTTAGGGTGAGGTTAGCGAAGCACCAAGAAAGATGTGCTCTACAGGAGCTCCACTATGCCAGCCTATGCAATTTGATAAAACTCCATTTTCTGCCAATATTTATATAGACATCTGACAGCTCAGAATACCTTGGACAATGAGAAAAAGGCAATGACCAAATGTTCAAAAATGGTGACAAATAAAAACTGTTTCAAGCCAAAAGTAACTATGATGAATGAAGACCACAAGGCAGCAGGATCATCTTCTGCAATGGGACCCTCAAGCACTGTGGAGATAATGCTAGTGAATGCTGATAACAGCATCAAAGTGCTCTGCAAAACCATTGCTGACCAAGATAAAAGGGGGATGCTGTCAACAGCAACTAGGTCCAGCTTGTGACAGAAGTATCAGAGACAAAGCAATTGGGCCAAGATAAGCACAGATTAGTGGCAAAGGCCCATTTCACAATTGTCCTTCATAGTTTAAAATGAAATAGATGCCAAGTGCTAACCAGATTTGCTTACAGTCCAAATAATTCCTATGGCATTTTGTTTAAATGCAACATTTCTGAGCCTTACAAAATTTGGAAATCGGCATGAGAGAACTCATTTCAGTGTTGCATCTTGGACGATGCCTGTGGCTCTGCTAAACTGCAGTAGTACTGCTTCAGTGTAATCAGTTGTTCCTGGTGAGGGAATTGACCTTGTGGCCCTGTGGCAAAAGTTATACAAACTGACTCTATTATAAATCACGTAGCTGCTATGCGGATGTGCAAAGATATTGATATGATTCATTTTTTCATTAAACATATCTGTCTCTGCTGACAGGCTCAGTATTGCTGGAAACTCAGTTGGAAAGTTTTGGTTATGCAGTCTAGTATTTGTGCAATAGGACGAGATGATGCACTGCTATTTCTGGACTGCACCATGAAGCACCCTGATACTACTCCTGTGTATTTTGGGGTACATGCTGCAGCTGATACAATAACAGAGTGAGTGACAACCCACTCCCTCAGGGATATCTATGCAATAATACACATCAAGGTGTGAAATTACTTGTCAGTAACTGCGGGCCTCAAGTGTGTTGTTATGCACAAGGCCCTTGTGCGGAGTACTTTTAAACACACAAGAGGAAAGTATGATTATTGATGATAATTACAGTGTCTTATCACACTTACAGCATGGGTTCTACTTAACAATATTATTTTTATTTATTTAATGATTTTGAGTAAGAAAATATTGTTTTCTGTTTGATATACGAGTAGAAAAAGAAAATACAGTTCCAGTTGAGGCTGACTGGCATTGTAATCAAACATGGTACTGTACACAGGCTAAACAAGGCTGTCACTCCTGCCTGAAGCCTATCACTGATGGCATCCCCCGGGGGTCTCTCCTCTGTCCTTTGCTATTCTCTATATTTATCAATGACCAGCCTAAACATTGTGGTGGAGGGAGCCTACTTCTTTACACAGATGATGCAGTTCTGTATAGATGCTCCACTGATGTCAGTATGATCAATGCCTAGCTTGCTGCTAATTTCTCCACACTTGAAAATGATGCCACGACAATAAACTTGTCTTGAATTAAAAAATAAAATAAGGCAGTTCTCTTTGGCCCAAAACACCTTGGTACAGACAGGCAATACCTGCTCTCATTAACCACCTCATCTGGCACACAGATTGAAGTAGGTGACAAATTAAAGTACCTTGGGATCTACATTGACCAAGAGCTTACTTTTAGACCACAGGTACATCAAATCACCAAATCTATACACCAAAACATTGGACTTCTATACCGCCTGGGTAATTTTTTTTATCTTTGAGATAAGGCTGGACATCGCAAACAGCATCTTGCTCCCCACACTGCTATATGGTACACCTATAGTTCAATTTCTCAGGAGCTCAGAGATTAACACGCCACTTTGCAGCCCCACCCCCACCCCCACATCACTGCTAGGCCCTCTTCTCCCTGAGTTGGCTCCCTCTGGAGGGGAGGATGATGTACCCTCTGTTATGCATCACACTATAGCCAAGGCCCCTGGAATTCTGCAATTCTGCAGTTGTGGAATTTTCCGCAGAATTTGCATCATGCCTCAGAATTCATCTAGTGCTGAAGAATTCATTGTTTTTAGTGAATTTTCATTCAAATATACAGTTTTTCCATAGTGCAAGGCTCCCATACTCATCTTGTTTATCCTGAAGCCCCTCTTCTATGCTTGGCATGTGATGTCATCAATAACATCACATCACATTTTAGCTAATGGCAGGACCGCATTCTGCCCCAGAAATTAATATATTATGCCTCAGAAATCAGAGAATGCGGCCACAGAAGCCTAGGAGCCCTGCCGCAGAAATCAGAAAATGCTGCCGCAGAGCTCTAGGGGCTCTGACTATAGCTCATCAAAATCTATACACCCCCCCAAAAAATATTGCAGATATTTCAGTTCCTAAGCCATAGAAGCATTTACTCCAGTCCTCTAACTGTAAGTTGCTTGAAGTACCAGGGATTAAAACAAATGCAGGTATGCGGTTTTATGCTTACTCAGCAGCATACCACTGAAACTCACTTCCAGCTGAGCGGTGAAATGCTTCTTCTCTCGGGGGCTTTAAAAAAGGGTGGAAAACATTTCTACTAGAAAGCTGTCACTTCCTGCTATCGCTGATTAATGGAAGTATCTCAGCATTTTTTTAATCATGTTGCAGTTTGAGATGTTATGTTGCTAATACTTATATTCCTCCAATAAAATGTATTACCTTTGTATGTTTAATGCCTGTTTATTTGTGTTGTTAATTTATCCATAACCTGGTAATTTATTGTGTATATATCATACCTGTCTCTTGTCTGTGTATCTGTCTGTAATTTATTTATTTATTTAGCTTTTGTTTACCGGGTAAGTACACTAGACAAGTATTATGCCTATTTTCAGGAACGACCTGGGAGAGTACAACATGAGGAACAACAGTCAAGGAGACATGGCAAAGAGAGTACAGTTTTTTGTCACAGTAAACAAACGTGAGAAATACATCATTTGATGCTAGGGGAAACATACAGTAGTAAGCACATGTCAGATTATACACTCTAGACTAGCTAGTTCAACTGACAGATATATACAGGTCATCATACATAGGAGTGGAGCATAGCTCATGGACTGGATTGGTCATAATATAACTTATAACATTGTCGTATATACCCCCTAGGCTAGTTGGATCGTGGACAGGTATATACAGCTCATCACGTTTTTCTAAATATGCACATGTTAGACAGAAACAGAAACACTGGGTATTACAAGTTTCTACTAAGTGACCAAGGTGCAATATGTCATGGTTAGCCTATGACCGTGGAGCAATAATGGGTGTAAAAATGCCCAAGGCTTTTTAGGCAGGAGTAGTCAGAAGTCATTGACACAGTGGGGAAAATATCTCCAGGAATTCAATGGAGACACCCTGGGGAGGTTCAGACAAAACAATTTGACACTTTACTCTAGGGAGGTTTGGGGCAGTCACACTCTGATGCTAGTTTTAGGAAACCTCACAGGGAATTTCGAAAACTCAGATAGGAGGGGGCAGCTCGGATATCCACAGGCAGCGAATTCCAGAGTCTGGGTGCACTTATGGCAAAGTCCCAATCCCCCATGAGGGTCCGGGTAGGAGGGACTTTGAGCATCCCTGATGTGAGAGACCTAAGTTGGTAGGGGGTGGGATTCAGTTTAGGCAGAAGCCGGGCCAGCCCCTGGGGGGTGCTAGTTCTGATCACTTTCCCAGAGAGGCATCCCAAACCAAAATCAAGGTATCTAGCTGGTGAGAGCCAGCATAATTTATTGTATACATTGTACTTGTTTACTGTGTATATCTGTTTGTAATTAATTCCGAGTTGCCCCTGAAAAAAGGGACCTCTGGTCCTAGTGGGCCTAACCAGTTACCAAAACTCAATAAATAAGTAAATAACAGATAATTACACTATTGTACTTCACTTCTAGACAATCATGTGGCTAGAATAGTATTATCCATGTTATAAGGTTTGGTAAGAAGGTTCATATGATACAGCCCGGTATCAGAAGGAACTAACATACACAGGAAAAATACTGCACACCACTTATTTAGAAAAGCAATGTACTGTACAAGGCATTTCAAAGACTCCTAAAATGACTTGTTATATGGAGTACTAATTCTACTGAAGGAGGAGGCGGAGATGGAGGAAGAATTATTTCTTGTTCTAAAGTCACATTTAACCTCACTGCTCCAAAAAACCACTTAACAATCCTAATGGAACTTGTGACTACTGATGTGCTCCTTCAGGGTCAGTGGGTTGACCTAGTTTAAACTAAGCTTTCTCTTTCTCTTTTGTAAGCTGATGGTGTCCATACAATACACACGTGTTTTGACTTATGTAAGTTGCATTCTGTTTGCTTCTAACTTACTGGCACCGCATTACCTGCTACTCAAACTAACAATAGCATGGACCTGCTCTCTGCTGTATTTTTCTGCAAGTGGTGGTGCAGAAAACATGGATTCTTTTAAATGGACACTGTCCTCCCCTTAGACATTATATTGTTTCTAGTTTGAAAAACACATTTTACGACACCTGCTGCTGAATTTGTTGATGTAACTGGTTGTTTTTCATCTGCTTTCTTTTTGTTAGCAGAAGTGAAAAACCTGCAGTTTGTAGAATATCAAATTCCATTTTGTTTCAAATTCACTAGCTCCATCCTGAAATTTATGAATTCCAACACAGAGTACAACCACTTATAATGCAGTGGGAGGAAGCCACTGCATTTTCACAAGTGGCTACAATTTGTGAGGGTGTTTCCTAAGTTTAGGATGTCTGCAGCATGAGTAGTTCAAAGACTGTACATAGACAGGTTTTATTGCGATAAAACTTATATGATAAACAGTCCATTTTCGGCAGCAAGCTATAGTTTCCACCTATTGTTGTCATGTGTACTGTTCTCGGCAGATTTTGAGGCTGAGGTCTGAGTAGTGACATGTCAAACAGAATATAGCAAAAGTTGAATCATCTTCTAGTCATTTCTTCCCCAAAGTGACACAGACTGGGTTCGAGGCTTTTGACTGTGTGGGCTAGATTCTCAAAAGAGATGGAATGATGCAAGCCCTGGGTGCACCAAACACATGGTACATGGGTCTTGTGGTATTCCCTGGCTGGCAATCAGAATTCTTGATCCCGTGCGCTACATGGAGTGAGTTACTGTAGATCTGCTTTTGATGGTCTAACTTTGTGGACATTTTTACAGGGTTTGCACCAAATATTTAGAGCAAGCTGCTGTAAAGGGTATACCATTACTACATCGACAACTTTACAGCGATGTGGTCGATATCGACACTATCGCTACAGCACTGTAAAGTCCGCCTGGGACCCTGGCACCCTTCCCCAAGGTCCTGCATCCCATCCCTGACTCAGCACCATCTCGGAGTTGTGAATCCTAAAGAGGGAGGTGCAGGGAGCATAGCCCCCCCCCCCCCCCCCCCACAAAATAAGAAGATTTCTCACACTGGCACCATCCCGACCACAATTAGAAACATAGAAACATAGAATTTGACAGCAGATAAGGACTGCTTGGCCCACCTAGTCTGCCCATTTCCCTACCTAACGGGATAAGCTGCAGATCCTAGTTAACCAACAGCCTACTTCCTCCTACCCTCCACTAGAATTGCCTTATGTCTGTCCCATGCATTCTTGAATTCACCCACTGTTTTGACTCTACAACCTCCTCAGGAAGGCTGTTCCATGTATCCACAACCCTCTCTGTGAAGAAATACTTCCTCACATTACCTCTGAGCCATCCCCTCTATCTTCAAATTGTGCCCCTTGTTTTTGCACATCTCTTTTTCTGAAGGATGCTACCCTCTTGGACTTTGTTGATTCCCTTGAGGTATTTGAATATTTCTATCATGTCCCCCCTCCTCCTTTCCTCGAGGCTATACATCTTTAGCTCCTTTAGTCTTTCTTCATATGTCTTCTGATGCAGACCCTGCATCATTTTGGTTGCCCTCCTCTGGATAGCCTCTACCCTGTCTATGTTTTTGTGGAGACGTGGTCTCCAGAACTGTATACAGTACTCCAGATGTGGTCCTACCAACTGTCTGTACAGAGGGCCAATAACTTCCTGTTTTCTACTGGTGATGCCTCTCCCTATGCATCCCAGTATCCCCCCAGCCCTCCTTACTGCCTTCTCACATTGCTGACCCACCTTTAGGTCATCTGATATGACTACCCCAGGTCCCTTTCCATTTTTGTTGTTGACAGTATCTCACCCCCCATTGTATACTCTTCCCCTGGGTTTTTGTTTCCCAGGTGCATTACTTTGCACTTTTTTGCATTGAATCTAAGCTGCCATACCTTTGACCATTCCTCCAACCTTGCCAAATCCCTTTTATCCTTTCCACCCCACCCTGTGTATCAACCCTGTTGCAGATCTGCAAAGAGACATACTTTCCCTTCCAGTCCCTCTGCAATGTCACTTATAAAGACATTAAAAAGGACTGGCCCCAGTACTGAACCCTGTGGTACCCCACTAGTAACCCCCCTTTCTTCACTGTGGACTCCATTTACTATTACCCTCTGTGTCCTGTTGTCCAGCCAGTGTTTTACCCATACTATCACCCTAGGACCCACTCCCAGGCTGGCTAATTTGTTTATTACTCTTTTGTGTGGGACTGTGTCAAATGCATTGCTAAAGTCTAGGTAGGCCACGTCCACAGTCCCTCCCTGGTCTACTGCTTTGGTTACCCAGTCAAAGAAATCAATTAGATTTGTCTGACATGACCTTCCCACTGTGAATCCATGCTGCCTTGGGTCCTGTGCCCCACTGGCCTCTAGGTACTCAACAATTCTTTCCTTCAGAAGTGATTCCATCATTTTCCCTACCACTGAGGTCAAACTGACAGGTCTGTAGTTTCCTGCCTCTGTTTCGCTCCCACTTTTGTGAAGGGGAATCACATCCACCTCCTCCAGTCCTCAGGTACCACCCCATCCTCCCATGATTTATTAAAAAGGGTAGTCAGTGGTGTTACTAGTTCTTCCCTTAGTTCTTTTAAAATTCTTGGGTGAATCTCATCAGGCCCCATTGCTTTATCCACCTTCAGTTTTAAGAGTTCTTTCAGAACCCTTTCTTCTGTGAAAGGACTAATATCAACCCCCCTATCCAGAGTGCTTCTATTGACTGGATTAGGTATTTCCCCCTGCTTTTCCATTGTGAATACTGAGCAGAAGCATTCATTCAGTATCCCTGCTTTTTCACTGTAACTATCTGCCCAACCACCTTCCTCTTTGTTAAGCCTGTGTCCCTGCCTTTGCCTTTCTTTGCTCCCTAATGTACCTAAAAAAAGGTTTTATCCCCCTTCTTAACTGAGTTGACCATCTTTTCCTTGGCTTGGGCCTTTGCAATTCTGACTGCCTTATCCACTTCCTTCTGCTTTAACTGGTACAGTTCTCTGTCCTGCTCCTTCTGTGTTTCCTTATACTTCCTGAATGCTATCTTTTTTTCCCTTACCTTCCCCACCACTTCTTTTGAGAACCATAGTGTTTTTTTTCTTTCATTTTGATTTGTTTATTTGCTTCACACAAAGACATGTTGCCTCTGTGATGACGGTTTTGATGTTTCCCCATTGTTGCTCCACCCCACCTTCTTGCCTGTTGATGTTTTGATGTAGTGGTGTCAGGGTAACGTTGTGTCAACATGAAATTGTCGATGCGGCATCATGGATCTGTTGTAAAGAGGGTAAATTGCCACAAATGCATGCAACCTTTGAGAATTGGGTGCATGGTGCGGCAATATGTTTGGGGTGGTGCAGGGTTTGACGCATGGCTTGTGCAAGCCCAGAGTCAATCTTTGAGAATCCAGGTCTGTGTGTTTATGGAAAGCACACAAATTGAAAAGTGTCTGCCTTCTTGTATCATATAGGTATCCTTCAGTGATTGTCTTTTTTATCAGCATTTAAAATACTTCACCTGTTTCTTTCACTCACTCACTACAACCTTAAGAAAAGAAATTCAAGTGTATCTGCTCGCAGGCAACTGAAGCAACAATAGCTACCAATCATTATGGGATTCACCTTACGGTGAAGAGGGATTGTCAGTAGTTTGGGAGTAGTTTTTCAGGAAAGTCTAACTCTGAGTAGCCAGATATTAGCTGTAGTTAGAGGCTACTTTTACCTTTGCTAAATTTCACCCCTTTCTTTAAGTTAAAAGTGTGAATGCTTGTGGGTCTTTTGAAGACTAATGTCATCATTGTCTGTGCCTGACTGTTTAATGGTGTAGTCTCATTCAGTAACTTGGTTCATGGCACATTTCAGTGCCATTGGTACTTCAATTAATTACTGGTAGTGCCTTCACTGGAAAATAGCATAAAATATACGTTTGGCCCCTACAGATGCAGTTCTCTGCATACTGAAATAACAACTGTAAAAACTTATACTATGCAATAAAACAGAACTGAAGCTTGTACACATTTATAGGGTCTCTCCTATACCACATATCCCTCCAAAACATAACAGATGTAGCAGGAGCTCAGATTTCAAAAACCTCAAAATACGGCAAGCACACCAGTAGAGCAGAAAAAATGTGCAGATGTTTTACTGCAAATTGAAAAACTAAATACTGTTGATTTTCATCAGTGTTTCTCAATCATAATTTATGAGGTTGTGGTATACTATTGCATAGTATAGCAACTTTGCAGTACTGTTCATAACTGTTTTATTTGGAACACTGACTGAGTTGTGGCTCAGTGGACATGTAATATCACCATTTCTAAATAAACTATACTAAGTGGCAACATTCTGCTAGCTGTAGTATATGAATGAATAACATGCTGGTAAGGGGATTAAATGCTCATGTTCAAAGGCTGAGGCATTTACTCAACCGCAGAAGTTCATTATTCTGAGTATACTCTAACTAAATGTTATTGCTATTATATGATGAGGAGTTTTGAAACCGGAAAATTAAAGACTCTGTGCTACTGTAGCCAAAGTGGAAGGTGTCTTTCCATTTTTCTGAGGACTGGGTGAGGATTAACTATTGTGCATGTGTCTTAAATGTGGATTAAATATCAGAGGCATTTCGGCAATGTGGCTAATCAACTATGGAAGTGGTTTCTGTCATTTGTGCTGACATTTTCTGTAACTACGGATCCCACAATCCCCTGCAGCTGAAGTCAGAGCAGGACTGCAGCAGTGGGAGATTCAATAGCATGTGGTGCATGTTAGAGCTTTTATATCGATCATATATTTTTCAGGCCCGCTGTTCTCCCAGGACTAGGTACAGTGCCTCTGTGACTGTACTTAGCCACAGGAGCACAGCAGGACCAGCAAACAAGAGATCAGAGCTTATATAAACTCTAATATGCACTGCAGGCAATTAAGGGGACACTTGTCAGCCCTAGGCAGGCCCTCACAGTGTCCTTTTTTTTAAAAAAATCATGTTATGATTGTTCACATTCTGTAGAGACTGCTGATGTAGCTGGCAGTTTGATTTTTATTCTTTTTTTTTTTAAATAAAAACAGACAGCCTCCTATACTAGTGTTAGCACAAAAAACGTTTGTTTACATTCCTTGATCAACTCCCAGTGTATCTTTCCTGAACTTAGGAATGCTCCCAACACACTCGAGCCACTCATAAAGCAGTGGGAGTAGAGGAGACTATAGCATTATGAGCTACTGCAATGTCTGTGGGAGTTTCTAATATTCAGAAAGTATGGAATAAGAGTGGATCAAGGATTTGAAACAAAACAAGGTTGGGTATAATTATAAATTAGCATGCATTTCAGTTCTGATAAGCAAGGAGGCACATAGTATGTCCAGCAGCATGAATAAATTTTATAGGAGGTACACAATCATAAAATGTGGGCTTTAACTAGAAATAATGTGAGGCAAAAAAGGGTTGACAGTGTCCCTTTAAATTCTCTCACTGCTACAGCCCTACTTTGATGCCAGCTGCAGGGGACTGTGGGATTTGTAGTTACAGCAAATGTCAGCTTGAAAGTAAGTACAATTTGCCTGATACAATCTTCTATACCAGGTCCGTTCTTCTCTAAGTGCAGAAGTTAGCAGGTTACTAGCCCACACTGTTGTAAGAATGGAAGACATGCCATCTGCTGCTGCACCCCCCCCCAAAGAAAACTTGATATGTACTAACTCAGAAACATAGACAATGATGGCAGAACAAGTCCTAAGGTCTATCTAGTCTACCTGGAGTTCCCTATTTGCCCTGGGGCCTATTGTACATGCAGGGTTTTTTCCCTCCAGTCTACACCCCTGCCTACTGCTACCAACCTCAGTAACCACCAAACCCTTCATTCTGTTCCAGGCATGCCTAAAACCATTTACAGTCTTGGCACCACCATTTCTGCTGGCAGCCTGTACCATTTCTCCACCACCATTTCTATAAAATATAACTTCCTCATATCACTATTAAACCTTCCACCACCAGTTTCCATGTATGACCTCAGGTTCTTGACTCCATACACCTGCTACATAGTTCCTCAAAATTCATCTGATTATTCCCCTTGGGAACCTGAAGGTCTCAGTCATATCTCCCTCTCTCTCTCTCACCTGGTCTACAGCAAGTACATGTTCAGTGCACTGGGGCAATCTTTGTAAGATCTGTCTCATTGGCCCTGAATCATCTTGGCCACCCTGCGCTGCACCATCTCCAGCCTGTCTCTGCCCTTCCATAGATGAGGACTCCAGAACTGAGCATAGTGATCCTGGTGGGGACTCACCAGCAACCTACACAGAGATAATAGTACTTATTTTTTCCTGCTGTCAGTACTCCTTCTGATACACCCCAGTATTCTATTAGTCTTACTATAGGCCTTGTTACACTGGTTTGATTGTTTGACAGAGTAACTAATGATGATTCCAAGGCAGGGCCATGACCGGGGCGGACATAATGGTTGCAACTGCAGGAGGGCCTGCATTAGCAGGGGTCCCAGCCTGGCAGCATGACCATGACCAGCAGCCTTATGCCTAGTTTTCTACAATACCATTATGTCTCTTTTGCCTCATTCCCTGTCAACAGCAGGGGCCTGGCTGGTATCCAGTATTATTATGATGCTACTGTGAGCAGAGGGGGCAGTGTGGAAGACTGATATACTAGCATGCCATCACACCCCGCTGGCTTGGACAAGAGACTGAGAGAGCAGGCGGCATCATGAGAGCTCTGCAGGACACCAGTGTCTGTCTGAGAGCGACACATCCATGACAATCTAAAGATAGATGCATCACAGTACTCTGGAGAGCTGAAGCCAGTCAAACCCTGGCTAGCTGAATTGAAATTTGCGGCATTTGAAACATGTTAATGTTCTGTACCCTCACGGTCTGCATAAAGGTGAAATGAATACATGCAGATAGGGTCAGGGAACAGAGCTGTAGCACAAGCCGCCATCCTGGTTCACTGATACTGCTGCTGGCACAATCTCTGAAGAGACACTGAAACTGCACACTACTGTCTTCCTCCTGCTTCTGGCTGTTTTGATCATTAGTCTGTGCTTCGTGCCAGCCTGACTACTGAGAGACCAATGATCACCACTTCTTAAGGGGCAACTGGGAAAGAATTTGAAGAAGGCTTGTCCTGCCTGTATGACAACACTGTCGACTGCTGGTACCACTGCAAGCACAGCTACAAAAGCTGCAAATAACTGCTGCAACTTCTCCTCCTCTTGTCTGCTGCTGGAGGTGATTGCCAGGCAGACTGCACCTGGAGGAGCTGCCACTTGCTGCTGCTGCCTGCTGACTGTGTTTTGCCTGGCACTTGACTGGACCTGGGGTCGGACTTCATCAGAATCAAGGCTGGGCAAGCTTCAAACAAGCCCTGCAAGATTGACTTCTGCTGCTGTTTTCTGAACCCTGCCCTTTTCCTGACCTGAAACAGCAGGTATGTATGATTTTACATTGATGAGTTAAGGTGAGGTAAGGGTGAGGATGGTGGGGCAGAAATGTAAACATCTATGTGCAGATTTAGTTCTCATTGTGGCTGTATTTTACTGCACATCAAGTATATTCCCTTTAGGAAGGGCTAGTCAGTCTAAGGAGGGTTGGAGCAAACTATATACAGTCGAGGTGAGGGGCTTTCCATGTAGGGCAAGGTGAGTGGGCACCCTGGTAAAAGGAAAAAAATACTGGTCTGACTGTTCAAGACCGAGAAAGGGTGAGGGTGGGAGACAGCAAGGGTCAAAGCAAGAGGGCACCATCATCATGAAAAAATGTACTGGTCTCAGAAGAAGGTTGCTGTGTGGGGGAAACTTTGTACTGATCTAGGAAGGTTCATGCCAGGCCAAAACTATTTAAAACATAATGTAGGTCTGGAAGGTGGGTGGAGGTTGGGAAGGTCTCTGCTGAGTGGGGGACTTCTGTAAAAAAAATTATGCTTGTCCAGGAAGGTGTGTGGAAGGTGGGCAAGTCTGTGCTGCAAGTGAAGTACTTGTTAAAAAAAATTGTGCAGGTATTAGAATGTGGGTGGAGGGTGGAAAGGTTCATCCATGCAGAGTGTGAGGCTTCTGTGCAAAAAACAAAATATGTCACGGATGGTTGCTGGAGGGTGGGAAGGGTGCTGGATGGAGGGGGCTTGTTAAAAAATTTTGCAAGTCTGGGAAGGCAAGAGGAAGGTAGACAGGTCTGTTACGAGTGGGCAGGGGCTTAAGTAAAAAAAAATATGTTTGTCGTGGAAGGTGGGTGGAGGATGGAAATGTCTGTGCTGAGTTAGTGTGGGGCTTGTTAAAAAGAAAAGTTGTGCAGGTCTATGAACATGGGCAGAGGGCGGGAAGATCCATGCCGACCGGGGGATTGTGTAAAAAAAGACTTGTGTTTGTCCAGGAAGGTGAGCGGAGGATGGGAAGGTCAGTGCTGAGTTGGGGGGGGGTGCTTGTTAAAAAAAGGTTGTACAGGTCTGGAAACATGGGTGGAGGGTGGGAAGGTTTGTGCCAAGTGGGGAGATTGTGTTGTTGTGTAAAGAATGAACTGTATTTGTCCGGGACAGTGGATGGAATGGGAAGGTCATGCTTGGAGGAGGATTTTTTTAAATTGTGCTGGTCTGTGAAGGTGGATAGAGGGCAGGAAGGTCTGTGCCAGGTGGGGAACTTGTTAAACAAAATTGTTCAGGTCTGCAAAGATCCGTGGAGGGTGGTGAGGTCTGTGCCGAGCGGGGGGCTTGTGTAAAACAAAACAAAAATTGTGCTTATGTGGGAAGCTGGGTGGAGGACTGGACTGGTCAACTCTCTCCACTTGCTCTCTTCCTGTCATTGCTGCCAAAGTGCTATGCCTAAAGTCTTCCAGCATCCATCCCAGCTAGCAGATTCATCCAGTTGTGCATTAAGTACTGTACTGTGGGAATTATTGTTTTACACTGACTTTTTGTTCGTGAGGTAGGGTCCCACAATGTGTTTTGCAGGAGAGCCCTTAAAGTCTTGGGCACAGCCCTGCTCTCAGGTCCCTTTCCTTTACAACAGTGCTCATTTTAACCCCTCCTATCCAGTACTCTGTCCTTTTTACCCCCAAGGGCATAACCTTGCATTTTTGGGGGTTGAATTTCAACTTCCAAACCTTAGATCACCATTCTACCTTTGTACTATAGATCCCTTTGCATCTCCATGATCCCTTCATCACTATCTACCCTACTGCAGAGCTTTGTGTCATCTGTGAAGAGACACAACTTGCTCTGGATGCACTCTCCAATGTCTCTGATGAACATATTGAAAAAGATAGGACGGATGACAGATCCCTGCAGCATCCCACTCATAACCTCCCTCTCTTTCAGTCTAACCCCAGTTACCATTTATCACCACCCTCTGCTGTCTCTCTCCTTCAACCAGTTTCCTATCCATATAACTATATAATTAGCCATGCCCAGGTCCTCCAGCTTCTTCGGTAATCTTCTGTGTGGTAATGAGTCTAAAGCTTTGCTGAAAATGAAGTACAGTAAAGCAACAGTGTCACCCGTATCACTACCTTGGTTACCAAGTCAAAGAAAAGTATTGGGTTGGTTTGACTGCCACAGTCCCATGCTGTTTACTATCCTGTAGAATATTGCTCTTTAGGTAGTCCACAAGGTCCTGTTTGATCATTCACTCCATCAGTTCACCCACTACAGTGGCAAATGACAGACAGATCTGTAATACTTAGTTGCTCCTTGTCCCCCACCTCTTGTGCAGTGGGAATACATCTGCTACCCTTCAGTCTTTCAGAACTACACATCTGAATTAAGCTACTGAATGGCACTACTAGGATTCAGTCACTTCCACAACTAATATTATTTAAAGAGAAGGTATTCACTTCTATGTGCACTTTCACACATATGATGATTTTAATTTGCTATTATAAGGCAATAAATATAAATCATTTTTTTTTTCACTTTACCTTTTCAGGATTTTGAACACAGCTTGGCTGTATTATCAAGCAGTCTGCATGAAAAGCATTTGGAACTGGGACCATTTCCAATGTAGAAAAAGTACTAGAACAAGGGGGCACAATATGAAATTGGAGGGGGGTACATTAAGAGGTAATGTGAGGAAGTTTTTCTACACAGAAAGGGTAGTTGATGCTTGGAATAGTCTGCCACACGAGGTAGTGGGGGCAAGCACAGTGGAGGGGTTTAAGCATGTCTGGGACAGGCACAAGGGAACCCTGAGAGGGGAGGGAGCTGTGAAAAGCCATTGATCACATAGGGTCAATGGCCACATACAATGTATAGGGCGTGTGGGCAGAGTGGATGGGCCTGGCAGGCCTTATCTGCTGATAATTTCTATGTTTCTATGTATTGCCAAGCAATCTATGTGAAAAGCATTTGGAACTGGATTGCTTTACCAAGCAGTCTATGTGAAAAGCATTTGAAAGACCCCAACTGACCTCATAGAGCTTTTGTTTATGACAGCATAGTGCTTACAGTACCATGACAACTGGCTGATGCCCAAAACACAGCCACTATGAGTTAAGTAGGAAACATTTAGCTTCTTTTTCTAAAATTCAATGATAGATGTTCATCACTATCTGAACTACTTAATGCCACCCTAATCTTTCAGACGAGATATTAAACCAAGGTATTGTCTGCCTGCTCTGATGGTGGTTTAGAAAAAGACCCAACAACACTTTTCAAAAAGAGTAAGAGAATTTCCCCCGTCTCCTGGCTAAATCTCCCACAATTTAAAAATCCATCAACAGATTAACCTTGGTTTACTATCTGTCTGTACTTTCTGTAACCTGCCTCCTACCTGCTCCACTAGATGAGGTTGAAAATCTGAAATATTTTCCAGCCTTCCCATCCTGTACAACAAATATGTAAGTAAATAACTAAACAAATGATTGAATATATGAATAAATAAAACTCAGAAAACCAGTATCTAAAACAAACTCATATAAAAATATTAATGCTGAAAAACTGTTCTAAATATAGTGACATCAAGCCTTTTATATTAGTAGATACGTGTTCTTTAATGTGCTGTACTAAACCACATGAAAGAATATCTCCATGGATTATATTTAGTAGCCATAACAAGAATATTTCCATGGACTATATTTAGTAGCCATAACATAAAACACACAGGATTCTAGTGACTGAAAACAAACAAGTAGGCAATCTAATCTGTCCCATTGCCATCTCAGTTGACTCAGCCATTGTGTGGTTTGCTGTAGCTGCACTGCGCTGGTCTACACAGTCATGAATTATTTTCATTACAATCCTGGCACTGAGGAGAGATAAATCAACAAAGACTGCTGTTACCAGCAGGCAGATTCTCTGTTACAGAAAAGGTGTGATTTGTTTTAACTGTTATAATAATGATCATGCGAAGGCCTCAGCTGGCAAATTTGGATCATGCTTTTCGAATCTGGGGAAAGGTTCCCTACCAATTCATAACTGCTTCTTCTTCATGAGAAGCAAAGAAAATATTTATATTACAAAACTGGAGGCATCTGGGGATGGGAGGAAGTAACACATCAAGGGAATGGAGTTTCATGGGAATGGTGCAACCATCAGAAGCTCCCCATTGAGTTGCAACCTGGTAAATATCCATAAAAATCTGTTCAACATGATCCGGGTAGTCTAACAGTTGTGTAGTGCTCCAAGAAGATGCCATGATACAGTTACTCTTGTAAAGGAATAAAAAAACTCAATTTTCAGAATGGAGGGAAAACTGTATCTTGGTTCATTTTCCAACTAGTCTACTCCAAACGCAAACTGGAAACATACTGGGCTGTAGGAAACATGCAATTCTACCAGCTGAATTTAGGTAGAATGGCAATTTTGCTTCAAAAATGCATTTTAGAATGTTTGATTCAGTCTATGGAATTCCAAAAATGTTTGGACTTAAACTATGAATTAGTGTTCCAAAGTTAGCAAGAAGATAAACTGCAATTTATGTAAACGGTTTTAACACTAATCCACGTTTTCTGTAACCTATGAATTTCTAATCTGTATTTTCAATAAAAAGTCACAACTTTTGTAATTCCACTTGTAATGGAATTCTGTGGAATGAGATGGAATTTCTTAGCTTCTGTGGAATTCTAGCAGAAGAGGAATTCAAATATCATACACCCCTCTAGAAATATATGAAAAGAGTCAGTTCTTGAAGTTATTTATTCTCCCCCTGTCTACACCATTTTAATCAGGTCCTGCTCAATGGAACTTCAGTTTCTGTGTCTCCTTATGAAGAGGTCTTCTATCCCATCATAGGGAGCTGCAAGCAGCTAGCCCAGCTTATGAGGTTTCTTGCTTGTTTTTCTTATGTAATCCCATCTTTGGAGAGGGAGTGCATTACTTGCTCAAACCAGGAATCTGTTGCTTCATTGAGTAGCTCTCTTCCGTATATGCCCAAGTAGGAGTTGTTTCTGTCCTGTAGCAACCTAATATCCCACCCAGCTCCTGGAACCCTACACTGTTAACATTCCTTGGGCCTGATTCTCAAAGCTCCCAGGGTGGCACGAGGGGCTTGCATCCCAATGACTGGCGCAAGGTGCCCCTTGCAACAAACAATGCCCTGGGAGAGATTCACAAAAGCAGCCGGCATCCATCGCTGGCTGTCTGCACCAAATGGGTCTTGAGCCACCTGTGCACAAAGAAATGCACTGCAGAAAGGCACTAGGGGCTTGTAGCAGACACAGGCTGCCAAAGCACCCTAAATGATATTCTCAAAGCTCACCCAGAAAGTGATTTTCTAAGTACCATTAGACCAGCCAGGCTGGTCTAAGGGTAATTAGAACTATGCCCTCTGGGTGAGTTATGCACATTGTGGCAATGTGCTGCGGTCCACCACCAGAGTCCAATCTCCCAATAGAAAATGTAACCCCCCCAGTAGTCTAGCAGACCCCCTCCCCTCCCTGATGCCGTCATTGATCAAGTCATAATATGGCCCCCTCCTCAGTCCCCAGTGTTGCCCTAATACTTGTTATATTATGCCCCTTCCCCAGTCCATGATGTTGCCCTATTATTTGTTATTCTATGCCCCCCTGCCTGATCCCCAATGTCACAGTTGTCATAATATAACTTTAGACCCTCTTTCCCTGATGATCTAGTGGTGCCCCATGCCTCAACTGCAGCAGGTAGTGCCCACCATCCAGCTCGCCCCATCCAGTAACACAGCCAGCACTGGCACAGCAATCCTCTCACCTCCACGGTCGGCGCTGACCGAACTGCCATTGAGAGCTGTACTGTCTATACAGTACAAGACTCAATGACAGTTCAGTCGGCACTGGCCACACAGGTGAGAGGAGGGCTGTGCCGGTGCCAGCTCTGTTGCAGAATGGGGGGAGCTGGGTGGTGGGCACTACCTGTTGGGGTGGGGAAGCGGGGGCAACTAGATAACTAGAGAAAGGGGGTCTTAAGTTATATTATTACAACCATGACATTGAGGATCGGTGAGTGGAGCATATTATAACTAATAATAGGGAGACATCGGGGATCAGGGATGGAGCATATTATGACTTAAACAATGGCAGCATCAGGGATCGGGGAGGGGGAGAGCAATACCACAAGGGCAAGGACTGTATATTTTATTGCATTAACACTGATGACTTTGGGAATGGAGGGGAGGTGCTTGCAATTGTTGCAAGAAGCCAGTGGTAGACCCTAGCCATGTACCAGATGTTTGCTGCATGGGATGGGTAGCCGCAAGTTGGGGGCTTAGGTGCTGGGACCACTCCTGTACCAGAATTTGGTGCAGGGTCCCTGGTGCAAGGGACTTCAGCTGAAGCTGTTGTCTGATACAGCTTGCACCGATCTAAACCCTCTTTGAGAATCTGGCCCCTAGTATCCATATATGCAGTAAAATGAATGATCTCCAGTCAGCCTGATGGTGGGCACTCTAGAGCTGCCAGCATTAGTACTTAACTGCCTAACAGGACATGGTCATTGATTTTTGCCACGAGGTAGCCACTGGAACTGCTACCACTGCTCCCTCCAGTGGCAAAACTCTTAGTTACATCACACACAAAGCTTGTTGCATCTAACAACTGCTGTTCTCATTTATTTGTTTTTGAAAAGGGAAAGCCACCACTATTGACCATTTTTACAATGAGGATAACCTTCTAGGTATAGATTATACAACATTTCTTCCTGGCCATATTTCTCAAGAGTCAGAGCTGTTATCCCTGACAAAGATAACAGTGGCAGAAGGAAACATGCTTGGAAGTTGGGATGCTTGAGTAATTATTATTTGCCATACATCTGTCTAATTAGAAAGGCAAAAAGGTTGGGATCAGGCTACTTCATTGACTAGTAAGACAAAAACCGGGCCTAGAGGTTTGATCCTCTTGCTTGCTGCAGTAGCTTATTCTCATTGGATTGTATACACATACAGCTTGATTTTCTGTCAGAATGTTTAAGTAACTTCACTAGGATGCATAACAGCAGGGTAAATCTTACCTGTTGCACAATAGTTGTTAACTCCAGGCACAGCTGAACAATGTTGTTTTTCAACAGTGAGTATTCTGTCATACTAACAAATGGAGACCTGCCAAAGAAGGACAATAGGTTTTTAGAAGATCCCATCAATCCATGTTCTACTAAGAACTACCCATTGCAATTTATCCTTAATGTCACTAATGTGATAATTAATCTTCTGGGTAAGTTGGAACATTAATATCTTGCAGTGGTATTAACACCAGAACATTTCTTCAACAGCTCAAAAAATATTCTCTGCATTTAGTGTACCAAGGCTGCTGTGCCAACACAAACTGCTTAATAGGTCAGATATTACATTAGGAAGAATTTTAACATTTAGCAGATGGTATGGCTGCATGCCTTAATAGCACTTTTTAATAGGGAAGATTAAAATAATTCAGAAAGAAATGACTGCCTAACCAATCATGTCATTGTGCTTCTGTGGTTAATTGGCCCTTGCTCCGATTTGTTTCCATGGATGCTGAAGGAAATAATCTACAATGATTAAAGACCAATTAAATGGAAAAATACCTTTAATTAAAACATACCAGTTAGTACTTGAAAGGGTTTTGTTAAATAGTTTTAGGGTTTGTATAACGAATATTAACCTAATGGAATGCTGCTAGTTGAGACTGACAGTTGGTAGATTATATTTCCTGGGAAATAAACAGTGGAGCAAACAGACATCCCAGATTGTCTGTCTGACTGTCTATCTGTCTTACATGGCTGGGACTTTTTCCACATGGAAGTGGTTAGCAAGTATTTTCCCATACACCTTTACCCAGTATATGCAGTTGTGATCAAAACTAACATTAACCAAAGGTATTATACAAAATAATGACAGGAAACTGTGATGTGTGAGGGAATACACTATCAAAGGGAGCTCATGAGGTTATTACTGACACCCAACCTTCAGGCTCGTGGCTTATTATTTCATGGGTCTGACACAATGGAATATTTCCTTGTATACTATAGTTGCCTATCATACATATCTACATACTGTACATATTGCATATGTGCTGGCTTGAAAAATGATATCTATATATATATATATATATATATCAGAAATATGTTCATGAGTTGTACTTGACCTTTGACCTTACAAGTGATAAAGCCAGGAGTGCAGCCATTAGGGGTCAAGTACAACAAATGAAGATAGTTCTGATAGCTTCTTTTAAGCTAGTGCATATTAGATGTATACAGTACTGTGTTGTATTTCATGTACAATCAAAGTCCAAGAAGAATTTCAACATATTTTAGAATTTCAGCATTACATATAATATATTATATATAATGTGAGGAAGTCTTTTCTCACAGAGAGGGTGGTGGAGCATGGAACAGCCTTCCTGAGGAGGTCGTGGGGTCAAAAATAATGGGGAAATTCAAGAATGCATGGGACAGACATAAGGCAGTTCTTGTGGGGGTAGGAAGAAGTAGAGTGTTGGTTAACTAGGATCTGTAGCTTATTCAATAGATAGGGAAATGGGCAGACTAGGTGGGCCAAGCGGTCCTTTTCTGCCGTCAAAGTCTATGTTTCTATATATATATATGTGCATATATATATATATATTTAGTAACCGATTGGATGTCCCCCAGGCAGTTTTGGTAAACAAGTTTGGACTGTATGTGGTTAGGGCTTATTCTGTATGGAAATTAGCGGATTTCAAAAAATTATTGTGTATGTTCTAAAAGTTGTTCTATATATTCTAAAAGTTGTTGTGCATGTTGTATCATCAAGTGTATCTGTGTCCCTGCTTGCATGACTCCTGCTTAGCAGCTTGCTTTCATTTTCAGGGAGCACTCTGAGTGAGCACTCCAGCTCCCACTCATACTGACTTGTGCATGTCATTTTGTGATAGTACTAGTGGTTCATGATGCCCACCCTCAACATGTGTGAGGAGATTTCCCTCTGAGCGTGATAGTGCTAACTTGGCAGAGCCACTCCTCGGCTCACTCTTTCTCTCTGTTGCAGCGCTCGGTGTCATTCATAGCTCCTGCTCATTAGTTCCCTCTACAAAACAATACACTATAAAAAATAAAATACCAGTGACCATATACATCTTGGGGCTGAAATAACGGCATGGACCTCTTGAACTTCGTTCTCAAGGTCCTTATGCTAGTATCTCAAGCTCTAGATTGAAACACAGGCTTGTTGTGTATGGTCAGTCATACATTATTCCTAATGTCTGAAATTATTTAAACAACCTTCTGTTTGCACAAGAACCATAATGTGGTTACTTAGTAGTGTTACATATGTAAATTTGGACGGTATGCAATGATCCATGTAGTTTCCCATTATTTTGTAGAATTATGTACATTACCACAAAAAAGGATTGTTTTCCCCAAGACTTCATCTGTTATGGCTACTTGTCCACACTGGACATCACAATCCTCTGTTTAAAAAATACTACTTTTCACAGAAATAAAATATCATGTCATAAGCAGATGATTGTGATGTCTGGTGTAGACAAGCAACCAGAGCAAATGACACCTAAGGGCAAACATTTTGTTTTCATGTTAATGTACATATTATTATATGACAAAAGAAAAAGAAAAATATAAAAAAAATGCACTAAATATATGGGAACAGTAGGCTTTGTTTAAAACCTATTTGTTTCATAGTTATCCTTGAGATATCAGGGTCTCTTTGTGGTCATTTGGTTAGTCACTGACTGCTATTATGAAATGTGTATAAAAAAATCCAGGAACCTGAGGAGTTCAGAACTGACTGCTGATATCCTAGTAAAACACTGGAAAACAATCTGTGACCTCACTGACCTGTTCACATTAAGCAGGCACAGCTATATCAGTACACCTCAATTCACTTTTTAGAAGTTAAAAAAATTGCAGTATCTGCCATCTATTGGTGAAACAGCAAAATAACAATAGCTGACTAGGACTACTTTTTTCATGTTCTCCTTTTTTTACCTTTTTTTCTCATTTTTACAAATTAAAAAACAAATAATTTCTTTACTAATCCTAAAAGGCTCTTTTTATAATCACAGTAAGGCATGCCAGACTGTGCTTTGTGCTGAAATAATGGTACTTCTCCAGCAGTGGAAACACTCGTCCTTTGGCTTTATGCTTTAACCCACCCAAGGCATGCCATTATCAGAGCACAAAGCACACTCCGTCATGTCTTACTGCTTGTGTAAAGGACCAGACTGCCAGTCATGGTTGCCTAAATAGTTATGTACAGTCGATACAATTCAGGAGAATAAGAAAACTTTGCAATCCCAGTTCTGCAGAAAGAGAAAGATTAACAGGAAAGGATTGGTTACCTTTCATATATGCCTCTTTATGAACTTTCCACCAAAGAATTCATAGGAAATGAAAAGGAAAACTTCAATAAATGTTTCAGAAGCCAAATGTGATTAACACTTTGGCAATGGCAGCAGTACTGATTCTTTCCTAGCAGTGGGAAAGTTGCAGTTGGTTGAGATGGCCAAGTCAAAATTATAGTTTACTTTCTTTTCCAGATGTTTGGCCATTTTGGTGTTTTTGTAGCTCTTGTATTATACAACCACTGAACATGTGTTCAACTCAATTAGAATGCTTTCTTGGATGATGATACTGTGAGAACTGGTATAGTTTGCTGCCTTGCACTGTACTTCAATTCAAAAAGTTTCAGCCCAAAATTGTGTTTATTAGAGGAAGATAATAAACAAGGACATTGGCTAGTCATTTGTGCACCAAAGAGCTCATTTTCCATGACATCCTATAAAATTCAATAGTTACAACAAATGTGATATAATTACTGGGTCTCATTTTTTCCCTTAGGGAAACCGGGTTGTAATTTCACTGTTATAACTAGCTGGTTATAACGGCGAACATGTGCCCAGTTTTCCTAGCTTGGTGTATGCACCAGCCGTGATTTTTCTCTTCTCTGTGCCATCCAGCGCCATCCCTGCTCATCAGTGCTGTACAGTTCGTTGACACTAGGAGTCAGCAGTAAATTCTTTTTTTTTTTAACCAAAAATATCACTGGCCATAAAATGTTTTTATTTTGGGTAGTGAAATGAAAAAAAAAGCAAACACTGCTTTTGTTCAAGAGCCGCTACAGACCATGCTGAAGCCTCAATTGTCCACGGCTTGATTCAGTAGAGATATCCATTTATTTTATATAATTGTTGTGTCAAAAAAAAAATTATCCCCCGCAATTATATAAAATAAAGGATGGGTAGGTGTGTAAACTCAAATTTTACACACACCCCCTCGGTGTGGGATGCCTTTATAAACTCCTCGAGCTTTGCTCTTGGGGTTTATGTGGCATCCCACACCTTGAGGGGGGTAAAATTCTCATTATAAACCCTACCCAGACATTATTCTCTATATACTTTAACATACATAATAGCAATACATGTGACAACATAGTTATAAGCATACTAAATGTAATAAACAAATTGACACCATGCACAAACTTGTACAACAATAAAGTGCATTTAGTGAAAGTAAAATTGTCTAATTATGTCTCCACTTTGCACATACAGCTGCAGCACTCTGCTTTAACTGGCACACGAGAAAACAATTTTTTATTTTTTAAACACCATAACAGTAAATGTCCTTATGATGATCTGTTAAAAAATAAAATTAGAAATCAGGATGCAAGAAGGGGCTGTTTCATTAGCACTGTAGAGACTTCTTGTTCCTAATGAGTGCTCCAGGATCAAAACAAGTTGAGATAGCACCTTTTTTTAATCTTTGTTTTGTTTTCAAAAACAGAAAATCTATTTTTTTTTTGGGGGGGGTTATGCCTTTAAAGGCATGTTCTATATCTCTTTCTCTCCCCTGACACACTGTTGGGATATTTCTTACTCAGCTGGACTAACAGAAGCCTCTAGCCCTGTGTTACTATTCTACTCACAAGAGACCACTCTGATCTGCAGAGAGAGAGAGAGAGGGAGAGGGAGAAATGTTCAGAAAATATTGATAATGGTATAATAATGCCTCAGAGTGTGCAAACGTGCTGTGGAGCACTCTAGTTGCTCAATACCCTCAAAAGCCAGTGAAAAACACATCATCCATAAATCACAGATAAAAGTTAAAGAAGACAAAGCATTCAGGTTCTATCTCTACCCTTAACTGCCAAACATTTTTTTTTATTCCAGTTTATTAAACAACTTGGGTACAAGAAACATCTCATTGAGTATGCAGTAGTCTAGCAATCATACATTGCATTTTACCATGAGCATCTTAGCGATTCTTGATAAAACACAGCAGAAGTATAGGCATTTTACAAGGTTCAGTACATTCAGTTCAGAGCAGAACAGACAGTGGTTGCAGAATAATATTCATCTCCCCCCAGATTGCTTTGTTATGCAATTTATGGGGAGATGGATTGGTGAGGTCCCCTAGGATCAAACCTAAAAGTACTCTGTAGTGGGTATCATGTGGGTTTCTCCCATCCAGGTACGGTACCCAGCATGATCATCTTCTTGTAAAGCTGGGCATCCATTGGTTTACCTAATAGGTTAATTCTTCCATATTACATATCTCCCCCACAATGTCCAGCCACTACTTAAGTGTTGGAGACTGTGCTTGTAGCCACTGTCCAGTTATGGCCTTTTTTGCAAAGACCAGTAGTACATGCCATAAGTAGAAGATATGTTTGCCTCCTACTCCATCAGACTTAAATGGGTATGACATTTGTGTGACTGTGCAGCTGCTTGTAATGTTCCTATTTTCAAAAAATATATTTATACCCCCAAATGATCAACGTTTAACTGTACTTCAATACAAGTTAAAACTGTGTTTTGTTTTGTTTACCTTTATGGACAACACTGTGTGAAGTTTCATTCTTGGAACCAGGAATTTGGAGTTTTGACTATGTCATGGCATGGATTCACAACTCCAAGTATGAGCTGATGACCTACTGGAAAAGTGCCTAAAGTTCTAAATTCATGTAGTGACATAGTCTGAACTCCAAATTCCTGGTTCTATGAGAAGAACTGTACAGAATGGTGTCCATAAAAATAAAATGATACAAAACACAGTTTACAATCTTTACTGTTATTCAGGTACAGCTAAATGTGGATCATTTGGAGGGTATAAATATAATTTATGAAAACAGGAACATTACAAACAGTTGCACATCAGAAATATGTGCCTACCCCCTTTAAAGCATTAAAATAAACTCAAAGAATCAGACTGGAGCCTCCCAGCTGCAGCAGCAGTTAGACAAAGGGAAATCTTACACTCCATGCAGGGGGTGTTCCTCAGGCAACTAGGAAAGGAACCCACTTGTGGAGGAGCCATACTGGACCTTGTACTTTCAAACAGGGACATTGTCACTGATGTCACAGTGGGAAGCCACCTAGGGACCAGTGATCATTGTACAGTGTATTTCCATATAAAAACTGAGCCAGAATCAAACCACACTAAAGCGAGGGGCTTGGACTTCAAGAGGGCCAACTTCAAGAAAATGAGAGAGTGCCTCAAGGAAGCCCTAGAAGGTACAGAGAAAATCTGTGGTGTGGAGGAGCAGTGTGCAGCTATAAGGAAGGCCATTGAGAAGGCAACAAATTTCTGTGTCAGGCAGGTTAAAAAGAGCAAGAGAAGAAAGAGACCACTATGGTTTTCCAGGGAAGTAGACGAGAAAGTAAAGGTGAAAAAGCTAGAGTTCAAAAGGTACAAATTAACACAAAAAAATGAGGATAAGCAGGACTATAAAGAGAAGCAAAGTGAAGCAAGGAAAGCAGAGGCACAAATGGAGGAGAACACTGACAAATCAGTCAAAAGGGAGGATAAAACATTCTTTAGGTATATAAGCGAAATGAGAAAAAACAAGGCAGGGATTATTATAAGACTTAAAGGTGAAGGAGGGGACTGTGTGAAGGAGGACCAGAAGAAAGCTGATTTACTGAACAAGTACTTTTGCTTAATGTTTACAAAGAAAGACATAGGGGATGGGCCACAGTTAGGGGAAAAAGGCATTAAAGGAAGGGCAGTGGACACTAGTCCTTTTATGGAGGAGAGAATTCTCAGGGAGCCAGCACAACTGAAAGTGGATAAGGCAATGGGGCCAGATGGGCCTCACCCCCAGATACTGAGGGAACTTAAAGAGGAGCTGATGGCACCTCTGACAGTCATGTTCAACTTATCACAGGATACAGGAGAAGTCCCAGGGGACTGGAGGAGGGCAGATATGGTCCCATATCACAAAAGTGGGAATAAGGAAGAGACAGGAAACTACAGACATGTAAGCCTGACTTCGGTAGTGGGCAGTTATGGAAACACTGCTAAAAGAAAGGATTGAGGAATACCTTGAGACCAGTGGATTATAGGATCCCAGGCAGCATGGGTACATAGGAGAGAGATCTTGCCAAACATACCTTATGAAGTTCTTTGACTGGGTTACCAGGAAAGTGGATTAGGGAGGAGCAGTGGATGTGGCCTACCTGGATTTTAGTAAAGCCTTCAACACCATTCCACACAGGAGGCTGGTAAGCAAGCTGGGCAGCCTGGGAATGGGACCAAAGGTAATAAATTGGGTACATAGTTGTCTAAGTAACAGAAGTCAAAGGCTGATGATAAATGGGGTTCACTTGGAAGAAGGCAAGGTAACCAGCGGGGTGCCACCGGGGTCAGTACTGGGACCTGTCCACTTCAATGTCATATCAGTGACATCACAGAAAGGCTGGAAGGAACGGCATGCCTATTCATGGATGACACAAAAATCTGCAACAGAGTGGACACATGGGAGGGTTGAAAAAAGTGAGGAAAGATCTAAAAAAGCTGGAAGACTGGTCAAAAGCTTGGCAACTAGGCTTCAACACCAAAAAGTACAAAATTATGCACATATGACACAAAAACCCTAGCGCAAAGTACCAAATTGGGGGTTGATGACAACCACAAAACAGGAAAGGGACTTGGGGGTCATCATATCTGATGATCTGAAGGTAGCAAAACAATGTGATAAGGCAGTGGGGAAGGCAAATAGAATTCTTGGGGTGCATAGGGACAGACACCACCAGCAGAATGAGGGAGGCACTGTTAACCCCTGTATAGATCGATGGTGAGGCTCCACCTAGAGTACTGTGTCCAGTACTGGAGGCCCCATCTCTGGAAAGACATAGATCTAGTGAAAGCGGTCCAGAGGAGGGCAACCAAAATGGTGAATGGCCTGCATCAGAAGCCCTATGAGGAAAGGCTCAGGGAATTAAATATGTACTGTCTGGAGGAGAGGAGTGAAAGGGGAGACATGATAGAAATGTTCAATACCTCACAGATATAAATAGGGTACAGGAGGGTGGTATTTTTCAGAGTAAAAGCAGCTCTAGGACAAGGGGACATGATATGAGTCTGGGGTAGGCTCAGAGGAGATGTGAGGACGTATTTCTTCATGGAAAGGGTGGTGGGCATCTGGAACAGACTTCCAGTAGATGTGGTGAGTGCTAAACTAGTGGCAGGATTCAAGCATGCATGGGATAGACACAAGGGGACCTTAGTACCAGGGCGGGGGGGGAGTAAAGGCCAAAGATTAAGTAGGGTCTGTGGTAGCACATTAGGTAGGGAATTTTTAGGGCAGACTAGGTGGGTCAAGGGTTTTTTTTCTGCTGACAACTTCTGTGTATGTTTCTATGTAAAAACCATATAAAAATGTCACTTGTGGCAACATAATCTATTTGTCAGTATTAACTTATTTCTGATGTGTACATTTTAATTAAATTATAACCAGTGTTATACCAGAGTTTGGTCATTTGAATACCGACAAACAAGTTTTCATAGCAACAGAAACCCTGTTTTGTTTTGTTTTTGTACAGATCTTCACAGTTTTGAAATGATGGCTGATATAGGCAGATGGTAATGTCCAGATATCATCCAGGAGTGGAGAACTGGGAGTCATTGTTGCATTCATTTTTGACATGTTCAAGGATCAGTTGATAACCTCTCTCACCCACTACTGTAATTCATTTACCTGCCAAACAGATCAGAGGATCCTAACTCCAAAGATATAGTCTAAAAGAGAGATTTTGTTCTGCAGAAACCAAATGTCATCCCTTAGTCTCACATTCTAAATTTAGATTTGGAAATTTTTAGAAGTTATCCACACTTGCAATAGGCAATCCTTATCCATTTTTGTTTAGAAACTGTTTAAATTTAGTACACAATAAGGTTTGGAAAACGTCCTTGTTTTTGAACAGGCAAGTAGCAAACAGTATAGATCCATTTCTACAGTATGTACAGTTACTATGCCTCCTATTGTTATAAGAGTACCATCCTGAATTGTGTGGATGAGAGCATTGCAAAGCAAGGGTGAGCAGTTCTGGTGCACCACAGGTCTGAGAAGATGCTCTTATAAGCATAAGAGAAACCCATAGGTGTATGTACCCAGATGGTAGATGTTCAGCGTATACTATCTGCCCCATGCAAAGTTGCAAGGGGGGCCCCTCAGGGATCCATACTGGGTTCCTTGTTATTTTTGGCATTTACTAACAACTTGCCAAGTGTAGTGAAGCATACAGTCATAAGGCTGTATGCTGATGACACTGTATTGGTGGCTTCGGGACCAAGTCTTACAAGTCTACAAAATGGCCTACAGTCTGACTTTAATGCAGTGGGAGAATGGTTCACCAGGTCACAACCATTCATGAATGTGAAAAAAAAATGAACTAATAAATTTTGCACATTAAGAAAACAAAATCACAACTTTATATTCTAACTCTAAAAAATGAACAATTAGAACAGGTTGAAAATTATTGTTATTTAGGGGTCACATATGACTCTGATTTGACTTTTAGCTCTTGTATAAAGGGAACTGTTAGCAAAGTTAATAAAAAACTTGGTGCTTCTAGGAGTACCACTAAATGCTTGAGAACTCAGGATAGAAAAAAAGGTAGCCGAGCAAATTCTTTTACCTGCATTGACCTATAGGGAAGTAGTTTATATGACTGCTAGTAAATTGATGCTAAACAAATTGGACAAAATACAGTATAGAATTGCAAGGTATGTACTTCAATGTAGTTTCAGAACACATCATTGTCAATTGCTTACTAGATTGGGCTGGCAACTTCTGGAGTTGGGATATCAAAAAACCTGGTTAAAAATAATCCATAATTATAAGTTGAAGTTTCCAAATCATTATATAACCAAGACTCTTTTTCCACCTGAATACAATTGTAAGAGGGCATCTGTAAGATCAGTTCATCTTGATAAAATTCAAATGGGGAGAAGGAAGAATAAGTATGGTGATAGGGCGATGAATACCAGGGCAGCCTTGTCCAGGAATAATCTACCAACTTCACTGCGCTTAACCACCAAGTATAAGATATTTACTCAAGCCTTGAAAGAATTGTTCTGCTTCTTCTGTCATTGTATATAATGCATTTGCACAGATTAACTGAGTTTTCATGTATTTCTCTTCATGACCTTATAATGTGTCCTGCCTAATCTTATGTGTGTGTTCCCGCCTTACCTTTCTAACGTTTACATACTTTTAATTTTGTATTTGTATCTTAGAATGTAATTATTATTTATATTTGTACACAGGACTTCCTTGAAAACAGGATTATGAGATCCTAATGACATTATCCTGTATAAAAATAAAGTTTTACCTACCTACCTGCATAAACATAAACATGTCAAAGACATGCTTTGCAAAATGAAACTACAGAATGAAAGATTTCCAACTTTCAGCAATTCCTTTCCTCCAAGTGGTGCATCTATTGCTCCTCAGAGAAGTGGGCAGCTGCCCCCTTCTGCAGCTGGTAGGCAGGTTACAGAAACATCTATTTGCGGTTCCTTTTATAGGAATGATCCATCCCTTTGGCACTAGGACAATGCTCCCTTAGAATAGCCACATACACTCCAAAAAACATCTGATAACCAAGAACTGTAACTCAGAACAGGCAATCTTATCAATACATGGCTGGCACAAGAAAAACAAAAAGGCTACTAAGTGTGGGGGGGGGGCAACCAGGTTAGAGGAATATAGGCACTGCATGCAGACAAAGCATTGTCAAAAGTAAGAGATTCTTCTTTCTGCAGTACAGAGGGTGCATCAGCCACTCCTTAGGAGTGTATCATAGGTTGCAATATTCCAGAGAACAGGAAAGGAGAAAAACATCTGAATAGTTAAGTAGAAAAAAGTACAGGGAGACAGACATCAGAGCATCACAACCTGAAGAATCTTGCAGCTTAAAGATGCTTTAGTTGGGGGGGGTTACTGTGGAGCCCAAGCTGTGAATTCGCATAGCACCTTGGCTCTTAAGATCATAGTTATCTAACTTTAAAATAATCATACTTTTTGGACTTTGTTCTTTGCTAATTTCATCTAGTTTTACAGAGGAAGACTCAGGGCATGATATGAGGAAGTCTAAAAAAAATTCAGCCACTGGGTGAATCTTGAAAAGATGGTGGAAAGGGTCTGGCAGCAGGCCCGAGCACTCGCTCAACACCATGTGGTGCAGTTGAAGGGGACAGAATGGAGGAGACTGTTCAAACCCTTGGCTGAAAAATGCAACAGCCTTTGAATTTGTCCACCTCTCTGAATAATAAACTGGACATTTTAACAGGCCACATTGCCACAGTAGAAAATGGTGTAGGCTCAGTACAAGGGGACATGGAGGATTTAAAATGCCATTCAGAAGCCTGTAAAACCAGTATGGTGCAACATGCCAATGAAATGCAGCATACTCATAACCACTTCGGAATTTTGGAAAATCAAATTAGGAATCAAAATATGTGGCTACTTGGCTTGCCAGAGGGGTCAGAAGGTGACCAGGCCTGGCTGTTTTTTAAGGAATGGCTCACAGAACAATTTCGGGCTCAGGTGATAGATTTGGAATTCCTGATTGTGAAAGCTTACCATATCCCACACAGAGCAAAGCAGCCAGCAGAGCTCCCATGAGTCATGATGGAGGTGCTGGATAGTGTGGGTACTAGAAATAAATTACTAAGCCTTGCCAAGTGTTTTGGACCTCTGAGTGTGCAGGGAGTCATAGTCCATGTATTTCCTGATATTTCCTATGCTACTTGACTCTGCAGAAGGAAATTTTAAGGGATTCATAATACTCTTAAGGAGCTTAATATACCCCATAGCATCCGGTTTCCAGCAAAACTACCTTTCATCTACAACAGCAAGGCCTATGTTTTCACTGATCCAGCTGATACGGAAAAATGGACTTCAAAGTGGCAGCTGCCATGAAAGCCACACGATCAGGAACAGCAGAGGAGGAAGAATCTGAAACTTGACAGATCAGACTGTCCGTCTCAGGCCCTGAGACTTTATCTTGTTTGAGTGCTCTGGGACTCTCTTTTTCCCTACTGAGACTCTTAGTTTTCAGTATTGTTATCCTACTGTATGTATTTTGTTCATTTAAAGTTTGATAACATTTACCTACTGCATCAGAGTGGTGAGTACTTTCTTTTTATTCACAGTGGGTTTCTTTGAAAGGAAATTCTGGCTGCTATAGTAACTTATATCCCCCTTCCGAAGGTTATGGCTTTTACTTATATTTACTTACATATTTACTATATGTTACATGGATTGAGTTGCTAGGGCTTTTCCACCCTGGCTATCAGTTTTTTCTATTTTTTTAGAACAATATCAGTTTTACATCTTAGCTGTTATAGAGCATTCTTAGGTGTAACTGTGCCTGTTATTATTTGTTGATGTGGTTTTAGTCTAAGAGGAAGGGCTCCACTACTGTGACTTACTATAGATAAAAATGTACATGTTGTTTCACTCATGGCATTTTTAGCCCTTAAGGGCACAGGACTACTAAGGACATACTGTATTTGCAAACTATTTAATTCAGTGTATTTGCCATGGCTCTTCGGCTACAGTTAAACAGCACTGGATTTATTTTAATGTGTGCTTATAACTTAGTGGTTGACCCTCCACTAGCGAAAATAGCATGTGATACTACCACCCTGCATAGTATTAGCTAAATCTATCTAGACTGTATACCTGAGGATGTTCCTTGCATGGAAACCTTGTATCTTTGCAATTTTATCATAAAACAAGCATTTGTCAATGCTGAATGTTTGCTTGCTGGCATTGGCATTGGTAGTGTAGAAGTTACAGAGCTGCATAGTAGGAATGGCAGCAAAGTATTGAACTGAAGCCAACCCCACCACCACCCTGCAGAGAGTGACAGGCATTGGGGTGTGCCTTTTGGTCATCAGGCATAACAACCACGCCATTTCACCACACCCTACCCTGCAGACACTGACAAGTGTCACGGTGTGCCATGGGGTCTTTGGCCCTTATGCGCACCCCATTCCATCAGGAAATATGGTGAGATGGGTGCGGTATAGGAGAATGGGGTGAAGTTTGGGCCCGAAGAGTCCGAGGTACACCTTGATGCCTCTCACTGGCTGCAGGGTGTGGGTGGGGGTGGAATGGTATGAGCATGGCAGGCAAGAATCCCAAGTCACACCCCTGATGCCTGTCATTCTCTACATGCTCTACAGGGTGGGGCGTTATGGTCGGAAACCCTAACACTTCAGGCATTCGTTGGTATTTTCACTCCAAATTTTCAACATGGTATTTTTGTGACCCCCGCCTCATGAACAGTGGCAATATCAGTTTGTTAGCCGAAAACTGCTTTTGCACAGCTACTATGGCATTTGGCACCACAGGTGCAAAAACACATTCCGAACAGGATGTGAAAAATGACACCGGTACTGTTCATGGGAGGTGTAAAAAATGGCAATGTTGAAAATCTGCTGTGAAAATCTTAAAAAAAACTGGTGAAGTCACGAGCGTGCATAGAAACTGTGCAACGCACACCCGTAATGTAACTAGTTTGGGGATTTTTTTACAGCAGATTGTTAACACAGGCATTTTGGGACCTCCGATCATGAACAGTGTCAGTGTGATTTTCTTTATCTGTCCCGAACAATGATTTCCCACAGCGACCATGCATTTCTGTGCTGAAAGTGTGAAAACACATTTTGGCCATGTTGTGGAAAATGACAGCTGTACTGTTCATAAGGAGGTGTGGAAAAATGCCACTGGTGAAAATCTGGACCGAAAATATTACAAATTCATGAACTAATGAGGGTGCATGGAAACTGCGCAATGCTCACTCGTAACACAGTCATTTTATGGAGTTTTGTCACCAAATTTTCAACATAGCTATTTTAAGACCTCTGCTCATGACCAGTGTCACTGTGATTTTCTTAATCTGTCCCAAACATTGTTTTCGCATACCGACTGTACCATTGTGCGCTACATGTGCAGAAACACATTTTGGGTGAGATGTGAAAAATGGTAGCTGTACTGCTCATAAGGAAGTGCGGTAAAATGGCACTGTTGAAAATCTGGTGTGTAAATATTACAAATTCGCAAACTTGCCAGCGTGCGTAGGAACTGCACAGCGTGCGCTCCTAAAACAGTCATTTTTGGGGATTTTTTCACCAAATTTTCAACATAGCCATTTTAACACCTCTGCTCATGACCAGTGTCACTGTGACTTTCTTAACGTGTCCCATACATTGATTTCGCACACCGACTGCGCCATTGTGCGCTACATGGGCAGAAACACGTTGTAGGCGAGATGTGAAAAATGACAACTGTACTGCTCATAAGGAGGTGTGGTAAAATGGCAATGTTGAAAATCTGGAGTGAAAATGTTGAAAATCTGCGAACTTACGAGCGTGCGTAGGAACTCTGCAACGCACAATCGTAAAACAGTCATTTTTAGGAATTTTTTCACCAAATTTTCAACATAGCCATTTTAAGACCTCTGCTCATGAACAGTTCACTGCAATTTTCTTAATGTGTCCCGTACATTGATTTCGCACACCGACTGTGCCATTGTGCACTACATAGGCGGAAACATGTTTTGGGTAAGATGTGAAAAATGACAGCTGTACTGCTCATAAGGAGGTATGGTAAAATGGCAATGTTGAAAATCTGGAGTGAAAATATTGAAATTTCGCAAACTTACGAGCATGCGTAGGAACTGCGCAATGCACACTCGTAAAACAGTCATATTTAGGAATTTTTCCACCAAATTTTCAAAATAGGCTTTTTGAGAGCCCACCTTATGAACACTGGCAGTGTCATTTCATTAATCATTCTGGAAAGGTGATTTTGCGCAATGGCTGTGAAATCACCCTTTGGGCCCGAGTAACGCAATGACAGTGCAAGAATTCATGAGGAGGGGTCCCAAAAAACCCTTGTTGAAAATTTGGTGCAAAAATTCCAAAAAATGCCTGAGATATGCAACAAAGTTGAAAAAACCCTATCTATCTCATTATACAGTTTACCGGCATTTCCTCAGTTCACGGTGGGCTTTGAAGAGTGCAGACGTGTTCCCAGTCCACCGAAGATCGACGCGCCAGACTCCGGAGGAAAGTATGGGGTGAGGGAGGTGTGGGAGGCAGGTTGCGCAGTAGGTGGAGTGCGGGTTGTGGGGGCAGGGAGACTACGAGGACCGTTTTTCTTTACAGGTTTTGTTTTAAAGATGGCCGCAGACATTTGCCACGCTGGGGTGGGCTCCCAGTGTGACAGAAGGATGGCTGGGGAAAGTAGAGCTGATGGGATTGGGCACCCCCCATCGGCCATAGCATCTCTTGCCACGCTGGGGTGGGCTCCAGCATGGCACCCTGTACTCGGGGGAAGACACAGTGGAGGCGATGGGGATTGGGCACCTATCGGCTATATAGCCAACCCACACTGGGTAGGCACCCAGCGTGGCATAGAAACTGTGTTTGGGGGCACAGTACAGCCGGACGAGGTTGGGCACCCCAGTGGCTATACAGTCGTCTGCGTTGGGGGGCAGCAGCAGCATGTGTGTGTGGGTGTGTGTGTGTGTGTGAGTGTGTGTGTGTGTGTAGGGAGTGCGCGATGGCAGGCGATATCTGATCACTGCTCATTGAAGCATAGCTCCCCCTTTCAACTGTATGCCGCTGCATTTTAGATCTGTCATAGACAGCTCCAGCAGGCATTGGAGAACTGCTGCCGCGCCTGCAAACACACTGACTGAATTGGAAGAGGGCTGACACACCTCCGAAAACTCCGATGATGGCACTATGTTTCCTGCACATGCATGCAAGCAAACGTAATGAACAAAATATCATTATATAAAAAAGTTGCTTTAGTCATGGATAGCTTATCCTCTTTGCAGTGCTAAGTGAAGGAAAGCAGTGAAGACCAGGTTATTGCCCTGCATACCGTTTTGCTACAATGTTCCATTCATTCCTGCCTATGAAACCATTGTTGCCCTGCTTGAGTGTGCCTTGATTCCCTCTAGTGGCTCTTTGCAAGAGTGCTGATAAGCCCCTGTAAAGCATTCCTTTCCACCGCTGAAGACTTAAGTGGTTTGAAGCCCTCTACATCTTGGGAATGTAAAATGAATGGATTGTTCTTGCATTGTGCTGACTTTACTGATGTTTGCAGACAATACTTGAGCACCCTCCTGACACTGACAGGTATCCTTTTCCAGCCGAAATATACTGGTTCTAGACAGAAGGATAATAAGATAATCTCTTGTCCAAGATGACAAGTCAAATTCACCTTTGGGACAAAGTCTGAAAACAACCTTGTTGACTTGGAAAACAATACTTCATGAGACAAAGAACCTCTGTGCGCAAACACTGAGGCAATGGTTACCCCAAAGGGCATTTGGCTGGGAAGCCAAGTTTCTAAAAAATACAAAATCACACATGCCCACACAATGCAAAACATCATGGGCTGCATATGCAAATCACCACAGAATGTTATGCTGGTTCAACTTTAAGCAGAAATGTATGGTGCCGAAAGGCCTCTCACACAGTTTGCAAAGGGTGCTAACAGATGACATAGACACATGTTTCATCCTACCAGGACTCATCAGTATGCCTCGTCTGTTTGACACCCAGGTGGAATGAACCAGCTACCCTAAGATGGTCTGTCTGGGTTATGTTGTGGTGAACCCCATTAAAACAAAAAACTGTTTAAAAGACAAAGAACCTCGGTGCGCAAACACTGAGGCAAATGTAAATACTACACTTTGTAACATGGCATAAATGAGACAGGTGAAATGGGCCACATCGATAGGTGCAATGGCATCACGGGACCCAAATCAGAGCGGGGATTAATCCAGGATATATGCCGTGCCTGCCGAGGTAGTACTGAGAGCAGCCAGACCCCTAGGTTAGCAACACTGGGTACCCATGGTGAGTGCTGGAGGAACAGAAATGAGCTCTACAGAGTATTCTTGCTGAACCCATGCATGTGTAGTGATCTCCCTCCATTTCTGTAGGAAGAGGGAGATGCAGCCACCCACCAGGACTTCTTGAGCTAGTGAGGATGGAGGAATGGGAGGACAGTCAGAAAGCACCGGGGGCAGCTGGGGTGCTGGTGATAGTCTGACCTTTTTTAAGTCTAGCATTGGCACTGGGAGGCAGGTTGGCAGCCTTTGATGTGGGAGGATGGAACCTTTGGGAACCATGTCCGGGACCTCAGGAATAGCCTTGGCATGGACAGGTATGAGGCCAATGAAAAGAACTATGACCCCTTCCTCGGGTTCTTGGATTCAGAGAGTGCTGAGATTTAAGAGTCTTTGTAGAGGACTGGAAATCCCGTAATGCATTTTCAATATCAGTTCTAAACAATTGAGTTCCCCTGAATAGAACACTCATCACAGATTGCAGTATATCAGAGGCCAAATCAGCTACCCTTAACTGGTAGGGAAGGCAAATCCCTGATGCAGCAGTTCTGGCCGCAGCATCTTAGGCATTATATACTGACCACTCCAGGTGTTTACCTCTCTCTTGACCTTTGGCAATGGTTTGCTGTGCCAATATTTTATCTTGGCTCTCTGGCAATTTTTCTGCCTGGTGGCAATGGTCTTCCAAAGGCAATTCTGACACGTTATCATTTATGCCTGATAGCTACCAGTTTTGAGATTCAGGGAAGCAGAAGCAAAATTCCTCTTCCATATCACATCTAGTTTTCTTGACAGCTTATCAAGAGGAAGAGAGCTCATGTGTTTGGGAGCTTTGGATCTGTTGTGTGCAGCCATTATGACCACAAAATCCATTTCAAGCTGTGAAGAATAATAAGGCTTAGCAGTACTGGTGGATATTGTTATTAGCCTTCTTAGGCATTGCAGGTAATTGAGCTGGCCTGTGCCAGGCAGCCATAGTAGCATCTTCTAGTGCCAAATGCAGTGGAGGAATTATGACTGTGATGGAGGCTGAAACCTCTAAAAACTCTAAGATTTCTCTTGGATGAATCCTCCTCCTCTACCTGAAACCCAAATTTAGCCTGAACTTGTTTTAAGAAGGCCTGAAATGAGGCATCCTCAGGTGGAGCCCTGGTGTGTTTTTTACACTCTTCTCTGACTGAGAGGACAGAGTGTATCTTGAGTCCACAATATCTAGCACTTCTTCATCCATGGCATCATCCTCCTCCATATACTCTGGATTATACTGCAGTTCATTGTCAATGACTGAGGGTCAACAGGATGAACAATCAGTTAAGGAGGCCCCATCAACAAGTATTCCATTGATGGAGGCCGTTCAGGGCCTGGCACTGTGGGAGGGACTGAGAACTGAAACGATGAAAGTAAAGTTGATGATGGACCAGCCAAAGGTACTGCCAGAGTGAGCAACAATGGAGGCAGTGGCAAGAGATGCTGGAACAGCTCTGACATTGTTTTGCACAACATCTGCATATCAAGGGACCTTGAAGGGGTCAGCAGAGGCTGAATCATCAATGGGGCAATGCCTGATAGTGGAATAGGCTGCAAATCCCTTACTGGAGAAAACAAGCTAATGCTAAACCTTAACTTTGGTGTCTGAGAGATTGTCATGGGGACAGTAGGACACGCGGTTAGAGCTGAGGACCCATCTTTGTCAGTAGACTTTCTCAGAGGTGAAAGTTCAGGAGAAGCAGCCTTATATTTTCTCTACTTGTCCTTGTCAGAGTGGTGGTGTTTCTCTGCCAATTTGGAGGACTTATCCTTTTTGTTTGTCAAGTCAGTGTAAGCCACCATTGACCGTGGGGCTTGAACAGCTGAACCTGAACCTGGAACAGAAGCAGTTGACAATGTTGAAACAACCTTCTCCTCAAATTGTTTCTCAATTTCTTGTAGTTTAAGAAAGACTTCTAAAGCCTTCTTGTGATGTCTCCTGGTCGCCTGGTTAAAGCTCTGGCAAATGGATCAGATTTTAACTTTGTGGTTTGCACTGAGGCAAGGGATACAAATGGAGTGGTCGTTATCTTTGTAAATCTTAACATTGTACTGCAGTTACAGTGTAGTTACACTGTAACTACACTGTAACTACACTGTTAACTGGGCCTTAAAGCATTACCCATAGCAAAGTTAGAAGTAGCAGCATTAGAAAAACTTGCAAAACTTCAATGGTGTTCTTCAGTAGCAGTGGACCATGAGTAGTTGATGGTGGAAGAAAGAACTGAAGCATGCTGGGGATGTCCATATTATATAGGCACTGACGGGGCACATCAACATGGGCAGACACAACCTGCAAAATTTTCTGGGTGGTCCTAACACTGCTGTCCTACAGTTCCATGATGTGGCTCAATAGAGGGCGCTATCATCAAATAAGATATCTTATTATCACACTGTAGACATGGGGTGGGATTTTCAAAGTGGTTGCGCATGGCACAACAGTGTTGCACCATACGTAACCTACTGATACACCCCGGCACGAAATTCAAAGGTGGAAGTTGCACTGCACAAATCCCAATGCTCTGGGGTGCACCAGTAATGGGCGTAGTGCAAGGGAGCATGCCCATATATTTGACATCCCAATATTCAGTTTGAGATGTGCGGGCGATATGCAGGCACACACCTGCCTTTGTTTTCGCATAGGGGACACAAAGATCCGCCCGTAAAAAGAAGGAGCAAGGTCTTGCCACCTAGAGGTGAGCTGCCGTATTGCAGGGTGCAGCATGGCAGCCGCCAGCTGTGGGTGGCCACCTGACCTCCCGAGCCAAAGTCCGGGTGTCATCCCCCCCATGCCCGATCGCGGGCTTTTGTAAACTGTAATAATCCCTGGTGGTCCAGTGGACTCACTCCCCAGTCCGATCACAGGCTTAAATAGAAAGAAATAATCCCTGGTGGTCCAGTGGACCTGTTCCCCAGCCTGATTGTGGGCTTAAATAGAACTAAATAATCCCTGGTGGTCCAGTGGACCTGCTCCCCAGCCTGATCGCAGGCTTAAATAGAAATAAAAAATCCCTGGTGGTCCAGTAAACCTGCTCCCCTTCCTGATCATGGGCGTAAATACAGTCAAATAATCCCTGGTGGTCCAGTGGACCTGCTCCCCAGCCCAATCATGGGCTTAAATAGAAAGATATACTAATTCCCTGGTGGTCCAGTGGACCTGCTCCCCAGCCCAATCACAGACTTCCGTATAATGGGACAATCCCTGGTGGTCCGGTGGACCTGAACCTCAGGCCAATCATGGGCTTCAGAAATGTAACGTCCCTGGTGGTCCAGCGGTCCCCCTCCCACCGCCCATCAAACCTGCCATTCCACTGCCTCATTCAGCAGCGCCAGGCAGCTCCCACCCATAAGCCACCTTGCCCGCCGACTGACAGTGTACAGTACGTATACGCCCATTGGTCCACTGCATGAGCTAATGGATGTACAGACCATACTGTTACTACCCAGTCCTGAAATAGTGAATCACATTTGAGACTTGTGTAGTACATATGGTCTTGTTACCATTGGCCTAATGCAGTGACCAATGATGAGCATGCACTGTACACCGTCAGTCGCAAGGATTCTCTTTATTTACAAAGCCCACAATCTGGTGTTAGTGCAATGCTGCTGAGGGCAGGGGCATCGGTCCCTGATGTCTGCAGCCTGGCAGGCGTCAGGTACAAGTCGCCGGGGATCGGCGCACCTGCATGCAAATGGGGCCATAATGACATACATATGGCCCCATTTTCACCTTGCATTCATAATGGTCTCATTTGCATGCTCACATCTGAATGTCACTCTTGCTGCACCTATCAAAGCTACATTTGCACTGGCGCAGCCCCCTGCTCCTCAGCTGCCACATGCACTGGCTCAGTGCTACTGCACCTGGTGCAGTGCCACTGCGCCATGTGCAGTGTGGGTGCCCTCCAGTGCCATATTCAATGGTGCTGAGAAATGGTGCAGCACTGTTGAATATCACCTGGTCCATGCCCTGGCACAGCCAAGTAGCGCTGCACCCGGCTTGCGCCCCTGCCTGGTGCATTTCTGAATATCCCACCCCTAAATTTTATCCTGAATTTCTGCTTCTTCATAAACTGGTCTAGAGATCTGAATTATAAAACTGGTTTAAAGCCTCATGGGTGAGGCCAAGGTTCTTGATCCCTCTCAGCATAGCTTTATGATGGACAAATCATGCCAAACCAAACTAAATACCTTCTTCCGGGGGGTGTCAAGGGAAGTGGGCTAGAGCAAGGCAGTAGATGTAGCCTGTCTGGTTTTCAATAAGGCCTCTGAAACTGTGGCACATAATAATCTTCTGGATATAGTATACTGGTGCAGGGTACACAAGGTATAAACAAGGTGGATTTCTAACTGGCTTTTTGTGGTGTACAGGCACTACTTGGAGTGGAAGGTGGTTCTCAGTGGTGTCCATCAGTGATCAGTACTGGTAACACTGCTTTTGACCGTTTTCATAAACAATATGGAAGCTTGGGTCTCCAGCAGGCTACTTGTATTCACTGTTGACACAAAGCTTGCTGGAGTGTTGGACCCCCAATCTCCTTTTTATATTTCACTTCAGAAAGAGGAACCCCACATAGTCTGTAGAGTCCACCTTGGTTTGTCCTCCCTAAGTATAGCCAGGCTCAAGGAGTTGGCTCATACTATGATATTTTTGAAGGTTCTTACAGTACACACACCGCGGGAAGCAAGGAAGATTACAAGCTTCCAGTTCAATGATTGGTTGAAAAGGTGGTGCACAACAGAATGATTTTGCTTCAGTTCAAACTTTATGACCTTCATCTCTTGGGGGAGGATGCATGACACATAGAAACACAGAAACATAGAAACATAGATGGTGCCAGCAGAAGGAGACTCAGGGTCCATCTAGTCTGCCCACGTAAAGTGCACAGCCACTGGGACAGAAGTTTGAGGCCTTCATCCTCGGGGCAGTTAAGCTAATGGGGGAAGACTAGGGCCATCTACAGAGTACATCTAATTGAAGAAGACATAGAAAGCACTGCCCCCCTCTGTAAGGGGTATTCAGTGAGCTGGGGTAGCACAGAAGGGGTACAGGATGCGGCATCATACATGAGAATGAGTACCAAAACTAATAGGTATAAAGTTTTGGTTAAATATTTATCAAAGAGAACATGCAAAGTAGAACTGGTCAATGGAATTGAAGTATGGCAGGCGTGGTTCATGGATAGTGATCTGTTAGAATGTCAGAAGCCTCAGAAATAAACAAGCATTTGTTAATGCTGAATGTTGCCATGCTGGCATTGGCAGTGGCGGCGCTAAAGCCGCATAGCGCTTTGATTTTGTTAATGTGTCGCAAAAGGTGATTTTGCACAGTGAGCACGCCATTGTGCTCCACAGCTACGGAAACACGTTTTGGGCAGGCTGTGAAAAATGGCAGCTGGACTGTTGATAAGGAGGTGTGCACAAATGCCAGTGGTGAAAATGTGGCATGAAAATATTGCAGATTGATGAAGTTACAAGGGTGCGTGGAAACTCGCAATGCACGCTTGCAACACAGTCATTGTAAGGACTTTCGGCACCAAATTTTCAACATAAGCATTTTAGGACCTCTGCTCATGAATAGTGTCACAGTCATTTCCTCAAACTGTCCCGAAAACTGATTTTGCACAGTGACCATGCAATTCTGCACTGGACATGCGAAGACACATTACAACCAGCTGTACTGTTCATAAGGAGGCATGGAAAAATGCCAATGATGAACAGCTGGAGTGAAACTATTACAAATTCACAAAGTCATGAACGTGCATGCAAACGGCACAATTCACGCTGGTAAAACACTCATTTTATTGACTTTCATCTCCAAATTTTCAAAATAGGCATTTTAGGACATCTGCTAATGAACAGTGTCACTGCCATTTTCATAATGTGTCTCGAACACGGGCTTTCCACAGCGACCGCGCTATTCTGCGCTGGAACTGCGAAAACAGATTTTGGTCAGGATGTGAAAAATGACAGCTATACTGTTCATTAGGAGGTGCAGAACAATGGTACTGTTGAAAATCTGGAGAGAAAATATTATAAGTTTGCGAACTTACGAGCGTGCGTGCAAACTGCACAACACACGCTTGTAACACAGTCATTTTATGGAGTATTGTCACCAAATCTTCAACACAGGCATTTTAAGACCTCTGCTAATGAACAGTGTCACTGCCATTTTTGCAATGTGTCCTGAACACTGATTCTGCACAGCGACCGCGCAATTCTGCGCCGGAAGTGAGAAAATACATTTCAGCCAGGATAGGAAAAATGACAGCTGCACGGTTCACAAGAAGGTGTGGTAAAATGCCAATGTTGAGAATTTGGCATGAAAATATTGCTAATTTGCTAACTTACGAGCTTGCATAGCAACTGCACAATGTACACTCGTAAAACAGTCATTTTTTGGATTTCTTCCACCAAATTTGCAACATAGGCTTTTTGAGAGCCCCCCTCATGATCAGTGGCACTGTCATTTTGTTACTCAGTCCTGAAAGCTGTTTCCGTGCAGTGACTGTGAAATCACCTTTCAGGACTGAATAACACCATGACAGTGCAAGAATTCATAAGGAGGGATCCCAGAAACCCAATGTTGAAAATTTGGGGCCAAAATTCCCAAAAATGCCTGAGATATGCAGCAAAGTTGAAAACACCCTATTTATTCCATTATACAGCTTACTGGCATTTCTTCAGTTCGCGGTTGGCTTTGAAGTGTGCAGACGTGTTCCCCATCCACCGAAGATCATCACGCCCGGACCCCGGAGTAGTATGGGGTGGGGGTACAGGGAACCAGGGTGCACAGAGGGTGGGTGCGGTGGGGGCAGGGAGACTACGAGGGACCATTTTCGTTTTACAAGTAAAAAAAAAAATTAGACATCGCAGGACAGTTTTTTTTTTAGAGGATTTGGCATGCTGGGGTGGGGTCCCAACTCACCACCTAACTGTTGGGGGGTCTGTAGCTGATGGGGGATTGGGCACCCTCATTGGCACACAACATGGGGGGAATGTTATGCTGACGGGGATTGGGCTCCCCCGTTGGCACATAAAGAAAGCGGGGGGGCCGAGCTAAGGGGTATTGGGCACCCTCCTCAGCATTTAACAATGGGGGTGATTTATGCTGTGAGTGGGCTCCCCTGCAGCACACATAGGCAGGGTAACCGACAGGGACTGGGCACCTCAAGTTGGCAGTTTGGTGGCTACTGTGCTGCCAAGCTCATAATGTCAGTGAGCATGTCCAGGAAATGTCCATTGCGTCTGATGAGCTTTGCTTGGATTGCAGCAGACCTTTTCTTAGATGTACTCACCACATTATGTATGCATGGTATGGAGCCGGCATGCAGGCTGATTGGGGAATGAGGGACGACCTACTGATGCGTGTCCCTGCATTCGCTCAACAGCGCGCCCGCGCCCCCAAAGCTGCACTACCCCTAGATGTTGGCTTCGCAAGCGCCAACATAAAAAGTAAGCTTCAAGCAATGACAGCAGATGGCAACCCTGAAGTAATGGCAGTGATGGAAATACGGGAAACACCCAAAAATGACTGGGACCTCATTTCCCCAGGCTATTTATTATTCAGAAGGGACACATTAAAGTGGAAAGGAGGAGGTTGCACTGTATGTCACGGAAATTTTAAGAGTGATGAAACATATTGACATGGGGGGTGGGTGCATGGTAGTATCACTATGAGTGCATTGTACAGCAGAAGGCTGGTGCTGTCCACTTTAATGTGATCTTCAGGCCCTTAGTCAGAATGAAGAGCTAGACAGTCTCTAAATGAAGAGAGCAGGAAAGCAGCCAGCAGCTAGAACATACCAGTGGCTAACAGGAGCACCTCCATTATGAGAAGTACCACAAATAAGGCATCAGTAGACACCTTCCAGGAATGCTTCCTGACTCAGCTAGTGGATGAACAGACTAGGGAAAGAACAATTCTGGACCTAGTTGTGATCAACTAAAACAGCATTGGTGGTTAACAGTTGAGGAGCCAGTAGGTTTTAGTGACCATAACACAGTGTGGTTCCATAGAGTCCTGAAATCACGGAGGCAGTTGACCCAGACAATGTTCTTCAGTTTTAGGACAGCTGACTTGGAGAGGATGGAGGAGAAGAAGATAAGGAAGAGACTCATGCATATGAAAGAAGGGATTCTAGCTGTCACAATGCTTGCTGAGATAACTGGACAAGGGAAAGAGGCATAAGTGTCCTGTATTGTTTTCCAGGGAGGTTGGGGCAGCAGTGAGGGAACAAGCAATGGCCTTAAAGGTGTACATGGCCAAATAGACAGAGGCAAGCTGGGAATTGTATCTTGTCAAGACAAAAGAAGCTAGGAAGATAGAGAGGAGGGCCAAGTCAGAGGCAAAGCTAAAGACTGGCAACAAGGTTGAAGGAGAACAACAAGGCCTTCTTAAAGTATGCCAGGGAAAGGAGAAAGGACAAGGCTGGAACAGAGAGAGAGAGAGAGAGAGAGATAGAAAGACTCAGAAAGGGTATGACATAAGAGGAAGAAGATGGACAGAAAGCTGATATTTTGAATGAACACTGCTCAGTCATCACAGTTGGGGGGGTGGGCAACTGCCAGAGTGCAGCGTCAAGGGAAGGCAGGGTACAAATATGGAAATGGGTAGTATAACAGTAGTAAGGGTGTTTAAGGGGCTAAAAGGGTTACAGATGAATAAGTTCCTGGGGCCAGAGTTTGCAACCATGGATACTCAGGGATCTGGGGTAGGTTCCGGCAGCACCACTGGCAGAACCTTTAAATGCTTGGTTAAGGCAAAGGACTGGAGGGTAACAAACATCATCCACTGCACAACAGCAAGGATGGGGGGGTCCAGGGAAGTATTGACCGGTTAGCCTAACTTCCATTGTTAGGAAGTTCCTTGAGACTATAATTGAACAGCAGCTATTTGACTTCCTGGACTACCAGACCTATGGACAGGTTAGCTCTCTACTCCTCTACTCCAGTATTGTATTACTGGATTTTCTATAACATAAATCTAGTTGTCTACTCCTGCAACAAGAAGAAAAACTATGAAAGGATCTATTCCATCAGCAAATACAAATACACCAAAGAGCATGGGATAACTGACCCATTCACTGGAGAAATGTTTCAATAATCAAGGATATTTAATTTAATCAGCCATAGCCCATGGTAACATTTTGTGACTCCTTTGTCACTTCATCAGGGCAACTTTAAATAGTTGAAAACACTATTGTATTATTGGATTTTCTATAACATAAATCTAGCCCTGAAATCAAACCATTCAAGTGAAAAACAATGAGTATATGTATCTATTTTTGAAGCACCTTTAATATGTATACAGGGAGGCAGTATAGCATAGTGGTTTAAGGCTCTGAGCTACAAATCTGGAGACCTGGGTTTGAATCCCACAGCCGCCATTTGCATACTGTGTGACCCTGAGCAACTCACTTAACTTCCCTGTGCTCCCAGGTCGCACCTGTAAACAAGTTTTCAGCTTAATGTGCCACTCCTGGTTAAACAATTAAAAAAAATACATTTACAAAACAACATTCTATGAACAACATCCCCATACTGAAATCAAGTAAATACAAAAAAAAAATATATATATATATATATGTATATATAACATTCTATAAATGTCTGTATGAATGAGTGGGGTAAGACTCAGCACTATGACTGAAGAATGGGAGTTATCAAACCCACACCAAACTTGCACAGGGATGCCAAGGGATTTCAAGCACTGGAGGAACCTGCCAGATATAGTGCTGCTCGCTTGCTGCATAGCTCTGAACTTTTCCCCCACCGGCGTTCCATGCCGGCTGCCCCACTGCCCCCCCACCACCCTTGGTCAGCATCGGGCTATATACCCACGATCACATGATCGTTTGAAGCCTATCAGCCCACTTTGCCATCTGCAGCCTATACTTGTACACTACTAGAGGTCCCCATCTTAATTAAATTGCATTTAAAAACACCTTACATTTCCAGCATGATTAGCTTCCTTTAGATCCTTACCCAAACCGTCCTAATACTGTCTTTTTTTCTCCCTCCTCCCCAGTCTCCCTGTGGAAAAGGCCCTCACCTGGAACCCCCAAATCTGCTTCACTAATCGCCACCTCAAACTTACCCCTCTCTCATATCACCTAATTTCCTTCTCCCCTGTTCTACTCAGCACCAATTATACCCCTAACCTAAGCAACACTGCAATCAGGACCTTCTTGGAACTACCTCCCCTTCCCATACAATCACCCACTAAGTAGCGTCCATCACTCCTTATCTGCAGCCCTGTTAGCCCAACTTGTCCGTACCATCCCTATACCAGTCAGGTACCCCAAAATACCCACTACTCCATGCTTCCGTCGCTCAGTATCAAATTGTTCCGGAAAGCTGTTCTCTGGCATGCTCTCCTCCTCCTTCTTCTCTCAGGGAATGTACATCCTAATCCAGGACCTCCCTCGACTAGTGTTCCCAAGAAGAGCAGGCTTGGTGGCCTACTACAGGCCTCCCTTAACATCTGTAGCCTACCTAGGAAGCTCACTCCACTCCAGGGCTGGATTTCCTAACACACCCCTGACATCCTGGCATTATCTGAAACCTGGCTCTTTAAAAATATCCCAGATGCCTCTGTCACACTCAGTGACTACTCCATCTCCAAGCAGACAAGACAGGCAAGAGGGGAGGTGGTTGTGCCATCTATGCCAAATCATATTGCAACCCCTCTTGGTCCCCTTGCCCCCGCCTGTACATGGTGCCCAAGCCTTAACTATCAAAGTCATCCTTGTCACTCCTGGTAAACCGCTATACATTATGGAGATCTACATCCCCCCCAAACCAAAAACACACCTTTGACTCTATTCTGTCCAGCATCACCCATCTCCCCCCCAAGAGCGAACTGATTATTATGGGTGATTTTAATGTGAATTGGCTATCCCCTGCATCAGCCACCTACAAAGTTGCTGTCTGAGCCTACGACCTTGCCCAGGTTGTCCAGTCCCCCACCAGGCATGACCCCAGATCAGGGTCTTCCACTCTTATTGACCTTATCTTTACAAACCTTCCCAACCACTTCTCCAAAGTTAAAGTGCTCCCCGACATGTTAAGTGACCACTCTCCTGACTCCTGCTGGTGGTCAAATAAAATCACTCCCAGTCATCCTAAAGTTGCCATCCATAGGCACCTCAAAAAAGGTGCCCTCTCACACCTCAAAATGTATCTCTCCTCCTGTGACTAGTCTCCCATCCACACTGCCTAGACTGTAGATGCTGCCCTCACTTCCTTTATTACCATCTTCAACACTGCCTGTGACATCTTCACCCCTTCACAAAGCAGGTCATAAAAAACAGGGATACCCCATGGATCTCGCAGACCCTCCTTGACCAGATGCACCTCAGAGATAACCTCTGGCATAGGGCCCTGAACTCCCAGCTTCCCCAGGACAGGCAACTCTACAGAGAGGCGAGAAACAAATGCACCTGGGCCATTTGGCTAGCTAAGGCAACCTACTATAAGCAAGCACTCACCTCCACATGGGGCTCAGGGAAAAACTTCTGGAACAATGTCAAGGAACTCTGTGGGAAAACCATCTCCCCTGCTCCAACACAACTACAAGTCAAGGGAGCCCTCTCCCAGGACCCTACCACCATATCCAATGCCCTAAACACCACCTTCTCTGACCTCAGTCACATCCTCCTGCAAAACTTCTTTGACCCTATCACCAGCCACCCCTCCCTCACCCCTACCACAACAACCTCCCCCTTCTGGCTGCGAATCAGCTCCTGCAAGGAGGCTAAATGCTACCTCTCCAAGGCCTTGCACAACTCAAGCTACAGCAGTGACTCCCTGGACCTCAAAATTCTCTGACTAACTCTGGATGAGGCCCTGCCTCACCTCACCAAACTACTAAACTGCTCACTGCACCTAGGTCAGTTCCCCACTCTTTGGAAAAGAGGAATTATCACTCTGATCCTAAAGAATGGTGATCCCACTTCCCCTAGTAACTATAGACCCATTTCTATTCTCCCCCTTCAAAAGCTCTCAAAAAAATTGCGTCGGACCAGCTGACCGATCACCTGGCCAAACAAAATCTGCTCTACCATGAACAACACGGTTTCAGAATGGGACACAGCACTACCACAGCCCTACTTGAATTTACATTTTACATACACAAAGCATTGGAACAGGGGTCAATAGCAGGAGCAATCTGTGTTGACCTGACCAAAGTGTTCGACACCATCAGTCATGCACTACTTCTTCACTCCCTCCCCTTCCACCATTTCGCCCCTGAGGCTATCTCCTGGTTCAAAAACTATCTCACAGACCGGATGCAACAAGTCAACATTAGCACCACACTCTCCTCCAAGCAACCAATTCTAGCAGGTGTCCCTCAAGGGTCGATTTTAGGTCCTCTACTTTTCACTCTCTTCCTAAACTCCCTCCCACAGTCCTGCAGTGGAAAGCTATTGCTCTATGCAGATGATGCCATAGTATACTGGAAACACAACAAACCTAACTCTCTTCAAAATGCCCTACAAGGCGTTTTCATCGAACTAGAATCCTGGTTCACTGACCAATGGTTAATACTAACAAGACAAAATGTATGATCTTTGCTCACCGACAAAGCCCTTATAGTAATGCCCTGCTATCAATCTGAAATGCACAGGGCCTCCACATTGAACAGGTCCCAAATTTCAAATATCTGAGAGTCACGCTGGACACATCCCTCACCTACCACACACACATTAAACACCTTTCCTCCTCTGTTAACACCCGACTAGGGATTCTATACAGACATAAATACTGCCTACCCCCAGACCCTATGTCTGGCTGTAACCTGCTCAGTTCTTTCATTGGTCAACTGCGGGATAATAATCTATGGCACCACTGACCAAACAGCCCTACACAGCATCAATCTAGCTCTTAACAAAGCTTGCCGACTGGTCACAGGCTGTGATAGATTAACCCACACATGTGTGCTTTTTAAGCTAGCAGACTGGCTGACCTTTGAAGGGTGACTTAAGTACCACAATTGCCTCCAAGCCCAAAAAAATACTTATGAATCTTACACCTAAGGGCCTCCACCCCTTCATCCAGCCAGCCCCCCACAGGAGTACCGTAGGCACCTGCCAAGTACCTCCCTCATAGTCCCATACTGCAGGATCTCACTAGGGCAAAGGTCTTTCCATTATCATGCTCCCCTCTGGCTTAACAACCTACCATCCTCCATCTCTCTGGCCCCTAGTCTTGACCAGTTTAAACTGGTATCAAGAGCCTTCTTCTTGACTCGGAGGCCTGTGGCTGCTTCCAACAGTCCTCCCCTTGTCCAAATTTGATAGCAGACTAGCTTATTCCATGACTTCATACCTAGGCCTACAACCTTGCTGTACTTAAACCTCAACTCAGGGCTCGGTAAAGTCCCTCCGAATCTGTAACCTGACTTATGACACCTCTTTGACCCAGGGTCCTCTTATGACCCTTGAGATGGTAACCAACCAATGTAAATACACTGTACTGTGAACTATGTATAATATGTCTAAATGTAATGTTTCTGCTTTTGTACTGATGTGGAGCCTTTGCAAAGGAGTCTATGACTCAAAGGATTGTAATTCCGAAAATTTTCAATAAACAAATAAATTAATGATGCCCTCAAACAATTAAGCCAGTGCAACAAGACCTATAGTAAAGCTACCGGAATGATGGGGTATATCAGGAGAGGTATTGACAGCAGAAGTAAAAAGGTAATTCTGCCCCCTTACAGATCCTTGCTGAGGCCTCACCTGGAGTACTGTGCCCATTTCTGGAATCCTTACCTCAGGAAAGATAGGGACAGGATGGAGATGATGCAAAGAAGGGTGACTAAGATGATTCAGGGCAAACAGAGCAGGTCAATGAGGAGCACCTCAAGACATTGAACATGTACTTGTTGGAGACCAGAAGGGAGAGGGGGGATGTGATGGAGACCTTCAAGTTCCTGAAAGGAATAAGCAAGATGGACTGTGGGGAATGTTTTAGCACGAGTAACAGTTCGAGGTCATGAGGGCATGAGTGGAAACTGACAGGAGAGAGAGGTTCAGGAGGGACATGAGGAAGTATTATTTTACAGAAGGGATGGTGGAACTGGGGAACAGTTTGCCAGCTGAGGTGTTGGGTGTTAAAACCATTAACAGTTTCAAGCACAGCTGGGACAGAGTTAAAGGTATAGTGATTGTTCAGGACAACAGGGATGACAGAAACTGGGAAAAGAATAGGGGGATGGATGGAGAGGGCTAGGACCCTGGTAGGACAATAGGTCAAAGGCTAGATAAGTTACCACAGGCAGACCGGATGAGCCATTGGTCATTTTCTGCCCACATTGTCTATGTTTCTGTTCTTGTTGCTATGTAGATTATACATGGTAAGCCATGCTAATGTTCTATACTTGGAGTTGAGCAGCCTTTGATTTTGTGCCTTACAGGAGGCTAGTAAAGAAACTGGAGGCCATGGATGTTGAGGAGCAAGTCACTAGATGCTGTGGAATTGGTTAAGGAGAGCCCAAAGGGTGGTACTAAATGGTACATATGTTGAGGTCAGGATTATTAGAAGTGTGGCCCAACAGGGGTGGGTTCTAGGCTCTGGGCTCTTCAATGTGTTTAGTTGCAACACTGAAGTTGTGATCCAGGCAGCTATGTCTGTTTGCAGATGACACAAAGATATGTTGCAGGGTGGATAGTGAAGTAGGTAGAAGGGACTTGAAGACATACCTTGGGAAATTGGAAAGGTGGTCCAAGATTTGGCAACTGAAATTCAATGCCAAAAAGTGTAAAGTTATGCACTTACAGAAGGGAATCAGTAGTTTGTTGTTCTTTACCTATACTGGCTCAGATGTGAAAGCCTGTCTTGAAGAACATTTCTGTTCTGGCGAAGCCTTGTCAGCCTGTCCTACACAAGGATTTGCATACTGATGATACCTTGTATTAGATTTGAGACTTTAGAGTGTATGTGTGTGTAGTTTGGAGAGCTGCAGAGAAACCATACACTCATGGTCATATGATTACCTGGAATGTTTAGAAATAAACAATCCTGATTGGCTAAACATGATGAAATGATTTATAATTGATATACAAATATGCCAATTATCTAGTTTGCATTCATATAAGTTCTGCAGGGTAGGTTGGTTTGCTCTGAAACTTTAGAACTAGTGAAGCCTGGGGAAGAAGCTTTAAAGTTTTTTCAAACTACTTTGTCTATCTCAAATATATGTTCTCTGTTTTAGTGAGAAAGTACATCTAATTCAATAGTAAACAGTCATTGAATCCAGCTGCAATCAGGGATTCAGTTAACTCCACGTTGAGAGTATTTGACTTCCAATGATAAGGTGAACACTTGCAAAATAAAGGGGAAGAAAGTCATTAACTTCCAAATGTAAAACAAAAAAGTTAGATGACTTTCAAATTTGGTGGCATGGAAGTCAAGAAATGATGGATTTTTCTGAAAGAAATAGTATTTTATCACTAATATGTAAATTAACATCCATAAATTCGTCCTTCCTAGAATACTGACTTCCAAAATGTGGGCACTGGGAAGTATTTTGACTGCCAAAAATATGAATAACTTCCAGACTGTGACTCATGAAAGTTTTAGACTTCCACTAAAAATAAATTATCTGAATCCCAAGGTTGAACAACTGATTTTTTATCACAGCAAAGAATCTGTTGTACAACTTAAAATGCTGATACTGAATGAATTAGAATTAGGCAGAGCTTCACATCAACTTCAATAGATGGTTCAATTACTGGACTATTGAAAATTCAGTATTAGTTTTATTAACGAAAATGACAGTAAACTGTTTGGCTTTTTATCCAGAAATGACACAGCACTTGTCAAAATGCTGAATTACTCTTTGAGTGAACATAAAATAGCACTATGTGTTACATTTTTGTAATGTGACAGTGTAGTTACAGGACATGTGGGGAAAATGAACAAAAAATTACTTTTGATTGTTTTATTCTGTCACATTTTCTTAGCGTGGAAAACAGTGTAGGTCACACTCCTTGGAACTGCCTTGATGGAGTTGTTGGGCTTCACCTTTGCCATCCAAGATTTATTTAGAATTTGTAGGACCAGAAACTCATGAAACTATCTGTAAATGTGCAGCAATGTTTTTAAGTGCACGGTTATCGTTTTTTGTTTTTTTTGTGGAGAAGGGCACACTGACCTGATGCGCATTTCCAGATGCCACCCTGAGAGCACAGGAAGGTTAAGTGATTTGCTTAGTGTCATATAGAATGCAAGTGTCACATTACAAAAACAGCAACACAGTGTGTTTCTTTATTTGTTAGCAGTTATGCATTATCTACACCCTTAGATTCTCTAATCCAATACTTGCAGCCAAGGCAATTATTTTTAACACTATATTATAATTAATTTTGTAATTAGTATGGATCTGCAATAAAGATGGCAGCTCCAGCAGTTTTTAAATCTCCAGCTTTGTTAGACTTGGGGAACTGGGCCTCTGGCCAATGAATGACAGAAGGCTCAGGGGTGACTTGTTGTGCCTCCGTGAAATCTATGGGGATGATGACTTATTGTCAGAAATGGGGCTAAAATATAAAGAACACCAACATAATCTGAGAACTTACAACAAACAACTTATAGATAGCAATCCTAGAACAAATCTGCGAAAGTATGCTTTTCTACTGAGGACAATAAGACTCTGGAATCAATTACCAGCCAACATTGTACAAGAATATAATGTTGTAGGTTTTAAAACAAAGTTAGATGCTCACTTAAATGAGAGTAACTCTCCTAGCTGCATCCACTGAGCAGTGGGGACAGTAAATATGGGCATTAACCTTCTACTGTCCTAAATCTGCAGTATAAACCTCAGTATACTTTAAGGTCTCCCTTCAGCTGACTAAGCTGTCTTCACAATGTATTGTAAAATTACACATACTCCCATAATGCAAAGCATCATGGGAAGTATATGAAAATCATCATCAAAGAATTAAGACTGGTTCTGCTTTAAAGAGGGGAATATGGTGTACATGGGATTAAATTGGGCAGCAGCCCACTGGAACTCAGTTCCACAACTGCTTAAAAATTGTATGACAGTTCCACCACCTCTGTCATCACTCTACATTGACAACTAAAGGAGATTTCCACCACCTAGAAATGACCATTACACCATCTTCTTTCTGGATGTCTGAGACAGATACAGGGAACAGAGAAAACACTAGGAGAAAAAGTCCTAGGATTGTTGGCTCTATGTCATACAGCCAACTGGCTTCAGGATCCTGTTCATCATCAGAGGGACAGCAGCCTGTAACCCAGAGTCCCTGCCATTGGGGCAAAGCTGTAGTGGAATGCAGCGGTCAGGTTAACAGTGACTGGTGTACAGTGATATAAACGAGTATTATTAAGTGGCTCAATGTGAGTGACTAAATAATACCGCTCATACTGAAAGCAAGTACAGTCAATTCAGCTTGTATGCCTACTGTCCGGACCGTGGCAAAATGTGCACACAAGCGGAACGGCATACAAGCGTGAACTGAGTTTTGCGCATTCGCTCACAGTCTTGAGAACCATACCGCAAGTAATTTAGGTGCAGTTTCAAACTGGCCATGTTCCCCATTCCCCATTGTGCTCTTTCCACCTTGATAGCCAGCAGTAGTGAGTTTGAAATTAACACTGAGTGATACTGAGAGGCTATGGGTTTTTTCCATTAAGATGTGCCCTGCCTGTGGTCTCGGTAGGCAGAAAACCACCTTAGCAAAGCCTCCTCTACTTGGGGGTCCATCCCATCTCTTTTTCTTATCCTGCCGGTGTTCACACTTGAGTCCCATTCTTGCAGGATCTGTTCCCGTTTGCTTAAAAAGCTGAATGAGGAGTGAGCTGTTAGCAAAAGGTGTCAGCACGGCTATTTAACCGCTAACTGCGGTCAATTAACACCTCATTACCTAATCTGGCACATACAAAAAAGCCCTTAAATGACTGTTCTTGGCTAAAAAATGTGCATACAGCTGAAAATACAAAGGCATATAAGCGGGTGAATTAACACTACGAAGAATCGGAAAGAATCGGGACCAGAGCTAAACGGTCATATAACCGAAAAAGGCATACAACCGAAAGGCATACAAGTGGAATTGACTGTAGTAGCAGACATTGATATATCCTGTAGAGCAAGTGTTGCAGGAAGCTACACTTGCTACAGCAGGATATAGGATGTTGTTTGGCCAAGCTGTGCTGAACTGGACATTTAAGCGTAGTAGTATTATAGCCACGCCCTCTGAAGCCAACAGACCCAGATTCGGGTCTGGTTCTAGGGGAAAGTTTTTCTTTTTAAAATCTTAACTTTCCCTGGGTCCAATCCCTGTGGAGTTGATTATTTTAAGTTTGGGTCATGTGGGGGGCATAGCCCTCCACATAAAAATACTTATTTTGGTTGTTGTTTCTGATGCAGTAAGCGACCATTGCTATTTGTGACGGTCATTACAATATTAGTCACCCTTTTGATATCAGGCTCTTTTTTCTTCAGTCTTCATGATCAGCAGAGTTTAAGACTCACAGTTATCATATAAAACCATAGTGATGGAGGTGGGTGATGCTGGCGACCACAGGAAGGATAACATGTGGTGTGGCAAAGGGAGAAAAAAAGCTTGACTGAAAAAAAATAAACATCTTTTTAAAAAAGTTCAATTTTTGAGGGGGAGGCTAAGTGTTTTGCTATTTGTTGAGATTGTAGCCAGTTATGTAAGTGCACCACTCATTCCTTGGAAGTGACCATTTTCTTGGATTGAAGAATTTATGAACATAACGGGAGCCTACCATTCCTAGTATTGGTCTGGATAATCATGCATGCAACTGATTCCGGCATTACCTAATGAACAGAAAGCAACTAGTGAAATGGAGGAGAAGTGCATCCAGCCTAAAGCCAAGATCTACAGGGTATCCCCAAAGCTTCATTCTGTGCCCATTGTTGTTTTCATTATTTATTTATAGGTGACATGCCCAGCAGTTGTGAGGAGGGAGCTGCAGTTGTATGCGGATGTTGCTGTACTGTATAGAACTTCAACTAATGTTAACCAGATAAACCTGGTCCTCAACTCTGATTTCTGGAAATTAGAGCTGTCTAATAGACCACTAGCTTTTCTTACACAAAAAGAAAACAAAAGCCATACTCTTTGGTTCCAGGAACCTGAGTAAACAGAGATGTGATCATCTCCAGTTATCCTCATTGGTTGGTACTCAGCTGGAGGTGACTGACTGTATGAAATACTTTGGGGTACATCTAGACCAGGAGCTCATGCTGAAACCTCATGTTGAAGCTGTTGTGAAGTCCCTGCATCAGAAGACTGGACTTCTATGCAGACTTAGTGGGTACCTCAGTAGTGAAGCTTGGCTAGCCATTGCCTCCAGCACACTATCACCTGTCTTACTTTATGGTGCTCCTGTCCTACAACTTCTCCGTGTGGATGAGCTATGCAGACTAAAGGACCTACATCACAAAGTAGCACATTTTGCAACCAATGCACAGCCCGGAGTACATCACTGCGATGTACTCTCAACTCCAAAACTGGCACTCCTTGGAAATATGATTGGCCTACCCGGTCCTCTGCCTAGCCTTTAAGCTGACCAAAACTGTTGTTTCTCCCAGTCTCCGTGGTATCCTCCAGGCCAAAACCCAGAAGAAGGCACACAGGTCCTCAACCTGCCCACCTCTGGAGGTCCTGAGGTCCACAACATGTGCATGTGACAGGTCTTTTGCTATTTATGCACCATTCCTCTGGAATAACCTACCTTTAGAGGTACTGTACTTCTGCGGCCACTTTCACAAATACCCTCAAGTCTCATTTCCTTGCTGGCAGTCACTGTAATTGTACAGTAACTGTTGACTCTGTCTGCACTTCCTAATACCTGTCTGTGACTCTTTACACGGTAACAAGTGACTTAGGTTGGTAGGTGCTAGACTGGCCAGCCAGCCATGCAGACACATATCTTATAACCTTGGTCCTTGTACCTCGTCTCATGTTGTGGAATGTATCTTAAAGTGTAAATAACCCTGGATGTGTTCTTGTATTATGATTCATGTAAGAATGCTGTCCACACATCTTAAACATCTGTCCAGAGGTTTTGATCTATGGAGGCCCACACCTGTGTGGAGCTCCCCATTGTATGATGAATCTGCCACCACCTGAGCTCTTGGGAAGTGAGCTAGCCATCGACAGTGGTACTCGAAGATGGTCTGTGGAATAATTTGCTAGTGGCTGCTGAAGTCATCTGCCTGGAGATCTAGTTCGGTTGTGAGTCCTAAAACCGAAGGTGGACAAAACAATGGCACCTGATGGGATTCACCCCAGAATTCTAAAAGAAATAAGGGGAGAACTAGTAACACCACTGACTACCCTTTTTAACAAATCATGGGAGGATGGTGTGGTACCTGAGGACTGGAAGAGGGTGGATGTGATTCCCCTTCACAAAAGCGGGAGCAAGACAGAGGCAGGAAACTACAGACCTGTCAGTTTGACCTCAGTGAAACATAGAAACATAGACATAGAAACATAGACTTTGATGTCAGGTAAGGACCGCTTGGCCCACCTAGTCTGCCCATTTCCCTACCTACAGGATAGGCAGCAGATCCAGTTAACCAACAGCCTATTTCTTCCTACCCGTCCCCACAAGAATTGCCTTATGTCTGTCCCATGCATTCTTGAATTCTCCCACAGTTTTAGACCCCACAACCTCCTCAGGAAGGCTGTTCCATGCATCCACTATGCTCTCTGTGAAAAAATACTTCCTCACATTGCCCTAGAACTGCCCCCCTCTATCTTTAAATTGTGTCCCCTTGTTCTTGCGTCTCTTTTTTCTAAAGATGTTACCATCTTGGACTTTGTTGATTCCACTGAGGGTACTTAAAGTTTCTATCATGTCTCCCTCTCCCTTCTTTCCTCAAGGGTATACATATTAAGCTCCTTTAGTCTCTCTCGTACAGGCTTCTCTTGCAGACGTGCACCATTTTAGTTGCCCTACTCTGGACTGCCTCCATCCTGTCTATGTCCTTGTGGAGATGGGGTTTCCAGAACTGGACGCAGTACTCCAGATGGGGTCTCACCAACTGTCTGTACAGAGAGATAACAACTTCCTGTTTTCTGCTGGTGATGCCTCTACCTATGCATCCCAGTATACCCCCTAGAGGTCAGTGGGGCACAGGACTCAAGGCAGCATGGATTCACAGCAGGAAGGTCATGTCAGACAAATCTAATCGATTTCTTTGACTGAGTGACCAAAGTAGTAGACCAGGGAGGGGCTGTGGACATGGTCTACCTAGACTTTAGCAAGGCATTTGACACAGTCCCACACAAAAGATTAATAAAAAAATTAGCCAGCCTGGGAGTGGGTCCCATGGTGGTAGTCTGGGTAAAACATTGGCTGGACAACAGGGAACAGCAGGTAATAGTAAACAGAGTCCACGCTGAAGAAAGGGGGGTTACTAGTGGGGTACTGCAGGTTTCAGTACTGGGTCCAGTCCTTTTTAATGTCTTTATAAGTGACACTGCAGAGGGACCAGAAGGAAAAGTATGCCTCTTTGCAGATGACGCAAAGATCTGCAACAGGGTTGATACAGAAGGGGGGGATGGAAAGGACTAGAAGGAACTTGGCAAGGTTGGAGGAATGGTCAGAAGCATGCACTTGGGAAACAAAAACCCAGGGGAAGAGTACACAGTTGGGGGGGGCTAGTAACAACAACAAAAATGGCTGCCTAAACCTCATGAGTAGAGTTTCTTATACCATAAGAGATGCTTAGCAAGCTCTACTCACTTATTACAAATCACTTGAGTTAGCTGCAGTGATTTATAAGTGGGAAGTATTTACTGAAATTTCAAATTTTCAGTGATGCTGCCCACTCCCTGACTGTAATATGGAATGCTCCAGTCTTAATTTTTTTTTGCATGAGAGACCACTGTGGGCACAACAAGATGTACTGTGGCTCAACCGGCCTGGTGGTGCAGAGGGCTGAGGTGCTGGATGTCTCACCTCGCGGCACGCTGGCGACCCGGATTCAGGAGCGAGCCTGGGTCGCCGGAGGTTGGCACAGGGTGGGAAGGCGGAGCTTGATAGAGCACCTGACAGGCAGTTGTCCTCTCCAGGGAGGTGGGATGGCATCCCTCGCTGACGGCTGCCCCCTGGTGGAGGCCGAGGGTCTGCGCAAGCAGGGTGCCAGGCGATAGGCCAATGGGGCAGGAGGAGGAGGGCCATTACCGGGGCTGTAAGGTGCATTCGTGCCTCCACATGCATGCTGCCTTCTCCTGGGGCCCTCGGGAACATGGGGGAGAAAAACAAAAAAAGGAAACCGGCAGCAGGATGGCAACTGACTCTCCACAGGCACCGTTCCTGGATCGGGTGTAAGGTAAGCCCCGGTAATTCCGGGGGACAGGGCTGGAAGAGCCGGTCAAATGGGGGATGCACGAAGGAGACTAGAAATACGATAAAAAAAAAAAGATGTACTGTAGCTCTGTGTGCTGATTTGCTGAAATTATGTAAGTGATTTATAGGCATATTGATGCTGTCCTTCAAAACTGCATCCCAAATTGGATATGCTGCACAGAAACAAATCTTGTATCCCACTCCCTGCACATCAGGCGATTGTACTCAGTTTGATTCTTCTAACATTTAAATATGGCACATGTTTATAGTGTAGCCTCCAAGTCCACTCCTTGCTCAACTGGATCCACTCAATCACTTCTCCTGCCACTTTGCTCTTAAGAGACGACCCTATATAAATTACTGTCACTGAGCTCTTGCTTCCCTCCCTTCCCTTGAAGTCAGATGCCTCCTTTCCTCTCTAACAATGACATTCAAGTACAGGCTGTCTTTTCTCCGGCTGCCTCTCCTACCTTCTCTCTTCCTCCCTCTCCACATCCTACTCCTTCAGGAAATCCATCTTACATTATTTCCTTACCCCCTTTTCCAAAACCTCTGCTGGACCAGCCTTAGTCTCCTCCAGACTTCCTCTTCTCTGGCATAACATTCCCCATCTGCTAATATCACATCTTCTACTTCCAGCCTAGAGACCATAGTGTGTAACTTCACAGCACACTCCTACTCATGACCCTAGCCCAGCAACGTATATCTGTCCTTTCTCCCTTACCCCACCATCCCCTGAGGTCCCAGCACTTGCCTACTCCTGTCACAACAAAGCTACCTGTCAATCATCTATTGTAGTACTGTGGTTCTAACACAGTATCTCTTCATCCTTGCACATGGATTTTTTGTCACCTCTTGTAACATTCAGCTGTTGCCCTGTACACTGTTCATTATTTTTCTATTTTTGTATTTTTACTGTTTTCACTATTTCTGATATCTTGCTTATATTTTAATTTCTCTGTTTGGTATTTTATTTGTACAGTATGTTAGATTTTTATCCCCCGCCACACACACACACACACACACACACACGGTCACACCTGGAAATGAAGTTTCTGTTTAGACCATGTTTTTGCCCACAATTTAAATAAATAAAATATAAATATGACAATTCTGTTACAGAAGAAAGTGCTACCCTAAAAAATGTGTTCCCATCATAATCAAACAACATATGGTATGCTAGGAATGCATTTTAACCAAGTCAATCTTAAAGGAATACAACTGAATTACTATTCCTTTTTTACTATAAATGAATAGTGATTGTCATGGTGGAACAACATACAAATTTATTAACATTAATTAAAAATGTTTTTTCAAAGTGTTATTATGTGCTTTGAAAACAGAAATAAACTATTTATTACTGTGACTATTATCATTATTATTAACAGTAACAGTACCAATAAGGAAAATAAATGTTATTTATTTACTTAAAATGTTGTTAAATGAGCAACAACTCAAGGATCAACATAATGTAGAAACATTTAAAGGATAGACATTAAGTTATAAGCAACATTAAAACAGAAAAGATCAGGAGTTCTTTTGTAATGCAATTTAAAAAGATCTTAGCCTCCAACAAAAAGTACAGAGCAGAATTCCAAATCATCTTTACTACAGTAAATGAAAAAACTCTCTAACCTAATTTAGTACACCTTAACATTTACCTCAATAGTCTCATTGATCATATGTTGGTTAATCACCCAGAAAGAATTGTAACTACAAACGAACTAGGTAGGAGACTGGTTTCATAATCATCCTATCATGCAAAGTATCTTGAAAATCAGAATGTTAAAAAATCTCCCCCTCAATTGATTTCTGCATGATCTTTCAAAAACTGACAAGTTTTCATGCTGACCTTGTAGCAGTTCAAAACCTTTGGGAGAAGGCAAGCATCTTCAAAAAATACAGAGATAACTAACCCCTAACTGTTAAGAACAAGTAGGTATAGCTGGCCAAGTGGTGCGGTGAGCTGATGCAGTGGGCCTTGCCATCTACCATGCTTGCAGCCCAGGTTGAGGACCAAACTGGGGTCTCTCAGAGGCTGGCCATGGGAAGGAGGATCAAGCTAACTATCTATCTATCTATCTATCTATCTATCTATCTATCTATCTATCTATCTATCTATCTATCTAACTATCTGCTTGTTAGGTATTATTATGTTATCAAGACATTAATAACACATAAATACAGTGTAATTAGCTAATCAGCATCATAATACCCTAATTGCTACCATCATAAATGAGAAAATACATGATGTTTTTTCTATGGGGACAAGGGATATATATGTTTATAAAATGGATGAGAAAATCAATAAAAATGTTGTTGCCTAACTGAATAAAACACACCACATGACTGTGCATTACCCCACCTTGCCTGCACTACTATTTTTCACCCCCAAACAATTTTGACCATTTTATGAGACAGATAATCCACTACAGGGTGTATGGTTGTGCTCTGGTATATGCATGCCTTGGGTAGTTGAACACTCTCAGCCTGCAGCCTCATGCCTCACAACACATTCTAAAGTGGCATATATTAGAGCATGCACCACATGCCCTGCAGTGGATTATTTGTTACATACCTACCTACCTACCAATCTATCTATCTATCTATCTATCTATCCATCTATCTATCCATCTATCTATCTATCCATCTATATATCTATATATCTATCTATCTCTAGGTCCAGGCACTGTGTCAACCTAAGGTATGGCATTTTTTGTCTGAGGGAAAGGGAAAGGGGTGTAAGATAGGACATGACTGGGATGCAAGATACGTGGTGGAGAGATGTCCACTATTTGAAGCCTACTAATCCCATATACCAGGGATACAAAGTGTTTCTACTAAAGCCAATCCTATGTGGGATGGGGCAGAATCAAAGCAAAACTGAATTTGCCAATCACCATCTTCTTTTCCCCTTTTGTCTGACTACCTCCAAACACAGCCTGCTCTCCCCAGCTTAATCAGGTTTCAGGAAAATACATTTTACTTCCATTGTCCTACTCAAAATGACTTCCCCCTTACCAAAAAAGATAATTTATACAGTAGGTGTGATATTCATACACCTGTCAAAGGCCTTTGATATAGTGATCTCCAACCTCCTCCTGCAAAATCTTATAATAATAGTAGTAGTAGTAGTAGTAGTGTTTATTTCTTTATGGCACCCTTTCCCTGAGGCCCAGGGTGCCATTACAAAAAATATACTTAAAACATTACCAGTTAACAAAGTAGTTATCATACAAATAAAAACAATACACTACAGATAAAATTATAACAAATCACATTAAAACAATTCCATACATCCCATAAATATTAAAACTAATTAAAAACGAAAGAGTAAAAGTAGACGTGCTGCTGAGTTTTAAATGGCTTTCCCAAAAGCCTGCTGAAACAGGTAAGTTTTGAGACCTTTTTTAAAAATGTCCTCCAAGGGGCCTCCCACAGGGTTCTGGACAATGAGTTCCACAACATTGGGCCTTCTAAGGCCCGGTCACACAGAAGATTTTAATCTTGCCCTAGGGACTGTCAGAAGGCCTTCCTCTGAGGATTGGAGTGGGCAAACTGGGGTATATGGATGCAGGAGCTCACTCAGGTAGGCTGGGCCCAGTCAATACAAGGCTTTGTAGTTTAATAAATCTATTTTAAATGAGATACACCACTTCACTGGCAGCCAGTGCAGATCATGCCGTACTGGAGATATATGGGAAGTTCTCGGCAAGCCGATAAGTAGTCGGGCAACTGTATTCTGCAGCAACTGCAGGCACTGTAGCATACCCCTATTAATCCCGAGGTACAGAGCATTACAATAGTCCAGCCTCAAGGACGCCAATGCATGGATTCGTGTGGCCAGGTCTTGGGGAGGATAAGGGATCTGATATTGTGGATGTTCCTGAGATAAAAAAGCCATTCCAGACTATGACCGACATATGGGCCTCCATCTAGAATGACTCCCGGATTCTTCACCCTGGAGGGGAACGGCAACTCAGAGCCACCAAGTTGAAGTCCAATCACTCCTATGCCAGCTCCAATCCACCCTTTTTAGTCCAGCTCGATCACCAACACCTCAGTCTTCTCAGGGTTCAATCTCAGCCAGCTAGAGGCCATCCAGCTCTGGATCTCAGAAAAGCATTTGTTAAACACACTGACGGCAGCCTGGGTCCCAGGCACAAAAGACAGATAGGGTTGGGTATCAACTGCATAACAGTGAAACCTCAGCCTGAATCACCTGATGACCATGCCCAGGGGTACCATGCACACCATGAACAGCATTGGCAACAGGATTGGTCCTTGGGGTGTGCCACAGGATAGAACCATTGGGACCAAGGAATAATTCCCCAGTACTACTCTCTGGGTTCTACCCCATAAAAAGCACACAAACCAGAAGATCATGGTACCAGTGAGTCCAGCGTACTCCCTGAGCCAGTCCAAAAGTACACCATGACCCACGGTGTCAAATTATGAAGAGATGTCAAGGAGCACAAGACTCGAGCACTTTCTTCTATCACTCGCCCTTAGCAGGTCATTAAGCACCCTTACCAGGGCCATCTTCATGCAAAATGCCTGACTCTGAAACTCAACTGGAATGGCTCATAGATGTTAGAATCTTCCAGATGGTCCTTGAGCTACAGTGCAACCACTTTCTCAATAACCTTCCCTGAAAAGGGAAGGTAAGAGACTGTACAATGGTTCTCCAAAACCTCTAGGTCCAATGATATTTTTTTCAGGAGGGGCTTAACCAGAGCACAGTTAAATGCCAATTGAACCAGCTCCTCAGGCAAAGAGCACAGGATAATTTCGGAGAACACTGGGCTCATACCCTGGAGGAAATCTTTACCAAAATGAGAACTCTTGACATTAACCCAGTCATTGAAATCACCCAGTATGAGCCATCTAGGTGACTCCAACACCAGGTCCGAGACAAGGGACAAGATTCCCTGCAGAAACTCCACCCCCCAACCTGGAGGCCGGTATGCAAGGAGGATTCTGCACCTGCACCCACCCCCCAACACAGGCTCACACTTGAAAGACTCAGTATCCTCCACTGGGTGTAACATCAGGTTCAGTTCAGCTCTGAAACAGATGGCCACCCCCCCACACACTAAGATCCCTCCTTGGGCAGTGCACCACCGAGTAGAAGGTGAGGATCAATGCCTCTGCAACTGGACCCGAACTGTCCCCATTCAAGTCTTAGTAATGAAAGCCAGATCAACCAGGGAAATGTCTGCCATAACTGTGGTTTTATTCCCCATTGATCTGGCATTGCATAGCACCACACAAAGTGGATAAAACACACCAACCAGCCCATCACTTGCCTGCCTACTCAGTCCGGCAGGAACCTGGGGGAACAGGAACCATACAGAGGGGACACCTCTCAGGTCCCTTCCTAGCCCCGGGACATCTCCTACTCTTAACAACCCAAATAAAGCCCACTCAAATCATATTCCCCCTACTCCAGATCTTTTGTCTGCCTCTCCAGGTGATTCTCTCCTCCCTGCACCGGCGATATACCTCTGCTGGCAGAAGGGGGGGTCCAAGGGCATAGCTCTTTAAGTAGTGTGGGGGAATACTATAAGGGGCTACTCCAGCACATCTAATATCTTTTCCTGATCACCCCTCAATATTTTCCCACCCCACTCCCAAACCCTTCCTCACCACCCCAAACCCTATCACCCCCACTTCCTAGAAATACCAAAGCTCAAATAACTAGGGAAAAAAGGGGGGAATAACAGCAAAGGGAAACCACTATCAATCAGGAACTTAAGCCTAGTGTAGGAAAATCAGTAAGGTAGTGCTCAGATTAAACAATCAGACCCTGTCCCAAAACAGTTCAACATCAGTTCTACTAGATGGCCAGTATCAGCAACAAGTTCCAACCAGTCCAGGAGGAAGATCAGCCAGAGACAATTATTAAAAGTTATTTTGGTACCAAAGACTTGTAAACACTGAGGCCAGGTAAAGATCTTAGTTCATAGGTAGTTCTTATACAGTAAGTCCTTATTTCCTCCAAAGCTTACATACCTCTAGGTCCTTTCACCACCTAGGAACACAGTCCAGCTCCAGACAAGGATGCCTATTACTGTACATTGAAAAACTCCAAGCCCCAGGAGACTCAGGAAAGTGTTGAACACAGCCACGGTCTGTCGCCTGTTACAGTGGCAACTGTGAAGCAGCAGCTATGACACCAATCAGGAATCCATTATAGATGTCACCCCTCAGCAATACAATCACTAAGTAGCTTGAAGGATACCTTAGCAGTCATTTGCAGCTTGTTTCCCTTAATGCCATTAACTCTAATCTTTTGGATGTAAAATTAGGGATACCCTAATGATTCATCCTGGTTTTCCTTCTTTTCTCAGTTTTCATACATGAGTTGGCCAAAGTGTGATGTGCCAGGTGTATATGTAAACAGATGACATCATTGTCTACCCCAATACTCTTTCTCTCACTGAAATCAACACCATCTTTCATACAGATTCTGTAAATGTTACAACCTGCATGGTTTGCCCTGAATGACTTAAACAGCAACTTTGCAATTCAGCATGTGTTTTCATAAATAAGATGTTTCAGCTGTTACAATTTACTAGGGAATATTTTTTTTTTTTGATTTTCTATGTTCCTTTCCAAGATTTACAACATATTTTGGTAGTCCATCTAAACATTCTGTATAGAAAGCATTTGAAAACATCTGCCTCTCCCCTGTTAGCCTCACAGTACCTTTGTTTATGACATCATAGTACTCACCATGACAACAGTGATGTTGCGATGTCACAAACAGCAACTGTATCATTAGCAGGGAAGAGTCAGATAAATTGTGAAAGGCTCAGTGAAATAATTTCTGCATTTTCTACAGTATTTAGTAGACCTATAGCAGTGCAAAGTAAAAAAAATAACTAGAAAACAAAGTTAAAACCTAATTGGTGTAAATCCAGTGTTTTAATTTTTTTTATTCTAATAGAGAGTTGGTTTCTAACATACCAATCAATTCAGGTTACACAACCTCCTGAACAATCTTAAGTAATGCCTCATAATCAAGACTCCAGCAACAGCTTCTATCATGCAGGTTAGCCACTTCAAATATCCAGGTGTGTGTGGCTTGACAGATCCTTTAACTTTGATAAACTTCTTGAGCTCATCTTATCCACAGTGGGTCCTAAACCTAGAGTGTTGAACAGCTCCAAACACTGTTTCAGTACAAAGGCCAGAAAGCTGGTTATGTTACAAAAATTTGAGGCTACTGGTAGTTCTCAGTTTGCACCCACTAACATACTGATTAGTGACTCTGACAGGGTAGTAACGTGTCATAGCGCCAGTCACATGGATCTATGCCATGCTACTTGATCTTGTGATGAGTACTGCTACTGGATGTGCCCACCACCAACCTGTCTGTCCCATACCTTGAGGTCTTTTTTGGTGCCCATGGTTGTTCCTTAGCAGCCTAGTGGCCCTTCTACCACTTCCGAACTCTTAAAACAACAGTGCAATGAAAAATTTGTTTTTTTCCAAAAAGCTAGTTTCAGCTACAGTTTATAAAAACATTAGCATACCTGTCAAAGATACATTTTTAAGTGCCTCGTATGCTGTGCACCATGAGAGTTTTTTAAATGTTCAGTCCTATTCTTTGTCAGGTCTACAATGCTATTTATAAGCCAAATGTGGTGGCCATCTTGTTTTCTTGTGAACATTTTAAATTAAAATATTTTAAAAGGTACTCAGACATTGGTGGAACTACAAAATGTTACTATCAAACTAAATTAGAAGATGCCTGGAATCTTTTATAAAATAAAGAAAGATAGGGTGAAAATTGTTTGCCCAGTTTTGTTACACTGCTGCTTTAAACACCTCCTGCTTCTAGCGGAATCCCCCCCCCTTAGATATATTCCCCACACTATGTTGATGACTGTGTACAAACTCCATCCCCACTGGCTTCTCTTACAGCTGAACTACAGTCAAAATTAACAAAAAAATATGTAGTGAAGAGTGTTTCAATTTGTGTGAGTACTCCTAGAGTGTCTTTTCCCTTGTTTACTTCAAGGATTTTTTTCAAAATGTTCCTACATGGTTTATGGCCCTGGGGTTCTCCATACCAGTGTCTTTTATTTTATTGACCTAGCTTTTGTTGACTGGGAAAGGAAGACTAGGCAATGCTGCCTATTTTCAGCCTTGTCGGAGGCAGGGGACCGGAGATACAATGGAAAACAACTGAAAATGAACCAGATTAACCTGTTGGTGGTAATTTTAGACAATGGGGAAAATTTGGCCGGGACACTGGGGAAAAATCTCCTGCTATTTTCAAGATGTGCCATGGGATCTTTAACACTCACCTGAACAACCACCAGAACAGGCAGATGGGACCTCAGTTTAACATCTCATCTAAAAGATGGCACCTCAGGAGTGCAGCGCCCCCTCATGCTGCAATACATTGTCAGTATTGAGATTTTACCCCAAGTTGCGTGTGTGGGGCTAGAACCCACAACATTCTGATTTCTGTCCTTAGAGGTGAATGTGCAAGCTGCTGAGCAACTGATTGCCTTTCTTTGCCCCAAAATGCCTCCTTTCCATGTGACCATGATGAATGGGAGACCACTTTTATGTCAGAGGCTCTATAAAGCAACAATATCATGAAAAATGTTTTTTTCCTACCGGGTCATAATGTTGTACGCTTAATAGTGTATGACATTATGGCTAACCCGGTATAGCACAGTATGCTACCGTTACTGGTGCAATACCACGTATATTACTGTATGCAGTATTACACCAGTATTGGTTTTCCAGGCAGAGGATAAGACCTCTATTGGGAGCAGGTTTTGATGAGCAGCTGCCGTGGCTCACAGGACTGAGCCACAGCAGTAGGAACCCAGGCACTGCATCTAGGACCGGAATTGATTCCTGGTCCCAGAAACATTTTATTTTTTTACGACTTGTGCACTCCCCGAGTTGGACCCCCCTGGAGTTGAGAATCTTTAGTGGGGGGTCCGGATGCCTCATGGCATAAATTGCGCTATATTGGCAGCGCGATTTTTCCATGCGGCCTACTGTCTTGCGACATTATGACCCTGTGCCTGTTGTTTTAAAGCTAGTTTCAGCTACAGTTAACAAAATATTAGCATAGCTGTCACATGTAACTGTCTATGTACCTCCTATGCTGTGCACCAAGAGTCTTTATTTTTATTTTCAATCCTAACCCTTGCCAGATCTACAATGCTATTTCTATACAAAATGTGGCAGCCATCTTTTTCTTGAGGGAAAAAAAAACATAAAATACTCACATTTTAATGGAATAAAAAAAATGATACTACCAAATAAAACTGGAAGATGCCTGGAACATTTTATAGTGAAAAAAAGGTACTGTAACACAGTAACGTAGTATTTGATGACAGATAAGGACTGCTAGGCCCATCTAGTCTGCCTGTTTTCCCTGACTGTAGGTTCAAATGTTTTGTCTGATTTTGCTGCTGTTTTGAATTCTTTAGTTAGTTACATCTTTGTAATTCTTGATTAAGAAAAGCATGCTGAGCTGTGATAGTTTGTTTTCAGGTGTGTTTGGAGGGGAGGGGGCACATTGCCTTTTTTCATGGATAATGTTGGTCAGGGTACCAGGGTACCTACACTTACAGGAATTGCCAGGGGAATTTTAACTTCCACCTGGGCAGCCACCAGGAATAGGCAGAAGGGCCTTCAGTTTAATGTCTCTTCCTAAGGATGGCACCTCAGCAGCCCAGTGCTCTCTTAGTGCTTACTATAGTGTTAGTATAGTATCAGGTATCAATTCAAGTTCATTGTGTGAGACCGTCTGATCTTCTAGCCCCAGAGACACATATGCAACCTATAATACTTAGCCATTGATCTGAACTCCAAAAGAATATTTAAAAGATAGCATACTATCACTTATTTCTCTTTTTCTCTTCCTGTGAGGTTCAGAAAGTGTGAGATTCTTTCTTTCATCTCACTCAAGCTGCTGTTGAGTTTTGACCAGTTAGAATGCCATGGTAATATGGTGAGAGAAGCACAGTCATTGTTTTAGTCAATAAAATGATGGAAGTGATGACACTAGACTCATGTTACTAATCACACTAAAATCACAGTTGCTAGACACTGGACAGTGTTAAAGAACTCTGAATTCTGATTGGAGGAAACACTCTGCATGTAGTGCAATACTGAACAATGCCCATCTACTGTAGGTTAAAGAAAGGGTTTGATGGATGATAATGTCCTTGGGGGAGGGTGGCAGCTTGTTACAGTAAAGGAAAAATGTAACCACATTTGAGACTCAGTATCTGTTAAAACTGTTTTGAATGTAACAAAGCCACCAACTCCCAACCATTAAATACTTTCCATGATTCCAATAACTATTAGTCATCAGACAAAAAAAGCGATTCTATATAGTGGGTCTCGCTTATTAGTGTAATGTGAATTTCTTAATTACCTGTCTAGCCAGGCCAGTAAATTCTTGGCAGCACCAATAAGGTCTACCACAGAGGTAAGAAAGTCATTTGGCAGTCGTCTTGAGGCTCTACCATCATAATGGCCACTTCTCCGTCTACCCGTGATGAAGTTCTGCAGGTTTTTGGCTGAGGCATTCAGCTTGTGGGAAAGCGTTCTAAGGTTCTCAGTCTCAAGCCCATAATTCTGAAACAGAAAACATATAACATTATTGCTGTCTATTTAGCTCCTTTGCCTTTGTATGTCAAAATATACCATTTCTTTTTGTCTTGATTCTTCAGTCTGTATATTATAGAAAATGTAAGCAGATGCAATATGCATTTATAGAAGCAGTGCACAATAGAAAAAAAAACTAGGCTATTTTTCTTTCTTTACAGATCACTTTGGAAGAAGACCAAATAGATAAGAAGTTCCTTTTAACTTTATATTCAGTTTTTGCTGTGCTCCTGTGATACAGGCAGCATAGTCTAGTAGTTAGTACACAGGTTCAAGAACCAGGAGAGCTACATTTAAATCCTGCCAAAGCCATTCAGGCAATACAAGACCATGAGCAAATCACTGACCTCCCTCTGCCTCAGTTCACCCAGCTGCAAATGTGGGTTCAGGTAAAATTCCACTATAGAAGAGATTTTGTATTTCAGTGGGGCTATCCAGGGTAAATAAACAGTTACAAAAAACAAAACTTTTGTTTTGTTATAAAAAAATTAATTAACTTAAGGTGGCTCCCCATCCCTTTTTCATTCTTGCTTATTTTAATTGCCATATCTATTTATTTAATACTGTATTTCAGTTTTTTTCACATGCAATGCTGCTTGTTTGAAGTCTTAATTTTGTGAGTAGGAGTCATCGCATTGTCCCCAGCATCATTTAAGGTCAGGAAGTAGAACCAGTTGCCTAATGCTGTAGCTCAGTATCTTGTAGCCTGATCCACACAAGTGTTTGTAGCCCTTTTAGATGTGTGGAGGGCCAGCAAAAGCTGTGGTGTGCCCCCTTCACTCAAAAACAGAGCCTCCCAAGGTGCCTGCAGCATGGGTTATCCTGGCCCTCTGCACCCAATGGGCAGTCAGATCAGGTTTGTTTGAAGGAGGCATGCCCGCTCTGTGAACCCATGAAGATTTTCACATCATAGAGGGGGGAGCAGAGGGCATCAATATTATGTGAGGGGGACCCTGCTGTATTTTTCATGCACCCCCTGCACCAAGTCCCACTGACCCACTGAGACAGCATGCAGGGCTGGGAGACTTAACTTTAATTTTTTGTATTTAAAAAATATTTTCCACAGTACAGAAAATCAGGTCACTCACCTCCACTGGAGGAAGAGCATTAGCCAGTCATAGATAGACACAAAATGAAACCATTGAATAGGTGCAAGGTGTAATACCCAAATCAGACTGTGCAATGTGCAGACCAAGGAAATGGAAGCCCCCCCCCCACCCCAGGAGTTGATTTGCTAGATGGGTGAGTGCCCATATTTTTTGCATTTTGCACTATTATTTCTATCAGTAAATACCCAACTCCTAGTGTTAACTTACCTCCTCTGCCTCCCTATAAAATGTTCTCCCTATATTGGGATACAGTAGACCTTGGAGGACTGCTGTATTCCACAATCCATAGCTCTGTGCAAAGTAGGACACCTACTCAGACGCTGACCCAGGCATTTAACTGAATACTTAGTGTCAAGCCCCTCACACAACCTCTCTCTGGATCCCCCAGGCCCTCCACCCTTCTCTCCGCATGCATAGTGAGAAAGTCGAGGGCTGTGGATTCGGCCGTGGTGTGGTCAAACCCCAGGGCATGCAGCCTACACTCCAAATCTGCACAAATTTCACATATACAAGAGCACAGTCTTTGTGCATTGAGTTCCTAAATGATTATGCCAAACAGTGAGGGCTGTAAACAAAAGTGGGTGCTACCGAAAATCTGGGAATAGAGCTTTGGTCAGATTTAGAAAGAATATTTTTTAATTACTTAAAACCTAATATAAAACTTTAATACAGACTCCAAATAAAACATGGGTCTCTTTCAGAATCAGGAGCTGCACAAACTAAACTTGAAAAATATAGGACTAGCACAGCATGTAAGGTGTAATGTTGAGGCATGTAATAGTCATTATATATAATGTTTTCTCTCTTTTGGTTATGTATCTTCGGTTCCTTATCTATTTTATTACCATTTTAAAGTGCAATAGGATTCCATTCATTATCATTAAGCAAACACACAGTATCAAGAAAAAACAATGAAACTACTGCACCTCATTATCAAAGGAATAATAATACAGTGAGTTAATTTACTGTATAATGCATTCTTCTGCAGTTTAACACACCACCGTATCTTATTACTCTACTTCCATTAATACTGGAAACAAGTTATTGTGTGATGTAACTTACAGGACTTCCTAACCCAAATGAGTGGGATTCTTTAAGTATAGCAAATATCAGTTACAATTTGTGAAGCTGATCCTTCTGGTACTGATGTTCAAAGGCATAGAATGAGAGAGTTTGAACACAAAGAAAGACTGCATTTGCATTATCACTTCAAAGAAGCGAAACTGCAGTCTTCTGGATCAGGGACTGAATTTAATTTCTGTAGCTAATGGTAGAATTCTTCTGGTGTATAGTGAAAAATTTGGCAGCAGACTGCAACTGTGGTAGCTTTGTGCATACAAGATTAGTACAAAGACCGTGGATTGGTAGCAGCAAAACATTCTTACTGGATTTAATTATGAGCAGCTCAGCCTAAGTTTATCAGTTAAAACAGGCAGACACTGGACAGTATCCAAGTCAAGCAGCTCATGCCTTTTTATTTGGAGTAGAATAATCTGGCTTCAAGTCAATCAGAATCAAGAAAATGAAAAACACGGTTTAATAACCCACAAACTAAACTTCCCCAACCAGCCATCAGATGATCAGATTAGCTAAATGTTTGCTTGAACATTTTAGAATAATATTTGCTAACTATACACCATTAACATATTTGAGAAAACAAAAAAAATTCCAAAATACATTTAAATACATACAGCATGCTTAATGTGCCTTACCAACCCAACTGGGAAATTATGACAAAATAATATTTGGATGCAGTTCAGGTTTTATCTTGTATCATTATTTCTCTTCCCAAAGAAACATAGATTTTGACAGCAGATAAGGGCCACCTGGCCTACCTAGTCTGCTCATCTCCCTGCCTACTTATCTCCTGATCATTAATGATCAGCAGCTTACCTTCTCTTTCCTACCACTAGGGTTGCCTTCTGTCTATCCCATGCATTCTTGAACTCACTAATTGTTTTAGCCTCTATGACCTCTGCTGTGAGGCTATTCCATGCATCCACCACCATTTCTGTGAAAAAATACTTCCTTACATTTTCCCCTGAGTCTCCCGCCCCCCCAGCCTCATATTGTGACCCCATGTTCTTGCACATCTGTTTTTTTGAAAGATGCTGCATCCCTGGACCTTGTTGATTCCCCCGAGGTACTTGAATGTCTCTATCATATCTCCCCTCTCCCACCTTTCCTCCAGGGTATACATATTGAGGTCTTTCAGTCTTTCTTCATATGTTTTCTGGTGCAGTCCTTTCACCATTTTTGTTGCCCTTCTCTGGACTGCCTCTATTCTGTCAATGTCCTTCCAGAGATGCAGTCTCCACAACTGAACACAGTATTCCAGATGTGGCCTAACCAATGTTCTGTAAAGTGGCATCACTACCTCCTGTTTTCTACTGGTGATGCCCCTCTCTATGCACCCCAGCATCCCACTATCCTCTCCACTGCCTTTTCACATTGCTTGGCCACCTTCAGGTCATCTGTTATGTTTCCCCCCAGCTCCCCTTCCAGTTTTGTTGTTGTTGGTATCTACCCCCCCCACTTTGTATTCCTCTCCAAGATTCCTGCAGCCCATGTGCATCAATTTGCACTTTTCTGCCCTGAATTTAAGCTGCCATTCTCTTGACCACTCCACCAGTTTGCCTAGGTCTCTTCTAAATTTTTTCCACCCATCTGGAGTGTCTACGCTATTGCAGATCTTGGTGTCATCCGCAAAGAGGTACACCTTCCCTTCCAGTCCCTCTGCAATGTCACTAATGAAGACATTGAAGCGAACCAGCCCCAGAACCGAACCCTGTAGAACTCCACTAGTCACGTCCCTCTCCTGTGATTGTACTCTGTTCATCACCACCCTCTGCATCCTGTTGCTCAGCCAATTGCTGACCCATTGTACCAACTTGGGACCTACTCCCAGACAGGGCAACTTGTCTACTAGCCTCCTGTGTGGGATCATGTCAAATGCCTTGCTAATATCTAGGTAGGCCATGTCCACTGCCCCCTCCCTGATCCACCACCTTGGTTACCCAGTCAAAGAAATCTACCAAATTTGTTTGACAAGATTTCCCTGCTGTGAATCCATGTTGCCTCAGGTCTTGTGCTCCACTAGCCTCCAGATATGCCATAATCCCTTCCTTTAACATGGATTCCATGATTTTCCACACCACTGAGGTCAAGCTGACCAGCCTGTAATTACTAGCCTCCACCTTACTCCCACTTGTACTTTATTGCTAAGAAATTGTTGCTGGTACAGTGCAGCCTAGATGTTAGAGCCAGGAATGGGAGCCAGGAGATCCAAGATCAAATATCATTGCCATCACTTTTTTGTGGCCATACACAAGCCATGCAACCTTACCATTCTTGAACTCCTCCTTCTCTCTCTTGCTTAATGTCTCATTCGTTCCCTGCTCTTTCCTTAAAATCATTCAGTATCACATAACCTGTAGGCACCTAATTGCTGCTTCAGCTGTTTCTGGCTTATATGTACATTGATAAACAATGTGTAGAAAAGAGCTATTTAAACCCAGTTTCAAATTTGGTATGTATGCAAAAGTCAGAAGTGAGGGAAAGGGAAATATAGAACATTTAGGAAATATAAGCTAAATTGTTTCTAAACATTAAATATTTTGTTTTTCAAAGATTTGGAAGGAAGGAAGGGGAATGGAACGTTGTTTAACCAGGAGTAGCACGTTAAGCTGAAGCTGGTTTCCAGATGAGACCTGGGACCGCAACGAAGTTAAGTGACTTGCTCAGGATCACACAGTATGCACCTAGGTGGCTGTGGTATTCCAACCCAGGTCTCCAGATCTGCAGCTCAGAACCTTAACCCACTGTGCTATACTGCCTCTGGATTTCAATGAGGTATCAGCAGTTTGTTAAGAAAAGTATACAGAGGATATAAGCCTGCCCTCTGGCTCGGTAGTAGAGCTATCACCTCCCATGCCAGTGACCCAGGTTTGGGAGTGGACTCTGGTGGCTGGGGTCATTTGGGGAGCAGAGAATTGAGAATCTAATGGACTGCTCTCCTCTCCCAGGAAGGGAGGATTTACCATCTATACTATTGACTGACAGCTAGAGGAGACTGGGTGGCAGTGCACTTCAGAGCGGCACAACAGGAGGTAGCTGCGGCAAACACATAGTGTGCTGCATGCCTCCATATGCACATGTGGATGTTTGCACCCCAGCAGGGTTCAAGGAGAAAAGTGAAGTAAAAATAATGAAGGAGGAGGCACAAGTGAACCTCTGCCCACCTGCCTTCTGCCCGCACCACAAGCAGGACTCTGTGCACAGATTCTGGATGTGTGCCAGTTGGGGGGGGGATGATGGCTCTCCCATCCTGGTCCCACCACAGGTGGCAATCCATGGGAGACTTTGTGGGATGGGTGAGTCCTGAAGAGGGTGTTGCTAGTGGAAGGTGAGGGGACAGAGCTGAAAAGAGAGCCTGCTCTGGCTGGGGAAGGGAAAATCCTTTACTGAAAAAAGAAAATACGGTGCAAGTACTGTACAAATTATAAGTTAATAGGTCCCCCACTGGGTACCTCTTATGGTGTAAGAGACTCCAGGCATGAGGGTTGGGTGAAAGGACTACAGAGCAAACCTGGACAGTTCTGACTACCCACCCTTCATGAGAGAAGCCTCTTATACCATTAGTGACACCCAATGGTTGCCTTATTAACTTATTAAAAATCATTCTCGTTAACTAGAATGATTCATTATAAGTTTTAAGTATTTTTTTAAAGGAAAGCTGTCATTATTAGAATCTCCAGCCTTACCCCCAAAATTAGGCTTTTCGCAATGAAAACACATTTTTTGTAGCTATTATTAACTTATTTTATTTTACTGTTGTACAGTCTGGGATTCCACAACATGATGGACACTGTGCATTTCCATTTCAAATGAAAGTGCAGTGCCTCATCACTCGCTTCAACACAGGTGTACTAAGCTAAACAATGAGGTGGCACACTTTCACTTGAAATGGAACTGTACAGCATCCACCATGTTGTGGATTCCTGGACTATACAACAATAAAATAAAGTAAGTTAACACAGCTACAAATAAGTTTTTCCATTACGAGAAGCCTAATCAGGAGGTGAGTCTTTGGGGGGGTGGGGGGATTCTGATGATGACAGCTTTCCTTTAACTTAATTTTGAATTTCAACTTCAAGAAGCAGTATTTGTTAGTGACCATGTAGTTTTTTTCTGTATTAATGTTCAAAGATCAGGATACAGATTTAGTTTTCTTTCATTCCTGAACCAAGCTATGGGATTTTGAAGTTTTTAAAAGTTCCTACTCCTTTGCCATGCCAGTCATGAAAATAGTTAATATCTTATTACACTGATGTGCTGTTTACCATCAGAAACATGTGATAACACCATCCTAAAACATCCACATTATGAATCTAGTATGTACTTTCAACAAGTGGGCTCAGCAGAAGAGATTTTTAAAAATTGCAAGTGGTGGCCACCTTTAATGACAAGAGTCATTATTACAAAATTTGTTGTAAAAGCTATTTTGACAATATCTCAGAAAACTAAAAATACACTAAGGATAAATGTAAGGATGTCAGCGATACCTTTTTGCTAAACAAAACTATATAATGAAACTTTCTGCTAACAAATATTGCTGTTTTAAATGAAGTCCCCTTCACTTGTCTGAGAACAGGAATGCTCCACTCTTAATGTTCCCGAACGAGAGACTACTGTATACAGGGTAAGAGGTAAAGTGGCTCTGCGGGCTGATTTGCTAAAGTCACGTAAGTGATTTATAATGGCTATTTAAAGGTCATTTGAAAAATGTTTCATAAAGGTTTGTGATAAAAAATTGTATAGACTAAAGGTGCTGTCCACGAAGATGGCCTGGATATGTACCTGGACCACGGAACTCCACACTTGTGGAATGTTATGCCACAGGTGCAATACACAGCCCTGGGCCTCCCTTTCCTAGCCATGCCCTATGCACAGACACCAGTGCAGAGGGGCTGGTGTGTGTGTGTGTGTGTGTGTGTGTGTGTGTATCAGGGGCAGAGCAGGGCATGACACCAGGCATCCAAGGATCATCTATTCCAGACTGCCATATCCCAAAATGTGGATTCAGAAAAAATTAAAAATGTTATCAGTTATACTGACAGAGCTCAACGTTCCATCATACCAGCTTGGTGGGCTGGGAACATCCTTTCCTGGGGCTAATCATGCCCCAGTAGGTCTTTACCATGCAGTTACTGATTGACACACTGAGCTAACTGGCATTATGCCAGCCATTGCTTTGCATAATGCCACATACCCCAACGCACTCTCAAGCATGCATGTAGTGTAGTCTGGATCGTGCATGCTTGCCACTGCACCAACTTTAGAAAAACTAGATCTCTTAATGAGAGACAGTATTACACAAAATTTCAGAATCTAAGTAAATCAGCAGTAGCTAAAACACAAGTGCACTACTACCACAACTACTGGGAGGAAAACAGTCATCATTCTAGAAAATTTTGGCCAGGGGCCAAAAACATACTTGAAATGTGTGTTCAGGAGCAAATGATCAGATCTGGAACCCCTCTGGAGAACTTGTCACCTCTGTTCCAGACACTGTGGATGCCTTTAACACCCACTTCTATGACCTCAGCATCTCCATTAAGCTCCAGAACTCTGTGGTAATCATGCATGGGACAATTCACCCAAATCTCTGTAACAAGGCTCTGCAGTTCCAGCACATACTAATACCTTATTACCCAATTATTGGTTACACTTCATTCTAAGTGTCTGTTTCAATGTAACTAATCATTAATTACATGTGACAAGGTCATTACACTGTAGTTACATGTTTGCTGCATGCAGCTACAGAGTTAAATGCCTGGCCATTGGCCTCACTTGGAAAGGAATTTAGATTTGCCTGCACTTCCTGTAATACCAGGTACAAAATAATAAACCTTCAAACACTCTTTAAACTTGAAGCCTATTTACTAGCAACAGAAGCAAGTCTGAGAAAATGTTAGCACTGTTGCAGCTGCTTTCTTAATTTTTTTCTACTTGCTTTCTTAATTTTTTTCTACTTGCTTTCTTAATTTTTTTTCTGCTTGCTATTTCCTGACCACAGCTGGCACCCTCGGTCCCAGTAGCTGCTGGAACCCCCAACTAAAAGACTCCTCATTCTGACACAGTGCAAAGCATCAGTCTTCAAAACATAAATGCTTTTTTAATTATTTAGATACTTGACTGTGTCTGGTTGAACAGCACACAGGGGAAGTCAGTGAGGAGGGCAGAAGCTTTCAAAATAACATCAAAATGACATGAAGATACCTCATGACTAATCTTGTTGGGGGCCCTGAAAAACATAAGGCTACCTGTGTGCCAGTTCACTTGAATTTAAACTCTATTGTGCCTGTGATTATCCCGTTGTTCCAACTTCCTCTAAGGAATCATTATCCTTTAGTGAGTTGCAAACTGTTCATTGTTATTTATATGTTAATGTTTATTTGCAGACTATACATGGCTCACACTTGTTTATGGAAGGAAACATTGTTCTAAGCCTGATTGGGATCAAATCACGGATTTAAGAGACTGAAAAATTATGATGGATAATTAGATGTCTTCTGAGTTTGTTGTAAAATAAATTGAAATGCATACTGTTACATTTTTTTTGTTCCTTTTACTAGACAGTATGGATTTGGATTCAAAAGGCACATTTCCTGGTGCTCAAAACCACAAACAAGACTCTCCCTTAGCTGTATAGTGGTTCTTCCTTGGCATGCCTAGATTTTGTACATATACCCTCTTGTCAGATGGACCCTGACTTCCGTTTGCATATGGTGAGTGAGATTTATTTGTGTACTGCCGCTCATGGGTTCATAATGTTTGTATTGTAGATAATTAAGATAGTAGAAGCATGGAGTCAACAGCAGTATGTAAGTATCTCAATGGATCCCATAAATCTACACATACCAGGGATCAAGAAGTAAACAAGAGAAATACTTGTGAGGGTTCTGAAGCTGGTAGATTTCTTTACAATCATAGTGGAATTGTAATCATTAAATAAATCTCAATTCACCAATCATATGAAAACAAATTAAAAGATTGCTGTACACCAAGAAGCACAGCCATATATGTGTGGGGGGTTCCTTGTACCTAGGGCCCCTGATAATGTTAATCTGGCCCTGCTATGAAGGACAAGGAGGACATCAGGAAAGTAAACAGTGTATCGGTCTGTCTAGGTCAACCTAGGGGAAAAGGGGGAAAAAGAGTTATCCTGGGGGTTGTGCTACAGACCCCTAAACAACTCAGTAGAACTTGATGTCCAGCTGGTTGTCAAAGATTATGAGCAGTAGCTGTAGAAGCAATATATTTATTCTTATATAAGGAAATAAATAAACACCATTGATCAATAAGATCATTTTCAATGGTATACAGTCAGTGAGGTCACAATGCTGATGAAATATGAAGATGACTAGAACAAGGTATGTCTGCCTCCAGACGGAGTGCTGTTTCATACATTACACCTGGTATTGTCATGTAGAAAATCTTCTAATTAGCAAATGTGAAAAGGAAAAAAATACCTCAGACATGAAAAGTAATAGGTGACTACTTTTACAAATTAATATTCATTTCAGGTAGTACTAAGTCTGTAAACAAACCAGAGACAGCATGTATTCTAAAACTGTGGGAAACTGGCAAGAAACAGGGAAAACACCAGTTTGTTGCACCAAGTACAAAATAATTTCCACATGGAGGCATAATCATTCAGGGGTTCCCTTGATGAGTGCACCACTCCTCAAAGGTGTTGTCCAGGATATCCTGTTCAGAAATCACTTTTGAATGATGGCCTCCAGATGACTGACTGTTCTCAACTCAACCTCTCAGTGCACTGCAAGGAGATGAGTGTCCATCAAAAGGGTTAGTTTCCACAGGCAGAGGGCTTACCAACAGAGCCTGGATGAACTTTTAACCATTGTTTGTCCAAGTAGAATATTGCAGTGGTGTTGTCCATGTTCATCTCAACTATATGATCTTCCATTAGCAGATGTAATGCCTAAAGAGCAAAGAGAATAGCTAATAACTCCAAGAAAGTAATGTGCAGGAAGGATTACTTCTTGGACTGTTTTACATGAACTAACTCATGATCAGGTTGGGATCTCCATCCCATCAGTGATGCATCTGTGCTCATGTAGAGGTTAGGAAAAGGGTTTTGGTAAGATATCCCTACTCTGAGGCTCTGTTTCACCTGCCACAAAGGTAGCACATTCACTGATTTGTGGGTAACTGTTACCTTGTGAATCATGGAGTCTCTCCTCTCAGACCACCATTCCTTGGGGTAGAACACTAAACGTGTCTTGTGTGGGAAGTTAGGGAAAGGGAAAGGGGAAATTGTTTAACCAGGAAAGGCACATTAAGCCAAAGCATGTTACCAGGTATGACCTGGGAGCACAAGGAAGTTAAATGACTTGCTCAGGGTTACACAGTATGCAAGTGGGGGCTGATGGGATTCAAATTCATGTCTCCAGGTTTGCTGCTCAGGGCCCTTAACTACTATGCTATATAAGCCCAAGGAACCACAAGTGTGATTGAAGAAATCAGTGCCAGAGATAGGAGAACTCTCTGGCCATGTGCAACTGCCCTACTAGAAGGCATCCAGCCATACTGATCAGGTCTGAAGCTCAATCAAGGGACAAAATAATTTTTTTTAGTTTTGTTTCTCATCTCTGTTTTGATTTTGATTAATTTTACGTTTGCATTTGACACCATCTGTCACCATTTGCTTTGTAAGAGATTGTCTATTAAGTTTGGAGGGTATGGTGTGGTGTGGCTTGGACTTGGTTTCAATCATATCAGTCAGATCATTCCTTTCAAGTCTCCTTTGGTCTATTATTTGGGTCTCATAAGCTATCCTCTGGTGTTCCCTGGGTCTTTGTTTGGGGGCCCCTCCTTTTTAGATGGTATAGTACCCCACTGAGTAAATTTATTACAAGACTTGATATTGCTTTTCACCATTAAACTGATTTCTCCCAGATTTAGATTTCCTTCCCTGTTCTTACTAGCACTATGTATTTTTTTAATTGGCATAAAATACGATTTTTTAAGAAACTTTTTGGGGAAGCAAAAAACAATTTTCCAGGCATGATATCATAGAAGAAGCCAACTAATTATAGCAACTTCTTTACTGAAAGTTCTTATATAGACACATTAATTGTCAAACAAATTATTTCTAGAGATCTACTTATATAGTTGCAAGATATACATTTCATATCTTTTTATTGATACATTTAAGTCCAAATCTTTCTTAGGGGGTCCCAGATATCATTCCAGATTCTACTTGTTTTTTTTTTTTGTTTCTTTTTTTAAAAAGCTTTAATGGATTACTCTGCTTTAAGTCAACCATTAAATTTACCCATTGGTTAGAAGTAGAGGGCTTACTATTAGTCTAATATAAAATAGATTGAGTTGGATTTATTAAACATAGAGAAGTTTTGATTATGCTGAGGGTAAGGTATACCTACTGAAGAAAAAATTATACCAATCTTTTTTCCAAAACAGCTGTAATTTGGAACGTGAGAAAAACATATGGGTTAAATCAGTGCTAGAGAGATCACAACATGGGCACGTGTCTGAAATATTAGGATTCATTTTATTAAGTCTGTTAGGAGTTTAATATATTCTCTCTCTAAAATGCTGCAATTAATCTGTTGAAGTTTTGATGAAATAAAACTTTTGTGAGGTGAATTCACAATTTCTTTCCATTCTGTATTGGCAAGACTATCCCAAGGTCCAGCTCCCACTTAGATTTCAAATGAGGCTAAATTTATATTATTATAAGTAGTAAGTGTATAATATTTTATTGATATTAAACAATGGTGGGTTTAATAACAAACTGTGAAATGGAGAGCTTGTCTGGGTATTTAAAGAGCCATCTGTTTTATTCACATAATTACATACAGTAGATGAACATATCTAAAAAGATGATGATTTAGTATCTGAAATCCCTCCTGTAACTGCAAAAATATTTAGAAAAGATTATTTTTATAGCAATGGCTCAATTGTGTCAATGCATTTGAATACCACAATCTATATTCTGGAGCCCATAATGATGGTTTGAAATTATAATTCATTATTAGTGGCATTATAGGACTGATTTTATTGTGCCAATTAATTTTATTATGCAAGTTTTGCCTTGCCATACAGGCATTTGCAGTTGAAGGCAACAGCTCTTTATATTTGACTTTAGGTCATCCTGCATGCAGGATGGAAGTTAGATCTTTATACAGAGTTTTAATAACTTCTAAGGTATAATTTGGAGGTAGTGGATTTCTAAACCAATCTTGGATCAGCTGAATTTCCCTGAGTAATAATAAAGTTAGAAATCTGGAAGTCCAAGACATCCTTCACATTTTCGTAGCTTTAATTTTACTAATGAAATTCTGAATCTTTTTTTTTTTTTAATTTAGTTATTTCTGTATTCAGCATCTTAAAGAAAAACAACCAGGAACTGTAATTGGTAGTAACTGAAATAGAAATAAAATTATCAGTAGTATTGACAGTTTAATAATATTTACCCTTCCTATTAAGGTCCAAGGTAGCATAGTCCATCTTTCAAGGTCTTTGGAGATGTTTTGTAATAGTGGAATATAATTAAGTTTGTATAGATCTAAATGATTTTTAGACAAGTTAATGCCCAGCTATTTAATGACAGCAATATATTTAGGGCTATCCAATAAGGATGTTTTAATACTGTCACCACATGAGCCCAAGTGTAAAAGTTCTGATTTGCCCAAATTAACTTTATATCCTTAGGCTCTGTCAAATGGTTCAACAAGTGAGTATACAGATGAGAAAGAGGCCTCAGATATCATGAACAGGATGTCATCAGTCTAAAGGCAAATCTTTAATTCACCCTTATTGACAGACCCGCTTTCATCTCTTGATTTTTTCTTATTGCTTAGGCCAAATGCTAGATTTCCAAAGCAAAAAGTAAGGGTGAGGGGGCACATCCCTGACAAGTATTGCATTTTAATGGTATTTTTGGGGAAGTTTATGACTGGTCCTAACCTAAGCAGTTGGTTTAAGGTAGAGTGATTTCACCATGCCTGGAAGTTATGTACAAATCCCATCTTATCAAGAATGACATGTTTAAAATCTCATTCAACACAAATGAACCACGGAACTCCACACTTGTGGAATGTTATGCCACAGGTGCAATACAGTCAAATGCTTTCTCTGCATCTAAAGTTAGAATTACAAAGGCTGGTCCTGTAACATAAACAAACATGTTGATGGCTCTCCGGATTTTAGTATTCAGTTGTCTACCCTTAATGAACCCTGTCTGGTCTGGCTGCACCACACGCGGGACTACCAATTCTAAACTGGATGTTAGTCTTAGCAAAGATGTTTATATCAGAATTTAAAAAGAAAATGTATCTATAAGATGAACATTGTTCTGGATATGTTTTCTTTCTTAAAGGAAAAAAAAAAACACTAATAATTACATCATAAAATTAGTCTGGTAATGTTCTGAGAGAAATCACCTTGTTAAATAATTAGGTCACATGGGGATCAAGTGATTTTTAAAATTTTTTGTCAGTGTCAGTAGGGATGCCAACTCATTCTGGGTACTTGCCAGATGCAAATTTTTTAATTGCATTACTGATTTCTAATGATGAAATTTGTGTTTCTAATTTGAGGATTTGAGCGGGTGATAAGTCTGGAACTTCTAGATATCTAAGAAATGGTTTAATGTCATCTGGAGCAGTAAGTCTTTCTGAGGTATATAGATTGGTGTAATATTCATGGAATACATGACTTATCAATTCAGGTGATGTAACTTTGTTACTGTCCTTATTAAAGACTGAACTAACATTCCTATCACATTACTGTTGTTTGATTTGTAATGTCATTAGCTTGTTCAGTTTATCACACATATTGTAATAATATAGTCTAGATTTTAACAGTTGGTATTCTGCTTTTTTAGTAATGATAGTATCATATTTTATTTTTACCTGCATAATATTACTTCATATTGTATCTGCTGGGTTTAACTTGAAGGAGGATTCAAGGTATTTTATTTCTGACTCAAGACTATTCAGTTTTGTATTAACACCATTATATTTATTGATAGTACATGGAATGGTAATGCCTCATAAGAATGCCTTAAAACTATTCAATTTTATTAAGTTTGGTACTTCCAGTGTGGAGTTATTTTCAAAAAAATAAAGGAATCTCTTGATTTACATAGATACAGACAAAGAATGAAATTCAGCACAGCCAGCTGCAGGATGGACTTTAATCTTTATTTTTTAACCTTCTGCTGGCCAAAATCTCTTTGTTTTTGTTAACTTTCTGCTCTGCTGCCACGGGAGCAGAATAGAGTGTGTGCTCCTGTGGGCTGAAAAAAGTCCCCCCACCCTCCCCGTCCAGCATCCCTTGTTAAATGCTCCTGAATAGTTGGTGGTTGGCTGTTAGTGAAGGGAAAAGGTGGGGCTTTCCAGTGGTACCCAAGTGTGATATGTCTGCACTCATAAATCTTACTAGCTTACTTTTCAGTTTCTGTTATTGCAGACAACTGTGTTTTATGTAATTGTCAAAAATCCTATTAGATTACTTTTCAGCTTCCGTTATTGCAGATAACTGTGGTTTATATGTTTCATCTTTCCAGTAGTATTCTACCCCTTTTGTAACTGTATAGTGAAGGGGATCCTTTTTTGATAAGCTGGCAGACAGAAATCTTTCACACCTAAATCTGTTCACTGCCAGGAAGAGACAGTGTGGGATGGGCTTTGGTGCTGCTTTTTTTTTTTCTTCCTTCCTTTTTTTCTTGGAACTGTCTCATTTTGTGCTGTTACTTATTGGTCTAGTGCACACACAGGGGTGTCCTGCTATTACTTCTGACTGTAAGCTAGGCACTAATAGCGTGAAACCGAGGCTTACCTAGGATGTTCCATTATTACCTAGCCCATTCTCTGTTGTCTCTGGTAGTCTTGCACCTGTAGGTTTGAACTTAGCTCATCCCCTTGTACAATTTCTGACTCCAAACAGCTGCCGAGGTGTGTTCTTAATTATGTCTTCATTGAGCTGAGTATACGCAGGGCCAGCACTCCCCTATGCTGCTCGCATGCCTCTGACATGCATTATTATATCCCTACTTTTGATATTACTCACTGTTGATTACTGTCCCCTCCAAGTGGGCCCCAGTGGAAGTCCTGAGCAGCCCCTGGAGCACGATTTTACTTTTTCTAACCTCCTTGCCACTGCAGACCCTCAACTCTGGCCTATCTGGTGCATGACTTTTAAGTCTATCATGTTCACCACAAAGTTGGTCAAATGTTACCCAGGCAAAACTAGACCCCCCAGGAGCCATCACTCCCTATCATGCCTCGTATTGCTTCCATTGTTACTATTTGTCCTGGCAGGGGGACTTAGAGCTTAACCCTGGTCCCCCATCTCTGCATGTCTCCTCTAACTTCTCCAGCACCCCCCAAGCTGGCTATCCACTAAAGGCTTGAAAGTAGCACACCTAAACATTCATGCCAAACCTAGCTGAACTTGCTGCTTGGGTTGGTCACTACAATCCTTGGCATTACCAAAACATGGTTGAAGTCCACTACCCCAACTGTGCGTGTGCTCTCCCAGGTTTCAACCAAATCAGGCTTGACTGTGCTGGTAAAAAACAAGGGGGTGGGATACTGATCTATTACAAAAATCACTTAAATGTATCCTCTATACCCCACCAGCTGCCCTCCATGCCCTCATGTGAGCTCCTTTATGTGCTTCTTCTGCTGGGCAATACAAAAGAACTGCATTTAGTCTGCATATACAATCTTCCCAGGGGTGGTGCGCAAGGGTTAACATCCCTCCTTGACTCAAATAATACCTGTGGTCCATGAGAATGAGTTGCTGCTACTAGGTGACCTTAGCCTCAATTGGTTAAGGTGAAATGCTAGACAATATGAGCCTCTGCTGGCTGGGCTCTCCCTCTCTCAACTTATCCGGCAGCCTAGCAGGATTTCCACAATGGTGGGGGGGGGATACTCTCCTCGATTGGGTGATGTCCAACCGACCAGAGAGGGTGGCCTTCTCTGGTACATTCCCAGACTCTATCTCAGATCACACCCTTATCTTTTGTGTCTGGAAGGTCTCCCCACCAAGGATTCCACATAACATCCTGCTTATGAGGGATTTCTCCAACTTTAACTTGGAGTCCTTCCATGCAGATCTTGGACACACAGATTGGTCCCCAGTACTGGAATCTCCTGACACTTCCACTGCCCTAAGCAATTTTCTTGCCATTTTTTCTGCCCTGCAAGACAAGCATACCCCTCTTATAAAAAGGAGAGTAAAGGGTACTGTTACCAAATGGCTCCACAGTAGCCTACTCACCCTTTTGAAGTCTAGGGATAAATGCTGGGCTAGTTTCAAGGCCTCACATGGCTCATCTATTTACCAGGAATACAGATGTCTCAGAAATGTGTGCAAAAAGCTATTAGGTCAGCAAAGAGTAATTTCTGAAAATCTGCCTTGCTTTCCAGAGCCAGAGACCCTAGGAATTTTTGGCAAAATATCAAAAACATAGTTAGTGGGTCCTCTAAAGGGGATATCTCAGACATGACTACAGGTGGTACAAATTGTAACAATCCACTCACAATTGTTAATGCCTTTAATTCTCATTTCTCTGAGCTGTCTGCATATATCTCCCTATTTTCTCATCTGGATCCCGGTAAGCAAGGTGTGCCTTACTGCTCCCAGTCAGAATCTGTCCCTAGCCCCTCATTTTATTTCAAGGCTGTGTTCAGGTGGGAGATGCAGAGACTGCTCTCTGGTCTCTCCCCTCACTCTAGTGCTGGGCATGATAACCTTGGTGCCTCCTTCATTGCCTTACCCATCTCCCATATCTTTAACTCGCTCTCCTTGGGGTTATCCCTGACCTTCGGAAGGTGTCAAGGGTGATCCTGGTTCTCAAATAAGGTGACCCTAAAGACTTTGAAAACTACTGGCCCATTGCCATCTTATCAGCTGTCAGCAAACTCCTTGAAAAACTTGTTGATTCCCAACATTCTGAATATATCTAGTCACATGAGTTGCTGACCCCAGCTCAACATGGCTTCATAAGAGCTACAGTACCTAGACTGCCTTTGCTAAGGGTGCCATCTTTGTTGACCTTTCCAAGGCCTTCGACCTGGCTGATGATGCACTTCTGTGCTTGCAACTCTGGTCCCTTGTCTTATCCACCCCCATCCTTGGGTGGTTTTCCAATTACCTCCAAGGATGCCAGCAACTTACAAAATTTAACAATGCCCTGTCCGAGCTCACCCCAGTCAAATCTGGAGTTCCCCAGGGGTCTGTCCTGGGGCCCATCCTGTTCTCTCTATTTGTAAACAATCTCCCCACTGTACCATCTCACTGCAGTGCCACCTTATATGCAGATGACCTGGTCATCCTTACTCACTCCCATGACATTAGTGTCATCAACCGGCACCTTAATGCTGACTTTAGCAATATACAATCCTGGCTAAAAGAAAATAGGCTCATCCTCAATTTCAGAAAAACTCAGGTCATGCTCTTTGGTTCCTAGGCTAAGTTAAAAGCATCCCCTGTGCCCTTGCATATTACCGGCACTAATGGTTCCCCCATGATGGTCATCAACTCAGTCAAATACTTGGGAGTTACCCTCGACCCTCAGCTCGACCTCTCCCAGCATATTCACCTTATATGTAGAGCTGTAAATAGTAAGTTTGGCTTGACTTACAGAGCAAAAAACAGTCTCACCCCCACTGCGCATATTGCCCTGGCGAGTGGGGTGTTTCTTCCCATGCTCTGCTATGGACTCACCACATTTGCTAATGCTGCTAAAACTCACCTCTCAAAATGGAATGTGGCCTATAATAATATTTGCCACTTTGCCCTTACAGCCCGACGTCTCACCCACCACTGCAACCTTTACAACAAGCTTGCTTGGCTTCCCCCAGGCCAGCATCGTAGCTTTGTCCTAGGTTGTTTTATTGACAAGGTGGAAAGAATGGCCATTCCTCCTGTTCTGGCAGAGCTCCTCAAACCTTTTGCCTCCTCCTACTCCTTAGGGTCACATGATCCTGGGATATTTTAAGTCCCTAATACCCACACCCAAATGGGTGACAGATTATTTGAGTATTGTGCTCCAAAATTATGGAACTCCCTTCCTGCCCTTGTTCGTACTCACCCTCCCATACATGATTCTGTAACTCCCTCAGGGATCATTTGCTGCTCTCCTGGGCCTGCAGTAGCACTTAATGATGCCAGTGGCCCTCTTAACTAATGACACACCGGATGCCACTGGTCCTCTTTGAGGAGCACCTACCCGGACTCTGTGCTCAGCTACCTTCCTAGCCCTACTTGCCCACAGCAATCCTCCTGCTTGCATCCTTTGGTATTTGAAATAGTATTTGAAATTTGCCTCTCGTCTCACAGTTTGTAATGTCTGTATATTAAGTTACCTGCTCCTGTGTATGTTACTGTATGCTTCTTTATTTTTCGTGTCTCCTGCCTCATCTGTGAAATATCTGTATATTTATCTACCTGAGCTCTGTTTTGTAATCTGCTTCCTTATTTCCTTGTAACCTCCCCGGTCGCACCTGAGACTAGGCATCTGTTTTGTCTAGTGTGCTTACCTGGTTAACAAAAACTAAATAAAATAAAATAAAAAATAAAATAATTTAATAAATTATGTTTGGATATGATGGTTGGATTAAGGTGCCAAGATGTTCAGAGCTTTTTAAATGTTTATTTTATGTTTAAATGTAATAGGAGTGTGAGCCAAAATAATTATACTATGATAATGAGTTTCAATAATTTGAGACATAATTCCATTGATAGTAAGAAAAAGTCAGTATGGGAAAATGATTGATACTTGCTAACTTGATATGACACCCCTCCAGGGGTCTTCTAATTGTAAATCTTTCATAAAGCTTTTAATTGTAGTTATTGCGGATGTAGTTGTACATTGTATTATGCTTGATCTGTCCAAAATGTTATTAAGTGTAAAATGAAAATCACCACCTATAGTACATAGGAGTGGAAATGTAACCATATTCACAAATAAAATCTGTGAAAAAAGAAGGTAATTTTCCTTAGGACCCAATATATTTGCCACTGTCAAAATATGGCCTGGTGTTATTATTTCCTGTATTATAAATCTAACCATATTGTCTGATAGTGATCTACCTAATTCTAGAATTAAATTATATTTTTTATATAAATAATGCCACAACGCAGCAATTAGGTTCAAAACAGGAAGCTGTACCCAGAACCTTTTATAAAAAATCAAAAACTTTTGAGATAAATGTGTTTCCTAAAAAGAATATCTGTTTTTTGCCTGTTTATGTAGTTAATAATTTTGTTGGTTTTTATTTTTATTTGATCTCTCAGACCCCCTTACATTCTAAGACAGCAGTTGCAATTCTGTAACCATATCAGAATTAGAAATTCACATTATTTATGATCACGTGCCTACAATATGCAGTCTCCCTTATTTCATGTCTTATAAAAATACTGTACTAGGAATTACTGTAAAGTCTTCTATATATATATTACTGACATCCCCTCCTCCCCAACTACATCCATTTGCCTTACTCCCCTTTAAACTTCTTCCCCTGCTTACTGTGCATGGCCCACTTACTGTAAGTAATCCCTTATCCCCTGAATTCCCATCCCATACAAACCAAGGCTCCTTTCCCACACATTTCCATCTCTCCCTAAACTCCACTTATGCAGACATTGAAAAAGGCAGCTGGAGGTCTGACTGCTTGCCCACTGATGTGAAGCAAACTACTAGCACTATATCTAAGCGAATAAATAAGTGTTTAACTGAAAGTAGGCATTTCTATTTCTAGTGCACGTACCCGGTTGCCAAAAATAAAATAAACTGCAATTCTGAACTGGTGTTCCCATAACTCCCTAAAACTGAAGAAGTAACCATTCCCCCAGATTGAGATACAGAGGATTCTTATGTTAACACAGTACCTGTACAGCTCTCAAGCAGCAAGTTTCCACCCTTCAATTTTCTCCTGAAGACTAGTAAAAATCTTGGAGTAATTGCTGATCATGACCTGACTTACAATACCCAAATTGCAGCACTGTCTAAGACATGTGTGTTTTGCATAACTAAATATTTGATGTGACTACAGTGATTGTCCATAGCCTAGTTACTTTTAGACTTCATTATTGTGATAGTCTTTTTATTGGTCTTCCTGTTATATGAATCACCCCTTCAATGAATCTATAACACTGCTGCATACATTATCACTTGTGCGTCTCACTGCAATCACATTATTTCATTTAAAACTTAGCATTGGCTTCCATTCAACCTTAGATTTCAAGTTTCATTTCATGTTTTGGAGTTTTCTCTTTTGCATACTGGCCAATCTACCTTTCTTAGAGCATGTCTCCATTATTATACCCCTTCTTATTTGTTGCATTCCTCGAATGCTGACTTATTAGCTGTCCAAAATTCTAAACTGTGCTGGCTTGGATACTAATCATTTTCTGTCACTGGTTTAACTCCCTGTAATTCACTTCCTTAATGTGTAGAAACTGACTATTGTATTGTGTTTTTGTAGGGCACTGGAAACCGATTTTGTTTAACCAGTATTAGTCTTGTTATTTTTTTTTTCTTTAATATGATTTATTGAAGTTTTCAAGTAATATAACACACAGTACACTACACTACAGTACAGTACAGTACAAGATACCAACAGCAGTACAAGACAGTACAACAGTCCTTCTGAGATCCCCCTCTGCCCCTGAAGATGACCTGTTCATTACATACATGTCCAATGGGTAACCCAGAAGCCAATGCTCGCAGTAGCACCATCTAGTGGTACAATACGAGAAGGCTTGCACATGTCCCACAATACCAGATTTCATTTTATAACAACCCAAGTAAATGTGTGTATCTCCACTTCATTGGGGCATACTAAGTAAGTAATTTTACATAATCAATAATGATGTATGAAACATCTCCCACCTATTGTGAAATGTGTGATCTCTATGGTTTAAGTTTACTATTGTTCTTGGCATTCAGGACAAACAATAGCTTCTTATGACATTCTGTATATGATGGTATGTCCTCATCCAGCAAATGCCTAAGTACAATGAGCTTGGCAACAGCCAATATAAGAGTGAAGTGCCCTTTCCTGGGACCAAAGACTTTAGGAGGCAAATTTCCAAAGTAAAGGCATCATGTAACCCTTGTAGGGGGTCTAGACCATACTTAATCGCTATCCAGAAGGGTTGCACCCTTTCACTGGACCATATGACATGATGCAATACACCTATATTATTGACATCTCGTAGAGGCCTGTTGCATGTTTACCCATCTTGTACAGTTTCTTGGGTGTATAATAAAGGTTGTGGAAGATCTTGAACTGCTGCAGCCTGTCTTGTCTAAGATACTTGTACATACCTAGTCAGATCTTTCTCCACATCTCATCACTAATGATAAGATTCAGCTATTTAGACCAATAAGAACAACAACCATTTCATTTTTGAAGGTCAATATCCTGGGTATGTTGCATACAACTGAGTAATGGTGTGTGATAAACGTACAGCTGTTGTCAGCTTATCAAAAGTTAAGCCACCTGTTTTAGACCACAGAGGTGGACCTACAGTGGCAGCCATGGTACAGTCAGATATTTCCAGATATTTCATGAAATATCTAAAGAGATTCTCTCTCTGGTGGCCAATAGTGGTACTGCAGGCAGGCAGGACATTTCCCGATATATCACAGACATTTCAGGAAATATCTGACCATGTCTGTGGCTACCACTGTAGAAACTGAATAACACAGTATCTAAGTTGCATAAACCTAAAACAAAAAATTGTTGGGAACCTGGCTTTGTGCTTGAAAAGGGCAGAATGGAATAACAGTGTCTCCTATAAGTAGATGCTCTATCATGGGAATGTTGATGTTGTTCCACTGTCTGTGGTCTAATATTCTGCCCCATATCCTGGGTTAAGGAATAGGGGTTGTGAGGTATCAATGTGTATTTTCATAGCCATAATTCTGCACACCCAACTATGAGCCCTAATGTAACACAGAATAGGAGAAGTTCTGAGTGACCTGGACACTTTTGATGGAGGGGTGAATAATGATTGGACCTAGATCCCAGATGAGTTTCGTAGCTCCTTTTCTGTTACCTCTACCAGTTGCTCTCCCCCAAACTCCTTAGGAACAGTTAATTTTTGGTAGCCCCGCCTGGCATATTTACCCTGCCATATATAGTTTAATAATTATAGAGTGCAGGGCTTGGAAGCACCTCTTTGGCATCTCTAATGGGTACAAAGCTTTCGGTAGCATATTCATCTTAATGACACTGATGCATCTCCAGAGAGATAGGGTAACAGTGACCATATCGCCAGGTCTTGCTGTACTTTGTGCAACAGGGGGACCAGATTTAACCCCCGTAGCCCCAATCTACATTTGAAGACTTTCATACCTTAAGTATATTAAATGTTTAGGTTTCTTTTGTAGGCCTAAAGCTTGTATATCCTGTTTGCTCACCTGTGTGCTTAGAGGTAAAACATGGCACGGGGGCATAATGTTGCATGTCAAAACAGCACGGCACTATACCGTACTGTCTAAACAGTGACCACCAGAAAAAAAACAAATATCTGTTTCTATGTGGGGTTTGCCCCGCTACCTGATGAGGGGCTGTGCACCCCTGAACCCCCTACTAAAATAACCTCCTCTGGGGGCTGCTCGGGAGAGGATGAAAATAGGTGGGGGCACTACAAGACAATAACAAAAAACAAAAGTGTTTACCTGCTCTGGGACCGGGAATAGAACCCTAGTCCACAGCCACACCATTGCCCTCCAGTGCTGATGGCTCTACTCCCTGAGCCATAGCAGTTGCTTGGCAGACCCTCTTCTGGCAGACCTCTTACCCTCATTCTCAGAAACAGCTACCGGGTCACATGCTATATTTGTCATGCAGCACTGTGTACCCTGTAGCTGTTTCGATTTGCGCTGTTCCAGTTGAGCAGTTTTGCCCTGTGACATTCTCCTTGTGAGAATGTCACCCAGTAGGGTAAAACACTGGTCTTCCCAATATTGAGTTCATAAGATGAGAATTTGCGAAACTCCCTGATGACAGTGAGGGCTGCTGGTTTTGCTGTCTGGGGGTCTGTGCCATGGAGCAGGCTATCACCAACATAGGTTAATAATTTAAATTCATGTTTACCTATCTTGATACCCTTCACTGTTGCTACATTCTTAATTTTCAGTGTGAGGGGTTCAAAATTCAGGTTGAACAACATGGGTGACAAGGACACCCCTCCCACATGCCCTGATACAGCTGAATAGGTTTAGGCAACACCCCATTGCAATGCATTTTTGTCAGTGGAGATTGATATGATACTTTAACTCAGTTAATGAAGGCATCTGGAATACTGTGTCTACTGAGCACTGTGAACAAGAAGTCCCAGGCTACTCTATCAAACGCTTTTTCTGCATCCAGGATAACCAAGACAGTGGAGCGCCAATGTCTCTGGATGGAGAAACCAGGTGATGTAGCTTCTGCAAGTGGTCACTAGAGATTCTCCCCGACATGAATCCCACCTACTCTGGTCCATTAAGAGTCTGGCATACTCTACCCAGTCTGTTGGCCAGAACTTTGGCCAGGATTTTCAACTCAACATTTATCAGGTATACTGGTCTATAACTCAATCTCAATAACGTTTCAACTGCTTATTGCTACTTACTCCTTGTATTACCTGTTTTTAATTGCACTATAATAGCTGGCTCTAGTTTTTTTCCCATAGGGAAATCAGGTTATAATTTCATTATTATGACCAGCTGATTATAATGATGAACACATGCCTGGTTTCCGTAGTTCGGTGCATGCACCAACCGCCACCTTCCTCTTCTCTACGCCATTCCCCACCATCCTGCTCCTCAGCGCTGCACCCACTCCAGTTCACCGACACAAGCAGCTGGCGGTAAGTTCTTCTTTTTTTTTTTTTAACAAAAAGATCACTGGGCACAGAATCTACATTGTCAGTGGGAAATAATAATAATAAAAAAACTGAACACTACAAACTGCCATGGACCGCGTTGAAATCTCAACGGCTTGAAACAAACCCATTAATCTGTATAATTGCTGTGGCAAAAAAACGATCCCCAGCAATTATACAAAATAAAGGATGGGTAGGTGGTCAAAACTCAGATTTTACGCTCCTCCCCTGCCTCAAGCTTTGCTCTCTGGGTTTATGTGGCATCCCACCCCTTGAAGTGTGTAAAATCCTTGTTATACCCACCAACCCATCCATTATTCTCTATTTATAATAGTACATAAGTTTGTTACCTTGGCAATAGTGCTTAATAAACTAATAATAAGAGTGCCTTGGCTAAAACAGAATCCAGTTTTGACTCAGTGAACATGATGTTCTAAGTCAAGGTGAGTACAGTTGCCTCGAGATTCAAGAAGAACCCTAATTTCTAAACTGTATCCACTGTGAGGTCCCAATCCCCTACAATTACCTTAGGTGACCCAACCATATTCAACTAGAACTGGCAGGTATTTGGTAAAAAGCATGGAACATAAGAAAATCCAAAATGCAAGGCTCTGTACTGATATGTTCTGTAGTACAGTGGAGCCCACCAGGATAAAGCATAGTGTCGCAGTTTCCTGCATGACAAAAAGGGATTACCTGCCGATGAAACAAATCCCTGCCGATGAAACTGCTTTGTTTTTTGCAGTAACTCTGCTGCAGAATTCTGCAGAATTAGGATTCATCATGGCAGGCTTCACTGTACCTCCCATTCTGAATCAGAAGTATTTTTTTGTTTAGGATAGTCTTTTTTGGGTGTGAAAATACTGTAAATATATTTTTTCAGATCCAGGAGGCAGAACCCAAAATCTCTTTTGGAGGGACAGAATTGTCTCCTTCAAAGTGCCCATCTTGAATTTTGAGCAACTCAAAAATCTGTTCAGGAATCTGAGATCTAAGATGAGCAACCGCCCTCCAGGCCTTTAGGGAACAAGAAGTACTGGGAAAGAAATTCCTTTCCTCTATTGGCCTCTGGGCCTCATTTAGTGCAAGCTGGAGCCTCTAAATGCCCTTCTTTAAAGAGCTACTGACGCCTCAAAGAATACTTTGAAAAATGTATTAATTAGGTAGAATTCAGCATGCATTCCACATATATTCTGTATATTTCTCTTTCCATTATTATTGAATAAATTTGCATGAATATCTTCTTTATCCTATAGCATTCCCTTAGAGTTCATGTGTCTCTGTGGCTTACTCCCTACTTCTAGTCATAGTCCTGTGTTGTGACATCACAGTCTGTTGCCATGAAAGAAACTGTAATACCACGAGCAGTGCATTATATCCTCAAGTAGGCAAAAAGCAATAGGAATAGATGAACTGTTCAGGAGCAAAACCCCTGTTTTCATATTAATACCCTCAGTAATAAATAATGAGTAGGAGGAATACAGAATGAATGTGAAATACAAGCTGGGCTGTATCCAAAAATTATGTTTTGTTAAAGTTCTTCTGAAGGTGTCAGCTGCTCTGTAAGCAGTCCTGCTCTAGGTTGGAAAACATTCAGTACTTTGGGGTGTGGCACAGATGTAGTAGATATAAACTTCAGAGTTAGACATCTCCCAAAAATCTCCAGCATCCACTTGTCTGAGATGATGGAGAGCCAGTTAAGCTGGAAGTGAGAAGTCCTGCCTCCCGCCAGAAGGCATGGAGAGCCTAGAGGCTGGCTAGAAAAGAGTAAGTTCTGCTGACATATATGCCAACCAGATATTGCTACAGTGGAGGCTGAAGGGATCATGCTATGTCCTTGCCATTGCCATAGTTGCCCAGGTAAGGCTTTGCATGAACATGTCTGGAGCCCTGGGGTAGGGGTTGGTGCAAAAAGGTTGTCAAACCCTTCCAGGCAGAAAGTAGGGCCTCTTAGAGGAGTCAGTCAGCAACTTCATAGTTGCTCTGGTATCCACTACCTACTGTAAAATGGACTCTACCTGGTGACTGAAAAAGGTAGATCTTTCAGAGGGAAGTCCTGGGACAGGCTGGCTATGCCACTGCCGTAGCTGTTCAGGTAAGGCATGTCCTGAACACATCTGGAACCCTTGGGGAAGAGGCCAGTACAAAAAGGTGGCCAAAGCTTCCCAGCTGGGAAGTACAGTACAGTCAGCATTAAAAGTTAAAGCAACTTCATTACTACTTTATTAATTGTTTGGTAACTCGGTAAGACCTACTGGGCACAATGTCTGTTTTCAGGGGTGAACCAGGAGTACTGGGGAGATTAAGTGGCTTGTTTGGGATAACACAGCATGCAAGTGGAGGTTGTGGGAATCAAACACAGGTCTGCTGGAAGTATCAAGCTCATTCACAGCTCATTTCTCTAACCTCTAAGCTATACTGCAAGCCCTAGGTATTAGTTGACAATGAGGTATCTAAACTAACTAGCAATGAGTTTCAAGCATGAAGTTCAAATATCTTACGGCTTAGTACTTGACAATGTATTGTCACTCATTTTGCTATCATTCATTTGTTTGAACTTTACATATTTTTTGTTTTATACATTACACTAATATGCAAATCCAGCCCTTAAAAATGCATAATTTAAAACAGCCAAAGAACAATTCATTAAACACTGAGCTATGAACTCACTACGATTTAAGTTTAATGTGGCCTGTACTGGAGGGCCACTTAGAGGAGTCAGTCAGAAACTTGATTATTGCTCAGGCCTCCATTAACATAGAAACATAGAATCTAATGACAGATAAGGACCGCTTGGCCCACCTAGTCTGCCCATTTCCCTACCTGCTGCAGATCCTAGTGAACCAACAGCCTACTTCCTCTAACCCCCACTAGAATTGCCTTATGTCTGTCCCATGCATTCTTGAATTCCCCCACTGTTTTTGACTCTATGACCTCCTCAAGAAGGCTGTTCCATGCATCTACAACCCTCTCTGTGAAGAAATACTTCCTCACATTAACTCTGAGCCGTCCCCCCTCTATCTTCAAATTGTGCCCCCTTGTTCTTGCATATCTCTTTTTCTGAAAGATGCTACCCTCTTGGACTTTGTTGATTCCCTTGAGGTATTTGAAAGTTTTTATCATGTTCCCCCCTCTCCCTCCTTTCCTCAAGGCTATACATCTTAAGCTCCTTTAGTCTATCTTCATATGTCGTCTGGTGCAGACCCTGCACCATTTTGGTTGCCCTCATCTGGACAGCCTCCACCCTGTCTATGTCTTTGCAGAGATGGGGTCCCCAGAACTGTACACAGTACTCCAGATGTGGTCTTGCCAACTGTCTGTAGAGAGGGCCAACACAAAAGATTAATAATGAAATTAACCAGACTGGGAGTGGGTCCCAGGGTGGTAGCCTGGGTAAAAACATTGGCTGGACAACAGGACACAGAAGGTAATTGTAAATGGAGTCCACTCTGAAGAAATTCCTCCAACCTTGCCAAGTCCTTTCTCATCCTTTCCACACCTCCTTGTGTATCAACCCTGTTACAGATCTTTGTGTCATCTGCAAAGAGACATACCTTTCCTTCCAGTCCCTCTGCAATGTCACTTATAAAGACATTAAAAAGGACCGGCCCCAGTACTGAACCCTGCAGTACCCCACTAGTAACCCCCCTTTCTTCACTGTGTACTCCATTTACTATTACCCTCTGTGTCCTCTTGTCCAGCCAATGTTTTACCCAGGCTACCACCCTGGGACCCACTCCCAGGCTGGCTAATTTGTTTATTAATCTTTTGTGTGGGACTGTGTCAAATGCCTTGCTAAAGTCTAGGTAGGCCATGTCCACAGCCCCTCCATGGTCTACTACTTTGGTCACCCAGTCAAAGAAATCAATTAGATTTGTCTGACATGACCTTCCTGCTGTGAATCCATGCTGCCTTGGGTCCTGTGCCCCACTGACTTCTAGGTACTCAACAATTCTTTCCTTCAGAAGTGATTCCATCATTTTCCCTACCACTGAGGTCAAACTGACAGGTCTGTAGTTTCCTGCCTCTGTCTTGCTCTCACTTTTGTTAAGGGGAATCACATCCACACTCCTCCAGTCCTCAGGTACCACACCATCCTCCCATGATTTATTAAAAAGGGTAGTCAGTGGGGTTACTAGTTCTTCCCTTAGTTCTTTTAGAATTCTGGGGTGAATCCCATCAGGACCCATTGCTTTATCCACCTTCAGGTTTAAGAGTTCTTTCAGAACCCTTTCTTCTGTGAAAGGACTAATATCAACCACCCTATCCAGAGTGTTTCTGTTGACTGGATTAGGTATCTCTCCCTGCTTTTCCATTGTAAATACTGGGCAGAAGTATTCATTCAGTATCCCTGCTTTTTCACTGTTGCTCTCTGCCCAACCACCATCCTCTTTATTCAGCCTCAGTATCCCTGCCTTAGTCTTTCTTTGCTCCCTAATGTACCTATAAAATGTTTTATCCCTCTTCTTAACTGAGTTGGCTATCTTTTCCTCAGTTTGGGCCTTTGCTATTCTGACTGCCTTCCCTGCTTCCTTCTGCTTTAACTGGTACAATTCTCTGTCCTGCTTGTTCTGAGTTTCCTTATACTTCCTGAATGCTATATTTTTCTCCCTAACCTTCCCCGCCACTTCTTTTGAGAACCATAGTGGTTTTTTTCTTTTGTTTTGATTTATTTGCTTCACACAAAGGCTTTTTGCCTCTGTGATGGTGGTTTTGATGTTTCCCCATTGTTGCTCCACCCAAACTTCTTGTCTGTTTGCTAGTGCTTTTCTGAGGCACTCTCCCATTTTGACAAAATCAGCCCTCCTGAAGTCCAATACCTTCACTTTTGTATGGCTTGACTCTACAGCTAAGTTTATCATGAACCACACTGTTTGGTGGTTGTTTGTTCCCAGATGGCTACCCACTTCAAGATCAGAGATCCTCTCTCCATCCCCTTTTGAGAGTACCAAGTCTAAGATTTCTCCCTCCTGAATGGGTTCCAAAACTATCTGTCTGAGGCATGCCCCCTGTAGGGCATCAGGAATGGCCCTGCTCTTGGATGTGGCTGCAGCAAAGGTTCTCCAGTTAACATTTGGCATATTCAGGTCCCCCATCAGCAATATCTCCCCTTTCTCTGCCATCCTAAGGATGCCTTCTATCATTTCCTTGTCCATTTCCTTCCCCTGAGATGGGGGTCTGTATACAACCCCTGTGACAATTGTGGTGCCATTTCCAGTCTCCAAGGTGACCCACAGTGCCCCCTCTCCTCCCTGTTTACCCTTTAGTTTTGTTGGTTTGATCTCTTCCCTTACATAGAGAGCTACTCCTCCTCCTCTTCTTCCCTCACTGTCCCTCCTATAGATTGTGTATCCTGGTATGTTGACATCCCAGTCATGGTTCTTTGTGTACCATGTTTCTGTGACTGCCATGATATCCAGGCATCCCTCTTCCATCAAGGCCACCATTTCAGGGAGCTTTATACCTAGACTATGGGCATTGGTACTCATTACCCTCCATTTTTTTTACAGCTTAATTTCTTTTTGCCCCATCCCTGTCCTTACTACCTTTTTCTCCATTTACCCCTTCCCTTCTCCCTATTGACTGCTCTATCTTGGTGCTCACCACACTAACTACCCTGATTTTTTGGGGGGGGGCTAGGATTTCCCTTCTCCTTTTCAGTGCCTATCTAGTGGCTGAACAAAATTGAACTGTTAGAGGGAAACCCTGGGACAGGTTGGTGCATCTCAACCAATCCTGTTTCTTTTTGAACACATCAGTAACAATGTCTCTGGAGGAAATGTCATTGGTGTCCACAACTATTTATAGTTGTTTCTTGGTGGCATGCATTCCATACTAAATTATATGGAGGTAACTCTCCTTCAACTTATTGTGTATCTTTTGCACAAGGGACAAAAAGATAACCATAGGGCATGCTGTGCTTTGCAGAATGTCCTAGATAGGTAGCCTACTAAAAAGCAAAGAAGACATTGGAATGTAATCCCTTCCCCAATGAATTAATCCTGCATCTCTCCTTATCAGGAAAGGTGACCAAGATCTTAGACCTGAACTTTTCAGTAGCAGTCACAGGTACTAGCCCACCAGTTGCACACTAAGTCTGGTGGTGCTCAGGACCTTCCTTATGAGCTGAACACCTAATGGGCCCTTTTGTCCATGACTGGGATCTGAAAATATTCCTTTCAGATCATCCAGGCTAGGGATTCAAAAACCTCTGACATGGGCAAATGGACCCTCCCAGAGGGGGCTTACCCAGTACGTTCCAGAACTGGAGCTCTCCTTTAGACTCAGAGTCCTGGAGAGTAGTGTTAACTCCATGGCTATTGTCCTCACAAAGGTCTGATACAGTAGAACAAGATGCCTTCGACAGTGAACTAAGGGAGGTTTTTAGTTATTCACAATACTTTCTGTCCCAGAATATCTAGGGTGATTTCTGAGTGTTTTCTTTCTCCAAGAGCCTATCTGAATCAGACTCCCAGTTAGCAATGCCAGTGTCTAAGTAGCTACATATTCATCTTTACGGCCAGAAGATTGGACAGTTGTAGGTTCTAGTCCTTCACAAGGAAAATAGGTTAATACCCAATACTGACACAGTACTGCAGTATATGGGTTACTGCACTGTTAAGACACCATCCTTTAGATGAGACACTAAACTAAGGTCCCTTCTACCATCTCTGATGGCAGTCCAAGACAATCCAGGTGAATGTTAAAGATTCCATGGCACTTATAGTAGGAGTAGAGGATTTTGTCTGGTGTCCTGGCTATTATTTCCCTATCAGTAGAAACAGGTCCACGTAACCCACCGACACAAAATGCATCTGGAAATGAGCTGTCACAGCTCAGTGTGCCTTTTCTGGTCAAATAAAAATTAAAATTGGTGAGGTCCAAGAGTGTCTAGGGCACAGGGTCTCAGATAACCTTGGCATAGGGAGCCTCTATCATTAAACCCTTTTGCTCGTGCAGGAACCCTAAAACCGATTCCCTGGAAGCTCCACTGCTCCAACTGAGGGTCCCTGAAGAAAGATAGTAGCTGTCAGAGTTGTGTTTTGTTGCCTGCTCCCATAGCTCAGTATATACAGAGTGGCAGATTTACACTGGAAAGGTGCAGCGCACCTGTAACTGTTGGCAAAGTAACTTACCACAGTTCCACACCAGGACCGTAACCAGACCGGAGAATAGAGGTGGTAGCAGAACAGTTGCTGACTGACATGCTGGGACAAAAACATGTACTGAAGTTTGGAACCAGGGCAGAGTTAAGGACTGAACAAGGAACAGTCTTCAGGTGAGATTAGAAATTACCTCTATTTTTCAGTGGTTTAAGTGAACCGAAGGGCATGTGTCTATACTCCAGCCCCCTGTTGAGCCCTAGCAGCCTCGGTGAACCAAGAGACTTGCCTTTAGCACAAGGAATTAACGTTACCATTCAGTATGTGATGAACATTCAACATAGGCATCCAGTGAAGACTGTGAGTGCTGAAAGTGAGACAGGTAGCTCACCTCAGGATGTGAGTTGCAGTGCTTTCCCCCGATCCACAATCCAGGTGAAGTTGGTCCTTTTTGGAGGCTCAGTATCAGCGTTTAGCCAACAAAGCAAGAGGACTAGATTGCCCACCTCATGGTTTCAGAACTGCAAAGGTAAGACATGCCTAAGGGAGAATCCAGTTTCAACATCCCATTGTTCATGGATGTCTTGCTCAGTTGTCTACAGTTTGGACTATTAGCTCAGAATGTTTGGGGCTCACGCTGTCCAGCCACTCATCATAGCCATCTGCCACAGATACAGATGTCTTGCACTTGAAGCACTTTTTAAAGTTACTTGAAAAGATTTCCCATGGAGAGGCCTTGACAGAGCCAGAGAAAGAAGAGAAAAAGTCATTTAAAAAGGGAACAAAACAACAAAAACACTTTTAAAGTTGTGGAAGTGATAAATGAATTGAACTAGGACTACGCCGCAATGGAACTAATGACAAAATGATATTGAAACCAAAGAATTAAATGAAGAAAGGTAGCACAGAACCGGGTTTGATCAATCTGTTTGGCAGGAAAGAAAGCTACAGGTTGGAGGGAACTGTGCGGAAGTTATGAAAGCAGTCACGCAGTAGTAGTTTGACTACAAGTGGACTTTTTATGGGTTCTGTTCCTTGAGCTGGGAATCTGCAATTTGTGTTTCTGGGGACTCATAATTGTCAGAAACTGATTTCAAAGGTGTCTTCAGTATCTTCCAAAATAAATTCATTTTTTAATCTGAAATGTCAAACATACTGTATCCTTCATAGGATGGCATGCTGTTTTGCCAATTATGATAAAAAAGCAACTGTACATTTCCCTAATTGTTTCCCAGTGGTAACTATTAAATTCACAAACTGAGATTTCCACATCAAAACAGGCCTCTCATGAGGTGCACTGATGTTCAGATGTTTCTGTATGAGGCTTTTAAATGTATTCATACAAGTCATCTCAGCTTTCTCTGTTTTTGGTACTGTTCGGTTAGACCTTAAGTCAGTTGCTGTTTTTTTTCCGTTGTTCAGAGCAAGTAAAAAAAATTGCTTTAGTATATATGCAGACTGAAGCAGTATGATTTTCCCTTTAAGGCTGCAACGAGGCACTGCCATATGCCACACTGCCCTTTTGGCTCAGTTTGTCTGATACTGTGATTAGGAAGAAGGCAATCTCTTCACTGACTTGCCTGGTCTCACAGGGTAGCTACTTATTTTCATAAATAGTTATTTTTTTAGCATGACCATTTATTTGCATGGCTTATAGACATCCCAATACCCAGCTGTGCTCACCCTGGGTAATCCTTCAGTTACTAATAAGAGCCAATAGACATCATCAAATCAAATTTGTTTTTCTATCGCACATTTCATACATAATGCATCTCAAAGTCATAGACAAAAGGAATGAGTTATAGTATGTACTACCAAACTAGCCCACTGGTGACGTGATATTACTACCACTCATGATGCTGGTGACCCATATTTGGGAATGGGTGTGGATTATTAGGGGCTAACTGGGGGAGGATGGATTGAGCATTCCATCGACTGCTCTCCTGCCTTGGTGGGGTGGGGGGTTGCTGCAGACTGCCGCCTTGTGGAGACCAGATGGCAGCACAGTCAAGGGCACACACAAGGGAGGGCTGCTATGAGATGTCCTGGCATGCATCCTTGCCACTGCACACATGTGTGCTTGCATCTCTACACGTGGCACTCCTGGGTAGAAAGCTAGAGAGAAACTGGAAGAGCTGCCTTATGTTGGCATCCACCACAGGCTCTTGCATAACCAATGCGGCAGGCCACCTACCTCACTATGATACTGAGTAGGTAGTGGATAACTGGTAAATCCACTGAAAAGTTCAGTGACCGGATTTGAGGGAGGTGCCACTGGGCAGACCAATAGGCAGAGAAAATACTAATTGAGAAAAGAAAAACATACTGCTATGCAGTATCTAAATGTTGAGATCAGCCATGAAGAACTCACTGATATCTGTAGATGACCATAGGCAATATTAGAACTGTGTTAGGTGAGGGAATGAAGACTAGTACACAGAATATATCTCATACCTTTCTGAAAAGGGTCATGTGGTTACAAAGGTGTGGTGTTCAATTACTGAGGAAGCAGGGTGCACTCCACCAGGTATTCACACACACCCTGCTGGCCAACAAAGGAGAGATGTTGGCAATGGCTGGGAAGGCAGCTACTTACCCACCCTTCCAGATGGAGGCATGATACAGCTATGTTAACCCTAACATTGGAGTGCGGGTTAAGGGACACTAACTGGGAAAAAAAAACAGAAAAATTAAAAAAAAGAAAGATAAGGGCCATGAAATCCTTAGCTTCCACCCAGACAATGAAGAGAGGTAGGGCTAAAGGGACATCAGATTAACATCCAGTCAGAAGAACATCACTTTCAGTCCTACAGCATCAAATGGCAACTTTGTTAACATTCTCACATGGGAGGCCATAGAATGAATGGGCAGGGACTCTGAAATATCGACTATATGGCTGGAGGCAGTCACTTCATGGTAGGGTTGACTCACACTGATCAGCAGTGTGAGGTAGATTGCTTTGCACTGTGCTTGACAGAACGGCTCCTCTCATATGCATAAATAGAGGGTTTAAGACTTCAGTGCTGTCATTATTCAGAAGTATTTATTTTGTATTTCTTTTCTTTTTTTTACAATTTTTGGCCAGGAAATATCCAGGTGCATTCTGGGAGCACAAATACATTAAGAAGCTTGCTCATGGTCACACAGCATGCAAGTGGTGGCAATAGGGTTCAAACCTAGTTCTCCAGATTGGCAGTTCAGTGCTCTTAACCACTACCCTGTGCTGTCGCCAGTTCTCTCACACCTCTAGAGGTAATACGATTGCTTAAAAAAGATGTATGTAAATCATATACTATAGTTATAAACAGCCCTGCATTTTATTCTTGTTTCAGTGTGACACCGGATTTGTTAAACCTTCAAATCCTTAATAAGAAGGTGAAAGTAAATGTTATTCTATAATTACTCATCAGTAGCTGTGAGCTATCAGTTCATTTGACAGATATGTAAGAGATGCCATAACTCTCATGTACGACACAGCCATTAATTATGTCAGCCTCAAGTTATGCAGAACTAATATCTACTTCTTTATCTACAGTAAGGCAGCCTACTGAACCTATTGTATTTCTAAAAACATTTTGACCATGCCGATGAACAATTTTTAAAAGAAAATCAAAGACAGACGTGTCCAGGACTGTTTTAACTTTTTTTACAAGTAATATTTGATGAAGGATAAATCTCACTTATCTGTGGCAATTGTTGTTGCCCTTTTTGTGTTTGATTGCACACATGTGCCAATTGAACATAGTGTTACTTTAGTGTAGGGAGTTGTGTAGGTGTGTACTATATAAGCCAATGGATTTAGAAATGTAGGAGGCTTGCCTCTCAAAAGCCAATTCTGAGAAGGCTGACAATGACAGTATTTAGCTGGCTAATTGGAGTTAACTTATTGTAGTTCAAAGGAGAAACTCCCACCAATCACATTGAGTTTCTGCCTATTAGCCAGCTGGCAGACATCATTAGGCTTTGAAGATAAACATCAAGCCTCACACTGTAGGTGTGAGCATGGATATGTGTGTGTGTGTGTGTGTGTGTGTGTGTGTGTGTGTTCCCCCAGTTACAGAATCACCTATCTGAAAGCACTAAACAGAGTTAGGGGAAAAACAGCATGCAGAATGCAAATATAATAGCTTCAAATATGTTAACAACATGTCAACAATGAACAGAAAACACCAGCAATAATTGATTTAAATTGTATATTGCTTATGTCTGGATCTAATGTCTGCCCCCTTACTGTATCCCTCCTCCTTCTGCACCATTCTTCAGTCAGCCTGGCTGTGTTCTCCTTCTTCTCCCCACCTATTCTGTCTCTGCAAATAGCTTACCCTCTAACCTCATGTATTGAGTCTGCAATATTTTATTTCTACTGCTTGAACATTTTTACATAAGCAGCTCTGGTCATAGCCTTTCTTGCATCAGATCTATATCATAGTATATGTTTATTTATTTTGGTTTATGCTATACTTAATTGTCTCAAATTTGTATCATAGTATATAATCTTATTTTGTTTTATATCTTGAATTATGTATACAAATTGTACTCCCCACTCCCCTCAGGATGCATCTGGAAATGAGCTATTATAGCTTAGGATGCCTTTCCTGGTGAAACTTTTTCAAATAAATAAATAAATAATGATCCCTTTAAAAAGCCCCTGACACCAGTTGGATAAATTAAAAAAATGTAAGATTTAGACACAGTTCAGTTTATAATTCATATATATTTGCAAGCCATTTTATTTCGCATGGACTTTTTCCTCCTGCCCCTTCCTATCATCCCACTTCTACTGTTAAACCCCAGCCCCCTCACCCCTCCTCCAGGACTTAACCCATCTGCTTCATATCTCATTGTGCAAGGGGGACCATGGATGGTGATGATGTGGTGTCTTTAGAATCCCAGCATCATCATACAGATGGGGTTCTCTTCCACCCATTACTCCCCTTGAGTCAGAGCTGGTGGCATGCAATGCCACACAAACCATGAAGATGGTGAACTCTTTCAACACCCACCTCCGAACTTCAATTCTGGGGACCACTGCTATGCCACCTATCCTCTGCTAGGTGGCAGCCAAGCAGCAGTGCACACTATTCCCACTCCATGAAGAAGGAGATCTGTTGATAGATGTTAAATCCTTCTTTCTGCTGCCAGCCCCCATGTGACCTTAGTCCATTACTGAACCCAGGTGCCAGTGTAGCAGGGAGAGAGGTGTCCAGTACCTCAGCCCTTCATGTTACTGGCCCAGCTACAAGTTTACTGTAGCACAGATTTCCTTAGACAATATTGTTTGTGGACCTGAGGGGGACTGAACCTGCAACCCACCATTTTACAGTTCTGTGCTTTTACTTTTCGTACCATTCAGCCAAAGCTATATTTTGTGCAACTCCTTCCCCTTTTTTATGTTTGAGGTGTGCCTGCACACCGAACGTTTTGCTACAGTGAAAGGAGATTAGCAGGGTGTGTCACTGCCAAGCCCATTGCAGCTGAAAATAGCAGGGGCTTGTCAGTCCAGGCCAATGACCACGCATTCTGGGCTTGACATTATTCACTGCTTGCGGGGCAGAAACTTTGTGTATTTTGATGGACCCAGAGCCATGCCAGTCAGAGGGCTTCAGTCCATTGATTTTCATGCAGCCAGGCAGTCAGCAAGAAGCTGATCCACTGTCAACATTAGCAGCCTGTCTTTGTTACTAGCATGGAGTCGGACCACTGTACCCAAGTTCAGCTAAATATGTTATTAGGTACTAGAAAGAAACCTGAACACAGGAACCTAGTTAGTGTTTTGAAATGATGGCTAAAAAGTACTTTAATTGCACTCCAAAAGTGGAGCTGTGATACTGGGTATGCAGGTGTGCATATATGAATATGCATACGCACATGCCCAGTGTCATGGCTCCATTTCTGGAGCATGATTACAGTACATTTTAATCCTCATTTCTAAACAGTAGCTAGTTTCTCAAGTTCAACTTTCTTTCTTGTACCTAAATAGCTGAACTTAGATATTAAAAATAATTTTTTGTAATGTAAGCAGAGCTGGGTATCCACTCCTGCTACTGCTTCTTTCTCCCCATCCCCTCCAGGTGGCTTGCTCACCCACCTTTTCTCATTTTACTGTATACATGTACGTGGGCTGGGGTACTACCCCCACTTCTTTCTCCCTGTCCCTTCTAAGTGGCTGTGCTGCCCACCTGCCCTTCCCATCTATATACAAATATATTTTAATTTGAGCAGAGTGGTGTGCCTACCCCTGCTATCACTTCTCTTGACATCCCCACTCTTGCCCAGGTCACCTACCACTGTTCTCTTACATTCCTGACACTGGGATGCCCAATCCCAGTGTTGGAATGCAGTCTGTCCCTCAATGTTTTTTTTAAGCCCTGCAAGAAAAAAAAACACCTTATGACTCATTACAGTGACATTAGGCTAATCTGTCCAAAAGATGATTTTGTGGTCACTGCATGAAATCACCTTTTGAGTAGGAGTTGAACATTTTCTCTGTCATTGTTCATGAGGAGGGGTCATAAGAAGGCTATATTGAAAATCTGGTGTAAAATATTAAAAAAACAACAAAGTTATGAGCCTATATTGAAATTTGCAAATGCAGGCTCATAACTCTGGTAATTTTCAATATTTTTACCTCAAATTTTAACAGCCATTTCTTTACAGCATCTCATGAATGTGACAGCTGCCATTTTTCAAACCCTGGCCAAAATGGGCTTTTACATTCCTAAAGCTGCTTTCCCAGTTACTGGTTAAACCACCTTTCAGGCAGAAGCTGAAAATTTTCTCCACCCTTGTTCATGAGGTGGGGTCATATAAAGGCGATGTTGAAAATCTGGGATAAAAATATTAAAAACAACAATGTTATGAGCTCACATTAATATTTGTGAATGCAGTCTTGTAACTCTGGTAATTTTTCATATTTTGACCCAAAATGTTCAACATAGCCATTTCTTCATGCAGCTCATGAATGTGACAGCTGTCATTTTTCTAATCCTGGCCAAAATGTGTTTTCTTGTCTGTGGTGTGGAATGACTTTTCAGTGGCATGGGATGACGTTTTGACGGAGATTTGAAAATTGTCACCTACCAGGTTCATTACATGGGCTAATAAGAAGGCTGTGCTGGAAATTTGGTGTACTAATATTATAAAATGCTTAGGTTATAACTGAACATTGCACTATTTCAGTGTTCACTCATAACTTCACTAATTTTCAATATTATGACCCCAAACTTTCAACATTGCCATTTTTCCACACCACCTTATAAATGTGATATGCGTCATTTTCAAAATCCTGGACGAGATGTGTTTTCACAACTCTGATGTGAGATTACATTTTGGCCAATATATTATAAATAGTACATGTCATGTCTATAAGGCGAATTCTAAAACAAGTATCTTCAAAACTTGTGGTCACAATTAAAACAAGCATTTGTCAATGCCAAATGTTTGCTTGCTGGTATTGGCACTGGTAGTGCAGCAGGTAGAGAGATGCATTGCAGGAATGGCAGAGAAGTACTGATGTTGTGTATTTGAATGACTACCTAAGTATGCAGGCAAGGGATTAGAAGTAAAGGAGCAGCAAGATGGTGGCAGTGCTTTGCTGTCATCTGTAGCTCTCTGAGAGAAAGATCAATCTACCTCCCTCCGGGCTGCTTTTTTTTTTTTACTTCCAAGAGCTGAACGTTGATTTCCTTGTTCTTGCAGTCACTTGTTCTGGCCCAAAGAACCAAAACATTTTTTAGCTATTCATATAGTAATTAGGGGATTAGCTAGGGTTATCTAGCATAGGCAGGGCGAGGGAAGTGAGTTAGCACAGAAGCTAGTTTCTTTATTTTCTAGAGTCCTGCAGACAGCTCGCATTTCCTGCCTGTCTGAGTGCTGAAGCTGGAGTGAGTTGTTGCCCGGTAGGATTACCTTTCTCAAGAGGCTGACTACAGAGCTAGAATTGTTGACCAACTTTCAGAGGTGGTCTTTTCTGCGAAGGGACTGATGACTATAGGGAGGTTTTTCTCATCTCCTAGACAGTGTGTCCGGCAAATCACCTGCCCCGTGGAAACCATCTGTGAAGGTTTCAATATCTATGGTGGTGCCACTTTTGTCATCTTAACGAGAGGGCTGACTGTATTTGGAGTACTAGTTGCCGGCAGGGTTATCATTCTGGGTGAATGCGGGTCATAGAGGGTGTCATCCACATTTTGCATCCTATGGTTAAGGGAATGAAGTGCTGTCCATGAGCTGGGGATATATTATGTGCCAGTCTTGTTGTTGCTCACTTTATCAGTTGCTGTGCCATTTGGATGACTTCATCTGTCAACCCGGACTTTTCATGTGGATTATTGGCGAAGGAGCTGGACTGTGGTTGACCTTAGCGACTGCCAAGTTGCTGGTACTATCTTCTCTGTCTATGTTTTCTTGGAGCTTGTGAGAGAAGCTCTTAGCTAAACTTTGATTTTCCTCTGGCTGTTACACTCAGTCAGAATATTTTCCAGACCTGAAGAGACCGGGGTCAGTGAGAGGTTCCCTGGTCTTTAAAGTTTTGAGCCATGGAATAATTTTTGTTTACTTCAAAATTTTTCAACCTGAACTATAACTGTTGACCCTACTGTAAAAGGGCCAGTTGGATTGATTGAGCTCTGCAGGTTGCTCACTTTGATTGGGAAATTTAAGCTTTTGGCTTATTTGTGTTCCTGTGGGGATTCAGTTGGGGTATTTTGGGGATAGAGTGGGGAGGCATCGGGGGCATGGGGTTTTAGCTTAACATATGCTTGTTGGCATGACTGGTTAGGCCTGTATATATTAGTGTGTGGATGTTTGTATGATTGGTAGTGATTAGGTGTGTATTTGGCTTTCTGATTAGGACAGTATGTGTCTAGGGAGGTTGGGAGGTCTGGGGCGGGCCAGGACTGTGTACAAGGCATCCCCGCTTTTCGATCTGTGGCCCTTTACTGACCTGCCTGTCTCCACCACCACAGCTCTGTGCTGTAGGGAGCTTGGAATTAAAAAGCCTCACACTAATCGATTGGCAGGGCACCTTGGGCACTCTGGGAGGGTGTAGGATTGAGGTCATTGAGTGCAGAAGGAGCCCTGGATGTCAACAGATCCTAGGGAGAGGCCAGTAGTGTTTGGTTCCCGTTCCCAGGGTCTTCACCAGATTGAGTGGACTTGTACCCAGAAGGGCTACACTATCCTCCAGTCCCCTGAGTGTAGTGCTTTGCAATGCCAGATCGATTAAGAACAGGACTGCAGTTATTGTGGACTGGGTTTCCTCTGTCAATCTGGCATGCATCACTGAGACATGGTTAGGTGATGATGCAGGCCCGGTCTTAGAGGCCACCACCCCCCCCCGGTTACTCGGTGGTGCACTGCCCCAGAGTGGAATGCAAGGGTGGGGGAGTGGCCATCTGTTTTAGATCTGAGCTTGGCTTCAGTGTGTGCCAAGCGGGAAGACCAGGTTCTTTTGAATGTGTGGCTGTATGTGGGGGTCCAGGTGCAGGCTGCAGAATTCTCCTGATTTACCCACCCCCCCCGGGGCAGTGGGTGAATTCCTGCAGGAGATAGCTGACTTTGTCATCGGTGAGATGTTGGAGTCTCCCAGATGTTTAGTTCTGGGAGATTTCAATGCCTGGGCCAATGATTAAACCTCTAGGCTAGGTTATAACCTCCTCCAGATGATGTCATCCCTGGGGCTGTTGCAAGAAGTTTCTTCCGTGACCCACCAGGGTGGCCACATGCTGGACCTGGACTCCTCACTTGGGCTTGAAATTATTAATCTCAAGACTGATTGGGTCACTTGGTCTGATCATTGGACAGTGGTGTTCTCGCTCAGGCCCCCCACCCCAAGAGTTCTCCCCCTGCTGAGATGGTCAGCTATCACCCTTTGAGGGACTGATCCAGGATGGATTTATGGTGATGGCAGATCTATCTAATGTGGGTTGTGCATGTGAAGGGGGTGCAGGTGAGGCCGTCACCACCTAAAATAGGGTGATGTTGGCTGCACTTGAGTCTTTCACACAGGTCCGTGTATGACTCAAATCCTCTCACCTGAGGTCCCCATGGTTTGATGGGGAGCTCGTGTGATAAGGATTGTGAGTCAGAGGTTGGAGCACTGCTGGTGGAGGTCCAGGCTGGAGGTTGACAGACTGGCCCTGCTCTCTCGTTATGCTGAGTATCGGGGGCAATCACCCATAAGAAGGCAGAGTTCCTGTTCAGGGAGATTGCTGCTGCGAAGATATTGACCAACAGTGCTCTTTCGGACTGTGGACAGGCTGTTAAATCCAGTCAGTATACAGCCAAAAAAAGCCTTTTCTGACATGTTATGCAAAGAGTTTGTTTTTTCTCGGACAGGGTGTCCACCATCCGGCAGGGCATTCCACCAGTGTGCCACATAGTGGCCAATAGTGGTCACCTGGGATATCCGGAGAGCGCTCCACCTAATTGTGGAAAGTTTAAACCAGTGGAGGTGGCCGAGGGCTTTGAGGTTGCCCTCGGGCTAAAGCACATATGTTGTGAACTGGATCCAGTGCTGACACATTTCTTGATGGGATGTGTCGACACTGCTGGCCTGGTGTTCGCATTGATTGTCCAGTGCTCTATCTCAGAGGGGGTCTTTTCAGATGCCTTGAAGGAGGTGCTGTTGAAGCCTTTTCTTAAGAAACCATCCTTAGACCCTGACATCAAGGCAAATTACCATATGATCTCCAACCTCCCATTTCAAGGGAAGATTGTTGAGAAAGTTGTGGCATAGCAGTTCGAGGAGCACCTTGTGATTTATGACATTTATGAGTCTTTCCAGTTGGAGTTTTGGGCAAGGCATAGCATGGAAACCACATTAGTTTGGGTGCACAATGACCTCCTTAGGGCTCAAGACCGAGGAGAGGGCCAATTCTTATTCTCTTCAGCATCTGACTCGGTAGACCATTGGGTGTTGCTCGACCACCTGAAGGAATTTTGTGGACTTGCTGGCACTGTCATCCGCTGGTTTGAGTCATATATCATGAACAGGAGGAACGGCTAGTGATGGGGAATTTCTACTCCTCCTCCTCCTCTAGCCTACTGTTGTGTGGAGTACCTCAGGGTTAGGTTCTGTCTTCAATCTTGTTTGCCGTGTACATGCTGCTCCTGGGAGAGATCATTAGGAAATACTGTTTGAGTTTTCATTGCTATGTGGATGACAATCAACTGTATTTTTCCTTTGCCTCTGGAACATCCAATGTGACAGAAGTTCTGAACAGTTGCTTGCTGAAATCAATGACAGGATGGCCTCCTGCTGGTTGCGACTGAACCCCGATAAGATGGAGATACTGGTGGTGGAGTCAAACAGAGGGTGTGATAGGATGGCCTGTGGTACAGCAACAGGGCTGTTCCTGGGTTCTGTTCCATTGAAGGCATCCTCTAGGGTGTGCGATATTTTGGTGTGACCTTTGACAGTGGATTGACATTTCAAGCTCTAGTGACATCCGTTGTCTGGACTAGCTTTTTACCATCTTAGGAACATCACCAGGATCAAGCCATAGTTCCGTCCATGGACCTCCCCACCTTGGAACATTTTATTTATTTATTTATTTGAGTTTTGTTGACCGGGTAAGTCCACTGAGACAATTACAGTCCCTTTTTTAGGGTCAACCTGAGGTTAAGATACATTATACAGAGACAGTGCAAAAATTAAGGAAAGCAAATACAAGAAGGCAAATCATAGAGCATACAGCACTGGAATATATACAGCAAGATGACAAGGCATGATAAAAACACTTTTCAGTGAAACCTATTTACAATGCATATATAAAAGAAAACTGGGTGCAGAGGGAGGGGAAGGGTCAGGTAATGAGCAGAAAGTAGAAGAGAATAAAGCACAGAAGGCAGAGGTAGGTAGGGGAGAGGAAGGGTCAGAAGGGAGTTGGAGAAGGAAAATAGGGCAAAGAGGGATATGTCATTAACGAAAGCAGGAGCAGGATACAGAGGCTGAGAGAGAGGCAAACAGATTGCATTGGAACATAGGGAGGGAGGAACAAGACAGGAATGAGAGAGGAAGGGAGTTCCAGTCAGAAGTAGCAGCAAACGCAAAAGACCTTCAGGCGATGGCTAGACGCAACTTAGGTTTTAAGAGAAGGGGGAGTGAGGAAGATCAGAGTACATGAGGGGCTTGTCGAAGGCATATGATCTCACTGAGGTAAGGAGGCAAGACTTTATGAACAAGCTTAAACATGAGACTCAGGGAGAAGTACCTCAGTTTAGCTTTATAAGGTAACCAGCCCAATGAGGAGAGAGCATCACAGTGGTGTGATCGGGCAATAGCCCCCAAGGCAAATCTTCCCACCCTATGGTAAGCCTGAGAAAGGAGAGACAGGGATGAGGAACTAGTAGAGGACAGTAGAGGTGCACCATAAGTCAGGAGAGGGAGAAGGGACAAAGAAGCGATCTTATGGCAGGAAGCAGAGGTAAGGAATGGACGGACATGACAGAGAAGTCCAAGTTTCTGGTTCAGAGACTTTATGATATTGGAGACATGTGTGTTAAGGGACAGCACAGAGTCCAAGGTGATGCCCAAGTATTTGAAGGTCTGTATGGACTCAAGGGTATCACCATTAAGAGAAGTTATGAAAAGAAGAGGGAGATTGGACTTGGGGGGGGTCGGAGGGTAAATAGCATACGTTTTATTTTCTTTGTATTAAGAATAAGGTGGTTGCAGCTGAACTAGCCCTCAAGAGATGCAAAGTCGGAGGCCAGTTCACTGTTAATCAGATTAATATCTGGAGAGGAGCTACAGACGGTATCATCATCTACACAGAGGTGTACAGAAGCCCCACCACAAAAGCAACTAATTAATGAAAAGAGAAAACAATATTGGATGCAAAATGGAGCCCTGCAGAACTCCATGTGTTATGGGCCATACAGCTGAGACAGAACCAGCCCACTTAACTCTTTGGGAATGGCTGGACAGATAGCTTTTGATCCAATTCAGAGCACTGGTGTTGAGCCCTAGAACATAAAGCTAATCGAGCAGAAGACTGTGATTCACTAGGTCAAACACCTTAGTGAGGTCGACAAATATGGCACCTGTGGCACAATCTTGGTCCATAGCCTGGAATATGTCTGTAGTTGCTTTTATTAGGGCAGCAAGGGTACTGTGATTCCTTCTGAAGCCATGCTGATACAGGGAAAATAGACTGTGATGTTCAAGGTAGTTCTAAAGGTGGTTATACACTAGTCACTCTTGGATTTCAGCCAACAGACAGAGGATGGATATAGGATGAAAGTTTCCAACAAGATCATTGGGGCCCCCCCTTATGCACCGGAATGACTACCGCCACCTTTCATTTGTCCGAAATGGTGCTAGTAAGGAAAGACTGATTGAATAAATTGTGGACAGGGTGAGCAAGGGCTGGAGCACTCAGTTTAAGAAATGTTGGCTCAAGTGAATCATGGAAAGGAGGTCTCTGATTTTAAGTTGGAAAGTAGATTCTGCACCTTCTTGAGGGAGGCCATTTTCGGGTGGAAGGCAGGTCAGGTCCCAGGGGAGCACAGAGGAGATTGGACAGGGGGTGGCAAAGAGGAATTATGGAACAGCGAAGTATATTTATCTAGATCAGTAAAGAAATTATTATAACCAACAAGTATGCCTTCGTAACATCCAGGCTTGACTACTGTAATGCATTCTACTTTGGGGGTCTCAGGAAGTACCCTCTGCAGGCTGCAGCTAGTACAGAACGCAGCTACCAGGTTGCTAATGGGACAGTATAAATACTGCCACATCTCCCCAGTGCTGCTTGAACTGCATTGGTTGCTGGTCAGGTGGAGGATCCTCTTCAAGGTGGGCTTGCTCACTTTTAAGGCCCTACATGGGCTGGGCCCTGGATACTTGTCAGACCTTCTGTCACCTACCTGTACTGCCTTGGCCTGCTCCCTCTGTTCTTCTTCTAGGGGCCTCCTTGTGATTCCCAGGACAAGGTTAAAAACTGCTGGTAACAGAGCTTTTAGAGTCACTGGCCCTGTCCTGTGGACTTCGCTGCCTCCATCTGTAAGGGAGGCCCACCTCAAGACCCTCCTGTTCAGTCAGGCCTTCCCAGACACTGTATATTAGTATATACCTGGGACAGCCTTGTTAATGACTGCTGCTATTTTTAATTGTATTTTATATGGCTTGATTGATTTATTACTGTATTACTATGTATGCTTTTACCTTTAATGAATAGCTTGCACTTATATAGAAGGCAGTATTGCATAGTGGTTTAAGGCTCTGAGCTGCAGACCTGGAGACCTGTGTTTGAATTCCACAGCCCCCACTTGCATACTGTATGACCCTGAGCAAGTCACTTAACTTCCTTTAGCTCCCAGGCTGCACCTGTAAACAAGCTTTTAGCTTAGTGTGTTTCTCCTGGTAAAACAAAGGTAAAAAAAAAATGTATGGCGCCCACAGCCTCTGGGATTGGGCACCTGAAAAATAACATTTGCCGTGCCTTGCAAGTAGTAGGTTGAAAATAAATTTATGAAGAACATCAGGGGTGAGGTGAGAATGAGTTAATACCAATCTATAGAGGCATTGTCTTTAAAATGTTTGTCAATATGAGCACTGTATAGGGAATAAATGTTGGTGATTACTTTTTATCACAGCTCTAAATATTATCAAAAGCTATAGAAAAATCACGCTCCTACAAGTCAAAGCAACACACACACACACTCAGCCCTCATTTTCTGACATCACAAAAGGGGGCTGTGTGTGCCTGCATGGGGTATGTCAGCAGGTTCAGGAAGCAGCTCTGTTTTTACTGGAGTACACATTAGGGGTCCTGTATTTTTTTACTGAACTAAGCTACATGGAATTTGTAATGCCACTCAACACTGGAGCAGATAAGCTATCATACATGTTTGGGAGGGGCTGGAAGAATTACAGTGCGCACCTGCTCTTTAATTAGTAAGAATATATGTTAACATTTTGATTCATTACAGTACATTATGTATCATCTTCAGCTAGCTGACCCTTTTGGTGAATATTTTGTGCATCATCATTGCATTTACTTTATGAAACAAACTGTGGTCAGAGGCAATAGGGCTGCAGCTGAGGTTGCACAAGAGGGGCTGGAGGAATGCAATGCTTTCTACAATATAGTTTTAAGCACTCACCATTTTATGAAAGGGACACCCAGAGCAGAATGTTGCATCAGAGGCTGATAAAAGACTTGTAAGCCTGAAATGCATCAGGCAGGACTATGGTCTGTCTTCAATATATCAATAAAATACCTATATCATGAAAGATTGTGGTCTGGGCATCCCTTTCATGAGGTGGTGAGTGCTGAAAACTATGCTGGAGAAGGTTTAGTTTGTTGTTTTTAGAGCACCACAGTCCCAGTGTGCAGTCTTGTAGCAAAGATGAATGCAGTGCTGCAGACAGCTCTTCTGAGCTTTTAAAAATCATATATGTTCAATACTGGAATTAGTGAATGGCAGTCCCTTGAGAAATATGTGTAAAAGAATGAATATACTGAGAATGGGATGTGGCAACTCTGATATGCCATATACAGTAACAGAGAGGTGATGTGACATCTCATTTAATCGAAGTCCTGCTTTGACTCATTTGTACACCATATTTAGCCAGGATAGCACTGCAGAGATGTCATTTGTCATTTTCATGGTGTCCTTGTTTTGCAAATTTTTAAAAAGCATTTCAACAGCTGATGCCTGTCCTCTGTGTGTTATCTGGGGTTGTGACAGCTAATACCTTATATCATTCTGCCACAAAACATTTTTGTACCCCCCATACCCCCAAATGTTTGCTGCTGCTACAGAGAATGATGGACGAGAGTCACAAACTGAAGCACAATACTTAAACAAAGGGTTGGATGCAGCCTCAAGAATAAAGAAAATCAAGGTGCAGGAAAAATCTATTTTTCAAAAAAAAGATGCTTCAGGACAAGAGGGCATAGGATGAAACTGGGGAGGGTCAGAAGGAATGTGAGAAAGTACTTCTTCACAGAGAGGGTGGTGGACAAATGGAACAGTCTGACAGAAGAGGTGGTGAGGGCAGAAATGATTATAGGATTTAAAAGTGCTTGGGATAGGCATAAGGGGATCCAGGTAGTTGGTGGAGGGGACAAACTAGTTCCCAGGAACCTTGAAGAAGCACAGTTACTAACGTTCGTGGGCAGATTAGCCGGGGCAAATGCCTTCTCTGCAGACAACATCTATGTAAGATACTGAGATGCATAGCTATGGGGATCAGTAATAGGAGAGAGGAGGTTATACTACCCTTGTACATGTCAGTGGTGAGGCCACATGTAGAGTATGGAGTTCAATACTGGTGCCTACAGCTGAAAATGGACATTAACCTGCTGGAGAAGGTCCAAATGAGGGCTACAAAGGCATTAGCAGATAAGCAATGTAATCACTATAAGTCAGGACCTGGCATACCACAAATGTACAACGTCAATAGGTTCATGTGAAGTATTTATTACTATTCAATAGCAGTGGGTAGTTTTTACTTGAACATCTGAGTGTCAACAATCATGCTATTAAGCAAAGCAGTTGTTTTGTTTCAAACATTAATGTTGATAATTTGTTGTGGTAGTGATGGGGGGGGCACCCAAAGACCACTCAGCTTTTCCTCTTTTTCACTGTACTGACTGTGATCCAAATTATGAATGGCCAGAAAGATAACAAACTTAAAATCACTGTAAAATAAAAAAATCAGCAGTAGAACTGAGCCTATCTTGAACCGACGACAGGCAACAACTTCATATAGATGATAGCATAAAAGTACTGTACTTTCACAAGTTGACAATAACTTTTTCCAGATTGCTAAAAGGATTTACTTTTTTGGTGACTCAGCTGTAGTGTCAGCCTGGCAATGTCTCAGATGTACATCACTCGAGGGCCCAGTACGATGTACTGCAAAGATTGTAATCATTGTGCATTATTTTCCAGTCCCTACAGAAATTCAGCACAGGGGAGCATATTTTGTTACTTTACTGCCGCCCCAGAAAAGAAGTTATTGTAAATACAGTAAGTAGACTCAAACACATTGCTCATGAACAGTGTTACTGTGAATTTCTTAATCTGTCCCAAAAACTGATTTCCCACAGCTACCACGCTATTCTGCACCAGAAGTGCCAAAACACATTTCGGAAAATGACAGCTATACTGTTCATAAGGAGGTGTCCAAAAATGCCAATGTTGAAAATCTGGAGTGAAAATATTGCAAATTTGCGAAGTTACGTGTGTGCATGGAAGTTGCATAGGCACACTTGTAACACAGTCATTTTTGGGAATTTTTTCACTAAATTTGCAACATAGGTTTTTTGAGAGCCCACCTCATGAACAGTGATGCTGTCATTTCGTTAATCGGTCCCGAAAGGTGATTCCATGCAGTGACTGCAAAATCACCTTTTGGGACCGAATAATGTCATGACAGTGACTGAATTCATGATGAGGGGTCCCAAGAAACCCATGTTGAAAATTTGGCAAAAGTCAAAAAAATGGCTGAGATATCCATATAAGTTGAAAAAAAAACAGTTGATGCCATTATACAGCTTACCGTCATTTCTTCAGTTAGCAGTCAGCTATGAAGAGTGCAAACATGTTCCTGGTCCACTGAAGATCATTGCGTCAGGCTCCAGAGGTAAGTATGGGGTAAGGGGCGGTGTGAGGACGTGGGATGCGCAGAGGGTGGGTGCGGGTTCGGGGAGGGAACAAGGGACTCAGCGAGGGACTGTTTTCTTTTTTTAACAGGATTATTAAAAAAAGACACCGTGGGATGCTTTTGGCATGCTGGGGTGGGGACTGGAGCTGACGGGGATTGGGGCAACCCATCCACCATACAGTGAGCTTGGGGGAGCATGAGCCAAGGGGTATTGGGCACCCACTCAGCACAGAACAAATGGGGGGGGTGTCATGCCAATGGGGATTGGGCTGCCACATTGGCAAATAAATTGGGGCGGGGACATGCCAACAGGGGGACTGGGCACCCCCATCCACTTTAACAGGGACTATGAGAGGCGTCGGCTGTCCATGATAGGGCACTCCCTGATTGCAGCGGCCAGTTTGTTTCAAGTTGGTGGCAAGCTACACTATTGCTGTCATGGACAGCGTGACCCTCTATTGATGCCACACAGACCAGCCCCAAAATGGGCTGCCTGCACCGGCAACAACATTGCCGTGCCTCCACAACTCGCTACTGCAGCAAGCTGCCCCAATATGTTGCTTGCACATGTGTGCAAGCAAACATAAAAAATGTTTAACATGCATCAAATGTGTGGCATTGACAAATGCTTGTTTTTATAACTGAGAGAAGTGACATAAAACAAGATTACTATTCTTTGGGACTGTATTAGCTTTGGCTGCTTGTCTACACATGACATCATAATGCCCTCTTTATGACATCATAATTATCTGCATAGGAACAGAATAGGATGTCACAAGCAGAACTGTGACTGCAGAAGTAGACAAGCAGTGCAAATAAGGCAGATATCCTTTTTCCATGCAAATATCCTTAGTAATAAACAAATAATGGTGACAATTACAAAAAAAGTATCTAGATATTATGTTTTTCAGAGATATCCCAACAACATCAGGGGCTCTTTAAAGCTCCATTACACTGCAAGCAAACATTTGGCATTGACAAATCCTTGTTAATATTTGCAACTGTGATGGTCATGAATTACTATGTTCATACCAATGTCCAATGGCAGCTAGAAAGTGGGCAACCTAGCTTGTAGTGGTGCAATTGTTAGGGTACCCCAGACTGTCCTTTTATCCTCTACATAAAAAGAGGCTTAAAGGGATTCGTTTATGAACAGCACCCATAATAGTTTGAAAGCCCATGAAATGCACTTTTTTAATGAGATACTGGCCTTACCAATAGCTGGCAAGAATCCAGAGCCATTGATGACTAAGTGTTCCCAATATTGATACATCATTTTAGAACCTCATGATGTAAAACAGGGTGAATCTGTACATAAGCACAATGTAGTTAAGCACAGCTTAACACTCAGTGACATCACAAGGTTCTAAAAATGGTAACAATGTCATTTTAATATAGGAAAGACTTAGGGCTCAATCATCATATGGCACGTAGCTGCTTCACACCTATGGAGGGCCGTGGGCAGTGCCAGAGTGCCTCATATGTGCAGAATGTGCACCCTTGGGCACCCCATGGCATCCATAGCCTGGTTCTGCATCCTCTCCATGCCCAATCCCCAATCAGGCTGACAGCTCCATATTTGTCTGGGTCAGACTATGGGGTAGGGTGGAAAACCACTCCACCTACAGCATGAGGCAGTGTACATGTCCAGTGGAGATGGCACATGCTACACAGACCTACAGCTGCCATAGTGACTGTGTATCCCTCACCACCTGGCCATCTCTTCATGTCTGGGCCAGAATGGCCATCACCCCAACAGCCCCAGCCCCATGAGCATAGGTATGAGGTTGGGGGTGTCATCTGCCAGTATTTCTGTTACTGCCCAAGAGGGATATGGCAGCCCATGGAAGACTAGCATGGGCTGCCTTATCCTGTGGACTCCCATGCCATGTGGAGTGGGTGATCCACTGAAGAATCACTGCTCCTGGCCACTGCTCCCCAGAGCCACCCACAGCTCCCATGCAGGGATCCATGCCTTCAGGGAGTGGGGAGAATGGAGCAAAGAAAGCGAGTAGGAGTCACAAGAAGCATGGTTCTGATAGAAAGGAAGTGGAAAATGTACCCTTCCCTAATGACCTACATTTGTGTGTGTCTCCACCTAATCTTACCTGCCCAAGGATAGCCCCACAAAAATTACATATATGGACTTATGTACTAAACCAAATTACACATATCCTAATGCAAAGCATCATGGGACATATATTCAAATCACCATGCATCTACTTCCCATAATGCTCTACATTAGCTGGGTATGTGTGTTTTGGCATGTGAAACATTGCTTTGTTGCCTGTGTCCTTGCTTCTGTGTTTTGTTTTCGTTTTGGCAGTATATTTTAAGCATGAGCAAAATTCTGGTCAAAATCCCCTACATATGTGCAAATTCACCCGACATACTTAAGCTGTTATATTCTAACATGTGTAGAACAGAGTTTGCCTGTATAACTGTTGCTTGAATACACCCTCTTGTAATTGTAGTGCAATGACTGTGAAAATTGCAGGTAAAGCTCCCTGCAGGCCTATCAAGGGAATACAGCACTGAAAACTGAATAGGCATTCCATAGATGCATGGAAGCAAGCAGTTTGTTTGCATGGGGCAAATGTGTTTGCTCCTGAGACCCACATCACTATATTGGAAAGTCAATGTGTAAATGATCTCTTTGTCCATGCAGTACATGGCACAAAGATGTAATTTGCATCTTTTTATGGCATGATCATCTCATGCTGCACAAGTATTTGTGCCATGGATTGCATGTACATTAGGCCTACCTGTGTTGTTGCTTTGCACACTATTAAAAGGTACTACTTGTACACATGAATTGGCACTACTCAAGCAAGCTATTAGCATGTCCAAAAGCATCCATTATCCCAGTATGCACATGTTCATTAGATTCTCTTGCATTTATATGTACACCTGGGGTACCTTTGTGCTCCAGTGCTAACAGATTTGCCCAGAGCACAGTAATGCTTCCAATATGGCAAGTACACTTGTGCACATTTCACTTTGCTGGGGCAAACCCTATTTGTGTAATGCAAAAGCTTCCAATATGCTGTACATTCTGTTTTAAACTGCTTTTCAATTTGGGTTCACCATGACTCAAATAAACCACAAGGCAGATTGCTGCCTCTCCCTGGGCTGAGAAAACAGTTGTGATACACTGATGAGTTCTAGCATAGGCAAAATGTGTCTGTGTTTGATGTTATTAGCATTAATAGACTGTTTTTAAGGTCTTTTGTCACCATTCAGTCCTGCTTAAAGCTGAGAAGCCTAGTTTTTATTAATTTTGGTTTGCATATACTTCTCATAATGCTTTGCATTTTGGGGGTATACGTAAGTTGGTATTTCTTTGAAATGTGGCTTTGTTACTTAGTTCTTCTCAGTGCTTGAATTCGCCAATAAAGTTTCTTCTGTGCAACATCAGTTTTGCTACTTCATTATAGTTGGTGACTAGTGACAGTAGAATAAATGATTTACAACACTACATCACTGACCAGCTTTGATGACCACCAAGGGATCCATGACAGGAGTCCGACAGAATTCTGTTGAACGCCCCGTTAGTGACACTGGCAGGTCGACTGCATTCTGTAGTCGGCTGCCTGTTCACTATTGCTGTCTTTGTTTTCTTTGGGGTGCTTCGCCCTCGAACCTCCCACACGGGGGGCTGATTGGGGGGTTGCAGGACCCCCGACAGACAGTGCCGGGTTCCAGTGGGTCTCCCACCACGGCTAGGCACCGTAGTCACTGTGGGGGATCTCGCTGGCGAAATGTCACTGCGAGGGGGTAAATGACCACCAAGCAGTCTGATTCATCCACTGATTCAGTTCAGTACTTTAAAATGAAAATTTAATAAGGGGCTTTGTTCAAAGTGTGCTTTAAAGAAAGAAACTGATAGTGTGGCAACATAGTCCGATTGGCCAACAATTTTAGCTCATTGCACAACTATGTTTGTATCACTCTTGTTTTCCTGAAATGATGAAGTCTAAACAAAAAGGGGTCTTTTTAGCACAATGTATGCACTACAAACCAGAGCTGGGGTATATAGGGTTTCAGTCATAAATATTACTGAATACTGACAGAAGTGTCCAGTCAATGGGGTACAAACCTAAAGGGGTTGAACATATTCTAAAGGTACCAAAAAGGGAAAGAGATGTAGCAGTGTGTATTTAACAGGATCAGAGATTTGGGAAAGGGATGATATTAAGAAGACAGCGATACAACTGAGGAAAACAAAGGTAAAATGTTACTGAAAACATGACACAGACTCACAGACCAGGCTGTGGGCCTTAACCAAGAATTATGGAATAAAATCAGGATGGTGCTTTCTAATGCGCCAGTGGCAGTTATGGAAATTTTGAATTTACCTAACATTAACTGGCTGTTCCTCCAAAGAGAAAGTACAGTAGAACAAGAACTTATCAGTGTTATAGGGGATCTATTGCTATCCTAACATTTGAATTAGAGCATAAGAGGGGATAAAATGTTGGATCTGGTTCTGGGCAGTGAGGTTTTTCTTTCTGATGAGTGGATGAACATCTGAGCTCCAGCCACTTTAATATGGTGAAATGGGAAATGCTAACAGCTGGGGTGGATGTTAAAACAAAAACAAAAATTACAAACTTTAGAAGGGCAAATATTTTGAGTAGAAACTGGGTAAAATGATATGAAAAAGGGAGACGATGACATAGGAACTCATTAAGGATTAATTATAAAATCAGTGAATCACTGTGCACCCATAAGGGGCAAAAGCAAAAACAAAATTATAAAAATGGGTCCTTTTAGGGTGGATGGAGCTGTCACTCATAGCACAAAGACAGAGAGATGCAGGATGTTAACTACCAGCTTATCTAAGTTATGTCAGCCCTATGCATACACTTGAGGAGACATGCCCATGCACAAAGCTATGACCAGATACACTACCAGCAGCTCTATGCCCCTGTCTAGTCTGGTTTCTAACCCAATCACTCCACAGCCATACCTCTCCTCAAGGTAATTAGTAATATCTACAAAGCTGGGGGAAAAGGTTACATCACCAGCACCATATGCATTTCTCTGACCAAAGCTATTGACCTGGCTGTTCATAAAGTCATCCTTAGGAAACTGGAAGAACTGGACCTTGACTCTACTACAGTGTCATGGCTCATGAATTACCTTGAGGGGTACATGCTGATGATTTCCCTGGGCACTGTCACCTCTGACGTCAACAAGTTGTCCCCTCAATGTGTGCAAAGCATGATACACAGATAGCAGACAAGACAATCATCTATAGAAATTTCTCCTCACTGACTTGCACAGCCAATCATCTGTAGTCTAACTATGGTCTTTAGAACCCACCTGCAAACCCACAATCTGCATTACCTCCTTACAATCCACACCTGGCATAAGCATTCACTTAATCAGTATCAGTTCTTCAAATATCAGGGGAGTGGGTGGGTTCAGGGCTTGCCTACTACAGGCATACTGAGGACATCACTGTTAAAGTGAGCTCCAGGTTTATTAGCCTTCTACTGGATAAGAAGCTACCTTAATCCTCACATGAAAAAGTAGTCAATAAGGCAATTCCTGCCTCCCCTCCTTGATTTTGGAGATGCATACTGCACAGCCCCTAAATTCACTCTGCATTTGTTAGATGCCCTATATAATAGGATCTTGTGATTCGCCCTTTTGAGTAACTCAGTGATACACTGCTGCCTGTTGTACAGTTCACATGGCTGCATGAGACCCACTGCCTGCAGGGACTTCTATTGGTATACACATTACCTTCAGCTCATCCACAACCTCAACCCATCTACCTCAAACCTCTTAACTGTTGCCCCTATTCAGTACTCCCCCTAAGATCTATGGAGGCAATTAGATGAAAAGTTGTTAAAGCAGCAGTGCAAGAATGCAGTAAAAATGTTGACCTATTCTCTTTTATTCTATTTTAGACTGCCCCTTATCTATTAACTTGCATGATACCTTTCTGTACACAATTTGAGTCTGCTTAAGTACTTTTTTCACATGTGAAATAATAAAAGGAGTGCTCCTTTTAATATGGCTTGGACTGTTTTCATCAGTATTCTCAGCTGTTTTTGTACATCAATTGTTTAAAAGCACTCCTGTTGTGACTAAATGAACTAGCATCCAGCAGACAGTGCTCCCTGACCTTTTGGAACAGTAATGCTGTGGAGCATTTTGTTTCTCCACAGCAATATATAAACACAGATCAATCTCTATGCCAGCAGTATGAGCATGCATAAAGCTTGGGAAACCTGGTGTGTGTTCGCCATTATACAATGGCTAGAAAAAATGTAGCTTCCCGCTTGGTCAGTCTGGCACTGGAGCTGTGATGTTATCCTGGCATAACATCACTGCTCTAGTGCCAGCACAGTGATAACCACATGTTAGTTTAAAAAAACATTGCTCCGCTGCCTATGAGCAGCTTCACTGGTTCCCGCTTTGCCAGTTGGCGCTGCACTCGCACAACCGGAAACCCGCCCCAACACCTACCATGATCCCAGAAGAAAAACAGCACAAACAAACACCCACAGCCATCATGCAATAAACAGAAAGACCTAAATGTCCCTGTTTTTCTGTTTAAAAGAGCACATCAGAGACCCATAGGCAGAGTGAGCACCTGCCTCGGCCAGTGAGTGAGCGAATGAGAAACCGTACTTTCAAACAGTCACCGCGTGGCTCTCACTCACTTGCTACCACAAAACTGTTTCCTCCTATTCTCCTCAAAAAAAGAATTTCACCACCACAAAATACCCCAAAACATTATTAAACCATCCCTACTTCCATAGAGCAATCCTCAAAAGAGCATGTGGCAGGCCATAACTGAGTGTGGGGGGGGCAGCCTTTTCCAGTGCTACCACACATGGAGACTACATAATTAAACACACACACAAAAAAAGGTAAACCCCAATGGAAAAATGCTGATATGGAGCCCTCATTGTTAAAAACTGGCAGTAGTGGCAAAGATTGCTACCAGCAGCACAAAGCCACACCAAAGCAGGGCAGCTCCACCTACTGGCTAAACAAGAAAACCACACTATTTTTTTCATGATGTAATCCTACCCGTTATAAAAAAATTGCAAACAAATCTACTTTTAATATATATTTCTACCTTTTTGTTTGTTTGTTTTACAATTGAGCCATTGTATAATATGAATAATGCACTCCAGGGTGTGTGTCGTGCTGGGATAATGTCACTTCTGGGGTGATTACTCACACTCGGCCTGCAGCCTTGTGCCTAATCACCCCAGGCATGATGTAATCCCAGCACAACACACACACCCTGTCATGCATTATTTCTTTATTATAACCAGCTGGTTATAATGGCGAATTACAACTGGGTTTTTCTATGGGAGAAAATTCTCCCTGGTTATTATATATTAATAATGCCACTGAGATCATTCTTATGGTTTTAAGAGTAGTCTCACATGCAGTACATGCTTAGGGTATCAGAACAGTTCACCTTCCGCTAGCTGTTCTCATACCCTGAGAATGTGCATGGGACCACTCTTGGAACCGTAAGTGTGGTCTCAGCAGTGGTATTAAGTACAAAGGATGGTTGCAGCACTATGGACATCACCACTAGTTGTATTGCACTACTGAGAAACTTTCTTTACTCACATACTGAAAGGTGCACCCTCTCCTGGTGCTCTTTTAATTATTTATTTATTTATTTTGTTAGTTTTTGTTAACCAGGTAGTTCACTAGACCAGAACTGCCTGTTGTCAGGCACATCCCTGGGGGTTTCAACTGGATTATATGAAAGCAGGCACAGTACAAGGAAGGCATACACTGTTCAAAAACAGCTTATACATAGTACAATAATATAAATAAAGTACACAAGTATAGCAGCATGACAAGTCACAACACAAGATGAAAGCAAAATACAAATTGGTAAGATTAGATTAAGTCAAACATAATCAACACTGGGCTTAGTGGCAGATGCAAGAGGCAGCATTTAATAAGTAAGCAATAAGACACAAGGCGGTGTGCATTAGACATTTCTAACACACGGTCAGGGGCATAGTGAGGTGCAAGGCTCCAGGCTAAGTGTCTTCCGTCCCTGGTTGTGCATTAGAAATGTCTAATGCACACCCCCAGACTGTCTTATAAAATGGGGCAATGTATTTTACATGCATGTTAAAATTTTAAAAAAATAGGGCTGGATACTAAACTAATAATCCGTTTGAGATATTTTAATGTAAAATAGTTTCTCAGCCTGTGTATTTTTATTTTGCCCTAAGCATTTTTGTCATACAGTGATCTCTTTATCTTTATGTGGCTGTCATGGTTTCCTCAACCCCACACACACACACACACACACACACAAACAAAGAAATGCTGATGGATTTTAACAAGTATTTTAGTTATATGTAAATGTACTTGTATTTTTTTTAACTACAGTATGCTCTGTTTTGATGTCTTTATGTGGATTTTGATGTAATTAAGTAGGTTGAGGACTAGGAGTTCGTCGGTTGGGACTAGAGAGCTACAGTTCCCAAATGCCAGCAGTTCACAAAAGAAAAGGATATTGGTGCTAGCCCAGTGGCACTGAGGGTTGAGGAGCTGGATGCCACACCTCACGCCATGTCGATGACCTGGGTTAGGGAGCAAGCTCGAGCAGCCAGGGGTTGGCCGGGGGAGGGCGAGGAGTCAGATAAGCAGCTGCAAGGCAGCTCTCTTTTCTGGGGAGGGATGTGGGGTTTCCCCGGCTCTTGGCTGCCATCCTGTGGAGGCTAGGTGGCAGTGCCAAACCAGGAGAGGAACCTGGCATTAGGCCGGGAGGGAGGAAGGGGCCATTACCGGAGCCACAGTGTGCATGCGTGCCTCAATGCACATGTGCGACCATGATCTGGGGTCCCAGGTAATGAGGAGAAAAGCAGAAATACCATGGCTCCCCCATTGCCACATAAGGTGCAGGGGTAACGGGGGAGCAAAAGGCTTTCTGAAAAAAAAAAAAAAAAGGATATTGATAAGCATGTTTTTTTTTTTACCAAATACTTTGTTAGTTAAGTACAGTGCTTCATAATGGGTTAACTACAGTGACAGTGAGCGAGTGAGTGAGTGAGTGAGTGAGGCATCAAATGGTAAAGAGTGGCAGACAGGTGGTGGGGGGGAACAGATCGCAATGTAACAGTAGGCAGGAATGAATGAGAGCGTGGGCATCAACTGACATGAAGCTGGATTACATTTATTAAAAATAGAGTTGGTGTGTTTACAATTTTCTTTAAAATGTTATATTTTTGAACCGTTTGCCCAGATCCAACTGCATTTGAGGACTGTGGGGGGTAAACAGATACATAGAATTAGTCAGCAGATAAGGACCACCTGGCCCTTCTAGTCTGCCCATTTTTCTTACCTATTTCTTATGCTGTAGACTGTAGAGTGATCTGGGGCTTACCATCTCTTCCCTGCCTCTAGGATTCCCTTACATCTATCCCATGCATTTCTAAATTCCTTCATCGTTTTTTCCCCCACCACCCCTGCGGGAAGGCAGTTCCAAGCATCCACCAGGTTTTGGGGGGGTGGGGAGCTAGGAATGGCAAGCAGTAACTGGGTAAGCAATCAATGGAGAGCTGCTGCCATTTGTCTACTTTGTTTACTGTAAAAAAAAGCTATGACAGTTACACTCTAGGAATGTGAGTGGGAAGTAAAGTAAGTGGGTAAGTTTTAGTGGGTCAGGCCAACCAAATGATGTTTCAGCATATTTATGCATGGGCTAAGTAAGGGAAAAAACATTGTCTGACAATTTTCAATTCTACTGTCCCATTGATTTCTTTCTTGACCTGTGTCTACCTGGCCAGCACTTGTTTTTAGCCGTGCATTAGATAAGCAATAATACCTGACAGGGTGGGCAGTACTGGGAAACACTGGACCGCCCATGGGTGTAATGTGGCCCGATGCCAAAAGCAGAGGGCCTTATAGCCACTGGAAGGTCCAGTATTTCCCAATACTGATCACCCTGAAGGGTATTATTGTGCTTTGCAAATGGGTTATTTGTTTACAGGTAAAAAAAAAATTGCAAAAAAAAACCTCTTTAGATGAATAAAAATAAAGAACAAAAAAATTGACTTATTTGTAAAGTAGTCCCTCTTCTGATACATTTTGTCAATTTGCCAGTAGAGAGTGCTGCAGTTTAGAGATTGCGTTTTTACTTTGTGGTTTCACTTTTTGTTCCCTGTCCCTCGCCCCCTCTCCCCCACCACCGTGCTGATAATAGAATAATGTTTCATGTCCCCCCATAATCCACGATGGGCTATATTTTATTTTTTTTGTCCAATGAACCCTGGTCATGGGTAGATGACGGACAGGTGTTTGCACTAGCAGGTTGCCAAGGATGGATGGAATGAAGCCAGCTAAAAGAAAAATAATGCTGTAAAAAGGGGTACTTTGCTGTCCTTTTTCATGGTGTCCATTTGTTTGTCTGAGCTGGGATGCTGAGCAAGGTACAGATTTAGTAGTCCATGGACTGTGGGAATTGAGCTGAGGAGCATTCACATAAGTTTTACAACTTCTGCTCCTCATACATGTAAATGCACTGCCAGCTTGGAGGAGCTAATAGATCAGCCAGCGTTTAGACTGGCATGAGCCGCTCAAACGTCTCTGATATGTAGGAGTTTGCCGTGAGCACTTTAATGAGTTATGAAATATGTGTTCTTTGTATTTTTTTAAGTAATGGTTTGGCTTAGAGGTGTGCGGTGGAGGTGAGTTTTCTTGGGTGGGGGAATGCATCTCTTGGTCGCCCACTAAGCGTGAGATAAAAGTGGTAGTTGGATGACTTGAAAATTTGGGGTGCACAATGATACTCTAAGTAATCGGGCACCCTTAATTGGTACTTCATTTTTAGTGGGCCCTAATGGAAAATGAATGCATGCCTGACTGGGGGTTTCAGCCAATCAGGATGCTTTATTTTTTAAGCCCATTTTCGAAACATTTCTAATGCATGGCTAACGACCAATTAGGATGTAGGAGTCTCCCATCCCATTTTATAAATATCTACCATAATGCTATATATGTCTACAAATTTTCCTGCAGCCACCTTGGTTGTGTTGTAAAATATATTATTTTTTATTTATATAAATAAAAAACACTTCACATTGGGGAATTTAGTTACTGATGCTGCCCAATGGCTGACTTCAGTATATAATGTTAAAATGATGTGCTCCAGAGAGCATCTGGATAAGGAAAGAGGTGCTAAGTTAATACTCAGGGCAGATGACATTAAAGATAGGTTATTAAAATTGGGCCCAAGTAAAACTCAGGGCCCAGACAAAATACACTTGAGGGTTATTAAAGAACTGGTGAATGAATTGATAGAACCGCTGACTGCAATGTTACAAAAATCACTGAATGAGAGAGAAAACTATAGAGGTCTGGAGGACTGCAAATGTGGCGCCAATATATAAAGAGGGCTGTAGGAAGGAGGGACAAAATTACAGGCCAGTGAGTTTGATCTCAGTTCTGGGAAAAGTACTTGAAGGAGGCAAGGCAATTTTATTTATAGGGCACCCATTCCCTGAGGCTCAGGGTGTCTAACAAACATAAATATATAAAAAGTGTTAAAATACAATAAAAATTAATACAATAAAATTCAGTATGTTAGCATAACACTCTTATAGTGTGCTTCAGGTTGCTGGGGAAACAAACTGGCGGTCCGGACACAGATCAGCAAGCTTCGAAGGCGTGGCTGAAGAGGTGAGCTTTCAATCTCAGCTTGAACACCTCAATCGAGGGAGCCTCCCAAACTGCAGGTGGAAGCGAGTTCTACAGGGTCAGCTCCATGACGCTAACTGCACGGTCACTCAATGTCCAGAGCCAAACCTGGGAACATCCAGGAGGCCCCTCAAAGAGGAGTGGGGGAAGCAAGCAGAGGTCACCAGTGTCAGGAGCTCTGACAGGTAGCCAGGACCCAGTTCATATAGGGCCTTATAGGTGAGCAAGACCACCCTGTAAAGGACCATCCACCTGACAGGCAGCCAGTGCAGGGCATGCAGGACTGGGGTTAACGTGACTGGACCTCGAAAGGCCCATCAGCAACTGGACCACCACATTCTGCACTAGCTGCAGTCTGCAGAGGCTCCCTCAGATGACCACAAAGTATAGAGAGTTGCAGTAGTCGAGCCTGGAGGTGACAACGGCATGTACCAGTGTCGGCAGATTCTCAGGTGGAACGAAAGTTTTGATCTTGGCAATGTTCCACAAGTGGTAGAAACCACTTTTAACAACAGATGACACCTGATCTTCAAAGGTCAGTCTGCTGTCCAGGATCATGCCTAGATTTCGCACTCTCTGGGAAGGCACCAGTGAAGTGGACCCCAAGACCAGGCCTGTATTGGCCCCCGGTGGCAACCCATCATGCCCATGACCAGGCTTGATCATTAATACCTCTGCTTCTCTGGGTTAAGTCTCAGCCAGCTGGAAGCCATCCAGTCATTGATTTTAGCCAAACAGTTGTTAAGCACATTCACAGCTCCAGGTGTTCCAGGTACAAAAGACAGATACAGCTGGATATCATCTACATAGCAGTGAAACTTCACACTGTATTGTAGAACAATCTCACTCAGGAGCAGCATGTACACTGCAAACAACATTTGGGACAAGATCGAACCCTGTGATACTCCACAAGAAAGAGGCATTGGGGAGGAGGAGAAATTCTCCATCACTAAACCCTGCACACTATCCAAGAGATAGGACTCAAACCACCTGATGACTGTACTGGCAAGTCCACAAAACTCACTGAGCCAATCAAGAAGCATGATGTGGTCTACAGTGTCAAATGCTGAGGAGAGATCGAGAAGCACAAGAACTGACCTGTCTCTTCTATCTCTAACCCTGAGAAGATCATTATGCACTCTAACTAGACCCATTTCTGTGCTATATCTGGCTCAAAAAACTGACTGAAATGACTCAAAAATGTCCGAGGACACCAGGTGATCCTCGAGGTGTTGGGCCACTAATTTCTCAACAACCTTGCTAAAAAAAGGCAGGTAGGAGATCAGACAGTAATTTGCCAGGACGTCTAGGTGGAGGGAAAGTTTCTTAAGGAGGGGTCTCATCAGTGCTTCTTTCAAAGCCACCGGGAACACCCCCCTCCACCATTGAGCACCTGGCAATCCTGGTGAACACTGGGCCAATGGCCTCGGTGCATCCCATTAAGAAATGTGTCGGGGCCGGGTCCAGATTGCAATAAATGTGCTTCAGCTGTAAGAGCACCTTAGTCACCTCAGACACCTCCATTGGCCTAAACTCCTCCCAGACACATGGAGAGCCTCTGAACCTCTCGGACCCACCACTGGGAGACTGTTGCCTCCCTGATGGGATCCCCAACCAGATAGTCAACACTCTGTCAGAGAGAGAAATTGAGCAAACTCTTCACACAAGGTGGATGAAAAATTTTTCTTTGGCTGTAGACAGGCAAGATAGAGAAGCCTGTCCACAGTCTGAAAAAGTTGAGAAGGTCTGTTTTTCCTTGTAACAATCTCCCTGGACAAGAATTCTGCCTTCTTATGGGAGATTGCCTCCTGGTACTCACAGTAGTGGGCACGCAGGGCCAGCCTGTCAGCTTCCAGTCAGGTCTTCTGCCAGCAATGCTCCAACTTCTGACCCTTGATCTTCATTGCCTTGAGATCCCCATCAAACTAAGGGGATCTCAAGTGAGAGGATCTGGGTCATATACGGACTGGAGCAATGAAATCCAGAGCTTCAGAAATCACCCTGTTATAGGTGGTCACTGCCTTTCTAGTGCCAAATGCACATGCCGCATCAACTCTTGATAGGTCAGCCAATGCCAGTAGTACCTCTGGGTGCAAGCCCCTTAAAGGGCAGTAGCTGACTATCTTCAGGAGCAATCAAGGATTATATAACTGATTTCATATACCATACTGGGGACATACTATAGACAAAACTCAGCATGGATTTACAAAAGGCCATTCATGCCAAACAAACTTATCAGCACTATGGCAGTCAGCCAGGCTCTTGATGGGGGATCATCAGTAGACGTGACATTCCTTAATTTTACAAAAGCCTTCAATAGAGTACCACATGACAAATTAATCGAAGTACTCATTGAGTATCAGATACATGGGCAGCTGGATTGCATCCTGGTTGAAAAATAGGAAACAGAGGGTATGTGTAAGAGACATATACTCTGACTGGTCAGAGGTGATGAGTGGAGTCCCTCAGGGATCCGTGCTGGGGCCATGTCTTTTTAATCTTTATATTCTCTCTGTGACCAGCAGAGAAGTCATTTGGGAGGCTAAATCCACAGATGACACACACATTGGAGCAATAGTTAATAGTAGGGAAGATGCAAAGAAACTTCAGAGAGCATTATTTAATTTGGAGGGTTGAGTAAATAAACATAAGCTGGAATTTAATACTGATAGGTGTACAGTAATGCACTTGAGGAAACATAATAATAAGGTACAGTACTTACTCAAGGGTAAGAGCTTAAGAGAAGTCTCAGAAGAAAGGGACCTGGGTATTAGGATGTCAAATGATTTACATTTTAGATACCACTGCAATACGGTGGTCAAAAGAGCCAGTGGTATTCTAAACAGCATCAGCAGGCGTGTTAGGAGTAGGAGGAGGAGGGAGGTGCTGGTTCTTTTGCATGTATCACTGGTGAGATCTCAGGTGGAGTACTGTGCACCATTCTGGTCACCAGAAACAAAAACAGATAAATCATTTAAAAAGTGCAGCGGAGAGTGACCCGCATGGTTACAGACCTAAAGAGCTTGGATTATGAAAAGAGAATGTCTGAACGGGGATGTTTTCTCTGGAGTACCGTAGAATGAGTGGTGACATGTGCCTTCTTTTTAGAGCACTATCAGATGATGATTTATGGGAGATATTGGTATTGGAAATGAGAAAACAAATCTACTGTACCCGAGTACACCCAATCCAGCTGCAAGGGGAGATGTGTCATACAAAGAAAAGATCCCATTGGTATAATCAGAAGGTGGTGTGTGTCCCTGTGGAATAGCCTTCTGGTAGATATAGTGGGTAGCAAAAACTTAAGTTAAAAGAAAGTTGGATGAATACTGCATTTCCAACAAAATAAAGGGATACAAGTAATACTGACTGGGCGAGCTACATGGACTAGTCTTTTATGCTCTGATAAAACCTATGAAACATTCAGCACATTGAAAACAAGCAATACAATCAAAGTTCACATTACAATTACAATTTCTGGTAAGTGTCAGTAATGGAAGTACCACCTTTGATAATATAGTTTGTTGATATTTTACACCGTATGATTGGTCTCTCAATCTTTTATGCACATGCCATAATGATGGCACACAGTCAGTCACAAGGATGCGAATTTGGCGCCCTCACTACAAGATGACTAGTAAGATGCAAGACAACAGAAAATAAGCTACTTATAATAATTTATTGATTATAGTTATAAAAATGTGTTGCTTAATAATTCTGTAGAATATATGCATAGTGTCAAGTAATTGCAAATATTGTATCAGTGGATTTAACATTAGTATCCTAAACTCTGCACCTTCCTTACTGAAGCCAGCAAGGAAGATCATTTTAATTTTAAAATATTTTAAAGGAATACTACAATCAAAATTTGTGAAAATATCTGTTGTGCAGAGTATTTTGATGTGTGTGTGTGTAGTCCTGGTGTGTCCGTCTCTTTCTTTGCTATTAGAGTTTTTTTCTAAATTAGCCTTCTAGTTATGCCGTAGTTTTAAGTCCCCTGTTGATCTCCATCTTAGCAAGGTTTATTGCACTTCTGTTTCCTACAGTGCTTCCTGTCCTATATTACAGTGATGCATCTGGGACCACTGATTCAGCAAGTATTAAAGATAAGAGCTTGAAGTTCTGGCCTCCACTTAGTAGCTCTAATTCAAAACTTCTGTTTTCTATGTGTGTGTCAGGTTTAGTAGGCAGGAGTAAATGCTTTGCTTTTAAAACATTTCATTTCCTCAAACTACACATAGCCATAACAAGCACACTAATCACCCCAGATCATCAGTGCTATGATTAGTAAAGACCCTAAATGTATTCTTACGGAATGACCCATTCAACTAGCCCTCAAGTATTTGCCAAACTGTAAATGTTGCCTTTAGTGATAGCTGGTTAAGGACAGTTACTTAATATCACAGTGCTGCTGTTGCAAAATTGACTCTAAACCAGTGCTTCCTGGATCCATGGTCCCTGATACATCATTGTCAAATGGGATAGAGACAGAGGACTCTGTAGAAAAAAGGAAATCAATAAACCATGCTAAGATGGAGATCACCAGGGGCCATAAAACTGCCATACAATTAGCAGGCTAATTTAGAAAAAAACTCTTAATTGCAGACAAAGGGAACAGCACACTAGGACAACACACACAAATCAAAACACTCAGCACAATGTATCTTTTTTGCAAATTCTGACTGCAGTATTCCTTTAACTAATTGTGTAGTATAGCTTTAAGAGAATCACTGTACAGACACAGATGTATCAATCATTGCATAATAAAGCTCCATGCTCTGGAGTGAAATGTTGCCAGGATACAAGCTGTGGTTCTGTCTGTGATTGTATTGTTCGTTTTCACCATTCTGAATATGACTTTTTTTTGTACAATTAAAGAAGAAAACATTTTACAACACAACCAAGGTGCAGGAGTGAATTTTGTATGCACGCAGTGCATGAATACAGTTAATGCCCACAGTATGTTGTTTTCCGGTGCGAGACCAAACAGCAGATTATGTCACAGGCAATGCAGCAGGTAATTAAAAGAACAAAAGGAAACAAAAGGGGGCACTTCACTTGGGGCGATCTCTGGTTGCCACGGATGGTGGTGAGGACAACGGTGCTGATGGGCATCCAAAGGGCAGTAAGTGCAAAAAAAAGAGGAAACAAAATGTATTTTTGTACTTTGAACTATGTTGAGTCTCACAGTGCCATGATCTGCCATGGCATCCATGCAACAGAAAACAAATTGCCACTGGCTACAACTGTACCAGGCGTAGATGCACTTTTCAGTATGAGAGCATTCTGGACTTTTTTTAGGTAGCACCACTTAGGTTAATAGTGGTGAGGCTACCTCAGTGTAGTACTGAGAAAGTTTACAGTAAATAAGTCACAAGGAGGTTGCTTGGTAAGTAGGTTAATTTCTTTTAGATAGTGCCCTTCCAATCCTCAGGGCACTCTCACAATCAATAACACAATATCACACAAGCAAAATAATGAATTATACATCAAACACAGTTGCAACTAAAAATGTAATACAGACATGCAGTACATTCACCCCGTAGAACAAAAAAAGCAGAAACAACACAAATGCAGAATAAGACTGATAGAACAGGTGGTCCTTCAACCTAATTGTAGAAGTAGAATGGAGAAAGGACACGGGTATCACTGGGGAGAGAGTTCCAGAGGGGAGTGTCAGTCAGTGCAAAAGACCAGTCACCTGCCACATTTAACCTGGAGAGTAACACACCCAACAACCCCTGCCCTGAGGACCTCAATGCCCTGGCAGAGATATCAGGGGTCAGGAGCTCATTGAAGTGCTGAGAGCCAAATTCATTCAGGGATTTATAAACAATAAAAACTATGTTGTAGTCAATGGGCCACCTAATTGGAAAGATCAGGAGAGAAGGAATATCACAAGCAGACGTCAGGAGCTTTGCTGCTGTATTTCCAACTGTCTGCATGGGATGCAACAGACCACACAATAAGCTCTTGTACATGCATTACAGTAGTCTAGTATGGAAGATACAAAGGCCAGCAACAGGCTAGCCCATTGGTGCGAAGGCATGATTACTATGCATGACACCAGCAACCATTGTAGGGTAGCAAGCTTGGACTATCAGTTGCTGGACGTGGAGGGGGAGGAAAATTGAACATGCCAGGGGACATTCTGTTCCTCTGGGTAGGGAAGGCTGATGCTGCCACTGTGACACTGCTAGCTGGGTGACAACAAGTGGTATTACAATAGCAGCAAAAGTGGGAGGAGGCGCCATTGCCCAGGGCTACCATAAAGTATTCTTTACATGCATCTACATGGACCTCCCAACATGCTGATGCCCCAGGGCCAGGACAACAAGCAAAATAGGAAACCTGCCAGAACTAGACTACCATCTACTTTACCTGAACCCCAGAAACTCCTGGAGGAGGCAGGAGGTTGGATATGACTTGGCTGGACCCAGAAACAGGAGGGAGGGGCAAGCTTGTGGAGTCTGAAACCACACAGTAAGTCATGGAGACCAAGGGGAGTGATGCTGGGCCTGATCCAAGGGCATGAGGGCTGAGGCATGACAGGAGATTCACAGTAAATTTAGCAAAGGCCAGCTCCAAGGCATGAAGGTCAACAGTATCAAAGGGATATAGTAGCACCAGATAATAGCATGTAAACTCCTTATTCTATTCCTACTGGTGTCGCCTATCAAAATCCACTGGTGGCTCTTGTAAACAAGTTTTTTCTCCTGAGCATTCAGTAAATAAAAGAAAAAAATGTCTAAATAGAATTTATAATTGTTAAAATATTCAGAAGTACTATACAATAATAAACTCTAGAAAAACTTTTATGTAGTGTGTAACTCATTCTTTACCATTCTATATCATGTGTATTAAGTTTATTGAATTCCCATCACTCCAAAGATTACCTGAATACTGATATCTGAAAATATTTTTGTGAATTTGACTTTCTGGATAGAGGGCCATTATTCTGGATAAACAATCAGCATGACAGATGTACCTGCTAATGTCATGGTCCCTTTCCCCATTCAGCTTCAAAGTGCTGTACTATCATATTGATTAAATTATCCTGAGGAACATATTTCTTGGGTTAACATTTTTAAGAATAATTAAGACAATACTTTCAGATAACTGTATTTAGTTAATCATAGAATTAAAGGGAGGGCAATGCATTTGCTACTGATGTAAGTAATGCAACTATGGACCAGCATTTGTGTTATAGAATGGTAAAAAAACAAGTTACAAACCAAAAATGATTTCCCAGAGTTTATTGCTGTACATATGGATTACTTAAGTATAAATATAATTTAAGGTATTTGTTCTGTTATTCATCATATGGTCAGAAGAAAAGATAATTTGACCTTGTGACCAGGACATTTTGAACAGCGATTACCTGTAGGAATAGAATAAGGAGAATACAGGTTAATATGGATCACAAAGGTTCCAGGACCAATAATGAATAAGTTGTTCTAATTACTGTAAAAGAATTAAAATAGTTTGCTTTGCTGTACATGATGAAGGCCCATAGCAAGGGTGAACAGAATGCTGGGGTGTATTGGGAGGTGTTTCAACAGCATGTGGTAAGAGGTAATACTACCTCTCTATAAAACACTGGTGAAGCCTCATCTGGAATACTGTGCAAATTTCTGGAGTCCCCACCTAAGGAAAGGCAAAGACAGACTTGAGACCGTGCAGTGTGTAGGGTAACTAAAGCGTTTCAGGGCCACTAGGGCAGAACTTATGAGTAATGGTTTACAGCACTGAACACTAACTCACTGGAGGCCAGAAGGGAGGCAGGAGACATTTGTTTAAATTTATTTTTCATTTATTATACTGACAAATTGCAATCCATTTGGTGACAAACCAATTGAAATGTGTTACAGTCTTTATAAGCAATATACATCAGATGAATATAGGATAATCACTACACTATATCTAATCTAATACATAGTTATTAAAAAGCCTACCTTATAATCAATTATCAGTGCCCTTAAACACAAATCATTACATATAGATATTACACACAAATGATTTAAAACACATTTAGAAAATTACTTCCCCCCCCTCCCCATTTCCTAACCATATATTGCAAAGGCTCAATTTCATAGCTGCATACAGTCATTAATCAAGTTCATAACTATATCCCCCATGTAAGGGAGGGGAACATACACAATTAGATTCATTCACTAACCTAAGGATTTCACCAAACTGGGGGGTGGATGTGTACCAGAAGCCTACTGTAGCTGCCACTGGCTCAAACCCCTCATTAGGCACCACATGAGGAAGGATTTCTTAGATATCTCAGTTCTGGCCTTTGATATTTGCCATTTCCCTTGCTTTCTCAAACAATACCCAACATGATGTGATAGTGATCTTCAAGTTCCTGAAAGGAATGAATAAGATAAACTAAACATTTAGGGAAAGGTTTATTGTGACAATCTGAGACTTTATCAGTTTTAAGTATATAAACAAATATAGTATCATTAAGTCACAGGATGCTTTGAAAGCCATCATTCAGGGGAGTTTTATAGCCAAGTATCATAACAGAATAAGAAAAAGAAGGTAATAACAGAAGATCTGGAGCATACTCTCCATGATTTTGAGAAGAGAATGAGGGCAGGAAATAATACAATTCAAGGAGAATATGAGAGTTTAAAAAAGCTTATTAACAATAAGGGTGAATGCAATATCAAAAAAATTGGCTCAAATACAACAAAAAATGGTGCCGGACAAAAGAAATATCTGGAAAATTTTTAGCAAGAAGACTGCATGCAGCTAAATAGAAATGGAAAATAATAGCATAGTAGACAACAAAAGAACATTCTGCAAACTAGTCTGAATGGAATTGCAGATTCCTTTACTGACTTTTTCAAAGACTTATATAGTTCCCAAGGTAAGCTCCTACCAGGAAACTTGGAATATTCTGTCAAATAGTTTGATACTAATATATTAAAAGATGAGGATAGAGCCTTAATGACTTCACCTGTTATTAAAACTGAAGCAAATGACACAATCAGGGCAATGATGAAGTGAAAATGGCCAGGTGATGATTTTACCATTGAATTTTATGTTCTCATGGTAGATACAATGACTCCCCTCCTAGAAATGCTCTTTCAGAGTACCCAGAATCAAAATAAGACACCAGATTCATTCAAGTATGCATATATTTAACTTATTTCAAAACAGGAGAAAGATCATAAAAAAGAAGAAAATTATAGACCTATTGCTAAATTAAATACTGAATATAAAAATTTGCCAAAATAATCAATAATCAAATTTTATATTATTTACAGAAAATAATTCACCATAATCAATAAAGTGTCATTCCTACTAGACAGATGCATGCTGAAATATACAAGGCCAGTATGTCATTGATCTTTTACAACAAAAAAAAGCTTTGTTATTTATTTATTTCAAACATTGTGCCAGGAACAACATAACTGAACTGCTAACAGCTCATTTCCAGATGAGTCCTGGGGGTGAGGGGAGGTGGAGATACATCAATAGGTACAGAAAAATCTAGGTGGGAGAAAAAACTAGTGAAGAAGAGACTTTAGAGAGAAGCAGAATCTTTATCAGTTTAGATGCCTCTAAGGCTTCTGATATGGTTGAGTGGCAGTGATTGTTTTTCATACTGAAACACTGGGGTTTGCCAGCTGAAGTCACTGAATGGATTAGAGCCATGTATGACTCCCCTAAATCAAATATCAAAATAAATGGTAAACCTACCAATACATTTGTTTTATTTAGGACAGTCACACAGGGCTGCTATCTCTCCCCAACACTATTTGTTTTGACATTAGAAATATTATTAATAGAAATCAGATTGAATCTTCATATCAGAGAAAGCAGTATGGGATCATAAGCTATTAAACTACAAGCCTAGGTGGATTATATACTGCTACTGTTGGAAGATCCATATAATAGTTTGAAAGAGCTCAAAATGATAAACAGTTTTCAAAGGTTTCCTGGATATACCATCAATTAAACTAAATCTGGGATTCTTCCATTTTACACGGGTTCAAGTGAAGATGCTCCAATGGTATTCAGCACCATGGTAAAATTGGATTATAGGGTCTATCTGTAAATTAAGCTCTCTAATCACACACTGAACCTTTATAAATATCATTTGCCACTGTTGGAGGAATGTCAAAATTAATGGGAAAACCACTTATTTTGTGACTTTGAGAATGAAGGGAACTTCCACATGTACAGACAGTGTGGAAAATAATGTTTTCTTGAAGTGTGAGGTCTGTAAAGGGTGTTATGGACTCAGTCTGAATTCTTCAGACATAAAATGCTTAATAGCATTTTCAATAAAGAGTATACCAGGTGGGAAAGGCACCAAACAGAACCCTTGTGGAAACATCTGAAAAAGAAATATGCATACTAATTAAAAAGAAAACCAAAAGGTTGTTTACTTGTTTAACAACAAAATTATACAGGAAAAAAGATAAGGGGCCAGATATTTAAACCACAGCGCGGCGCACAAACCATTAGTGCAGCAATAGAGCTGGAATAGCACCGGACCGCCATATTCAAAGGCCCAGTTAGCGCGAGCTAACAGCATTAGCGCAGGGCAAACCAGTAATGTATGCAAGGGGCAAAAGGAAGGGGGGGCCAAGAGAGACGTGCAAGGGGATATTCAAAGGCCCAGCACTGCGCTAGGATACATAGCACGGCACCTAGCGCGGCGCTAGTTACCGCCTATAAAAGGCTGGTCTAAACACAGGGCAAAACACAGAGGAGAAGGGACCAGCACAGGAAGTGGGAATGTGTGCAGTGCCAGTAGCAGTGATCCTGCCATTGATGGCAGCTGTAGTGGAGGAGGAGGAGAGGGAGCAGGCACAACATGGGCCACAACTCAGGCCAAAGAGACGGTATGCTGCAAACAGGCTGTACCGGCCCAGGGTCTCCTTTGAGACCCTGCCTGATGACCACATCATTGGCCGGTACCAGATGAACAGGGTAATGTTGAGGCAGCTTTGTGAACTCCAGCATGAGCAGCTGCACCCAAACACCAGACGCAGTCATGCCATGACAGTGGAGGAGAAGGTGACAGCAGCGATGTGCTTCCTTGCCACAGGGACGTTCCAACGACCAACAGGGGACACTATTGGGGTAACGCAGTCTGCTACCTCACGCCTCCTGACCCAGTTCCTAGAGGCTCTCCTGCCACATGCTGGGGAATTCATAGTATTCCCCAGCACGGCAGCAGAGCACAGAGAAACAATGCAGCAGTTCCATCGAGTTGTACACCTACCATCTGTACTGGGTGCCATTGACTGCACCCATGTCCCCATCCGTGCACCACCTGGCAATGGCAGTGACGTGTACGTCAACAGGAAGGGGTACCACTCCATCAACTGCCAGGTGGTGTGCGATGCGGCGGGGTGCATCAGCAATGTCTATGCATAGTACCCCGGCAGTGCCCACGGCACCTTCATCTGGCACCAGTCCCAGCTGTGCCAGGCCTTTGAGGATGGCAGGATACCCAGTGGGCAACTAGTCAGTGAGTTGTAGAATACAAGGCAAACACACAACAGCATGGATGTGCACAGGTATTGCAGGCCAGGGAAGGGGTGTGGGAGGGCCACAGAGAGGTGGAGGACAGCAGCTGACAGACCACAGTACAGCACTAACAGGTATATATGTCTTGACATGGGACAGTGCCTATCCCCTGCGACCCTGGCTGCTCACACCAGTACTCCGACCTGCCACAGTGGCTGAGGAGCTGTACAACGAGGCACATGCCAGAACAAGGAACATCATAGAGAGGGTGTTTGGCATCCTGAAGATGTGATTCAGATGCCTGGACACATCAGGTGGTGCTCTACAATATACACCTCAGAAGGTATACCGTATCTTCCTAGCCTGTTGTATGCTGCACAACATGGCAATGAACCGTGGGATACAGGCACCTGAACCTGAGGGACAGTCTGACAGTGAGCCAGAGCCAGTGGTCAGGGGGATAGTGGAGCAACTTGAGAGGAGGGAACCTCGCATGGCACGCAGGGCCATACAGCACTGGGACAACATCATCAGGACACTGCAACAGACCAGAGGGTAAGTACAGACTGCACAACAACCTGAAAGAGTACAAATGATTAGCAATTTAATGTGCACAGACTAAGATAACAGTGAAAACAACAATCACATCAGCAAACAAACCCAGTGTAATAGACAAATAGTGTGTGCATGTGGTGTGAGTCCATGATTGTGCAGCACATATGTGGGGGGGACACACACAAACGGTGTAATCATGGTGGGGAGGTGTGATGTGTGTCGTGAGGGTAAGGGGGCAACTGTGTTGGTGGGAGTGTGTGTGTGTGTGTGTGTGTGCACGCATGTCTGCTCATGCATGAGGGAGATGCATGCAGAGTACAGCAGACAGCCTGTGGGCATCACCGGCGACGACACCCACGCATGTGGCATGCACCCGTACCATGGGTTATGGACCCTGGGGTGCTCTGTGCAGAGGACACAGCTGAAGTGGAAGGTGAGGCAGGCAGTGTTGACCTCCTGTGCCCCCGGGGGATGATGGAGACCGACAGTGTAGATGGACGGCCAAGGCGCCGCTGGGTTGCAAGCGGAGTGCGTGATGCAGCGGAGCTGGTACCAGTGGCAGCCCTGCACCCACAGTGTGCCTGCCTGTGTGCCCCTCTGCCATCTGCACCATGGCCAACCAACCCATGCTGGCGACCAACAGGCACACCACGCATGACATTACCAATTGCCACCACTGCAGCAGTTAACCCAGAGAAGCCACGGTCTATGGTACCCACCAGGCGGCCTAACCTGTCCTCTGCTTGCTGCTCAGCACGTGCAAAGCCCACTGATATTGCCTCCCGTATCTGACCCAGCTCATGTTGCAGCTCACGCCGCATGGCATGCAGGTCCAGATGGGCCTCCTGCTGTGAGGTGACAGCAGTCTGCAGGAGTGGCCGGGCACCATGGCCTTCATGCACCAGAGGCACAGGACCCCCAGCAGCAGCTGGCAGTGGTGCCTGTGGCAATGGATCAACTGCTACATCCGGCTGCTGACTACAACTGGCAGTGGTCTGTGGCACCACATGGACCGTAACCCCAGCATGTGTCTGACAATGCACACCCTGCTGTCCTGCAACACCACCCACACCACCCACCACCGTGTGTTCAGCCACAGCCACACTGCTGACACCTACGGAACCACCCTGACCTGTTCCATGGCCTTCAGCAAGCCCCACCCCTGCATCCCCTGGCACAGAAATTGCCAGCTGCTGTGAATATTCGGAGACATCAGTGTCATCCGCACTGGTGACAGTGACCAGCAGTACCTCTCCCACCCCATCATCCTCAGTTTGTGCAATGTCCAGGTGCCCACTGTACCCTAACACCCCTAGTGAGGTGTGACCCCCCCTTCCCAGGCAGTTGCACACCCTGTCCATGGGAATGCTAGACATGCATTGGGTCCATGTGGCCCTGATCTTGACACAGTCCAGATGTTGATGGCCGTTCGTCATCAAACTCCTCCGCGACCTCAGGAACCTGGCTGGACATCCGTGGAACATGCCGTGGTGGTGCAGGCTTGTCCGAGAGCGCTGTGGAGAGAATAGGGACAGGGTCAGTCACCCATCCATGGACACTGTGGCAAAACACCACAATCACTACCACCACCACACCATGCAGCCCTCAGGACAGGTACCCACTTCACACAAGCCTGTGACAACATGCACCCACCCACCCCACAGTGACCTTGGCCATGCCAGGCATCAGTTTGGCTGGATACAGTGCACCCTGTGCAGGACACCAACAGCAGGACCATGCACCCTTGCCTGCACCATATACAGGGGTTACACATGCGAATACAGACCTGGCCGTGGAAGTGCGAGGGGTCGTCTCGCAACCACCACCCAGCACGCCTGTCACTGCCACCATCCGCAGTGTCGATGCCACCACCACCATGTGTGGCTCCTCCACATGCTGCTGGTGTTCAGGCAGACCACCACCAGTCCTGGTCCTGTCTCTGTGTTGGTGTGCCTCCTCCTCCTTTGCACGCTGCAGGAGGTCATTCCATCGTTTCCGGACTGCCTCAGTTGATCTCCCACGGCCCCAACCGCATTCACAGCTGCAGTCACCTCCTCCCAAGCCTGCCGCACAACAGCATCGGTGGCTCTGTGTGTGCGTAACATGTGTTCTCTTTCCTTCACCTCATGCGCAAGGGTGTTCAGCTAATCTTGAGAGAATTTATGTGCATGGATGCACTCCTGTCGGGCCTGCACACCTATGGGATAATCAAGAGGGGGCAGGTGTCAGTGGCTGTGTCAGTGCTGCACTGCATCACACAGTGGGCATCACGATATCATCCCCTACAGTGCCAAAGGCCACATGGACATATCAGATCGCTGCATGTGCCTGTACGGTGCACACACCCACATTGCCACTGTCTGTCCTGTGTCTGGACAGCGAGTGGTGTACACACATGTGCACTGCTGTGGGCCTGTGTCTGCCATGAACCCCCATGACTGTGTTGTGGCCCATTTGAGCATCACCGAGTTTGCGAGGACAAGTGCGCTAGCAAAGTCAGGACACCATGCCGCATGGGAGCGCACATTGCTGGTACACTGTGTACGCCCTGCGGGGGGGGCACAGGCCATCACGCCACACATCCAGGGTGACAAGATGGTGCGCTATCATGGTACAGCACCAGTGCACCTGGCTGGCAGACACATTGTGCATGCATTGGCACATGGCACAGTTAACTGCAGGGGAATGTGCACAATGCAGTGGATGATAGTGGTCCCGCGGTGGTCATCCCCCTGTTGCATATCTCTTTCCATGTTGTACACTGCTGTATTCCCGGCGCAGTTCCACAACACAACACTGGTGGTGCACTGCTTGCCCTTTTATAGCCCACCCAGGCAATCCTGCCTGTTAGTCATGTAAATGAGCGCATAATGATATGCTAATCACACGGTTTGCCCCATGCATACACAAGTACCCTCATTTGCATACACCCATTGAATATGGCTCTGAATAGCCCCGCGCTAGCACAGCAGCACTGGGCAAAGGCCAGTGCAGGGCTATTTGAGGGTTAGCGCCACGCTAGCCACCTAGTGCTGTGCTATGTGCAGTACGCATGCTCATAGGGCCCCTTGTCCGCGTTATCACCCTGCCATAGCGCGATGTAGCTCTGCGCTAACCAGCTGTAGCATGGCGCTACATGCATGCACGGTACATCGGCCCAGGGTCATGGTAGGGGTCACACATGCGCATTGCAAACACTTCCTGTTAGCGTGGCACTACGGCATACGTCAGCACGGCGCTAGACTTAAGTTCTAGGGGGTGTCAGGGTGTATGGACAGTTGTTGTTTCACAGTTTAACCTGGTTATTTGCCCCCTTCCACAGCACCAATGTCTGTGAGATGTAGACAAAGGGCAGTGGTGGGCCATGACAGGTGGTGGGATGAGGCTGAGATGGCCAACCTGGTGCAGTTGACGGAGAGGCTCCATCGGTGCCTATTTGGACCTGTGCGGGAGGGCAACTTGCCCCGTAGACAGGTCTGGGCTTCCATTGCCTGTTGACTAAGTGCCATCACAGGTATTCCCTGTGATGGTGAGAAGTGCAGCCATCGCTACGTCGACATCAGGCGCAGGCAGCAACCACTGCTTGAACGCTGCAGGGCCATGGTTCACGAGGGGACTGTGCCTGTGCCAGGTAAGTGATGACTGTCGCGCCACTGCTGGCATGGGTGGTGGGGCTGTGTGTTCTGTGGTGTGCTTATGTGCATGTGTGTTGCTGCGCTAGACATGTTGCTCATGGGGTCCACCCATCCATTCGGTGTGTACTGTGTGGGACAGGGGTAGATGGTGTGCACTGACCTGTGTCATGCTTGGCATGGCTTTGGTGGTGCACTGCACCCGTGTGCCACTGTTGCGTGTGTTGTGCTACACCACTGGGGTACAGGGTGGTCTTTAGCATACCATGGTGGCTGATATTGTAGTAATGCTGCTGTACCATCTTCCCACTGCACAGCGATGAGGACACACCACAGACAGGAGGGACAAGACGCAGGCTGGACAGGGGCCGTCAACCGACAGGCACAGGGTGCCTCTGATGGCACAGCGTGCAGCAGAGAGCAGTGATGGTGACAGGGGTGTTTTGCGTGAGTACTGTGTGATGTTATGCTTTTCTACTATGTGTCTGACTTTACAGGGCAGGCAGTAGAGCAAGTGTGTAGCCAGGCATACGCACTGTAAACATTTGTGTACAGTTTTGTGTAGTGCCTGTCTGTCAACAGTTCCTAGGTACACCAGACATTTAGGGTCACTGTAGGCCACTGGGGTGTGGCCCTGTTTGACTTGCTGTTGTGTAGGAAACAGATATGTGTATAACCTCATTAGAGAGTAAGGGAATCATCTGACAGACATCATACCCTTTTGGAAGGGGTGTACCATTTGGAGTTGCTGCGTACATCATTTGTAAGGGGAGTGTGGCTGTTGGGGATTGTGTGTAGAACATGTGAATGTCTGGCTACACCCCTGCACTACAGTGCTGTGTCAGGTGTTGTAGCCCAGTTGGCTAGGTAATCCAGGCCAGATGTGAGATGGCTGCGTGCAATTCTGTAGTCCCCCTTGCCTCCATTGCCTTTCCTGATGCTGCAAGGCCTGAGACATGGCTTGCTGTGTGTCTTAAGTATTGTTGCCATTGCCACCATGTGTACTGATATCTGCCTTGTACTGCCATGTGCATCATGTTGCTGTTATGCCCACCATTGTGGAGGGATGATGCGTGTCTCTGCATGGCTGTGGGCCAGTTGTCATCCCTGGGGGTTGGGGATTACTGGGGTCGGCCTGTCGTGCCGCCTGTTACTGCTGCTGATTTTGTCCTGTCTGCCATGGCAACAGTGTACTCCACCTCTCATGGCATGTGTCATTTACAGTACCACGTATAACATGTCAGTATCTGTGTAGGACATGTTGAGAGCGCATACCAGGGCCATGCATCTCATGTCGTGAGGGGGGACACTGTGTCATGTGGTGTGAGCATTTCCCTGGCAGTGTACTGTCATGGTGGCGTGGACACGGGTCTGTTATTGTGTGTCCTTGTCCAACCTCCGTGGCGGACATGCACGTGGCTGTGTGGGAGGGGTCCTTTGGAACTGTGGTGCCACATGGGTCTGTGTGGCTGTACATTGCATGTGTGTCTGTTGCAGCATGTGTGTTGGCAGGCTTCCTCCAAGCACTCAATGGTGGGCAGTTTGATGTCTGGTGGGGAGTTGGCCAATGGGCATTGAACTGCTTACTTAATGTCTGACACCTAACAATGGCAATGCTGTACCTTTCTGTGTTTAATTCATTGTGGTGTACGCTAGGGGGACTGGTCACTATGACTGTCTGTGTATCCCATGGCCATTACAATTGTACAGGTTGTGGGCTTGTATGTGGGTGTCTTGGGGAGCAATGCATGGCTTAGTATTTACACATGCAGGGCAGCGCCCATTGTCATGGGTTTCATGAATTGTATCTTGAAGGCCACTGGCGGCAACTGACACAGTCATGGTGTACATTGGTATGTTTTCAGGCTACACTCCGGGGTGGGGTAGCCCACCCTAACAGTGGGGAAGGGATGTCAGTGTGTCCACATGGTGTGCAGTTGTGGCCTCCCTGGCTACACCCCTGCCTGTGGGCTCATGCTCTGATGTGGGGGCCATTGTCCCCAAGAGGGTGCTGTCCCTCTGTCCATGTAGTGCATGGTGTTTGTGCACATGTTATGCAGGTGTGCTGCAGGAGTTGTTCTGTGGTAGCATGGTGTGCTGGTTGTCAGCCCCTATGGTAGATGCTGCTCCCACAGGTGTGTGTGTGTGCCTCGCCATGCCTTGACCACCAGGGTGACACTGTCCTGTGCATGCCTTTGGCCTACCGCTGCAGTGCCACTGGTGGACCATGCCCGGTGTCTGTGTTTCACATGTGTGTGTCTTCCTGCATGTGCACCTTCACGGTGCTGCCACTATGAGTGGCATTCTCTTCACCACTGTGGGCCCCTCACCCTTCTGTTGCGGCAAGTGGTATGGGTGGGCATTGGCACTTCCCCTGGTTGTGTACTGCTTGGTTACCTGTCCTGCAGTCCCTACTGTTCTGTTGCCAGTGTCATTGTCCTCTGTGGTCATTGGGTCTCTGTGGTCCATGTCGAGTCTCTATCTGTGTCACTTGCCACTGTTGCACTTATGTCAGTCACCCACCTGTTCAGGGTTTCCTGTCATCATTATTACAGCGGCTGTGTTATAGCATCGTGGTGGCAGCTTGGCTGGGTGTCTACAGTTCTTGTGGAGGGCAGCAGTGAGGGTGGACCACTGTTGGGGGTGTACAAGACAGGCATGTGTGGTTACACACGTGGTTGGGGCTGTGGCACCTTCTCCAGTTGGTGTCATCTGTATTGTGTATCATAGCTGTGTGACCATAGGCAGCATGTCCCACCATGTGTCATCCCATGTGTATATCATTCAGTGTCCACTTGTCGGTCACATCTCTGGGGGTGTCTGTTTGCACTGTTACAGTCTGCATGCCGCTGTGCAGGCTGGCCTCCACGTTGTTGGGTTTCTCAGCATACATCCATGCATATCCATGTACACTGGGGTGTTGCATGCTGCCTGTTACATACTGCCTTGTCTTGCAGGCACGTGTTAGTGTGTGTTGTGGTTTGTTACATACTAGCACATGGGCATGGTTGTTGGGGCCTGCTGTCCACCGTGTGGTGGTACATGGTGCCTTTGTGTCATTGTCATGCCCTGATATGGTCACCCTTTCTCCTGTAGGTCCACGTCAGTCGTCACTGTGGGCCACCCATCCGGAAGAGGGTGAGGGCACGGAGGAGCTGTTGCGGAGGCTGGTGCGGCAACAGCGTACCCTGATTGAGCAGCAGGCAGTTATGATTGCTGAGACACGGCGGGTTGCAGCCATCCTGGAGGAACGTCTACCAGCACCTGCCCGCACCTAAACCCTGCTTCCTTTTCCACTAGCCTGCTTCCTGTCCCTGGACCACTGTCCCTAGCCCTGTGTCTGCCATCCTGTTCCCCTCCATTGCTTCCTATTTCCACAGCCCTCTCCATCCACTTTCTTACCCCATTGTTCTGTTGCTATATTTAAGTTTCGCCTGTTTGCAATGTTACTGTTGTTTTCCCCATTGTTTTCAGTCCCTTTGTTATGCCAGCCCTTTTCCCTTTCATGATGTTTTTCTTGCACCCCATTTTCATGAACAGTGTTCTGCTCTGTTTTGGTTATTTTTGCTGTATATATGTTCATATTGCCTTTGTGCCTTAGATGTTCACGTTTTGCATTATAGTTTATTATGCTTGACATTCCTGTGTCCTGTGTCTTTTTGGGGTGGACTTGGGATTTGACAGTGTTCTGTGGTGTTCTGGTTTCACTTGTGGTTCCAGGTTATTCCATTCCTTTCACTAGTACTGCAGTTGTGTCTGGCTGGGCTGTTTTGCTTTCCTGTATTCCTGGACAGCTGCTTACACCTCTGACACTTTGTTTCTGTGGGTGTTTGCACTGCCTCTGTCTGATTGCTATATTCAATGCTGTCTTACTCCTGGGCAATGTTTGCCCTGCACTCCTGGGCCTGTTTGCCCAGCTTCCTTCACTTGCTATATTCAGCTGGTTTTGCACCAGGCTATTCATTTTGAATATAGCTATGTTTTTGCTCTGGGCACAGTTTGCCCGACGGGCAGTGCTAATTTAGCCCCAGGGCAAAGTTTTGAATATCTGGCCCAAAGTGTTTAAAAAAATGAAAGACAAGTGGTTGTAAGAGATTAACAGAAACTTAGCAGAAGCACAATGATTTTTTTGCTAGGCTGAATGAGTCTGTACACAGCCTCTAGAGATATGTCCATACAGTACAAAATCATTAATAAAGCCTACTTTACACCTTATAAACTTTATAAATGAAAACACAAAGATGACGATAATTGCTGGCACTGTAAGAGTGAAAATGCCAATTTTCTGCATGTTTTGGTCCTGTAACATGATACAAGGCTGCTGGAATAACGCATTTAATATCATTAATAAAATAAGCAGATACAGTCGACATATGGACACTTTATGGTTCTTATTAGAAGATATTAATAAAAGTAATATAACAAATTAATATTTTTTAATCATTAGAACAAACATGGCTGTTAAAAGGCTAATTTTGAAGAACTGGAAGATATAGACAAATAGAGAACCTGTTCCTTTCTGAGACTAGAAGCAACTATTTCTGACCTATTTGTATGTTAAAAATTTCTTTGCATCAACCAAACAATTTTAGGTGCTTTTCAAGAAACCAGTTGCTGAATGGTCCCAAAATCTTTTCACCTAATTGTTCTGTGCAATAAAATCTAGTACTATCATACTGAAATAAAGTAATGCTATGGTATAGCCCTGATTGATGTCAGAAAGTAATGTACTGCATACCAGTCTTCTATTATATCCTTTAGAACTCTAATTCTTTCTGTTTAACTCTTTCTTAAAATATCTAAAAATCTATTGTATCTGCTGATGTAGTTGTACCAAGTTATATTTTTGAAACCCTAATGCTACACTTATCAGTAATGTTTTCTATGATGCTGCACTTGCCTGAATAAAACATTATTTGAAAAAAACAGGAAAAAAAGAATGAATAAGGTCAGCTGTAGGAACCATTCAACAGGAGTGGTTAAGTCAAAAACCTGGGAACATGAGAGGGAGCTGACAAGGGGAGAGTCAGGAGGGATATGGGAACATTTTACTTTACAGGGAGGATGGCTGAGCCGTAGAACAACCTACAGGCTGATATGGTGGGTACAGTAACTATCCATGGTTTCAAGTTCAGCTGGGACAGAGTTAAAAGATTAATAGTTACTCAGAAGGATAACAGTAAGGCACAGAATATGGGAGGAGGGAGCTAGGGCATGCATTCTGTCTAGACCAGAGGTTCTCAAATGGTGAGGCCAGCCTCCCTGGGGAGGCCCCAACCTGTTCAAGGGGAGGCTCAAGCAAGTCTGAAAAAGTACTGTATTTAAATTGAGTTTTATATATTTTGTGTGAAGAGATGATGCAAACTGAAAGAGGATAATAATAAGTGAATTTAATGTATTTATTTACTAATAGGTGACAAGGGAAGGTGAATGAAAGGCTAATTTCAGGTGTACCCGGGAAAGGGTAGGGAGTGAATACATTTCAAAAGACAACTGTAAAACAGATCAAGAAATACACAATAACCAATAGTGCAAACAAATATGAACAATGAACTAATAATGAGTGGTGGTAATTGATCAGTTTGTAACCTGATGGCAGAACAGCCCAAATACAAGGGTTGAGCAAAGAAGTGCTAACAGCAATAGCAGGAAGGAGCAAAGTAATCCCTGTGAAGTTGCTTAGGAGCAGGGAAGGATGGGGAGAGGCAAAGTATGTAGGAAGATTATTTCACATAGGAAACAGAGAAAGTAGTCTGACCCATGAAGGTACTGCAAGAAGGGGTAACAATGGTTCAAGAATGAAAATAGCAGAGTATGTAGGTTGGCCTGTGTGTGTGTATGGGGGGTTGTTACAATAAGCTGAATAATATTTGTTTATTTTCTATTTTTTTTTTTGTTATTCAGATAACACCTTTGAGCACAGGAGATCTTTTTCAAAGGTTCCATGTCCGTATAAGACAAAGAACGGATTGTGAGCCAAGTACTCCAAGGGCTTTCAATGTATTCATGGTGTACTGCGCAAAGTACAGTATATTGTTTTTCTTTGGGGATGCCCAAGATTATTTCAGTTTTTGGGGGGAGGCTCAAAATCTTTTCCATGGATTCGGGGAGGCTCACTGTGACAAAATCTGAGAACTATTGGTCTAGACATTAGGTCCCGGGGTAGCATAGGCATAACAGAGCACACTGGATGGACCAATGGCCTTTTCTGCCGACATTGTCCATGTTTCTATTTTGATACAGTATATACAAAACTGTAGTGGTCTGCAAGTTCTGAAGATGAAATAAGTGTGTGCCCTGTTATTACAAAGAAGTTGGAAACTTGAGGTTCATGTTCTGCCTGAGTAGGTTGAACCCTATTTCATTAAGGAGTATAGGAATGCACTTGAAGGATTATCATTTAAATGACAATTTAAAAAAAAATTCTATGCAGTACTTAATTATTGTAGAAACAATAACATTAAGACATTGTCATTTTTATAAATAATTAAAACTTTTCTAAATTTGTTAATTGAAATAAGACCACAGCCTTGAGAAAGACAATTTGAGGCACACGGCATTATGTGTGGGCCATCTCTGAGAAACATAGGAATTCTGTATTAGAAAGTGTATTATGGGTGCAGATGTCATGGTCTTCGAGTAAGTAACTGTTCAACTCAGTTAAATCCATTTATTTTTGAAAGCGTACTAAACAGGAGCAACTGTCCCCTCATCAACTTTGGTGGAGTGTCAGTTGTGACTGATTTTTTTTTTAATTCTTTATTTCAAAGTGCAAGTCATAGACAGTACATTCCATCACTCAGTGGGAGACTATGGTATACAATGTATTTGTTAGCCCTACTGAGATAATAAGAGAGTTAACATACATCAGAAATACCTGTAGCACATTCCGTAACTGTAAATAGTTGAAAAATTAGATGCAACTGATTTTGCTTTCAAAATCACATTGTTTAAAGACAAACTACAGTACTGATGAGGTCTGTTGGGTCCTTTGGCAATATATGTTACAAAAAAAAGTAAAAAAAAAAAATAGAACAGCTTTGTGTCCCAAGACCAGGCTGCTTAAAGTTAAACAGTCAGCATTAAGAGCCCCCACCCAAGTGTGGGTCTGGTCTCAGTGTGCTCTTTGTGTACAAAAACTCTTTTCTACTTACTGTTTAGTGCACTATAGGAGATTGTATCAGACTGATTTTGCTGACTTCCAAGTTGACATTTTATGTAACTACTAATCCCAGAATCCCTTGCAGCTAGCGTCCAAGCAGGGCTACAGGAGTGGGAGATTCAACATAATGCAGTGCATGTTAGAGCTTTTATAAGCACCATTCAGATGTCTGCTGGTTCCACTGTTCTCCCAGGGCTAAGTACAGTCACAGAGGACTGTACTTAGCCCAGGAAACAGGGCCATCCTTAAGAATATGTGAATTAGGCAGTTGCCTAGGGCACCAGCAATAGGGAGTACCAAAAATACAAGGCAATAAAAAAAAATAAATAAGAGATGATTTAATTTTTTTGGGGATCATTTTCAAGTTTGCCTAGGGGTGCAACATAGAAACATTGAAGTTGATGGCAGATAAGGACCGCAAGGCCCATCCCGCCAGTCCATTTTTTCTACCTTATGAAGGTACCATAGGCCTCTACTCTGTCAATGGCCTATTTATTCATACTCATCTGTATTGCTCCCTTATGCCTATCCCATGCTTATTTGAAACATAGAAACATAGACTATGATGACAGATAAGGACCGCTTGGCCCACCTAGTCTGCCCATTTCCCTACCTAATGGATAAGTTGCAGATCCTAGTTAACCAACAGCCTACTGCAGATCCTAGTTAACCAACAGCCTACTGCAGATCCTAGTTAACCAACAGCCCTGCACTGTATTCATATCCACCACTTCTTGAGGAAGGCTGTTCCATACATCCACCACCCTTTCTGTGAAAAAGAACTTCCTCACATTAACCCTTGATCGGCCTCCCTTTAATCTCATGTTATGTCCTCTTGTCTGCTATTTTTCTTATATTGAAACATGTTAGACTCTTTCACCTTGTTAATGCCCTTAAGATGTTTAAATGTTTCGATCGTATCACCTCTCTCCCTCTAGGGTATACATATTGAGCTCCATTAATCTGTCCTCATATGTTTTCTGATGCAGTCCCTGGACCATTTTAGTTGCCCTTCTCTGGACTGCCTCCATTTTGTTAATGTCCTTATGCAGTTGCGGCCTCCAGTACTACATGCAGTACTCCAGATGGGGCCTAACCAGTGTCTTGCAAAGAGGGATTATTACCTCCCTCCTATGACTTGTGATACCCCTACTAATACACCCCAACATCCCTCTAGCCTCACCTACTGCTTTAGTGGTCTGCTTGGATGATTTCAGGTCATCTGTGATGATGATGCACACTTCTCTTTCTTCCCATGTGATTGCCAGCAACTCCCCTCCCAACCCATAGTTAGCTTCAGGGTTTCTCTTCCCTATGTGCATGATCTTGCATTTCTTTGCGTTAAACCCCAATTGCCACTCTTCAGACCATTTTGCCAGTTTTTCCACACCTCTTCTCATTCTGTCCACCCCATCTGGATATCTACTGTGTTGCAGATCTTGGTGTCATCTGCAAACAGGCAAACCTTAAAGTATGGTCCATCTGCAATGTCGCTGATGAAGATATTGAAGAGGACTGGCCCCAGGACTGATCCCTGAGGTACCCCACTTGTGACTTGCATCTCTTCTGACTGTATACCATTACCACCACTCTCTGTTTTCTGCCCACCAACCAGTTTGCCACCCAGTTGACCAACTTCTGACCACCCTGAGCCTACCCAACTTATTAATCAATCTTCTATGAGGAAAATTATCACAAGCTTTGCTGAAATCAAGGTAGGTGTCATCAACTGCACTCCCTTGGTCCACCACTCTGATTACCCAGTCAGAGAAATCTATTGGATTAGTTTGATAGGATCTTCCTGTTGTAAACCCATGCTGTCTTGGATCCTGTGCTCCTATGGATTCCAGGTGTTGCACTCTCCTTTCCTTAAGGAGTTCCTCCATAATCTTACTCACTACTGAGGTAAGACTGACTGGTCTGTAGTTTCCTGCCTCCAATGACTTCTGGTTTGAACTGAGGCATGCATAGATGGGAAGAGAATGCATTACAAGGCTGGGACAAAATAAGGAAAGACAGGATAAAAACATATGGAATAGTGTATGGGAAACCACACACAACGAGAATATTTTTCCATTGAGGGGTTGCCATGAAGACAGTGTGGCCTCAAGAGTGAAGCTCAAGAGGCCCTGTGCTGTCATGGCAACCTCAAGATGAAATGGGGCCTTTTTATGCTTGGTTTCCCATACACATTCTGTATAGTGTGTGTGACACCGGTATTGTAATAACTCACACTGACAACATCCAAATGATCACAGTTTGTGCCAGTGGTAAAATCGAGATGAGCACAACTGACGGAGTCTCACATGCTGCTGCCAGGCTGCTTACTTCCATGGAGGAAAACAAATGACAATGTAACTTACTACATCTCTTCTCTCCCCTCTGCTACCATAAATACAGAAAGGTATGTGCTAAATGCACTAAAGCCCAGTCACAATAATTATTGTTTAACTGTACTTGGGGCCAGATATTCAAAAAAGCAAACATTTGTGCTCCGCCTTGCAATAGCCCAGGTGCCCAAAGATACTATATTCAGTGGAGTAGCACACTGGTGCTGTTCAACTGAATATAGGTCCATTTTGGCCCAGCACTAAGCTACTTAGTGCTGCCCTGACATTGCTCTCAGAATAGGGCACCACAGTGGATAGTGTCTGAGTGCAAGCTGAGATATTCAAAAGGACCCATGCAAATGAACCCATTGGGCTTGCAAGGCACTAAGGGGCCATCTGCATGCCCATTATGCGCTCATTTGCATGCTGAGCGAGGCTGGTTTGCATGGCGCCACCCCCCCAATTGCCCAGCCCCTGAGTAGCTATCCCTGGTGATAGCAGTTCTCCCCCTTCCTCCAAAGTTAGCCCGTAGGTCCCATACATAATTCCCTGGGGTCCAGTGGTCCTCCCCCACCCGCACCCATGCCCAGTAGTCTGACACCCATTTTGTGGTGTCCAGTGGTCCTCCCCAACCCAGTGTCCACTCAATACGAAAGAGAAGCATTCCTGGTGTCCAGTGATCCCTCCCCACCCGATCCCCATCCAATATGAAAGAGATTTTTGCCCTGGTGCATAGTGGTCCATCCCCTTACCCGATGCTTGCCAAGGTAAAATAATGCTAATCCCTGGTGTCTAATGGTCCTCCCTCCACCTGATGCTGATCCAATGTATAATAATACTATTCCCTGGTATCTAGTGGTCCCTACCCTCTCACCCCTCCACCCAATGCCTGCCCAGTGTACAATAATAATATTCCCAGATGTCTAGTGGTACCACCCCTACCTGATCCCCATCAGATAAGAAACAGAAATTGCCTTTTGCAAGGAAGCCCCCTCCCTACAAAAATCCCAGGCTCTGATCTCTAAAAGTGATCAGTGCCCCCCCACTCACAGCCCGTCCCTCGGTGGTGGTAAGTGTCCCCCCCACCCACCGCACCAACAATCCACTTCCCCAGTTCCCCTTCCCTGACTATCGGTGCCACTGTAATTGGACAGCAAGAAACATAGCACTCCACACATCACCTCAGACTGCCTGCCTTCTGACAGGAGCAGGGGGAGCACGCCAGCTCATTTATGGGTTGCGCCAATAAATAAGCTGAGGCGCTCCCTGCTCCTGTCAGATAGTCGGCAACCAGTGGCATATGGAAGACTGTGTCACTCGTGGTCCAATGACCATAGCTCCGATAGTCAGGGAAGGGGGACCTGGGGGGTTGGTTGCCAGTGCTGCAGGTGGTGGGCCACCTACCACCATCAAGGGACAGGCTGTGGGTTGGGGCACAGATCACTGTTAGAGATCAGGGTGGGGGCTTTGTTGTGGGGGTGGACTTCCTTGCAAAAGACAATTTCTCTTTCATATCAGATGGGGATCAGGTGGATTAAGGGACCAGTAGACACTAGGGAATATAATTATTGTACATTGGGTGGGCATTAGGTGGGGTGAGGGACCACCAGATACCAGGTAATAGGGCTATTGTTAATAGAGCAGGGCATAGGTGGGGACCACTAGACACCAAGGAATAGTATTCTTATACATCATGTGGGCATCAGATGGGGGGATGAACCACTAGACACTAGAGAATAGTATTATTGTATATCAGGCAGTCATGAGATGGGGGAGGGACCACTGGGCACTGGGGAATTCTGTATGGTAAACTGCACATGGGTGCAGGTGGGGGAAGGTACCACTGGACACCAGGGACACTGTTTTTTTGGATTGCGACCAGCATGGGTGGGGGAGCTGCACTTCCTCCACCAACCACTAGGGTTGCATGGTAGTAAGTCATGGTCTAAGTTGAAGTAGACGGTATTTGCACCACACAAGGGGACCATGCAAAATGCCATTGAACAGTGCAAATACTCGAATATCGGACTACACTGATATTCAGGTCCAGACCCCTCCATTTGCATTGTGCCCCCCCTCCACAGTTTGCTCATGCTAACCAGGCTTCTGAATATGGGATATCCGTGCAAAGTATGATTTGCATGCACAAACTAGGAGTTTTGCCTGAGTGAACTTTTGAATATCAGACCCATGGTGTTGTAGCCATTTTGCAGCACAACACACTGTGCACTGTGGAAGAAAATGATGAGCGGCTATAGTGTGGCTCAACAGCTGATTCACACACTTTGATTCTTCCACTCTACAATATGATGTACCTACTGCAGCAGCATGACTTTTCATTTTGCTTCAGTAGGTATGTTACCACTGCAGCACAACTAATTTTTTTGACAATATGGGTTTCTATTCAGAATCACTGTATAGTATTTTACTATCCTATTTTCAGAATATATTTAGCAATATGAGGTGAGTGAAGTGTTGAACAAACTCCTGTTTGATAGGCAATATGCAGGATGTCCAATATTGTTTAGCCCCCAAGGGAACTGTGATAGTTCGTCTCAGCTCAACACCCTTACATAGAGCGTGACTGACTGCTTCAAGATTTGAGACAGAGCTTTCAGCTTTTCATTTCAGACACTTCGAACACTTGCTGTTGCTGCAGGGGTGAAGGATGACTGGCAACCTCAGACAGAATACTGCTGTGAATAGAAAATGTATGCTGTCACGTAGCCAAAACCTTTCTGTAAGAGAAATGTACTTTTTCAAAGCACCTTATACCATTCCATCAACATTTGTGTCAACAAAATTCATTTTCGCCAAACACTTTGCTGTAAGTAGAACATGATTTGGACAAGTATCCAAAATCATGCTATTAATCAGAGTCACTGCTGATAGAAACTTTCCAGCAGTCTGTGAAATATAGACAGACAGACAGATAGATAGATACTGTCCAAAGCATTCATCAATTTTTTTCCAACAGCCTAAATCTAAAGTATCAGCAGAATTCATAATGGATTTTATTGAAAATCTAAACTTATTCTGTTGCCATTCATTATGAAAAACTCTACTACATTATGCTGATAAAATATATTTTACCCTACAAATTACTGTGAGGCACTGAAATTAATTTTAATAATAATCCTAAGACCAGTAGATAGATGCATTTTATTCCACCACCCACTTACAAATGCCACATGACCAAAGTTAGTTTACCTTTGAATCTAATTATTTGAAGAGCTAGTTACAATTCATTGTATTTATTTAGAATGACTTTTCTTATAATACTTTTGTTGAGACAGTCCATAGTCTTGAATATTGTGTATGAGTAACTATAAAATGGGCTTGAGAATCCTAGCAGCTTCATTGGTTTACAAATACCACCTCACCATTCATTTATCTCCAGTATACAGTTTGTAAATAACCTTCCCTAATCTACCTAATGTAGCAAAAGCCTAACTAAATGATAATAAAATATATTTTTTTCATTTAAAATAAGAACTCTTCCACTTTTTAAACACCCCCCCACACACACAAAAGGCATAGTTTTTTTTTTCAAAATAAATGCACTTCCTGTGTTCATTCAAATATAGTCTGCCTTTGCTATGAACCTCACATATACAACCTAGAAACTATTAAACTTTAAGAAAATAAAACCTTTTTCCATTTAACAAAAAAAAGTTCTCCATTTTTATAAGCACAATAAACCACTCCAGAGCACTCAAGCCTCGTGCCTGCTAATTCACCTGGACATATATTAATTCTCCTGAAACACATGCCCTGTTGTGGGTTACTGCTTATTTAGCCAGAGTAAGAAAAGCCAATTAGTGAGTGTCCACTAGCAGTGAAAGTTGCAATAGTTTGGACAGCTCATTGCAGGACACTTATTTATTTATTTTTATTTATTATTATTTCAGAAGACACCTTTGAGCCAAGGCTCTTTTACAAAGGTTCCACATCGGGGAAGCAAAATAGAACATAGTAAGAACAATAACAAGTACAGTAGTTTCAAGCAGCCATAGGCTTTGTTGGGTCCATTAAAGCTTTCATATGGAATTACTGTAATATGTACAATGATTCACAGTATGTATGTTAAGTCACAGTAATTTGTGTATATTATTCAAGAGCATATGTACTATAAAAAAAACAGTTGTAAGATGGTTCACTAGGAATAAATTAGAAACTGCTAGGAGAGATGGTAGATACATGTAGAGAAAGCTATGGGGAGAGAATGTAGATAATGGTGGGGAAATAAAAAGGGAGAAGATAGGAGATAGTGGGGGGTAAAGGTGGGAGGGACCTAGGGGAGAATTAGAGGGAAGTAGAGTAAGTTTAGTTAGGAGAAACATTCACAGGAGGCCATTGTGACAAGGTGCTGACGCAGGTTGCAGGTAACTGAGATGTTACATTTTGCTGACTGATGGAACTCCTAGTCCAGACTTTCTATTGCCGGGATGCAGGAGCATATAATAGATCCATGTCTTTTTTGAATATGGCACTCACAATTTTCAAAACCCCATTGGACTGTGACACTCAGATGAGGATTATGGTATTAGGCATCCAAAGTGAGCTAAACCATTTAAAATATGGTCTGACCGCCTTGTATTTGAAGAGCACAGATGGAACCTGTTGCTGGTGGAATGGTGTATGGACACAGAAACTGGTCTCCAGAGAGTTGGTGAGCAGCACCAGGCAAGCAGTGAGGTCATAGTGCCCATTCTCATTGTTTGTCCTCAGCAGCACAGAGTAGGAGCGAGGGAGGGAGGGAGGGAGGGAGGCTAGAGCTGAAATAAGGACTCCAGCCATGCTGCTGTCTCAGGACAGCATGCATCTACCAATAAAAATGAAGATTTGGCCCCGAGCCCCTGCACATATCCTTGGATTATTGATCTTTATATTTATTGGATTTTTTATATCTTTTACATCTAGATAGTGTCAACTTATTCAGATTTTTACATTAAGTATACTAATCGACATAACATGCTAAATGCATGTTATATTCTATACAGTTGTGTCCACTATAGCAGTGATGTCAGACAGATAATTCATTGCACATTACAAAACAAAATGAAGATAAATAAAATCTATCAATGTATTTTATAATAGGTATCATGCAGTGTCTCAAGTCTTAGAGAAATATAATGTTGCAATAATTTTCAGTATCTATCCTGGTAGAATTTCCATATCAGAAATCCTCAATTTCAGGGTTTCTTAAAAATAGGAAATAACAGCTATTAGGTCAATGAATGACATTTAAGTTCCTTTAAACAAATACTTTGATCTTGGTCAAAGCACACCATCCCACAAGGTAATGGTAGGCCACTCTGTGAGCTGAGTGAGTGGGTTGGCTACTCAAAACACAAAGTACAAATTAGGGTTGTTCAGGGGCCAAATATTGCCTTCTGAATACCACTATTATTAGGGCTTCTGAATATTCGGGATCCCTTCCCAAACAGGTGACTATTTGGGTATTTGGTATTCAGGAGACATGCAATAACAAAAAAGATAAGGAAACAGCCCCCACCCTTTCCAAGCCCAAAATACAGTAAAATGCAACTCTCATCTGTGGACAGGTGTGGGTAGTCAGGATAACATAACTAGGCAGACTGAGGATTCAGTGCATAAAAAATGCCAAAGGCATTTATCATTTTATTTTTGCATCATAAAATGGAAGAAAATATATATAGAAATCAAGAAAAAAACTTATGCTAGTTAATTAACCCAGAAAACAATAAATAAAATAGAAAGGACCACTGCTTTGCCTCAACAGGTTCGCATGGCTTTTCCTCAGCCCAGCCAGTAATTGCAAGTGTGAGCTCACACAACTTGGAGATATTTCTCCTAACTCCGTCAGCTGCATACTGACTCCTTATCTGACACTGTCCCTGGAGTGGTTCGCACCTGGAGGCCTGGGTGCTTGGAGCCAGAAGCATTAGTGGGTGAACAATCCAAATGCTTGGTGAATTCTACTTCATAATGAGATAAAGAGCCGACATCGAAGGATCAAAAGCAATGTCACTATGAATGCTTGGCAGCCACAAGCCAGTTATCCCTGTGGTAACTTTTCTGACACCTCCTGCTTAGGGGTCACCCTGTCACACCATCCCCCCACCCTCCATTAGCAGCCTCATCCCACCTTCCTCCCCCTCCCCAGCACCCACAGTTTTGTTAGATATAATTTATTATTTAAAATAAAATCCCCCAATGGGCGTCCGGCGTAACCTGCCACCTCCACGGCTGGCTGCCTTCTTTTAAAGTAATATAGCAACTGTTTTCACTTTACAAAACATTCAGTACATCTTTCCTCACCCCCTTACCCTGGCAGCAACCTACAGTACTCTCACCCTCCTTACCCCAGCACCACCCAAATTCTCATTACGAGAAGGTGACCGGCATAACCCGCCCTCCTCCACAGCCATCTACTTTCTCATGAATGAAAGCACTCATGTGCTTGAATAATAAAACCAGCTGACCTTGTGATCAACTGGTTTTACTATTCAAGCATGCCACTGCTTTCATTCATGAAAAAACAGCTGGCCATGGAGGAGGGTGGGTTGTGCTGGTTACCTTCTCATAATGAGAATTGGGTGGTGCTGGGGTAAGGAGGGTGGGAATAGGGTGCTGCCAGAGTGGGGGCTGGGAGAAACATTCTGAATATTTTTTTAAGTGCAAACAGGTGCTATAGTAATTTAAAAGACAGCAGACAGACATAGAGGCAGGCAAGTTGTGCCAGTCACTCACTGGGGGATTTTATTTTAAACAATTAATTACAGCTAACAAAATTATTGGTGCTGGGGGGAAGGTTGGATTAGGCTGCTAATAGAGGGTGGGGTTAAGGGTTATATTTTACTGGGTTTGGGACTGGAGAGGAGGGTGGAGGATTTTTTTTTTTTTGTAAGGCTCTCGAATACCGAATATCCGAATATATTTGGCTGCCAAATACCAAACATTAAGCTGAATATCTGGAAAAAAGGTATTCACACACCCCTAGTATGAATCAAGTGAAAGTATCAAACACACATAATTTATTCAAGCTTATTTAAGCTTCTTATCCACACCTAAAACCATACTGCACATACAGCAAACCTTATCCTACCAAGTCCAGTCTGTTGGCACAGCCCATGACTCATCCAGTAGTCCTGTTTGTATGAGAGTGGGTGGGAATCCTAATGACTTAATGAGGAAGAAGAGGAGAAACTGAGCTGCAAGCACCCCTTTAAAATCACTCTTCCTCCTTCCCTCACCTAGTGGGTGGGTGGGTGGGTGGTCTTCCCATGGCACTCCTCCTCTTCCTCCTCCTGCCAGCCCTCTTGCCCAGCCTCCACTATTGCCTCCACCATCACCTCTCTCAAAGTGAGGTGAGTTAACCAGGCCTGAGCCAGCAGGGTGGGGTTGGGGCCACTGCTAATTTACCAAGATGAGGGCTTCAGCTTCCAAAACCCCATCTGCTGCAATGCTTTGTAGACTAGTAATTACAGATGATGAAGTTTATAACACGGTGAGACAAAACAAGCATTCTCATTGTCCAAGAGATCAGTAATGGAGTGTAAAAGAGTGTAATTAGTAGATTCCTGTACTTCTTTTAGACCAATATCCTGTGCACCCCATCATATCGCTACACTCTACAGTGCCTAAAATGTCAGTCAGACTGCCAATCACTAGTTACAGTTCTGGGATTCCTTTACTATTGAAAGGGACTGCTTCATCAGTCTTGCAATAAAATGTACTGTTTTGCTTTCATTACCTCCTAAATTAAGGTCCTGCCATTTCAGCACCTTAGCAGGTGATACCCCCAGGATCTGAACATCAGCAATGATGCAGAAACAGCCTGGTAGCATTTGGGAGATGTGTGGGGGTGCCTGTGTAGGCCAAGAAGAGCTAACAGATAATCATTTGTTTTTCTGAAAGTCTCCCAGTTTTCTTCTCCAGGTCTCAGGCACACTAACGTCTGGGCATACTCCCTCCTAGAAGTGCCTTGAGTCAATAGTGGCTCCACACCAGGGCATACAAGGGCAAGTGCCCCACATGGTGCAGATCTACTTCAATCACAACAATATATGGTCTATTAGCCAGTAGAGGCTAGGGCCAACCCTGCACTGAGTTCTCAACTGCTGACCCCCTGTGCTCACTCAAGATGAGGTGGAAGTAAAGCAGAAAGAGGCACAGCCATCCCCCTTAGAGAAGGAGAGTGTTCCATGGGATTCTTAACTGCCTTTTGCCACCCAAGGTCACCAATGTCACAATCAGTAATGCTGCCACTGTGCCAATTGGTCAGCCCCTAATCTGGCAGTCTTAAATAATGTATAGTTATTGTATAATTATTGACTAGTTCCCATTATAACTGGATAACCATAGCATTTTTTTATCTTTATAACCAGATGGGTATAACCAGAGCCACAAGATAGCTCTCCACTGTCAATCTCAGTTTCAGCAGCACAAGCCATGTTCTTAATTGATTTTAGGTGACAGCATGTCCTGTGTACACTCTCCTCAGAAGCTGCAGCTCACATACATCTATAAAATGAACCCTCTGCAGGAAGAATTAAAAATGCACTAATCTGAATACTTCTTAGGTGTGGGGACAGTATCTGTCTGGTCGATTCCCTCACAGTCTAGCAAACAGCTTCCGCAGTCATTGTAAACCACGTCTGTGTTAGAAAAAGCCAGCACAGGAGCTGTTGTTTTAGCTGGGGCTGTGCATTTCTGTTTGAGTCTGACAGTACCTGCTGAAAAAAAATGGTTTGGGCCAGCAGGATGTAATAATGGATCCACAGTATTAAAAAAATTTCACAATTGTAGCACAGCTCACAGCTTGAGTGTGCAGTGAACAGCTGCTAGAAGGGAAAGTGGGTGCTTCTTCACCTGTGGCTTTTACTTATCCCCTGAGGGTCAGTAATTATAAAAAATAAAGTGTGGTAGAGGTTGTGTAATGAGATTTTACACACATCCTTGGTATGTGATGTTGTACTAAACCCCTTGAGCTTCACTCTTGGAGTTAATGCAGCTTCACATACATTGGGTGTGTATAAAATCTCATTGCACAAACTCTACCCATACTTTAATCTCTATAAAATGCTGCCCTGTACATGATTCATTTACTGACAGCATATCAAAAATCATACTGCAAAGACTGGCCCATCAGCACAGTGGCATGATTGCTGCTTGTGACACTGGGGACCAGGGTTCATGCCTGCACCTGTAGCATCTGCGACCTGAAAATGGTGGGGAGATTGAGAGTCCCAGTGGATTCTCTCCTGCTCCAGAGATGGTGGGAATTTGTCTCTATTGCACTACCAACACCTACAGTAGGTGACCACAGCAGGCAAAGCAGCTGAAGCAGCACACAGAAGAGGGGACACCAACTAGTTCTGGGTCTGCACAACCCTGTGGGCATGTGCCTGAACCCTAGTGAGAAAGAACTGGAAGGGGACAGGATCAGTTGTGTTCCAGGACAGTAGCTGCTGCTGTTGTTTTCACAGGGTTCTTGTGGATTTTACTTGGTAGGTTAGTTCTTTTCTTTCTTACTTCTAAGGGACTAGCAGGGTATTGTTTTGGGGGATGCTGGATGTTTGTAAACTGATTTGGTGGCTGTAAGTGGGGCTCATTTTGTGGATGTTTCACTGTGTAACAGGCTGCGCTGGTAGAGGCCTATTTCTTCTGATTTAAAACCTATTTGGTGGGATTTGCTTGGAGATGGTTATTTGAATTGGAGACCTATATCTGTTAATTGCAAGCCTATTTTGATGTGGTGTTAGTGAAGCTGATTAAATTGGAGACCTGTTTCCTTTGGCAGTAAACATATTTTGGGGGCTTTGACTTGAATTTTGATTCCTTGTGCTGACTCCATTAGCTGTAAAGGTTAGTTCATAGTGGGGGAGGGGTGTTAATGGTCTGGTCAGGTCTCACTCAGCCAATTGACTGGAGGCAGGGCTGAATCAGGTTGAGGTGCTAGCTGCTTTGTCTTCTCAGAAAGAACTGGAAGGGGACATGATCAGTTGTGTTCCAGGACAGTAGCTGCTGTTGTTGTTTTCACAGGGTTCTTGTGGATTTTACTTGGTAGGTTAGTTCTTTTCTTTCTTACTTCTAAGGGGCTAGCAGGGTATTGTTTTGGGGGATGCTGGATGTTTGTAAACTGATTTGGTGGCTATAAGTGGGGCTCTTTTTGTGGATGTTTCACTGTGTAACAGGCTGTGCTGTTAGAGGCCTATTTCTTCTGGTTTAAAACCTATTTGGTGGGATTTGCTTGGGCCTGGTTCTTTAGCTGCAGGGCTTGGAGGGGAGACACAGGGCTGATACACTCTCTCTTGTCAGGTGTCTGCCCAAGACCCACCCTCCCCACCCTCCCTCCCAGAAGTCTGCAAATTTATAAGGGAACACCTGCCCTGCAATTGGAGGAAAAGGCTGCTGGTGCAGCTCATGTAGTTCTAACCACTAGGGGTTGGATTTAAAGGCTGGGCGAGAGGAGCTTAGGAGTTGTTCATTTCCCTTATAAGTTTAATGTGTTGTACTGCACCTAGTAACAGAGTTACTGGTGTACAGTGGACTGTCTCTAAGATTAGTGGGTGACCTGATTAGGCAATAGGGGTATCTTGGACTAGGGGGAACCTGGTAGCTCACCCAAACCTATTTGGAAGGGATGGAACCACACATTAGAGGCCGGCATCTTTGGGAGGGTGGTGGGGTGCACAGGGTGTGGAGCAGCCATGATACTGGACTGGGCTTGGAAGTTTAGTGGTTGCCAGTGTGCTACCAGCTTCAGCACAACTAGGGAGGAGGTTGGGGATGAGGAGAAAGCTGGGGGAAGGGGTGGTATGGTTGGGGAAGGGTAGAAATCTCCCACAGGGTTGCACCAAGCACTGGGGGTGGGGGTATAGGGAAAGGAGTGCAGGGAGAATACTCAGGGTCACATAGGGACCCTGGCAGAGGGTCCAAAGGACACTACCAAGGAAGCAGGCAGGTAACTGGGGACCCTCACAAAGGGGGACAGAGGGACAACATTCTCAGGGAAGTAGGCAGATGGCCTGTGCTGGACAGAAGGAAGCAAGGCGGGGAGGTGGATCAGACCTTATACTCAGTAACCGTTTCAATTCTCTTCTTCTGCTCAAGGATGAGGGGGCTGATGTAGCCACAACAGAGGTGGTTAGAGACGGAAAGGGTGTGGGAGTGGAGGCAGGAGGCAGGGGCCAGATAGCAGGAAGAACAGGGGACCTGGAATGCAGGAAAATGGGGGAGCAGGAATCAGAGCAGGAGGGCAGGGGAAGAGGGAGGAAAGCGCAAGGAGAAGGACCAGTTGGGAGGAAAGGTAAAGAGAGAAGGACCAGAAGTACAAGGAGGATTCAGTAAAGGGAGCTGAGGGTTTAGGCCAGGGGAGCACGACGAGCAAGGAGGAACTAAATGGAGACAGGAAGGAAGGGAGGATGAGTCAGGCTAGTTTAGAAGATGGGAGAGAAGGACCAGTTGCGAGCAGTGAGGGGGGAATTAGCAAGGTACAGAAGGATACTCAGGAGGAGGAGAGGCATAGGATTGGAGGGGAGGGAGTGGCCATGGTAAATAAGGAGGGGGTGGCATGTGGCACCCAGATAGGGGGAGGAACAAGGAGCCAGCTGGGTGGAGGGGCGGTAGAAAGGATGAGGGACATGGAAGGGGGAATGGAGGAAAGGGTGGTCAGAGTGCTCCTGCTGGGGATTCTATGATCAGGGGTTATCAAATGGGATGGGAGGGAGAAGCCTGGCCAGTTAGAACAAGATGCTTCCCTGGACTAACGGTGCACAGGGCTAAGCCACGAGGTATATCAGCTGGCAAAGGACTGTGGGGTTCCCCAGACATACTGGTCCACCTGAGTACAAATGACATTGAGGGAAAGCGAGCTAGAGATACAGGCAAGATTCAGGGAGTTTGCCAGGGTCTGTCATGACATAGGATGCACAGTTTCCTTCTCAGAAATCCTGCCAGTGCCAAGGGCTAGTGGGGAACACAAAAGGAAAATTAGGGAGATAAACCAGTGGCTCAGGGAGTGGTGTGAGGCCAGAGGGTATGGGTTGATGGGGGATTGGGGGGAGACCTGGAAGGATAAGGAGCTGTATGCTAGAGATAGACTACATCTCAATTTGGAGGGGAAGGGAATCCTTAAGTTGAAAATAGAGGAGTTCATTGGTGAAAAGTGGGGTTTAAACTTGTGAAGGGGGGTGGGATGGGAGAAAAGGCTGTCAAGAGGGTGCCAATAAAGGAGGGACTCTGTCTCCACCCCCCTGGGGACCAGGAGGATTGCAGGAAAAGGCCAACTGGCAAAGTGCAGACCAGGAGAAAACAGAATCCCCATGGGAACACGAGCAGGGGAAATGGAACTATAGGAAAGGGTGGAAGTGGTCTCCTACATGCCAGGAGCTTGGGCAATAAAATGCCTGAGCTCCAGGCGATGTTAACTGAGGGAGCAGTGGATGTGGCAGCGGTCACTGAGACTTGGGCCACTGCAGGAGACATGACTGGGACCTGAACCTGGAGGGTTACACTATGTCCAGGAAGGACAGGGGAAGGGAAGGGGAGGAGGGGTAGCAATGATAGTCAAAAACTGCATTGGCATAGGGGGAGTAGAGGAGGCGGAGGGAACCGTGGAGGCGATTTGGGTCACCTTTATAACAAGGGGGGGCAAGAGAGTAAAAATAGGAGTGGTGTATAGACCCCCTGCCCTGGCGGAGGAGCTGGAGGACAGCCTGGTGGCAGATGTTAGGAGACACTGAAGACTGGGCAGACGAAAGGTGGTGGTGTTAGGGGACTTAAACATGCCAGGAACAGACTGGGAGACTATGACATCCTCTGTGACCAGGGAACAGAGGTTGTTGGATGTCTTTCAAGACACATTCCGAACTCAGCAGGTGAGGGAACCGACCAGGGAGGCACGGGTACTGGATGTGGTCCTGGCAGACAGTGACCAGATTGGGGGCCTGGAGGTAAGGAACCCATTGGCGGGGAGTGACCATGCCACGGTCTGGTTCTGCCTGGACCTAGGAGGGGTAGAAGGCTGCACAAAGACGGAAGTAACCGACTTCAGGGGGCGGATTTAAGGAAATGGAAGGATCCTTAGGAGCATTTGGATGGGATTGGGTCAGACATGGACGCTGATAGTAGGTGGAAATCATCAGGAGAGGGGTGCAGGATGCTACCAGCACCTGTGCAAGAGTAAGACGAAATGCGGTAGGGCCCAAAAGCCTGTTGGTGGACCAGGGAGGTCCAGGAGGTGGTGCGGGAAAGAGCAGCCTATAAGAAATTCAAGTGCTCAAAGAGTGAAAGGGATTGAGGGGAGTACGAGCTGATGGCTAGAAGGGCCACTAGAGTGGTGAGGGTGGCTAAGGCAAGGAAGGAGCAGAACCTGGCCAGGGAAATTGAGGAGGAAAAAGGGTTCTTTAGATACATTGGGGAAAGACAAAGGTGAAGGGGCAGATTAGCAGGATTAAATCAGGGAGAGATGGGCACAAGACCCGGGGAGCAGGCTGAGGTACTAAATGAGACGCCACCTCAGTTTTCACTCAGGGAAAATGGGATGCTGCATCATACATGGGAGGACCAGAGATAATGGAGGAGGGACCCCACCATTCGGCAGGTCTGGGAGGGGGCATCACTGGCAGGTGGGGGAGGCTAAGCAGGGAGAAGAGGTACCAAAAGTGGAAATCACAGCAGAGAGAGTGAGGAAGCCTCAGCTCCCTTAAGATGGAGAAAGCATCGGGGCGGATAAATTACATCCTAGAGTGCTGAAGGAACTTGCAGCTGTCCTGGCGAAACCCTGGCAGAGCTTTTCACCATCTCTCTGAGGACAGGGTGGGTGCCCCAAGACTGGAAGGTGGCGCATGTAGTGCCTACCACAAGGGGGATCAAGGGCTGGCAGCTACAGGCCTGTCAGCCTGACATCGGTGGTGGGCAAGGTGATGGAGGGCATTGTCAAGGAGGCTAGGGGACCTGGATAAGTCAGGGTGCCTAGACAATAGACAGCATGGATTCATCCCGGGAAATCGTGTCAGACAAACCTGGTGGAGTTCTATGACTGGGTGACAAGTGCCTTGGACCTGGGTAGACCAGTGGATGTCCTCTTTCTAGACTTCAGCAAGGCATTTGACTCTGTTCCTCATGTGGGCCTGTTGGATAAGCTGGGAGAAATGGGGTGGGAAACCAGATGATCAGATGGATAGGCAATTGCTCCAGGACCAGACCCAGAGGGTCGTAGTTGGTGGGATAGTCTCATCCCAAGGAGGGTCAATAGTGGGGTCCCACAGGATCAGTCCTTGGGTCCCTTCTGTTCAACGCCTACGATCTGACATAAGGACAGGAACATCAGGAGTGAGATGAGTCTCTTTGCAGATGACTCAAAATGGGAGGTGGTGGTGATGGAGAGGAGGGAGGGAGGGTGGCCCTGCAGGGGACCTGAGGCTCTGGAAAGTGGTCTAGAAAGTGAAGCTGAGGTTCAATGCAGGAAATGCAAGGTACTCCACCTGGGGCCAGAAACCCAGGCCAAGGTGTACACCCTGGGGAATACTACAAGTCTCGATGGATGAGAGGGACCTGGGGTGGTGGTGGATGTCAAGATGAACAACTCTGAGACTTGTAGAGGGCAGCAGCCAAGGCCAACAGGATGCTGGGATGCACGCTGGGGATCACCTCCAGAAGGAGGGAAGTGATACTCCTCTGTATAACTGCTTGGTGAGGCCGCACCTGGAGTACTGCGGGCAGTTTTGGAGGCCATACTAAGAGGGACATTAACCTCCTGAAGAGGGTCCAGAGGAGGGCAACCAAAATGATTTGGGGCTTGGGGACAGGACCTATGAGGAGAGGCTCAAGAGCTAAATATGTACACATTGGAAGAGAGAAGGGACCGGGGACATTATAGGGGTCTTCAGGTACATGAAGAGGGTAAATAGGGAGGAACAGTCAGGGTGCTTGAAGGAAGGAGGAAGGGGCCACTAGAGGGCATGGGTGGAAGCTGGAGGGAAGATTCAGGGAGAAAGGAGGAGGTGCTACTTCACTGAGAGGGTGGTGGAGCCATGGAATGCACTACCTAGGGGGCTGGTGGAAGCAGAGACAGTGGAGGGTTCAAGAGGGGTGGGATAGGTACAGGGGAAGGGTTCAGGAAGCAAAATCCAGTGCAGCAAGAATATCTGGAACTGGGACGGGAGAAGCCAGAGAAGACGAGGGGGACAGCAAGGTCAGCACCCAGGGTGGGGGCTGACCAAGCGAGCAGACACAAAAGACCATTAGGCCTATTCTGCTGGCATTTTAGTATGTTAGTATCTTAGTGCTTGGCAAAACTTTTATTATGCATGTGGATTTGCGCAAAATTTCCAGTTTTGCATTCGTACAATTTTGCAAAGTTGCACCAAAATCTGCCATTATTTCATAAATGCTTTTTCACTTATATAGTGCAATGTTTCCCAAATCGTCCATTTTTTTAAAATATGAGTTCTTAAAAATGTGTAGTTTCAGCAAACAGCACCATTTTTTCCAAACTGAAAATTTAAAAAAAATATATTTTTTATGTGCAATTTCAACCCAAATTGCCCATTTTAAACACACTGTTCTAGTTTGAAAAAATGTCACTAAATTATGCAAAACTGGTGCAATATACCAAACAGTGCACAAAACAGACTATTAATTTCACTCAGCACTGCTGAGTCCTGTCATTAGCATAACACATGGGGGTGGGGGTTGGGGACAAAACATGGAGGGCAAAGAAAAGGCCTAACAAACAAATGCAACATAGAAAAGAGAGGGGTTCAGAAGGTTTCTCAGGAGCAATTCACTTGGCCACTGCTGTCACGCTCTGAACCCAGAGCCACCATAGGAACAAACAAAGGAATGCAGTATATGCAGCAAAGCAGTCTCTTCAATTATTTATTTTATCATTTCAAAGTGCAGCAGTGTCACAGCACCTGTAGTTCTGACCAAGCACCACTGTTTTGAGGCACTCTTCCTGTCTGACTAGAGGTAATGGTCTGGTCCCTGTGCTGCTGCTACATACAAAAGTCTGATGGCATCATAGGCAGTATAGCAATGACCTCATCACCTTCTAACAAACCATTACAAGGTGTAATGTGCTAAAAAATAAAAACAATTTGGGAAGACAAGGGTAGGATACAAAATTGAATGAACTCAATTAAAGAATGCCCCCATGAATCCCAATGCTATCAACTGGATGACCAGTAGTGTGTGCATGAGTTGTAAGTGGGGAGCCACTACGGGACAAAAAGCTATGGGCATCAGCTTCAGATAAGGCAGCTGTCAGGACTCGGAGGTAGCCAGAGGTCAATGGGGCAGACTGGATGAAATGCGGATGAGGCAAATGAGAAAAAAATCATGCTGCAGGAAGAGTTGGTATATGATTTCTGAGCTGCATTACACTATGTAGACCCTTGTTTGTTGTTACTGGTTGAAAGAGCTAGTAAATGCTCTGAAAACATTTATAAGTACCTAACTGCTACCTTTACATATTGTATGTAAAGCAGGAATGACCCATACAAGCCGCCTGCATAAGGCTGATTTTAGGAAGCTGAGGGAGTTCACAGCACAGGTACCTTAGTAAATCAAGCTCATGGACAAGAGCATTCAGCAACAGTGGGACAACCTTAAAACACATATGGTCTGTTCAAAACAAGTCTGCACCCCTCAGCGACACAAGGGCAACAGAATCAGATGCAGATCAGTGTGGCTGGTAAATGAAGCACTTGGAGTAATTAGGGACAGCAAGGTGGCATACAGCAAGAGTAACAAGCATGGAACTGGCAAAAACAACCAAACTGCAAAGGCAAACTTAGAGAGCATGCCCAAAATCAGAAGGGCAGAACAAGTGGTACAGGAACAGATAGCACTTGAGGTCAAATTCAATAATAAAAACAAATATTGAACTAAGTGGCTGAATAGCTGTTGTCTCACTTAAAGAGCCCCCAAGACCTCAAGAAGAACTTTGAGAAATGTAATATTTGGGCACAAAACAGATTTGTATTTCTCAGTAACTTTATATTTCTTTTCCCAATTATTACTGAGGTCATATACAAGAAAGCAGGATTTCTGTTCTTTGAGGGTTCATCAGCTCTTATTGCTTCTTCACAAACTGATAAGTCATAATACTCTGATTGTAACATCACAGTTATTTCCTTGGCAACAAACTATGATGTCACAACAGAGAATTATAATTTCAAGTAGGGAGTAAGCTATATAGGTAGATTAACTCTAAGGGATAAAGATCTTGTTTGTGTTGCTACTCCTTCAGTAATACATAATGGAGAAGAGGAACCTATAGAAAACTATAGAGGATGTATGAAATAACAACTGCATTGCATCTCAATATTACGTTTTTTAATGTTTTCCCAAATGCGTCAGCTGCTCTTTAAGGTTCAGGACACAGGTGACATAATTACAAATGACAGCCAGATGGCAGAATACCTGAATGCATACAGAGCTTTGCCTCAGTATTCTCAGAGGAATGGGATGGAGTGATATTGAACAGTGGAATGTTATTACAGCAGCAACAAATTGGCTGTCTACAAGACATACAGTATACAGTATGTAACATCTGAAGAAGCTGAAAAACTATGAAAGATCGTAAAAGTAGATAAGGCTGTGAGGCCTGATGGAATGCATCCAAAATCCTGAATGAGTTAACTTAGAAATGAAACTGTTCACACCACTGACAATTATGAGCAAATAGGTAGACAGATATTTATAGATAGACCTTTATTGATAAAGTGCCTTTCCCAGGTTCAAAGCACTTTACAATACATTACAAGAATAGACACATGTATACCACAACAGTTTTGCTTACACTTTTAACAGTCTCAAATATCTAAGATTAAATTACAGCTAGTAATCATATAATGGGCTTGATTTTCAAAGCCCCAAGAATGCCGCAAGTCCCTGGTGCGCCGAGCATTTGGTGCATGGGGCTTGTGGCATTTTCCTGGCCGGTGATCGGGATTTTTATTCCTGACTACCAAATGACACACATTAGACCACCTTTTCCCTGTTCTAACTTGCATCATTCGGGGGACCCTTTTTATGGGGCTTGCGACAACTCTTTGGCACAAGCTGCCATAAACTGAAGAAACTGTCACAAGTGCATCTGATGTATTAAAATTGGGTGCAGTTGCATCAAAGGAGTTTGGTACAGCTGGTGGCAAAAAATTGGGTAGAGCCAGGGCTTGACGCAGGCCCTGCATTACCCTTTGGAAATTGAGCCCAATGTGTCAGTCACCTGAGAATGCTAAATCAAATAAGCAAGTCTGCAAATCTGATTTAAAATGTCTGCTGAGGAGTCCATCAGAAATGCATATGGGCCTAATGACAGAAGAGAGGCCCGTGTGGTACTAATATTTAGGAAAAGGTTCCAGGACAGGATTGGGGAACTAAAAGCCAGTGAGCATGAAGTCAATGCAGTGAGGTATGCTTCAATTGCACAGCTCTTTGGCTAGCAAAAATGTGCATTTAAGGCAGTTGTGCTTTTAAGCAGAATCCCTCAGTTTTAGACCTGATCATTCTTAAAGTGCTTAAATAAGAACCTAAATGCCATTTTTTTAACAATGGTTGAATAAGCTGTAGTCTGGAAGAAAGAGAATGGTGGTGCACATTAATAATGGGATAGTGATAACCTCTCTTAGCAGGAAAGGTGGGTGTGCATTAAAGTGGGATGTGAACTTATACAGTGTGCACTTAACATAGTTTTTTTGTTTGTTTTTTTGCTTTGCAGGTCTAGGGGAAATAATGGGAACTGAATGTATGCACTGAACCAGGATGTACCCTTATCCAGTGTGCGCTGAGTGGGCTCAGCAGTACTCAGGAAGCTGCTGTACACTGTCATAAAAAACATTTTTTTTTCTTTGCACCTTCCCCTGCACGCCTCACCTCCTACTGCTTCTGGCTGCTCATTGTCCCTGTCTGCCAATTGGCTCCCCAGGCTGTCCCCACATCCTCAGAGCTTCCAGTTTATCCCTGCCGGGGGGGGACACCCTCTCTGGGGGAGAAGAGGGGAGTAGCACTCCTAGGTGGTACTCTGAGATATGCAGGGCTGGGAAGGGCAGGAGTGGTGCAATGGGGGGACAGTGGTGTGGGGAGGACTAAACAGCTATCATCCGGTAGACTGAGACAGATGCAAGTTTTCCATTTTGTGGACCCCTCCCCACACCCCAATGGCATGCACCATGGTGATGCCCTGGAGGCAGAGCCAGATGATGTGCAGCCACTCATGCCAGTAAGGCTCCACACACCACCAGGTGTCACTTTCTGAATGCTGCTCTGCTGCACCCTCCCCTGAGAGGAGAGAATCTGAACATATGCATTATCACCATCCCTGCCAGCCTCTGCTCCTGATGTCCTGGGCTCAGGTGTCAAACCTGGGTCGTCAGTGTGCCAAGTGGGTGCCACACCACTAGAAACATAATGGTTGAACACTTACAAAACACTAACTGGAATCTGGTGGCCAAATATTGATTCCTGTAAGGGGAAAGCATGCCAAATAAACCTCATTGCTTTTTTATAAAAATGTACCAAAGGATTTGAATGGGAAAATTTTGTGGATATTGTATATCTGAACTTCAGCAAAGCATTTGATATTGATCCACATTGAAGGCCGGTTCATAAACAAGAACGCTTATGTATCTATAACTGAAAGAGGGTGCTCAAATGGGTTCAAAACTGGTTGCAAGATAGAAGGCACAGTTACATACAGGAATTAATGGCAACCAATCAAAATGGGAACAGGCGACCAGCGGGATTTCACAGGGGTCAGTTATGGAACCTACACTTTCCCATATATTCATGCTATAAGAGAACTGGAGGTGGGACTAGCAGCTGAATCATCAAGTTTGCTGATGGCACTAAGATGGAAACAGTAGTTACATCACTGCAGGAGAATGAAATGCAGAATGACCTACAGTAATAGGTTGGGGAAATGGGTGATAAAATGGCAAAGGATGCAAAGTGATGCATTAAATAAAAAAAACATGAAAGCTAAATACTACTGAATGGTATGGAGAGTACTGATATCAAACAGGAAAAAGACTGGGGAGTACTGATGAGCAACAACTTTAAGTAGGAACAGCAATGTGAGGCAGCAGTTAGCAAGTTAAACACAATCATGGCATGCATAAAAAGAAAATTTATAAGTAGATTCAGGGATGTTAGATTGTCCTTTTGAAGATTCTTGCTCAGGACCTATCTTGAATATAGTCTGCAGTTTTGATCCCCACTTCTGAGGACAGATATTGACACAATAGTTGGGATAGGGACCGTGGCCAGGTTGGTTGATGGCTTGAAAAACATGGGCTATGAGATCTGATAGGCAGAACTGGGATCATTCTCCATGAAACAGATAAGACTCAGGAGACACAATTACAGTATTCAAGTATCTAAAAGGAATAACAACCTTGCACCAAGTGCAGCTCTTCAAGATGCCCAAGGATGAAAGAATAAGGATTAACAAACAAGGGGACACTTGATATTTTAAATGGAAGAAGATTCAAGAGAAATATCAGAAAGAACTTCGGCACAGAATGAGTGGTGAACACTTGGAAGAGTGCCAGAGCTTGTGGTGTCAGCTGCTACAGTAATAACTTTGAAGCTCAGACTAGACAAGTACTTTGAAGAAAATGGGGCAACAGGGTATTCCCTCTTAGCTAGAGGGAGGGAGAAACTTGATAGGCCACTGGTCTTCTTTTCCTCCAAATATATATGTACATACTGTATGTCTGTCATTCTGCTGATCTGATTTTCTACTGAACAGTTCTAGGTGGGATATGTGGAACAGTACTCCTACCTGACCTATCTATAGTATAAAGAATACTGGATGGGCAGCTATGCACAACCAGTGTGTGCTGCCACAGAGGGGTTCTGAATCCCTCTGACCCTGTAGCGGAGCCAGGTTTGGGAGCATTTGGGAGCCCACCATTCAGTCAATCATGGGCTCCACAGTGGACACTAAACATTGAATAATGAAGGTGGTGGGGCACCAAGACTCACACTGAGGTAGCCAGGAGGGGCGACCGCCCCCCCCAGCCCCCTCTCTAGCTCTGCCACTGCTCTGACCTTGGGAGGGAAGCTTAAGAGGTCCATGGGAATCAGAACCTTGAGGTGGCAGAATATATTTGTCATGCAAAACATTGCTCGTCCTGTATTTTTATAGTGTATAGTATTGTGTAAAATTGTGCATTATTTTTTTCTGTTTCACAATGAAACTGACTTGTGCAGTCTCTAGAGGTTCTAGAACACTATTCTACCACAGAAGGGTACAGTCACATTCCATGACCTTTGAACTATGGTACAACAGCATTTTGAAATGGATGGATTTCTATATAGAACAATGCTCTATTATACACTATACATGTAGTTCTATTCTTCACACCTCATCAGCACTGTAACCTATAGGATCATGACATCCTGTCTGACCAAAAAAATGCCACTCACCTTCTGTCAGATTGGTCACCAGTGATGATTCAATGAGTAAGGTCACATAGCTGGTGAGATATGAAGGAGAACAGCACATGATAAATCCACTTTGAGATATATAGAGAATACCGAATGGTAACCATGCAGAACCGGTGTGTTCTGTCACAGGAGGGGTATGTTTCCTTGTGACCTCGAGAGTGAAGCTTGAGAGGTCCTTGGGAATCATACCCTGAGGTAGCAGAACACACTGGTTCTGCATGGAGTTGCCCTTCCAGTATTTTATATAGTGTATGGTGCCCCTCTAATTATTTTAACACTTTTTTCAGCTATCTACATAAATGTTTTCATAGAAAAAGAAACTGCCATCTCCCATTTAGTTTTCGGGAGCTACGGCTTGTTCCTGTGGTGAGTTGTGTTGTTGCTAGGGACTTGGCACACCTATGTTAGCAGCGCACGCTCCCATTGGTTGCCTCTCTAGTATGGGAGGGGGTTTACAAAAAAGTAAACATGGCCACGGATGTCTCACTTAGCGAGTGAACAAAAAATTTGAGGCCTAAACCTTTTAGTAAGTACTTTGATTATGAATATATCTGGTTGATTCTGCATTTTCAGTTATTGCTAAAGAACTGCACCCATACGAAAAAAAATGCCATGGCCATCATCAGTAATATTTCATATAATATTACCACATGGCAATTTTCAGGTGCAGCTTTCAAATAACAGCTCACTCATTTCATTCTAAATGAATGGAACACTGTTCTGCATGTACAGTCAGTACACATTCCATTCATTGTTTAGTTTGTGGCTGAACAACCTTTGAGTAATGTAGAAAAACGAGTAAGAATAGCATTCCATCATATACTATAGTGATGTTCTGTACATCTCAGCAAGTGCTCCGAGGTAGACAACATGCCAACTGGTGAAAATAAAAAAGATGCTTCTAAATTGTAAAATAACTACTGGCTACTTCAAACAAAACTATATAGTATTTTCTGCCTGCTGCATTTGGTACTACCTGTACTAGCTCTTTAATCTAGGAAATACTGTGATACGTGTATTGAGGAAAGACTTGTGTGTATCTCTGCAGATTCCATTAGTTGCAAACAGACTGTGGCACCAGGTAAGCCCTGTTGTATAATGAAACAGCACACAACATTTTGATGCTCTGGCCATTTTCAATGAGTGACTGCTAGCATATTTTAATAGTGGCATTGAAAACAGCCTGAAAGGACAGAGAAATGATCCAACAACCAGTTTAATTATCCTCAGAAAGCCCCCTTTTATCTGTAACTTATAATTTGTTGCTATTGTCACCACACAGCAGGGAGATTTAATAGGGTAACAATGATAGTCACATGCTTAGCAGACAGAGGGAAGGGTGCTTAAATAGAAAGCAGTTGAACCTAAAGTGACCCTACTTCACAGCATTAGTCTTATTATAGAGACCCACTTCCATATAATTTAAATTACCATTTTGCAGCAAATGTCTGCTGGAATGATAAGTCATGCAGTAGAAATTCCCATTATAGAGGGACTCCTAGAATTTAAATGTTCCTAATACACAGAGTGAGAACCCTTTGTGTGACAGATCATTAAAAATCTTAACTATGTTAGTGGAATTTTGAAATCGGTGGCTACTGCTTTAAAAGAGCATGATAAACAATCGGTTTTCAATGAATATGACATGACCAATTTGTAGTCAATTTAAAATAAATAATTACTAGTAAAAGTATTCTCAAGAAATAAAAGGTCACTAGCAGGGATGTACCAGGAAAATAGATTTCCCTCAGTAGATGTTTAGTCTGCTGGCCCGGTTAAAACACATGACATAAATTTTGTTTTTTCCCAATAAATGCACAATGTTATCACACATATTTGGAAGAGGAAACCAAGAGTGCAACACGAAAGGGGGGAGTAGTGCTGGAAAGCACCACAGAGAAAACGGACCAGGGGTCATGATATCGGAGAGCCTAAAAACAACATAACATTGTAATGGAGCTGTGGGCAAAGCAAACATTATGCTGGGTTGAATAAGGAGAGGGATATAAGCTGTAGAAATTGGGAGGTGATCATCCCATTGTACAGGTCACTGGTGCAACCACACCTGGAATACATAATGAATAATCACTGGTTGTGTGTGGTTTGGGCCGGGATTTATCCATAGCTGGAGTGGTTTGATCATGAGGGTGCAGCCCGAGTGACCAACCATGCCCGCCATGGGTAAATCCTGGCCCAAACCACACCTAATCGCTGATTATTCCAATTATATAATTCATAAATATTAGAGTAACACAAAAAAGTGAAGAAAAATATATTTTTTTAATGTTTATATGCCGATTTTAATAGCATGTCCTCCCCCTCCCACCCATTGCAAAATAGTTCATTGATACTGGGAAGAATCCTTCCCGTGCCCCTGAAGCCAGCTAAAAGCAAGGTGAGTTGACCGTCGTAAGACAGTAATTTTAAACTGAAAATATCACTGTTAACTCCCAGTTGTCTCCCACTTACAACTGCAGGTTAGATCAAATATTTTATATTGTTTTTACCAACAGCTTTTGGTTTTGCGAAACGGAGCAGTTAGTGGGAGAAAAAACTGGTGGCTTTGCGAGTTGTATTGGAATGCTTAGAGTTCTGTATGGAATGATTTTCCTAACATGTGGTCAGCAGTCACTTTTTATGGTGGTGATTCAATAATTACCCCATAGCATAAACCATTAACCGACCAATCACAAACCTTATATTTTAGAACCCATTGTATAATATTCAAGGTACTACAGTCTACACCTGAGGAGAGATTGTGATATGATGGAAGCAGTAAAGTACAGGGCAACCAAAATGGTCCATGGACTGGGGGGCAAGACATACGAGGAAAGGCTGCAGGACTTGAACATGTACACTCTAGAGAAAAGTAGGGAAAGGGGTGACATAATTGAAAATACAATTACCTGAGTGGGATAAATAGGGTGGATGCCAAGGAACTTTTCTCCTTGAGATCAGCTATAGGCATGAGAGGGAACTCACATAAAACTCACATAGGGAGATTCAAAAGGGACGTCCATAAACTCTTTTTTCACAGAAAGTGTTGCACAAGTGGAACAACCTGCTGGAGGAAGTGGTACAGGCCAAATCAGTGAACAGCTTCAAACAGGGATGGGACATGTATATGAGGTTAATTAGAAAAGGGGGGGCAGAAACAAAGGGGAGGGATAACCGCTGGGGCCAGTGCAGAGTAGTTAGGTAGGGTGGGCAGACTGAATGGGTAGACAGGCCTTTTTCTGTTGTCATTGTCTATGTTTTTACATATAGTGGATGTTAATAATTCTTGTAAACCTACCAAAGGGGGTTTCTCAAACAATCTATAGATTTCTTGGTAAACTCATTAAATGTATGATTTTCTTTCTGTTGCACACAAACAAAAATCTGACTCATATTTTACCAGTACAGCTAAGCAGAGCTAGAGTACAAACTATACTCAAAATTATCAATCATGGCAATAGGGGGATGCAGATTAAAAAGGAAAAGTAGACATTGGTAAGGATTCTCCGATCAAAAATGTTTTAGAACAATAACAATTCTGTTTCTGATCTTGACTCTGTGGCCTGGATATTCAGACTGTGCCAGGCAGTGGCACAAGCCTGGGTGCATCGCAACTGGACTGTGCCAGGGCATGGACCAGGCAATATTCAACAGTGCTGTGCAATGGCTCAGCACCGTTGAATATGGCACAGAGTGCACACATACTGTGCATAGCACAGTGGCACTGTGCCAATGCAAGACAAAGAGCAGGAGCAGGGGGATGCGCTGGCGCAAGTGCAGTTGTGCTAGGCGCATCACCCACGATGTTCAGCATGGGGCGTGCAAATTAGGCCACTATGCATGCAAGGTGCAAATGGGGCCATTTGTATGTCATTATGGCCCCATTTGCATGTGATGCACCGATCCCCGGCTATTTGCACCTGGTGCCATGCCCGGCTGCAGCTGTCAGGGATCGACACCCTGCTGTGTTCATTCACATATCGGGCCTGTGTAGTATAGCATGGTCTGCATGCCCATTGGTCCATGCAGTGGACCAATAGGCATACAGATTGTACTGTATGCTGTCATTCATCAGGCGGCTGGGCGGCGTGCGGGCGGGGTGCTGCCACCCGCCCGATGATGGGGGGGTGCTGGGTGGCAGGGGACCTCTGTGGGTGGGTGGTGAGGGGGTACCACTGGACCACCAGGGATCGGTCATTTACAAGTGCCCATGATTGGGTGACACAGGAGTACCACTGGACCACCAGGGATGTGACCTTACAACTGCTCATGATCGGGCAGTTGGGGGATCACCACTGGACCACCAGGGTTATGATTATACACCCATAATCGGGTGATGGGGGTGTACCACTGGGCCACCAGGGATCTTATTTTATGAATACCCGTGATCGGGCGGTAGTGGCTTCCCACTAGACCATGAGGGATCATATATGTACATATGCCCACGATCGGGTTATGGGGTGGGAGGGGGCACAATGCTCCCAGGGCAGGGTGCTTGTGGACGGTATACCTGCAGGCCAGGTGGCCACCCACGGCAGGTGGCTGTTGTGTTGCGCCATGCACTACAGCCACCCGCCTGCGGGTGGCCGGCATTTGAGCCTTTTTTTTAGGCTCAACTTTGTGCACCAGTGTGCGGTACATGTAGGGGTTGTGCCAGCATATGCACCGCACATCCCGGGCTGAATATCAGGATGTGCCGCATATGCATGGGCACGCCCCCTGCGTCTGTGCCGCATACATTACCAATATGCCCTGGTGCATCGGGGGTTGCGCCACACAGCCTGACCCTTTGAATATAGCGCCGGGGTGACCCTGTTGCACCAGGAGCAACCCCTTTGAATATCCAGGCCAGTTATTCTATCAAGTTATTTTCTTTAGAAGCTAAGTTCATCACACAGAGTTCTGTGAGACCCATTGTGTAAGTTTTTAAAATGTACTTCAGAATTCTTTGGAATCTTAGCAACTTTATTGTTCAAAACAAATATCACCTGACCATTCATTTATCCCCAGTCAATGACCAGTTTGTCAACAACCTAATAAGTTATCTAGCAGCAATCTTTCTAAATGAAAAAAATAAAACTTTTTTCCATAAAAATAAAACCTTTTTCAGGAAATCCTGCATCTTGATTGGTCAGAACCCATGTCCTTGTAGGACAACAACCCAACAACTGGCGGTTTTAATGCCAAGCTGGCCCCAGTATTACCCACATATGCATGCCTGCCAGAAACGTTTAAAAAAAGAAATTCTGGCAGCCATGTTGATATAGTACAAAACAGTAACACCCATAACTTGCCATAAGATATAAAAACACATCTGTTACACATTCCTCCCCACCCCACACCACATGTTGCAAGTTAGACAATAATGTAATAAAATGTTAAATACATTAAAGCATTTTGTGTTTATTTTTTTTTCAGTTTTTTGTTGCAGTCTGTAATCCATGGGCCCTGCATGAATGACCTCCCATGCCAATCCAACACTCCTGCCCACTTCAGATCCATCTCACCCCTTGCAGGTTTTACTCCTCAGTCATGATGTTGTCCACTAACCAACACCCCCGGCTGAAATTAGATGCACCTCTGCCCAAGAAAACCAAAAGCCTTTTTCAGGAGGCAAAAACACTCGACTGAACTGCAGTACCTTGTGCTCATTCAAAGTTACTGCTGCCCTGCTCCACTGGCAAGAGATGCCTGCCACTAATCTGTGGTTCCACAGTGGTGCTCGGTGAGTGAGAGAGAGGAGGCGATGTTGTTACTTCTTCTAAATTGATCTCGTAAGAATTAAATCCCATCCCCTCCCTCTTTAAGCTGCAAGAGAAAATGATCCATTCCAGGCTCCTCGATTTTCTCTCATCCTCCAAATTCCTTTCACCCTTCCAGTCTGATTTCCAGCAATACCATTCCACCATCTCCTCCCTGCTGCATGTCACCAATTCAGTCTTTTTCAGGATGGACCAGGGCAGATAACAGCTGCCATTTTCATCACTCTGGCCTCACCTTCAATTCAGTGTTCTACCAACTCTTCCTGAACAAGCTGAGCTCTGCTGGCTCTCAGCTCCCACTGTTGATTAGTTCCATTCCTACTTCATGGGCTATCAACAATAGGTACAGGTTGGAGGCATCCTGTCACTTCCACCATCCATACAGGTGGGGATCCCACAGGGCTCCATCCTCGGTCCTATCCTCTTCTCCATTTTCCTGAATGGCATCCCTCTGCCTGTGCCAACTTGCATATCCACATGCATGCAAATGACACAGTCATCTTCACCTCTGGTCCCTCCACCACAGCTGTGGAAGACCAGCTCCAGCAGGATTTCAGCAGTGGTCTGTACTCATTGCAATTCAAACAACTCAGAGTCAACACAGAAAGAAAATGGTGTCCATGACCTTTGGTGTGAGTTAGAAGCTGGGCAAACTCAATGCTCCTCCAGTTTTCACCACTCTGGATGATATGCCTCTTACATCAGTGTGGTTCTTCAAGTTCCTTGGTGTTTGGCTAGACAGTAAACTTGACTTCTCAGCCTACACTGATGCCATCCATGCAAAACTCCATTCCAAGCTCGGTGCCCTGTACTGCAACAAAGATTGCTCATGTCCACAATTCCGCAGGGAGCTTGTTACCAAAATGGTCCTCCCTCTCTTTCACTAAATGACTGTGGTCTATGACACCATCCCATCCACTTTCCTCACCAGACTGGTACCATCTGTAACTCTTTCTGCCATGTTGCCTCAAACTGCCCACTCATGCAAACTATTGCTCCCTCTACCCCTCTTTATTCATCCTCCCACAGACCTTACATCACTAGTCTCACTATACCCCCTTCATATCCAAATACAGGTTTGGTTCCCATCCCTCTTACCTCTCCTCTTTCCTCTTCCCCTGCCTCCTGCTCCCTCCATTCCAGAGATCATCACACTTTTGCCACTCTTCACCCTCGCTCTTCTGCTGGGCAATCTACATTCTTCTATTGACTTTCCTCACTCTGGAATCAACTTCACTCCTCCCTCTGCCTCTCCACCTCTCCTGGTTTCCTGAGGCACCACTTTAAACTCCAGCCTCCATTCCTCCTGTTCCTGTTACCCTTCCTCTTGACACTTCCCTGACCTGAGTCCATCCTTTCTTGGCAAGGTGCCCGGCTGGATCCCCGTTACCTGCCTTCTGCTTGCACCTTTTCATTACCTCTGTTCCTCCCACCTCCACGAGACCAGGCATAAGTTGGTCCAACAGGTCTCTCTCCTGTTGCCAGTATCATATTTTAGCATCATGTATTGGTGCTGCTTTTACCATCACACTTGTTTTGGAGCTTCTATCTGAGATGTGACCACACTTTATTCCGAGTACTAATCTAATACTTGTATTTATTTGCTGTACCAACTTATTTACCGATGTTTGTTCAATCTGACTTGTTACTGTGCAATGTACTACTGTTCTTCCTTTGTTCCCCTTCCTGGCTCACACCTGGAAATGATCCTTGGCTCAATGTGCCTCTCTTGGTTACCAATTTTCAAATAAACAAAAATAAATACATTAAAAAATAAACAGCAGCATATGATCCATTGAGTGCACTGGTCAACAAAACTGGAAGTTTGCTTCCTGAAGTGCCAGAAACCACCAACTACTCCTACTGTATGAAACGACTTAGTGATTTGTAACAAAAAAAGGCTTACATCAACAGCCAGTTACACTGCTGGTGCTGAATGGAGAATAGTACTAGGAGAGGGGAATATACAGACAATGGGGAAGAACCTAACTCATGATGAGGGATTTCCCTGCAACCTCCACAGTGCTGGCACCCTCTACTGGCAAGCTACAACCAACCCAACACAAATACATTACTTTTACTATAATAAGAGAAATATTTAACCTTTAAAATCTGACAAAAAAACAAACCTTTTTTCATCTTTTTTTAATTTTTTAATCTTAAAAATTAACTTGTGGGAACCATTTTATAAGAGAAATAAGACACTCTGGGGGTATGGGTTGCTGCCTGATAAGAGCACTTCCCAGGTGCTGAAGGCACTTGACAGAAGCACCTTGTGCCTCACTACACATTTTGGATGTGCTGTTATCAGGCAACAACCCACACCTCACTGTGCCTTATAGCTTACATAACCCCCAATAGGGCATAGGTTTCCTCAAAATTAATGTACTTCCCAGGTGCATTTACAAGCATTTGGCCATTATTACCAAACTCACATATTTTTCTCTAATAACAGCCTAACTACATACATATAAAACCTTTCTCCATCACAAAAACTTTTCCATTTTATAAGTGCAATAACCCACTTCAGGACATGCATTTCTTGATAATTTATGCTTTTCCAAGTGTGTTAAAGGCACTGAGCCATTGACCTTGTACCCTCTAATTCACCCAGGGCACAAAGTCACAACATCATTAAATATAACAACTATATAAAAGGAAGAAGATCCCTGAATCCAAAAAGCTCCTCTGAAAAGGTGCACCCTCAGACCCCGTTTGAAAACTTCCACCAAGGAGGCCTCCCTCAAGGACCTTGAAAGCGAGTTCTACAGGACCGGCACCACCTCCTCAGAGGTATCATCACCCAAGCTTTTCAGCCAGGTGGTGGGAACCACTACAAGGCCCTCCTCAGCAGAGTAGAAAGAGTGAAAGGAGCGAGCAGGAGTCAGGAGGTCATGTAGATAGCCCTGACCTGTACTGAATATGGCCTTATAGGTGAGTAAACCCACCTTGAAGGAGATCCTCCACTTCACTGGTAGCCAGTGCAGATTGCGCAGGACTGGGAGCATATGATAGGACCTCGGGAGGCCTGTCAGCAACCTGGCTACTGTATTCTGCATCTGCTGCAGGTAGTGCAGGACCCCTCCACTGACCCAAAGATACAAAGCAGTGCACTAGTCTAGTCTAGATGTCACAAAAGCATGCACTAGTGATGGCAGATCATCTCGGGGGAGATTAAGGCTTTGATCCGGACAATGTTTCTAGGATGGTAAAAACCAGTCTGCACAACAGACAACACCTGAGCCTCAAATGTCAATCTGCTGCCTACAATCATGCACAGAATTTTCACCTTCATAGATGCCAAAAGAAGGACTGTACCAAGCATTAAGCCTGTTCCAGCCCTCATAGCATCTGCCTCCCTCTGGGAACCAGGCTCAATCACCAGCACCTCTGTCTTACCTGGGTTTAGCCTCAGCCAGTTGGAGGACATCAAGTCCTGGATTTCAGCCAGACATTTATTTAGTACCACCACTGGATCACATGTGTCAGGAACAAAAGACATATTCAGGCGGGTATTATCTGCATAACAGTGAAACTCCACACTGTAATGTCTAATGATCTCACCCAGTGGCAGCATATGCACTGCGAACAACATGAGTGAGAACACCAAGCCTTGGGGAACTGTACAAAGCAGGTGCTTTGGGTGTGAGGAAAAGCTCCCCATCGCCACCCTCTGTATCCTGCCTGTTAGAAAAGACCAGCTGATAACAATGCTGGTGAATCCAAGATTTCACTCAGGTGATCCAACAACACTGCATGGTCAACAGTGTCAAATGCTGATGAGAGATCGAGGAGGACAAGTATTGACTGTTCCCCTCTATCTGTAGCCCTGAGGAGATCATTTTGTACATTGAGCAATGCAGTTTCAGCACTATGTCTGGACCTAAATCCCAACTGGAGGGGCTCATAGATGTCAAAGGCTGTGAGGTGTGCCTTGAGCTGCAGAACCTTTATTTTCTCAATAACCTTACATAAAAAGGGAAGGTTAGAGACCATTCTAAAATTCACCAAGATGTCAGTGTTGGGAGATGTTTTTTCAGAAGGGTCTTTACCAGTGCCTGCCTCTTTCAAGGCATTTGCAAATAGTCCCTCTTAAAGCGAGCAATGAACTTTCTTGTCAAACGCTGTGCCAACAAACTCAACACTTCCCACTAGAAGACAGATCGGGCCTGGGTGCAATTCACAATATGTGGGCCACAGCTTCAAAATCACTGCACAAACCTCTTCCACCCCCCAATGGTCTAAACTTGCTCCCAGGCAAGGGGAGTTCTCCCAGAGACATCCGACACACCACCACCGAGCTGAGATAGCTCATTTGAGGAGATTGCAACCCTGATGGAGGACACTCTGTCAGAGAAGAACAGAGTGAACTCCTCATATTTAGCTGCTGAAACTTCTTTAACTGGCTGTAGGTAAGCTGGATGGAGTAGACTGTCTACAGTCTGTAACAGTTGAGCTGGTCTGTTCTTCCCTGCAGAAATCTCCCTGGACAAATAAACTGCCATCTGATACTCACCATGGTGGGTTCTCAGAGCTACCCTGTCTTCCTCAGACCACGATCTACCCCAATGCTACTCCAACCTCTGACCTCTGGTCTTCATCTCCTTGCGCTCCCCATCAAACTGGGGGAGCTCAAGCGAGATGACCTGGGTTGTATATGGACCAGCATGACAGAACTGAGTGCCAAGGTGACAGCCCTGTTATAGGCTGCCACCACCTCACTCAAGCTGATTGGGCAAGCAGCACTCACTACCAAGAGGTCTATTACTGCCATTAGGCCCTCTGGGGGCAATTAGCCTAAAGGGTGGTAGCAGACCAACTCTGCAGGAGAAGGGCTACACTGTGCACTTTAATGTTTTGATATTTTGTGCCAAATTTAGGTTGTGTTTAAGGTTCTTCATAAAACACCCAGAGTCTCTGGGATGGGGCATTCCATTAAAAATGGCTTTGATTTTGATTTCAAACAGCTGCCATGTTAAGGTATAAAAACAATTAACTTGAAAAGATATCCCATTTCCATCAAAGGCGAGTACTTCCAAACTATCAGCTCACAAAATGTCAGCAAGCATGAATAGGTCTTCTGATAAGGAAGTGGAAGGGATCACACAGTCAAACTATAATCTCCTTCCCTTCCTGAAATGTTCAACTTAAAAATATTGAAGATTACAGCTATAGTGCATGTTGTGGGGAAATTTTTAATTCATGCATTTTTATTCTATTTTAGATCATCCTTTTTCTTTTGCCTTGTAAAATGCTCTTTCCCCCATGGTAAATCTGCTATAATATATATATTATTTTAATTTTCAAATCATTAAAGAGCTAGTGGAACCACAGCAGACAGACAGGAAAATAATACAAATTTTACGAAGTAGTCAGTTGTAACTTTTTGTTTCTGGAGTATTTTTTCTTATTCCTTTAGCTCATTGGAGAGTCTTATATTTTATAATATTGTAGAGGATGTGTGGAACAGCTCTCAGCCGGGAAGTTGACATTACCTACCTCTACCCCCCCCCCCCACACACACACACTACATCATCAGCATTGTGATCTCACTGACAGTGACACCACAGGTGACTGACCTGGCAGCCACTAAGTGGCTGTTCCTAAGCAGCAGTGATGTCACAGTCAGTGAGGTCACAACGCTGATGATGTAGTGGGGGGAGTAGGGTGGGGCAATAGAGATAGATATGTCAGCTGCCAAACAGAGTGCTGTTCCACACAGTACACCTACTAATACCAAGTACACAATCTTCTAATTAATCAAAGGAAAAAGGAAAAATACTTCAGATATAAAAGGTAATATTTCCTTCTAAAAACTAATATCAGTTTTAGGCAGTACACTAGCTCTTTAAAGGTGCACTCCTGTTAATACAGCCATCATGTTTTTATCAGTATACTCAGCTTTTTTTGAACCATTGTCCTATAAAGTAAGGAAGCGGTGTTTTACAAGCTAGTCCACCTTATTCACATAAAAAGTGATGGTAAATAATTGGGGTGGGATTGTTAAGTCATAATATGGGCAGAACTCCTAATAATGTCAGGTGGGATTTTCAAATGTCATAAAGTGGACACAGCTTTCAGTTATGCTGGGTAGAAATTTCAAATGTGCTAACATGGGGCAATTTTCAAAAGTTGGACTTATCTGCAGAATTTCTAGTTGTTGTATCATACTCTACATGCAGCTTGGTGTTGATGTGAATGTAAATTCTGGCAGCCAGGGGCTCCAAAGGTCAGGCCTTGCTGGTGCAGATGGTTAAGGAACCCACTAGGCAGGCTGCCATTCTTAATGTGGTGCTCACCAACTGGGCACAGGTACCAGCAAAGCTGGGGTAGGTCAACACGCCTGAGTACAAAGGATGAACACCTTCAAAATATGCCAACAGCATGATTTATTGTACTCTGATGATTATTTTTATCAAAACGTAAGCATGTTGCTACCTGGAAGCCACAACAGACTCGCTGTTTTGGAACTGCGCCATACGCTGGTACTCATTACCATCATGGAAACTTTATGCCAGAGTCTGGCTTACAGGAAAGAAATGTCTCTGTGGGACACTACCCTGGCAGTACCATGAGTAACATCTGAATCCTAATTTTTGAACAGAACATTTGACGTCTTTTGGATTTCGTCTGTAGGTGAGCTCTGGACTTCTGGGTGCACTATAGTTATGTTTACTACAGGACAGTGGTTTTGACTTTATGTATTCCACCATGGTTTCTGTATTTATGCTGTGTTTTGATATGAGATATATTGTGTTTGTTCCTGCAAATCTCTCTAAAAGCTATTGTGCTTAGACAGTACAATAAATCGTGCTGCTTGCATATTTTGAAGGTGTTCCTCCTTTGTACTCAGGTGTGCTGACCTACCCCTAGCTTTGCTGGTACTTGTGCTCTGTTGATACTTTATGACACTCCTAGGTATGTGCACCCAGTACAGGTGAGCTCCCACAACCCTTGTACTCCAATGTGGTGCTCACCAACTTGGAAGTGTTAGGAGGAGTGAGGGCAGGGCAGCCACTAGGGTCCAGTGACCATAACTCTGTATAGTTTGACCTGGCCCTTGGGACCAGTAAGCCCTCATCAAAGGCTGAAGTCCCAGATTTCAGAAGAGCAGACTACAACTTGATGAGTGTGCTTGTCCAGGGCAAATTAGTTGGAGTGGACAGCATTGGGGATGTGGAGGAAAGATGGGGGGGGGCCATTCTTGAGGAAACAAAGTCTTGCAAAAGAATGGTAATCAAAAGAAACAGGTACAGTACAGTACAGGAGACCAATATGGTTCACTGGAATGGACAGGGCAGCAGAGGGAGCCAAAAAGAAGGCCTTCATCAGGTACAAACACAAGGGAAGGAGGAATGGGGAGAGTACAAAATGAGAACAAGGGAAACCAATCAGGGAATCAAAGAAGCAAAGGCAGATGCAGTATTGCAAAGGGGGTCAAGGGAGAGGAAAAAAACAATTCTTTAGATATATTAGGGAAAAAAGAAAGTAGAGAGGAAGAATTGTTAGGCTAACTGAGGGAGGTAGAGTAATTGAGTAGGACGGGCAGAAACCAGCCATTCTTGATGACTACTTCTGCTCTGTATTCACAAGAAAAGACAGAGGGCCTCCTCCAGAGAGTGACATTACAGTGACTGTGAGGGGGTTCTTGGAGATGAGACAGCAAGTATTTACCAGTGAAAGGGTTCAGAAAAGAGCTAGCAGCCCTTAAGGTAAATAAGGCCCCAAGGCCAGATGGGAAACATCTGAGGAAGCTCATGAAATTGACAACTGAACTAACTGAACCCTTGAGAGGGCTATTTAATAGCTCAGTTCCAACAAGGGTAGTTCCAAAAGACTGGAGGGTAGTGGATACAGACCCGTTATATAAGAGGGGGGGCAAGGAGCAACCTGGTAACCACAGACTAGTCAGTTTTACCTCTATTATGGGTAAACTGATGGAGATACTAGTCAAAGAGGACCTCATGGACTTGCTAGAGAGCAGTGGACTCCATGATTGTAAACAAGAGGGGTTCATGGCAGGGAGTTTTTGTCAGACCAACCTGATAGTATTCCTTTACTGGGTAACAAGGGTAGTGGATAAGGTCCACACTGTGGATTCACTCTACTTAGATTTTAACAAGTCTTTCAACTTGATGCCTCACAGAAGGTTACTGAAGAGAAGCTAGAGAATCTGGGTGCTACAAAGGACATAGTTAGATGGGTGAGACACTAACAGAGGCTTGTAAACAACAGAGTCAAATCAGAAGAGTGGAAGGCCACCCGTGGGGGTGCCACAAGGATTGGTCCTGGGTCCAGTCCTTTTAAATACATTCATCAGTAATGTATGAGAAAGAATCCAGGGTAAGATGTGTGTCTTCACAGATGACACTAAACTCTGTGACAGGGTAGACAGTGAGGAGGTGATTAGGGGGATGTAGAGAGACTTGCAAAATTTAGAGAGGTGATCAAAGGTTTGGCAGTTGAAATTCAATTACAAGCAAAAGATTGGGATCCTATAGAAGGTCATACCCCAAGTTGTTCTTAAGTTAATAATCCACCAAGATTTAGTCAAAGGAACAGTAAACTCAAAGCAGGTTTGGAGAATTCCAGTCAACCAGTGAACCACACAAGAAACTTCTGAAAACATTTGTAAAGGGTTCTTTATTTTCAAATGAATGTATGCTTGGCCACCAAACTGTTGCCCTCAACATTTCACTGGTGCCCTTCCCAGCATTTTGAAGGAAGTGGTCCTGCAAGTTTAAATAGAATATCATACGTTTACAGTTTACTTTAAATCAACGGCCTGTCAGTTGCAGCTATATCCTGATTAGGACTAACAAAAATATTCATTACAGCTGCATAATATACACAATATTTTTTGTAAGGTAACATGTCTTACCATAATCATGTAAAATTCTGATCCTTTTCAAAGGCACTCACATGACTTTGTGTGAAGCATGTTAGAGCTTTACCCTGCAGTGCAAATCTGACAAAGCTCAGGCACAGCTGTTTTATTAATAGCTACAGTACCTGTAATGTAGTGTGGTCCAGTTTGAGCTCTACTTACGTCTCATATCACCAGCAAGCATAGATGGGTGACATCATCAGGTTTGAATGTGGCAGACTCAAAAGGACCATGGAACTCAGCTTTGCCAGATTCGCACCACAGAGCAACGCCCTAACACTGTTTTAACTGAACAGAAATTGCAAATAACATCTAGTATTGCTTACCAGTACAATAACTCCGTGGCATTTGCTTCATCATCAGTGATAATGGTGAATTTTACTTCTCCATTACTTTTAAAAGCCAGGCAAAACACTGGCTTTTGTCATCATTTTTTGTTAGGTTTTTTTTAGACATGAAAAGCAGCATTTGGCACCCGAATTACTAATACTTGTGTGCTTGCTAGCAATTTGCCATAACCGAAAATGATGGATACAGTGAAGTCTGGCATTTCAATGAATTTTGCAGGACTTCAAAAAATCACACTTGGTACAACATGCTACTTTTTCAAGAAAGCTGAACGTTTTCAATGGAAGTATTCTATGCATTTGCAAGCATTTAGATATTTCGCAGTGGAACTTCCACAAAGCAAAAACTGTCAGCTCTAAATATTGCAGTGGTTCATGACTTATGTATCTCTCACCGTCTGTGTTAAGGTGCATTCTCTGTAGGGAGCATTTCAAATGGATGACTGCACCAGAACACCAAAATGAAAAGAGACAATCTAGACAGTTTTTGTCGGCATATGGCCTTAGGAGTTTCCCTGCATGAATGTTCATTACTGTGTGTGTGTGTGTATTTTTTAAACTAAGCAGCCTTGCTTAGCATGGTGAACTGTATCACCAGAAAACACTGTGGGTGTAGTTAGAACTCTGAAGCCAAGGGTAAGCACACTTAAATAGCCCCCGACATGTTGTGAGAACATTGTACTGTGTAAGATTTAGACACAGTGCAATTTATATTTTATATATTTTCTGTAATTCTTTTCCCCTTTTCTTTATCACTGAAGACAGCCACATGAACACAAGGCAACCATCCCTGGGACTTTAGCTGCTTTGGCTGGCTTGCTACACCTAATATCACAACCCACTGTTTATGACATCATAATTGACTCTACAGCAACAGATTGTGATGTCATAAATTGAACTGCAATGACTGGTATAGGCAACTATCAAAAGCAAACATGGCAGAGATCTTGTTTTCATGTAAATGTCCTCAGTAATAAAGAAAAAAGGGCGGCAACTACAGAAAAAATATAAAATACGTACAGAACTGTGTCTAACTCTTACATTGTTTCCATTTGTCCCAATGGGACCAGTGGCTTTTTAAGAGATACCCAGGTCATATGTAAGTATTACAGCCTAACACAGAGGGTTGCACTGTTATTATTTATTTATTTTGTGAATAACCAGCTATGTACAGAAGGAAATAAATGCCTATTTTCAGGAATAACCCAGATAATATAAAACACACAATGCAAGTAGTACATAATTGCAGCATGATAACAATTAGGTACAATCCAGAAAATACTGAGTGCATGCTACATAATTAAATGCATATTGATAAAAAAAAATTAATATGTTATTATTTTTTTAAAATCTTATTGTCTTAAAACAGGAAGCAGAGACAACCATGTCTATATGTTCTTTTTTCAGCAGCTGTATGCTATAGTGGAATGACCACTGAAAAATTAAACTGATAGGCTTCTGTAAGACTACTTTAGAGCATGTCAGACTATACGACTGACATGGAAAGGAAAACAGAAGTTTGTTTTTTTAAGTTCAGCTTTATAAAATTCAGTCATTTTGCAAAAGTACAGTGCATGCCATGTACAGATGAACTTAAAAAGCATTTCATATCACAACATTTTATTTAGGTAGAACTGTTTGCAGATAAACATTCACATTACATCTTCAATAACAGCAGGGTATTAACAGTACAACAACTGTTTCTTATCACCCTTAAAGCAGACTGGATCCACTTGAACATTATGCCAAGGATATTGACAGGCTTTATTAGTGCCCTTGCAAATGTCAATAAACCAAGATTGCACCTCAAAGGGCAATTTCTGACTCAGAATGTTAATGTTATTGCCAACTGCCATCCTGAAACAAAACTACAGACCTTGGAGAACTGGTTTATAGGTATTTATGTGTGAATACTGTAATCGAAACATGGTTTATTTACATTAATGCCCTAGAAGACACATACAGCAAAATCATAGTCCATATTGACTTCCAATTTAGTTCAGTTTTATTCAGGATAAATATCACTGAGCAGAACTCATTTACAGTGGTGTCCTGTTAAGGCAGGCTTCAGATGGCAGATGTACACATTACTGATACAGACAGCATTAGCTGCAAGGTACAAAGTGCAAAGGTGCTGGTTAGTTTACAGCGGCACTGTATACAGTAGTTTGAAGTGCAGAGGTAAAAGCCTAATGCGTGCGAGATGTAAAAAGCATAGGCATGAGGTTGCAGTTACCTGCACCATACCCCTTGATTGGCAGCTGCAAGGTCTTTACTCGCAAGAGACATAATAGAAGCAGTCCATAACTTCTGTACTAGAGGGCAAGGGACGATTGGCCTGGTGAAGGAATTCTCGCAGGGAATTCCACACTGTCTGAATAGTAAATCTAAATGAGGCTACAGAACTCCATACTTATAAAGAAAGTCATGCAGATGTTTTTTCAGCACTGTTATTTTCAGTTCAGTAACTAAAGTTTCAAGAAGATCAGTTATGTGGATGCCATAGTAAGTCCCTCCTGTCTCTTATGTAAGACTGTCCAGCTGGAAGTTAAAGATCATATTGTACCATTAAAAAAGAAGAGTAGATAACTATTATTTTGCAATAATTTATTTACCATGAATTCTGGTTTATGATATCTGACAGTTTCTATTCCTATACTGCACTGTAACTGAAACAGTGCTCTCATTCCATTTTTGTCTAGTTCTTAGAACTATGTCATGTGTGATGAATGATGATCAATTGCATGCAGGAGACTAGCAACAGACAGATTGTAGACAGCTATTTGAATGGTTTTGTTAGATCTTTTGACAGTATGGTGTGCTAATATGTCAGTGTAATAGTGCATCTAATAACGTTAGATGGTGTGGAATTTCCCTAGTTTAGGTATCCTAAAAAAAGCTGAGGATAAGTATGTGGAAAGCAACAATAAAGAGGAAAAATGTATTCAATGTTGGCAACAGATGTAACATGACTTGTTCTTAACATTTTACAGCTGACAGTTATACTAGAAATCTTTAGCTGGCTTGAAATTTCTAGCATAAGGTTAGATAGGCTTGAGAAATCTTCTACTAAATGTTCAAAACATTAATGCTAACTTCTTTTTTCTGATTACTTTGAAAGCTGATTTCTCTATTGAGTCATGAATTAAAAAACTGCATTGTGTGACTATGACTATATATATGTACGTATAGCCAGAAATGGTATGTAGCCCCTTCAGTGTTTGGTTTCAATTCTGCACTGCCACTATTGCAGTGACATATTTATTCATCATGTATCCATAGTCCTACATTTTTTAATATATTTTTGACATAATTTTTGTTTTCTCAGATCACGTAGCCCTTTAGTTACAATTGTCTCCAGTATATGACAACTCTCCCTGCATCACATTCTCACTCACATAGATTGTAAACCAATGTAGCAATCGGGAATATTTGTAAAATGTGTTTTTTATTTTTTTAAATTTAATTAAAAGGGGCTCAAGACCATTATGCCAAGATGGAATAAAAATACAACATTCTCTCAAAACTGAGAATGCTCCAGCCCACTTCAATAGACTTGCAGCCATCATTGCAAAATGTCACTGCAGACCATCACACAATCATTGTAGGCTCAACATGCCAACACTGAAGCCTACAGTGGCGATCGTACAAAAGTTTATTAGTACTGAGGTATACCTAGAGGTACCACTGAGGCACTCAAGTTAAATTTGCATTGACTGTAATGTGATCCTGCTTGTACATCTTCACTCCTGTTCAAAAGGGATAACCAAAACAAGACACCAGACTGGCATCCAAACCCATCACACAAACATTCATAAGCACGTTCAATGGGTGTCAAAACACAGCCTCTGATGCAATCTGGCTACAGTTTGCATCAGAATCCATCTGATATATAAACATTTTAATAACTTTCTATTATGTCTGGTTTTGGATGAGAGTACTTTCTGGATAGATGTGATATAGATGTTTGGACAGTTATCAAAAACCACTGCATACAAAGAGTCATCATAAAAATAATGCAGACCTGCTTAAATAATGATGTCACAAGTTTTAGTACATAAAATCTGGTTAACAGTCAACATTGATGTCACTCTGTAAACATGTTCTTTTGTAATAGCCTGACTGTTACTGTAATGTAGCATTTCATTCATTCCCAAAGTAGTAAGCATTACATGCCACGAGCAGAGGCAGCAGCAGAAAATACAGAAATAGGTAAACTAGATGACAGAATTGCAAGCAACCACATTTATTCCACGAAACACAGATCAGGTGATTGTGTAAATAACAGCTACCACCAATCGCATAAACAAACCTGTATGTTCAAACTGTACTGTCATATACATACTTGCAAATTCTGAGCACTTCATTTTATGTCAGATTTCAAGAGTACATAATACTTGAGTCAAAGAAAAGGACAAGAAACTGCTACTACGTGATTGTCACTATGATTTAGACATCACTGGCCGTTTCTGTCATCCGATCTGTATTAGAATTTGGCATTTACTGGAAAATACTGTATGTATGCTGAAACTGCGTATGTGACCTAAAAAGTCATTTTAAAATGTATGCTGAAAGCTAAGTTTCTGAAGCAAACTAAGCATCAGGGATGTCAGTTCTGGTTTGTAGGAAGCAAGTGTGAAAAAAATGGCAGTGATATGGGAAGATATGAAAAAAGATGATTTTTTTTCAAATTCAGTACATTTTCTACACAATACCTAATTGTAATACCTAACAACAAGCATAGGTATGATTAGAAATTGTTAAAACATGAAAACAATCCCCTTTAAGTTTTAACCCTACATGTTGCATTAGCAATGTTGTTTTGCTATGAATTTCCTTATTTTATAAAAATATGCAGAAAGCACCAGGTCTCTAGAGGACTTTGCAAAGGGACCTGCAAGCCATTTACAAAGTATCAAACCTGTACTAAGTAGCACTGGACCTACAACATGTTTTGCAAATGGCCCATCTTGCCATTTGCAAAGCATCCAGCCCATTCTACACTTCCCAGGACCTGTTGCTGCGGCCTCTAACTGAATCAGTAAACCTGTCAGGCATGATACAAGATCTGTAGTTTGCTTTGTGCAGGGCATTGCAGGCACTCTGTTAAGCAACAGACCCATTGGACAGGTCTTAGAGTTGCTTCTTGGATGGTTATGGGGAGGCTAAGTACCCAAGTATTATTCACTCAGTACTCAGTATTACTCAGTTTCCAAAGATGGAAAAAGGCATAAGCCCACTGAGACCACCTTCCCCACACCTGCAGGGCATATCTAATTCCCAGAGCTGAATAGATAGTTATCTAAGGCATGTTTGAAAGACTCAAATGATTGTATAGCAACCACATTTGAAGGCAATGAATTCCATAACCTGCTTGCTCTAACAGTAAAATATTTTTTTCTTATACAGTATTAGTTTTAAACTTTGGAACTCTTTTAAGTTGTCTGTTGTGGCACCTTAAACTCTTTTGTTTAGTCATCCATTCAAGCCACATTCTTAAATGAGATAAGGATGTTGAAGAGAGATATTAAAAAATAAAATTTATGGGAGCTAGTAAAACCTTGTAATTTTTTGAGTGCTGAGCATATGAATATACAAAACTGCCTGCAGAAAAAAGCCATTTGGTCTATCAAGTCTGCTCTGCAACTGCCCCTTCTACCCTACCCCCCTTCCATGACCCTCCCTTTTCCCCTATCCAAGCCCCTCTTAAAGCATCCCACTGTTTTACAGGCCACCACCTCTGCCAGTAGTGCATTCCATTCTGTTACCACCCTTTCCATAAAGAAATGTCTCCTCATTTCCCTCATAAACCTTCCACCCTCCAATCTCATTTCATGAACCCGATTGTCTCTCCCCACTCTCCCCTTGAACAGTCCCTTGGTGCCTATCCTTTTTACTCCTCTCATCTACTTAAAGGTCTCAAACATATTCCTGCTGTCCCTCCTTTCCTCCAGACAGTACATGTTCAACTAGCTCAGTCTAACCTCATATAGTAACTCCCCCAGACCGTAGATCATCTTTGTTGCTTTGTGTTGCACCCCTTCCAGCAATCTAATGTCCCTCTTTAGGTAAGGGCACCAAAACTGAATGCAGTACTCCAGGTGGGGTCTGAACAGTGATCTGTATAATGGCAGACTCATCTTCCTCCTCCGAGAGGTTATACCCCTTGCAATACAACCCAGTATCTGGTTGGCCACTGCTGCTGCTTTCCTACACTGTGCAGAGTTGTTCATTGCTCCCATAATGAGCACCCCCAGGTCTTTCTCCTCCTCAGTCACAGTTAGCTGCACACCCCCCCCCAGATGGTTGCTCCTCTTTAAATGCTTTGCCCCAAAATGCAGCACCTTGCATTTTTTGGCATTAAAACCAAGTTGCCAGGTGTCAGAACATGTCTCCAGCTTTGTCAGATCTTCCTGCAATCCCTGCTATCCCCTTTGGTCATCCACAACTGCTCCCATCTTGGTGTCATCTGCAAATAGACTGATCTTGCTATTTATGCCTACCGAGATGTCTGCAATAAATTCCCCAAATAACACTGGCCCCAGTACTGACCTCTGTGGGACCCTGCTCATCACTGCCCTTGGGGATGATAATTCTCCTCCCATCACCACCCTCTGCTGCCATCCCTGCAGCCAGTTCTCCACCCATTCCATCAGTTTTGCCCCCGCCCCTGTGCCCCTTAGCTTATATGCTAGTCTTCCATGTGGCACCGAGTCAAATGCCTTACTGAAGTCCAGGTACAGGACATCCACCACATGCCCTTTGTTCATTTCCCTAGTCACCCAGTCATAGTAGTCCACTAGGTTTGTCTGGCAGGATCTGCCCTTGACAAAGCCATGCTGCCAACTGTCCTGCCCCCCCCAATGATCTCCAGCAGGGTCACCAGCCTCTCCTTCAGGAATCTTTCCATCGGTTTCCCCACTATGGATGTGAGACTCATTGGTCTATAGTTCCCTGGTTCATCCTTGGGACTGCTATTATGGAGTGGAACCACTTGAGCCATCCTCCAATCCTGAGGTGCACACTCTGAGTTCATAGAAGCATTAAAAAGGCCTGCCAATGGGCCTGCCAGGACCTCTGCCCAACTTTTTCAGTACCCTGGGGTGTATGCCCATGTTTGAACATATATAGATTCAGGACATATATATATACTCCCAAAGTACTGTAAGAGTTAAAAAAATAACAGATACATATAAGTTGACAGCAGATAAGGACCTCTTGGCCCACCCAGTTTGCTCTATTTTCATGCTTACAGTGCCACCTCAGACCATCCTTAGTCTCAAAACAGCCAACTGTACATGTGGAGGGACTTGGCTTCTTTTTTTGTGTCACACAGTCTTCTTCAGAAATGAACCCTAATGATAAAAGTAGGCACAGTTAACTTTGCTCACATAATAAATCATGCTTACTCTACATTTGCCTTTAAAGGAAAACTACACCTTCATATCATTTAAATTTTGTTTCCATGTCAACAGACAACTCATTTTCTGTAGCTTTTAGGGCTATATGTGTTAGCCTTGGTTTGTTTTTATTGCTCATGGTAGCCCCTGTGATTGCCCTGGGGGTCTCCATTTCATGGTTGTTGGAATCTCATTGTCCATGAGAACTGCATTACCAGATGAGAACATGATGTCAGATCAACCCTTTATAGCTTGTATTTCTATGCTGATATAACAAATACCTTGCAAAAACTCACTGGAAACTCATAAACTGGATGGCGTTTAAAGGGAAAGAACTGCATTATAGCTGAGATAGTTTGCAAAGCTCACTGAAGGTAAATGTGGTATGTCACACCTTCTTGCAGCTTGTTTCTTTGAAGACTAAGCAGACAGGCATACTGGATAGTTTAAAGGTGATTACACATCATGTTATCATATGCTAATGCAGCTCTCAGGGACAATGATATTTCAACAACCATGAAATTGAGCCTCCCAGGACAGTAACAGGGCTTAGTATGAACTGTGAAAACTGACTAAAGCAGTTGCATACATCTTTAACAGCTACGTGAAAAAAAGTTGTCTGTTGACATGGAAACAAATAACATTTAGAAGATTTGAAGATGTAGTTTTCCTTTAAAGGAACAGCCCTGAAGAAGGCTCCAGGGTTGGAACAGCATTTGCATTTATAGTCTAAAGTATCCAATAAAATGGAGGCAATCTAAAGAGATAAAAAATGATTCACTATTCTAGTGAAACATTTATTTTTTTTAGTACTAACCTGTGTCATCCTCTTAACCTGCAAACCAAGGCAGCATTGTATAGGTAGGGCTGCCATACCTTGATGAAATGCCCAGTTTCTAACCAAACTCTAACAAAAGATTCCTATAACAACACAACACAAAGTCACCACCAACTGTAATGTCTCTTTTATACTATATACACCTTAAAATAGAATATTTGCTTTATGCTTTCTTTTATTTATGTAAGTCATAAGACATGGCAAGGTGTGGGCTATGACATGATAACCACATGCCCAGGTATTTTGTAAGGCATGACTACCTGTTTAACCTCAGTTCATTCAGCACCTGGAAGTGCAGGTATCACATACAGTAATCCACACCCTGGACTGGAGTGTATTATTGCACCTCATTAATGGGTAGACTGAGAAACAATTTAAAAAAAATACATAACTTAAAAACAGGTATCGCCTTTTCTTAAAAGTAACTAGTAACAAGTAATCCTTCCCCACCTGTCAATCATCTACCTTTCCACAAATTCAACTGCTAGAATGTTTGTTTAGCATGGAATGCAATAAATTAAAATTTTGCAGAAATCCACATGCATCACTTCAAGAAAAACATAAAACAGAAGATCCTATATGGAATTAGGGCCTCATCAGGATAAGCATCAGAAATTTCCTGGTAAGAAGGTGAAGTATAGGCTGGAGATAATGCAATTGGCAGGAAAGGAACACCAGAAATGATAATTGGTTAGTACTACATTGTTAAAATGTGTGTATGCGTGTCAGGAGAGTATTATGAGGGGGAAGAACATTTCACATTTATTTTTTATTTAAAGAGTTTTATTTTTGGGGCCTACTAGAAGGTTTGTTGTGAGTTAAGGTGATGGCTATGCTGTGTTGGCAATCTTGGATGAGTGACAAACTGCTCTGGTAGGCTCTGATATATAAATATATTAACTCTTGCTGTGGCATGGACTGATATATCAGTCCAGAATTCCTATACATTCTAATTCTGTCAGCAGCCTAAGAGTTAAATCACTAAGGCCAGTAATTCATGCTGAGGAATCACTTTCTGAACTTGATAATTTACAGGATTTGATTGACAGGTTGTTATAATCCATGCCTAGGTTTGGATAATCTGAATTTGATTGACAGGTTGCAATAATGCATAGCTAGTTGTAGATTATCACCACCTGTCAATTAAATTCTGTGAATTATCACAAACTGTGAATCACATTTCTGCAAGATAGTTTTCTAAGCACCACACTACCAATTTTACTTGTGCATTCTGTTTTTCTACCTGACCTATCACCTCTAATGGCTTTTTCTGACTGAGCCACAACATAACAGTATTTCCTGATATTCCTTCATAACTGACTGGTGCCTTAAGACTTGCTCCATGATTAACTTAGGGCTTTTTTGGTATTAATTCTCAGTTGGAGCTACAGCGAGCGCCCTAAGCAGCAGTAACTGGCTCATTTACTTAATTTTGTGATTCACAGTTCGGAGCAAAAGCGAGTGCTCTAGGCTATAGTTACTGGCTTATTTAGTTTAATTTTTGTGACTTTAGTGAGCCAATCTAGATTAGACCTTTACAGCTTAAGTTTAAAGTTTAAGACCAATGCACGCTCTCTCACTGTATCCCCTTCCCCTTTGTTCCCCAACAACGACCACATAAAAATCCTTACCTGTCCTTTGCTTTCTCCACAGATGCTCAGGAGGTCGAGAGGGCTAGTGGCTATGACACCCTCCCCCAACCCCTGATTTCAAGCAAAAAAAGGTATGGGAAAAATTTGCAGTGAACCACCGTGCTTGCTGCTACCATCAAGGACTTTGATCTGCTGCTGCATTTTGGCCCCGCCAACGCAGGGCGTCAGCTCCCCACCACCCCCACCACCACCGTTAGTGAGCACTCCCTTTTATAGGCAGCTTTAACCAATCAGCCAAGTTCTCCATTAGCAGCTTATATTGTTCAACCACTAGAGGCTGCTCTACTGCTTGACCTCCTGTTTCACTGGCTACCCTTGAGCTTTCCACTCTTCGTGTCGGGATGATTACTATAATTCTGTTGCTTTGCCATTTGCTCCCCCCTGCCCAGTTTCCCTCCCTGTCATACCCTGATGCACCCCCACCCCCCTCCTCTGCATTTGGCCACAGTCTGAATGCTTGGCAGCTAGTGATATTTTGGGTAACCACGAGGCCCCCCCATGACCCTGTTAAAGGGGCTTTGCAGATAGCTTACACTCCTCTTACTCACTATGAATGCCTGTCTAGTCAGTCGACCCTGGCCACTCCCCCTGGGGCTGTCCTGACTCAGAAACCTCAACATGTAACACCATCGGCCACCCTAGACTTTCATTACCTCCTTCAGGCCTACCTTAAGGCAGATGCACTACCCATTTCTACCATCTCCTCCACTATACCACATACCCTGATATCCCTCTATAATAAGAGGAAGTGTTCCAGGTACCCCTCCTCAAGATTCCTGCTTCTCCTCCTCCTCTTGTCTGGGAATATCCATCCTAATCCTGGACCACCAATTGGCATGATGCCTCCCCAATGTACCCCGGGTCTGCTGCACATTGCCTCTCTCAATATTTGTAGCATCCTAAAAAAGTGAGACTCCTTCCAGGGTTGGGTACTACAGCACCAACCGGATATCATAGCAGTGTGTGAAACCTGGCTCGCCCCTCGGACTCCAGATTCCTCTGTATCACTGCCTGGGTTTACCCTTTACCATGCAGATCAACATGGTAAGCAAGGGGGTGGCTGTGCCCCCTACACTAAGGATACCTTACAAGGTCACCTACTCCACTCCCCTCAGTTGGGGGCTGGCACACAGGCCCTCACTGTCAAACTGACTCTGGGAAGAGCCCAAAACCCTTTATACATAACAACAGTATACATTCCCCCAAGGGACCAAAAATCAGCTTTCCAAGCATTACTGTCATATCTGGACACACTACCATCACAGTTGGAACTGCTTGTACTTGGTAATTTTAATATCAATTGGCTAAGTAAGGATGCCATCCCACACATTGATCTTGCCACAGCCCAAGACCTAACTCAACTGGTCACTTCCCCCACCCGTTTGGATCCACGTACTGGATCCTCCTCCCTACTGGACCTCATCTTCTCCAATCGCCCGGGCAAGATCACCAATGTTTCCATCCTTCCAAATGCCCTCAGTGACCACTCTCCAGTTCTCTGCTCCTGGTCCTGTAAAATCCCAAGATCCCCTTCCAAAATAATTGTGCAACATAAACTTGGTCCTGGTAAATTGGCACAATTAAAAGCACACCTCAGGGTCATGGAATGGTCCTTCATTTTGAACACTGTAAACCTAGACAGTGCCTTGGACCTATTTAGCCGGTCATTCAATAATATATGTGACCTCTATGCACCTTTCACGAAAAGAATGGTTAAAGGCAATCACATACCTTGGTTCACTGAATGGCTCAAGACTTTAATGCGAACCAGAGACTCATTATGGCATCTCTCCATTGAGTCCGGCCTCCCCCATGATAGACAGAATTATAGAATGGCTCGGAACAAGTGCACTTGGGCCATTCGCAGGGCAAAAGCAGAATACTATAAATCCACCTTAACCTCATCCTGGGACTCCAGCCACAAGTTCTGGAACAACATTAAGGAAATATGCGGTAAGGTCCCCAACCTGGCCCCTCCCAAGTCATGTCAAATGGGTCCTTGACCTCTGACCCCACTCACATTGTTGCAGTTTTCAGTGATGCCTTCTCCAACCTTAGCCATGTTCTCCCCCCAAACTTCTATGACCCACCAGCTCCTAGCACACCCACCCCACACCTTGGTGCCCCCCTTTTACCTTCGCAGCATCTCTCCTAAGTCAGCTGAACCATACCTTACTGCTGCCCTTAGTCACGCCTCTTCCAACGCCAACTCCCTTGATCTCAGAATTCTTCAGCTCTCCCTTAAGGAAGTCCTTGCTCCTCTCACCCACATTTTAAACCTCTCCCTTTTACTAGGTAAATTCCCTGCCATTTGGAAATCCGCCTCTATTACGCCCATATTTAAAGGTGGTGATCGCTCCTCTGCTAACAATTACCGCCCTATCTCCATACTCCCCCCCCCCAAGGCCTTAGAGAGGATAGTTTCAGATCAGCTCACTGACCACCTCAATAAATATGACCTACTCTGCAAACAACAACATGCAAAGGACACAGCACGACTAATGCCTTGCTTGAACTAACATCACGCATCCATACTGCATTGGATAAAGGCCACATCACAGGTGCGATCTTCATTGACCTCACTAAGGCCTTTGATACTGTCCACCATTCACTACTCCAAACCTCCTTGCTCAACCTGGGTCTCTCTCAGGAAGCAGTGGGATGGTTTGCAGACTATCTTGCCAACCGGACCCTTTAAGTTAAAATTGGCAATACCCTGTCCTCCAAATCTCCTGTCCTCTCAGGGGTCTCACAAGGGTCCATTTTGGGTCCCCTCCTATTCAGCCTCTTCCTAAACTCCCTTCCCGCATCCTGCACTTCCAACCTATTGCTATATGCAGATGATGCTGTCATCTTCTCCTCCAGCCCAGACCCCTCTCAACTCCACCACTCCCTCCAGTCCTCCTTCAACGCTGTTGAAAGCTGGTTTGCCTCACAATGCCTTATTATTAACTATAAAAAAACCAAAGGTATGCTTTTCACACATCTGCAGAATTTCAGGATAGGGCCTTTCCCACAAATACTATCAGCGTCCCAGACTCCACTGGAATTTGTGCATTCCTTTAAATACCTGGGCATCACTTTGGACACTGGCCTTACCTATCATGAGCATATACATCTATTATCTAAGGCCCTAAATATTGGGCTAGGGCTCTTGCACTGCTATAAACATTGCCTTACCCCTGAGACCCTTAAGCTTGCTATCTCCTCCTCGGTACTCTCCCTGCTAGACTATGGCCTTCTGACTTTTGGAGGGGCAAGCTCCTCAGCCCTTGATAGTCTTAGACTTGTCCTAAACAAGGCCTGTCATCTTATATTAGGGTGTGACAGACTCACCCATACCTGTGCGCTATATAAGGACACCAATTGGCTTAACCTTGACAACAGAATCAAATTCCACACTTGTGTCTTGGCAAAAAAATCACCCTTGGCTTCTCCCCCTCAGCACTCACCCCTTTAATCGCCATGGACTCAAAAGTTAAGCACACCTGTAGCTCAGACACCCATCATTTCTCCATCCCTTCCTGTTGCACAGCTCAATTCCAAAGATTATTTTGCTACAGGGCACCCTTGTGGATGAATAACCTACCCTCCTCCTTGCATTTTGATCAAAGAATTGGTCATTTCAAAATGCACCTTAGGGCCCATCTTCGGTCCACAAGTGACTGCGACTGTACGTGAATCGGTGCCCCCTGTCCCTCTACTACTGATAATGGCCTCTGGTCTGCCTCTACATACAGCCTTAACTCCGCCATCTCAGGGATATTAGGTTTCCAGTTTTTTTAACTGTCTCAAACTGCACTAGTTCCTGAATGTTAGCCTAACTGTTCCTGTTATAAACATAACTTTACTCTGTAACAGTTACTGTATTGTGTATCTGTACTAACTGTATTGTGTATCAGTATCTACTATATGTGACGTGGAACCTTTGTAAAGGAGTCTTTGGCTCAAAGGTATTTCTGATCTCTGAAATAAACAAATAAACAAGCATTATGATTCCTGTTAATTACTGTATTGTTGGATAAACCCTATAATATAAAAAATAAATGAGTGGCAAGTGTGAGCTACAAGCTAACAATTCAATCTTGGGGTTAATGGAACATCACAATACACCCAGCCTCAGACTCATGGTCTATTTTTCTCCTTAACCTCCCAGATTGAATTATCACCTTGTAAATTACACTTGCCCATCATTTACTGTACATGTATTCATCCTTATTGAAGAACGAAGTCCAAGATCATGTGTTTGCTTTGTTACCACACAGTTCTAAAATCATTTTGACTAGTTAGGATCCTAACTATTTAGGGTTACCACCTTTTAAGAAGCCCAAAGTAGGACATTTCTTACTGAAACAGGATTTTTTGCAGGACAGTACGTAACCTCAACCAATGCAACAGATTTGTTTACTCTTTATAATCAGAATTAAGGTTAAGAATTGTAGTCTCTTAGTTGCTTCTATTGTTTCTTATCATTTTAAGGTATTTTAGTTAAGGTATTGTAGTTTTCTGCAACATTTAGTGGAAAGTTAGATCGTATTTTTTCTACTACTGTATAAAATCAGGACATGTAGTATTTTTCATGTTTTTTGCAGGACACAGCTATCCAAATCAGGACTGTCTCGTAAAAATCAGGACAGAAGGTAACCCTATAACTATTTTACAAACTGCATTTAAAACACTATTAACGTTGAATTGTTTTGTGTATACTCCTATGTGATGACACCTGTGGATCCTGTAGAAAATATTAGAATATAGTTTGGCTTCATAAAGCACTTTTTATACATACTGCATCTCTATCCATTTAACAGCACAATCGATTAGTCATTGGTAGTTTAGTAACAGTGGGTGGCCAGTGAAAACAGCTAAGTAAAAACAGCTAAGTCAAATACTGCAACCAAAAATTGCCCCCTCCCTGAGGTGCGGTCCCCCTGGAGTTGGTATATATATATAAGAAGGGGGTGTGTGGAATAAACTACACACAAAGAAATCAGGGGCTTGCCCCCAGGAAAACAAAAGCTTGCTGTATTTGACCGAGTTGCTTTGTATTAGTTATTTTTGATGGTCACGGTTTTTACTTAGCTGTTTTCACATGGTGCCGTAATAGTTTACTGGTGGAAGAAGCAGCTGTAAAACCATTGAACACTTAGCCCTGAGCATAACTGAATTACAGCAGAGCTATTGTTTTTTACTGTGAGAGGAAATGTAGGCCAGGACAGTAACATAATTCCCTTATCTATTTGGAATGTTCATCTGGGTCCATAACTTCAACTCAAAGTGCTAGTGCAACCACATATAGGCTATATGCAGGCTGTAGACTGGTAGGAGTTTTAGCAGGAAAACAATGGAAACCAGTAAGGTTAGTAATATGTCAACAAATCCTCATGGGACTGAAAGCTTTGCCCACCTTTTGGACTTTGTATAACTATAGCCCACTAACAAAGGAAGAAACTGGATTTCTCAGTCTAAATAAGTAAATGTTAAAGCCTTTAACTCAAAAGAAACAAAAAAACTAGGTTTAGCATTTTATACTCATAATAAATACTTAATATCACTACTCGCCAATTATTTAGAGACACTATGCACTTAAATAACATGTCTCCAGAATTAACCATAAATATTTCAGAAGGCCTGAAAAATTAAAATTCTTTTTTTTTCTTCAGAAGCTGTAGTACATTGTCCAGAAATCACTGGAGCTTGTGTCTTTTTTCTAGTTTCTCTCCGTTAATCTATCATGGTTGAGGTGTATCCATGTAAAATTAATTATATAGTATACTGCCTCTGTGTAGCTTTCTGTCTTTCATTCCCTTGGTCTTTCTGCTACAAATATGAGTCCAGCAAGAAGAATGGGGCACTTCGACTGAGTGGCACAGTGAATATATGCGTCATTCCTTATGTAATGGTCTTAGACGTCTTAGACCTGTTTCTCACTAAACTAAGCAAACAACATGATAATGTGAAGCATGTCAAAATGGCTTTAGTCTCAAATGTAAACTATTCAGTTAGACCCAGCCCTGAGGGCCTCAATACTAACACAACAATGACTAGAACACAGCAATGATATTTGATCGGGCTAACTGATGTTCTGCAGCAGACCAGCTACAAGTTCGACCAAACTGTCAGGTATGTCGTGCAAAGAGAATACATAGGGGGCATAGAATAAAAAATTATCTGAAAGGGAAATGTTACTTTTACAAGTTTCCTTAGACCCGGATGCATTACTCATATGAGAATTTGGGTGACTTTATGGACATGACAGCCCTGAAACTGTATGTGTATAACATAAGAATGTAAATTGAAGGAGCTGCACAAGAGACAAAAGGGAAAGACAAAAATATTATAGTCCTAATGCAAGGCTTAGTGCTCACTGACTGTCACTGCAGAACAGTCCAGTCTTAAAAGCTTGGGTTCTTATCTCACTTAAGGTTTATTTAGTTTAACGTTATACTGTGCAGTGGTATGAGTCCCATGTGTGGCATGCAACACTCCAACAATTTTAAAGTGCACCCACACACATTTATTCAGGAATGTTTGCAGCAGTGGCAAATGTAATAGTTTACAGAACATAGAAACATAGACATTTTCGTCAGATAAGGACTGCCAGGCCCATCCAGTCTGCCCGTAAACCCTAAACTTGTTTGAGTCCTCTGACCCTATCTGATCAATAGCTTTTCAACATTCCTTCCCACCTCTAAAGTTCTCTTATGCCTGTCCCAGGCATTTTGAAATCCCCACCCACTGTCTTTGTTCCCACCATCTCCTGTGGCAGGCTATTCCATGTGTCCACTGCCCTCTTCATGAAGACAAACTTCCTCACATTTCCCCTCAACCTTCCCTCTTCCAATTTCATATGATGCCCCCTCATTCTTGTACTTCTGCTATATTGAAAGATGTCTCTCCCCATGTACCTTATTTATGTTCTTTAGACACTTGAATGTTTCTATTATGTCACCCCGATCTCTCCTCTCCTCCAGCGTGTACATACTGAGGTCTTTTAGTCTCTCCTCATATGTTTTTTGGTGCAAGCCTTGTACCATCTTTGTTGCCCTTTCCCTGGACCACATCCACCCTGTTGATGTCCTTGCAAAGGTGCAGCCTCCAGAACTGCACACAGTACTCCAGGTGAGGCCTCACCCATGTTTTATACAATGGCATCACCACCTTCTGCCTTCTGCTAGTAATGCCTCTGCCTATGCACCCCAGGATACCACTGGCCCTCCCTGCCACCTTTGTGCTCTGCTTAGATACCTTTAGGTCATTTGAAATGATAACCCCCCAGGTCCCTTTCTTCCATGGTGATTGCAGCAACCCCCCCCATCCTGTAGCTCTCCCCAGGGTTCCCTCATCCCAGGTGCTATAGTTTGCACTTCTTTGAATTGAACCTCAGTTGCCACATGTCAGACCATTTTTCAAGCTTCCCCAGGTCCCTTCTCATTTTCTCCACTCCGTCTGGTGTATCCACCTTGTTGCAGATCTTGGTATCATCCACAAACAGGCAGACCTTTCTCTCCAGCCCTTCTGCAATGTCACTGATGAAGGCAATAAATAAGACTGGCCCAAGGACCGATCCCTGAGATACCCTGTTGGTCACTCCCCTTCCCAGATTGGATGCCATTTACCACCACCCTCTGCCTCCTGTCTGTTAGCCAGTTTCTTTTTTTCCATAGAGCTTTTTATGCTCCCTGAGCCTGACAGGCTGCTCTGGTCCCTCTCTCAGAAGGACTCAGTCTCTGGCCACACCTTTCCCTACCCAACACCCCACAGACCCCCCCCCATGGCAGGGCCAGAGTAAAGGGACGCTAGCTTTGCCCCCACCTCCAGAGCAAAGTCCATACATCAGGGGGCCAGTCAGGGGCTGGTGCAGCCATCATGGAGCCTGCCATCTCCATTTTTCCTTTTTCTCCCATTCCCCCTCCCCACTTGCGTAAGGATGCTGGTGCATGCCCGTACTGCCCTCCAGCCACCACTGGAGGGCAGTCAGCAAGTGGGATGACTAACCTCCCTCCCCTGAGAGAGGAGATCAGTCCTCTGGATGCTCAATCCTCTCTCATTCCTGCCAACCTCCGGTGGCCCAGGCCTGTTCCCGAACCTGGGTCGCCGGCATGGTGCGAAGTGTAGTGACCAGTGCCTCAACCTCCAGCACCACCAGGATGGTCACCGTCAGCCAGTTTCTTACCCAGTTTACAATCTTGTGCCCCATATCCAGACTATCCATCTTGCTAGCCAGGCTTTTATGTGGGACAGTCTAGAAGACCTTTCTGAAGTCGAGGTAGGCAACATCCACCACCCCTTCCTGATTTACTTCCCTCATTACCCAGTGGAAAAAATCTATCAGATTTGTCTGACATGACTGTCCTGCTATGAATCCATGCCATCTTGGATCCTGGGCACTGATGGATTCTAAGTGTCCCACTACTCTTTCTTAAAGCAGTACCTCTATTATCTTCCCCAGTATTGAGGTTAGGCTGACTAACCTATAATTCCCTGCCTCCCCCCTGCTACCACCTTGTGCAGAGGCACTACATGTACCCTCCTCCCGTCCTCTGGGACTACTCCCGTGTTGAGGGACTCGGTGAACATGGCTGCCAGAAAACAGAAAAATTTCTAAAGTACAGCCAGTCTCTCCTACACATATTAGGTGCTGTAAGTCAGCAGGTACTTAGTGACCCCCTCCCAGCCTTTTATGTGAGACAGTGTAGCAGGCTTTGCTGAAGTTGAGGCAGGCAATGTCCACTGCTCCTCCTTGATTTACTTACCTCATTACCCAGTCAAAAAAATCGTATCAGATCTGTCTGACATGACTGTCCTGTTGTGAATCCATGCTGTCTTGGATTCTGGGCATGTATGGATTCTAAGTGTGTCGCCATTCTTTCTTTAAGCAGTACCTCCATGATCTTCCCCACTACTGAGGTTAGGCTGATCAGCCTACAATTCCCTGCCTCCCCCCCCCCACTACCTTTCTTGTACAGAGGCACTACATGTGCCCTCTTCCTGTCCTCTGGGAATACTCCCGTGTTGAGGGACTTGGTGAACATGGCTGCCAGAAAACAGAAAAATCTCTAAAGTACAGCCAGTCTCTTCTACACATATTTAGTGCTGTAAGTCAGCAGGTACTTAAAGTAGCCCCCTCCCAGCCCCTTAATAAAACGCTATTGCATCTCACCGGGTATTACAATTTCAAATAAGTAAATAAATAAATAATTATGCAGTGAAAAGGCTGTTGTAAATGTGTGAATTCATGCAAGACCTGTTGGAAAGCCTTTTAATAACTCACAGTTTAACAACAGGTTAGTTATTAAGTCTCCCTACTTAGTGGTTAAATCTCCTAATGCTTCAGTAAGCAATTTTGCAATCTATGGAACTGTATGTATAAACTAAACTTAAAAAGCAGCCCTTTACTGAAAAAGGGAACATAAGTCTAAAGAGTACATAAATCTTGTTTTGTACATTTGTCAATGTAATTAACAATTTGGGCATTTGGGAAGTCCAGTTAATATCCCCAGTGTAGTGTTTCAAGTTTTTTTATGAATCCTATATCCCCCTGTTTAGGGCCCTTGTTAAAGCTGACATTTTCCTGCTTGATAGTTTTACAGCTGCCTAGCTAGAGCTATGCTGACTTAGAAAATGGGCTTTAAAATATCTGAACTCGGATTGGCTGCCAGGAGTACATTAAGTTATGGTGAGAACCCTCTGAATAACAAGTACCATCTATAGTGCCCCATCACCCACTAAAATATCCTAGTGCCCACCCTGCTTGCTCATTGGCCAAAACCTGGCAATTCAATTTGAAATTGGTGCCATTTGTTTCTCTTGCTTATTTATACATACTAGCCCCTCAAGGCTCAGTAGTTGAATGCCAGCTGCCTGAGGAAACCGCATCAAAATGTCACAAATGTACCTGCTTTTGAAAAATAGCAACATTTAAAATAATCTTTTTTTTTTTAATTTTTATTTCATTTTACCGACCTAGACCTGACTCTGGTGCTGCCTTTACTCTAGACCTCTGATCGCCTGCCCACTCTCCAAAGTGTAGCTAGCCGACAGCGCAATTCCATCTTTGGGATGCATTTGACGAAAGTCCCGCTCCTCTCCTACCCTACTACTACATTTGTTGTGCTGTTTTTCTCATTTAATTTCAGCCCTCAGCACCTTGAGCTTTAACTTCAGTGTTTCTGTAAAGCTGCTCCCTGTCTTCTGTCTCATTGGCGACAACAAATTAAATACAACCTATGAACCACCTCAGGAACACTCTACCCCCGCAGCCTGACTCCATCTCTGGGACGCATTTCACAAAAGTCTCATTCCTGTGTTACCCAACCACACTGGAAAGCCAAGCAGTACCACAAAACACCAGAAAAACCATTAGATGCCATACCTTTAAAATAAAAAATACTTCACCTATGGCAAACCGTTTCTCTTTTAATTTTTTTCTTTACTCCTCTCATGTAAATAGCGCCATTCAATATTTCTGGTAAGACAGACATCATGATCATGCTCACTATGAATGCAAACCCTCCAGCATTTGATAGATCAAAATAGGTACACTTCTGTGTTGCAGTCAGCGGTGGGGGTGGGGGGGAGTAGCGCCAACAGTTTATGATTTCTGGGATGACCCGGGAGCACTAGGGAGGTTAAGTGGCTTATTTAGAGTCACACAGCATGCAAATGGAGGTTGTGGGAATCAAAACGCAGGTCTGCTGGATGTACCAAGCTCATACACAGCTCATTACTCTTATCTCTGTGTTGGGCGCCATACTGCCAGTCTAGTCTGCAAATCAACTAGATTATTAGGTCTGTGTCTGTGGGTAATCAGTACGCTAAGGCATAGAGCAGTGAGTGCACCACATACTGTAACTATCCTTATACTGATCTCATTTGGGATGGCTTGCACAGGAGTCTGAGATATGACTCTCACTTTGATTTGCAACATAAGCGGTGAAAAGTCCCACTGTGTATGTTTTTGCCTTGCGGGTTGCTTTCTTGTCATTCACTACTGATTGATCATCGCACCAATTCATTGAAGCATGTTGTAAAGTAAGCTTAACAAATGGCACTACTATCAGAGCATGTCAGTGTAAACTTTTGACATGACATGGTCATGGAGCATCGTACAATACATGCAAGTATATTACCTGAACTGTTTGACATAAAACGAGGCCACACATACAGAAGGGAAGATGCGGTCCTGGTCCTATCCAAACAAGACATTCTGAAAGTTAAAGTGTGCCGAAATATAAAAATTAATATTTTTATTGCCACAATTGCACTTGCAGTTCGGGGCAGGCTGGAGCAAGAAGGACAATATTGATGATCATATCCGACAATCAATCTTTGACCTGACAAATCTGCCACTCCCACCAAGATTGTCAGGAGAAGGCTGCACTCAACTGCTTCTGGGGGTCAACACATGAGTCAGATCGAGCCCTGCCCCTCTGCCATTGGCACCACAGCATGAGAAGCTTAAGTGGTTACCATGGGGATTGTTGGATGCTCCCCTAGTGTCAGCACGCATACGGCAACTGAGCAATCAGAAATCAAATGGGGAAAATTATTAAAGCAGGATGGAGGCAGCTGAAAATTCAGTACATGGTACAAACTAGGCAGGAAATGGTACCAGTGTTTAAAATGTGGTATTGTACCAGCAAAATCAGTACAGTTGAAGGGTCTGCGAATGGCCACCAAATTAAAAAAAAAACAACCAGAAATTAATGACTATATAAATAAAACAACAAGAACAGTAAAACAAAACAGAAAGGGTTTTAACTTAAGCCATGTGTGTGTGTGTGGGGGGGGGTAACCATGGCAACCTGCTCAAGAGTTACAGTTTAGGACAAAGGTCCCTAAGTAAAGGTGAATTAACTATTTTATTACAAAATAAATCAAATACCTAACACTTTTAACATTTAAACATAAAAAAATATTTTTTTCAAACTCATATAATACAGTGGCCCATTTTCTAAGTGCAATAATACCCACAAGGGTGGGTGATATAAGCAATACTGGACCTTCCAGGGGCTATAAGGCCCCTCTGCATGTGGTGCCAGGCCTCATTATGCCAATGGGTGTTCCAGTATTGCCCAATATTGCCCACCCTGTTGGGTATTATTGCATATTGCTATTACATAGTAAAGAAAGGAGGCTTTGGAAGCACATGACTGGATACCTAGGCTGTGTCCTTCAACGAGTGGAGCTGAAGCACATGCGGTCCGCTCCATTCAAAACAGCGCTGTTCTTTGTCTCCACCCACCACACTATATTTTTGCTCTGTGCTCACTTCCAGTTCACAGAGCAATGGTCAACAGTCTTCATGTTAACAGTCATCATGTTAACAATGGACTTTTCATTTTGTGATACTAGCCAGCACAGACACTCTTGCGAGGTTCGATTGGACACTGACTTCCAGGTTCACCAGAACAAGAAGGTTGATGCTTGTGTCCATATGTCTAGTGCACCCACCCGGACACCAAAAGCAAATAAATATATGCCAGTGATAAGAAAGCACTAACAGCTTTACACAGGCAGTCTCTGGCTATTACAGACACTCTCCAACAAGGAGGATACTGATTTCTGGATTTGCCAAGACAAGGTGGTCAGAGGTTATGTCCATGCAGCTTACAAGGATTCAAAATGAGGAATTAAATATCCCAAAGGGCAAACTGCAGGGTGCCCATAAAAAAGAGTGACTGCCGCAGTACATTGCTAGTGCTTTTTACCACTGACATACAGTACATGGACATAACCATCAACCGTCTTGCCACAGCAAACCAGAAATCAGTATCCTCGTTGCTGCAGTGTCTGTAAAAAACAGAGACTGCCTTTGTAAAGCTATCAGTGTTTTCTTTTCACTGGCATATATGGACACAATCACCGATCATCTTGTTTCTTTTTGCTCCGACTCCTGTTCATATTTTCTTTACTTTTTCAATAGCTTTTTAGCAGGAGCTCCCTCTGCCTCCATTGTTTATACAGGTGTTTAGTAACATACAAGGACTTATCAAAAGATGAGAGGTGCACTGTATCAAACAATAACAACAGTGTAAACAGCAACTGGTAAGACAACAGTGTAATGTATAATAGTGTAAGGTAACTTGTAGTCATTCACAAGTTCAGACAACACGATGAGATAAAACTCTCCTCCAATAGACACTGGTTTTTACTTTAAAATGGGAGTCTCAAGTCCTCTCAAGCAAGAGTTTTAAAACAAGACACTAGCGGTGCCTTCCAAACCACTAGTCATTTAGAATGCTGGTAGATGTTGTATGCAGAGTTTGGTTAGTTTCAGCCCCAAGTTTTTTTTTCAATGCTAGCAGTTACTGTGTAAAGAATTTGGTTAGTCTCAGACTCAGGTTTTGAAAAATATCACAAGCCATGTGTTCCAAAGTCTCTCCTCTCACCTCCAACAAACACAGAATTTTACTTTCAGACAGGAATTTCTGTCAAACAGGAGTCTCTATCAGGCACAAACAGAAGTATCACAGCAAACTGCAAGCTATCTCTGCCACACCATGCACCATATGCACACTCTTTAAATCCTCTCTCACCTTATCCCCCTTTTCTTCGTTGCCACACTCCCACTCTTAAGTGGCTCAGGTCAACTTACACATATCCCAAATTACCCCTTTGACAATTAACTGGTTGTAATCCAAATCCTGCCTTTACAAACAACCTGTACTAACTTCTGACAATCCACTACCGTTGTGATTTCAAAGATAGTACTAATAGACTCCTGTACTCCATAATACTTATAACCAGCCTTTCACTCCCTCCCTCCCTCCCCATACTATGGATGCAATTCACAATAATCATACTCGTTAAACCCTTACCAAACCTCGATTGTTATTCCATCTATTTCCCTGATCCTGGGACCAGTTGCACTGATGTCACCCCTAGTAATTTCCAGTGGCCAGTGCACCCAGGAATATGTACCTACCTCACTCCCCCCATTGAGCGGAACATGATCTTAGTCACAATGAAAGAAAGCAAAACTAAAACTACCACCCACAACAAATCATAGGCATTAAAACATCTAAAACTGCAAGCCATAAGGACAGCATGATTGCTCCTCTTGCTCTCGGGAAATGTTCACCTCAACCCTGGACCAGGCAGTGGTGCTAATCTACCAACATCAGTCACGAGGGCTGGGGTAATAACAATAGCATCTATCAACATCTGTAGCCTCCTGGCAAAATTTGATACTCTGCAAATCTGGAGCACACAGCACAAGCCTGATGTCCTCTCAGTCGTGGAAACCTGGCTTACTCAGAGAACCTCTGACCTGGCAATCCAGCTGGAGGGCTACACATCTTTCAGGGTAGATTGACTAGGGAAACAAGGGGTGGCTGTTTCATTTATGTAAAGGACACCCTCCAAGGCAGAGCTCTCCCCACCCCAACTACTGGGGGCAGCTCCCAACTGTTTGCAGTCCAGTTGCAACTCGGCACCCAAGGTAAGTGCCTCACACTAGTATCAGTGTACATTCCCCCAAAGAATCAGGCTGCTGGATTCAAACTAGCCCTTAACTATCTATCTGAACTCCACAATAACTCTGAAGTTATAATGCTAGGGGATTTCAATATATATTGGTTATTCCCCAATGCAGCGCCGTATAAGGATGCCATCTCAGCAATTGATATGGTCCAACTCGTGCAGTCCCCCACTCAGGTAAATTATTGCACTGGTAATAGCACTCTAATCAACTGGATTCTAACTAAACAGCCACAAAGAATACCTGGTATTACTGTGCTAGCTGATGCTATTAACGACCACTCGCCTGTCCTATGTACCTGGACCAACAAGTCACCAAAAACCCCTCCCAGAACTATAACCACGAGGGTAATAAACCAAGGTCAACTTGCCTCCCTCATAGCCCACCTTAGGATGCAAGACTGGGCAGGTGTCTATGCTGCTGATGGTGGACACTGCACTAGAGTGCTTTATTAATATCTTTAACAAGTCCTGCAACATCTATGCCCCTTTTAAAATGAGGAAAATTAAAGCAGCTAGTAAGACATGGATTACACCACAACTCCTCGATCTTATGATGACTAGGGACAACCTGTGGCACATTGCCAAAAGCTCAGGTTCCCATACTGACCTCCAGAACTACAAGACAGCTTCGAATAAGTGCACCAGTGCTATCCACCTAGCAAAGATAAACCACTTCAAAAGTGAATTAAACAAATCCTGGGGCAATGGCCGAAGGTTCTGGGATAAAATCAAATTCCTAACAGGGAAAACTAGTAAATCCCCTCCCACGCTACTCAATATCGATGGAGTAATTACCCACGAATGTAAAAACATTGTCAATGCCTTCAACAAGGCCTTCCTGGACCTTAATGGAGTTCTTCCCTCGGTCTTTCTTCTACCCACACACATTACCAGCCATAGCAGCAACACCACCCCATCAGCAAGCTCAACACCACCCATCTACCTTAAAGTCTCACTACAAGCTGAGGCCAAAAAATACCTGGAAAAAGTCTTTGGAAAAACAAGGGCCAGTGGTGACTCACTCGACCTCAAGATCTTAGCGCTTACCCAAGATGTTCTACTCTCCCCCTTTACCAAGATCCTAAATATATCACTAATCACAGGTAAGTTCCCTCAACTCTGGAAAGCAGCAGTGGTCACTCCAATATTTAAAAGCAGTGATAGAACTAGTCTCACCAACTATTGGCCAATCTCAATCTTCCCCCCACTCTCGAAAGCACTAGAGAGGATAGTTTATGTCCAGATAGTTGAATATCTTGATAAGCATAACCTTCAACGTCTGCAGCAACACAGATTCAGGAAGGCACATAGTACCACCTCAGCCTTGGTCAAATTTACTGGCTATATTCATGAAGCACTTGATCATGGTGCTCTTGGTGGGGGCTACCTTTATTGATATCACCAAAGCCTTCGATACAGTTAATCATAAAATACTTCTCAATGAATTGGCCAACATTGGTATAGCCACCAATTCATTAGGCTGGTTCCAGAGTTACCTCTCCAACAGAACACAGCAGGTAAAGATCCACAACGTTCTATCTGAACATCGGCATGTCACCACAGGGATGCCCCAAGGCTCCATATTGAGCCCTCTACTATTAAGCCTGTTTCTGAATAACCTATCTAAGATATGT